>OY728137.1:348713953-351113953 GCA_963277665.1 Viscum album
ACAAAGTAAGGTGTTTCTTATCTCACTTTTAATTCCATGAGATTTCCATTGTTCACCACTTATTTATTTCATGTGGTGTGTGTATTTCCCATGATTGTATTCATTTTGTAATATAATTTAATTTATGGATATTTACATCATCATTTTATGATCCTTATTTTATGGGTGTATGTTTCATAAGTTACCAAATCGATAAGGGAATTTTATATTTCAATTTCCACTCATTCGACATTACGCATACTTCATTGATTATTTTACTCCAAGATTATGTGTGGAATAACTATTAATTTTCTTAATCCATAATTTCCACTACCCTTTCTGTGGATATAATTTTGATACACATAATCAATACATTGATAAATTCTCAAGTCATCGATATGAACTTGATAAGAGTAATTTTAACTCAATCTCCATTTGTTGAGTTAAACAACCAATTCATTGGTGTTGTTTTTACAAGAATATATGTGAATGTCCTCTGATTGATTTACACTGAATATCAAATCATATTGAGTGTATTTATATTTTTCACACAAAATTATGTCATTAATTTATCCATAACTTAAGGATATGGTCTTTATAAGAGATTTCACCTCAATTTACATTCCATTGCGACTTCTTTGTTGTTATACACCAAATCACTTTTATATGGTGTATATAATGTAATTTGATATAGTATATCATGAATCCCTTTATTCTCGTGATATTATAAAGTTTTGATTACCGAAATTATTTTTATTCAAGTGTCTCTCTTTTGGTTAGGAACTCTAACTAAAATATCATTTTAAATGTTTTAAAGATTAATTATTCTAAATCTTTCTCATTAATTTCCATGTTTAAAAAATGGTTTTAAGGATTTATTTATATGTACATTAAGGTTTTCAAATAAAAATTCATTTTAAAAGTTTAAAAGTGGTATGGGAAACTTTGATTCAAAAAGTCTATTTTTAAACGCCTTCTTGACAAATAGTGCAACTTTTAAATGTTTTCAAGAAAAGGGGGATATTTCTCTCAAATAGTTTTGATGATTATATTCATTTATGTAAATATCCATCATTATTCTTGATTAAGGTTAATCTGTTATAATAAAATCTTCCATATTGTATTTAATGAGTTATGTTTGATTGTGGATGTGATATTTTTATACCATTCATGGTTTTTTGATAAAGTATTAACATTTAGTATGCTAGTTTTAATACGAATGTTTATGTTATGTTTCAATATTTTCATATGAGGAACGCATTGGACTTAGTAAGTGACGGGTGGAGCCTACTATAGCTCCAAGATGCATTGGTAGGTCTCATGAGACAAACTAGTGTCTTGGCACAAGGCCTTGAAAAAATCTTATTTGTAGTCTTGGCACAAGGCCTTGTCTATGCGGTTATGATTGTCTGAAATTATGAATTCTATCATTATGAAAGTGGTTGTTGATATTTCATGTGATTATTCGACTAGAATAATATCCATGTGAATAAGTAAATGGAATTATTTCATTTTATTTTTTCCATATTATGCTGATGTTCAGGTTTAAAAGTATTTTGTTTTGGTTATACATTGCCTTAAATGTTTATGCTTATTTAGGAAAGTTTATGCTATATTTTTATCCTTACTGAGCATCTGAGCTCACCCCTTTCTATGTTTTATTTTTCCCATGATGTGAAAAAGTATTTTATGCCTGAACTAGAGGAATAGTCTGAGGGTATATGAGTGTGGACTATGGAGACTATGTTGTTGTATTTTTCACATTATGATATATTGTAAACCTTATGAATGTATCAAGCACTTCCAAGGCTACTAAACTAATTGGTCATTTGAGACTTGGTCTTTTTTTATCATACCAATGATACGTAATAATGCACCAACTCTGGGCTTCTGGGGTCGGGGCTTTACAGTTGGTATTAGAGGAAGTTTAGTACAAACCTTGGAAACTAGATTTAGATAAACTCTTATTAGAGCACAAGGCCCTAAGATAAACTTTGAGGATTAGTATAGAGGAGCCTCCTAAAATTTTGGAATTGTGGTGATTTTGTGAGTGGTGCACGACAACAGACCTTGCTGTACTCTTGGTTACGAGACTCTTATGGGATATGCTTAAGATAATTTACATTTTATTTACAAACCGATTTGAAGTATTTTAATATAATATGAGAATAAATGACCTTGGTTAATCCTAAGGTGTTTCAAATTGAGAATGTGGTGTCATGATATTCTCAAAATTATTTTATGACTACTATTACTCACACAATGCTTTCTGGTTTTAGTCAATGGATGGATTCCATGGAAGTCATAATAACTTTGAGAATGATGTACAAGGTGGGAACGGTGGTGGAAATGAGCATAAAAATGGAATGTTTATAGGCATAAAAGATATCGTGTTCATTCCAAATCAGTTTTCGAAAAATACGCTCAACAACATATATATTAACCAACTCCCGGACTCAACAAAGAAGAGAAAGGTGATGAATGATAAGAGCTCCAGTAGTGGAGACCATGGAGAAAAGAATCCTCAATATCAATCATGCAGGAAATGTGGAAGGAGACATCTAGGAAAGTGTCTCAATGGAAAAAAGAAATGATTTACGTGCTGGAAAGAAGGACATAAAGTGAAGAGTTGCCAAGGAAAAATGAAGAGTACTATGGAAGAAAATAAAAATGGTCTCAAGAATCCATTTACAGTCATTTTCTATAAATGTATGGGACATGGACAATACCCGAGTGAATGCCCTATTATATAGGATATTTTCTTGGTCAATGGAAAATCTATGTGGAAATAAATGGTTGGAGAAATGTTTAAAAGTATTAGTGCTCCTTGTTGATGGGATTACTTTGGAATAATTTTCTCTTGTATTTGTAACCCTGCAGTTTTCCATGTGAGAATGATATTTGAGGAAGACTTATACTT
This sequence comes from Viscum album, assembly GCA_963277665.1. Lineage (NCBI taxonomy): Eukaryota > Viridiplantae > Streptophyta > Magnoliopsida > Santalales > Viscaceae > Viscum > Viscum album. The sequence goes on from OY728137.1 coordinate 348,716,853, forward strand.
TCTCTTGTGGATATAGTTATAAATAACCATTTAGTCTTATATGATCTTTAGGTTTGAGGCAATTACAATTTATTATATTTTGTGATGAAAATGCAAGGTATGAGATAACATTTGTGGTTATATTCTTTTGAGTAATTAATATCATTTAAGTACTGTTATAAAATACAGTATTTTAAAAATGAAAACACGCAGACCATGTGACAACCCGTCACGTCGGAAAAAGTTGTGGGAATCGAACCCACAACTAGAGTGCGATGGAGATTTATCGCCTACCACTGGACTACGTGAAGTCCCTGGTTAATGTGACTAATTATTTTCAGTTAAATGATTTTATTGATCAATAATAAGTTGATTTCGGATCTTATGTCTTATCAAATGAATACCATTAGTACAGGAAAATGATTTGGTGATTAAGTGATAAATGTTATTTTGGAAGATGTTCGCTTTGTTGGGAACACTATATGCCCAAGGAAAATAGAATACTATGGGATTTTATTTGAGAAGTAATGGAGGATTTTTATCTATGTTTTTATTTTGGATTTATAGTGATTTGGGTTATTTATGGAAATGATTAACCTATAACTGAGAATATGTGATTAGGTTAATTACTTTTAAGTATGTGACTTTAAGAGTATTTTATGTCATTTCGAGATACAATTTAACGTGGAAGACTACATAACCAAATTCTTCTAAGTTTTGGGTTTCAATATTAGTTTGGATTATATTGAAGGATTTTAAGGACAATTGTTTATTGAATGGTATTTATTTAACATTAGGGTATTGTTGGTTTAATTTTAGAAATTAAGATTAGTGTTTCTTTCTCTAAAGGAATATTCTTTTGGGGGATCATCAGATCTTGTACTAATCATTTTGGTTTTGATTAATCTCTAAAGAAAAGGTAAATATATAGTTTATCCTTTGTGGATCATGTGATTATCTAGAAGTTTATTCTATCTCTTCCAGTGTGACCAAGTCTTCTTGAATACTCATCGTTTAAAAAAATGAGTTATTGGTAGAAATTTATTAAAGAAAGAAACTCTACTAAAAAAGTAAGTATATCTCTTTATGTTCTTAGTAATCCTCATAAATAAATTCCTCATCATTATGTATTGTAACTTAAAGCAAAAAAATGTTGTCCGTTTACTTTTCCTACTGGGAAACTAATGACCATTTGTCTCATCACAAGTTTGTGGTTTTCTTATTGTTAACTTTATCATAATCATGTTTTCTATCCCTCTCCATATAGGAGCGTGTGTTGTACGCAACTTTGAGTTCTAACACACACCAAAACCAATCAAAATAGCCGTTATGAATAGTAAAACCCACTTTTTAAAATTTTATAAATTTTATCTTTGAAAATGGACTTCATTTTTTGATTTCGAATATCGAAATTATCCAAGGGTGAATTTTTGGTATTTTTTTTGAAAACATTCAAAATTTGATGAATAGTGAAAACACTGAGTTATTAGTTAAAACCAAATTTTTATTTAAATAATTATTTATTTTATTTAATTTTTTTAGGTCAAAATAGATACATAATACCTATATTAGTTTTAATACCATTCATGGTTTTTGGATAAAGTATTGACATTTCGTATGCTAGTTTTAATATGAATGTTTATGTTATGTTTCAATCATTTCTATGAGGAATGCATTGGACTTAGTAAGTGAAGGGTGGAGCCCGCTATAGCTTCTCGATGCATCAGTAGGTCTCATGAGAAAAACTAGTGTCTTGGCATAAGGAATTGAAAAAATCTTATTTGTAGTCTTGGCACAAGGCCTTGACTATGTGGTTATGATAGTCTGGCATTATGCATTCCATCATTATGAAAGTGGTTATTGATATTGCATGCTATAATTTGACTAGTATAATATCCATTTGAATAAGTAAATGGCATTATTTCATTTTATTTTTTCCATATTATTATGAAGTTCAAGTTTAAAATGCTTTTTTTAGTTATACATTGCCTTAAATGTTTATGCTTATTTATGAAAGTTTCTGCTATATTGTTATCCTTACTGAGCATCTGAGCTCACCCCTTTCTATGTTTTATTTTTCCCAGGATGTGAAGAAGTATTTTACGACTGACCTACAGGGATAGTCTGAGGGGATATGAGTGTGGACTATGAAGATTATGTTGTTGTATTTTCTCACTTTATGATGTACTGTAAACCTTATGAATGTATCTAGCACTTTAAAGGCTACTAAACTAATCGGTCTTTCGATACTTGATCTTTTGTGATCATGCCAATGATATGTAATAATACACTGACTCTAGGCTTCTGGGGTCGGGGTGTTACAAATTTCTTGGGTGGGTTATTCCATTTCTAAGATTGGTTATATTGGTGTTATGAAAATGAATCCCTGGCCACCTAAATTATTTATTTATGCTTTATATGGGTTTTCATGGAAATATTTTGATTTCATAGGGTACGATAATGTGATTTAGTTTAAAAGAAAGTTTATACTACTTCTTATGAGTGAAATGTTTATATTTATGAAAAAAAAAATCAAGATTATTTCATAACAATAAAGGAACCATTTTGAGTTATACTTTTTCTTTCAATATTTATTATTAAATGTTTTCTAAAAACATTTTGTTATTGAAGTTGATTTATTGATTAATAAAATGATTCTTTGGATTTCAAAATTTATTATTAAAAAGGAAACTTTTTAAAATGTGTATTCATAGATTAATGTATTTCATTAATGTTTTATTTTATATCCCTTAATGATCTTTTTTTTCTCATCTCATGTTTTAAAATTATTTTTATACTGTTTTAAGTATGATTCGGAAAACTGATGATGTTAAGATAAAAATTTTAAAGATATTTCATGAAAATAAAACTTGTTTTTTATTAAAAGTTATGTATTATTGGAAAAATTGATAATGAGTGGAGGTGCGTACTTTGTGATTTAATATTTTATTTTATATAGGTGATGAACTAATTCTATAAAAATATAAACCTAAAAGGTCATTTGGAATGTTATAAAATTAATTCTTTTCTAAAGAATTATTTTTTAGATAGTTTAACTTTAGTTCTTTATAGTTAGTGTTAGAGTGAAGGTTTAGATAATTTTAAACATTATGATAATGTATGAAAAAAACCTTAAGAAATTTTAATTTATGGTTATAGTGATAGAACATTTTAATATTACTATGTATGTTCATAAAAACTATGTTTGTTTAGAATTATTTTCCATATAGGAAGCATGGAAGAAGAAGTAGGAAGAAACAGAGTGGACCATTTCCTTCAAAATAAGATACCTGGAATGGTTGGAATTGGATCTGAGAAATTTTTTAACATGATGAATCAAATGAAATAGGATATAAATGATAACATCCTAATCCATATTCCACTAAAAGATGCCCGGATCTAGTGAGACACATGGCCTCAAGTGTGCCTCCCCATATTCTATAGGTCTTTCACTAGAAGAAAGGGAATAGGGTGTTTCTGTGGGGACAATATTCACTCATTTTAGAGTGAAACATAGTGGAAAAAATAATAAAAGTAAATAGTGGAAGAAACTATATAATTGAAAGATGAGAAATATCCAGAAGATTGTAATAAGTAAATAATTCCAATAGTAATCCCATATAAAAAGGATGTGTAATTTTCATTTAGCTATAAATTAGGGAACATGTATATAAGTATCTAGTATAGTAATCTATAAAAAAGTAAAAAATACAAAAAATGAATATATCCAGATATCATCACGAGCCTAGACCAGTCTCGTGCTCCCATGCTTCTTAGAACAACCAATCAATAATAATACAACAGACACTTTCCCATATCCGTACCTGCATCCATGTAGTCTATTCGGGTACCCAATGGAGGACTGAAATGGGTATGATATAACACTCATAAGGGCACCACCAATGATTTAGATAATAAATCTGGAGTGTGTATAACACGCTAAGTAGTGTGCAATATACTAACAGGTACAACAGTAATAAAAATAAAGTGCCCAAACTGAAATTGATAATTGTAAAGTGATACTTTTCATCATGCCAATAATAATAATCAAACACCCATACTAAGGGTCAAGTGTAACCAAACCACCATAATGACAGGTTAAATAGAAAAAATAAATAAACCAAACAACAACAACCATGTTGTGTACTCCAGTAATTGTAAACCACCTATATCATACAATTCCATGTAATAAATTTCATCCACAATGGTCATGTTGTGTAATAAATGTGTGAGAACATGAAGGTCCAGATATAAGCTATAGAAGACCAAGAAAACCACATCAAGTCCCAGGATAATCTCGATATAAATTCAGTAATGACTTGGTTGGAGTCCAAGGATCATGTCAACATGCCATGTCCCAAGAGAGTCCAAGAAATCCATATCCAAGGGGTATCAATTCCATTATCATCCTATAAAATCATGATCCAAGGACTAAACAAGTCTAAGGAATCCACTATGACAATAAAGACTCATGGATTAGAAATTTTCATGGCATCCAATGGATTATTGATCCAAGGTATATCAACCAAAGAATCGATTTCCATTATAATTTCATTTTTTCATTTCATTAATAATTTCAAAATCATTCATATTCCATGATTTTATCCAACCCATTTTAACATTTTCCAAATAAATTATTTTCCATATTTAGTCTAATGTAATAAAAGGAAAAGGAGGCAACAACCATCTCTTATCATTTCAATTTAAATAATTACTTTTATTCATAATCAATATGTAAAAATTAGGTTATAACAGCCTTAAACAATCCATTTAATTATCACCAAGGGTCCCACTAAAATTGGAGATCTCACACGCACCCAACGAGGTGGTACAACATAGGGAAGATACAAGGGAACACCCCATGGGTGGCCTAAGTTAAGGATAAATGACCTACAACCATAAAATGGTACTCAAGGGAAACCTAAAAAGGTTCCAAATCATTTAATAAAAGTATTTAATTCCATATATAGGAAATGATGTAAAGTCTGACATGTGACACAACAGGAAGTAGGAATATAAAAAAAATCTTGAGGGAAGGTTTTAAACCACCGACCATATACACATGGTAGAAAAATCATCCAAAAACACCCACTAATTCAGTCCAGATCGAAAGAAAAAGGAAAATGGATGAAAAACCTAGAATTATGGAATATTATCTTGCACCTAAATAACTCTGTAGAGATGAAAAAAAAATTAATAATTACACAAGATGAAATAATAACTCACCGGTACAGATCCAATGAGACCGATCATGGAATAAAAAGATTCTGAATCATGTACACACTATGTATTTAGCCTACATTCAACCTTCATACCCTAACTTCTCCATTTCCCAATACAACATAACTGTCCCACAAGCTCAAATTTAGGGTCTAATCTAAAAACGAAATTAAATGAGAGTTTAACTATAAATGAAATATTTTTTACATCATATAAAAAGCAAGGATCATAAAATATCATCATAAAGTAATTCATCTTGAAATTTACCTTCCAATTGTGGTCAAGAATAGGCTAAGAATAACCCTGGACACCAATCACGTATATCGACCTCTCTCTCCCAAGTCAGATCCGGTAAATGGCTATTATTCCATAAAACACATACTAGAGGAATTAATATTCCATAGAGAACCTTTTTGCTCCCATAAATAATACATATAGGATTTTCCTTGAAGGGAACATCTATCAGTAACTCCACCTCATCTGGATGCACAGTGTGAGACATGTGTGACTGATAATAGAACAACTAAGATACATTGAAGACATCATGTATGGATCTGTACCTATGAGGTAACTAACACCAATATGATACTAGCCTGAATCTCTCAAGAAGATCAAATTGATTGAAATATCATGGTTAAATCTTATCCTTTGTCATAATCCATACATGTCCCAAACTTAGTGATATATGTTAAAAGACATTACCCCTGACCATGAACTCCAGAGGTTTTCAATGGTGATTGACATAAGATATCTGTCTAGAAAGTGTAGAAGACATATATTTCTTGATCAAAAGGACATACTCTGATTTTTCATGAATGGGACAGGATTCAAGTAAATATGACTCTCCTTATTTTAGACAACATAGAGGTTATCGACATGGACTACCGTAAAAATCCTCCACAGATTCTATCTATATATTGTTTTAATAACTACTGTAGTAGGGGAACTCAACTAGGGTATATTACCCTCCCAAGAGACCCCACAATCATGGATACATGTTCTCATCATGTACTCAATCTCATAAATTGTGTGTGTGGACTAGACATTAGTCTGAGGGTGGTATACCATACACAGAAGAACTTGTGTTCCTAATACCTTCTGTAAGTTCTTCCAGAAATGGTATGTAATTCCAGAATCCCTCTCTGAGACAATGGTTTGAGGAGCCTCATAATGGTGAATTATCTCACAGATATAAAACCTTCTAAGATCATCTACTGATAAGGTCTCCTTGTTCGATAAGAAATGATTGACCTTTATGAGCCTATCCAAAAAAAATCCGTACAACATCTCTACCTAAAGGAAAACTTGGAAACCCAATCACAAAATCCATCCCAACATCATCCCATTTCCACTCGGTGATAGGTAGCTTATGTAAAATCCTTGATGGTCACCGATGTTCCACCTTCACCTACTGATAGGTGGAACACCTTGTGATAAAACTAGTTACCTCAACTTTTATTCCCATCCCCCAATATGGTTGGCGCAAGTCTTAGTACACATTGTTAATGTTGGGATGTATTTACAAAGTTGAGGAATAAAAATCACACATCATATCCTATCATATGTTATATGGAACCCAAAAGTGACCATAAAAATGCATAATTTCATCCTTTCCCATAGTCTTACTAGGAGGAAGGTCCTCTCTCACCACACTCTCCCATAGGAATAGGTCCTATCAATCAGATAACTGTCTCATCCTCACTCAATCTGGAAGAGTATAATTCACTACTAAGTATAAGAGAAAATTATACCCCATACCATCGATAACCTCCATGTGAATCTTAGAAAACAATTCCTTATGCTACCACTCGCTACTGGATTCCTAAACTTCCTGTATCTGAGTCCTTTTTCTCAGTGAATCAGCAACTAAATTTCTCTATCCATGTGTATAGTCAAGATACAATTTAAAATAATGTAGGTACTCAACACACCTTCACTTCTATATATTCATGTTATTCTAGTTAGATATATACTTGAAGCTTTTATGGTCCATGTACACCAAAAAATGCTCTCCTAGTAAATAATGCTTCCAACAATGTAAAGCATGTACCACAATAGATAAATCAAGATCATATGTAATGGAATTTATCTTATTTGGAATCAACTCATGTTACCTAATTTTAGCACTGAAATATGTTCCATGGGAATATTCAATGAAGGAATAATTGGTTCAGAGTGAATCCAGTCTGAAACAGTAAAAAATACCACTTAAGGTCCTTCTTTGCGATGCCCATCCACTTCATGAATGATTGGAGCTCATGAATCTCCCTAGATAACAATTTCATTTGAAACCACATGATATATTAATGATAAACTTCTGAAAAGTGAGTTTCAGAGCTATGATTCACTTTGTGACCCCATGAATCATTGACAATGTATTTTCATGTTTGAATCCCACACTCATTGAGATGCATGTTTCATGAATCTCATATTTCTTCAAAAAAAAATCCACTAATATTCATGAAACCCCTTTCCTATAAATACCCCTTTGTTCTGATATTTTCATATGATTCCCCAACCTTTTATCTTCTAATGTCGATGTCAATTTGTGAAAATTCAAAAAAAATTGAAATAAAGTTAAAGGGGCCACCTAAGGTATACAGTCCTTGCGATACCCATTTACTTGTGTCCTTATGATCCTCCACCATATATGGAGTTTCCTTTCATGAAGTCCAATGCCCCTATTAAATAAATAAGTCTTCATGGGGTACTTGAGGTTTCACGAAGCATTCATCCTTTTTGAAGCACTCCTTTTCCATGTCAAGACTTCACTCTAAGGAAGGGGAACCCTATTTTAGGAAGAATAACCCTTTCTGAAGACCTTTACCTTTGTGAAGAACATGATCTTCATGAATAACCTCATTTAAAGTCCCTAGGCTTTAATAATCCTCTCTTATAGGCCTCCCCATGGAGCCTCCCTTCTACTACCAACATTTCATGAAGGTTGTGTGCCAAAGATCCCCACAACCATCCATGACCCATCCAACAACACTTCGTGTCCCAGTGTGACCTATTCTACTAAATCATGTGACCACCCACTTCACTTAAACTATATATCCATTTTCCCTCATTCCTCTTTCTTCTCAGCATAGGTATTGCAATACCAATTGATTATCAACATAGGGACTGTAACATGGACCTCTTAAGCGACCACTCCTCCCATCGTTTTACCTTGGTAGTACCAAATCCATGCCCCACCCAAAGGAACATGGGCTCTAGTCACATAATCCTTGGGGTATGGAGTGACTCCACCCGTATCTGAGCTACATGATGTAATACTTCCATGTTATAAATCTTAGTTATATATCCTTAAGCTGTAACGTCCCGGTTCTGGAAGCCACCCAGAGGCGCCCCGTACCCGGTTGGTCACCTGGCCTCAAGCACATTTCCCCAAACACTAGAGGCTATCGACTAGTAGTGAGGGCCTTGGGTGTGATAGTGGGGAAACTATTCCCTCATTGGTAGAGTACCCAGCAGAATTAAACAAAGAAGACAATAGAGGAAGCAGTAAATTTCCAACAACAATAAACAACGGAAGACTTAAACAATAAACAACTGGACCACGCATGTCTATATAAAATTATGCATGATACATATGTCTGGTAGTATGAAAACAATTCACAATGATGGACACAATACTAATCCAAAATACAAAAGAAAAGTAAACAAGCAACTCCTCAATATCACAAGCCTCAGCTTGGTCCCATGCTCATCTACTCCAAGCAATAAAGTACTAGAAGCCGAAAGGCGCCTGCCCTTGTCTATACCTGAAACAACATAGTCTATTTGGGCCCAAATTCATGGCCCAAATAGGGTGTGAGACTAAAATCCTAGTAGGGAACTACCCTAATATCTGGGCCTATTAGTCAGTGAGTATATGGAAGGTAATTGTACAGTAAGTAGTAAACAGTAAAAACAAACAGCAGGCAGTAAACAGTAAGCAGTAACAGGACGATATACAACAGTAATCAATCCACAGAACAACAAGCAGCAAAGAAGCAAACAACTAACCACAACAGGAACCCCTCTGGGAAGTACTCACAGCCAACCCCTCTGGTCCTATCCAAGAAATACCAACAACCCTATGGGTAGTGAACTCAGCCTAACCCCTTTGGTTTGGTCATACGAAATTATAAGACTCTCTGGGAAAGCTCGCTCAGTCAATTCCCCTTATAGTTTAGGGTAGTCAGGGACTCTTTGAGGAAGATCACGCAGTCTAACCCTCTTATAACCCCAAGTTTTAGAAACTCTCTGAGGAATCTCACTCGGTCAATTCCTCCTATAGTCTCTGGTATATCATAGACTCTCTAAGGAAGCTCACTCAGTAAATTCCTTCTCTATCCTGGAAAGGTTTTAAAGAGATTCAAACAAAGTAAAGACTATATGAGGAAGCTAACTCGGTCTACCCTCCTATAGTCTATAATATCCAAGACTCTATGGGATGATCACTCATTCTATCCCCTGTAGTCTATAATGTCCAAGACTCTCTGAGAAATCTCACTCAGTCTACCCTCCTGTAGTCTATAATATCCAAGACTCTCTGGGAATCTCACTCAGTATATCCCTTATAGTCTATAGCACCAGGTTATCATAGTCTCATGCCAGTCGATGCATAATAATGCTATAAGGCCAAAGTACATCTACAGAGCTACTTGGATAACCAGTCTATAACATAACAAGCATATCAAGAATATCATTCCATCTGACAGTCACAAGGCATGGAAAACAGGTATAACAGCCAAAGGCTAACAAGACCCCAAGGTTGTAATAAGAACAAGGCATGGGAAAAACATACAAGAATAGAAATTATCCACAAACATGCTCAAATTACCTCTGCACAAGCATACAAACATGGAAGAAAAAACAACATGGGAAAATGGTAAACACATAATACCCCGTTCACAGGTATTGGTGGAATTTTCACATAAAACACATAGACATCAAACAATAAGGCACAAACGACCAACCTTGATGCAAGGAGATCAATATTATTTGACCACGAGGATTGATTCTCCTTATAACGGTGTAGATCTATGAAAACGCACAAAACGTTCAACCCATGATATCTTGAGAAAGAGGGAGAATCATGGAATGAAACTCAAGAAGAAGGAAGATATCACTGCTACTGTTTCAATGCAATTGGCGGCGGTTGATTCGGAAAATAGACAAAGGTTTGGGGGCTCAGAGGATGTCTGCCGCTGTACGGGTCGCTCTCGGTCGAGGAACCTGGTGAAGAAGGTGTTTTCATCTATTATGCGTGACCCTAGTCCGTTTAATGAAAAAAAGAAACTACATCGTGTGTACTTCTAGGGTACATGGTATGTAGTTGACATTTATGTAATCCGCTTTAAGCAGCCTCCACATTGCCCCTACACACCGTGTGTGTGGCCCGGACATGGACAACACACGGCCTGGCACTGCATCAAAGTACACGGCATGTACTTATAAATTACACAACATGTACTTCGAAAATTTCCAAAATTTCCTCTTTTTCTAAAAAAAACCAGAAAAGGAAAAACATACTTGAAACGAAGATCCAGGTTCTTAAAAAATTCCCCCCTTAAATAAATTCATCCCCAAATTTCCCTAGCGAGGCGTAGAAGAAGAACCCCCAAACAGCTCTGGCCACTGCGATCGTACATCGGCCTCCCTCTCCTAGGTCTCATCCTATAGTCACCTGTTCTGCCATAGCACCCGTACCAGAGGAACATATGGGCCATGTAGGACCTTCGTACTGCGATCGAAAATTCGGATAGGATGCTCCTAAAACAACACATCCACTTTGAGCTCAACCTCCTTGGGTTGAAAGACATGAGATGGTTCTGAAAAGTAGCGTTGGAGTTGAGAGACGTGGAAGAAGTCGTGCATATCCCGGTACCTCTGAGGTAAATACAACTGATAGGAAACCGGCGTAACTCTCTCAAACACCTCAAATGGCCCGACGTACTATGGTGAAAGCTTACCCTGTCTTCGAATCCCCTTGTGTCACCACCTCGGTGCAACATGTAGGAAAACCGGATTCCTGACCTCGAACTCTAGAGGTCGTCTCCGCTGATCATCATAAGTCTTCTGTTGAGACTATTCTGTAGCCATCCTCTTCCGAATCAACTCTATTTGATTTGAGGTCTCCTGAACAAGACCAAGTCCCAGCAACGCTACCTCTCTTGCCTCCAGTCAGCATAAAGGTGATCGGCATGACCTACCATACAAAGCCTCGTAAGGTGCCATCTGAATAGTCTCTTGAAAACTATTGTTATAGGAAAAATCCACAAGAGAAATATGCTACTCCCAAGAACCGCCAAAGTCTATAATTCTATCTCGGAGCATATCCGCAAGCACCTGAATCATATGCTTGGATTGGCCATCTGTCTAGGGATGGTATGTTGTACTCTAAAGTACCTGTGTACCCAAAGCCTTCTGAATTTCCTGCCAGAACCGTGAAGTAAAACGTGCATCCCTGTATGAAACAATAGATTATGGAACTCCATGCAGACATACAATCTCTCAGATGTACAACCGCCCAACTCATCATCACTAAAGGTATCCTTGATCGGTAAGAAGTGAGGAACCTTCGTAAGCCTGTCGATGACAACACAAACAGCATCACTCTCTCGAGGTGACCTCGGTAACCCGGTCACAAAGTCCATCACAACATCGTTCCACTTCCACTCGGAAATGGGTAACTGCTGTAAAAGCCCTTATGGTCGTTGATGCTCCGCTTTCACCTGCTGACAAGTAGAACATATCATGACGAACCCAGAAACATCTCTCTTCATACCTGGCCACTAGTACTGGTGGTGTAGATCATGATACATCTTGGTGACGCCAGGATGAACTGCCCAAATTAAAGAATGAAAATCCCGCATCAGCTCCTCATGTATGTCTACTGGCACCCATATGCATCACTGGAAATGCAAGATCTCATCCTCACCCACTGTCCATACAGGAAGAGGGTCCTCTCTTGACACACTCTCCCGCAGGACCAGGCCTTCTGAGTCAGATAGCTGCATCATCCGTACCCGATCGAGAAGAGTAGAGGTAACAACCACAGAATAAAGAAAAGTATGCCCCTGCTTATTGTTCACCTCCAAATGAATCTCAGAGAACATAACCATAAACTTCCACTCACTTTTGGCCTCCTGAACTGCCTGAATCTGAGTTCTTCTACTCTACGTGTCAGCCACTACGTTGCCCTTTCCGGGTGTATAGGCAAGCTCCAAGTCGAAGGACTATAGATACTCGACCCACCTGTGCTGTCTCAGATTCAGATGATGCTGAGTGAAGATGTACTTGAGACTCTTGTGGTCGGTGAAGACCAAAAAGTTCTCTAACAGAAGATAATGTCTCCAATATGTAAGGCATGAACAACAACTTCCAACTCTAGATTGTGCATCGGGTAGTTCCTCTCGTGTGGCCCCAACTATCGAGACCCGTACGCAACGACTCCATATCCCTACATAAGCACAACTCCCAATCCTACACCTGAAGCATCACAATATACTATATAGCTCTTTCCCAGCTCTAGAAAGAATAGTATCAGTGCAGACATCAACCTCTTTTTCATCTTCTGAGAGGTTGTCCCACAAGAATCTGACCATAAAAACTTCACACCCTTCTTGGTCATACCTGTCAGTAGTTCTGCAAGGCGTGAAAAGTCTTGTATGAAATTCTTGTAGTATCCATCCATCCCTATAAAACTCCACACCTGAAATAGATTCTTCAACTTCTACCCGGAAACTATAGCTCTCACTTTCTCTGGGTCTATATATATCTCTGTCTTTGAGATAACGTGACCCAAGAAGTGAATCTGATCCATCCAAAAGTGGCATTTCGAGAGCTTAGAATATAACTGATTCTCTCTCAGTGTACTCAGATCGATCTCAAGATGGGCAACATAGTCGTGTCGAGTGTGAGAGTACACCAAGATATCATCCACGAAGACCACCATGAAAGCGTCCATGTATGGATGGAACACTCAGTTTATCAGTGCCATAAAAAGTGTTCGGGTGTTCGTGAGACCGAAAAACATGACCGTATACTCATATAGACCATACCTATAGCATCCCTCCCTTTTTATCACATAAACTTTCATTACATTTTACAAAACCGAGGATCTTTAAGGTTTAGTGTCTTGGAAACCAGGAACATTAAACATGAAAAAATAAAACATTCTTCTAAAACACTTGAAAGGCTTCTCCTCATGTTCATCCTAGGTTCATTACTGCATCACATAACTAGGGGACATACATCAAAAGAAAGGGTGAGCAAAAGGCCCAGTAAGGAAAAGAAGAGAAACATTTTACATGTGAACTTGAGATACTTCAAAGAACTTTAAGGCATGAGAATGAAATCATGAGGCATATCATAATAAAAATAACATTTTCATAACTTGAAGATGTGGCTACATAATTTAACATAGACAATCATGAACATATCACCAAGGTCCATCCCCAAGGTGTCATTTGAAAATTACCAAGGTTATTCACCAAGGTATCGTGAAAATTGTAACCTCTAGTGGTTACATCATTACCCAATTCATTGGAGCGCTATCAGGGCGCACCATTACATTTGACTTTATTATCATTTTAGACACATATATCATCATCAAACATTTCATAAATAACCCATATATCAAAAATAAATGAGTTTCATTTCATAATCATAACGTTTTAAAAACTGCTTTAAAGACATGATCTTTACGTCACTTTAAAACCCACAGAAAAGAAGGGTGGGTCTCATGTATGTAAATCCCAGAATTTAAAATAGAACATTTTGGTATATATGTGAATACCACTTTAGAATAAATATCTTTGAGTATTCACTTAATACTATAAAAGAACTTTAGAAAAAGAGAGAGACATTTTGGGACGGAAATTCTGCAGCATAACGGCTATGTTACGAGGTTTTAGAAGACATTAAAAAGAGAGGGAAAATGGGTCAAACATTCATAAATGACCCATAAAACAGTATATGGACATAATAAGAAGGATACATGATCATGGTAATGAAATTTCAAGGACATACCATTTGAAATGAAAAACATGGAAGGAAGACAAAAATTAGATTTCTCTTATGAAAGTTCGGCAGCCTAACGGCGTTACTTAAACTTCAAAAAAAAATGATTTGAAAAGATCATATAGGGTCTCTCATCATGTGAACATAAGACTTCAGTATTATAGATATAGAGATAATTCCCCAACATAATTAAAAATTAACTTGAAAAACTTGACATGAAAGTAGAACTTTGAAAAGAATGAGAAGGGTGAAAGAATCCCCTAAAAAATTCGGCAGCCTAACGGCGCCACTTAAAACATCAAAATACTGAATTGAAGAGATCAAATGGGGTCTCTAATCATATGAACATAAGAGTCCAGTATTATAGATATAGATATCATACCCCAACATAACAAAAAGTAACTTGAAATAATTGACATGAAAGTAGAACTTCAAAACGAGAAGGGTGAAGAACCACTTAAAAATTCAGCAGCCTAACGACGCCACTTAAAACTTAAAAATACTAAATTGAAGAGATCAAATGGGGTCTCTCATCATATGAACATAAGAGTCCAGTATGATAGATATAGAGATCATACCCCAACCTAACAAAAAGGAACTTGAAAGAATTGAAATGAAAGTAGAACTTCAAAATGAGAAGGGTGAAGAACCACTTAAAAATTCGGCAGCCTAACGGCGCCACTTAAAACATCAAAATATTGAATTGAAGAGATCAAATGGGGTATCTCATCATATGATCATAAAAGATCAGTATGATAAATATAGAGATCATACCCCAACATAACAAAAAGGAACTTGAAATACTTTACATGAAAATAGATCTTGAAAATGAGAAGGGAGAAAGAATCTGTTACAAAAATTTCGGCAGCCTAACGACGCCACTTAAAACTTCATAAAACCAAATAATGAGAGTAAGAGGGGATCTCTCATTATATGAAAATAGAAAGGGCAGTAAGAGTAGTATAAAAGAACATCCTCCAACATAAGAACATGTAGCATAAAAGGAATGACATAAAAGAGATTACTTGAAATGAAAGAGAGAGGTCAGATCCCTTACCTTAAAACATAACTCTTAAAACTCAAAGGTTGGGAACTTGAGGGCTTGGGGGCACCATGGGAGGACTCCTTGGGAGGTAATGAGACCAGAACTTCATTGGGGGAGAGTGGGGAGTCGAATGGATGAGAGGATGGCTTAGTATTTATAGGGAAAGTGAGGGGACAAGACATTAATGGCCAAGGGACACCTCATTAGTGGTTTTGGAAAAACCATGGGCTTGCCCATGGTATTTTCCCATGGTATTGGCCACTTGGGACACCTCATACCTTATCTTACTATTCATAAGTCGACCATATTTATTACATACTTAATACATCATTTAATGATGTCATTAGACACCCGTAACTTAAAAACTGTATTTTCACTATTCATCGAAAATTCAACATTCTCAGAATAATCCCAAAATTTCACCTTAACCAAATATCAACGCTCTGATTAAAAATATGAACTCCATTTTATAAAAATAATTTTCTAAATTTTTTTAATTTAATTTTTAAATAAAAACACTATTCACCAAAAATTTATTTTTTCAGAAAAAACCCCAAAAATTACCATAGCATAATATCGGTGCTCTGAGTTCAAAAATGAAATCCGTTTTATAAAAATAATTTTCTAAATGTTTTTAATTAAATTTTTAATTAAAAAACACTATTCACCCGAGAAAATTAATACTTGAATAATAATTTATGAAACCGTTATTTAACCATTTTATTGAATCACATTACTTAATCAAGGTGCCTTGATTATATTAATACTTTCCTTAAGTGAGATTACTAATCCATTTGGACACATTACTAATCCTAATCATAAAATCACTATTCATAATTTACTATTCATCAAAAATTAAGTTGATCTTATTAGACTCTAAATTTCGTACTGAACATAATTGTAGAAGAACATTTTTCGAAAATCATTACACATTTTTAATTATTTAAGGTTTACACAACCATTTTTAAAATATCCTTTTTCTAAAATTCATCAAAAATATGCATACTATATATATCCGGTCATTTGAAAATTGATAAACTTCATCATAATAAGAAATCCCAATTTTTATTTAAAACAAAGGATTACACAAGGCAGTTACGGTATCCTTACATATCCCCTTATCACACCAACATAGGACCTAAGTGTAAGGTGTGCTAAGGTGAGAGAATCTGAGGGAGGCTCAGCTAACATCGCACGAGTAGTAATTTCTATTAGTTTGAACTTCTCGCAAAGGCGATTGCGTTCTAGCTTCACACGATGAAGTTCGGCTTGGGTTTGGTCCAGAGCAAAGCCCAGTGGTGCTACCTCCTTCCCAAGTTCTGTTAGATGGGCTTCGATCGGTGCAAGACTACTGGGTGAGGCCATCGAATCTTCTTTCTATAATAATTAACCAAGATTACTTGTATTTAGAGGCAATAATCAAAACGTTTAGTTTCCAGTGGTCATATTGACCAATGGTCATATAACAGTCAAAGCCCAACGGTCTGATTTTAATTATACTCATGTTATCAAATGAAACATTTTTGTTGAGTATAAAAAATAAAATAACACACAAAATTAGGAAACAATATTTATTCAAAATTTCGGGTCGTTACAATACCTTCTCTTGAAGGCTGTAAGAGGTATATCCGATGGTCTAACATGAAATTGATGATAACCGAACCTCAAATCAATCTTTGAGAACACACGGGCTCCTCAAAGCTGATCAAAGAGGTCATCGATTTTTGGAAAGGGATATCGGTTCTTGACCATCAACTGGTTTAGCTTCCGATAATCCACGCAAAGCCTAAGGGTGTCTTCTACCTTCTTTGCAAATAGGATAGGCAAACCCCAAGGAGAAGTACTGGGTCGGATGAAACCCTTTGTCAGCAGCTCCTCAAACTACTTCTTGAGCTCCTGCAACTCAGGTGTAGCCATCCTATAAGGAGGAATGGACACTGGTGACACTCCTCTCACGAGCTCAATAGAAAATTCTACCTCACGCTCCGGAGGAAAACCTGAAAATTCCTCTCAAAAGACATCTATGAAATGTTCCACCACTGGAGTAAATTCTAACTGCGAAGTCCCCTGGTTATCTAGATAAAGACTAAAAATCTGGGTTGTAACTCTTTCTAGCGCATGATGCTTGAGTCCAGCTCTACCCGCCTGGACATCCCACTCGCCTCTATGAAGAAAAGATCTGCCCTCAGGTGATATGAAACTCACCCTGTGGTGATAGAAATAGACGACTGCCTGGAAGGGAACTAACCATTCCATACCAAGAATGAAATCATAGCCTGTCATCTTTAGGACATAGAGGTCCCATAAGAAGTGAAACCCTGCAACATCAAGAGGGAACTCTCTGCATTGATGTATGCTAGACGTCCTCATTCCCAACAGTGTATCAAGAGTCAACATATCGGCAGGTGAAAAGATATAGAGCCCAAGGCACTCCACAACAGCAATAGAGATAAAGTTATGTGAAGCACTAGTATCAAAAATGGATAAAGATAAAACTAAAGATACTAAGATCATACCTTGAACCGTAGAAGGGGTGAGATCCTGCTCTTGATGGGTATGCTCTACAGTGAAAGTTGGAGCTGTACCACGGCCCTACGCCCCTGGCTGACGACTCTGAGCTGATCCACTCTACTATCGCTGGTGACTAACCACCATGGCCGCGACCTCCACCTCAGCTCGAACGGCTAGAAGAACCCCAGTTCCCAGAATGGTGAGAAACTGGCGTTGCATCACCTGAATGCAGGGTCATAGCGGAACCCCTACCACCAGCTGTAGGTGAGAAAATATGACAAAAAAGATGAAGATGGCCCATCTTGCTTCAAGATCAGCACTCCATCAGGTCTCTATGGCACTATGGACTAGTATTCCCACTCCTACCACACTGGCAGCATACTACCTGGCTTCCCGAAGATGCATTCCTCCTACACTGATCTCCTTGAGCAGACTCCCTGCGGCCCTTCTTGCTATCAGTAGGACGAACACTGACTCTGGATGTCGAACCGCCCTGGATCACAACTCCAAAATCCCTCATATTGCGCTCTGTGATCAACGCCTGGTTGACGATAGAGGAGATCGAAGTCAACCTGAAGATATTCACCTGGGAATGAATTTCCTGCCTGAGACCATCCTCAAACTTCCTAGCAAGAAACAACTCATCAACTGCTGGAATCGGCGTGAAGCACTGCAGCTCTGTAAAGCGAGACGAGTACTTCATAACAGATAGAGTACCCTGCTCGAGGCTCATAAACTCCCAGGCTCGGTCGGCCCTCAAAGTCTCTGGATAAAAGTAATCATATAAGATGAACAGGAACTCATCCCAAGTCATACCCTACTGGCGCTCGGACTGTGAGATCACCTCCCACCACCTCTTGGCGGTGTCTCAGAGCATATAAGTAGAAAGATTTACCATTTTATCTATAGGTATATCTAGGTTCTCGAAGATCATCAGCATGACCTCCAACCATGACTCTGTAGCCTGGGGTCCTCCATCCCCTGAGAAAGAGGGAATATGCTGCTGCTGGAAAACCCGTGTCAGCTCGGCCATCGACGGGGCAGGAGGCAGCCCTCCCTGAAAGGTCTGCATCATTCTCAGGAAGTCCTCCCTGAACTGCGCATCGGCGCTTGCAACAGGTATAACTACTGGTGCCAAGGCTAGCACAACAGGAGGATATGAAGGAGTTTCCTGATCGGCCATGTTCATTGTCTGATCACCATCTGGCAACTAACGTATAACCGGTGGATGTCTCGGAGACATAGCTCTGAAAGAAAAAAAGCACACCTTAGATAAAAAATATCAAAGACTGAGAACACAAGAGCACAGGACGGAAACAGGAGAAGAAATATTTATGTTTTTACACAACACAGCTACACGGCGTGTATAAAACTACACAACGCATCCTCTACATCCATTTACATGGGTGTGTACTCTTCCACCTCAGGTCATGTAACACCCCAGACTACACGGCGTGTTGTCCCCATACACGACGTGTACTTGAACTCCAATCCCATGCCTGAATCTCTTTACACGGCTAACTCACACGGTCTTCTTAACCCTAGATTATACAGGGTGTTCACTAAGGACATTATGTGTATTAGACAATCCTCGGCGACCCGTGTTGTTAGTTACATGACTGGCAACATGGCTGACCCTTACACGGCATGTTCCGAACAAACATGGCATGTATAAGAGAGATAACAATGACCTGTGTTGTTCGTGACATGGCCGAGTACCTAGAACAAGGACACATGGTGTGTTAATACCAAACACGGCATGTACGACATGAGCTTCCCCGACCCGTGTTGTTAGTGATACAGTCGGGTACATGACTCACTAATACATGGCGTGTAACGACTGTAAACGGCGTGTTCCTGAAAAAGTTTTCACCACCCCGTGTTTTCGCTCACACAGTCAGTGACATGGTTTAAAACTACACCATGTGTAGTCAAGTACATGCTGTGTAGTCAAGTACATTCCATGTATTCTAGGTTTTTCTGGGAAGTAGCTTAGAAACTACACCAAAGCCCAGAAAACACTGAAAAAACAAACATGGAGGTGCCAAATTCTGATCCGTGAGGTCCAATACTCCCCGCGAATCAAATCTTGACATCTCCTACATATCAAATACAAGGGAAACAAGTCAATGATCCACTAAACTCCAATTCATGAGGGCCCATAACACCTCAAGAATCAAAATTTGGCGTTAATTTATGTAAGGTACAATACAACCAATTTCTCTATCTAATAGAAAGGATTCTACCAAAGAATCTATCACAACAGCATGCATAATCTACACAATGTCTATCACAACGACATGAAATTGCTAATGCACCCTAGATGGCATGGGAAAAAATGCATGGTACGTGATTTCTAACAAGTGCCTATATGATACATGAGATGGCATACCCTCATCTCATCGGGTTATGACAGAAATAGAACTGCAATAGCAACAAAAATAACAACACAAGGCATGTGAATCACTCTAGGTGAAATCATATCAACCTTAAAATCTCAAAACAAGAAAACTGAAATAAATAAGGTAGATTGGCTTTTCCCTGTACACAGGTTAGCTACTCCTGGGCACAGCTTATTACCAAGTATCGAATCCATCCTATCCCTGGATAAAGGCTCCAAATAGTAAATCAAGAGAAAATAATTCCTCTGATACAACTTTGTAATGTCCTGGTTCCGAAATCCACCCAGAGGTGCCCCGTACCCAGTTGGTCACATGTCCTCAAGCGCATTTCCCAAAACGCCAGAGGCTTCCGACTAGCAGCGAGGGCCTTGGGTGTGATAGTGGGGAAACAATGCCCTCATTGGTAGAGTACACAACAGAAGTAAACAATGCAGACAATAAAGGAAGCAGTAAATATCCAACAACAATAAACTGTGGAAGACTTAAACAATAAACAACTGGCGCACACATGTCTATATGAAATGATGCACAATACATAGGTCTGGGAAAGTAGCCAAACAAGTCGCAATGTTAAACACAATACTAATCCAAAATACAAAAGAAAAGTAAACAAGAAACTCCTCAGCATTGCTGGCCTCAGAATGGTCCCATGCTTTCCTGCTCCAAAGAATCTAGTACCAGAAGTCGAAAGGCGCTTTACCTTCTCTATACCTACAACAACAGAGTCTGTTTGGGCCCAAAAGCATGGCCCAAATAGGGTGTGAGACTAAAATCCCAGTAGGAAACCACCTGAAGATCTGTGCCTTAGAGTCAGTGAGTATATGGCAGGTAATAGTACAGAAAGTAGTAAACAGTAATAGAAAACAACAGGCAGTAAATAGTAAGTAGTAATAGGATGATATACAACAGTAATAAATCCACAGAACAATAAGTAGCAGAGAAGAAAATATCTAACCACAATAGGAAACCCTCTGGAAAGTACTCACAGCCAACCCCTCTGGTCCTATCCAAGAAAACCAAAAACCCTCTGGGCAGTGCACTTAGCCTAACCCCTATGGTTTGGTCATATGAAATTATAAGACCTAGGGAAGCTCACTCGGTCAATTCCTCTTATAGTATAGGGTAGTCAGGGACTCTCTGAGGAAGATCACATGCTCTATCCCTCTTATAGCCCAAAGGTCTAGAAACTCTATAAGGAAGCTCACTCGGTCAATTCCCCTTATAGTCTCTAGTCTATCATATACTCTCTAAGGAAGCTCACTCAGTCAATTCCCTCTCTAGCCTGGAAAGGTTTTAAAGAGATTCAAAAAAAGTAAAGACTCTCTAAGGAAGATCACTCGGTCTACCCTCCTATAGTCTATAATATCCAAGACTCTCTAGGAATCTCACTCAGTCTATCCCCTGTAGTCTATAATGTTCAGCACTCTATGAAGAAGCTCACTCAGTCTACCCTCCTATATTCTATAATATCCAAGACTCTTTGGGGAGCTCACTCGGTCAATTCCTTATAGTCTATAGTACTAGGTTCTCATGGTACTGTGCCAGTCATTTCATAATAATGCTATAAGGTCAAAGTACATCTACAGAGCGACTTGGCTAACCAGTCTACAACATAAGAAGTATATCATGAATATTATTCCATCTGACAGTCACAAGGCATGGAAAACAGATATAACAGCCAAAGGCTAACAAGACCCCAAGGTCATAACAAGAAAAAGGCATGGGAAAAACATTCAAGTCTAGAAATTATCAACAAACATGATCAAATTACCTCTACACAAGCATACAAGCATGTCAGGAAAAACAACAGTGGAAAAATGGTAAACACACAATACCCCGTTCACGGGTATTGGTGAAATTTTCACATAAAGCTCAAAGACTACGAACGGTAAGGCACAAACCACCTACCTTGATTCTAGGAGATCAATATACATTGACCACGAGGCTTGATTATCCATATAATGGCATAGATCTATGAAAACACACAAAATGTTCAACCCACGATACCTTGATAAAGAGGGAGAACCATGGAATGAAACTCTAGAAGAAGGAAGAGCTCACCACTGCGGTTCCAACAAATTGACGACTGTTGATTTGGCAAACAGATGGTGTCTTGGGGGCTCAGAGGATGTTCGTGGTCGTATGGGTCGCTCTCGGTTGAGGAACCTAGAGAAGAAGGTTTTTTCGTCGATTAGGCGCGACCCCAGTCCGTTTAATGAAAAAAAACTAAATGGCGTGTACTTCTAGGGTACACGACGTGTACTTGGCCTTGCTGTACTCCGCTTTATGCGGCTTCCACATCACCCCTACACACCGTGTGTGTGTCCGGACATGGACAACACACAGCCTGGTGCTGCATCAAAGTACACGGCGTGTACATATAAAGTTCACGGCGTGTACTTCGAAAATTTTCAGATTTTACACTTTTTCACAAAAACTACCAGAAAATGAAAAACATAACTGAAACGAAGATCTGGGTTCTTACATAATCTTATTGACAATGTCTTTAGTAGATGACATAAAATTGTAGTCTTACATTTTTCTTTAAACAGAAGATTCCCCATGTATGATCATTAAGGGATTGCACCTTCTCCACTCCTAGAGATAAAACCACAACAACTAGGTGGCCTCTATGTGTAATCCGCACACCTTCTCTAGGGTGACATAATACTGGCTCTTATAATTCTAATGATACCTAGAAAGACGCTACTGAAGTCGGATTCCAAATAAAAAGGGCCTTAAATCATCCACTATGGTCTATTCCAATGATGAAAAGTATTAGTTCACCATGGACTGAGAGAGTATAAATCCTCCCACCAATGCTATGTTTCTCAAGTAGTACATTTCATGTGGATCTATCCATGTCTTGGTCACACAGAGTTAAAATGTTTGTTTGGTTAAAACTCTACGAACTTAAACTAGGATCTCAAGTCTAAGCCTTAGGTCTCTAAACTATCTCTGAGTCTCCTTAGTAATTTTTGTGTGGTTCTGGTCCTCCTTAACCCTCATTCATGTTAGGTTTTTCATAACCCCGCACTACACACATCCAGTTAGGAAACTCCTCTTTTGGTCTGAACTCAGTGACCTTAAACTAAGATCCCAAGTCCAAACATCATGAGTTTAAACTATGTATGGGTCTTCCCTAGGAATATATGGTGCGTATCGGGCCTCCTTGACCCTCATTCATATTGTTTTGTTCTTATCATGCCACACATGCCTCTTTTTGGATATTCCCTTACGGTCTAAACTATATGAACCTAAACTAGGTGTACAAGTCCAAGCATCACAACTTTAAACTGTACGTGGGTTCTCTCATAAATGAGTGGTGCATGTTAGGATTCCTTGTCCCTCATTCATGTTAGGTTTTTGTGTCTCCCCAATACATATATCTGTTTGAGGAGGCCCACTCCCATGGTCCAAACTATATGACCTTAAACTAAGAGCCTCAATGATCTATGATTTAATACCTTAAACTAATATCCATAATTTTATCCATGATGCCCAACCTTAAAATATATACAATAGGTTAATTCACTATGAAATTAAACTATTTGTATCCCCTAGAATCCATGTTTTATG
Source organism: Viscum album (assembly GCA_963277665.1). Taxonomy (NCBI): domain Eukaryota; kingdom Viridiplantae; phylum Streptophyta; class Magnoliopsida; order Santalales; family Viscaceae; genus Viscum; species Viscum album. The sequence goes on from OY728137.1 coordinate 348,740,604, forward strand.
AATTTAAACTATAAATACTGATTTCCGTAATGCATGATGTTAAACTGTGATTTTACCCCATCCAGAACCCAGATGCCTCTTTATAAGAGATGATTTTTACCCTATTTCAAAATCGGGATTCATTGTATGATAATTATGGTATGGTCAACAATACATACCCCATGGTCTGAACATGGGATGGCCCATGATAATTGTTGGACACATAAAATTCCCTCACTAGGGAGGATCACCCCTAACAACATTAGTGTTATACGACATTGTGTTTTTAGAAATATGTGTCGCTGGATTCCCATCCTCATGGGATATGTAGCAATTCTCTAACTTCTAATCTCTAGGCCCTACTGCAAATTCATCAACCCTTTGGTCCTTTTTCCATGTTCCATGCATTAAGACCTCAAACTAGATGTCATTTTCCTCCTGACACTTGTGTCATAAACATGCCTCATTTGGACCATTCATGCCATGTTTTACCTCTTACACAGTGCATGAATGTCTTTGAAGTAAGTAATTTAACAGTCTAAGCATTATGATGTTAAACTATTTTTTACATTTTCTTTAGTCTAATAATTTAAACCTTAAACTATGTTTCTTATGCCTCCTAATACTTTTGTGGTTCACATCCCTCATTTGGCTCTTTCACATCAGGTTTTACATCTTCCATGCCACACTAATGTGTTCGAAGAAAGCAATTTCACATTTCAAGAATAATGAAACTAAACTATTTTCTCCCTTTTCCCTGTTCAAATTATTATGAACATAAACTATGTTATTTTTATCTCTCAATAGTATTGTAGTGTGTGAGCCTCCATTGGATCATTCGTGTTGGGCGTTACCTATCTCATTCCACACAACTGTCCTTACAAAAAACATCTTTTAGATCCCACACATAAAGACTTTAAACTGGTTTCCCCTATTCCATTAAACATGACTCTAAACTATTTCCCATATCCTAGGATGTATAACCTTCAACTATTTTCAATAATATTAAAGATCACTTCACATGGTTCATGTATTCTTTGTTTCATTTATATTGTATATTAAATTTTACACCATGAAAACATCATTGAATTCCCCTCTTCCCATGGTCTAGACCGTATGAACTTAAACTATGTGCATTCACATAAGAACAACATGTGTCTTAATTCCCATCCTCATGGGATATGTGGTGGTTCCTAAAGTTTTTGACTTTTTTCTTCACTACATATTCACCATAAGGTGATTCGTTATCTACGATGCAATCACCACAGTATGTCCCACGAGCTTCCTTCCAAGTATAATCCCCATTCAGTTACCTTGACCCATCAGTGGGCTAGGATGCCATCATATCTTAATATGTGGAGAGATACATCCTCATAGCATGATGTTAAATTAATGTTTTACCTCAAAGAATTTTAGGATTCCTCCGAATAAGGGATGATTTTACCCTGTGATGAACCAGGATGCCCTGTATGACAAATACAATATGAACTAACCACATCAACCAATGTTAAACTATAGCCTTACCCCTTATCAGTTTGGGATGCCTCATATCCAAGTATGGGAGGACTCAATACTCACATTAGAGAGAGTATCCACCCATAAGTGTTGGTCCCCATCCATGCCACAAATCAATTCAGAGTACGATACACGAGGCTTTGTGTGGCATAGGGTCTTCATCGACCTCATTCACGTTGATCTATCACTCTTCAGGCCACAAAATCCTTTATCTAGACAAACTTATTCCACCCATTTTGTTTAATAATTACATCCTTAAACTATTTTGAGCTTAACACTTACATTTATCATAGAACATGAACCAACCTAGTCCCCATTCTTATCAGGTTTGTATCCTTTCATTTCACAGCAGATGCTTAGGTTGGCCCAAAGTCAGAACTCAATGGAATTAAACAAAGATCATATCTAAGTACAAACATCATGACTTTAAACTATACATGACTTGTATCAAAAATATTTTATGGGGAATACAATGACCTCCTAGGCCCCACCATTCACATTAGGTAACCTACCTTCAATGTCATTTATGTTCCCTGAATACACCCATCCCATGGTCCAGGAATTATGACAATAAACTATGTGACCTGGGTCCAAACATTATGAACATTAATATAAATCCATGTTCTAATCATAATGTACTTAAACTATTTTCATAAAAATTGATTTTTGGGTATCCTGCATGGGAGGTCCTCCTAGGCTTCCCATTTATATGGATTCAATCCTCCTTTCACATGACATTAAATTATAAACTTGCCCTATGAAATGAACATTATGTTCCCTCCTAACCTAACATGAGGAAGAAATGGTGGGTGTCCTAGTGAATAATCCCCACACACCACACCCTGGTCACATGACATTAAACTATGAGTTCATCATGATCACATGACGTTAAACAGTTCCATGCACCATCTTCACCATATGATGTTAAATTGTGTGTTTAAAATACTTAACGTATGATGTAAAACTATGTGTATGACATCTTTATTGAATGGTGTAAAATTTCATGGTATCGTAGGACCCTTCCCGAGAGATAATTTCCTCCAGTTTTGGTCACAATCTCATCATTCATGTTCTTCGATCATCACTCATCATCCAAGACAATGGTCTGTTGGAAGATGAGTGTGACTATTTTGTAGAACGATACACCCAAAATGATGTTCTCTATTCCACAATGGCATAATTCCAAGAGTGATGAAATCCATTATAAAATTCCACCAATTCATTCCCATGATTTGTATTCCCCTTGTATGGATCCTCATCCTCTTCCATGTCTAAAGGGAGTCTCTAATGAAATGGTGTCTGGACAAGGCCTGCCTATCATCCTAGAAAACCATCCCAAAGAACTTTGGATGACATTTCAAGATAGGTTCCATGTTTCAAACATGTTCAGTGGTTTACCCTCATTTGTTTGTCCCCATCTATGGGTAATGGTACAAGTGATGTGTTTTGAACATGGTCAAAAATTATCTTGTATCATCGTGTCACCCTTTTGTGTTTCTGATTTTTTCCATTATGATATATTCTCTTCATCCCCTTTTTTCTGGTAGAATTCAACACATCTAGTGTTAACTCATTCAGGCACTAGAGTACAATGGAAAATAAAGTCAGCTATTTGAAATCCCTTTCTCTAGGCACAACCACTCTCTATAGCAACCCAGGTTTAACATACATGGATATTACATCATTTAATATGAAGATTCAGTACACTACATATATATATTACCAAGGACCATAATAGTATATTTTTTTAGAAACAAGGGAAAAATAATCTATCCTTATAAAAGATCTTTTGCATTTACCATGAAGATCTAAACCTTTAGTAATTCTACCTAAAACCTTTCTTCATAACCAGTGGAAAGGAAACATAAGAATGGGGTGAGATCAGATGATCAGTAAGGGTAAGTAAAGGAAATTTGTATGCATAACATGAAAAAAAGGGTATGGAACTAGAGCAAAACATTTGAATATCATACCCTACATATTAAAGATAATGATAAGTATTAGCATTTCAGAAGACAAAGATCATAAGAGAATTAAAATAATAATTCATGAAATAATAACATAGGAAAAAGACATGGAAATTGTGTCATTCACATTGGTTTATAACATTGTGAACAGGTGTATGTAGATACATTTTCACTCATTATGTTAAGGACATGAAATCAGGCCCCCACATCAACTTATAAACATGCAACCAGGTCCATTCATAACTTTTTGAATGTGTGATTAGGTTCATGCATAACCTTATAGACATGAAACTAGGTCCATGAATAACATTGCGAACATAAAATCAGGTTTACTCATAAAATTGAGAACTTTTAATAAAGTTTTCACATAAACTTATGGACATGAAACTAGGTCCATTCATAACATTGTGAACATGTAATCATGTTCATGCACAACATTGTGAACATGTAATCAGGTTCATGCATAAACTTATGGAAATGAAACTAGGTCCACGAATAATATTATGAACATATAATCAGGTTCATACATAAAATTTTGAACATGTAATCATGTTCACACATAAACATATGGACATGAAACCAGGTCCGTGCATAAAATTTTGAACACGTAATAATGTTCACTCATAACATTGTGAACATTTAATCATGTTCACATATATAATTCTGAACATGAAACTAGGTCCATGAATAAAATTTATACTCATCATACATTCATCATTACCCAATGCATTGGAGGGAGATATAGATCCCACCCATCACATACTGAAATCATACATGCCTATGCCACAAAATTTTCACCATATCATAGCTCATGAAAAGATATGGATTCTATAAACATAAAATCATAACCCATGAAATGAAATGGTTATCATTAAAATTTCATCACATCATAACCTATGGAAAAGAGATAGTTTTCTAAATCATTTCATCAAATCATAAACCATGAAGAGAAGCAGGTTTCAAAAGCATATAATATCTAGAATTGAAACATGCATCATAAGAATTATTCCATAAAAACATAAACCATTAAAGAAATAATATGAATAAATCATTTAGATGATTTCCTAGAAATTCATGAGTAAAATAAATGAATTTCATCTTAGATGGAAAATAATTTTTAAATACCTTTAAAAAACTTTTCTTTCCAAAATATCCTTTTGTTCTTTAAAAAATTATTATTTTTAAAACATAGACCCTTTTAAAAACCAGTTCCATAGAAAATACTTTGAAAACATAGAAAGAAGGATTGAAATAATATTTAAAACATTTTCCTTCAAAACTTATGAATGAAACTTGAAGAAATTTTTAAATCCTTTTTCTTTGAAAAAACTTTGAATACATATAAATAAATATTCAAAATGTTTTAAAAACCATTTCATTAAAGACACTTTGAAAACTTATAAATAATGCATGAAAACATTTTGAAACCTATTTATTTGAAAATAACATTGAAAAATTATAAAGAAATATTTTAAAATAATATTAAAATTTTAAAATCTTTTCTCCATGAGCATAATCTTTATATTTCTTTTGAAAATATTTATGAAAACATGGTTTTGAAATAAAATAAATTTCTGGCCGAAGAGGGAGATACAGTTATATTTTTATTAAAAACATTTTCTTAATTATATTAAGTACCAATGAGTGGAAAAATTATACTAATACATTGATATATCTAGAATATGTAGAACATAAGGAAACTCATGATTTTTCTTTAGAGATGGATCATAAGATTTCATCAAATAAGAAAAATCATTAACCCTCATTAAAGTGATGAGATTGTTTCAATAATCTCTTATCACTTAGTAAATTGGGATCATATTATCCATATAAGAAAAAAAAATTAAATTTAGCTTATAATATAATATAAATTATGAGATTCAGGATACATCATGTAAAGTGGAAGTATATAAACCTCAAAATGGATTTAGGCATATAAAAAACATGAGTCTCAAAGAAAGAAAATGGAGACAAAACTATTTTACGGATTTGGAAAATTTTGAAACTTAAACCCCATGAAATAATGTTCATATAATGGATATGTAGATACCAATAAATTTAAATATAATAAACAAATAATATATCCCTAGGAAGTATATACACCAAAAAAAGAATAGGTGGTGAAAAAAGCATCTATCTCATAGAAATTAAAAGTGTGATGAAATCCCATTACCTTGGGTTTCGAATCTCACCGTACTAATTCAAAACACCTATATAATAAATATAAATTTATTATAAATCTTTTATTGAACAATATTATTATATATATTTTTTATTATGACCATATATTTCCCTCTTCTTAACAATTTTATGTTAAGGTTTTGATTCGGGTAATATTCGCTTTATTATTCACATGTGTCTTAATTTATTATATATTTGGTATTTATATCTTATATCATTATATATAGAACATAAAACATGATATAAATATTATTTAAATAAAACATATTTTTATTATAATAGTCTATGGAATATATAATTATGAAACTGAATACACCATTCATTGAGATGGGAGGCCATACGTACGCGTGAACGCTATTTCCGTTTAATTGTTGTGTTGATTGAAAGAAAGTAAAAGAAATATATATATCATTATTAAATTAGATTTATGGTATCATATATGTCTTATAAATTAACTAAATACATCCTTAATACAATTCATGTATTGTATGAATGAATCATATCACTTTGAGGGGCGGTAGTCCACACATCCTCAAACAAAATTATCATATTAACACCAAATGGAAAGTAAAAAAATATGTGTTTAAAAAAGGAATAAACAAGGTTAAATAAAAACTAAATATAATATATTATATATATATATATAAACTGAGTTTCAATCATAATTTCCACCATGAGAGGCAGTAAGAAAAAATTGAACAATCATCATTTTGTGAGGCGGTAGTTCTTCGTACACATAAACAATATTTCATTATCCATTAGATGGAGGTGTGTGTAAGAGTAGGTTAAAACCATAGCACAAACAAATCCAAGTTTATTTAGGATAGTTGTGTTTTTATAAAAGTTTGAAAAAAATAAAGTGGATTGGGTGGAAAATGAAAATATAAAAAAGGACTTGAGAGAAGACGTTGCCTCTTAATCTGGTAACTCATTTTGGTTTGTGCTAAAAGGATTCATTAGAAGACATTATTCCAAAATGGAGGCTTCAAGAAGGAATGGGTGGATGTTTAAAAGTGTATTGAGAATATTTTGTCTGATTTAAAGAGTTTTGAGAGGTTTTAAGAAGAGCGAGAGGTGTTGGCCATTTATAGGGAATTAAAAGGACTGAGTTGGAATTTTTGACAACAAGTTAGGTGTACACATGTTATTTACAAAAAAAAATCCATACCAAACCAAAAAAAATCAATAATTTAAGTCTTACAGATGAAATATTTCCATAAAATGGTTGTTGTGCAATTTTATAAGTCATTTGGGCTCTAAGATTAAGGTTTAGTCCCCAATTAAGCTTCATTTGACCTTAATCATTGTGATTAATTTTAATCACTTTTACTAATAACTTGGGTCAAAAATTAACAAGATCTAATTTGAAACTAAATATTATACTTATTAAAATGGTGTATCTTGGTTTTATGAAATTAAATTCATAGAATAAAAAAATTTAAGATTAATGCTAATCCTATAGATGAGACGAAATTAGGGGTTTTTTAAGTAGAAAGAAGTTCAAAAGTTTATTTAGATTTTATATTCAATTTTTAAGTGAAATTGATTATAATGATATAAATTATATTAATATATATATAATTTATCTAATTTTAACTTAAAAAATTTGAAATATAATTTAAGAATAATAAATATTTAAACGAAATGGTTGATTTTAACTAAAAAGTAGTATTTTTCACTATTATCAAAAAATGAAGTTTCTTAAAAAATTCTAAAAAATTAACCCTAAGATAATTTCAACATTATAAATTCAAAAATGAATTTTATTTTATAAATTTAAATTTATAAATGTGTCTAAAATTGATTATATTATTAAAATCAGTTTATTCAATAATACTGTATTTCTAAACATAGAAGGGCATTTCCAAAAATGATATATTTCATTATAAATATGTTTTATCTATATAAAAAAATTATAAATAATATTTTATAATTATTTATTACTATTCATATAAGTATGTTTAACAGCTAGGTAATGATCATCTTATTTAAAAAATTATATTAATAAAGTGATGTTTTGTAGAAACATCTTTGTTGTGTGTAACATACACCAAGTTATTGTTATGAGTAGCGCAAGCCAAGTTAGTATTGAATATAGTGAAATGCAAGTTGGTATTTAGTGTATCACAATCCATGTTATTTTCATCTGAAAATAATGTTTGATGTAGTGTTTTAATATATATATATATATATATATATATATACAAAGAACATTTTTTAGTTCCACGTGAAATGAAAAATATAAAAAAGATAAATTAATTCAAAAAAAATAATTCCCAAAATCTTGAGGTGTTACATTATACCCCCCTTAAAATGAGTTTTTCCTTCAAAATTTGTTTGGGTTACTAATGGTTTAAAATTTTAAATTTTAATTCATATAAACCAACTTTGTAAAAATGGATACTAGATCTTCCCTTAAAAAGGGAAGGTTGTAACCTTAATGATTACCCAAAGTATTATATAATTGGGTTTCCACATAGGAGAAAATTGGCTGGGAGTAAAGATTATACATGAATGAAAAGCATAAATATTTATAGGTATTGATTGAGGTTATCAATAAAAAAAGTTAATGATAAAATAAAAGTTCATGGGATCAAAGTTATAAATTTATGATCATTTAAAATGCCACCAGTTAAATAAAAATTAAGGTACTAGGACAGCAATTTTTTTTGATCATTATCCTATCATTGTTTATTTTTTTTATTGACCAAGAATAAAAGGAAATATACTTAATTAATGTCATTACCTTTTATATTCACAGTCCCAAACTTTTGTTATGCCTTGATAGATTTCCACTTCATCTCTTACACTAATAAATGAATGAGATTTATTTTTTTTATTTTTGTAGTACTAACAAATCATGAGATCCATGATAAGTAAACCAATTTATCATTACTTACAATCAACACAAATAGGATATAAAATATTCATAAATACTCTTTTGGTAATACAATCCCTTGATCTCAAAAATATTATTTGAAGCTTTACTTGAACTTCTTATATACAATTAACCTTATAACCAATCCAAAATATAATTCCCCCCTTATTCCATAAATATTCTCTTATATTATACCAATTTTTTTATTTAATACTTGGGTTCATCTAGGCACCGATACAACATTAAATGAGATTTTATTCTTCCAAAATCCTTGTAGAGGGATATAATCACATGGAACTTCAATAAAGTGTGAATAATAAGATCATCATAGGGATTATTAATACAAAATCAAACATGAACTTCCCAACTGAGGGGGAAAGTATATGTTTTCCCCTTAATTCTCATTATTAAATTTATACATTGTGACTGAAAAATATTTCCCTTTATCCTTTTTCATCAGAGTTTTTTGTGTCTTATTATCCATATTATCCCTTGGATTGTGGCATTGATTCACATAATGCCCAAACTCTATGCACATAAAACACTGAAGTGTTATTAGTTCATTATGTTGATATTTCTTTCCACTAATTTTATATATTTTCCTCTTCTCATCACATATACATTATTTTGGTCTATGGATATGCTTTCCATAATTCAAAAATGTTATTATTTCTTTAAGGCACTCTCCTAAGTGATCCTTCGCACCGTTTTGGAAAGTAGGAGTTGGAAACTTTTTCTTCTCTCCAAGGTTTTTATATTCCCCATTGAACTCTATCCTCATATTCTTGTTAAAACCATGAGATTGATAAGTAACTAAAAACACTATTTTAACTTTTATTTCACAACACACGATCTCTTCATAGCTACTAAAGTCTCTTAGGGCCAATTCCCTTCTAATACCTGGATTTAATCCACTAAAGAACATATCAACATTAATTTTGTGTTGGATAATAATTCCATAAGTTTACCTCAAAAGTCTTGTAAAATTAATATCATAGGTACTGGAAAATTCATCATCTTTTTATTTCAACTAAAGGAACTCATTTTCCATCTTCATGCGAAGAAAACGAGGAAAGTACTTATTGAAGAGTAAGTTCTTGAACTCATCCTAATATATGGATTTAATTTAATCTTTCTTCCTCATATTATTGATTAGAGTACTCCACTATTCTACTTCAACTTCTAATCAATAAACATACATAATGAATTTCTCATGATTTGAACACTTGATAATGGAGAATATCTATTCATTGGTAATGATCCAATGTTCAGAAACAAGTAGATTAGATGTACCATTGAAAGATGGTGGATGATTCCTCATGAAGGACTCAATAAAATGTTGTTACCTCTTTTTCTAATTTGGTAACTCATAATTATTCATATCTTGTCAAATCTATGAGATTAAACAAACATGGTTTTTTATTCCATCCCTAATATAATTTAGATATTCTGGAGGGCATTCATTTCATTTTATGTCGAAATCACCATTAACTTGGTTCTTTTAGGTTCCAGCTGATGACTAAAACCAAAAGAATAGTGTAAGAAATTATTATCATTATTAGGAACCCCATAATCCTGAAAAGTCACTTATAGGATTTATAAAGTATTACACCTTCATAAATTTATTACACATTATGTTTATACTGGGTTATTTATATCCAACATCTATTTAAATTCTTCATGACGGTTCGTGAAGAGTTTTTGAATTCCCAAAGAATATCCCATGGGAGTGTCAAACTAGGTGTGCATCAAGGCCTATTTTAATGTACCAAATTACCCCTATTCAGGCCTGTAACATATTTTTAGAGTTATTAACCCTAGGTATATCTATTCCAGATCCAAATCTACTTGTAGTATATTGAGAGGAATGTATTTATAGGAAATTAATCACTTTATCCTTTAGAAAAATTCTAGTAAATTTTCATAAATGTTTAATCATTCTTATACTCATCCTTAAAGACATCCCAAGACATATCTTTAGAAATATACCAAGGTATTTCACAAAATTTTTCTCATCCAGGTTTCCAAGGGTTAACTAAACCTTTCATATGATACCATCTATAGCGACCCAAGCTTTACAAACATGTATATTACATTATTTTAGATGAATATTTAGTACATTACCAAAATATATGCCCGAGGACAATAATAGATTTGTGTATTTGGAAACATGGAAACAAAATATTATATCCTAGTGAAAGATCTCTAACATCTCCCACAAGGATCTACACTTTTAGTAGTTCTACCTAAAATGTTTCTTCATAAATTGGGGAAAGGAAACATAAGAAATGGGTGAGCTCAGATGCTCATTAAGGGTAAATAATGGAAATTTGTAAGAATAACATGAACAAAAGGGTATAGAACTTGAGCATAACATTTGAAGATCATACCCTACATATTAGAGATCATGATAAATATTGGAAGTTCATAAGACATAGATCAGAAGATAATTAAAAAAAAGTTATGAAAGAAAAACAAAGGAATAATTCATGGAAATAGATTTATGAACATTGTTTTATAAATTTTTTAATGTGTATATGTAGAAATAGCTTCACTCATTAAGCTAAGTACATGAAATCAGGCCCCTACATAAACTTATGGAAATGCAAATAGGTCCATCCATAACCTAGTTAACATGTAATCAGGTTCATGAATAACCTTATGGACATGAAACCAGGTCTATTCATAACATTGTGAACATGTAATCAGGTTCATGCATAACATTGTGAACATGTAATCAGGTTCATGTGTAAACTTGTGGACATGCAACTAGGTTCATGCATAACATTGTGAACATGTAATTTGGTTCACACATAAATTGATGGACTTGCAACAAGGTCCATGCATAACATTGTGAACATGGTTTTAGGTTCATGTATAACATTGTGAAAATTTAATCCGGGTCACACATAAACATATGAAAATGAAACCGGATACATGAATGTCATTTTGAACATGTAATAAGGTTCAATCATAACATTTTGAACATATAATCAGGTTCATGCATAAAATTATGGAAATGAAACCAGTTCCATGCATAACATTTATACTCATGATTCATCAATCATTACCCAATGAATTGTAGGGAGATATAGTACCACTCATCACATAATGAAGATTCATGTTCCACAAAACATTCATCATATCCTAACACATGAAAATAGATGGGTTCTATAAACATAAAATCAAAACCCATGAAATTAAATGGGTATCATTAACATTTCATCATATCATAGAAAATGGAAAATATATAGGTTTCTTAATCACTTCATCAAATAACAACATGTGAAGATAAGCGGGTTTCAAAATCATATAACATGTGGAAGTGAAACAAGCATCGCAATAATTATTCCATCAAAACATTAACCATTCAAGAAATAATATGAATGGAACCTTTAGATAATTTCATATAAATTCTTGAGTAACATCACCATATGTCATCTTATATGGAAAATAATTTTGAAATATATTTCAAAATATTTTTATGGCGAAAATATCATTTCTTTTTTGATTTTTTTAAAAAACATAGAACCTTATCAAAACTATTTCCATTGAAAATACATTGAAAACATAAAAAGAAGGATTGAAATAATTTTTGAAACATTTTTCATTGAAATTTTTTGAAATAAACTATATATTTTTAAAAATACTATTTATTTTTCAAACACTTTGAAAACATATAAAGAAATATTAAAAATACTTGGAAAACCATTTCATTGAAGATACTTTTATAACTTCAAAAAAATCTTGAAAACATTTTGAAAACCATTTCATTTAAAATAAAATTAAAAACTTATAAAGAAATATTTTAAAACCATAAATTTCATTAAATTTATTTTCCTTGAAATGATCTTCAATGATCATTTTAAATCATTTTTTTTTTGGAAAAAATGTTTTTTAAATAAAATAGTTTTCTCACCGAAGAGGGAGATACGGTCAAATTTTTCTTAATTTTTTTCTTAATTATCTTAAGTACCATGAAGTGAGAAAATGATACTAATATATGGATATATCTTTAATAAATAGAGGATAAGGAAACTCATGAGTGTTCTTGAGATACATATCATAACATTCCATCAAATAAGCATAATCATTATTAATCTTGAAAAGCGATGAGATTATTTAAATAAACCTCTATCACTTGGTAACTTTGGATCATTCTATACATGTAAGAAAAGGAAATTAATTTAAGATTATAATACATTTAGAATCAGGATAATAATTATTTATCTTTAAAATATAAGTATATACACCTCAAAATGAATTTAGGTGCATAACAAAACATGAGTCTCGAAGAAGGAAAATTGAGAAAACACTATTTAATAGATTTGGTAACATTTGAAACATAAACCCCATGAAATAAAGGTAATATAATGAAAATATAGATACATATAAATTTAAATATAAGAACCATATAATACATCCATGGTTAGTATACACACTACACAAAAGGAATGGGTGGGGAATAAATCATGTATCTCACAGAAATAAAAAGTGAGATGAAATCCCCTTACCATTTGTCTTGAATATCTTCGTACTCATTCAAAACACTTCTATAATAAATATAGATTTATTATAAATCTTTTAAAAACCATATTCTTATATATATTGTTTTATTATGACCTTATATTGTCTAGTTGTTAACAATCCTATATTAAGGTTTCACTTTAGGTAATACTCAATTTATTCTTCCCATGTGTCCTTATTTGTTGTATATTTGGTATTTATACTTTATACCATGATTTAAATAATCTAAAACATGATATAAATATCATTAATATACATTATATGTGTTTTATAACAATATATATAATATATAAGTATGAAATAGAATACACCATTCATAGATATAGTAGGCCATATGTAAGCATGAACGCTTTTTTCCGTTCAATTGTTGTGTTGAAATAAAGAGAGTAATATATATATATATATATATCACTTTTAAATTAGGTTTATGATATCATATAATTCTTATATAGTCTCTAAAACCATCCTTAATACAATCCATGTAGTGTATGAATGAATCACATTACTTTGAGGGGGCGGTAGTCCACACATCCTCAAATGAAATTATCATATTAACACAAAATGGAAAGTAAGAAATATATGATGTAAAAATGTTAAAGAAATTTAAAGACATAAAAATATAATATGTGACATATATAAATATATTTTCCATCATAATTTCCACCATGATAGATGGTAAAAAAACTGAACAATCATCATTTTGGTAGGCGGTAGTTCGCTGCATACATAAAAAATATGTTTGTGATCCATTAGATGGAAGTGTGTGTAAGTTTAGGATAAAATATTAGCATAAATATATCCTAGTATATTTATTATACTACTGATTTTATAAAATCTATTAAAAATAAAGTGGATGGGGTGGAAAAAAAAATAAAAAACACTGGAGAGAAGACATTACCTCTTAATCTTGTAACTCCTTTTGGTTTGTTCCAAAAATTTTCCTTGGAAGTATTTTTTACCAAATGGATGACTAAAGGAAGAAGTTAGAGATGATTAAAAATTTCTTGGATAGATCTTGGGCGAGACTAAGAGGTTTGAGAGGTGTGAAGAAGATGTAGAGTTGGTGGCATTTTATATGGAAAGAAAAGTACTCACATGGAATTTTTGAAAACAAGTTAGGTCTACACATGTAATTACCTAAAAAATCAATAAAAAATAAACAAAAATAAATAATGGAAGGTTTATGGAATAAATATGTCCATAAAAAGGTTTTTGGATAAGTTTATATTTCATTTTCCCCCCAAAGATTAAGGTTCAGTCCCTAATTAAGATTAATTTGACTATAATCGCTATGTTTAATTTTAATCACATTTACTAATCATTTTGATCAAAAATAAACATGATATAATTAGACATTAAATGTTATAATTATTAAAATGGTGTATTTCATTTTTTTCAAAATTCAATTCATAGAAGTAGAAAATTTGAGATTAATGCTAATCTCGTAGAGGAGATGAATTTACAGGTTTTTAAAGTTGAAAGAAGTTCAAAATATTATTAAGTGTTTATATTTAATTTCAAAGTGATATTGATTATAATGACCTAAATTGAGGTAATATATGTATAATTGACCTAATTTAACCTTAAAATAAATTTAAAATATAATTTATCATTAATAATTATTTAAATGAAAAGGCAGTTTTTAACTAAATGGCAGTATTTTTTACTATTCATCAAAAAATGAAGTTTCATAGAAAAATCCCAAAAACTCACCCCAATATAATTTTGAAATTATAAATTAAAAAATGAACTTTATTTTATCAAAATAAATTTATAAATGTGTCTAAAATTAATTTTATTTTTAAAAGCACTTTATTTGAGAAAATGATTTTTTTAAACATAAAATGACTTTACCAAAAATCATATCTTTCATTATCAATATTTTTTATATATATAAAACAATTATAAATGATATTTGAAAATTAGTTATTACTATTCATATAACTAAGATTAATAGAAAGGTTATAATTATATCATTTAAATAATTATAACAATAAAATTATATTTCATAGAAACATCTGTGTTGCATATAACAGATTCCATGTCGGTATTGCGGGTAGCACAACAAAAGTCCGTATTGCATTTAGTGCATGAAAAGTCAGTATTGAGTGTAGTTAAAGCCAAGTTGGTTCTGTGTGAAAGGAATGTTTTACTTAGTGTTTAATATATATATATAAATATAAACAACTATTTATAGTGTCAAGTGAAATGAAAAATATCAAAAAGATATATTAATTTAAAAAATTATTCAAAAAATATTAGGGTACTACACTGCCATCCCAAACACTTTTAGTGTTTAGTAAATAATAAAAAACCCTGAGTGTTTGATGATTATCTGAAACTCTCATAAAAATGAGAAATCATATGGTCAACCCTCATTTCTCACACCAATCATGACTCACATGAGCTTAGGGATTGGTCATTGGTTATCTTATAAATACGATTGATATGTGAAGATATAGAAAAATAAAAATAACATGTTTAGGTACGAAGGGTTTTAAAGAAAGTCAACATTTTAGAGGGTTAGACACATATTGTAGCCTCTCATTTTCAAAATTCCTTCAGCGATCAACCCCTGTAATTAAGCGCTCAAGATTGTCCATACTTTTATTGGTATCCTCTAGGGTATTTTTATGGATTGAAATATATTTTTATCCTCATTTTATTTGGAGTGAACATATTAAATTCTAATCCTCTACAAATTATGATCGAACCAACTCTCAACCTCTAGCTCATGGGCCTTGGCCTCCTTGGCTTCTGCCACCACCAGTTGAGCCCTTTGATTTTTTATGATATTACCCTAAGTAAGAGAAACCACTGAATTCTCATATTATTTCTCTTCCAGATAGGAAATATATTCCTCATCTTCCTAAAGTGCATTGGATCCTTTGGATATGTGCTTCTTTCTAGGCCAGGTCAATGCCTTCCAATCCTCATGCACCCTCTCATTGAAAAAGTCATAGGACAATGCATAATGGATGCTTTGATCCACCATAATAGTCACCAATATAACCAACCAATGGAACAGAGATCCCACCCGGTTTGGTATTTCACCTATATGGACATTGTTGATAAAGTTACGTACGTTCCTCTATGACTTGCATAAGACAATATGGTTTTCTTAAAAAACATCTGGGCGAGGATCATAAAAACATTCTGGTAGCACAGGATCATAAGAATGAAATATCACCATTATATTATCAGTTAGATCATCCAGGTGCAGGTGAATTTGCATGAGAAGATGGAGTTATAGTCCCAGAGAACATATTATCGTCTATATCTTCATCAATAGTAGAAACCACCACTTCACCTTGTAGAACTATTGAGGTGGAAAGGATCATCCTATCTTCTTTCACTTCCCAAGTTTGTGGTGTAGCATCAGCTTCAACTTTTGTAGACTTTACTATTGAAAATTCCAAGACACGCACATCCAATGTAGCCTCCCTAGTCACATTAGTTTCAATAATAGTTTTCACCTCCATCATCACAACTTCAGCTCCAATGGATACCTCTAGTTTCACCTCTTTAACAAGATCATCCACCAATATCTCTTCATCTAGACCTATCATGGGAACTACCTCAATCCCCTTTATCGAGGGCACAGTCCTAGCAGTCCCATTCAATGGAACTTCTTTGGTCGGCTTGACTACCCTGATTTATTTGTCCATTCCCCCAAGGAGAGTGACATCTTCCATCAACACCTCAACCATGGGGACTATTAATTCAAATTTTATTGATGTTGGTTTATATCATAGTTCCATTTTAACTTCCAATCTAAAATTCATCAATCAATCATATTAATGAAATAAAAAATATTCAAGTACATATGGGAAGAAGAGACTTACGTGAAATGCACACTCCTGTGAGGTTCTCCTAGAGGTTCATAGGTATCCCCCTCGAGAAAATTTCCTTCCTTATCTACTGCTTAATTTTAGGAACTGATGGTTGGACACTTGTAGAAATAATGTAGTCAAGGGACCCACCAATCACCCCTTTATGGGTTGAGGTCCCATCATCTTTCTTTTTAGGTCCATCTCAAACCTCCACTTCTTCCGTTCTTGACTCCTGCAAAAATGGGGGAAAGAGTTAGGAAAAATTTCAAAGAAAATATTATAACTGAGGCATATAAAATCAATATTTTTACTTAGTCAACAATAGTGATTCATCCCATAGACGAGCCTTGATATGCATCATTTCCCCAAGAATCATCTGGCCCCTTAGGAAGAGCTGTGTTCAAAACCACCTCATATACCAATAATTACAAGAGAATTTTTTAGTATCAACCTTACCGAGTCAGTTAGTAGACTCAAAATGACCCAGGAATGGACCAATTATACTATCTTTACCACATATATCTCCACCTCATCCCGATACATGAATAAACCGACCTCATCATGACCAATCCTAGTAAGACTCATTCCATGCCTATTAATTTTCTACCATATCCCGCAAACACCGGAGAATTTCATGAAGACATCCTGGTTGTCCCATGATTCGAGGAAGATGGAATCACTAGTAATGTCCTTGTGGTGAAACCACTTCCCAAGAGCTTGAATGAATTCCCTTGAAACTAAATCAGAGGGATCCCCTTCTTTCCGTGACTGCCTGGCTAGGAGAATTGACCGCATTACTAATCTTATCCCTATAACTCTTACCTATCCCGGCTCAAAAACTTCTAGATCCACTGCAATATCTTTTCCTACTGGGCCAGCACTGCCACCAAGGTGTGTACTAACCACTATTTAGCCCTTTCCCAATATTTGAGGGGACACCCCTTCATTGGATCGGGTGGCCCGCCACCTCAGCATATCCCTAGGATATTAACTCTCTTATCTCAAAGCATACTCATGAATCAGTCTATACATAGAAGTAGATTGTAGGAACTCATTTTTCATCTTTCCATCCTTGTATATAAATATGTACCAAATTGGTCTCATCATTGAAGGGTGGAACTCATAATTCACCTATAATTATACCTTCACTGTCATCCTTTTCAAACAATTGAATTGTATTTTAGATTAGTTATGATTGTATGGTTCTCAAATTAGCTCACAATTGGATCTTAATAACATTACCCCACCTTGAAATGTTGGGAGGTACGATCTATGTTCCACGGTCCTTATGCCATCATCATTTTCAACCCCATTAGTAGGAAGAACAGATGAAATATGAAGTGCTCCACCAGCCCAACCTTTTCCAACACTTCCACCATACCCAAATTGAATGGGTGACCTCCCATGATATTTAAGATTTCTGGCCAAAAGTATTTTTGGGGGAAGAAATGGGGTTTGGGTACTCATAACCTCCCATGTGTGTGACCACCCAGCTATATAGAAAGTGGAAGATCACACACATATGTAGTGATTTATTCCCTTTACTGATGTGGTAATGTAATTTGTATAAATTTTATAGTACTAGGACATCAAGGTTGACACACATCCCCATCACCAGCATCACCGCCATTACGAAGGTTCTCGGTCGCACCCCATTGTGTCCATACCTCACCAAGATAATCCAACCACAGATCAGTTCATAAATGAACCCTTTTTTCCTGACTATGGGTTGAGGTCTAGGTTTGATGTTTTACCCCCATAGATTTCCCTATGTTTCTTCTAATATATTCCAGTTGGATTCCTCCTTACCCTATTGGTATCCACTAGGACATCTGTGTGGTCTCGTTGGAAGTTTCTTTATTGGATCTCCCCCTTCGGGAACCTCCTTCCCCACTGGTTCATTCAAGATGTTACCAAAACATTACTTGAAGAGAACACCTATCATTCATGTCTTATCCTCATTGGTTCCCTACACCAAATACACCCACACCTTCTCTAGCTAATCTTTATCCCCACACACATTCTCTGTAGGGAGGAATTCATCATACATAACCTCCATAATCAAGATCCCAACAATATAATGATGGTATCAAAGATGAAACCAACATCCCTATGATGAAAATATAATATGTTATTCCTTGGTGACCACCTAATCAATAACTTAGTAATGATCTCTTATAGAAAGTAGAAATAAAACTACAAAGCCTGTGTGGATTCCTAGATCCCTACTTTATTCAGCTCTTCCTCAAACATGGTGCATGATTTGTATGCATAGTAGGCATATGCCACTCATCAGTGAAGTTTACACCCTTGTGTAAGTCCAGTCATCATTGCATCCCTCCAGTGAATCCCCCAAATCCACCTTGAGGATTTTCTCATACTGATGTGGGGATATATCATATTGTATTTTCTCCCCATCAGCATTGCTGATGAGGATGTAGAGATAGTATGCTATGATTGGTGCATGGTCCTTCCAGATGTGCTCATCGGTAGTCATGATCCACTAGTACTACCTCGATATGCCTCTAAATTAGTAAGATGGTTTGTCCCTGCTTGACGCTAGGATGAAGAATTATTCCCTAAAACTGAAGTAGTAAATTGGTATCCCTTTTCATAGAGATTAAATATTCTGAGCCTCTGTTAATTGCATGAGAAATTATTCATGTCTTAGGGTGCATAAATTCCCTCACCAATCATGATGTTCCTTATCATATATTCCCTCTTAGTAGCATCAACGTTGACTCCCTGAGTGGTCATTTGATTCAAGACTTAGTTAATATTTTAAGTCACATTTGAAAATATTGTTTTAAAAGATCATTTGTGGATATTGAATATGGAGATCTGGTTTAAAGATCTCGGATTGCGAAGACACGGTTCATGCTGTCTGGTTTGCTAAGAAGCCTTCATGAAGAAAAGGACTAGAAGTTCAATTTGATAAGAAGTATTCGTAGAGAACATTTTGTGAAGATTTTCATAATAAAAAAAATAGAGATTTTTTTCTTCACATGAATGTTTAGTTCCTTTTAGGGTCCCCCTTCATTATTTATAGGCATATAACCACCCTGGATTATTGATAAGATATACACAAGAATCTATTAGGATCGGGCTTCGTGCATAAGCTATGTGAGTAAGCTTCATGATATGAACATGATTGATAATATTTAGTGATTCACCCTTAGAATCCAACCCTCCTATTTCATATCTTCTCCCATTATATGGTGGGTCATTTTTTTTGGAACTGAAATACGTATTTTGGGAATAGTTGATGATGACACATCCGGTTTAGAGAAAATTCAAGCCAAAATGAAAAAAAAATCACTCCTAAGGGTCAGATTCATAAAGACCATAACCTTTGTGAATGGATAGAACTCTTGAACCTCCCTATCTATGAGTTTCCATATTGAAATCATGAAGGTTTGATATTAAAACTCTATATAGAAAGTCTCATAGTCAAGAACACTTAGTGAACCCATGAATAATTGACTATGTATTCACGTGTATGACTCCCGAACTCATAGATACACACCCCTGTATTGAAGCTCTTAATTATTCATGGAAGTATCCAATATTTTGGAAATAACATTCTTATAAATTCCCCCATCATTTTGATATTTTTGAATGATTCCCCAAACATTCAACTCCCAATGCCACTCTCGATTCGTGTACCTCCTGAGCATCATAAACCAAAGATAAATACATCAGCCAAGACATCCAGGCTTTGAAAAACCATTTTCCTAATGTTCTTAATAAAAACCAACCCTAGTGGATATTACATAAGTGAATTCATTTTCCCTTCATGAAGGAAGAATTCCCCATGAGGTACTTGAGGTTTCACGAAGCATTCAGCTTTTTCAAAGTAATACTTTTCTGATTCAAGGCTTCACTCCAAGGAAGGGGAACCCTATTTCTTGAATGATACCCCTTTTAAAATCCCCTGAACTTCATAAAGCACATCATATTTGAGAGACACCTCCCTGAGAGGCCCCAAGATTTTTGAAACCTCTCTCCTAGGCCTCTCCTTGGAGCCTTTGTTTTGATAACATCCTTTCATGAAGATTGAGTTCCCAAGTTCATCACACCCATCTGGGGTTAGTCCAGCTACACCCCAAGATCCTATGTGTGCTATTCCACCCTATCCTATTTCCTCCCACTTCACTTCAAGTGTGGATAAAGCCTCCACCCTAACTTTTTTTCTCATTATAGGTACTATAATCCCTATTACCATGCAGAATAAGGACTTTAATGTGGACATCATGAGTGACTACTCCTCCCATTATTGTACCCTAGTAATGCTAGATCTGTTACCCACAGAAAAGTCCATGGGCTATGGTTAAGTAAGTCTTTGGACTATGGAGTGAGTCTACCCACATCTGAGATATAAGACATAAAACTGTAAAGGTCCATGTCCCAGTCATATGATGTTAAACTAAATGAACTTATCTCATGATATAAAACTACAATATTACCTTGTGCTGCAAACATCAAATTACCCATGTATGATAATCATGGGATGAAAACTTCTCCACTCATGGGAATGAAACCAAAAAACCTAGGAAACTTACATGCGTAATCCTAACACATTCTCCCCCACTGTGGGATGACAATTCAGGAAATGAGAAGCTCACTGCATAATCTCCACACCTCTCCAACCAAGTGAAATTCTCTTATGAAGGGAAACATCAATGCATAAGAACCATACCATCCCTCATTGATTCTAGTTTTACAACATGAGTGTCCTAAATGAATTATGTTAAACTTCATGGATCGATCATGTCACACAACCTTAAAAATATGGCATCGAACTACATGGATTTTGATCACTGTCCTCTAAATAGGGTATGTAGGATGCCTCTATGATGTTCAATCCTGACCAATGGGAAAACTAGGTTCTCCCTCATAGGGATGTACATCCTTGATCTTATTTAATTTATGTTCTAATCAAACTCTTAAGTACTCCTTAAGGAGCATACCAACCATTGATAAACCTAGGTGCTCCCTCCTAGGATTGTACAACCTTGATTCACATTTTGGGGTGTTCTAATCAAGACCTTGGTTCTTCTAAAGGGGAATACTAACCATTGGTAAACCTAAGTGCTCCTTACAAGGGATGTACCACCATGATACTCTTCAAGGGTTGCTCTGATAAACCTCACAAGTTCACCTCAATGTGCATCTTGACTAACATTAAACCTATGTTCTCTCTCCCTATGACCCAACTCCTGGATCTGCCTCAAGGTCCTTATGATCCATCCATCCTAGATTTTTATCAAGGGTAATTCTAGTATAGATCTCCCATATCTAACTTGTGGGGAGTTATGATCCATCGATCCCACATTTTCCTCAAGCGACATTCTGGTTCACACCTCGTAGATCTGTCTCAAGGTGCATTATGATCCATCCATCATAGATTTTCCTCAAAGGGAATTATGGTATACACCTCCTGTATTCACCCCAAGGGGTGTTCCAATATATTCATCCTACTATTTCCTCCATATTCTGTTTACCTCTAGTGGTATACCCTTTAGGTGTGACATATTCCCTCCTAGGGAGATACATCATGGATTTTCCTCAAAGGGAATCGTATTCACCCATCATGTCCCCACAAGATGTTAAACACATGACTTTATTAATCTAAAGGGATGTTTAATGTCATACCTCATGTAAAACATGGAATTCCTAAGGTAAAATCCTTGGAAGATATACACCACTGGTGTCAACTACCTCATGAAGAATATGGGATGCTGAAGGTAAAATCCTTAGAATAATTTATGCCCCTAGAATATTTACCTTGTGATTGACACGATATGACTTGGGTTCTTCACCTTAAGATGAATCACATGAGATACCCTCCCAAGAGGATGAATACAGGTGAAAAATGTTCTTAGTATCCAGAAATGTCTAGAAATTCCCAATGTGACTACTCTTATGACTGAAGGTTTCTTCCCTATAAATACATAATCAAAATGTATAGAGAGAAGCAGTGTAATTAACCACTATCCAAGAATATATGGTATCAAAAATGAATTCCGAGAACATGAAAAAACTATATGTGGGAGATCCAGACATGGTGATGAGTTTCAATTTGGAATACAAGGAAGGGGAACCAATATTCTATCATACCATTTTGATTAAGGAGAAGACATCACTGATGAAAGTGATGAAAGGTTCCCACCATTAGAAAGTGGGAATGTGGGGAAATAGAGACACACATCACGCATGGCCCCCATCAAAAGCATTAGAAACACCAGAACACCAAATATTGCTCTCATACATCACAATAGCTCATAGCCCAATACCTGATGAATTAATATACACGTTATAACTTCTACCCAGCTTTAGTAGAATCATGATTAAAGTTGAAGTGAGTCCCCTTTTCAACTTCTAAAAGGATCATCATCGGTATATAACAATAAAAACTTAAAAAGCTTATTATTAAATACTATAAGAGGTTACTCTAAGTGTGAGAATTCACATATGAGATGTCTATAATATCCAGATCACCCAAAGAAACTCAGAATATCAATGATGATCTTGGGTTATTTCCAAGAAACTATAGCTGTCACCTTATTTGGATTAACTACTACTCCTATCTCTGAGATAATATGGCCCATAAAGTGAATCTTATCCATCCAAAGTGGTACATTGTGATATTATCATACAATTTTTTCTGTTTAAGTGTATATAAATGATCTCAAGATGTTTTTCATGGGTGTGTCGATTGTGAGAATACACCAAGATATCATCCATGAATACTGCCAAAAACAAATCTAAATGAGGGTGGGAAACTAGTTTCATAAATGATATGAAAAATAATGGCATGTTCATGATACCAAACAACATAAAATAATACTCATATTTTCATACATTCTACAAAAACCTATATGTGGTATGCATACTGGTCGAACACGTACCCAATGATATCCCAATATCTGATAAATCTTCGAGAAAACCTTATCTCCTTGAAGATATTTGAATAGATTAAATGTCTACAATAAGTGTTATTTGTTATTAACTACAAACCGGTTCAATTTACTATAATCCACACATATCCTGATAGTTCCATCCATCATTTTTACAAAAAAGGACCAGCGAACCCCATAGATAAGTACTGGGTCACATAAACCTCTTTGATTATAAATACAATAGATGCTTATTGAGATCCTATAACTCTATATTATACACCATATAAATAGGAATGTATAATAGTGTATCTCATGGTACTAGCTCAAAGGAAAACTCCACCTTTATCTTAGGAAGTAGACTAGAAAAGTTATCTAGGAAAACATCCCTGACATGATCAACTTCTGGGGGAATGTCTTCCTGACGTGTTCCCTAATCATCCAGATATAAACTAGAAATTTAAGCTATCATCTCATCCACACTTTATGTTTTGGTCCATCTTGGCTCACCTATACATCCCATTGACCTTTGTGAATAAAAAATCTACTCTATGGTTATGTGAATGTCACCCTTCAACAATAGAAATCAACATGGTCTCAATAAGAAACTAGCTATTTCATCCTATGTATAACTTCAAACCCTATAATCTTGAGGAAAAAAGACCCCATACAAAGTTAAACCCACTAAAATCAAGGGTAAATCTTTACACTAGTGTATACCCTCCATTCGGATCCCCCAAAAAGTATCCAAAGTCATAACACCATCATAAAAATGAACAATGATCCCAAGGATCTTCATGAAAAAAAATATAAAACATTAAGATAAAACTATACAGTAAAAGATAAAATAGTAGAGGATACTAATATCATACCTCTCACCATATATGTACCAGTTCTCTGCTCATCAGGGGCAGGCTATACATAATATATCTATCATGATTTGTGACCCTATAAAACAACCTCATTCCCTATAGCATGGACACTTTTTTATAGGTACAACTGGTGTTAGGATACCTCATCCATGACCACCACCTCAGTTAGAACCATCGACACTACCTCATATGGCAGTCTAACACAGAGTTTTGAGTCCCACTCTTAATCCTAGAGTTGGAGTCGATCCACTTCCACTAACTACTAGAGTGAAAGTCCTGCAAGAAAGTTGTACTTGGCCCATATTACCGTAATATCAACTCTCGAATGGGTCTCTATCACATTTATTCCTCATATATCCTCATCTCCCACACTAATGAAATAATATATTACTATTAGAACTTGTATCCTGGATTTTTCTCCCTCACCAGAAGCCTCAAAATGTCATTTCTTACCATTGGAAGCTGAAAAACTTGATCGAGATGCCACCCTTACTTACTTTATGGCAGCATCTTACCCCATGTTCTTCTTAGTAATTAGTTATTGATTCATTATATCAATAATTGTATTCAACCAAAAAATGATTAATTGGGATAGAATGACATGCCTAAGACCTTTCTTAAATCATCTTTCCCACCATTGCTCATAATAAAGATAAATTGACATAAAACATTGATGTTCTTAAAAGTGTGATGAATAATCCATAAATGACATAGCTCCCTAATATAGATGCATAAACCCAATATCCTATTCATCTCTTAGGGTCTCATGAAATAAAAAAAATCATAAAATAGGGTTTGGTAATCCCTTCCAACCATATCTTAGAGTGTATCATCTAGGTTCATACCATCACACAAATTCTTATTTACTCCCTAAATCATATATGTTGTAAGATTCAATATCATCTCACTAGGTGTATCAAGATGATCAAAGATCAAATAAGTAGTCTCGATTCACATCTCAACAACCTATGGACAACCATCCCTTGAAAAAATGGGATGATTCTATGGCTGGAACACATATGTTAGCTCTTCCATAGATGAGGCAGGCTGCGGTGGTCCGTGTATGGTCTATATGAATCATATAAAAATTTCACAGAACTATGACTCAATAATTGTATCTAATAAAAATACTGGTTCCAATGATGGTGTTATAGGAGGATCTACTAGTAGGCTAGGTCCCAACATCTCTGGAGCATGGTCATCACCACCCTCCTGGCATATGAATAGAGGTCTTTATTATGTAATATCTCTATAATGCCAATCACATGACTTTTAAAAGATATATAATAATAATATAAATAATATTAACTTTATGATAGGTCAAATCCTTCCTATAAATAAGTCATTTCCTTCTACCTACTCCTAAAGATAGTACTGGGTAAAAAGTAACAATAATAAAAAGCACTAGATATACTACCTACTTCCCACTCAAAATATGTGCTAAGGTCTAGTTATCTATTTAAAAATTTCAATTTCATTTAAATTAATATTTGTTTACAATTATATTTAAAAGGTTGTAAAAAATGGGTCACCAATTTCGATCAATATGGGCCCAAACACCTCATGAACTGAAGTATGACTTCCACTTAATCCAAACCATAACACATTCTAGTACCTACAACCAATGGTCCATGAATCAACATACCATAGTTTACTGCTCAGGGTGTCTACTTTATGCATATTGGGAAACACTCTAGGATTTGACAGGCACTCTATGTACCAATTATATTCCCCAATTTCTTGTATACAATGTTATCCAAATCAAATACATATCACACAAGGAAAACATCATAATGTCATGTTTTCAATCAATTCATCTTATATGGTATGGAATTGTTCATGTCATATAAATCCTATAAAGTATCAAAAATTATGCATGATATGTAATACCCTCATCTCATCAAGTAATGGTAAAATATATAATCATAATAAACATCAAATAAAAAGTTCATCCCCAAATGGTGGAATCAAATCAATGTTATCAAGTGAAATCCGGAAAATAGAAATTTTTATTCAAGAAAATTTGGCTTTACCCTATTCGTGGCTTTGATACTCTTAGGAAAAACTCCTTAGAAAATTTCAATACCTTACTTATACCTTTTCTATTATCTCAAAATAGTGAATCTAGAAAAGGAACCACTAAGAATCAATTTTGTAACATCCCAACACATATTACACTAAACAGTGCCCCGAGTCGGTGTGTCACGTGGCCTCATGTGTGCCTCCCCATGTGATAGAGGATTCTGAATAATATTAAAGACATAGGGTATGTCTGTGGGGATACTATTACCTCATATCATCATGTAACATAATAAAAACTTAATAATTGAAAATAGTTGAGTAATATATATAACTACCTAAAGATAAAAATCCATAAGTCTGTAATAAAAAAAAATTCCAAAGGTAACTCATATATAAAATGTTGTGTCATTTTATGTATGTACAAATCTGGAAATGAATATACAAGATTCCAAATAAAAAATGTATCAAAAAATATAAAATACAAAAATAACTATATCTAGATAGAATCATGATCTTACCTCAGTCTCATGCTCCCCTACTCCTAATCCCCATTAATCAAGCCTAATACAATGGCCTCTTTCCCCCATCCCTACTTGAATCCTTGAAGTTGGTCTAGGACCCCAATGGTGACTTGAATAGGGTGTAAGATAAAACTTAGTAGGTCACAACCAATAGTGTCTATAAAAAAATCCAGTTAATTTATAACAAAATAAGTAGTGTGAAATATAATAACAAGTACAACAATAATGAAAATAAACTACCCAAGGATAAAGTGGTAAATGTAAAGCAATACCGTTTAGCATGTCAAGAATAATCAAACACCCATACCAATGGTAAAGTGAAACCAACCGCATTGTGTAATAAAATTGTCAGAACTTGAAGGAATTGATCTAAGTTATAGAATACAAAGGAATACAGGTCTAGTCCCTCGAGCATATTGATGGAAACTTGGTAACTACTTGGTCGGAGTCCAAGTAGTATGTCAACAAACCATGTCCCAAGAGAGCCTAATAAATCCATATCTAAGGTGCAACAATTCCCTTGAAATAATATGGAATCAAGATTCAAGGATTAAATTTTTTCCAATCTATCCACTACTGTAATCAAGACCCATGGAGTAGAAATTTCAATAACATCCAATGGAATTATGATCTAAGGTATACCAACCAATACATCTGATACCATTATCAATTCATCATTTCATTTTATTCACCATTTCACAATCATTCACATTCCATGATTTCATCCAACACATTTTCACATTTTCTAAATAAATAATTTGTCCTATTTAATCAAATACAACAACATCAAAAGGATTAAATGGATTCTCTTATCATTTCAATTCAAATAATTCCTTTCATTCACAATTAATAGGAAAAAACAAGGTTTTAACAACCTTAAACAATCCATTTAATTATCATCATGGCTCCCAATAATTTTTGAGCTCACGTTGACTCAGTAAGCTGGTTAACATAGTGAATATACATGGGAACACCCAATGGGTGGTGTATATTGAGGTTAAATAACCTCCAACCATAAAATAGTACTCAAGGGAAACCTAAAGAGGTTCAAAATCATTTAATCAAAGTATTCAATTTATTCTAGGGATAAATCCGAAAAGTCTAGCATGAAACACAAATTCCATTAGACAAATAAAATAAAAAACCAAGAGGGAAAGCTATACACCATGTAACATATACAAGTCGTAGGAAACTAATACATTATCAACCACTAATTTAGTCCAGATCAGAACAAAAAAAGGAATAATGGACAGAAACCCTATAAATAGGGAATATTATCTTTCACCTAAATAACTCCATTGATATGAAGAAAAATGAATAATGGCACAATATGAAAGAAGAAATCGCCCTTGTAGAACCAACGAGATCAATAGAAAAAGAAATTGAGTTTGGATCACCAAATGACACCAAATCATAGGTTAGGATCAAAGGTGAAATATGTGGTTGATCTCCTTCATGAGAGAGAAGAGGGGTGAGGGTTTCATCAAAAAAATAGAGGTATTTATTCTATTTAAAAAAATTACCTTGGGATATTACATGACATGTAATATTTACATTCTATGTAGTATTTGGGTGTTCCCCTCTAGGGAAAAGACAATACACATCATGAAATGTTCTGGACAGTACAATACATATCATGTATTTGATACACACCATGTATTCTTAGTACATACCATGTATTTGGCCCACAACCAACCTTCAACTACTCCTTCCTCCTATTACCAAAACATCTTCACCGACCCATGGGCCTAACTTCAGGGTCCAAGCCAAATAAAAAATTAAACAAGAGTTTAACCAGAAATAACAGTATCCATTCCTCATAGAAAACCCAGGATATTACATAAATGGTAGTGGGATCCATTCTAGATGAAAATTAAATCTATTATAATAGAACATATTGATAGTGGATCATTTTATAATACCACATCCTCCATAATTATTTGGATATTCTGACCTATTGGTATCTAATCTATGGATTAATGATCTAGAGAATATATTTGAAGTTATGAATATTTCAGAGAATCAAAATTTAACACTTACTATTTACCATTTTGAAGGTGAATACGATTAATGTTGGTCAATGGTTTACATTAATAGATAAGGAGAATCGATTGATTCCTTAGAATGTGATACATTTAATAATATTTTACTTGATATTTGTTTTCTTAAGGTTGTTCGACATAGGATAAAAATATAATTCTGGGATTAATATAAAAAAGTGTGTGGGGGGGGGGTGGTTCAATTGCTACATATAAAGAAAACTTTACTAGATTGGAAAGGTATGCACTAAATTGTATCCAAGATCTTAATTGTAAAATTAATTGGTTTTACTCATGATAAAATACATGTTACCAAATATATTTTTTCTCCTATTAATTTAAATTTCATAGAGACATATTTACTATACTAATAAGGTTGAAATTGAGTTTACCGATGATCAGGTTCCCTACAACAACAAGTAGAAAATATGTATAGGTGGAAGAAAAATGCTAAGAATCCATCAAATTAATATGAATGTAAAAAAATGAAATTTCTAGGTTTCAATAGATATGGTAAAAATCACCCTAATGAAATTTTTTATGAAATATGGTATGTTCTTATGATGTGGTTTGTTTGAGCATATAGCTTGTGGTTGAGGAGAAAAATTATCTTGGTAGTGGTAAAACCAATTTTTATAAGCATATAGGGATGTGTTTTAAATATAATGATATGGGTCATTATGAATATGTGTTTTGGAAGAAGAGAATGAATGGTGGGAATTAGAAATACTATAAGTACAACAATCCCTTGAAATCCGTTGAATATTATTTGGATTATGTTGGTACATCGAATAAAGTGATATTTTTTACATTACTTATTTATTTGGATTATTCTAGTTTCTTGTTTTATTCACAGAGTACATATTCTCTAATTTATGAGAAATTTATTGGTAAAATAAAAATTTCACCTTAAGAAATGACGTTTGGACTTAAGGTAAAAACACATTGGGGTAGTATTAAGGAAAAAAGAAATTAAAAAAAATCTTCTTTTTTATCTTATGTGGAAGGGTTTCCCTGTAATCCTTATTTTCTTTCCCACTGTAAAGTATTATGTAAGTCTTGGTATGTATTGGATTTTATTTTATCATGTTAGGATAAATTATTGATCCAAAGAATTTATTTTTCAGAATGAGTTTTAGTTTTTATATAAGAATAAATTTATACCTTTTAAATAATATTAAGTATAAGATAAATTGTTAAAATATATAAATGATATTTATCCAATTCATAATGTCAAAAATAAGGTAAATATTCTTATTAATGATGTTTGAGAAGATAATTAATATTTGGATGTTTTTCGTGATGTGCTTCCAATTATTATAGTTGATTGAAATGTTTCGTTTACTGTTGACTTAGTTCTTGATTCTAAGACAATTTCAAAACCCCCTTATTGAATAGAACAAGTATAACTTATGGAATTGAAAAAGTAGTTACATGAATTTATTTAAAAAGGTTTCATTCATATAAACACTTCAACAAGAGATTGACCAATATTATTTGAACAAAATAAATATAGTTTTATGATACTTTTCTTTGATTATATATAATTGAATAACATTACTCTTTAGAATTATTAATAATCTCCCCATATAAATGACTTATTAGATCAACTTTATGGAGCTAATTATTTTTCAAAGGTTGATCCCAGGTTAGGGTACCATCAACTAAAGGTAAGGGATGATGAAATACCTATGAAAAAGTTTGGGACTAGGTATGGGAATTTTAATTTTGAGGTTATACCCCTCGTGTCGATTTAGTCTCTAGCTGTATTTAAGGACCATATGAATATTGTTTTTCATGAATATTTTGTGACATTTTTGGTTGTTTTTATTGATGATATTTTTAATTGTTCAAACATTTATGAGGATCAAGAATGATATCTAAATTTTTTTATTCAAACCATGAATTAAAATAAGTTATATAGAAAATTTATTAAATTTTATCTTTGGTTATAATATATTTCATTCATTACACAAATAAAAAATAAAAATGATATAACTATTGATCATGCTAAAATGAAAGTGGTTGATGAATGGAAAAGAACAAAAATTTCTAATGAGATTCACAGTTTTCTAGGATTAGCAAGATATTATCAGTGTCTTATTGAATAATTTTCATAGTTAAATAGTCCACTAACCAATTTAACAAAAAATTAGTTAGGTTCAATTGGAAAAAATAAATGTTTTAAATGTTTCTATGAATTGAAAATAAGATTAGTGAATTCATTGGTTTTAGAACTACCATACTGAAATGGTGATTTTTTTTACCTATAATGATGCTTCATTGAAGGTGTTGGGATATTTTTTTTAATATTTAATGATTAAGTAACTACCTATAAATCACATCAATTAAAAACCTAGTAGAAATATTATCCTACACATGACCTTGAGCTGTATGTTGTAGTGTTTTCTTTAAAAATATGGATACATTATTTATATTAAGTAAAGTATATAAGATATACTGACTGTAAAAGTTTAAAGTATATATTCACTTAAAATTAGTTGAATATGATATAAATGAGATTACTAGAATTAATGATGGATTATGACTACAAAATTATTTAATATCTAGGTAAAGTAAACAGAGTAGTTGATGCTTTAATTAAAAAACGTAATGCCTCATTAACAATGTTATGTTTAGAACATGACCCTTTGGATAATGATTTGATAAATGTTGTCTTAGAAATTGTTCATTTATGAAATATATATATTTTGTGTTAGGATTTAGTACATACATATCTTTTAGATAGAATTAATCAAGCTCATATAGAAGATCTTGAGTCATATGAAAAAGGTATAATTAGTTAATAGAGGTAATATTATTTAATTTAATATTAGAAAAGAAGGTTTTTTGTGATTCAAAAAGAGGTTATAGGTTTCATGTGACCCCCATTTAAAGAAATTAAAATTGATTATTGATCATAGATCTCTATATTCAATTCATCCAAAAAGCATAAAAATACATAGAGACATTCAAGAAAATTTCTAGTGGGAAGGATTTAAGAAATATGATGCTAATTTTACTATGAGATGTTTTAATTTTCATTAGGTTAAAGATGAATGAAAATTATTAAAGGGTATTCTTCAGCCTTTTCTAGTTCCAATATGAAAATGGGAGAATATATCCATGTATTTCATGGAGGGATTAGTATTGACATATTGAGGTAATAATGTGATTTGGGAAATTATTGACCAATTAACTAAATCTAATCATTTTCAATATGAGATAATATGAATTTGGATTAATTTTATAGATTCATGTAAATATTTAAATAGATTAAATAGATTCCATATTTTTATTGTATCTTATCATGGACCAAAATTCAACTATAATTTTGGGGAGGGACTTAAAATGATATTGGACACTAAATTAAATTTCAGTGTAATATTTAATCATTAATCTAATGGATAGTTTGAGTGAATGATTCGGAATTTAAAGGATAGAATTTGATATTATTCAACAGATTATCATATAAGTTTATATCAGTATCTAACTTTGAATAAGTTTTAATATAATAATTGTTTTCATTCTAATATATATATGGAACCTTTTAAAGCATTATATGAAATGTAGTGTGAGACTCTAGTTTGTTGTGATTAAGTTAGGTAAATATAGTTATAGGGACTATAATTGGTAGAAGAAATTGTTGATAAGGTGAATATGATTTAGAATTATATGAGAATGGCTCGGAGTAGGAAAAAGGTTATCTGGATAACCAGAGGAATGATCATTTATTCAAGTTAGGTGGTTATGTTTTTATTAAAAAATCTTTGTGGAAATGTTTTATGTGTTTTGATAAAAATGGAAAGTTAAATATGTGGTTCATTGTAATATATTAAATTTTGGAGAAAATTTGATCAGTTTCTTACCGATTGGCCTTACGTATGAGTTTATCTTAGCTTCATGACGTATTTCATGTTTTTTATGAAAACATGTGTCAGATACCTCTCATATTCTGAGCCCAAAAGTAGTTTAGTTAGAAGAAATAATTTATTATAAAGAAAAACCAGTATATATTCGCGAATACATAGAGTATGTGTCTTTGTATAAACTGATTTAATAGGATGGGTATTTGTGGAAAAACCTCATGATTGAAGACAAAACATGGGAATCAGAAAATGTTATGAGGGAAAGATATCCCCACTTTTTATAATAGTAAATAAAATTATGAGGACATAATTTAAAAAAAGGGAAGAATTTAACAACCTAATTAACATAAGAAAATTTATTTTCATGTCTTATAAATAATCATCAATTAGATTTTATAGAGTTATATTTACAATAGGAATATATAGTAATTTTCCAAAAAAAGGAAATAGTTTAATTCTTACTGAATTAATTTGTAACTATTATATGGATTTATTTACAAAAATAATGTCCAAATTTTATAATTTTAATATTACAAAAATTATATAATTTTTAATTCATCATGTTGAAATATATTAGGATGGTTTTTTGATAATTTTATGTATATTTTTCGAAATATTTTTCTTTTTTTAATGAATTGTGAAAAATATAGTTTTTTATTGAAAAAAATTATTTTTGGTTCAAGAATTTACAAAGTTAAAATTTGTTTTAAAATGGATTCAAAGATATAATAGTTTATATATATTAAAAAATATATAATTAAGGTAATTTTAATAAATTAGGTTCTTTATTTGGGTATAAAAACCTTCAAATATTTATGAAGAATTTTTTTTCATGAAAACCCCTTTTTAACGCATTTTGTGGGAGAAATTTTAAATTAAAATTTAACACTTTTTTAAATTGAATTTGATAAAATTTATTAAAAATTTAAAATAAAAATAATTAATATTAGTTAATAATTTCAACTTAATTCTTGGTCATAATGAAAAGTAAAAATAATGAAAATCTATTTCAATAGACAATGTTAAAATAGGTTTACTAGGGAGGATAATGGTTAAAATGATAAAAAAATGTATATAAATCATATATTCTAGAAATATTTAGACCATATATCATCAAATATTTGGAAACATTCCATTTTGGAGTATTTTACTTGGTTAAGACCTTAATATATTTTAATATTTTGAAAAATTACAAGTGTGTCCTCACCCCCACTTATAAAAGGACACCCCTCTTATTCTCCTAACACATCCGGACACATTTTTAAGAAAATTCATACCCAAATAACTTTATGATTCACATAAAAACTTCCTAGAATCCATTTTTTGATCATAAAACTAATCTAGGAAGTCTTTATGTATAAACCTAAAGATGTTTTCTAAAGAAGATGTATAGTTCTTAACCATTCATTTTCATATTATTTATTCTTCTACATCTTTTAAAATATTATTAAAGTATTATTAAGTAATAAAATTAGTAAATTAAAAATACTTATATGTTATTATTTTAATGGAATAAACTATATCCATCTCCCCTTCCATAAAATGGGAAATGGAACTGTTGTTTGTGTGTATGGAGGACTACTGTCTCACACACTGATGTAATTCGTGTTCCATGAACACATATTAATTTAGATTATAATGATGGATTTAATGTATTTATATGATATTCATGACATAATTTTAATTATTTAAAGTTAATATATCAACCATTTTATTACCTTTCCATCTATTATAAAATCATAACATCATTCGTGCTAATATTTGGATTAACACCTCCATGAAGGGATGCGAATCATTTTTCATCACAACATCACATTATTGGTATATATAAGTTTTTTTAAAGTGGTTATATAAATTTTTATGATATAAACATAATTATATAAATATAAAATAATATTTACCTTCTCTCCATCAAGTTTGTTGAAAAATGGGAACTTTACTCATGTGTACGTATGACCTACTGTCTCTTTGATCGAGACATAATTCATTTTATATAATAATACATTATTATAGGATTTGAAAGTATAATTAATATAAAAGCTAATAATTATTTCATTATTATTATTTTGGAGAATATGTAATAATGAACTCTTTAAACACATTCAAAATACCAAATTTATTTCGAAATTATGAGTTGAATATCCTCAAAACACCCAATGTGGATTGAACTAATTAAGAAATTAAATACATCAGTGAAATAAAAGAAATAACTAGTATAATGGTAAGTTATTAAAAAAAATTATTAAGAAATTAAATAATTTTATAAAGTTTTATTATAAATTATATAAAGAACGTATAGGATAAGTCAAACTTGACGTAAGGGACACTTTACATTAAAAACCCTATTTTAAATATTTTAAATATTTATTGGATAAATACTTTTACTCTATATCAATATTCTTAAAATTATTTTATGTATCTATTTATAATGATATAAATGAAATTTTATGTCATTTTATATTTTATTTCAGTTTTATTCAAAAGGCATATTTTTACATATTTAACATGGATGAGTTTAAAAAAAGGTGAATGGAATGTTCTATTTTAAAATATATGATATAAATTGGATTTTCCACAATCATAATTATTATTTTATGTTTGGATTATTTTATAATATTCCATGTTATTTTCAAAGAGAAAACCTAATTTCATTTTCTGGGCAGTTTCAAATGGATTTTTAAATGGAATGGATATTTCAATATCAAAAAATGTGTTTCTTATGGGTGAGAATAATATATATTTTTGGTGTAATGATGAAGATATAAGGTATCATGTGACATTATTGTCTTATGGTTATTGGGAATTTTGTTTGATAATGAGTGAGCCTGATATAGCTCATGATGATGGGAGAGCCTGATATAGCTCATTTTGATGGCGAGCCTATATAGCTCTATAATAAATTAGGTAAAGGGAAAAAGGTAATTGGTTATAAGTTTCTCCTAAAACATTTAACGATTTACTAGGTATGTTATACTATTTTTAATAGAGATTATAATAGTGAGATGAAAATTATGATCCATGTTACCTACATATTTTATATATTTTTATAATATGTTTTCATAAAAATCTTATTATTTCACAATGTATGTTAATAAGTTTAAGTTTAAAAGAAACTTTATGTTGCTTCTTATGGTTGAAATGTATAACTTTGTGAAAATGTTTACATCAAATTTTCTTAATAGTAATGAAACATTTATGAGTTTTATTTTCCCTTCAATATTTCATTTTTAATTTTTTATGAAAATCTGAGGAAATTACTTTTATTTCTTAGGTAATAAAATGTTTATTTTGAGATCAATGATTATTATGAAAAAGAAAATTTGTTATGAATTGTATTCATGGACTAACAATTTTCCATCCTCTTTGAAATATTTCCCTTATTGATATTTTTGTTCTCATCCCACATTTTAAAATATATTTCACAAGGTTTTAATGAGGAATAGTGATAAACATTAGGCCAATATGAAAATTTGGAAGACATATCATTAAAAGAAAGCATGATTTATCTTAAAATATATGTATTTTTTGAAAAAGAATATTGAGTGGAAGTTTCCAATTTATGATGTAATAATTTAATTTTTAAGGCTAATGAAATAATTATCTAAAAATATAAACTTAAAAGGTCTTCAAGAATGTAATAAAATTAATTCATATAAAAATAATCTATTTAAGAATTATATAATCTTAGGTATTTAGAGTTATGACATAGAGAATAAACAAGATACAATATAATTCTCAATGATCACCATCTAAATGGATTAACATACTTATATACACCTATGGAAACATATATGGAAGAATATATGAATGTTTAAAAATTATTATTTTTCTTCGCCACCTATCATAATTTTCCGCATGAATCATGTATAATGATTTAATTCATTATTATATTTCCATGTAAAAAATATGAATGTCCAAAATAATGA
Organism: Viscum album; assembly: GCA_963277665.1. Taxonomy (NCBI): domain Eukaryota; kingdom Viridiplantae; phylum Streptophyta; class Magnoliopsida; order Santalales; family Viscaceae; genus Viscum; species Viscum album. The sequence goes on from OY728137.1 coordinate 348,777,632, forward strand.
AGATGTGATATCTATATTTCTTAGGAAATGATATACCAAAAATGAAAAAAAATCCATTAGAAACATTTATGTTGTCATCTACGAAGCAATCATATTGTATCATATCATACAGATTAAAAAATATATATTTATTTAAAAAATATCTCCATCAAAAGAATATTGAAATCACGTAAAGACTCATTAATGAACATGTGTGGGTGTGGTGATATTTTTAGAGTATGTATCAAATAAGTATAAATTAATCAATATATTGACAAATCCCCTAATAAAGGATGAATTATAGCATTGGGAGTATATTTGGGGGTGAAATTTCACCCAAAATACCTTTAATTTTTCTTGGTTACATTTCCTCTTTCATTAATTTTCATTTGTTTACAAAAGAGAATATTCTTGTGAAGGGTGAATGAAACTAGTTTATATTTTAGTTTATGTAGAAGGAGGATATGTGAGGTGTTGGTAGATGAATAATTCTTTCATTTATTTTCATGTTTCCAAAATATAAAAAGGGGGATATTGAAATAAACTAGAGATATTGAAGATTCCATTATAATTTGGGATATTTTATAAGTTTCAATGTTTATTAAATCCCCTCAAGAAGTTAATTGACAAATGGGAGATGTGAGTTATCTCAATTGATACATGGTAAAAATTGTATTGATCTTACAACATGAGTTGGATTACTCTCTTAGACTCCATTCTATCTAATACTATGGGGGTATAGACAACCTCTATATGGGAGGCATGCTATGGCCAGTTTCTTGAGGTAATTTATTCATTGAGTTTGGAAATATTTTCAATTTTTTCTATAAATCATATCATGTATGAGATAATCTTTATTTGGGGTTGAGTGAAAATGAAAGGGAATGAATTTTTGAATAGTTGGAGCACATCATGAAATAAAGGATGTGGTTACAATATTATTGGAGTGTTTTCAATAAAGAGTTTCACTCTGATACAAGATTTCAATTAGTATCTAGGTTGGTTTCATCACTAAGGAATATTGGTGAAGGTGAGACATTATATAAGAATACTAATTGTATTGTGACTCATTTACCCGAGGAATTACGAGGATTAGTTTTCTTATTAAAAACGATCCATGAGGTTTTTCATTATAGACTCTTTGAAATACAAATGCCTCCACTCTACAATGTCGCTTCTCATGTCATAAAAAATTGGTTAATACTATACTGTCAAACTGTGAAAATATTCCACTTTAATCGATTTGAGGAAATTAATAACATTATGCCACATTGTACTTGTCACACCATAATAATTCTTCTGAATATATTAAAATATATGAGTATATGAGTAGATATAGAGTTCACCCTACAATGTATATTAATTTTCTAAAATTATGATCAATGATATTTGGGATTTTTTCTATATCTTTTGGATCAAGGAAGAATTCCATGAGATATGAAGTCATGAAATAACACTTATCTTCTATTTTTAATACACCTATTTTGTTGTATTATAATAATTTATAATGTAATGTTATGTTATAATGTTTTTTTGGTTTGGTTTTGGGTGACTGTACATGTTCTTAGAATTTTTTTATTGCTTCATAAGGGGACACGATAGGTTCAAAATTAAGGTAAACCATACAATAATCATAGATAACTATGTGTGATAAAATGGTGTTCTGAGGGAATGATTAATGATAGAGAAAGATTTCGGTGAAGCATGTGACAAACAATATGACATGTTCTTTCTTAAATGGGTAGTCACATAGTTGGTATGCACAATCGGATTAATGATGTGGATGAACCATATTGCTCTAGGAGTTTTTAGATAGTGGTGTCTACACAATTGGTGCATGCTTTATGAAACCCTGTGGTCCAAAAATGTGTAATATTTTTAGCCTCAAAAATTTTATTTTTAACTTAAAAATTCCCTCAAAACACTCATTTCATTCCCTCTTTATAGGGATCTCAAAATTTAGATCTTAATTCAGATATTTTTTTTATTTCATTCAATCAATAGCTCCATATCTTATATTGTTAGATCATTTAACCTAGATATTAGTGGTAAGAATTTCATCCCTCATTATCATATATTATATTCTATTTTTCTCTCCGGACAAACCCTATTACGAGGAATAAATTTTTAGATATTGTGGTTAGGGTATGTTTTGATTGGTCTTTTTTATGAAGCATTATAGAAAGATATTATGTTCTTGAAACTATAAGGGAATGTTGTGATTTAATTTTTGAAAGATTATGAAAGGTGGGTGTATTCTCTCTCTATCTTTCTCTTATCAAACAAATTTAAGCTTTTCATTTTTAAATTTAAATTCATGCTTTTATCTATGATAAATGATTCGGAAAAATCATTGTTGTACAATATCCTGGTGCAAAAATGATTTAAATGAATGTTGTGGGTGGCACCTGCATCTTATTTTATAAAATTACTATTTGGTTATTTGGTTTTAAAAAGATGTTTTGGATATGTTATAAACATGGAATTGTCACTAGTTAGTTTTTATTCATGATACATATAGAAAGGTCCTTGTTGATTTAGACTAGGCTGAGGAGCCATAATTTAGGTTCATGGTTTTTTATGCATTAGGTGTGTCTATTATGAATATGGAAATTCCCATATTGGTTTATAATGAGATGAATTTTGGAAATTGGGAACATGGGAGGGGATGTATTGGTTCAAAATTGGCCATAATGACATGATTGAGGAACATTGGATTATTCCACCAAGTGAGAACTTGGGTCAGTATGGATAAGCTTTTCCTAACAAGTTGGTCTATACAGTTAAGTCCACTTTGATGGGAGATTCATTGAGTTCGTGATATGACTCACTAATGGGTGGGTTTTGTGTATTTTCATGGGTGTGTGTGTATTTTTAATGGGTTTGTGAGATGGGTAATGGGTTACTTAGTGAAAATAATGGGTTAAAAAGGAATTTGGAATTCAGTGTGAGTTATTCATATGGTTTACCTTTTATTGATTATTTTCATTATGGATCTATCCTATTTTATGTAAAATTTGAGCTAACTTGTTCTTGTTAAAGAGGTGTATGAAGGAAGTTTGTGGGGGATTTCCTACTATGTATTTATAATCACCCCATGAATATGTATCTTGGTGTGTGTGTAACAAATCGGACCCGGTCAGCCACCCGAACAGTGCCAAACGGGTCGCATGTCACTCCCTTAGGCGCACCTCCCCTGAACACCAAAGGCTGTCGACTAGCAACGAGGGTCTGATTAGGTATAGTGGGGAGGCTATACCCTCTAGGAGGAATAAAATGGTACTGGTCTGAGTATAAAACTAAAATATGCAGCAGAAATAAATGAATCAGTAGACTCGAATCAGACCCACAGAGCGGAAGCAATATAGAAACAACAGCAACGGAAAGTAAACGGAACAACATGCTGAAGAATACAAGCAACTACTACTGTGACCAAACAAGGCATGCATCGAAAACAAGTCATATAGCTTAATATATAATGGCACCAATGGCTAACCAACAGTTTCTACATAATAGGGGAAGCATGCTGATAAAAAAAGGGAAAATTAAACAAGAAACTCCAACAAGGCACGACCTCAGGGACCATACCAGTCCCCATGCCAACAACACTGAAGTCCAGCTCCAGAGGCTGACCGTTTACCTGCACGCAATTTCATAAAATCTAAACGCATCCCAAAGGGCCCATGAAGGGTTTGAGACAAGTCTCAGTAGGATACCACCCAAGGGTGCGTACCTAATATATGTTTTTAGGCAGACATGCTTATACAAGAAAAACAGTAAATAGTACAATGCCCAAAAGTAAACAAACCTTCATTGGTGCTCTGTAGCCACCAAGAAGTGTCACCTGCTTCAGCCAGCGCTAGAATCTCTGGATGTAACCTGGAACCACATGCCACCTCACACCATGTGTCTCAAGTACTGATGCCTCGAAGGCACCCCTAGCAATCATAACTCAGCTCGAAAGCTCAACCTTCTTATGGCACAACTTCTAGAGGAACAACGATGCCTATCCTCAAAAGAAAACCGGAGGGACAATGATGTCTTCCCTCAAATCACAGGAAGCCTCTGTCCCCATTCTGACCACCTCAAAGCTATCTTCCGAAGGCTTCTCACCTTCCATGTGGCTTCCTATGGAAAGAACCCTCAAACAAAAAATACCTAACCGCATCTACCGGGGGCCTCTACCCAGCTAGTGGCCATACCACCTCATCTCGAAGACTATCTGTGTGCACACTACTCAAAAGTACCCGTGGAGTGGTAATCACCTCAGTATGTCCCCAAGCCACAACAAATATTATACCTTGTGCCCCTACGAACCTGTCACTCAAGTCTGATGGCCTTTCAATCCAAGTAACCTGGGCTAAACCCAACCCGACAGTCTAACGGCCTCAACCGATGTCCATGACGCCCAATCTCGTGGTAGCAACCACCCAAATTAACCTGAGCCAAATCCCCAACATGTGATCCCCATCACTCAACAATATATCTGGGCCACGCCCAACACAAAAAGAAGTTCAACACAGGCAATATCACACATTGCATATTCATACTTGGAAGCATCACTTTAAACAGGCAATTACTAAACAGTCAAATTGCACTAACTTGTGCTAATCTATACCAGCACCTAAGGTCTTAAATGCCTTAAACAAATTACTAATAGGATTTAACAAATCAAACTCAGTAGTTTAATCCAACAACATCTAAACCAGTCTAAAATCAGTAGTTTAAATAATAGTCCAAATCATACGCATTTCGGCACCCCTGGCCAAATTGCCCCAAACGAGCTATGACCTCTCACACAGCCTCACTCAAGCACAACAAGGGTCAGGGAACACCCATAGGCATCCCAAAATGCAGATAAACTATTAATGATAAATAAACAAGGGTTTCTCTCAATACCCAATGTTGCACCCGAAGGTCACAACCCCCAAAAGTCTACGAAAACATGGAAGAAGGTATGCACCACCCACCTCGTACTCGTACGATGACACTCCTTTGATACCAGCCTCTGATTTGGTCTGAATCCCAGTAGATCTATATTTCCGTCAAATCCCAGAAATTCCGTTCGGATGGAATCTAAAGAGAAACAGGCAAGGGATCAAGGATGAAGAAGGGTGCGTGAGGTTAGCCTTTCCTATGCGGTCCCACTGCCATCGAAGGATCGAAGAATGGAGGTCATATGGCAGATCTAGGAGGATTTCTGTTTTTCTGATGTTTTCGGACGAAGGGTTCATCCAATGGAAAAGAAGAAGAGTTTTCTAGAAATAAGACGCGATGGCGTCTTGGACGATCAAATGAAAATAAAATTACACAGCGTGTATTTTCAAAGTACACGTCGTGTAGATGGGTTTCCGTACTCCAACTTAAGCGGAGTCCAGCACATGGTTTGAACTGAGTACATGGTCAACACACGACCAGGGACTCGGCCACTATAGGGAACATGGTTACACGGCGTGTCAAGGAAGACTACATGCCGTTTAGATGGAAATCTGCACCTAGGCACCACATGACATGTACTTGGCCTCTCACGGGTAAGGGTACACGGCGTGTCTATAAATACACATCGTGTAGTAATAATTTTCTACACCGTCATCAAATGGAAAGTACTCGGTGAACACATGACCAGTCACTCGATTAACACATACATGGCGTGTACTTAAAGTACACGACGTGTAGTCTGCAAATTTCCAGAAACTGCCCAGATTTTCCAGACTCCTCAGAAACTAGTCAAAAAGTTCAGACATGGGTGAGATTTGACCCGTTCTAAAAACTCAGGTTCTTACAAACTCCCCACTTTAACGTATCTTGTCCCCGAGCTACCGAATGAAACCATAAGATGGAACCAAACACACATATCCCAGTTAAACAACCTGGACTACCCCGGTCTCAAGGTCCTGGCTAAATTCCAAAAAGGGATCCCCACCTTAGGAATTTCTTACTCGGTCACAACCTGAACAAAGATCAAAGAAAAAAAAAATAAACAAGAAATGCCTAATGACCTATTTCCTAGACCCATGGTCCTCCCGTGATGCATAGTCACCCCTTCACCTCCTCGGTGCTCACGTGTCGCTTCTGACACCCAACGTAACCCTCACCACATCGATATCTGCCTCCCTAAGGTCCTGCATCTAATAGATGCTCAAATCAAACCTGGTGCCATGCACCTCAAGTAACCCACATCCACGATACTCCGATGACAATGACACCTCATGTAACCTGAATCCTTGATTCTCCTGATGCCACACATCTCAAATATATAAATAAAATATATAACGCATCCAATATGATGCCAATCCCACTAACTAGCATCTAGTCAGTCCACAAGTACCATGTGCAGCCCATGCACTCAAACCGACATGCCTCAAGAGGCCGTGCAAAAATAATTTAAGGGAAAACCATGGGCACACCTACGGTGTACCTTCCACCATTGTCAGCTCATGAGCATGCTCAATACCTGGCAGCTCCACAGCGTGCACCTGGCCTGAAGCATGGCTGCCCGATGCCTGACCTCCCTGCGATGTTGCTCCAGTCACCGACCACTAACCCCTCAGTTGGATCCCGCTATCCCTATCACATCCTCTACGTGCAGATGAACCTCGACTACCCTCACCTGGTACCGAACCTAATCAAACACCTGATGCCACAGTCTGTCCTGGTCCCTACCTACCGGTTTTCTGAGAAGGTTGCCTGCAAAACCTCTCCAGATGCCCGACCTGTCCACACACCTGGCACTCCTTTGGGGGCCTATCGCACTGAGCCTGAACATGTCCTGGATATCCGCACTGAAAGAAAACCACTGTTGAACTGCCACGAGGTGGTCTAACTGGGTCCTTGGCCTGCCCGCCCTACTAGAACTCATCTCAGCCTCACATCCTGTTGTCCGAACCATCACCTGGAACTGTCGCCCTGCCACTTTGGGGCCTATACCTCTGGTTTCCCTCTGCTATAAGCGTCTGGTTCACCTCCTCAGAGAAGGAACCCATACTGGAGATTTTTACCTGAACCCGAATGGTGTCTCGTAATCCATCCTTAAAGCGCCTCACCCTATCTACGTCATCGCTCACCATACCAGGTGCAAAACGAGATAACTCTGTGAAGGTAGCTGCGTAGTCCATGATGTACATATCTCTCTGCTGAAGACTCAAGAACTCTTGATCTCTCTCTACCCTCAGCATCTCCGAATAAAAGTGCTCGAAGAACCTATCCTCGATGTCCTTCCATGCCAGTCCCTCGTGCCTACGGGCCTGAACCTGTACGTCTCACCAACGCTTCACCGGTCCTTTCAGCATGTACATCTCCAGTTTGACCCTCCGCCCTAGAGGTGTCTTGAGCTGCTCGAAGATCATCTGCATACTCTCTATCAAGTTCTCAGCTTCCTGCGGACCACCCTTACCTTGAAAAAGCTGCGGGTGCTGCGACTGGAACTCCTGCGTCAGATATTCTATAGAAGTCTCTACACCGTGGGCGCCTCTATCAATCCCTTGCAAGACACATACCAGGTAGCTCAGAGCTGCTCGTCAAGCCACAGTCCGAATGCTGCCAAACCCGGCTACTGCCCTACCTGCACTGGATCCTGAACCTGATCCTGTCCCTAAGCCTATACCTGCGGCTCATGCTCCGCCTGCACCGGATTTTAAACCTGATCCTGCGACACTGTATCCTATCCTGCCTAACGCTCCATCGAGTCATGAAGGAGTAACCTGCTGAATAACATAAATGGTCATACAACCCATATATATATAAGAATATATTCTACGTAGATAAGGAAATCAGTAAAAGGCAGTGCATACAACCACCCTTACTTTCCCCTATCGCAACCCATGCCCTCGGCATCCCGACCTCACAGACTCCTTACCCACCCTCAACAGATCTAAGTATCAATAGTACCTCAGCCCATGGCCGTCCTGACAACCAAGTTGACTCAAACCGATGACCAAGTCGCCCAATCCTGACAGTTACACTACCTCAAACCATAGTACCTATCTGCTCTCATAGGAGCCAGACCCAAATATCCTGCAACATGCAATTATACAAATATATAAAGTATGGAACATCACATTGAAATAAACAATCAATTCAATCAAAAGTTTCACCTATTCACATTTCAGAGCATACATATCATGGCAATTGATTTTATTCACATGGTATTATCACTTCACAAGGAATACGTGCAGTTATGAAGTTGAAATACCCTAAAATGTTCCTATCAAAATCCGTTTAAAAAAGCCTTGAAATAAAAGCCAAGTTTCTCATATCAGAAACAATAACATCACACAACAAGTGAGCCACCGAGGTGGAAATCATATAAATCATAATCTAGGGAAAAACAAATAGCAATTCCCACCACCGGAAACTCAATCCATCCCTCGTACATGGGGCTACAGGCACCCAAGCACGAGTTCAAAATCTAGTTCCAACAATAACCTATCTCTAGTCTACCATATCCCAAATAGTAAAACCAGAAGAAATAAAAAGATAAGTCTCCAACTCATTAGTAGCCAAAAATACACTGCTACTAAATCCCTGTAAAGAACTCCTCTGATACCACTTTGTAATGACCCGGGCCCTGTCAGCCACCCGAACAGTGCCAAACGGGTTGGGTGTCACTACCTTAGGCGCACCTCCCCTAAACACCAAAGGCTTCTAACTAGTAGCAAGGGTCTGTTTAGGTATATTGGAGAGGCTATACCCCCTTGGAGGAATAAAATGGTACTGGTCCAAGTATAAAACTAAAATATGCAGCGGAAATAAATGACTCAGCAGACTCGAACCGGACCCGCAGAGTGAAAGCAATATAGAAACAACAACAACGGAAAGTAAACAGAATAACATGTTGAAGAATACAAGAAACTACTACTATGAACAAACAAGGCATACATTGAAAACAAGTCATACAACTCAATATATAATGGCACCAATGGCTAACCAACAGTTGATACATAATAAGGGAAGCATGCTGATAAAAAAAGGGAAAAGTAAACAAGAAACTCCATCAAGGAATGACCCCAAGGTCCATTCCAGTCCCCATGCCAACAGCACTGAAGTCCAGCTCCAGAGGATGACCCTTTACCTGGACACAATTTCATAAAGTCTACACATGTCCCGAAGGGCCTGTGTAGGGTGTGAGACAAGTCTCAGTAAGATACCACCAAAGGGTGCGTACCTAATATAAGTGTTTATGCAGACATGATTATATAAGAAAAATATTAAACAATACAATGCCCAAAATTAAACACAAACTTCACTGGTGCTCAGCAGCAACTAGGAAGTGTCACCTTTTTCGGCCAGTGCCGGTATCTATGGATGTAACTCGAAACCACATGCCACCTGAGACCATGTGTCTCAAGTACAAACATCATAAAGGGATGCCCAACAATCATAACTCAGCTCAGAAGCTCAACCTACCTATGTCACACCATCTAGAGTAACAACGATACCTGTCCTCAAAAGATAACCGGAGGGACAACGATGTCTGCCCTCAAATCACGACGAGTCTCTTCCCCCAACCTGACCACCTCAAATTTGTCTCCCAAAGGCTCCTCAAATTCCACGTGGCTTCCTATGTCATGCACCCCCAAACTAGAAATACCTAACCGCATTTACCAGGTGCCTCTACCCAGCGAGTGGTCGTACCACCTCATCTCGGAGTCTATCTGTGTGCACACTACTCAAAAGTACCCGGTGAGCGGTAATCACCTCAGTATGTCCCCAAGGCACAACACATCTGACACCTCATGCCCCTGTAAACCTATCGCTCATGTTTGATGGCCTCTCCATCCAAGTAACCCTAGACAAACCCAACCCGACAGTCCAACTTCCTCAACCAACGTCTATGATGCCCAATCCCGTGGTAGCAACCACCCAAAGTAACCTGAGGCAAAGCCCCAAACTGTGATCCCCACCACTCAACAATATATCTAGGCCACACCCAACACAACAAGTAGTTCAACACAGGCAATATCACACATTGCATATTCCTACTTGGAAGCATCACTTTAAACAGGAAATTACTAAACAGTCAAATTGCACTAAATTGTGCTAATCCATACCAGCACCTAAGGTCTTAAATGCATTAAACAAATTACTAACATTCATTAACAAATAAAACTTAGTAGTTTAATCAAACAACATCAAAAGCAGTCTAAAATCAGCAGTTTAAATATTGGTCCAAATCATACGCATTTCGACACCCCCGACTGAATTGCCCCAAACAAGTTATGACCTCTCACCCTGACTCACTCAAGAACAAAAAGGGTCAAGGAATACCCAGAGGTATCCCACAATGCAGATAAACAATTAAAAATAAATAAACAATGGTTTCGCTCAATAACCAACGTTGTGCCTGAAGGTTGCAACCCCCAAAAGTCTATGAAAACACGAAACAAAGTATGCACCACCCACCTCGTACTCGTACGATGACACTCCTTTGATACCAGCCTCTGATTCGGACTAAATTGCGGTAGATCTTCATTTCCATCAAATCCTGGAAATTCTATTTGGATGGAATCTGCGGAGAAACGGTTGAGGGATCAAGGACAAAGAAGGGTGCGTGGGGTTAGTCTTTTAGATGAGGTCCTGCTGCCACCAATGGATCGAAGAATGGAAATCGTATGGCAGATCTAAGAGGATTTCTGTTTTTCGGAGTTTTTCGGATGAAGGGTTCATCCAATGGGGAAGAAGAAGAATTTTATGGAAATAATACACGATGGTGTCTCGGACGATCAAATAAAAATAAAAGTACATGACATGTATTTTCAAAGTACATGCCATATAGATGGGTTTTTGTACTCCGACTTAAGGGGAGTCCAACACACGGTTTGGACTGAGTACATAGTCAACACACAGCCAGGGACTCGGCGACTACATGGAACATGGTTAAATGACATTTCAAGGAAGACTACACACCATGTAGATAGAAATTTTCACCTAGGCACCACATGGCTTATACTTGGCCTCGCACGAGTAAGGGTAAATGACGTGTCTATATATATATGTCATGTAATAAGAATTTTCTACATGATCATCACACGGAATGTACTTGGTGAGCACACGACCGGTCACTCAGTTAACACATACATGGAGTGTACTTAAAGTACACGACATGTAGTCTGGAAATTTCCAGAAACTGCCCAGATTTTCCAGACTCCTCAGAAACCAGTCAAAAAGTTCAAACAGGGGTGGGATTTGACCCTTTCTAAAAAACCGGGGTCTTAGAGTGTATATAACAGTTGTTCAATATGATATTAGTATGGGGAGAGAACTTACCTTTCGATAAGAGTGTACTGATACTATGGTGTCTGATGTTAAATCTAGGGTAATTGAGGTAGTGGTCATTTGGGGAATTTTAAAATTATATATTGGAAAATTTTCTTAGTTTTGAGCCTTTGATATTGTATTCTTATTTGTTTTATTTATTAGAGTCTGGTATTTTTTATTATTTCATTATATTTATATTTTATATGAGTTTTCTACTATATGTTGTGTCATATAAAATGGAAAATCATCCCTTAATGATTTGGTGAATTTATAGGCATTTATTTCAAGCCTTTGGTGTTTGGGGGATGCACATATTGTTATTGGAATTTGGATCATATCCAAGATATTGGATTGCTGTTGGGATGTAACAAATGGTGTCATTTTGGTATGTTCATCCACTTGGGAATGTTGGCATGGGGATATGGTATGTGAGGAATTGAAATTAATGGTCCACAAAGATATAACTATCCACTTTATTCTGAACATGATGTTACTATGGTGAAACAAGTATAAAATTGTTATTAAAATCATATAGTAATATTATCACCTCATTTTAATGGGTTTAACTGATGATAGTTGGGTATCATGAATTAAGAATGTGACATTCCATTAGGATTCCATCATTCATATTTACATCTTATAAGTGATTCTTTAGGAAATTCTGACATGATAATCTTTCTTTAGTAATATTGGTTCTAAAAAACATGGTTTTCTAAAAAGTGATAAAATATTGTTTTGTTATATGTGGTGTGTTTATTACTTCAAGCATAGATCTTATGATTATATTATATATAAGAAGAGAAAATTTGTGTTTAATTAAAATATAAACATTTAATGAATATTATTAAAAGTATTTTTTTAAAAGATAATTTGAATCCCTGTTATTTTAATATGATGTTAACAATTTCATGATTATTAAGAAAGTTCATAATTACTTATTTAGTTTCTTATTTTTTAGGATTGGAGACATGTCAATAGATTAGACGACTTTTAAACATGACTGATTAAACTATTTCAGCCTTATATTTTAAGTATTGACTTTCCATGTGTTAATTTAAATTTCATGATTTTGAAATTTTGGTCCCTTTTGAATTTAATTATACAAAACTAATTCCATAATTTTGAGTAATAATTGTTTGAATTGGATATATATATATAATAACATTTTTTGTTAATCCATGTTGTTTACATCGTTAACTAATCTTGTTTAATATAATGAATAATGTAGCACGAATAATTTTCAATCTATTAAACCCAATTTCCTATGGTAATGTTCAATATTTGTTACGACTCTTATGATTGTTAGTTCACTAGTTATGAGAAGCATGAAAAAATCTATAAAATGTTATCTATGGTTATTTTATTTTCCTATTAATTAATATTTCATTATTGGATATAAAATATTTTTTTAAGGTAATCCTGACATAAAATGTAGCAGTAGATTATGTGTCATATAGAGTTATTTTCTCTTGAGTTAAAAATAAGTATGCACACTTAAATGTTTTAGGACAAAATGTTATGAGAGTTTACATTAATATAGGTTATTGATCATGAGATGATACTAAATTTTGTAACTCTTTCACTAAAATGAAATGTTGTGTGTATATTATTAATGTATTTCTTATTGGATATTAAATGATTTTTTGGATGAAGTTATGTTTTTATTGAATTTTTTTGTTTAAGACTAAATAATTTCTTTGGCAGGTTTTTTATTATTAAAAGGTATTCTTATTTTAAAGTTATTATATTAAACAGATTTTGTGGGATATTTTATAAATGGTTGTTGATGTTTAGGAGTCAAGTAAATAATTAAAGAGAATTATTTAAATGGTTTTTGGGAAATAAATCCTTGTAATTGTTTTGGAACTCTAGAGCTTTGAGTATAGTTTTCAAGTAATTTTAATATTGTGAGTTAATGGGTGGAAACATTATAGAAACATACTGAAATGTATAGTATAAATTTTTGTTTCCTTGGAAAGTAGTTGACAATTCTTTTATTATTGAAAGTGTTGTTCTTATTGTGTTTATGGTTATTTTTATTCTTATTGAACTTATTGTTCTTTTTATCCTTGTTATATGGAAGAAATGATAAGATTAAAGGAGAAATAATGTTTTCATATAGAAATAATGACTCATGTGATGAGTATAAGAGGACCTCATGAGTAATAGGATAACATGGGAGTTAAATTGTTCATCATGCTCAACACTCATTAACATGGTCTAGTTCTATTGGAGTTCCTAATATGGGAAATGAGTTTATACTATAATTCTAGGATGGAGGGGTTACTATTATTAAATTCTCATATTTATTAAAATTCATGGTGATTCACTTCCACATATCATGATGGATTTTTTCTCTTTTTAGGGGGAAATGAGGCATAGGTCCGGTGGGAGTATGAACATTGTTAAAATAAGTTGGAACCACCTTTTTATGTATTAAATAATAAAATTGGGATTTTTTATGAAATTCAGAGTATAAACCATCAAATTATAGCTCATTACCCTAATGGGTGATCTCATATATATTATTTCATTGTGTGTGCGAATGAGGACAACACACACTGATAAAATATATGATGGACTCTGATTGGGATACAACTAAACTTTGTTAAATAAGGTGTTTTTTTCTTAAGATGACATATAGAAGATGTTACATTCACTATGAACACATGTTCATACCCCTTGTAATTAGTTATATGAGATTTTTTACTCTTGGAACTATTGAAAGATATCATTCATATATAACTTGACAATACTTCTCCTCGATGCATAGTGAATTATTATAAGTTCTTTGTTTGTGTTTACTCATGTTTATTACCACTAATCACTTCATTAATAAGTAAAAACATAACATGGTCAGTATTTTTTGGATCTACTAACTCAAGAATATATGGATGATGAGTTAATAAATTGTTTGATTAATGAAGATTCATGGGGTCAAATCACATACTTGCACTTGGGTTGCATAGACTATAATGATTTCCTGGTTTCTTGTGAGGTGAGTCTCATTATTGACTAGGATGACATATTCAAATAGAGCATAGTAATGAAAATATGATAGGATTTTCATTAGGTTAAACATTAATATAGGGGATCATTGATGGATGGATAGAGAATGTACATCCTCCATTTTAATTTTGAGATCGAATTGAAATTCCTTCTTAGTTCCTAAACATTCTCCCAGCCTATCATCACATAGATAGTTCTCTATGTGGCTCTTGGAATGATATACTTGGTAATGTATGATTAATTTTGATAATCGAAAATAAAATGGAATGTGGCAGATCATAGGTCTATGTGCCTTACCATTCTAAAAGTGAACACAAAATAACAATGACCATTGGGTATATTTCTATTGTTACTTATAACCATAGTGCAGTGGGAGAATATCATTATAGAATTTTAAAATATATTTCTATATATTCTTTAAAACAATTATGTGATTAGAGTGATAGTTTGTTGACTCACCATGTCTGTACACATCATTCCAATTTATATGACTAATTTGATAAAGGAGATAGAGAATATTTATGTCAATGAAATGTAAATATTCATTGTGTACTAATTTTAATTATAAGGCCTTGGCCTTAAACCTTACTTAATATTGAATTAAATGAATAATTCACATTGAGGATCTTTTCAGGTTTAGTGTTTTAGAGAATTAGGACATAACTATTACATCTCAAAAGATTACAAAGTAGTCACTTCTACTAAATTTCCACAAAATAAAAACTCTTAAAAAGAAACATGTCTAGTTCCTTGTATTAGATAGCATGACTTTCCCTTGATCCCATCCTTGACCCTATTCCATATTAAGTCATGTGAAAAACTTTTCAAAAAAACTTGGGGTGAGCCTAAAAGGCTTATTAAGGGATACAAAATGAATGAAAACTGTTAGTTTTTCAAAACAACAAGTAAACCATGTATACTTTATCAAAGTAATACTTTTCACCTTTATGAAGTAGTAAAAACTCTTCACTGAATAAAAGTTCATTACTTACCCTTTTGTAACCAAAAGATTACCATAAAACCCATATAAAGATCAAATAACATATAAAGGTAACTTGGGACATAAACATACTTAAATGGAATAACCATATGGTCTACTTCCACACATATCACTTAATGGAATAGCCATAAGGCTGACTTCCATACCCAATGCATTGGAGGTTATAACGTAACCACCCGTCCTGGTATTCACGGCACCAACCGTCATATGGTTTATCACGTAACCACCCGTAGAATGTCCAAGTACCATCATTACACATAAAATATTGAAAATATAAATATTTCAATAACAACATTAAATTTTCAATCAAAATAAGTAATTCCAAGATATTTAATTAATCAATCCATTTTCAAAAATCATTTAAAAGAGATTTTTGAATCAAAGTGTCCCATAACACTTTGAAGCTTTTATTGGAATTATAATTTTAAAACATTAATGTCCATATAAAGAAATACTGAAAACCATTTTGAAAGCATGTAAATTAAAGATAAGGATTTAGAATAATAAATCCTTAAAACATTTAAAACGATATTTTTGTTAAAGAGTTTTTAACAAAATGAGAGACTCTTGAATAAAAATAATTGCGGAATAACATTTAATCCGAACTTTATAATATCATGAGAATAAAGGGATTCATGATATAATATGTCAAAGGAAAGTATACCCACCATATAAAAGTGAATTGGTTCATAACAACAATGAAGTCTCAAAATAAATGTAAAATGAGATGAAATCCATTATAAAGAAGGTATCCTTAACTTAAGGATAAAGCAATCTCATAATTATGTGTGAAATATATAAATACACCCAATATAAGTGGATATTAAGTGTAAAAAAATCAAAGTTCATTCACACATATTCAAATATGAGATATTCAAGAAGTACAAGTTGAACCCAAAGAAATCGAAATTGGGTTAAGACGTTCCCTTGTAAACATTCGACAGCCTAACGGCGTCACATCAAAATTCAGAAAATTAGTCGATGAGAGAGTGAATGGTATCTCATCACATGGACATAAACTTTACATAAATAATGATATAGAAGAACATATCCCAACATAATAAGATGTAAATTAAAAGACATAACAAAAGATGTCTTTTAAAATGAGGAGGGTGAAAGGTCCCCTTACCGAGTTAGGTAACATTCGAAACGTACACCCCATGGAAGAAGGGTAATACAATGAAGATGTAAATACCCATAAATAAAATTATACTACACAAAGTTTATAATAATGGGAAGTACATACACCAATAAAAGGAAATAGTGGCAAACACAGCATAAATGTCACGGGAATAAAAGTGAGATGAAAAATCCCTTACGAAAACTCGACAGCCTAACGATGCCACTTAAAACTTCCAAAAATGGTTTGATGAGATCAAATAGGGTCTCTCATCATATGAACATAAAAAGTACAGTAAGAGTAATATAAAAGAACATCCCCAAACATAATAAAGATGATATTAAAGGAAATGACATAAAAGAGAGTGCTTAAAAAGAAAGAGAGAGGATGGATCCCTTACGGAAATTCGGCAGCCTAACGGCGCCACTCAAAACTTCCAAAATGGATTGATGAGAGAAAATAAGGTCTCTCATCATATGAACATATGAAGTACAGTAGGTGTAATATAAAAAAACATCCCAATCATCAGAAATATGAGCTTAAAAGGAATGACATAAAAGAGTGTACTTAAAAAGAAAGAGAGGAGTAGGATCCCTTACCTCAAGTCCGACTTGTCTTGTTCGTTTCTTTATATTCCTGAATAATAAACTTTTTTCAATTTATAATTTTCTAAGGAAGTCCTTTAAAGATTATTATTCAGTTCATATAACATTATATAATGTTATAATAATTGTTTAATAATGTTAGTTCATATCAGACGTTTTTGCCGATGTTTGGTACATGAGACAAAAATGTACTTGTTTGAAAAATGATTTCCCAAGTAGTTATTACTAAATAATTTCCAGAATAGTATTAATTATTAAAATATCATATATATCCAGTAAATATTCATTTTATACTATTCCATATCATTTGGAGATAAAAAACGAAAAGCACCGTTCATGGAGACGGTAGGCCGTACGTACGCATGAACGCTACTTTCATTTTTTTTTGTCATATTAATGGAATTAAAAATAAATGATATAAATATATATTATAATTAAAGTATAATATATATGTTATAAAGGTCACATATGTTCATTAATTTCATTCTTTATACATTCCATGTATTGCACGTACGAGTCACATAACTTGAGGGGGCGGTAGTCCACACTTCCTCATATGAAATTATCGCATTTACACAATATGAAAAGAATAAAGGTATGTTTTAAATATAAAATACAGAAGAATATAGTATACATAAATACCATATATATCATATATAAAATACAGTGACATCATAATGTCCACCATTAAAGGTGTTAAAAGAATATTGAACAATCATCATTTCATGAGGCAGAAAATCGCCAACCACAGAAACAGTATGTTCTTTAACCATTAGACGAAGGTGTGTGTAAGTTTAGCTCTAATAATTCTTATAACAACATACTAGTATATTGAAGATACTTTAGTTGTTTCAAAAGAAATGAATAAAAAGATTTTAGGGGGTTGGAGAAGCAAAATAAAACAAAAGGACTCAAGTGAAGACATTACCTTAAAATCGGGTAACTCCCTTTGGTTTAAGCTCAAAGGATTCCTTGGGAAGACTTCTGCACAAATTGAGGCTTCAAGGAGTTATATAGGGATGTGGATGGACAAAATGGGCAGGTTTTGGCCGAGCCAAAGGCTTTGTAAGTGTGGTTAAGGAGGTAGAGTTGGGGGCCTTTTATAAGAGGAGAGGAGGGGCACTCTTGGAAAGTAAAGCAATGTTACTTTATTTTAGAATGAGTTTCAGATTTTAATGGTCCAAATTTCATTTTTTTCTAGGATAAGGTGATAAGGGTTATAAATCCACACATACAATAGGTTTTGGACATGTTTAGGTAATATAATTTACATTTTTTTCCATTTTATTTAAATCGTTAAATAATGAGGTCATCGCTGCATCATCTTGATGTCATAAATAATTTAATTTATTTAATGTATAAAAATTATAATAAAACTACTATGATGTAGGAAATCGTTTTATCTTTCTAATGACTATTTATAGTCAAAAATCGGACTTTTATAACACCATTTAAAAATTGTTTTGGTAAAACAACTCATGTTTGTGTCATTTTAATTTTAACATTAAATAAAAAGGTATTTATGTAATTTTCCAACCAAAGTGGCTCCATGGGGTCCCCAAGTTGAACCATGGATTTTATTTGTCGTCCATGACTCATTAAATTAGGGTAGGACATGTTTCTAGGTCATTTCATTTTATTAAAACATTATTCTTACCTTAAACTACACTAATTACCTCTAATCGCGATTAAAAACTTAATAAGTTACTATTCACCAAAAAATTATTTTAATCCCATTGAACCACATTTTACCTCTTAATGACACCCATGTATGTCTTATTTTTGAAATTCAGAACACAAAGATGGAAAATTTTCATTTAAACGGAAAATCAGTTTTTATAAGTACCACTTAGTGGTTTCACTATTCATCAAAAATTGAAGCTTTTCAGAAAGTTACCAAAAATTCACCCTAAGATATATTTGATATTCTGAATTAAAAAATGATTTATATTTCAAAAAATTCAAAACATATAAGTTTCATTAATTAATTTAATAATTAATTCCCGCCGTCAAAACAAATAGCGTGTTTTTATGAAACAAAATGTATAAAAAGGTTGACACTAGTTTAAGTCCGATTTCGAAGTGAAATTAATTCCAACGAACACTATTGGATTAAATGGTAAAAATATATTCTAATTTCACTTTAAAACCAATTCAAAAGATAATATAATCATATAAATAAATTATATTCAAAAGAGGTTTTGAATTAAAATACAACATTTTTCATTATTCATTAAAAATTGAACTTTTTCGGAAAAATACCAAAAATTTACACAAAGTAAATTTTGATGTCCCGATTCTAAATAAGAATTTTATTTAGTCAAATATAACACATAAAATTGTGAAAAAGTGGATTTAAAAGAGGTTCGCCATTAAAAGGCAGTTAATCGACCTTTTAAAGAATATTAGAATGTTTACGCTTAAAATTGGATTCATTCGCATTTTTAATCCTCTAAAATTTATTGTAAAAAGTAAAAATATTTGACAAACATATATAATCATTTTGTAGTTAGTTCTATTCATTATCTCCATCACAACAGCTAGGCGTTAACTACCATTTAAAATAATATTATTTTATTATTAGAGTGCAACGTAAGATTCCCACGAAACTCGTTGTTGCATATTGGGTATGTCATCGAGCATAGCATCCCCTTTAAAGTAATATTAAAATGTCATATTATTTATTTACCTGGGGTGTTACATCCTTCCCCCCTTTTGGTAATTGCGTCCTCGCAATTTTAAAATTGAGCTTGGAAACATCCTTGAAAGTCCCACATCGGAACAAGAGTCGGTAAAACAATCACTTTAAAATAAAGAAAGATAAGTACAGAGGTCACCCGAGTTAACCCATACTATGATTCCATGTAGGAAAACATGGACATGGAGGAGAAAACATAGGGTCATGTTCTGATGGAGAGTGATAGAAAACATGTTTAGGAGAAAGTTAACCACAAGAAAATCACAAACTTGTGATGGGTTAAATGGTATTCAATTCCCCAGTAGGAAAAGTTAATAGAAAACATTTTTGTTTTAAGTTACTTTTTATTGAGGAATTTATTCATAAGGAAAAATAAGCACTTATCATGTTGACTTTCAACTTTTATTAGATTCCTTACATAGACTCATATTTTCTCCAAAAGACGAGTATTTAGGAAGACTTGTTCACATTAAGAGTACTATAATCAACTTCTAGAGAATCACCTAAACCACAAAAGAGAACTATATACTTCCCATGTCTTTAGACTTTAACCAAAACCAAAACCAAAAAGGTTAGTACAAGATCAGATAATCCAGAAAAGGATAACCCTTTATAAAAATAAAATCTATTCTTAATCTCAAAAATTTGTCCAACAAAACCCAAAGTTCAATGAGGACCATTCGATAAACAATTTTTCCATAAAATTATTCAAAGTAAACCAAACTAGGATTGAAACCCAAATATTTGAAGGATTTAGTCACATAGTCTTCCAAGTTAAATCGTAACATTTATCTCCAAACAACATCAGTTGCTCTTAATGTATTGTATTGAAAAGTAATTAACCTAATCACATATCCTCCATGATAGGTTAATAAATTTCCATAGTTAACCCAAAATCAAATTACTCTTAATTCATAAAATCATCTAACTAAAAATAATCAGTCAAACTAACCAGGGACTTCACGTAGTCCAGTGGTAAGTGATAAATACCAGTCACACTTTGGTTGTGGGTTCTATTCCCGCAGCTTTTTCCGACACGACGGGTTGTCACATGGTCTATGTGTTGTCCTTTTTCCAAACTATATAACTCTCAAATCATTCCCCAAAAAGAGATAAAATCATCAAAAATAACCATAACATAATTTAACCTCAATTTTATCTCATGCCTTTGACTTTCCATCATAACATATAGTAACCCATAATTACCTCAAAAGTGAGGATCATATAAACCCAAATGGTTCTTTATAACTATGTCCACAAAAGAACAGATAAATATTCCTTGAATAAAATTTTCATATAGCAAACATCAGGGTTACACATACTATAAAAAGTCTTCTAATGTAACCCCATCATCAAAGGAGACTTAATACTCTTAAGAATTTCACTATAACTCTTGAATCCCTTATATGTTGACTTCTTACTCAGTCAACATTCTTCATGATCCATTAACCATTCAGTTCCAACTTATTCTGAAATACTCCTTTTCTACAAACAAAATCATGAATCATATCCTAAGATTCCAAAATAGGAAAACAAATGTTATGAAATAATCCATACCTTTGACTGGTCATTGTCAGTTTCTTCATCCTCAATCGGAATGGCATTAGGTATTGGTAAAAGAATATTTGTACAATCTTGGTGATCCCATTCCCGAAACTTCTTCATAGGACATGTGTTTGCATAATAACCATGCACACCACATTTAAAACATTCAATTGATCCCTCAGAAAGAACTTCTCTCCCTTTCCTCGAGTCAACTGGATGCTTCCTTTTTCCATGGAAGGTTCCTGCTTTATGACCTTCATTTCCACATCTATAGCATATTTCTGTCACTTTGAAAAAATTTCCTAGGTGTTTATTTCCACATCTTTGACACATAGGTTTTTGAACACACTTACCTTTATGATTTTTACCTGTAGTTCCGTAGGGATTTTTTTCTCTCATATATGATGCCTTATAGAAATCACCATGGTTTAGGTGGTCAATCATGACTCTAGATAGTTGGTTGAGGATAAATACAAGATTTGTCATTGTAGCTCCCTTATCATTCAGTTTCTCGCTCAGAAAATTGTCACAGTTTCCTTCACATACACTGTTACTTTGGTGCCTGCTAGATCCAGCCATTTACTAAAATCAAAAAGGTCAGTGTGAGTATATCAACAAAACTATCATGTACTAATGAGGAATATAAACACTAAGATATACTTACTCATTCACTTTATATAAAACTAGGACTCTTTCTGAAATCCTAACCATTATGGTAATGTCACTTATGCTCAGAGAATACCATAACCTCTAAAGTTATCTAAACCGACCTTTGATACCAACTATAAGGCCCCAACCTTAAACCTTACTTAATATTGAATTAAATGAATAATTCAAATTGAGGATATTTTCAGGTTTAGTGTTTTAGTGAATTACGACATAACTATTACATCTCAAAAGATTACAAAGTAGTCACTTCTACTAAATTTCAATAAAATAAAAACTCTTAAAAAGAAACATGTCTAGTTACATGTATTAGATAGCATGACTTTCCCTTGATCCCATCCTTAACCCTATTCCATATTAAGTCCTATGAAAAACATTTCAAAAAAACATGGGGTGAGCCTAAAAAGCTCAATAAGGGATACACAATGAATGAAAACTGTTAGTTTTTCAAAACAACAAGTAAACCATGTATACTTTATCAAAGTAATGCTTTTCACCTTTATGAAGTACTAAAAACTATTCACTGAATAAAATTTCATTACATACCATTTTGCAACCAAAAGATTACCATAAAACCCATATAAAGATCACATAACATATAAAGGTAACTTGGGACATAAACATAATTAAATAGAATAACCATACGGTCGACTTCCACACATATCACTTAATGGAATAGCCATACGACCGACTTCCATACCCAATGCATTGGAGGTTATAACGTAACCACCCGTCCTGGTATTCACGGCACCACCCTTCATATGGTTTATCACGTAACCACCCGTAAAATGTCCAAGTACCATAATTACACATAAAATATTGAAAATATAAATATTTCAATAACAACATTTCATTTTCAATCAAAATAAGTAATTCCAAGATATTGAATTAATCAATCCATTTTCAAAAATCATTTAAAAGATATTTTTGAATCAAAGTGTCCCATACCACTTTGAAGATTTTATTGGAATTATAATTTTAAAACATTAATGTCTATATAAATAAATACTGAAAACCATTTTGAAAACATGGACATTAAACATAAAGATTTAGAATAATAAATCTTTAAAACATTTAAAACGATATTTTTGTTAAAGAGTTTTTAACAAAATGAGAGACTCTTGAATACAAATAATTGAGGAATAACATTTAATCCGAACTTTATAATATCATGAGAATAAAGGTATTCATGATATAATATGTAAAAGGATAGTATACCCACCATATAAAAGTGAATTGGTTCATAACAACAATGAAGTCTCAAAAGAAATGTAAAATGAGATGAAATCTATTATAAAGAAGGTATCCTTAACTTAAGGATAAATGAATCTCATAATTAAGTGTGAAAAATATAAATACACCCAATATAAGTGAATATTAATTGTAAAACAATCAAAGGCCATTCACACATATTCAAAGGATGACATATTCAATAAGTACAATTTGAACCCAAAGAAATCAAAATTGGGTTAAGACGTTCCCTTGTAAACATTTGACAGCCTAACGGCGTCACATCAAAATTCAGAAAATTAGTCGATGAGAGAGTGAATGGTATCTCATCACATGGACATAAACTTTAAATCAATAAGGATATAGAAGAAAATATCCCAACATAATAAGATGTAAATTAATATACATAACAAAAGAAGTCTTTTAAAATGAGGAGGGTGAAAGGTCCCCTTACCGAGTTGGGTAACATTCGAAACATACACCCCATGGAAGAAGGGTCATACAATGAGAATGTAAATACCCATAAATGAAATTATACTAAAAAAA
Source organism: Viscum album (assembly GCA_963277665.1). Classification (NCBI taxonomy): domain Eukaryota; kingdom Viridiplantae; phylum Streptophyta; class Magnoliopsida; order Santalales; family Viscaceae; genus Viscum; species Viscum album. The sequence goes on from OY728137.1 coordinate 348,801,286, forward strand.
GTGTATAATAATGGGCAGTACATACACCAATCAAAGGAAATTGTGGAAAACGCAGCATAAATGTCACGGGAATAAAAGTGAGATGAAAAATCCCTTACGAAAACTCGGCAGCCTAACGATGCCACTTAAAACTTCAAAAATGGTTTGATGAGATAAAATAGGGTCTATCATCATATGAACATAAAAAGTACAGTAAGAGTATTACAAAATAACATCCCCGAACATAATAAAGATGAGATTAAATTAAATGACATAAAAGAGAGTGCTTAAAAAGAAAGAGATAGGTTGGGTCTCTTACGAAAATTCAGCAGCCTAACGACGCCACTCAAAACTTTCAAAATGGATTTATGAGAGAGAATAGGGTCTCTCATCATATGAACATAAAAATTACAGTAGGTGTAATATAAAATAACATCCCAATCATAAGAAAGATGAGCTTAAAAGGAATGATATAAAAGAGTGTACTTAAAAAGAAAGAGAGGAGTAGGATCTCTTACCTCAAGTCCGACTTGTCTTGTTCGTTTCGTTATATTCCTGAATAATAAACTTTGGTCAATTTATAATTGCCTAAGGACCTCCTTTAAAGATTATTATTCAGTTCATATCACATATTATAATGTTATAATAATTTTTTAATAATGTTAGTTCATATCAGACGTTTTTGTTGATGTTTGGTACATGAGTCAAAAATGAACTTGTTTCAAAAATGATTGCCCATGTAGTTATAAGTAAATAATTTCCAGAATATTATTAATTATTAAAATATCATATATATCCATTACATATTCATTTTATACTATTCCAAATCATTTGTAGATAAAAAACGAAAAGCACCGTTCATGGAGACGGTAGGCCGTACGTACGCATGAACGCTACTTTCATTTTTTTGTCATATTAATGAAATTAAAAATAAATGAAATATATATATATATATATATATTATAATTCCAGTATAATATATATGTTATATAGGTCACATATGTTAATTAATTTCATTCTTTATACATTCCATGTATTGCACGTATGAGTCACATCACTTGAGGGGGCGGTAGTCCACACTTCCTCATATGAAATTATCGCATTTACACAACATGAAAAGAATAAAGGTATGTTTTAAATATAAAATACATAAGAATATAGTAAACATAAATACCATATATATCATATATAAAATACAGGGACATCATAATGTCCACCTTTAAAGGTGTTAAAAGAATATTGAACAATCATCGTTTCGTGAGGCAGAAAATCGCCAACCACAGAAACAGTATGTTCTTTAACCATTAGACAAAGGTGTGCGTAAGTGTAGCTCGAATAATTCTTATAAAAACGTCCTAGTATATTTTATATACTGGATTTGTTAGAAAATAAATGAATAAAATGAGTTTAGGGGGTTGGAGAAGCAAAATAAAACAAAAGGACTCAAGTGAAGACATTACCATAAAATCGGGTAACTCTCTTTGGTTTGAGCTCAAAGGCTTCCTTGGGAAGACTTCTGCCCAAAGTTAAGCTTCAAGGAGTTATAGAGGGATGTGGAGAGACAAAATGGGCAGGTTTTGGCCGATCCAAAGGCTTTGGAAGTGTGGGTAAGGTGGTAGAGGTGCGGGCCTTTTATAAGAGGAGAGGAGGGGCACTCTTGGAAAGTAAAGAAATGTTACTTTATTTTAGAATGAGTTTCGGATTTTAATGGTCCAACATTGATGTGTTTCGAGGATAAGGTAATAAGGGTTTGAAATACACCCATCCAATAAGTTTCGTACATGTTTAGGTCTTAGATTTGACATTATCTTTCCATTTTATTTAAATCGTTAAATAATGAGGTCATCACTGCATCACCATGATGTCATAAATAATTTAATTTATTTAATGTCTAAAAATTATAAAAAAATTACTATGATGTAGGAAATATTTATAGATTTTCAATTACTATTTATAGTCAAAAATCTGACTTGTATAACCCCATTTAAAAATTGTTTTAGTAAAACAACTCATGTTTATGTCATTTAAATTTTAACATTAAATAAAAAGGTATTTATGTCATTTTCCAACCAAAGTGGCTCCATGGGGTCTCCAAGTTGACCCATGGATTGTCTTGGTCGGCCATGACTCATCCAATGAGTGTAGGACATGTGTCTAGATCATTTCATTTTATTAAAACATTATTCTTACATTAAACTACACTAATTACCTCTAATCGCGATTAAAAAATTAATAAGTTACTATTCACCAAAAAATTATTTTAATCCCATTGAACCACATTTTACTTCTTAATGACAGCCATGTATGTCAGATTTTTGAAATTCAGAACACAAAGATTGCAAAATTTCATTTAAACGGAAAATCAGTTTTTATAAGTACCACCTAGTGGTTTCAATATTCATCAAAAATTGAAGTTTTTCAGAAAATTACCAAAAATTCACCCTAAGATATATTTGATATTCCAAATTCAAAAATGATGTCTATTTTACAAAATTCAAAACATATAAGTTTCATTAATTAGTTTAATAATTAATTCCCGCTGTCAAAACAAATAGCGTGTTTTTATGAAACAAAATGTATCAAAAGGTTGACACTAGTTTAAGTCCGATTTCAAAGTGAAATTAATTCCAAAGACCACTATTGAATTAAATGGTGAAAATATATTCTAATTTCACTTTAAAAACAATTCAAAAGATAATCTATTCATTTAAAAAAATTAGATTAAAAATAGGTTTTGAATTAAAATACAACATTTTTCTCTATTCATTAAAAATTGAACTTTTTCAGAAAAATACCAAAAATTTACACAAAGTAAATTTTGATGTCCAGATTCTAAAGAATAATTTTATTCAGTCAAATATAACACATAAAATTGTCAAAAAGTGGATTTAAAAGAGGTTCGCCATCAAAAGGCGGTTAATCAACCTTTTAAAGAATATTAGAATGTTTACGCTTAAAATTGGATTCATTCGCATTTTTAATCCTCTAACATTTATTGTAAAAAGTAAAAATATATGAAAAACATATATAATAATTTTTTAGTTAGTTCTATTCATTCCCACCATCACAACAGCTAGGCGTTAACTACCATTTAAAATAATATTATTTTATTATTAGAGTGCAACGTAAGATTCCCAAGAAACTCGTTGTTGCGTATTGGGTACGCCATCGAGCATAGAATCCCCTTTAAAGTAATATTAAAATGTCATATTCTTTATTTACCTGGGGTGTTACATTAATTGTATCTGATTGAGAGCCTATATTTCCTTTATGGGTATGGTGTCCATTACATTAACCCTTATGTACTTGATTTTCTATGAGAATGACATACCATCCTCAAATAGATTAAGGTTGGGGAAACTTCTTTTTGGATAAAGTCATGTGGGAGAAACTACTAAGGTGATTTGATAGTTAAGTAAACAAATTACAATGTGTCAATTATATAATATATTATATTTAGATTATTATTATTTTCCATTATTTTCAACAGAGGTAAATCATGTATTATTGTGGGTATTTAAAAGTGTAGATAATTTTCACCTGGGTTATATAGGATAGTGGAGCCTCGATGCATTGGGAACTTTAAGATTATTGAGTGTACTCGTGAGGTTGTATATTAGTTAAAACTACCCCCCCTGATTCATTATAGTTCAATAAATTTTTCACATATATTATCCATAAATATATGGTCCTAAACCTATTTACATAATTTGTTGGAATCATGTTACCATCAAGTTAGATGCAACATAAATTTTCACTCTAAATAATATTTTAAGATATAAAAAAAGAAAGATCTTGTGATATATATATGTATACCAATATTACATGTTCTATAACACCATATAATGACCCGAACCAGATATCCCTCAAAATTGGTAGATGAAATGAATCTCTACAGACCTAAAGGGCATTCCCTGTCCCCATGGGCGAGCAACTAGCACCTAGGAATCAAACAATAACCAGAGAGAATAATTTATTCAAATATGTAATAAACTACATGGAATATAAATATAATGGAGGAAATAGATGAAGAAAACTAGAAGGAATATATAACCTAACCATATAGAAAAAGTTTTAGAAAAATAGCTCAAAATCAAGATGAAATGAGGGTCTATGTCAAAAAAAACAAAATAAAAAACTAACAACCACTACTCCAAGTGGTATGTGAGAAATCTCTCACCATCTCACCACTTTCTACCCATACACAGATAACATAAACCTCACTGCCTCATTATAGTGCTCTGCCTTTTCTTATTTTAAAAGAAAATATAGGTTCTACACACCGCCAATGGGGTGTGTAGTGTGTGAGATAAATAGGAACCGTAGGATCACTCTTAGGGGTTTTATATAAATTCTATGAATAAATAATCCCCACATTATCATTCTAAATAAAACATATCCTAGTAATCATTAAAGAAGTTTTATATAAAAATCATGGAAACAATTTCTCATTTTTTCCATAGTTATAAAACAAAGGTAGGTAAAACAATTTCAAATCATTAATCTAAACTTCTCAAAGCATTTATGTCAAATACAAAATAGTACAAAGCCAAAGAATAGTGAGAAATAGTCTAAGGATCACAACAGTTTAGGCTATAAGATTTATCATACCAAAATTAATGTCTAGAATAGACACATGTCCATAGTACATATACCTAAGGATCAAAGGAATGCGTAAGAGTGAACAACATTAAAATATCAGGATAAATTGCATATATTATTAGGATAGGTAATAGAGTAACACCCTAAGACTGAACCACCCAAAAATAAAATTAATGAGGCCCAATAATACACCTTCAACCTAAGTACCCAAGGTTTTCCTTGTTCAATATTTTTTAAATCAATTTTAAATGGATTTTTATTTCAAAAATAATTATAGAAAACCCCTCATTCCATTAAAAACAAGTTTTGAAAATCCATTTCCCAAACCACTTCATAATTCTTTAAAAGAAGCATTTCTTTTACAAAAACAAGGGAAAATGAACCTTCTGTAATAGAACCATTTATGCACACAAATGAATCATGAAAATTTACTTATAAAACCAATTATAAAACAAATAAAAATTATGGATAATAAAATTCAAACTAGAGACGTAACCACCTACCTCAAACTCAGGTCCACACAACCTATAATGGGATAGAACAACCATAAGGAAAGTAGAAAAAAGTGGAGGCCCTAACATTGATTCACACATCTAACAATTTAATTACATAACAAAAATTATTGGTGGAGAGGATAGGTCATAACCTAGCACAAGAAACTCGCACACCGCCCCACAACCTATATAAGGGATAACCCCCAGAAGATGATATCACAAAAGATATACAAGGGATTAAAAAATAATCATCCTAAAATTAATATATCCCATAAATTAATCCTAACACAACTTCTATAAGTAGAGAGATTAATAACCAAAAAGGAAACAATTTCATGAAGGGAGACAACCAACAATGTTGGAGATCAAATGTGCTAAATGACGTGATCCATAGGGGCTAGAACACCCAAACACTCTTGGATGAAACTTACGGTATGAGGAAGGGAAGTGGAAACTAAATGAATCAGTATTCAATATTTCAAATCATAAAAACTATTTTTCATCTGGTGTTATTTTCCCAAATCATTGATTTATATCATAAATTTTATATATTACATTATTGCCAAAAAAATCACCTTGGGTTAAATTACCCTGAGTATGATATGATGACATAAAAATAGAGTTAATGTTGTAAAATATTTTATGATCTATATATTTTCTATGTATTGTTTCCATCAAAGAATTTACTTCATAAATAAGGGGTTTAAGGTGTAAAATATCTCTATAGCTTGCAAAAACAGAAGGTTCTAAAAAACTCCTAAAAACTCCTAGTCTCTATGAACCTAAGAGACAATCTCTTAAACACCAACAGAGTGTACCTTTTATCCTGGATGTTATAATCACACCAAAATTTGAATTTCCATTCATATGAAGTCATGTGGAAGAATAATTATCTAGAAATAGGTGTGGATACTTCTCCCTCACTGATGATTCATGCTCCCAAGTCTCATGAGAAAATGATACATATCACCATAACACTCTAACAAATTAAATAGAATTCCCATGCAATACCTTCACATTGGTATCAATAATATCTACTAGTTTCTCCACAATGGAAAAATTGGGCTCTAATTATATCTATTACCAATTCAGAACATGAGAAGGATTATAATGGTATATCTTGAGTTGAGATATGTGTAAAACATGATAGATACATAACAGCTGATCCAGAAATTATAACCAATAATAATCCTAGAAAATTCTTTCAATGTCATCAAATTTTCTAACATATCTTTGATATATATTTCCTAGTTTCCAAAGTATATGGCGACCCAAAATAATAGAAACATTCAAGAATACTATGTTACTAATGAAAAACAATCAAATGATGACATTAATTATTCACATACAATTTATTCCGACTCTACGTTGTAACTGGACACTGATGTATCTCATGAATTATCATCAATATCTCTTGAATAAGAATTTGTCCAAAAAGAGTGATCTATCTCTCCAATTACCAATAGATATGTGACCAACATAGGAGACCATACTAATACTTGAAGGTAAGAATTCTGATTGATGACTGGTAACTATTTTTATAAGAAAAACTAACCACACCTAGATGAATTTCCCATGATCCTCCAATGTATAAGATGAAAACATAGAGAATATGCTCTTAGATATGAATAGAATACTCTATCTGGCCATCCATATTTGGATTAATAGATGTAATCAACATGAACTTATTCCCCATTATCTTCTGGAGAATCTTCAACACATACTACTTACCTAGTTTTTCAAACTCAGTAGTGTCCCAGGTCAAATTGAAATGAGAATATTTCATTAAACAATCAATGATCACCTGGAAAATGTTCTTATATTATTGAGCCCATGGTAATTTAACAATATATTCTATAGACACCTCATTCCATTTAAAAATTTGGCTTGAAATAGACTGCAGAAAACTAAAGGGTTTTAGAATCTTTTCCATTATCTATTAACAGGTATAACAACAGGACACAAAATCAGCGATATCATTCTTCTTACTAGGCCACCAAAATCATGGTCTCATGCCATAATACATCTTCATATCACTAGGGTTAATGAACCATGATGAACATTTAAAATCATAAAACATTGAAATCCTCATAGATTCTGGGAATAGAAAAAAATTTATGAAGTGGAGAATATCATAAAGAGTGAGAGACCCACTAGAAACGGTCTTCTAACCATTTAGTATTTCCCCAATTCCATTGAACTCATAATCCTACCATTGAATCTACCGAATAAACTTATAGAGTAATCAATATACAAGAAAACAGGCTATTACCATACCTGAATCACCCCCTTATGTATTTATATGCAGCTATGCAAATAGTCCTATTAGTTTCAACTCTTCCATTTATTCCATGACAACCTACGGTATAACCTTCCTACTAAGAGTTTCAATAATAAAATTCCCCTTCCCAGGGTGTAACTGACGTCTAATTGAAAAATCTAGTGGTATTTCACCCACCATATCTATATGAGATTCATGTCCTTCTAAAAAAATATATAGCACAAACATTTATGATAAAAATAATCCCTAAAACTCTCCCCAAAATGATAGTTCTTTCAACACTTAAGTTCACACACAACTACAAAAAGATCCCAATAATGAGTGGGGTAATTTTCCTTACATTAACTAAGATGAATATAGATTTATTACACCACATGATCATCCCATAAAAGCATAAAACCTATACTAGCACTAGAAGCATCAAAATATACCACATACCCTTTTCTAGGCTCAAGTAAGATCAAAACTGGTGTCAATTTCAAAAGTGTTTTAAATTCATCAAAATTAGACTTAAATTTATTATCTCATGTGAATTTTACCCCTATATTGGTAATAGTTGTCAAGGGTGACATAAAATTGGAGAAATCTATGAAAAACTACCCATAGTATTCTGAAATACGTAAGAATATTTGAGTCATGAAGATGTCCTTTGGCTCCTCCCTTGAAATGAAAGCCTTCACATTCTTGGGATTGACTGATAATCCACATTAAAAAATCATGATCCTCAATAAATTCACTTTTTGAATCTAGAAGGTTTATTTTTAATGCTTTTGATAAAGTCTATGGATCCTCATGATTCACAATACCAAATTCAGAAGGTTCTCTTACTTATGATCGGATCTCAAACAAACCACGATATCACCCATGAACACAATTACAAAGGTGTTGAGATACTGATGGAATATCTGGTTCATTAAATACCTGAAAACTTTATAAGAATTAGTGAAACCAAATTGCCTCACATGATATTCATAATGTCCATACAGACTTTTGAAAGAGGTCTTAGGAATATCAAACATCTGAACCCTGAGATAATGATTACATATCCAAAGATCGATTTTCAAATACCAATTCACTACCTATAATTTACTAGAAAAGTCATAAAAACATTGAAAAGGGTACATTGATTAATAATTACCGAATTAAACTTTCAATAGTCAATGCATAATTGAAGTGAAGCATCTACCTTCTTAGAAAAGAGAATTGCGACTACCCATAAAGAAACACTAAGAAAAACAAAACCCTTATGCATCAGATCATACTATTTGATCTTGATCTTTTTCAATAAAAATAGTTCCATATGATAATAGGGTATTAATATTGTCTATGTACTTGAAATTTGATTAATTGTAAATTCCAATTCCCTCTTTAGAGGAAGATTGGAAAATTCATCTTGGAAGATATCACAGTAATTCCTAACAACCAGTGGATGATAAAAAGAAGAGGTAACATCATTGGTATATACTAAAATGATAGAAAAAAAATCCTAAGCTCTAGGTGAGGAGGTCCATATTGACCCGACCTTAGATCCCACTCTCCCTAAAACACCAGATATCTGCCATCGGTGGAAAAGAATAAAAAATTATGACAATAAAAATAAATCTCAACATGTTGAGGGATAAGAAAATCGATACCAATGATGAAATTAAATAGATAAATATTGTTAACATAGAAATAATATAATAAATTCATGTTATATATCAAAAGAGAACAAGAAGAACACTGAAACCCATACTATTTTCTCTTTTCAAAAAGTGTCGCCAACTCCATAACAAAGGACATGAAAACAATTTGAAATTTTAGTACATTATTAAAACAAATTGATATGAATGAATGGGAGGTACCTATATCAAATAAATTAGTCACTATATAAGAATAAAAAATTTCACCACTCACTAAATTTTGACCCACATCAACCTCTTCCAAAAAATCTTCCACTATATGAAGGTGATTCACTACTCAGTCCTCTAGCTGGAGCCCTGTAGACATTTAATATTATGACTATGTTGATGTTTCCACTGAATTTAGATATCATTGACCATAACAGGGTATAAACATGGCTTGGAATAACCTATAAAAAATTTTATGGTGGCCACTAGCATTTCACATCTTAGTGGTGGTGGGAATAGTACATCGGGTGTGTTCGACCTTTCCAAACTTGAAACAATTTTAGCGAAAAATAATTGGTAAAAATAATGGTATATATGAGGCTCTCCAATAAGATCCATGTCCACTATATAACAAAACGATCTTAACATACATATAAATTACATCATTTTGGTGGAATATATAAAAATGTTGCACAAACAGGTGCCCAAAGACCATATTAGTTTAGTGATTTTTGAAATATTGAAATATAAATAATGGTACATAGGTGATCTAAATTATCTCCCACTAGATTATTCATGATTAGAAACCTTCTTAGAAACATCATACAAAAATCATATGATTATAACTCGGTAAAGAAAACATAAAAAAGGGTGAGCTTAGATGCTTAGTAAGGTTAAACAAGGAAGATATGTAAGGATAACATTAACATAAGGGTATGTGAACATGATCATATCATTATAATATCATACCTTTCATATCAAAGATCATAAAAATGAAACATGACATAAATATTAGTAGATTATAATACATGAATATTAAAATAATCGGTAACATAATCCATGGAATCATAACACATGATTTAGACTTGGAATTGTGGCGTACACCTCAAAATAAAACACTATGAACATGTTTAAGTAGGAACATGTTCAATCATTAAGTTAAGTATATTAAATAAGGACCTTGAATACACTTATGTACATGCAACTAGATCGATTCATAAGGTTGTGAACATGTAATCAGGTTCACGCATAACATTTTGAACATGTAATCAGGTTCATTCATAACTTATGGAGATGAAACCAGGTCCATGAATAACATCTTGAACATGTAATAGATTTCATGAATAACATTATGAAAAAATAATAATGTTCAATAATAAAATGTTGAACATTTAATCAATTTTATACATAAACTTACGGACATGAAACTTGGTCCATGCATAACATTGTGAACACGTAATCTGGTTGACACACAACATTTCTACTCATGAGTCATCTATCATTACCCAATGAATTAGAGGGACATATGGGTCCCACCCATTACATAATACGTGTTCCAAAAGATTATAAGCAATCTTCATATCATAACCCATGAACTGAAATGGTTATCATAAACATTTCATTAAATCATTACCTATTAAAAAGATATAGGTCTCATAATCATTTCATCAAACCATAACCCATGTAAAGAAGCGGGATTCAAAAAAATATAACCCATAGAAGAGAAATGGGTGTCATAACAATAATTCCATCAAAACATAAACTATTCATGGAATAATATGAATGGAAAATTTGGATCATTTACAAGAAAGGCATGAGTAACACTGATGGATTTCATCTTAGATGGAAAATAATTTAGAAAGATCCTTTAAAACATAAATCATTTTTTAAAACATTATTCGTTGAAAACTATTTTAAAAAATTTAATTTACCTAATATTAGGGGAAAATTTTATTAAAAAATAACTTTTTAATTTTGTAAAATAAGGTTCAGGTGAATGACGATGATGACGGAGGGTAAATCCGTACATGTTGAACATTCCTTTTGCATCGTAAAAAGTTTAGAAAAGTGAATTGACTGAAAATGAAAAGAAGATTCCTTTAAAAAAATTAAGGTAAAACATTGGTAAAATTTTATTTTAAATATCATAGATGAATAGTATAATATTTTTGGAAATTATTTTTAGAAAACATTGTTTTGATGGAACATATATTTCTGATCGAAGAGAGAGGTAAAGTAAGACTTTATTAAAAACACTTCACCATCTTATTTACCAAAGAGTATAAAAATGGTACCAGTACTTGGATATAACATTAATATCCATAGGTTAATAAAAATCATGATATTTCTAGGGAGATTGATCATAGTATTTCATCAATGTAAGTGAAACCATAAACAATATCGATAGACGGTGAGATTGTAGCTATAAACCATTACAAATTTGATAACTTTGAATCAAAATAAAATGAAATGAATAATATTACATGGATTTTACATTTAATTAAAATAAGGATATTAATTATATAACATGTGAAAGGCAGTATATACTCCTCATGGAAAAATATAGGTGTATAGCATGGCATGTGTCTCAAAGAAGGCAAAGTGAGACAAAATTACTTTTCTGATTTAGTAACTTTTGAAATATAAACCCCATGAAAGAAAGATCATAAAATGGATATGTAAATACCAACAAAATTAATTATATGAATCATATAATAGATCCACGGTTATTTTACACACAACAAAAACTAAATGAGTGGTGAATAAGGAATGTATCTCATGAAAATAAAAAGTGAGATGAAATTCCATTAACTTAAGTATTTACATTCCTCGTACATGTTCAAACCTCTTGTATAATAAATATTAGTTTATTATAAATATAAAAAAAACATATTATTATATTTAAAACCCTACCATATTTTCTGTGACTTTATAATATGTATTTATTAACAAATCCCTGTTAATGTTACATTTTGGGTAATATCCGCATTATTTTTCATTTAAATTTTGACCTTTTATTCTTGATCCTCTTTCTTAGAATAAGATTAACTTATTTCCTGAGTTTAAAACATGGTATAAATATCAAATATATCATTATATATGTATTTATAATAATATATATAAGATATATATATTAAACAAAATACATCATTCATGGAGATGGTAGGTCGTACATACGCATGATCATTGCTTCTATTTTTTATTGTATTTAAAGAAAGAAAATAAATTAAAAATATTTATATATATAATATAATTATGTTAGAGTTATTATGTAGTATATATTATAAACTTTTACTAAAAAAATCTTTAATATATCCCATGTCATGTGTGAACGAATCACATCACTTAGAGGAGGCAATAGTCCACACTTCCACAAATGAAGTTATCCTAGTTACAAAAAATTGAAAGCATAAATGTATATTCTATATAAAAATTAAAGAAGCATAAAGAAATTATAAATATCACATATATCATATATAAAAAGAAATTCCATCATAATTCACAACCATAAAATGTGGTAATGTAAAAACGAACAACATCATTTCATGTGGCAGTAGTTTTTCATACACAAGAACTGTTTGTTCATTACCCATTTGATGGAAGTGTGTGTAATTGCAGGTAGAAAACTTCTAATAAAAAGTTTTAGTATATTTAGGATAATATTTTATAAAATAATCATGAAATAATATTATTTTAGATGATGTAGAAAGAAAATAATACAAAAGATCTTAAGAGAGGATGACACCTCTTATTTTTAAATCCTTAATGATGGTTCGTGAAGAGTTTCTGAATTCCCAAAGAATATCCCCTTGGAATGTAAAACCAGGAGTGTAGTAAGGCTCATTTTCATGTACTAAGTTACGCTTGAGTAAGGACAGATGCACCATTTTAGAGTCATTATTCTAAAGTAAATCTATATCAGAACCACATCCACTTGCATTATTCAGAAATGGATATATTTCTAAGAAATCAATCACTCTATCATTTACCAAAATTCCAGGAAATTTTCATATACTTTTCCCAATCCTTAAACTTACACTTAGAGAAATCCCTAAGAATATACTTATAAATATTCCTAGGGATATCATTAAATATTTCTCATTATAGTTTCCAAATTTTGACTAAAGATTTTCTTTGATTCCAATTATAATATACTAGTCATAACATACATATAAATTACATAATTTATGCAGAATACGTAAAAAATTTACAAAAACAATTTCCTAAAGACCATATTAGATTAGTTCCATTGGAATCATGGAAACATATATTATGGTATGTAAGTGAGCTAAATTATCTCCTAAATGATTATTCGTGACTAGAACCCTTCTTAGACACATCATAAAAATAGATCTTTATAACAGGGGGAAGAAAACATAAAAATGTGTGAGCATAGATGATCAATATGGGTAAACAAAGAAGATATTTAATAATAACATTAACATAAGGGTATGGGAACATGATATTATTAGTATAATATCATAACCTTCATTATAAAATATCGTAAACATAAAACATGGAATAAATATTATCAGTTCATAATACTTGAATCATAAAATAATCAGGAAAAAATTCTATGAGAGAATAACATATGAATAATAAATGGAATTGTTTCATACACATGAACTTATAACATTGTGAACATGTATAAGTAGAAATAGGTTCACTCATTAAGTTAAGTACATTAAACTAGGCCCCTGAATAGACTTATGGACGTGCAACTAGGACCATGCATAAGGCTGTGAACATGCAATTAGGTTCACTCATAACTTTTTGAACATGTAATTTGGTCTACACATAACTTATGTACATGAAACCACGTATAGGAATAACATTTTGAACATGCAATTAGGTTCAAACATAACATTATGAAAACATAAAAAGGTTGAGTCATTACATTGTGAACATTTAGTCTGGTTCATGCATAAACTTATGGATATACAACCAAGTCTGTGCATAACATTGTGAACATGTAATTAGGTTCACGCATAACATTTATACTCATGAGTCTTCAATTGTTACCCAACGCATTAGAGGTAAATATAGTTCCCATCCATCACATAATACAGGTTTCATAAGATTATATACAATCATTATATCATATGCCATGAAATGAAATGCACATCATAAACATTCCATCATATAATTAACTATTAAAAATAGATATGTCTCATAATCATTTCATTAAATCATAACCCCGAAAAGGAACCAAGTTTTCAAAAGAATATAACTCATGGAAGAAAAATGAGTGTCATAAGAATCATTACATAAAAACGTAAACTATTAAAGAACGAGTATGAATGAAACATTTAGATAATTTCCCAGAAAGGCATGAGTAACACTAATGAATGTCATCTTGGATGGAAAATAGTTTTGAAATATCCTTTAAAACATAATTTATTTTGAAAAAAAAATTCATTGAAAAAAATTTAAAAAAATATTTTCCATAATATTAGGAAGAGAACCTATTAAAAATATAACTTTGTAATCCTGTAAAATAATGTTCAATGGAATGATGGTCATTAATGTGGGTAAATCCATACATGTTGAACATTGCTTTTACATTGTAAAATGTTTAGAAAAACGCCTCGACCATAAAACGACAAGAAGATTCATTTTTAAGAACAATTTTCTTAAATGGTAAAACATGGATAAAAATTTATTTTAAAGATCACAGGATAATATTGTAATATTTTTGGAAACTTTTTTTAGAAACCATGGTTTTGAAGGAACGCATATTTCCAATCGAAGAGAGTGGTATTGTCAAACTTTCTGAAAAAAAATTATTGATCACATTATTTACGAAAGAGTGTAAAAATTGTATCAGAACATGGATATAACATGAATTACTAGAGTTTATTAAAAATAATTCGATTTTTGAGATATAGATCATAAGATTTCATCAGTGGGAGAATAGTCATAAACAATCTTGATAAATAGTGAGATTGTAACAATAAATCGTTAACAATTGGGTAAAATTGAATCATAATAAAATGAACATAATAAAATTAGATGAAGATTGAAATATGATGAAAAAAAGGAGATTCATGATATAACTTATCAAAGGTAGTTTATACACCTCATGGAAAAACATAGGTGCATAACATGACAGGTGTCTCAAATAAGGAAAACTGAGACAAAATTACATTACCAATTTGGTAACTATTGAAATATAATCCCCATGAAATAAACATCATAAAATGGATATTTAAATACCCTTAAATTTAAATATAATAATAATATAATAAATCCATGTGTATTATATGAACCAAATAATGAAATGAGTGGTGAATAAGGCATTATCTCACAGAAAAAAGTGAGATGATATTCCCTTACCTTAAGTCTTGAATTTCTTCATATTCATTCAAAGCTCCTATATCTTAAATATAATTTTATTATAAATATAAAAAATAACCATATTATTATATATAATACCATATAATATTTTTTTCTATGATGTTATATTACCCATTTATTAACAACTCCATGTTAATCTTACGTTTTTGGTAATATCTACTTTATTTTTTATACAACTTTTGACTTTTTATTCTTGATACTATTACTTATATCATGATTAAATTATATAAAAAATGTAAAAAATGGTAAAAATATCATATATATTTATTTATAATAATTTTTATAAGACATAAATATTAAATGAAATTCACTATTCATGGATACGGTAGGTCGTACGTATGCATGAACGCTGCTTCCGTTTTTTTATTATATTGAAAGAAAGAAAGTATTATTTAATAAAAATCATATAATTTTACTTAAATCATCTTTAATACATCCCATGTAATGTTTGAACAAATCACATCGTTTAGAAGAGGCGGTAGTCCACACTTCCACAAACGAAGTTATCATAGTTACACAAAATGGAAATCATAAAGGTATGTTATTTATAAAAATTACAATAGCATAAATAAATTATAAATATAAAATATATCATATAAAAACCATTATTAAATCTCAATTCCCAACCACAAAATGTGGCAAAGGAAAAAACAAACAACATCATTTCGTGAGGCGGTAGCTTGCTGTACACAAGAACGGTAAGTTCATTGCCCATTAGTTTGAAGTTTGAATAAATTTTGGTAAAAAAGCATAATTAAAAAATATAATTATATTTAGGATACTTTTTATATTATATAATCAATAAATAATAATATTTTGGGTGTTGGATAATGATAATGAAACCAAAGAGTTTGATGGAGGATGTTACCTTTTATTCGGGTAACTCCATTTGTTTTGCACCAAAGGGCTTCCTTGGATGGATTTATACACAAGTTGAGGATTATAGGTTTAGGAGAGATATTTTTAGGGTATATTTTGGAAGTTTTTTGTTGATCCAAAGTTTCTTGAGAGATGTGAGTAAGGGGGAAGGGTGGCTACCTTTTATAAGGGAGGGAGGGGGCACACTTTTCATTTTTTAAAACAAGTTCGGTGTACCAATGTTTTTACCTAGAAAAGTCATAAAAACAAAAAATACTCAAGAATGAAAAGTTTATGAAAGAAATATTTCTAGATAATAGGTTTTTTACAATTTTATAGGTCATTTTGGACCTTATGTTTTTGGTTTAGTCCCTTATTAAGCTTAATTTTACCTTAACGTTTTAATTAATCTTAATCACTTTCACTAATATTTTTAGTAAAAAGTTAATATGATATTTTTATAATATATATATTATACTTATTACAAAAATTATTTTACTTTTTTAAAAAATTTAGTTCATAGAAGTGTAAAAATTTATTTTAATGTTAATCCCGCATATATAGTGAGAAAGCGGGTTTTTAAAGTGAGAATGTTCAAAAGTTCGTTAAGCTTTTATATATAAATTATATTTAGATATAATTACAATGAAATAAACCAAAATAAAATATTTATAATTGACCTATTTTTACTTTAAAAAATCGTGAAATATAATTTAACTATATAAATAAATTTGAAGAGATATCAATTTTGAATTAAAATTCAATATTTTTTACTATTCATCCAAAAATTGTGATTCTCAAAAAAAATACAAAACAATAACCCTTAGAAAATTTTTTCATTATAAATTAAAAAATGAAGTTTATTTTATTAAATTAATTTTCTATAAATGATTAAAATTTATTTTTTCGTCATAGAAGGACATAAAAAGGAAGTTCTTTTAAGAAAATTGTATTTTCAAAAATATAAAGACTTTACTCAGAATTGTATGTCTTATTAAAAATATTATTTACCTATATAAAAGCATCATAAATAAAATTTAAAAATTATTTATTACTATTCATGTTACTAAATTTAACAACTTTATTATAACTATCCCATTTCAATGAGTATATTAATAAAATATTTTTTCGTAGAAATTTAGTGTTGTGTGTAACGCAAGCCAAGTCGATGTTGTGTGTAGTGAAAATTTATATTAGTGTAAAATATAATGAAAGTTTTACTTAGCATAGTGTGAAATTCCTAAAATAAAAGAAAAGTAATTTATTTAAAGCAATTGTTCACAAAAACTCAAGGTCTTACACACTAACCCTATGATGATCATTCCACATCATCTTCCTTCACTATAAGACACTAAATATTCCAATTATTGGAAGAAATGGGGAATAATAATCAATATTATCTATTGTGTACAAATATTTCATAACAAACCTATAAAAAATATTGTTATTGGTGGTAAGATTTATCATGTACACCTATGATCTGATATCTAGTCGCAAAAATAGTATATACTTTTGATATTTCATCCGATAATTCTCTACAACCTCTTATGGTTCATCCATACCTTTAATATCTAGGAACTTCTCATATAGGAATGCTCAATATTAATCCATATATCTCTAAGAACCTGTATATACCTCAAAAAATATGGTCCTAGACTTGTGGTACATTTTAGTCTATGGTATAAAATACTTGAATGATATCCTCTATAATATTTTAGTATAGGGGAGGAATCCCATTTGAATAATTTTCTGCACCATCCCATGTAACTCTCAAAAGATGCCTTAGATTCATTTTATAAAAAACTAGAAAAACTAAAGTTATTATACATAGGATAATTTTAGTTCAAACTAGAAAACCATAAGAAACAGATATTAAGATCAAAACTCTATATAAGAGACACACTTTCCAACATCCCATGGTTATATGAGGATCATAACGGAAAGAGCCCGCAACAAACTCACCACATCCTAACATTAAATTCCCAAAAAATATCTTATGTATACCAACTTACCAAGACTAATCATAACCATTCTATGATACCAAATTGTAACATCCTAGCCTATATAACCCTCAAAACTAGCACCCAAACTGAGTCACCATAGTCCCAAAAGGTGTTCTATATCCCTAAAGGATGGTTACAATCACTGAGGCATCAAAAAACAAGAGGGAAAATTTTCACCCAACCTAAAACAAAATTCTCAGAATATATAAACAACATAAGAAAAAGTTCAGGAAACAAGAATAAATATATACCACAACCAAAGATTTTTTTTATAAATGTAACTTGAAATATAGATAAAATAAAGGGTACATGTCCAAGAATACAAAAAGGGAAAACTAAAAACCAAAAACCACTACTCCTTTTATGTGGACAATATCTGACCATCTCACCACTAGATACCCATACCCAGATGACAAAAACCTCGCACATCATTGCGGTGCCTTACCATTTCTTATATCAAAAGAAAATAGTTTTTATACACCCCACAAAAGGGTTGTTTAGGTAATGAGATAAAAAAACTCATTAGGATCCCTCCCAGTTGTTTGATATCAAGTCCCTGTAAAATAATACCAATATTATCATTTTAATGAAAATGTTTCATGATAATTTTTAATTAATTTTTATATAAAAAACATGTTAAATATATCCTCTTTTAAAAAGTTCTAAATGTAATTTTGGTAATGAAATTTCAAAGAAAAAATCCACATTTATAAAATCATGTATATCAAAGACAATGTAGTACAAATATAAATAATAATCGAAAAGAGGACAAGGATCATAAAATATTGGGCTAACAAACTACTCGTATCATAATCAATGACGTGTTCACAGTAAAGTACTTATAACTCATGAACAAAGAGCATAGAAACACCCTATGTGAAAACCCCACATAAATTTCAAGATCACGTCCCAAGAATATATAGATAGGGAGTAGAAGAAAACTCCATGAGTGAACCCCTAAACAATAAATTAGAGGATGACCAATACTACACCTTATACCTAAGTAGAAAATTCTTCCCATGTGCTAAATATCTCAAATAAATTTTAATGGTCTCAATATTTTAAAAATAATTCCAAACAATCCTTTATTCCATAAAAACATTATTTAAAAACCAATTTCAAAAACAATTCCACAATGTTTTCCAAACAGATTTATTTTAAAAATATAAGGGGGAAACATCTTTTATCAGAGTCTAATTTATTCATAAAAATAAACCATTACAATTTATTTATAAAACCATTTATATAACAAAGATAAGTTAGAGTTCATAAACCATAGGCTTGAGATAGATATACCTACATCATACTCATATTGCACACTACCCACAATGGGATCCACACACTAGAAGTAATATAAAATAAATGAAATCCCTAGAATAGATTCCCACATCTCATAAATTAATTACATAATAAAAATAGTTGTATGGGAGGACATGTTAGAACATAACTTAATGAAATCACACGCATCACCACATCCAATATAAGGGATGGACAATAGAAGATGATCTCATAATGGATCTAGAATGGATTAAACAAGAATAATCATAAGTTAAACAAATCTTATAAACATAGACCAATAGTAATGCCATAACTAGATAAGAGAAAAAGAAAAATGGTTATACTTACCTGAAGGAAGAAATCCAACCATGATGGAAATCAAACGCACCAAAATATAGATTTAGAGGGGAAGGAAAACCCAAACTCTATTGGAGGAAACTTTGGGTACTAGGAAAGGAGGAGGAAACTGAATGAATTAGCATTCATGAAAACAATACATAAAATATACTATGAATGAGGGGTTTAAGTCATAATAATGGATTTATGGTGTAATTTTTTCAAATTATGTTTACACCAAAAACATGTCTCCTTCAATTAAATTCCCCTGATTGATGATTTTGTAGTGTAAAAATTTGGTTTATGACATATTTTTTTACACCCTAACCCCTTTTCAAGGCTGGTACCCAATGTAGAATTTACAACTTAAATAAAGTTTCTATAATATAAATTATCTCTCGATCCAGTATAAATAGAATGCTCTATAGAAAGTCCCAAAACAACTTTTAGTCCCTTTGATCCTGAGAGAAAATCTCTTAAACACTGACAGTGAAAACCCTTTATCTAGGATGTTACAAATCATTATCAATGTAACATAGATAAAATTATAAGTCACATTAAATTATAATTTATAGCCTAAAAATGTGTACCTCACATTTTATTGTCCATTTGGGGTGTTAAGTGGATATAAGGTTGGTTTGGGGGGACTGATAGAGACCTAAAACTATTTGGGAAATGAATGCAGCGTTTCATGACATGAAACATGTGTCATATTATGTAAATGTTTTGTTAGGTTTTTGAATGGGGTTTCCATGATACTTCCATTACATAAAACTATTATAAAATCCTAAACTCCCCCTCTAAAATTTTTCAATCATTTTAAAATAGGGTTTTTTAGGGAAAACCCTCACCCACACCCTCCTCTTGTATTTTTTTCTCAATTTTAGGATTTTGGTATATCTTTCAACCTCATTTCATACCAGATAGTTTCACCATTTTACAATGTAATCCTCTTAGTATGTCTAACTCTTCTCATTCCATATATTTCTTCTTCATATTTTTCTTTTTGTTTTCCATTTCTAAAAAAAACAATGAATTTTTTAGGGATGATTCCTTTAATTTAGTTGGTTTGGAACAAATTGGGTGGTGATTCTTGGTGATTAGGAACTATTATCCTTATGGTTGGAATATTTTAACTTTATAGGGAATTTTTATAAAATTATATTCCATCATTTACATGAAATTTACTATGTAGTTCTATAATACATATGCTCTTAGTATTAAAGGTAGTGGGTGAGGTTTGTATTTGGGTAGTTGGTCCCTTAGAGAGGGAGTAAAAGTTGTATACCTTGGAAATTGTGGAAGAGATCCTAGTACGAACTATTAATATAGGTGAATATTCTTAGTAAAATGGGCTTGTAATAAGATATAGTTGATTAATTATGACTAGTACACCCATGGAAAATAACATGGGGGTTCTGGTAGTGAATCCCCCTTTGATACATACTATGATATCGATGAATAACAACCTTTTTTAGGCTATTATAGTAGGGTTTTCTAATTGGGGTTTTGGGCTTAGGAACATTGTTTTGGTCTTGGAATGCTCTAGAATGACTTGGGTAAATGAAGTATATGATTGTGTTGTGTTTTCACATTCTCATTTAGGATTTTAAAAGTAGGATGATGGTTGGGTTCATATGGTGAAGCAAGCTAGTCATGAGGGATGTGGAATAGCCAGATGTGTGGTGTGAGTATGACTAAGAGTGAGATGGTTTATTCCTATTATGATGATGATTACTGTCATGAGGGAGGTGTTGGGAAAGTTTTTGGGTGTGTGAGTTTCCATTGTATTTTTTGTCCATGGTGCATGTTTATTACATTGATTTCTACTTCTATGACCTTTTTAGAAAATTTGGCGATGGGTCGATGTTCTAATGTGACCTCCCTAGAGTTTTTGGGGATGGGTGAATGTGACATGGATGTGACCTCCCTAGATTTTATAGGTATTTTCATGTATACTTGACCATGACCTCCCTAGAGTTTGTGAGGATGGATCAGTGCGATTTTTGTGACTTTCTTGAGAGTGTAAATATGGGTTAGAGTATTTTATGAGGCTATGAAATATGTGAATAGGCATGATACATGAGTTTTTTTTGGGTTTTTCTTCTAATATACTATTCTTTATCAAAATGATCTGAAGTGGGAAGGTATGGGGTTCCTAGAATCCTGGTTAGCTCATGATTTTTTTGACATGATTTCTGTTTATTTATGTACTTATTTTATATCATCACATATACATTTATATAAATAACTAAACATATGATAAAGAAACATTGGTGGTGTAATATTGGGTTTATAATCACACCCTACATGGGAATCATGGTGTGCATACAGTCCTTATTTCTAGGGACCCAGATAGGGGAAAACACATTACTTATGATAATTATACAGAAGGATCCATTTGGTCGTTGTGATGGCTAGATAGAAACTAAGAGAAATTTGTAGAGATTGTTCTAATTTTTTTATTTCTTATTTTATAAATATTTACCACATATTTGGATTTATTTACAATTATACAAGATATTGTATTCCATATTTTTATAGCATGTAATTATGTTATTACCATTATTGCTTATGTATTTGAATTTTGATGTTTACTAGGTTATTTTCTTCCATTATTGTAACGAAAGAAAATATTAAGATACATCATATTTACTTTCTTTTAATATTCATTATTCATATTTTATAGAGTTATATTCATTATAAAAATATTAGGTAATTTTTTAGTGAGAAGAAAAATGATTTATTTCTATCCAAATAGGATTTTCCTACATTATATGGTTTTATTTAAAAGATTTATTTTCAAACTATAGAATTATAATTTGAGAAAAAGAAATTAATTTTTTAATTCCTCATATTGAAATTATCTTAGAATGATTTTTTAGGGATTTTCTAAAAGGTATTATTTTTTAATGAATATTTAAAAATATAGATTTTTTTTAAAACTATCTTTTATTTTAATATATTTATGATGTCACAATCTATTTTGGACTAGTTATAAAATATAATCAAATATTTTTTATTAAAAATAATCTAATAAATGTTATTTTAATCTGTGTTGTACTTGAATTTGTTAAAAAACATTTTTATACTTAAAAGGTTTATTTTTCTAAAAATCCATTTTTCATTACATTTTACATGTTTAATTTTAAATTAAATTCATCCAATTATATCAATTTATTTGGATGAAAGTAATTTAATATTATTAATTAGATTAAATAATATTATGAAATAATTTCAACTTAAGTTTGGATTCTATTGAGTAGTAAAAATAGTAAAAATATGTTACAACGGTTAATGTTAAAACATGTTTACTAGGGGTTAACTAAAGATATAGGTGATAAAATGGCACAAAAAATATTATAAATCCTATTTCATAGAAATATTTTGACCATATATCATGTAAAAGAAGAAAATGTTCCTTTTTATATTATTTGGATTTATTAAAAAATTATTATATTTTAATATTTTTAAAAATTCCAAGTGTTTCCTCTCCCATGCTTATAAAACGACTTCTGTTCCCTATCCTCTACACACTTCAATAGACTTTTATTTAAAACATAATTGGCCAAAACCTATCATAAAATCCCTACCAATTTTCAAAAGTCTATTTTTTTCTTATAAATATATCCTATAAATACATTAAGTATAAACCTAAATAGGTTGTCTAAAGAAGAAATATATTTCTTGACTGAGCTTTTTTATTTTATTTCTTATTCTACCTCTTTAAAATATTCTTAAACCGTGATGAAATAATAAAATTATTATATTATATATACTTAGGTGTTATTATTTTATTATCATAACCTATATCTATCACATATTTCATCAAATGGGAAAAGAAACCATCATTCATGTGTATGGCAGATTACCTCCTCACGAATTGATGTAATTCATTTTCCATAACTATCTCTCACAACTTTTTATAACAATTTATTTAATGTATTTATTATATTCATGATATAATTTTAATTTTATAAGGAAAATATATTAACTTTTTTCTTAACTTTCCATCATTTAAAAAATGATAACATCATTCATGCATACATGTGGATTACCACCTCGATTAAGCAATGTGATACATTTTTCATCATTCCATCACATAAATGGTAAATATAAGTTTATTTAAATATGTGACATTATTTTTATTATATAATCATAATTTTTTATATATAAAATTATAATTACCTTCTTTCTCAATTTTTCTATTTTAAAAATTAAAACATTACTCATTCATATGTACAACCTACCATCTCCATGATTATAATGTAAGCAATTTTTCATAACCATATTTCCTGGTTGATTTTACAAGTATAAATAGGGTATAAAAGTGATAATTATTTCACTACTATTATTTTGGAGATGATTTAATAATTACCACTTTGACCATAGTAAACTTTTCAAAGTTATTTTGGATATGTGATCCAATTATTATCAAAACATATGACGTGAACATAATTGATTAAGTGATTATATATAACATGGTAATTAATAAAATAAAAGGAATAATAAACATGAAAAATTATATTATGATAGAAAATTATGAACATAATTTTATTATTGAGTAAGATAAATAACGTATGTGATGAGTTTGATTCCAGGTAAGGGGTAATTTAACTTAAAGCCTCATTTTAAACTTTTTAAATATTGGTTTTCTAAAACTTTTTATTTCATGTACATATTCATATAAATATTTTATGGATTT
Source organism: Viscum album (assembly GCA_963277665.1). Classification (NCBI taxonomy): domain Eukaryota; kingdom Viridiplantae; phylum Streptophyta; class Magnoliopsida; order Santalales; family Viscaceae; genus Viscum; species Viscum album. The sequence goes on from OY728137.1 coordinate 348,825,789, forward strand.
ATTTATATGTAAATAATTGAATTATATATATAATTTTAAGTATACTTTTAATTTCTTACAAATTTATTCAAAAGTACTTCTTACATATTTTATACGGATATTTTTTACTTTATTTACAAAAATAAAACGAAGTGTTCTATTTTAACTTGTACAACACTATAAGTTTTTCCACTATAATAACAATTATTTGATGATTGGATTCCTTTATAATCTTTAATTTTTTTTTTCTTTAAAGAGAAACCCCCTTTCCCTTTTTTTGGGATATTTTCATATTGGGTTTTAAAAAGAATGGATATTTCAATATCTAGAAATTTTTCTCTTATGTGCGTAAGGAATATTTCTATAATGAAAATAGATGAAATGTATGCTATAATATTGTATGATTATGGTATGGTTCTTAGGAATTATTTATGATTATTGGTTAGCCTAATATAGCTCATGATTATGGGTGAACCCAATTTATAACATGATGAGGGGTGTTCCTAATATACCTCTCCAGTGGATTAGGTAATGGGAAAAGTTAACTAGTTATGTTTCTCCAAAGTGGTAATTAGAATTTATAATGTTGGTTATTCCATTTATAATATTTATTGTAAGAATGATATAGAAATTATGTACCAATTGATTTACATTATTTCTCTATTATTTCTCTAGTTTTTATAGAAATATTCTGACTTCAATAGGTATGCTAACGAGCTTATGTTTAAAGGGAAGTTTATGCTACTTATTAGGGGTGAAATGTATAACTTTTTGAAAAAAGATTTCATGAGATTTCATTATTAAAAACAGTTTAATTGTTTTAGTTTTTCACAAAATATTTATTATGAAATATTTTATTAAAATATTTGGGTAGTGATGTTTATTTCTTAGGTAAGAAAATGTTTATTTTTGAGCCTAGAGTTTATTTTTAAGAAGGAAAATTTTTATGAGTATTAATTTACTGAAAAGTTTTTTTTTTATTTTTATATGCATCTTACCAGTATATTTTCCTCATCCCATGTTTAAATTTTTATATAGGGTTTTAAGGATGAGTTGGTAAAAATTTTAAGTCAATATAAAAATGGTTTTCTAAACAGAATGAGACATGAATTGGTCACCAAATTCATGCTCTTGAGAAATTTATTAAATATACTAAAGGTTAAAATACAATCATGAGGTGGAATTATCTTAAACCATAGGTATTTGAGGTAGGTACAAACAAAAGTGATATAAATGTAAAATAGTACAACATACCTTTCAAAAAGTATGAAAAAAATGAAAATTCATGAATCCACAAGCCTCGAGAAAATAGATAAACCGAAGTAAAGTGTATTATCCATTGACATGAAAAAAATACACGTGAAAGGTGTTCAATCTTCAACTAGACTATAAAAAAATGTCTTAATATTTCAACAACTCATTGATATTAGATGTATGCCCATCATGCAGGCTCAGACAATGGGTGATGAAGCATATCCAATTTTGTGCCATGAAAATACAAAAAATAAGTGATAATATTCTTGTTGATTCTAAAATAAATCCCACTAAAATTATCCAATTACTGTATTGAACACCAATTATCCCTCTAAAAAATATTATAAAAAATATCAAAGGAAAAAAATAAACATTGTCATGTGTATAAATAATATCAATCCAAAATATAAAGAATAAATCCAAGAACCCAAGGAAGATCATGTAAAGAGGAGTCCCGTCAAGAGAAAAACATAAGACAATATAGCACTAGATACACTATTATCATGACCAATTTTCTGAATTTATAGGTTACTAGTTCAGATCAATCAATATCTTTAATACATTCATCAAAGAACATGTAGAGTATCCCATTCTACATGAATAAACAAACATACAATCCATACATCACAACATGTTTAAAAGAAAAATACAGTTTTGAATGACTAGGCCAAAAACAAGTCAAAGATTCATCAAGAAGAAAAACATGAATAATGGAATATCACATTATTCATTCAAGGGACTAAATCATCATATACAAAGAATCACATGGATGTCAAAAAGCATAACATAATTTCTAAAAAAATTAGCAAAGCTCATCAATGTCAAATGAGAATAGAATAATTAATGCATTTGTAGGAGTTGGGGAGACTATATCAAGATAACATGCCTTCATAAGGCTATAAGAACTTGATGGAAGGAAAATATGAGAGAAAATAAATTAAAATAGAACAGATTAGGGAAAAGAAACAAAGTCAACTACCTCATAAAATACAAAAACACTAATATACCAATCATCTCAAAAATGTAACTGGTTCTTCACATTTTGAGATTCATGAACAACTAGTAAAGAAGACTTCCAGAAATAAAAATGCAAGAATCAATTGGGCGAAATAGATGATAAAAATTAAATTATAGGAAAAAAGGGATCATTTCCAAGGAATGTTATTGAAATCAAAATCATCATTTTCTTAAATATCCCTACCATCATAATAGGCATTAAATTTCTTATTTTAAGGTAGGTCTATCAAAAAAATTCACAATTCAGGTATCTTTTCAATATGATAACATCCTTATCTTTCTTTCAAGATTCAAACTCATCACTCATGCCCTTATCATATTGTTAAGCATCCCTCACAATAGGGTTATCCTCATCATCATTTTCAAATACATTCAAATTATCTTCCACAATATGTGACGAAAGATGGTTAAAACCCACTAAATGTGAAGGAATATCATATTTTTCTTTGTTAGAGTCCTCTAAGGATATGATAACTATTATTCTATCAAAATTGAAATAGTATCTATGTTTTATTTCCATTCTGATAATTAGAGTAATGAAGAAATCCAAATAAATAATTGATTTTTTACCCTTCCTAGAACTCAAATTTAAGAAGGATTCCTTAATTTGACATGGTTTTTCACGATCATCCTGTAAAGATTCACTAGAATTAGAGTATACATTCTTTTCCTCCACTTGAAAGGGTTGAGGACCATTTATTATTGCAACAAGTTGCTCATGTTTATTGAGATCCCCCACATTCTTATCAAAGAACATAAAATTATGAGATGAATTCATAACTTTATATGGATATTTGGTAGGAGATAAAAATTATAAGGTTTAGTTAGGTTTTTATTAAGATATTTATTAATAGGATCTTCAAAATATCCTGATGGAGAAGTACCCATCCCCACGGGCTCTCATTTTTTGTCCCAACTTGAATTGATTTGTGTGAGGGGATTTGAATCAAATGGAATAATTCCACATAGCTTTATATTATGTCTAATTTTAAGATAATTTGTGTAATAGGCTTGAATACATTCAAAGAAACCCTGTAGGGGAAATCTAGTGTCACCATTTTTTATCCAATTGTGAGGTTGTAGGGATTTTGAAATATTAATTTATATACATATTCTATGATCAGAGAATCAAGATATTTTTTAATCAGTATCTAATTTGAGGTGTGGCCCAATAAGATTAGAGATCATAAAAGGGCTTATTGTTTAAATAGATTTAGTGGTAAACCAGGAAACCCTAAAAGACCTTTAAGAATTAACAAAAATGAATTCTTGTTTTAATAATAAATTTTAAAGATTTTTTGTGGTTCAGTCCTTATATTTGGTATCATAGGTTGGTTCTAGATAATCATAGTGGTTAAGATAATGTAAACTATGTATATCCAGAATTGTTTTCCATATTGGAAATAAGGAAAATGTTGTAGGAAGGTACCATGAGTACAATATCATTCAAAAACAGTAAACTGAAATGGTTTAAAATAGAACTAAATAGTTTGTTTCAATAATAAGATTTTTGAAATATGTTATAAATAGTGGTGATATCCATAATAAATAGAAACTATATCAATCAAAAAGGAACATGTTGATGATGGTGGATTTCATAAGATATCACCCACCCACATTTAGTTGATCTTCTGACTCAGTGATAGATGAGGGGTGGATTAAATCTCTAAAAAATATATTTAATGACATGGTTCATTCTAATAATTAAAATTAAAAACTTATTATTTATCACTTTGAAGGTGAATGTGATCAATGCTGGTCAATAGTTAAGAATACTATAGAATTATAATGATTAATTCCATGGAATGAGATACATTTAAGAATCATTTTCTTGAATTTTTTTCCTAAGGTTGGTTGACTAAGGATGAAAAAGAAATTATTATAATTGTGGTAGAAGGAGAATGATTCAGTGGTCACATAAGAAGAAAACTACACCCAATTAGAAATGTACAGTCCAAATTGTATTCATGATCATGATATTAAAATTAATCAAGTTTACTGAGTATTATAGAAAAGATAACAAAGAGAATTTTTCACTACTAAATTTAAAATTTATGATAAATATTTTCATTGAGATGAGATGGTAAAAATGGAGTTTGTTGATGATTAGGTATTCCAAGATAATAAGAAAAAAGTATCTATATGGCAGAAAAATGGGACGAATCCATTAAATAAATCTGAATATATATAAATCATGTTTTTATTTTGTTATAGGTTTGGAAAAAAGAACCATAGGGAGTGTCTTGTAAAATATAGTAAGTGATTTAAATGTGATAAGTTTGTTCATATATATATTTATTGAAATTAAAAATATATTTTTATTTGTTATGAAAATTTTAATATGGAGAAGGTAAGGTGGTTTAAATGTAATGAGATGGGTCATTATGTGTATGTGTGTATAAATAAAATAAAAAAATGAAGTGATATAGAAAAAATATAATAATAATGTTGTGGTGAAAATATTTGAAACTACTTCAGAAGATGTTGGGATATAAAATGAGTTGGTAACAAGCACCTTAATTGTCTATTTAGATTATTATAATGTCTTGTTATATTTAGGTATATTCTCTCAGTCATGAGAAATTTCTTAGTAAAATAAAAATTTCACCTTAATAAATAAATTCAAGACTTTTGGGAAAAACACCTGGGGGAATATTAAAGAAAAAAATATAAATACTATCATGTTATCATCTTTGGAAGGGTTTTACTTGTGAAACTTATTTTGTTTCACATTTTAGAATTTGATGTTATTCTTTATTTGGATTGGATTTCAATTTATCATGTTATGATAGATTGCAGATCCAAAAAAATTATTTTATTTAATGAGTTTCTAGTTTTATATAAGAATGAATTCAAGCCTTTGATAATATATAGAGAAGCTGAGAAACTTCTAAAAGATGGAAATGAATGTGGCCTTTCTCACATTATTGAAAGTAGGGAAACTTTTCAAATTAATGATTCACTGGTAGTGAAAGATTATATTGATGTGTTTTCTAATGAATTTTCTAGTACTATACATGACCAGGAAGTTTAATTTACTATTTAAAAAGTTCTTGAAGCTAATCCAATTTCAAAAACCCCATATGGAATGGCTCAAGAATAACTTCTTTAACTATAAAAGAAGTTACATAAATTACTTGATAAAGGTATCATTCATTTTATAACTTCTCCATGTGGTGCTTCTGTTTTATTTTTTAAAAAATAAAGATCGTTATAGAAGAATTTTAATTGATTATAGAACATTGAATAACATCACTATTGATAATATGTATCCATTAACTCATATAAATTATTTATTTAATCATCTCAAGGGAGCTTATTATTTTTCAAAGGTTGATCTCTGGTTTAGATATCATTTTCTGAAGGTGATGAATTATGAAATCCATAAAATAAAATTTCATACTAGGTATGAGCATTATTAGTTTCTGTTATTCACTTTGGGTAGAAAATTTCTCCAAATTTATTCATGTATCTTATGAAAAGTGTTTTTCATAAATATTTGTATATAATTATTATTGTGTTTATTATTGAAATTTTTTTTATTCTAAAATTGTTTGAGGAGCATGAACAAATATATGGATTATTCTAAAAACCTGGAATGAAAATAATCTAATAGAAAGATTTAGTAAATGTGATTTTTTATTTTAAAAAATTTCATTCCCTGGACATATTATAAATAAATATGGATTGGCTATTGATCCTTCTAAAACTAAAGTGGTTGATGGATTTCTAGCACCTGTAATTTTTACTATGAATCATATTGTTTTGTATTAAAAGGATATTAACAACGGCTTATTGAAAACATTAAATATTTATCTATACCACTAACCAAGTTAACTTAAAAATGAGTTAGGTTCATATGAAAAGATTAATGAAGTGAATGTTTCTTGGAATTGAAAATAAGATCAGGGAATTCTTCAGTTTTGGCTATCCCATTAAGAAAAAATGACTTTTTTATCTGCAAAAATGATTCATTAAAGGGTTTGGGATATGTTATAATGAATAATTATTGGTTAATTTCTTATGATTCATGTCAATTAAAACCTCATAGGAAATATTACCCTACACGTGACCTTGAACTAACAACTACAGCTTTTTCTTTAAAAAATTAAAGACCTCATTTATATAGAGAAATGTGTGAAAAATATATTGATCCTAAAATATTAAACTATATATTCAATCAGAAATATGTGAAAATTATTCAAATTAGATATATGGAACTGAAAAATAATTATGACTATACATTTTTATCCAATTATTGAAAATATAGGGGCATATGCTTTGATTCAAAAAGATAATTCTACATTAACTATTCTATGTGTAGGAAATGATACTTTGGTTAATTATTTCATTAATATTGGATTAGAAATTATTCATGCAAGAACTCACTGTATGTTTTATGGGTCATTATAATAATCTTTGTCAGATATTATTAAGAAATATCATAATGAATAATGCGAGTTAAAATAAATTGTAGAATTATTTTTAAAAGACAAGATACCTAAATTTAGTATTGAAAAAGTGGTGGTATTAGATTCAAAAAGGATATGATTTTCATGTAGCCCCCATTTGGAGAAGGAACTACTTATTGCGGCTCATAGTTCCAAATTTTTGATTCATCATGGCAGTGGAAAAATTTATAGAGACCTTCGAGAACATTTCTAGTGAGAAGGAATAAAGAAAGATATTGATAATTTTATTATGAAATATTTATCTTGTCAAAAGGTTAAATACAAAATTATAAAATGAGATAATTCCACATTTTCTTATTCCAAAATGGGAACAATAGAATATATCCTTAGATTTTATGCTCAGATTACTAATGACATATCTAGTCAATAATGTAATTTGGGCTATTATTGATCTATTGACTAAATCAACTCATTTTATTCCCATTCAAGATAATATTACATTGGATAGAATTTATAAAAATTATGTTGAAGATATAAATAGGTTTAATACAGACCCTTTTTCCATTGTATAATATTTTGATCCTACATTTACCTCTATTTTTTGGAAAATAATTCAGAAGTCATTGGGTACTGAGTTAAATTTTATTAAAACCTTTCATTCTCAATCTAATGGATCATAATAGAGAACAATTCAGATTTTGGAGGATATGCTTCAAAAATTTTCAATAGATTTTTATATAAGCTGATATCAACATTTGAATTTTTTGAGTTTTCTTATAATAAAAAATTTCATTATAGTAAACACATGGTGCCTTTTGAAGCATTATATAGAAAGCGGTGACAGACCCCAGATTTCTAGGATGAAATTGGGAAAGGAAATCTATGAGGACCTGAATTTTTAAAAGAAATGGTTAAGAATGAAAATTATTTTAATCTAAACATGATAATGTTTCAGAGTAGTCAAAAAATTTATGTAAATTACTGAAAGAAGTATCTTTCCTTTAAGGTAGGTGATCATGTTATTATTAAAGAATATCCCTAGAAAAGTGTTATGTGTTTTGGTAAAAAGGTAAAGTAAGGTCAACGATTAATTACACCATACGAAATCAAAATGAAATTTTGATTAGTTTTCTATCGATTGACCTTTCATATGAGTTTATCTTAGGCACATGATATATTTTAGGTTCCATTATTAAAAAATATGCACCAGATGCATCTCATGTTGTCAGCTCTAAATTATTCCAGTTGGAATAAAACTATTCTTATGAGAAACAACTATTAAAAATATTTGTTATTAAATATTAGGTGTTATATAATAAGTTGATTCAGAATGTTAGGGTTTTGAGGAAAAACTATATTATTGAAGAAGCAAAATAGGAATTTAAAATTTTTATGAGGTGATGATATCCCACCCGTTTAAATAATAAATAAAATTCTGAGCGAATATTTTTGAATATTGGTGATAATGTAAAAAACTATTTTATGTTAAGATAAATTATTTTCACATAATTTTTGTTTTCATTAATTAGATTCTAAAGAGTTATTTTTATTATAAGAATATTTAGTGATTTTTTAGTAAAAAGGAATTTTTTATTTCTAACCAAATTAGGTTTCCATGAATTATATGGTTTATTTAAACTAATTGTTTTTAAAATATATAATTTCAATTTTTCAAATTTATTCTTTTAATTCATCATTTCAAAATTATCTTAAAATTTTTTTTTATAATTTTTTGAGAAGTAAGATTTTTAAATGAATATTGAAAATATTGCTTTTTACAAAGTCACATTATATTTTGGATTAATTTTTAAATATCATTAGTTACTTTTGGTTAAAAATAACCAAATAAATTTTATTTGAATCAAAATTATTCATTAATTTGATATATATTTTATATATATAAGGAATTTTTCTGAAAATCCATTTTTCAGCTCGTTTTTTTAGTTTTTTTTAAATTAAATTATACAAATTTTCTGAATTAAATTTGATATTACGGATTTAATATTTTAAATAATCATAAATAATATTTTTTATTAGTTAAACTTAATTTTTTTTTCAATATGAATGGAAAAATAGTAAAAAATCAGTTACTAAGGTTAAGGTTAAAATATCTATACCAGGTGAGGGGTGTATAAATAAAGATATAAGTCTCAAAATGAATTAAAAAAGTTATATTAATCATACTTGATGACCATATTTATACCCTATATCATCTCATCTTTGGATATAGTTCATTTTGGATCTATATATATTGAGTAAGACATTAGTATATTTTAATGTTTTTTAAAATTCTAAGTGTGTCCTCTTCCCCCACTTATAAAATGACACCCACTCTCCTCTCCAATCCAAATATAAAAATCCTTTTATTTCATCCAATAACCATGCAAATACCATCCTAAAATATCTCTACATTTCCAATATTCCATTAATTTATCACAAAACCATCCTATGAAGGATTTAGTTATAAATTTAAAGAGGGTTTCTGAATAAGAGGTGTAGTTTTTAACCAAGAATTTTCTTTTTATTTTTTCTTTTAACTCCATAAAATATTATTCAACCATGATGAAATAATAACATTTTTATCTTCCATATACTGATATTTTATTATTTTAATAACATAATCAATATATATATCCTCATCCATAAAATTAAAAATAAAAACATCATTCTAGTGTATGACATATTACAGCCACATAAACCGTTGTATTTTGTTTTCCATCACCCCTATTATGAATATTTATAATGATGGATTTAATTTATATATATTATATTAATTAAATAATTATTATTATTTTAATATAATATATAATCTATTTTTTTATGTTTCTGTCCTTTTAAAAATTATAATGCAATTGTGCATACGTTTGGATTATGACCACCATGAAGTGATGTGATTTTTTTTCCAACACTAAATCACACAGAGGGTAGATTTAAGTTTTTTTTATGATTTAATATAATATTTATGATATAATCATCATTTTTAGTGATAAAATGATATTTAATTTCTTTCTCTCATTCTATTTGAAAATAATAAAAATGTTACTTATGTGTGTGTATGACCTTCCATATCCATGATTGTAATGTAATTTTTTTAATAACCATGTTTCAAATTTTGTTTTAAAACTATAATAACTGTATAAAAATGATAAAAAATTCATTATTCTCATTCTGAAGAATATATAATAATGTATTCTTTGATAATAGTCTACTTCCCAAATTGATTTTGGATATGTGATACAAATGTCATAAAAACATTGGATGCAAACTTAATTGATTATATAATTATATATATCATAGTAATAAATAATAAATAATAAACTAGAAAAGGGTTGTTAATAAATTAAACAATTAACATAATTTTATAATTCATGATGATAAAAATGTACATGATGATTCAAACTCGAAAAAATAGACACTATAATATCAAACCTCATTTTAAGTTTTTTAAAGATTTTTTTTCTATAAATTAGTTTCAATATATGTATTATTAAAATTATTTTATGGTATTATTTATATGTAAATAAATAAATTATAAATTATTTTTTAATTTATCTTTGTAATTTCCCACATATAATTTCAAAAGTAATATTTTTAAAAATTTTATACGGAATATTTAAACTTTATTTGAAAAAAGAAAAATGAATGTTCTATTTTAATGTAAATGATGTAAATAATTTTTACCATTATCATAACCATTATTTGATGTTTTTAAACCTTTAAAGTATTATATGTTTTCAATAAAGAAAACCCCACTTTTCCTTTGTTCTGGGTATTTTCAAAAGGGGTTTTAAATAATATACATATTTCAATATCCAGATTTTTATTCATAAAGGTGGAATGAATATTTATATATGTTTGATGATGGAAATGAAATAAGTCATGTGTTATGATTATTTTATGGTTATAGGGAGTTATTTATGATAACGGTTGAGCCAAATATAGCTCAATGTGATAGGTAATCCCAATATAGATCATGATAATTGGTGGGATCGATATAGTTCTAAAATGTATTGAGTAAATTGATAAAGTTAACTAGATAAGACTATCCTAAGATATTATTAGAATTTACTAGGTAGGTTTTTTAATTTGTAACAGTGATTGTAATGGTGATATATAAATTATTCCTTATATAACCTATATGATTAATCTATTCTTTTTATAGTTTTTCTAGAAATATTTTGATTTCACATGGTAAGCTAGTGAGATTAGGTTTGAAGGAAAGTTTATGCTACTTATTAGGGGTGAAATATATAACTTCATGAAATAGTTTCATGAGTTTTTAATGATTTCATAGAAACATTTATGAAATTTTATTTTCCTTTAATAATTATTATGAATTGTTTTTTATGAAAATATTTTGGATGTGAAGTTGATTTATTAGGTAATAAATTGGTTATTTTTATCCTAAATATTATTTCGAAGGAGATTTTTTAGTATTAATAGAATAATGAGTATCTTTCTTTATTTTTATATGTACCTAACTGATATTTTGTTATCATCCAATGTTTTATAATGTTTTTCAAATGGTTTTAAAGATTATTATGGACAAGGATAATGTTATAATGAAAATTATGAATATATTTCATGAACTGGAAACTTGTTATATCTTAAAAGTATTGTATTGTTGGAAAAATAGATATCAAGTTGAAGTTTCCACTTTTTGATGGAATATTTATTTATTATGAGAGATGAACTAATTCACTAACGCTATAAAACTTAAACATCTCTAGGAATGTAGGAAATTGAATCCTCACCTAAAGAATAAATTTTACTGATTGATTAAGGATATTCACTTATAGTTATTATAAGCACACTTTGATGGATATCATTTACCTAAGGTATAGTCTCCCGATGTTTCATGTTTTCCCATTTTTTATAATTGGAGACCTCAAACATATGGGTAGGAACGTATTAGATAATGTTAAATTCCACAACAGGGACTCGGTGATCTAAGATAGGGTATCATGAAGTTATATCATAGTTATTTGTTTTTTATGACTATTTGTGTCTTGGTAGAAAACGGATAGGGCTTTGTTAGAAAAAAGTATAAAACTTATGCATAAAATTATCTACACTAAGAATGTGGGAAAGTTTAAGTTTTTGGGGTTATATTTTATGTTTTTTCTTCTCAGTTTTATGGTTGACCTACTTCACCTTGAGTGATGAACATGATTTCAATATTTTTATTTATGGGATTTTCTATTGGCCTCATTAATAAGAGTGGTCATGTTCATGAATTATAGATATTCACATAGTTCTACATTTCACATGATTATTTTCCCATGGATTATATAGATTTAAATTAATTAATTTAAATAAAACTATTTTTATAATTTTCTTAAATACATTATTGGAGACATTTAATTAACTTGATCTGGTGATTTCTTTATGCGTATATGAATATGAGTAACATAGAGGTGTTTATGATATAGACTCAAGACTTGAGTATGAATTTAGTTTGTTTTTGTGTTTATTCCCTTGACGTGCTTCTTATTTCTTGAAATTTATGATTATTTTTGAAAAAATGGAAATTCATTTGGAATTAAAGGTATTAAATTGTTCTTAATGGATTTTTTTAAAGAGGTTTTTTGAATTCCAAGTGTTTTTTAAATTATTTCTATGTTATTTTGGGATGAAAATAAATGTGATTATTTATCCAGTGATTTTTAATTGTAAAAGGGGTTTGTTATATTTAAGTTGTTTTAAAGTGGTTCACCAAATTCTTTGGTTGAATGGGTGGTTTTATAATGGAAATTTAAAATGGTGAAAATAGACATGTGTACTAAGATGGCATTTTAGTTGGTCCAGTTTATCACATTTAAATTTGGTTTTTATAATGTTAATGTAGGATCCCTTTAGAATCCCATTTCTTTATGTGTTTTTTATGAATTGTGGAATGAGGGGAATACCTTCTGATGGTTGTGTGGTTTTGGTGAAAATCTACCCTTATGTGTTGAGATCAGAGGTTATTGGATTACTTTTATTATAAATTTGGTTACAAATAGACCTATTAAATGGTAGGGTTTGTTTTTGAAGTTGTTTTGTGATGATTATGTGGTTCTCTCTAAATTTGGTAGAGAGGGGTTACAGAAGGAAGGTGGTTGGTTGAGCCCCTAAGATAGATGTGAGCCCTCTAGTGGCTAGGATAGTGGGGTGTCTTTTTGGGTATAGACCCGTCATTTAGATGGGTTATTTTGTGGTGTTTCTAGGGATTATTGAGTGGTGTATTTAGGTGTGAGATCGAGGGTAGTATAATTAAATGATAATTGTTTCACTTTTCATCCACTAGTTATATACTGGTTAGAGAGATGGTCAGGTTTTTCCAAACATGATGGGAATATGAGTGGGATATTATAATTTTCTTTAGAATAATGGAAGCATGCATTATGGTTCTAGGTTCATTTTATTTGATGTCCAAGGTTCTGGATACCTTAGGCAGCTATGATCTTTAGTATGGGACCAAGTATTTAACATTTATTTTAGTTTTTGGGGCCTTAAGAGAAGCTTAGAGGCATGTTTTAGGAAATTCGACAGAACAACATTTTGTGTAAGAATATCTAAATTGGTTTAAAATATTTACCATGAGTTCAAGATGTGAAATGGATCATGGTAAGACCCTTTTTAGAGTATTATTATAGATAGAAAGTAATGTTAACTTTTTGTTTGTCTTGTAAATCAAATTTTGGCCTTAGAGTGAAATGAGGATGATTTTATTCCCTATATAGCATAGATCAAATCAAATTTTGGCCTTAGAGTGAAATGAGGATGATTTTATTCCCTATATAGCATAGATCATGTGATATATGGTGGTCTTGTTTCATAATAAGAGGTCATGTTCTCAGAGAGTCATGTTGAAGTGACCTTAGGCCATGGGTTTCATGTTTTGAGGAACCTTGTGTTTTCATAAGGATTGTTGGAAAATATCCTTTAGGTGAGTATTTGGCATTGGAATGAAATACTAGTGAGTTTTTTTAGATTATTGGGTGTGGTTAAAGGTTCCTCTGATTGGTTGTTCCTTTGTGAAATACCTTTATAAATGGCAGGTGATGAATCTTAAAATCTCTTCATAGTGTGTTCATGAAAAGGGAAGTGGTGTCATGTTTTTTGGATTCTATGGAACTTTTGTAAGGTTCATATAAGAGTTTGAATATCTAGAATGTTTTTCGATAAATTTGTGGTCATGTGGATTGGATAAGTAAGAGGGAAGCGGTTGTGATGGTGGTATCGAAATGGAAGGAGAGGCCTCTAAGTGGTAGAGTATATATATTTGAAAATGGGTTAGAGAGAAATTCTTAAATGGGGTTGTCTCATATGGTGATAATTCATGTTTTTTCCTCTATGGGTGGAGTGTGGTTTATTGTCTTCAGTCCCTGAGGTTTACAAGTTAGTAGTTGGGGACCATTGTGAAGACCTTGCTGCCTCTTTGGATGAAGGATTTTATTTCAAAGGAATTGTTCTGTGTGGTTAGTCAGTTGTGAAAATCGATGATTGATAAATTAAATGAGGATTCTTAATCCATTGGTTTTTTATAACTCAATATTATAACCTTAGTATAAGGTTACTGGATTTGATAGGTATGGTTCTTGTGAAGTGAACCATTTTAAAATGGTTGACCCAAGTACCAAGGATTAAGTAGAGTAGCAGTTTGGGTAGTCCCACGATGAAAGGAAGTCTTATAAGAGGAGATAATTTTAAAAGAAAGGGGATAGTTAAACTTTGAGTTTTTTAAAGACAAGGTGTCCTAATAACTTTTTTCGTATCCCTTTGTTCGACATGAAGTAAGGAAAGTTGTTTTGTCTTTGGAGAATAGATTTGGAATTTGGGTTTGGTGATGCAAGTGGAGGCATTTAGTGAGTCTATAAGCTGATGGATTTTGAAAAACTATCAAGGGTTTTTATTTTATTAGGGTGATTTAGGAATCAAAAAATGTGTCCCTTGAGTTGTTCCCATTCGGGATATGAAATATAGGCCTCCTTGGGAAGTGTTAGTAGTGCTTATGAGTGTGGAAGTTCAGCTTATAGTGAGGTGGGTTTATGCCTATGGATTAGGGTTGATGAAAAATTAATTTTTACACAATTTTATTGATATATAAGTGAACCTAAACAATATTTAGAGGTGTATTTTAATGGTTCATGAATGTAAGTGGTGGATCTTCATTAGTAAATGAGAGATACCCATGTGTGGGTATTGATCAGATGTGGTCATGTTTGAACTAATGAAACTTACCATTGGAGTGCGGTTTGTGCAGTTAGATAAGATTTCATTTGGATATAGTGTATTCTAAGGTTGATTCAAGGGGTGAACCCTGTTACCTAATGTAATTCATTATAAAAATAATGATAAGTTATGTGACTCTAGGGGTAGGGGTGAAACCTAGTTTGTGACCTGGTTTAGGGGGTGAATCATGTGATAAAACATTGTAAAGAATCATTTTGGGGAATCAACACTTGGGAAGAAAGATGGTCGGTACCATAGCTCATGGGTTTGAGAAAGACCTAGTTTTTTGGGTTATTAGTGTGAATACACTGTTTGAGGCATGTATGTAATATGAGGAGCATCAAGCATGCATTGTTGATTAAAGCTAGTAAAGTGATATAAATAAAGGTTGTGCTTCTCTCTAAAATATTATAATTACATGGGAATCTTTAAGAAGGGGTTTGAGAGTTGAAATCATTTGTTTGGGACTATTGGTTAGAGTTTTTCAGGAGAGACACTTAGATACACTTCTTGATGATGACAAGCCGAGAAAGGATGAGTTTGTAATACCCCTAAAATTTCAAGGACCATTAAAGTTTAATTTTTCCCTAAAAATGTGCAACACACGTATTGTTAGTTGTTTACTATGTCGGGATGACTTTGGAGTGGGTTTGGGAGGACCAGGATGAACTTGTATATTTTTAGAAGCATAATAAAATATTTCAAGTTGAAACACATGAGTTACACTATAATAAGTCTATATAGGTTTTTGAGTGGGTTTCCTCAATATTTTATTGGGTTAAAAGTATAGTCACATTGTCAACTACCCTTGGGCAGTGTTTTAGGTGTTTTAAAATGGGGAAATTTCCTAGAAAATCATTACTTCCTCCTCATAACCCTTATTTCAGGTTTTTAGTGATTTTTTACTACTAGATCTTATCTTACCTCATTTCTTTCTTGATCAATGTTATATTTGTTGTAATTGACTCCTCTAGGTATGCCTAACCCCTAACATTCCCAAAATTTCTTCTTCCTCCTATGATTTTGGTTTTTTATTTCTAAAACCCTAATTTAATGATTTTAGGATTTATTTTTCAAAAATACTATGTTGGGATCAAATCATGAAATGAATCTTGGTAACTAGGATTTTTCATGCTTGAGGTAGGAAGTCCTTACCATGAAAAGATATTTATATGAAATTATTTAAATTGAATTTTTGGTAGGTGTGTGTATCCCTATAGTACGTCCATGTTTTGTGTCAAATCGAGTGAGTGAGGTATATAAAATGGCAGTTGGTCTCGTAGAGAGGAAGTACGAGTTATGTACCTTAAAAATAGAGAAATCAAGCCTTATACTACATATGTATATAGGGATACCCACTTAGGTATATGAGATTGGAATAATCTGTTCAAGCTTAGTTAAGGGTAATATTCCTGGGGTAGATAATATAGGGGTTCATATAGTGAATCATCATTGGTTTTATACCCCAATATTGATGAATAAGATCCTCATACATGTGATAATGGTAGGGAATTCCAATTGGGTTTTGGTCTTATAAAGTGTTTTTTTGGGCTTGAGAAGTATAATAATGACATGGGTTAATGATGTAGAGTATTGGATGTGTTTTCCCTTGATTTGTGGATGTTTTTAATGTAAGATTATCATTAGGCTCATAGGGTGTTATGGACTAGTCTTGGCTGATGTGGTGTTGAATTACGTGAGGTGTTAGGATTACCATGAGTGATATGGTTTGATCCTAATGTGTTGATGATGGCTGTCATAAGTTAGGTTTTAGACTATATTATGGATTTTTGAGTTTCCCTTGAATGTTTTAGGCTAGATTCATTTTGATGTATACTATTTCTACATTTCGGTCCTCCTCAGAGTCAATAGGGATGGGTCGTGGTGCTGATATAACCTCCCTAGAGTTTGTGGGGATAGGTCGGTGTGACATGAGAGTGGTGTACCTGGAGTTCTCAAGGAAGGTTTGGTGTTTGTTGATTGTGACCACTACAAAGATAATGGGGATATGTGAGTGAGATTTTTTGTGACCTCCATAAGTGTACTGGAATGGGTTATAGTGCTTGATTAGGACATGACCTATGAGATCAGGTTTGAGTTATGAGTTATTTTTATTTTGTTCTTTTGAAAGGTTGTCCTTTATGAAAATGAATTCAAGAAGGTAGGGAAGGGGTTTTTGTTAGTATATTTAGCACATTATTTCATGACATGTTTTATGTCTACTTATATATTTATTTTACATTATTGAAAAAACATTTTTATGACATTATTCACTTATGTTAATGACACATTACTATTTTTATATAGGTTTTATACTCACACCATGTATGGAAAACATGGTTCATGTGCAGGCCTTATTAACAAGGGCTCATATTTTTCAAGGTATGTACTTATAAAATTTGTATAGGAGGAGAATTTTGGTCAAGGCTATGAAGGGTAAGCCTCTAAGATATTTTTTTGTATATTCCTCTTTATTAATTTTTCCGTTTTTATATATATAGATATTCCACATGTGGTTATCTCTTGAATATCATTCTAGATAGTGCATACAATGCTTTTATAGCATGTAATTATTTAATTTTTATTATTTCCTCAACAATTTTTTTCTATTATTTAATTGAACTATTCCTTATATTATTGTATCTGTACTCTGATAGTTATCTATTGTCAAGGGAATAGTCTCCCCATTTTGCCTCTTTGGAAATTTCTTCCAATGAGTTACTTTTTTCCAATGGGGAGAAGTGAATAAGGTTATATAGTGTTCATCTAAATGAACCAGGTGATCTTAGATGGGAATCACAATCAGATCTATAAAGAGAATTATCAGTAATATAACTCTATACAAAAGCTATGGCCCAAGATTTTCAATACACCAGAAACAAATACATTTTCTATGATAGAATCCCAAATAGTGGGGAGAATATAACATACCTAGTTTGAGGAATTTTATTCTGTTACTATTTATTTTTAAGTTGTGAAGTGTTTTTTGGGTTTAGGAGGCTTTAATTCATTTATAAAAGATCTATATTATTTTGAAATAGTGAATGGTTAACACATGGTTAAGGGAAACAATGTGATATTCTTAGGTAATTATGTGGGATGAAATGCAGGTCTAGGGGTGGGAAGAATTTTAACACATGATTTCGGTAAATAATATGAAAAAACATATAACCCAATTCCTCCTGAAGGGGAAGGTGCGTGATTGGGGAACATGGGATGGTAAGTTAAAATGCTAAACCATTTGACCTAAGGAGTATTTAGATAGTGGAATATTAATCATTAACACATATTTTACCAAATTATATGGCCTAATAATGTTTTACATTAATGAAACAAAAAATATATTTTTACTAAACCATCACCCAAAATCCCATTCCATCCCGGATTTCTAGTTCCTTTGGACTTGAGATATCCCTTGGGAAATTTTGGTCATTTTGTTCACTTCAAATCTCTTTCTCTTGTATTATTAAAGTGTTTGAACAAGATATCAAAGGTAAGGCTTTCATCGCTCAATCATGTATCTTCTATTATAGTTTTCTCTTAGTAAAAACTAATGAATGGGGATTCTATACAAAGATCCTATATAACGACCCATACTTTACATACATTTTTAATACTTCAAAAATTGAAGCACACTTATTACAACATATGATAAAACCACAAAGGACCGTATAGGTATAGTGTCTTTAGAAACTGGGAAACATAAACAACTAGTTCATAAATCTTCTATAGTGTCTCCCATTTATTTCATCATATCTAGGGTCCCTTTTAGCATATTCTACTTAATATCCATCTTCCTGACCTGGGGAAAAGAAAACATAAAAGGGTGAGCTCAAATGCTCAGCAAGGGAAAATAAAGGAAATAAAAATCATATCATATCTTTTTGAAAATCAAAACCTGCAAAAGAGATCATAATAACTTAACATGGAATAAATCATAGAAGTGAAAATGAGATCCCCATAAAAGTTGAAGCTTTGTGGCATGCACACATAATCATGGAAAATCATTTCTTGTTAGTCATGACTCATTGCCAAGACTATCTTAGTGGACAAAGTCCCTTTCTGAACCGAGTTCACTCCTCGTTTCAGTCCTGTATCACTGAACCGAAATAACCTTCCGTTCCAGCCATGTCTATCTCATGAGATATAAAATCATTACCCAATGCATTGGAGGGAGATATAGGTCCCACCCATCTTATAATGAATCCTTTCTTATGTGTGCCACATAATCATAAAACATACATCATCGCATAACACATGTAACAAAAATGGGATTCTTGAAACATCATGACATCATAAATCAATTCATATAAGATAAAGGAATTCATAAACATAATTCCATCACAACATAGTCAAATCAATGTAAAAATATGGATAGAAACAGAACCCTTTATTATCTTAGATGGAAAATAATTTTGATAAAACACTTGAATTGAATTCTTGAGGAAAATATCCTTTCTTCTTCAAAATCAATTTCTTTTCACAAAACATCATGCAATTTTAAAAGAAAGAGATTTTATTGAAAATAGTCATGAAATCTTTTAGAGGAAGCTTCATGAAAATAAGGCTTTATAAAATAGTAGAAATCCGTTCGTGCCGTATAAGTTAAAAAAACATTCTTCGTACTTTTGTCGGAAAAGTCAAAAAGTACCTCGTACGAAAAACATCAAAAGATTCCTTTCATTTCTTTTACTAAAAACTCACCGAAGGGTAAAAATGGATTTAAACAATTGTAGGTGGATGGAAATAATATTACATATTGATGAAACATGGATGTGGATGATAAAATACACCCCAGTAAATACTTACGAATAAACAATCTCAGATAAAAATGAGATTGTGATATTTCCCTTACCTTAAGTCCGATTTGCTTTGTTCGTGTCCGAAGCTCCTGTATAATGGTTTAAATAGTGTTATTGACTTATTCCAGAATCATACATATTGATATGATATCATATATGGTCATATTATTAGCTTCTTGTTAGTAATATTTCATTGTTACTTGTTACTCGGGTCTTTATAACTTTTTGTTCTTATGCGTGTTTTGTTGAATAAATTCTTATTCTTATCTTTAGGTTATAGATAATTCATTTCCAGAATGGTATTAGTGTATTATATACCATATTCATTCATTCAATTCATTTATATAATCATTATGAAATGAAGATCATGTAGAACGAGTCGCATCACATCGTGGAGACGGTATTCCGTACGTACGCACGAGTGATGATATCGTTCCTATGATCGTGGAATTGTATTCGAGTATATATATATATATTATTTCAGTATCAATATTACTTAATAATCATCATATATAGTTACTCATTACACCATTATACCCATCCTTGTAAGGTGATGGTGGAAAATAGATTACACCACGGCGTGGAGACGGTATTCCGTACGTACGCACGCGCGGTGATTTCATTTTTCCGTAGGATGGATAGAAGGTGAATTAGGGTTGTTTCATATTTATAATAACATATCAGTATGTAACTAATACTGATGTTATTACTTTATCATGAAACAACTAAAGAAGAAGAAGTTGAAGAAGAAAGAAATTGAAAAGATCGGTAATGGATATTACCTCTTCTTTGGAACGCCTCTTTGAATCCTCCACTTAAGGAACTAAGATTGGTCTTTGGAGAAGACCAGGACCTCTAGGATTATTCTAGGGAAGTGGAGAGGAGAAAATGGAAGGGGTTGGCCGAGCTTGAGTGCTCAAATTGGTGTGAGGAGGAGGGGGGGTGAGGTGCCCTTTTATAAGGGAGGAGAGGGGCACCTTAGGAATATCTCAAAATATTATTTTATATTAAAGTCAAAATCGGTTTATAATGGTTCCAAAGGGTCTTATTTCGAAGCTAAAGTGGGGATGGGTCGAAATCCTATCAACCAATAGGATTTAGACAAGTTTAGGGTATTATTTTAACCTTATCAATTAGATTTAACTCTAAGTTAATTAATTTAACTTTTACCGTGTCTTTTTGTTTTCTTTCACTATATGGTTAATACACATACTATAACATGCCAAACGAACCCCAAATTGTTTATTATTAATATATATATCCTTATCTATGTCATTTGGCTGAACCTTAGATTTTTAGGAATAAAATAACAATTAATAATATAATATTTGATTTAAAAACTATTTTGTGTCAATTTTGACACTATTTGATATATGATTTTTGTGAAAGTCATAACAGAATTATATGTTCGAACCAAGTTGATTAAATCAACATTAATATATCATAGTAACCTAGAAAATTAGTGGAATTCATAAAAAGTCTTAAATTACATTTATTTTGGTATTTATATTATCAATTTTGTCAATATTTCATTAATAAGATAATTACTGCATCATCTTTGTGTCATAAATAAATTAAATTATTTAATGTCTAAAAATTACAAATAAAATACCATCATGTAGTAAATCTTTTTATATTTCTAATGAATATTTACAATCGAATTTATCTTATATATAACCCCATATTAAAAATGATTTACTTATTAAACTTTGATTTTAACTATTTTAACCCTTCTTTAAATAAATTAATAATAAATGTCCTAATCTAATCCAAGTGGGCCTAAATGGTCATATTTTATTCCTAAGTTTGTTTTTGGTCGAATTACACTTGTCCAATAGAATTAGGACATGTGTTAGGGTAATATTAATATCATATTTACCCTTAGTTACCCTATTTACTATTAACCGCGGTAAAAATCGTAAAAAGTTACTATTCACCAAAAAATTATTTTTATCTCATTGAACCACATTTTACTTACTGATATCAACCGTGTCTGTCGGATTTTCGAAATTCCATTCACAGAAGCGGTAAAATTAAGTTTTATGCAAAATTCAGTTTTTAACCTACCACTTAGTGGTTTCACTATTCATCAAAAATTGAAAGTTTTCAGAAAAATACCAAAATTTCACCCTAGGCTAATTTCGATATTCTGAGTCCAAAAATGAAGTCCATTTTGAAAAATAAAATTTATAAATTTTCAAAAGGTGGTTATTACTATTCATAACGGCTAGTTTTAATAGCATATTGTTGTTTAGTGAAACTCGGTATTGCGTACGATGCAAGCTATCGAGGAAGGTCGCGATTGCGTGTAAAGCAAGCCAAGCAAGTGTTGTGTAGAAAAAGATTCCTTTGATGATTTATATAACATAAAAGTCTCGGGTGTTACATTCTACCCCCCTTAAAAAGAATTTCGCCCTCGAAATTCGTCACTTTGTAACAAACAAATGAGGATACTTCTCCCTCATCATATCCTCAAGCTCCCATGTAGCTTCTTCAAGTTGGTGGTTCCTCTATAAAACTTTCACCAAGCGAGTGGTCTTGTTTCGTAGGACTTTTTCGCTACGATCCAGAATCTCTATCGGCTGTTCTTCATAAGAAAGATCTTGCTCCAGCGGTACAACTTCTGAGGTGAGTACATGTGAAGGATCTGGTATGTACTTTCTCAGGAGAGATACGTGGAACACATCGTGATCTTGAGAGAGATTCGGTGGAAGCGCCAATCGGTAAGCTACCTTCCCAACACGATCCAGTATTTCAAAAGGACCGATATATCTAGGGCTCAACTTCCCCTTCTTTCCAAATCTCATAACCCTCTTCCAGGGAGATATTCGTAAGAACACTTTATCACCCACTTCAAACTCTAGGTCTTTTCTTCGGTTGTCGGCATAACTTTTCTGTCGACTCTGAGCTGCTCTTATGTGTTGTTGAATAGATCTGACCTTTTCTGCCATTTCATCAACGAGATCAGGTCCTAATAGCTTTCTTTCCCCAACTTCATCCCAACAAGTTGGAGTCCTGCATTTCTTTCCATAGAGAGATTCATAAGGAGCCATCTGAATACTGGAGTGAAAGCTATTATTATAAGAAAATTCCACCAAAGGTAGGTGTTGATCCCAACCTCCTTTGAAATCCATAGAGCAAGCTCTCAACATATCTTCTAGGGTTTGAATTGTTCTCTCAGACTGACCGTCTGTCTGGGGATGATAAGCAGTGCTGAAACTCAACTCTGTATCCAGAGTATGCTGAAGACTTCGCCAGAACTTCGAGGTAAATCTCGGATCTCGATCAGATATAATAGAAAGTGGTACTCCATGCAATCTTACCACTTCCTTTACATATATCCTGGCAAGCTGATCTAGAGAGAAATCCTCTCTAATAGCAATGAAGTGTGCAGACTTTGTAAGACGATCAACTATGACCCAGATAGCATTATTGCCTTTGGATGTTTTAGGAAGTCCTGTGACAAAGTCCATAGTGATGTTTTCCCATTTCCATTCGGGTATGGGTAATGGTTGTAACATCCCCTTAGACTTCTGTCTCTCAGCTTTAACTTGTTGACAAACCAAGCATCGAGAGACATATTCAGCAACATCTCTTTTCATGCCATCCCACCAGAAGTACTCTTTCAGGTCCCTATACATCTTCGTGCTTCCAGGATGAATAGAGAATGAAGAAATATGAGCCTCATCCAGCAGCTCTTTCTTTAATTCGGGGATGGGAGGAACACAAACCCGATTCCTGAACATTATTATCCCATCACAATCAAGGTTGAATTCAGGAATATTTCTCACCTTCTTTTGTAACTCGACGTCTTCTTTCTGTGCCTCTTTAATCTTCACATGTATAGATGGTTGAACATTCATTTGAGAAAGATAAGATTTTTCCCCTTCCATTATAATTACAAGATCCATCCTTTGTAAATCCATAAATATTGGATCTTTTGTGATCCTCATCATGAATAAACTAGCATGGTCTTGTCGACTTAATGCATCTGCCACCTTGTTTGCTTTCCCAGGGTGGTAATGGATTGAGCAGTCATAATCCTTAATCAGCTCCAACCATCTTCTTTGACGCATATTCAACTCCTTTTGTGTGAAAATATACTTTAAACTTTTATGATCAGTATAAATATCACACCTTTCACCATAAAGATAATGCCTCCAAATCTTTAATGCAAAGATTACCGCATCCAACTCCAAATCATGTGTTGGGTAATTTTGCTCATGGATTTTCAACTGTCGTGAGGCATAAGCTATCACCATATCATTTTGCATAAGAACACACCCCAATCCCTTCTTGGATGCATCACTGTAGATCACAAACCTTTCTCCACTACAAGGCAGTGTGAGCACAGGTGCACTGGATAACCTTCTTTTCAACTCCTTGAAATTCTCTTCACATTCCTCTGTCCAGACAAACTTAACTCCTTTCCGAGTCAACTTGGTGAGTGGATTAGATAATCGTGAAAAATCTTTTACAAAACGTCGATAATATCCAGCCAAACCAAGAAAACTTCGGATCTCAGTTACTGTTGTTGGTCTTGACCATCTTTCGATAACCTCTGTTTTTGCTGGATCCACAGATATCCCCTCTTTTGAGATTATGTGACCCAAAAATGCAACTTTTTGAAGCCAAAATTCACACTTGGTAAATTTGGCATAAAGCTTCTCCTTTCTTAGGGTCTTCAATATAATTCTCAAGTGATCTTCATGATCTTCCTTACTCTTTGAATAGACAAGAATATCGTCTATAAAGACTACCACAAATTGATCAAGATAGTCTCTAAAGACTCTATTCATTAGATCCATGAAGATAGCATGGGCATTAGTAAGACCAAATGGCATCACTATAAATTCATAGTGTCCATACCTTGTACGGAAAGCCGTCTTTGGTATATCCTCCCTTTTGACCCTTAATTGATGATACCCTGAACGAAGATCAATCTTGGAAAAGTATTGAGCTCCGCGTAGTTGGTCAAATAAGTCATCAATGCGTGGGAGAGGATATTTGTTCTTGATAGTGATCTTGTTAAGTTCTCGATAATCAATGCAGAGTCTCATTGATCCATCTTTCTTCTTAACAAATAGAACAGGTGCTCCCCAAGGTGACGCACTAGGGCGTATGAATCCCTTATCAAGATTCTCTTGGAGTTGCTTCTTCAATTCCTGCAACTCAATTGGGGCCATTCTATAAGGTGTCTTTGAAATAGGCAGAGCACCCGGTACGAGTTCTATTGAAAACTCAACTTCACGATTTGGTGGAAGACCCGGCAATTCCTCCGGAAAGACATCATCAAACTCCCGTACAATGGGCATATTCTTAATCGTGAGTTTCTCACCAACCATTTGAGATAAATAACCTTCATTTAGTGGAATCAATACCCATAAGATGGAAGAAATTTCCACTGGAAGGTTATGTTCATCCTTGCATTGATAGACGATCGTAGATTGATCTGGAATATGAAATGTGACTTCCCTTTTTTGGCAATCGATATGAGCTCCATGTAGAGAAAGCCAATCCATGCCAAGAATCACATCAAATTCCACTAAAGGAAGGATCACAAGATTTGCAGGAAGCACTTTCCCACAAACTTCGATCGGAGAAGAATTATAAACTTTTGATGCGATTGATGTGCCATTAGGTGTTGTCACAGATAACTCAACATCTAATTGTTGAGGTAATACGGTGATACCCTTAGAAAAGTCTTCAGAAATAAAAGAGTGGGTGGATCCAGAATCAAATAAAACATTTGCTACTTTAGAGTGGATAGTAAGTGTACCTTTCACCACATCGTTATCGTACTCCACATCGCTGATAGAAATTGCATGTGACTTTCCTTTGTCTTTAGCCTTAAGAGTTTGTTGATGTCGACCATCATCATCAACCCTTGGATTTGGGCATTGATTGGCATAATGCCCCATCTCCTTGCACTTGAAACATTGAAGTGTAGTAGGTTCATTCTGTGTATCCCTTCCTTTGTTTGCATCATTAGACATCTTCTTCCCATTATCACGGCATTCAAATGCCCGATGACCTTCCTTTCCACATTTAAAACATTTACTTGTCCCTTTAAGACAACTCCCTCCATGTTTCTTTCCACACTTTGAGCATAATGAAAAGCTCATCTTCTTTTCCGTGTGCTCTTTAGATTTTTCTTTGAATTCCATCTTCCTCTTCTTATCAAACCCATGTGACTGATGGGTTACTCCAATCTCCATCTCGACTTTGAGAGCACATCGAACGATTTCCTCGTAGCTATTGAAGTCCCTTATGGCTAACGCCCTTCGAAGACTTGGTTTTAAGCCACTAAAGAATCGATCGATCTTACTCTCAGGTTGGATAATAATACCAGAAGCGTACCTTGCAAGTCTTGTAAAATTTGCTTCATAGGTACTAACATATTCATCATCCCATTGCTTCAGTTCAAGGAACTCTTTCTCCATCTTTGTTCAGAGAATACGAGGGAAGTACTTATTGAAAAATAAGTTCTTGAACTCGTCCCATTCCATAGACTCAATTTCATCCCTTTACCTCGTATTCTTAACAAGATTCCACCATTGATCCGCATCTCCTTCCAAACGATACACTACTAGGATGACTTTATCATGCTCAGAACATTGAAGAACTGAAAATATCTTTTCAGTAGTACTAATCCATTGTTCAGCAACTAATGGATCAGTAGACCCGCTGAAAGAAGGTGGACGCTGCCTCATCAAGGATTCAACAGAATGTTGCTCCCTCCTTTGCTCGTTTGGAAATCCTGCATGATTCATAGCTTGAGAAAGTTGTGTGATCATGGCTACAAGATTTTGCATTCCAGCTCCCATATCGTTTGGTTGCTCAGGGGGACAATCATTGCATTGCCCATCGCATTCCGCATTAACACGGTTCCTTCGGGTTCCAGCCATTGACTAAAACCAAGAAGAATAGTGTGAGCAACACTAATTATAATAGGAAACCACATAATTCAAAAAAAAAATCATGCTTATGGTCTTATCCTAGGTTATTCATGGCCATTTCTAAGATTGTGTTCTATGCTTAGACTTATCCTTAGGGTTCTTACTAAGGCTTTCAAATCCTAGTTTCCAAAGGTTGACTATACCTTTCCTCTGATACCAACTATAACGACCATACTTTACATACATTTTTAATACTTCAAAAATTGAAGCACACTTATTACAACATATGATAAAACCACAAAGGACCGTATAGGTATAGTGTCTTTAGAAACTGGGAAACATAAACAACTGGTTCATAAATCTTCTATAGTGTCTCCCATTTATTTCATCATATCTAGGGTCCCTTTTAGCATATTCTACTTAATATCCATCTTCCTGACCTGGGGAAAAGAAAACATAAAAGGGTGATCTCAAATGCTCAGCAAGGGAAAATAAAGGAAATAAAAATCATATCATATCTTTTTGAAAATCAAAACCTGCAAAAGAGATCATAATAACTTAACATGGAATAAATCATAGAAGTGAAAATGAGATCCCCATAAAACTTGAAACTTTGTGGCATGCACACATAATCATGGAAAATCATTTCTTGTTAGTCATGACTCATTGCCAAGACTATCTTAGTGGACAAAGTCCCTTTCTGAACCGAGTTCACTCCTCGTTTCAGTCCTGTATCACTGAACCGAAATAACCTTCCGTTCCAGCCATGTCTATCTCATGAGATATAAAATCATTACCCAATGCATTGGAGGGAGATATAGGTCCCACCCATCTTATAATGAATCCTTTGTTATGTGTGCCACATAATCATAAAACATACATCATCGCATAACACATGTAACAAAAATGGGATTCTTAAAACATCATGACATCATAAATCAATTCATATAAGATAAAGGAATTCATAAACATAATTCCATCACAACATAGTCAAATCAATGTAAAAATATTTATAGAAACAGAACCCTTTATTATCTTAGATGGAAAATAATTTTGATAAAACACTTGAATTGAATTCTTGAGGAAAATATCCTTTCTTCTTCAAAATCAATTTCTTTTCAAAAAACATCATGCAATTTTAAAAGAAAGAGATTTTATTGAAAATAGTCATGAAATATTTTAGAGGAAGCTTCATGAAAATAAGTCTTTATAAAATAGTAGAAGTCCGTTCGTGCCGTATAAGTAAAAAAAAACATTCTTCGTACTTTTGTCGGAAAAGTCAAAAAGTACCTCGTACGAAAAACATCAAAAGATTCCTTTCATTTCTTTTACTAAAAACTCACCGAAGGGTAAAAATGGATTTAAACAATTGTAGGTGGATGGAAATAATATTACATATTGATGAAACATGGATGTGGATGATAAAATACACCCCAGTAAATACTTACGAATAAACAATCTCAGATAAAAATGAGATTGTGATATTTCCCTTACCTTAGGTCCGATTTGCTTTGTTCGTGTCCGAAGCTCCTGTATAATGGTTTAAATAATGTTATTGACTTATTCCAGAATCATACATATTGATATGATATCATATATGGTCATATTATTAGCTTCTTGTTAGTAATATTTCATTGTTACTTGTTACTCGGGTCTTTATAACTTTTTGTTCTTATGTGTGTTTTGTTGAATAAATTCTTATTCTTATCTTTAGGTTATAGATAATTCATTTCCAGAATGGTATTAGTGTAGTATATACCATATTCATTCATTCAATTCATTTATATAATCATTATGAAATGAAGACCATGTAGAACGAGTCGCATCACATCGTGGAGACGGTATTCCGTACGTACGCACGAGTGATGATATCGTTCCTATGATCGTGGAATTGTATTGGAGTATATATATATATATTATTTCAGTATCAATATTACTTAATAATCGTCATATATAGTTACTCATTACACCATTATACCCATCCTTGTAAGGTGATGGTGGAAAATAGATTACACCACGGCGTGGAGACGGTATTCCGTACGTACGCACGCGCGGTGATTTCATTTTTCCGTAGGATGGATAGAAGGTGAATTAGGGTTGTTTCATATTTATAATAACATGTCAGTATGTAAGTAATACTGATGTTATTACTTTATCATGAAACAACTAAAGAAGAAGAAGTTGAAGAAGAAAGAAATTGAAAAGATCGGTAATGGATATTACCTCTTCTTTGGAACGCCTCTTTGAATCCTCCACTTAAGGAACTAAGATTGGTCTTTGGAGAAGACCAGGACCTCTAGGATTATTCTAGGGAAGTGGAGAGGAGAAAATTTCAGGGGTTGGCCGAGCTTGAGTGCTCAAATTGGTGTGAGGAGGAGGGGGAGGAGGTGCCCTTTTATAAGGGAGGAGAGGGGCACCTTAGGAATATCTCAAAATATTATTTTATATTAAAGTCAAAATCGGTTTATAATGGTTCCAAAGGGTCTTATTTCGAAGCTAAAGTGGGGATGGGTCGAAATCCTATCAACCAATAGGATTTAGACAAGTTTAGGGTATTATTTTAACCTTATCAATTAGATTTAACTCTAAGTTAATTAATTTAACTTTTACCGTGTCTTTTTGTTTTCTTTCACTATATGGTTAATACACTTAATATAACATGCCAAACGAACCCCAAATTGTTTATTATTAATATATATATCCTTATATATGTCATTTGGCCGAACCTTAGATTTTTAGGAATAAAATAACAATTAATAATATAATATTTGATTTAAAAACTATTTTGTGTCAATTTTGACACTATTTGATATATGATTTTTGTGAAAGTCATAACAGAATTATATGTTCGAACCAAGTTGATTAAATCAACATTAATATATCATAATAACCTAGAAAATTAGTGTAATTCATAAAAAGTCTTAAATTACATTTATTTTGGTATTTATATTATCAATTTTTTCAATATTTCATTAATAAGATAATTACTGCATCATCTTTGTGTCATAAA
Organism: Viscum album; assembly: GCA_963277665.1. NCBI lineage: Eukaryota > Viridiplantae > Streptophyta > Magnoliopsida > Santalales > Viscaceae > Viscum > Viscum album. The sequence goes on from OY728137.1 coordinate 348,855,379, forward strand.
TAAATTAAATTATTTGATGTCTAGAAATTACAAATAAAATACCATCATGTAGTAAATCTTTTTATCTTTCTAATTAATATTTACAATCGAAATTATCTTATATATAACCCCATATTAAAAATGATTTACTTATTAAACTTTGATTTTAACTATTTTAACCCTTCTTTAAATAAATTAATAATAAATGTCCTAATCTAATCCAAGTGGGCCTAAATGGTCATATTTTATTCCTAAGTTTGTTTTTGGTCGCATTACACTTGTCCAATAGAATTAGGACATGTGTTAGGGTAATATTAATATCATATTTACCCTTAGTTACCCTATTTACTATTAACCGCGGTAAAAATCGTAAAAAGTTACTATTCACCAAAAAATTATTTTTATCTCATTGAACCACATTTTACTTACTGATATCAAACGTGTCTGTCGGATTTTCGAAATTCCATTCACAGAAGCGGTAAAATTAAATTTTATGCAAAATTCAGTTTTTAACCTACCACTTAGTGGTTTCACTATTCATCAAAAATTGAAAGTTTTCAGAAAAATACCAAAATTTCACCCTAGGCTAATTTCGATATTCTGAGTCCAAAAATGAAGTCCATTTTGAAAAATAAAATTTATAAATTTTCAAAAAGTGGTTATTACTATTCATAACGGCTAGTTTTAATAGCATATTGTTGTTTAGTGAAACTCGGTATTACGTACGATGCAAGCTATCGAGGAAGGTCGAGATTGCGTGTAAAGCAAGCCAAGAAAGTGTTGTGTAGAAAAAGATTCCTTTGATTATTTATATAACATAAAAGTCTCGGGTGTTACATCCTATGTTTAGGGTATGTTTTGATGATTCATTTATTATATAATTTTTAAGGAATGTCATAAGTGAAAAAATGTATGAGGAAGTGGTTTTATTTCATCTTTGATAGATTATAAGAGTTAGATATATTCTCTCTCACTGTCTTTATATAAAAAACTAGTAATATTTTTTAAAAGATAAATTATTATTTCTATCAATGTTAAATGATTTTGAAATATATTTATTGAATACCTTCTAATCTAAAAATTATATTAGATGTAGGTTGTGGGTGAAACCCATAATGTAAATGATAAAATTATTGTTTGGTTATTTTGATTTAAAATTCCTTTTTTATTTGTTTATAAACATTTTATTGGATTTGGTTTTTTTTATTAATGATTCATATAGAAAGGGACTTGTTAGTTCAGACATTGTTATGGGATTGAAATTGGGGTACATATTTTTTCATTGGTTGGGGGTGTTCATGATGCCTATGGAAAGTTCCTTGATGGTTCAAATTTAATAGATGTTATAAAATTTGGAACATTTAAAGGGATATATTGGTTTCGAAATGGATCAAATTTCATGATTGGGGAATTTTTTATTGTATATCCCAGTGATGGCTTCGATCAAGAGGGACAAGTTTCTTCTCACGAGGTGGTCCGATCAGTTGTTCCAACTTTAATGAGAGTTGTATTAGGTTGGTAACATAGATCCATAATGAGAGGGTTTTATGAATAAAATTGGTGTGAGTTTATATGTAATGAGAATGTGAGTTAGGTTGTGGGTTTCTTTGTGAAAATAATTTGTTTAAAAGGAAATAAGATTTTTGTGCAAGTTATTTATATGGGTTACCTTGTTATGTTTTTTTTATATTTTTATTCAGTCATATTTTATATATAATTTGAGATAAATTATTATTATTTAAGTGAAGTGTGTGGGAATTCTATGGGGTATTTCCTAATATATTTATATAATCACCCCTATATATTCATTTTTTTTCATATACAGTTATTATTAGACATGATATAGGTAAGGGGATATTTCTTACCTTCTAATATGGGTGTATTAGAGTTGTGGAATTGGGTGATGGGGTTATGAGCACGAAGGTTATATTATCACAGAGCATGGGAGAGGTCCATGTTGGAAAATTATTCATACTTATGAGTATTTAAACTTTAAGATTTATTTTTAAATATTATTATATATTTAAATTTGAATAATGTTTAATAATTTGTTTTATTCTGGATGTCAGTCTTTTTTATGCATCATATTTATATTGTCATAGATTTTTATATAATAGGTTGATTCATATGTATTAGAAAATAGTCAACCAATGAATTGTTGAATCCCTAACTATTTATTTCTATACTTTGGTGTCCAGGGGGTACACATAAGGTTAGTGTAATTTTGATTTTATCCCAGAAAATGGTTTGGGGTTGTAATGAATAATTTATAAACATAAGGGTTTCATTATTGAACAAAGGAACTAGTGATTGTGATGACAATATTAGATAACCTATAATTCATTTAATTGATAATTCTATAGATGGATTGAAAAATATTTGGGGATAGTTACATAGGTACACATGTGATTGAAATTTTATAGAAACATGAGTTAGAGGAAATAAAATATTGATCATCTTGTTTATTCTTATAATTCTTTCGTATACTTGGGACTTTAGGGATATCTCCCAAATCATTTCCTTATTCTTATTGATAGTAAATTGAGAACACGGATAATGGTATCAAAACTATTCCACACTGGATATTGGATACTTCATAACAAGTGTTAGTGGACCATATATTATCCCTTGGGCCAAGTGTGTTATACATCACACTTTCTATCATCATCATATCATTATAATCAAAATATATATACTCTAAATGTCAATGGGAAATAATTTTTTATATTATTTTTTTGATCAATGATTCACCCCCTATTATTCCCAATTTACTAACACCTGGGCCTATCAATATCTTTAATCAATATGTTACATTCAATTACATTTGTCTAGAAATTTTATTGTGATATCTTCTTACTACTCATATTCACTATGAAAATATAATGTATATTTTTATAAAAAAATTCTACATGTATTTCCTAAAACATTTAACTACAATAGAATTTTTATTATATATGTAGTGATTCATATAGAATTTAAATAACTATTAAAACAAATGTATATATATCTCACTAAGTTTCCCAAAGTTTAGTAGTATAATTAGATTTGAATTGTTATACAGATATTTTAAAACAATCATTTTTCTTCGTCCTTAATTATTAATTATATTTTCATACAATCTATGACTCTAATTATAAGAATAACTATTTTATCATAATATGGAAATTCACTAATAAAAGAAAAATTGTAATTAATGTTATTGTTATCTAAATCTTTATAAATGTGTTCAATTTTTTGAAGAGAATAATTAGTCTTTTATATACTTGAGACCACTCAATAATGAGGTCTTAATTAAAGATATTATTATCTAAATATTTATAAATAAATATAATTATGTCATCTAGAAATAAGTCTACCTATTCAATTCATTTCATATAGATCCTTTTAAGAGGTTGTGATAATGTTTGGTTATATATTTATAGTTGAATAATATTTATCCGGGTCTAAAAGACAATGTGATTTACTTTTTCAAGATATAGGAATTTTATTATAGTACATTAAAATATAAATTTAGAAGAAATGATGATTTTTATGTCATAAAATTTGATAATGAAAAGTATATACCAAAACTATTTTAGGTAAATTTGATAATGACTCAAGATTATTGATAATTTATAGATGTTTTCATGTTTGAAACATCCTTTTATACTTATATAGAATGGAAATTTCAAATAATTTTGGAAGGGAAAACGTTTTCTAAAAGAATTTAAAATTAACAAAAAAAACATTTACAACATAGGATATTTCCATTCATTTTATACCAAATAAAATAGTTTAAGAACATATACCTTTTATTTAATGATTTGATTAATACAAGCTTCTCCACATGAGTTTAATAGTGATTACTAAGTTGCATCTAGGAGAGTCCTTCCTCTTAGAGGATCCATAGGTTATGAAAATATCTCAATTCTTTGTAAGGTATATATTCTAACCATGGTCTTCTAGAACACCAATATTAAATGATGAAGAGTAAGGAGAGAATAAAATACTTGAAATTGTATTTTTATATTATAATAACTACATATAATTATAAAATGAATATTACCTCTATATATAGGCTTCAAAGAAGCTCCTTAAAGACTGTACATACATCCGTTGATTCACTATTTGAAATTTTTGAACTATAAATCACGTTAAAAATATTTTGTATTTTAACTATAAATAATGAAACTTTTAACTTCTCAAAAGTTACATATTCTACTATAAAAAAATTCCAAAATCATTATCATATTATGATAACTAAAAGTGGGATAAGAAGGTAGAGTGAAATGTTATTGCATAATATATATACTACCATATAGTAAAACATAGAATACTGACCCTTACTAAGTCATCGTTTACACTAGTATAAACCATGATGTGATTTATAACACTGTACTATTATTTTGTATTCAATGCATATTTATAATATTATACCACTTACAATAAATCCTCATCGACTTAGTAAACTTTCATCTTATGCCACATCTATTGTAAATATATTCTAATCATAAACCATGACATAAAAAAGGGTCACTATGTTGTGGTTTAGGTCTACTTATAGTTCTTAGTACCACATCATGGTGAATGTTAAGAATAATATGAGATATCATTAGATAGTCTCCCCTAATATGATTATCATAAGGATTCGACACATTGAAACATCAGATGATGCTTTTTATATGACTTATTTATTATTAAAAGAGTTTAACAATACTTTAACTTAAAATAGGTGATTTTAAAAGAGTTATAGTGATGGATACCAAACGTTAGTGGTTTCAAAGTGTTTGAAATGTCACCAATCCAACAATATTCTTTAGTCAACGACAGAGCTCTATAAATTTGATCTCATGAACCTCATTTGACTATACTGGTGTTTATGGTCATTTTTAAACGTCTTTCAAATACCTTCCTAATTTTTCTTCAAGGTGGAGGTGCTAACATGATATTTTATAGAAAGGATCCTAAAAATATATTTTGTGATTCCAATGGTGGGTGGATACTTTTAAAGGTTTGAACCCTTTGGTCTTTGTTGAGGGAAGTTAATCAAACTCATTTATAGTGATGAATCAGCTCAGACTATAAGGTATAACTATTATATATATATATATATATATTAATCAAATTAATTCCTCCCCCAGTAGATTTTATTTTTGTGTTTTGTGTTTTTATTCGAATTCTTATGGGTATAGATATGTCCTAAAAATCTTATAGTGTTATCAAATCCATTACAAGTGAAGAATTGATAAAATGAATATCAAAAATAAAAATTAGTCTTGGAATTTTTTCAAAACCATGACCATGGTTATAAAACCACATCCTATTTTATCATGTTTTTCTATAAAATTTTGTGGTTTATTAAAAATATCATGGTTTATGTAAATTTTTATTAATAATGGTGTTTTTATGAAAAACACACGTTTTTTCTTATCATAAAATTGTTTATTTTTTTTTCAATAGTGCTGTTTTAATTCCCTATGTCGCAATCAACCAATAATTACATGATTTATAATGAGGGATTAACTTTATTTTATTTCTTGGATATTTTATAGTTACTGTTTTATAAAAATTGGAAAAAAATTATATAAAAAATTCTATATTTCTACGTAGTGTACATTGTTTTCCAAAGAAAAAGTTTCTTATGTTTACACTCTTATTTCATTCATGAAAAGTTTTCTTTATTCAAGATATTTCACCATTGAACTTTATAAAATTCCTAAACATCCACAAGTTTTATGAATTTTTTTAAATATGGTATGATAAAAAATATTCTCATTAAAGTATATAAAAATAATGGAAATTGATTATTCCATTTGAAAAACAAGAATATCAAAAAGGAATTTTTCATTTCTATGAATTAAACACAGATCTCAATTAATAATTTATTTCACAATGAAATAAATTTAAAATCAAAAAGTTTTTGTAAAAAATTTAGTATCAAGGATAAAGGAAAAAATAATAACTATGATAGTTTCTTGAGTAAACATATGAACTCGTGAAAATTGTTTCCTTAAAAAACAAACCTTTAACCATTGAAACGTAAATAAATTTCCTAAGCCCTTTTACATCCCTCATTAAATAAAATGATTTTCATTAAAAACTAATGTAAATAATTTAAAAACCATGTACTTATATTGGGACATTATCCTTACAATCACCAATTTAATAACCCTTATAAAGGTATAATATTCGCAGTTAATTCCACATGTCTATTCTCGAGAATATAACATTATCCAATTAGTTTGAGGGATATATAACACCCTACGATCATAATATAAAATTTACAGGTACCATGGCCTGAATAAGACATATACACTATTTTATTTCCATCAAAAATTCATAAAAATTAAAATTTGAGCTTATAATCATATGCACTTTCACGTATATTATAAACTAGTAATAAACATTCCTTTCTCTTGAAAACATTTTAATAATATAAATTCATAGAAAAATCGTAAAATGAAAATATATGAAAAACCATATAAACATATATAGTAATATTTATAATTAATATTGTCTATGATGGGTGGATAATATATTCATGTGGTAAACATTAAAAAACATTCTTTTTTTACTTTTTTAAATAAAGTAAAAAATACCACATATAGTGGACTTTGAAAAAATTAATTTTTAAATCATTATAAAAAAATTAAAATGTGTTTGTAAATAAATTTTGTAAATATATGATGTATTAATAATAAAAAATTCCTGAATTTTTTTAAGAGCATGGATATGAAATATAATTTTATTAAAAGGATAACTTTAAAAACAATGTTTTTATGAAAATCCATTACCTCCTGTCCAAAATCATCACATACCTATTTTAATTTCCTAAATAATAAAATTATATTAATTATATAAAAGTTTAAAAACCTTTTTAAGGTTTATTCCTTCGGTATTTTTTCTTTAATTTCATTTATTATCTTTTTTTATTTAGTTATAATGTTAGTTAATTTTACATCTTACATTTTGAAGTTATTTGGTTATCAATCACCAAAATAAATATTGTTCATTAACCATGGTCAAAGGGGTCATGGTTCCATAAAATCCCAAAAATTAAACATTTTATAATTATCTTAATTTTTTAAATTAAATATAATTTTATATCCATCCATGTTGGGAGGTCATGAAGCATAAAATTCATCATTTCAGGGCGACAATACTCCACACATACACATGTGTAATGTTGCAGTTTTTCTAATGGGTGAAAAGAAAGTAAATTAGAAAAAGTATTACCTCTAAATAATCATAATTATATTATAAATAACACAATTATTTATTAAATATATTCTTATGACCAATCATGTGTGTCTAAAATGAATAAATAATTACATAGCTTCATTTAGGTGGTATTCCACACATACACATTAGATACATTATCATTTTCTCATGGATGGGGGGGGTAAGAAGGTCGATAATATATTATCATAAAAAATCATAATTATATCATAAATAAAAAATAATTCCATTAAATTCATATTTATAATCATTAATGTAAAGTGGTGATGAATAATAAAACTCATCACTTCATGGAGAAGGCATTCTTCGCATACGCGTGAGTGAAGTTTTCATTTTCTATAGGATGTAAAATAGTTAAAAATAGTTGTTCCGTCATAATAAGAAAATTTAACAATATTAGATATAATTATTTAAATATGTTAGGATGTTCATAGTATAATTTAACGAATAATAATAAGGGATAAACTTGAAAGAATTATGTAATGACTCATACATACTCCTTAGATATTATCCATCAGATTACACCGTAAGCCTTTTAGGATTGGTATTTTAATAATAAAAACACCTCCATGAAATATGTAGAAGATTTAAAGAGGGATTTGGGTATATATTAGATGATCTATATTTTTTAGATTGTGTGGATAGTTTACAAGAGGAGGTTCTATTTTATAAGTCAGGGGGTTGCATATTTGTAAATATTAAGAACTCTAAAATATAATTTATATCTTTAACAAGGAATGTGGTACTAATGAAAACCAATTTATTATATAATATCTATAAGTTTTATAAACCTTTATATAATTAAATTTAGAAAAGTTTTAGTGATATTTTAAGCCTTAACTCTTAGTATATCCCCCTTCGTTATCCCTTTTAACCTTTATCATGGGGACCAACTTTTACAAAAGTAACTATTCATTAGGAAAAAATATGAAATTGAAATCATTACAAAATTTTAACATTATGATTAAAAATATGGAATCCATTTTATATAATTATCTTTCCAAAATTTGTAAAAATTATTTTTAACATAAGTTTGTAAAACATAACGAAAAAACATTTTTAGAAAAAATGCCTATTTTGAGTATAAATATATTTTTACCCAAAAATAAAGTATAATATTTTCTAAAAAAGAATTTATTGGATTAGTTTATTTTGAAATTGAATTATTTAACTTCCAAACCAAATCAAAATCTAAAGTAACCTTGTTAATACTTGACTAAAATTAGAGATGGAAAAATAGTTTTTATTTGAATAAAAACATTACTTAGATTTCAAAATTGTAAAGCATATATTTATAAGTTTAAAATTGTAATTTTAAATGAATTATTTCTATTCATAAATATAAATATTTTATATAAAAATGTTTTAGAAACTTTAACATAATTCTTATATCATTTTAATGTCATAAAAGTTATAATATTTTTAAAATCAGTATTTTTCAATATTCACTTAAAAAATACACTATTTTTTAAAAATCCCAAAAATATACCTAACATAATTTTAAAATGATAATATCAAAAATTATTTCCATTTTATCAACTTAATTTTATAAAATTATGAAATTTAACATTTATGTAAAACATATAATACTTGGAAAATTATTTCATTTGAATAAAACTATTTCTTTTTTTATTGAAAAGTTAAATGAAATTACAATAATGACTGTGCATCCATAAAATATATTCCTGAATATTAATAAGTGATTAATTTGATTTATTATTTAAATTACATGGTTTTTAACCTAATTCCCCTCTTAAAGAAATCATGTCCTCCTAATATTATTTATTGGTAAACAAGTGGGGCCAGTTATCTCTCACAACTTTATTAGATTCTCATGTTTCTACTACAATCATATGGTTATTATCTAAAAATTTAACTAATTGAGTTAAGTTATTCCATAAATCTTTCTTTATATGATATAGAATTTGAACTTGGTTTTCCTCAGAAAAATGATTCTCTTCCAATTTAACTAAATTATAGCTCAAAATATGAGATGCATCTAGTATATATTTTCTTAAAAACAAAAAATGAAACACATTATGAACCTAAGATAAAATCAGAGGTAAGGCTATATGGTCGGAAAATGATCTAAATTTATCCAAAATTTCATATGGTTTAATAATCCATGGACATAAATTTCCTTTTTTAATAATATTAATAACATCCATAAAAGATATATTTAAAAAAATATGGTTTTAACCTCAAATAAAATATAATTCCTTCAGTTATCGATATAAATCATATAATTCTCTGAGATTACCTCATATAATGATAAATTATCATTACCTTCTCAACCATATATTCTATCAATTCTTATCCCAAAAACTCTATTTCACCAAATTTCTTCTAACATACTAAAGTTTGAATTATCTTTCCATATAACGACATAAATGGTGACATATGTATACCAAATGAGTACTATTATTATAAGAAAATTCACTAAAGAATGATGATAATCTCAAATCCTTTGGTATTCTTGTAATAAATCTTGGAGAGTATCTGAAAAAGATTAAAATTTTAACTATGGATATTAATCATATTGGGTTGAAAAGTTTTATTAAAATTTAATTCAACACCCAATGAATTATGAAGTCCTTTTAAAAAAATTATATAAATATAGGATCACGATGAAATATAATTGAGATATGACCTCTATGTAACTGGTCTATTTCCTTAAGATAAATCCTTATTTTTTTAATTAAAGACATAATATCTTGAATAGGAGGAAAATGTATTTATTTTTTCAAACAATCAACAATAAACAAAATTTCATTATTACCTTAAGATGTCTTTGGTAATCCCACCATGAAATTTATTGGTATATTCTACCATTTCAACTTAGGCACTAACAATAGATGAATAATCCCCTTTGATAATTTTTTTATCCTTTACCATTTGATAAGTCATTCATTTTATTGTAAGATCAAAAATATATTTCTCCATTCATTCCAATAAATAATATTCATGAAATTCTATATACATCTCAGTATATACATGATGAATTGGAACTAAAAAGTGGTGAACATTACTCAGCAATTCAATTTTCAACTAAAAACACTCAAAACACATATCCTCTTTATAAATTTAATAATGAATTATTTTTCAATAATAAAATCAAGAAAATTATCTTCCATAACCAATTTCACCTTTCTTTGGAAGCCACGATCTTCACCATGATCATTATTAATTCTTTCAAACAAGGATAATTGTACTATAGAATAATAAAAAGAGTAGTTTGAATATATAAATATATAGTCCAACATTTTTTAAATAATTAATTATAGGGTCATGTTCCAAATATATCGTGGTTAAAGATGCATTATCATTTCAACTCATAGAATTAGATAAACTGTTTGATATACTAGCATTTTAGTGAATTGTGAAATCATAATTATTTATGAGATCTAACCATCTTATTTTCATCATTTAAAACTATTTTTATGAGAATATATACTGAATTTTTTTATGATAAATATATATTTCACATTTGAAACCATATAGAAGATGTTTTCAAATTTTAAAATCATGAAAAAATCCCAGTAAGCTCAAGATCCTGTGTTAGATAATTCTGCCCCTGAAATTTTAATGGGTATGATGAATATGAATTTACATGATCATCTTGTATCAAGACAAATCAATTGACCCCAAATTAATATTCACTATAAATAAAAAAATTCACCATTTATTAATGGAAGGACTAATACCAGTGCACTAACAATCGATCTATTTAATTCCTAAAAACATTAATCACATTATTTTATCAAGATGATTTATCTCTAATTGATGTTAACTTATTTAGATGACAAGATAACCCATAACAATTTTCAACAAGCCAATGATAATAACTTGACAATCAAAGAAAACATTGAATTTATTGACCTTTTTTTCTTACACACTCTTACACTAATTTATTTCTTATTATGATCAATAATTATACTATATTTAGAAACAATTTCAAGGAAAGAAATGTATTATTACTAAAAATCAATTTTTCTAAATTTTACATATAAATTATTATCATTTAAAATCTATAAAACAATCCATAAATGTTTCTTATGATCCTAAAAAAATTGAATGTAAAAGAATGATATGTAGTAATACCGCAAAATAATTATCCAAATACCCATGGAAATATCAATTAATAAGATCCATAAATATAATGGGTTTAGTTGTTAACTTAAAATTCATAATAAAAAATACATGATGACCATACCTAGTATGAAATTCCATCATCAAAATGAACTTTTCTTCACATTCAATTGATCACATACATATCTAAGTTCAATCATTAAAAATAATGTGTACCTAGGTGCTGATCAAACTTTTCATTCGTATGATTCAAAAAAACATTTTCTTAATATTAATTTTATTGTGTGATATATAATCAATATAATGCCTCATAAAACCATCATTCCTTTAAATAAAAAATAAGAGCACCCCAAGGAAATTTTCTAGGGTGGATTCAACTCTAGTAAATTAAGTCTTATAATTTATTTTTAAATTATAATATATATTTTAGAGCTATTGTATAAGGAGCATATGAAATTATCTTAGGAATAAGAACAAAATCAATATTTAATTTAACCTATAAATTAGGAATAAAACCATGAAAATCATCAGTAAAAACATATATAATTTAATTTAGCATGGGTACATCACAAATCTAAAAAAATTTCTTCTTTTCAATGGATTCTTATAGATAAATTTAACCACAATGTTTATTAAAAGAATATTATATTTTCTTGATATTTTATCATAGATTTGAATTCATTCGTATATATAAATTGAAACTCACATTGAGAATTAAACATGAATTTTTTAGATTTATAATCTATCTTAGAATGATTAACTGAAAGAAAATGTATATCCAAACCAATGAGTGACCAAATCCCTTTATAAACATGGTTTCAACCATGTATAAAATCAATCAATTTTAATATCATCGTTTAGAATAAAATTATGTATATACCTGGAAAATCAATTAAAATTTTCTTCATTTTTTTTAATTGATTCCTCCTATTTTTTATTCAACTCAAGAATTGAATTTTCATTCTTTGTTGAATAACACTATGAAAATATTTCTTAAGGAAACTATCCTTAAAATTTTTTCACTCTATAAAATCAATATCATCTTTCTCCTTGGTATTCATATCCAATAACCACATATAGTTGGATTTACCTTAAAAAGGGGAAATGGTGAGAGTTGCCTTTGGAGGATATAAACATTTTAAAATGTCAAATATCATTTCTAAAGCATTGATCCATCCTTCATGAATGACTAGGTCTAAATATCCACTAAAGTATTAAGGGTTTTGTTTCATGAAATGTTTCGCTATATAGATGTTACTATATGGAGAATTTGATAACTACATTACATGGATACCTCCATTAAAAATCTTTATATACTAAGTTATCATAGCCCAAAACTACTCTATTCTAATTCCATCCATTCCAGGTTGCTGATCTGGAAAGATATCATTCTATTGTTTCCTACCTAATTAATTTTCACTATTTATTCCACAAAAAACCATTCTGAATAGATATAGGTTAGATAATGAAACATGGAAATTCTCAAAATCTATCTAATTATAATATAACCATAAATTATAATATCCTAAAATTATCCTTTAACGTCATCCCAACCTCTAGAGTTATCAAAAACGTTTCTCTAATACAAACTATAAAGCCCTTTGTCATAAAAACCCCATAATTACATTATTTATAATAAATTGATTACTCTATTACATTTACATGATATTTTATGCTTATAGTTTTAGAGAATTAGTAAAAATATTCCATATTAAAGTGGAAATTTCCATAAAGTGTACATTTATTTTTGTAAGATAGGTTCTTATGTTTACACTCCTATTTCATTCATGATACAGTTGCTTCTTCAATTCATTTCATCATTGAACTTTATAAAATTCATGCATACCCAAAGGCCTTACTAAAAACATTTGAATATGTGGGATAAAGAAAAAAATGCATAGTAGGAGATGTAAAAAATGAGACTTGTTTATCCTTTTCAAAAACAATAAAATCTACATGGAATTTTTATTTTTTTACAAAATTAACTTTGAACTGAAATATCCATTTATTTAATCATGAAATAAACTTCAAAGAAAAAATATTTTATAAAAAATTTAGTATTAATGATAAAATAAAAATCATAATGATGATAGTTTCTTCAGAATAAATAATAATGTATGAAAACTTTTCTGTTGAAAAACAAAGCTTTTAACTTTAAAAGGTAAAAACCATTCATAAAACCACATACTTACCTAATGAAATCTAAATATTTTTATTAAAAACGAATAAAATGTATTGAAACCCATGTAGGCATCTTGGGACATTATCCTTGATAATCATTACAGAAACCCTAACATTAAACATTATAAAGGAATAACTTTCATAATTAATTCTGTATATCTTTTCAGGAGAACATATCATTACCCAAGGCATTGGAGGGATATATAAAGTCAAAACATAATCATATAAAATTTACAGGCACCATAACATGAATAAAACATCTAAAATCTTAAATTTCCATCAAAAAATGAAAAAAAATATACGAGCCCATAAGTAGAATAAATTTTAGATATCTCATATTATGGGATGAAATATCCTTTAATCTTGAAAAAAATTGTAAAATAAAAAATAATAGATAAGTAAAACCTTATATTTTTTAAAAAAACATTTAAAATGATGGATGAATCTATGTAGTGAATAATGAAATTGATGGTGTGAAATTACACTCATTTAGTAAACAGAAACAGACAAGTTTTACAGTTTTTTAACAAAAATAAAAAATAAACTGTATAATAATCATTGAAAACATTCGCTTTTTAAACCTTTGTAAAGAATGTAAAAATTAGTTTAAAATTAATTTTAACAATATTATAAGTATACATAATAATATTATTGAAATATGTTAATGAACATGTATATTTAAGATAAATATTTTGAGACTATAACTTTAAAATAAGGTTTTAAATAAAATCCCTTACATAGTGTCACAACTCACCACATACATATTTTAGTTTTCTAAATAATAAAACTAAATTAATTATATACTTGATTCAGAATATTTTTCATGTTTATTCCTTTTTTATTACTCTTATTTTATTTATTATCTTTTTTTAGTAAAAAAATATGTTAACATTGTGTCAGATGTTTTTGGTTGTTTAGTTTATAAACTAAAAAATATATTTAGTGAATAAAAATGCTTAAAGAGGTCATGGTTATATCATATAAAAATGTTAAAATTTTTATAATCATAATGTTTAAACATTTAATTTTCTTTTATAACCATCCATCTAAGTTAGTCATGAAAAATTAGATACATTGTTTAATTGAGGTGGTAGTCAACACATACACATGCACGGCATTACCATTTTTCTAAGGGATTAAAAATAAATAAAAAGAGTTAATGGTTTACTTTAAAAAACAAAATTATATAATAAATGTTGTATTTATACATTAAATCTATGCTTAAGGTGAACCATGTGACTTATAAATGAAAAATGAACCATATCACTTCCTGGGGGTGGTAGTCAACATGTACACAAAAGTGATTTTATCATTTTCCAACAGATGGGAGGGTTAAATAGTATATAACATATTAACCTTAAAAAATAATAATTACATAATACATATAATATATTCCCTTTAAATCAGTATTTATAACCATCCATGCAATGTGGTGATTGAAAACAAAACACCTCACATCTTGGGGGTGGCATTCTGCACGAACACACAAGTAATGTTTTCATTTCCCATAGGATGGAAATGTGTAAGAAAAGAGTTGTCACGTCATTATAATAACATTAAAATATATTAAATATACTTAAGTATTGTTTTTAATATGGTTAGAATAAATTTAAAGAAGTTAGTGTAAGAAATAAACTTGAAAGAATTCAGTTAAGGCTTATGCATCCTCAATAGATATCTTCCTTTGAATTACACATTTAAGCCTTCTATAACTTGTATTTTTGTGATAACAATACTTATATAACTTGGGAAGTAGTTTTGGTGAAGTATTTTTGTAGATATTTTTTGAAATATAGCACTCAAAGTTTGTGGATAAGTGAGGAGAATAGGCGACCTTTTATAATTGAGAGGAGTGCCACCCGGTAAATGTTAAAAACAAGAAAATATAATAAAAATTATTCTGAAGGAAGGTGGATCCATAGAAAAAAAAATTTAATATGATATAATTTAAGTACTAAATCCATTCAAAAAAATCAATTTCACACTTAATTTAGAGATATTTTAATTATTATCTCTCAGTTTATCCCCCTCGTTATCCCATTTCAACCTTTACCATGGTGAAAATATTTTACCATCATAACTATTCATTATTAATAAAGAAATTGAAATAATTTATTTTTTTAAAAACATTTTGACTCAAAATATGGAATGAATTTTATATCATTTAATTTTAAGTGTTAATAATTAATTTTAAAATAATGTCACAAAATGCAATGAAAACCTGTTTATAGAAAATTTCTCTTTTTTAAAAATGAAAATTATTTTAAACAAAAATAAATTATAATATATATTTAAATTGAATTAATTATATTAGGTTAAATAAAATTAGATTTATTTAAATTTAAATTCCAACCAAAACCAAAAGGAACGTTTTGAATAATTGTTTAAAAGGCAAGAAACAAAAATTGTGTTTATTAGAATAAAAACATTATTTAGATTTACATAAGGCCAAAAATATATTTTTATGTTAAAAAATTATACTTTTAAATGAAATATATTACTTATTAAATATGTATTTTTTCTATAAAAATGTTTCATAAGTTTTCAACACATTCTAATATAATTATAATGTCATGAATGTGACAATAATCATAAAATATCTATTTTTATTATTTGTCTAAAAAATATTTTTAAAAAATCTCCCTATGCTAATTTTGACCCCGATGATATCAAAAATTAATTCTATTTTATTAGTTTTAATTACAAAAATATAGAAATATAATATTTAAATAAAACCATATAATTTGTAGAAAACAATTTAGTTAAAATAAAACTATTTCTTTTTCAAATAAAATTTACTTAGAATTATTTTAGTATTTATGAATCCTTAAATATAATATTTCATATTAGTATGACATGAAATTGATTTATTATTTACATTAACTAGTTTTTCAGAGCTATTTTGTGGTTTCATGAAAATATGTAAAGTTTTTTGGAAATTTTATTTTCACCATAAGGAAAAAAAATCGTTATAAATGTTAACAGGTTGTGGTTTATAGTCTTAACATAAAATAAAAAATGGATTTTTAATATACTAAATAATGTTTAAAGGGTATTCCATTGAGAAATTTTCAGACTACATTTTCATATAACCTACTAGCCCATATTGAACCCTCATGAATTTAGACTATATTAAATGTTTCTTTCATTATAATGATTATCTAATGATGTTAAATATCATGTTAAATGTATAAATTTTTTATTAATTTATTAAATACAATTCTAAATATTCATGTATAATTTTGTTTATAACGAATATTGTTTTTTTAGTTTAATTTTATTGAATTTTTTCTTATATTTGTTATCCTTTGTATATAAGAGTTAAATGCTAGATATGAAATAAAATAATGAGTTTTTATTTAACCAAGTATATGATTTATTATTATAATTATGAATGAAATAATATGGTTTGGTTATTATTTATACATATTAGGTGTTGGGATTCTATTAGAATTAGGGTCTCTCTTGAGTATTGATCTATGGTTAGTAGGACTTAGGGTCAGACTTACCAATGGTCTGAGTTCTTAGGACTTGTATGAGAAAAGTGGGTGTTGAATACCTGTCTCACCAATATTTCACTTATGAGAACTTTTTGTTTTTATGATGTTAATAATTCACATTAAATGTTTTAATGTACCTTATTCATGATATGCATTTGTATATATGTAGATATAAATTCATTTATTTTCTTAGTAAGAAACACAAATCCTGAGTTGTATAAGGTGTTATACATCAATATTTTTTAAAAATATAAATTTGGTTTATGGAATAATATTGAAAAACAAATTCCACTAAAATTCATATATGTGGGGATAACATGAGATGTAATTACTTCATGGTTCACACTAGTTATGCATGTTATGCATATAATTCATATAGAAATGTTTAGACTAAGAAAACATTGAAAAATAATAAATTTTTTATTCATTCAAATGTAAACACATGTCAAGTAATTAATCATCCATACATGTAGGTTTTTTATAGAGCTTGGTACTAATGTATTATAATATGTAAGGAATAGTGGATTTGACTAAGCCTAATATTTAGGTATCCATGTTCCATTGTAATCTTTTAGTGTAACATAACTTGGAAACCTTAACAGTTAGGATGTCAAAGGAATAGATTTGTGTTTATACATATGATGGATTAGAAAAAAGGTTCTTGAACTCATATTTCAAAGAGGTAGATGTGATATGAATTTAGGTTGGATTTGGGTAAATGGTAAGGGGATGGGTGGTGAATTTTATTTTAAAGAATAAATAACTATAGAATTAATGAATAAAATAAATTTTAGAGAGATTGAAACCTTTTTATGATATAAAAAAGAATCAAATTTTCAAGGGCAGTCATATAATTATATAATACTATAAATTAAGACGAAAAAATGAAACTGAGATTCATAAATTAAGTCATTAATAATATTTATGGATTAAAAAATAATTAATTGAATGAATTAAAGTGATAAATAAATAAAAATGTGTAAAGTAAATAAGGAATTTTTTTTTCATGATATTCATAAATATCTCAAAAATAGCCCCTATCTCCTCACTTATGGGAGGATTTATGTTATTAGTCACTTGCCTTTAATGGTATCCAAGATACAAAAAATCCCTTGATTTTTAGGTTATATTATGAAACAAAAAATACAATCAACACTATATTTTTAATGGGTATAACTAGAAACCTCAAATGGAATAATACATAAAATATTAATGGTTTTGGTAGAAAAACCAAAATCCATCACTTTAAATCTAGTGATAAAAAATAATAGAAGAAGGATGAGGATGAGTGAATCTATTAAAAGAAGTCACATTTCAGTACATCCTCTATTCTATTAAAATAATATGAAGAACTACTTGGTGTGAATGAGAAAGAATGTGAGAGTGAGAAGATATTAAAATGATAACACACTCTAGATTAGAGATGAGAGGATTTAGAATATGAAAATAATTGAGTGGGTCTTGGAGTTTTTAGAACATAATTTTTGGATAATAGATGAGTAGATAGTAAGGTGAGTTTCCAAGGCACCCAATGATCTCATTTATAACCTTTCAAAACATCCAAAACCTTATGAAATTATTTGGGGGTAATGATTCTATAGAAGAAAACATTAATATCATTTTTGAACATAATTAATGTTTGATTAGAGTTGGTGTATTGACACCACTAATTACCCAGTCACCTTTACCGGGTAGCTAGTGGATTTCTTGGAAGACACTCAATCTGGAATTACCCAACAATCTATTAGGTGAAACTCCAGTGGGTAGGTGGTGGAATTATGGATAAATTGGAGGATACTTTTTTCGACACTAGCTAGACAATGGGTCTTCTACAATTTAGAGGTTCTAGACACATGGAACCAGCTAGCTAACGTAGCCTGCTACTATCCAATTCAGTGATCTACACAACCACTTCCTTTCTAATATATCTTAGGTTATTTTAGCCTCCATAAAATTCTTAAAAAATATATTATGAATCTTCAAGGGTCCTTCACTCTTCATTAATATTACAACAAGTTGTCATAAATTATAACTTTCAATCACTATTTCTGATGTTTTCATCGGGGTGTGTTCCCATGTCCACCCATCAGTTTGGTTCATGAAGGTTTCTTTGTAACCCTACATTACTTGTTCCCAAATTCATTTGGTATTTATCAATTTCAAATGAAATTTCTTCTTCTTGTTTGAAATGTGATGATGGTATGTTGGTTCTGGCTTCCATGGATTCCTCCATATATCTCATTGCCTAGTATAGGTCTCTCTTATAGAGTTAAGTCATGTTTATGGAACAGAATGAACCTTGAGGAAGGTACAGGGGATGTGAACCAAAATGACCCTTGAGTAAAATTTGGGATGGGTGGATCATAATTTCCCTTGAGGTGGACCTAGGAGATATGAATAAGAACACCCCATGTGGAAATTATTGGATGAATAGATTAGAACACCCCTTGTGGAAGATCCGAGAGATGTGAACTAGAACAACCCTTGAGGAAAATATGGGATGGATGGATCATAACTATCCTTGAGGTGGACCTAAGAGATTTCAACCATAATTCCCCTAGATGCAAATATGGTATGGAAGGATCAGAATACCCCTTGAGGAGGACCTGGGAGATGTGAACCAAGATTCACCTTGAGGTAAATCTATAATGGATAGATCATAATGGACCTTAATGAAGATATGAGAGACACATCCCAAGGAGGAGACACCAGGAGTCCACCATGGTCAAGATTGAACCTCAATGAGGCATCCTATATATCCTATTTAGAATTCATCAATGAAAACCCAGGTAGTTTAATGCAGTAGTTTAAGTTCGTGTGACAGGATCAATCAAAGTAGTTTAAGGTTAGGTAGTAAGGACACTTGTCTATCAAAAGGATTTTTGGTGATAAATTGTATTGGTAATATTAATCGATGTTCCCTTTGCAATAGGATTCCTATTCGTTAGAATTGTTGTGGGGATTAGGCATTGATATTCCCTTCGCAAGAGGATTTATCTTAGTTGGAATTTGTGTGGGGCTTATGCATTAAGTTTCCCAAGGGACCTAGAAGAGATGTGGTCACCCTGGTGTGGGGCATGATCTTACCGAGGATGTGACCCATATAAAATGGGGGTGAGTAGGGTGTTGATTTTTGACATTAGATAGGCTTCCTACGTATCTCATTTAGTTTTGAATCAAATCCCACATAGTTAGGAATGGTCGAGGATTACAATTGAAAAGAGGTCCATAGTGAGGTTTGGGATCATGTGGATGTCCTGATCACCACAGACCTATAAGACCTCATGAGTCATTCTTATTGTGATTAAAAAGTGGACGTGATAGATCTAAAGATCACACTATCTACATTGTTCACTGGTGGATAAATGATAGGGTGATTCGAGGAGCACCAATGATGTGGGTGGGGCTTACTCATGGAATCTGCCCAAAGGAGGATCTCATTCTATGTGGATTACACATAGAACATCATGTTCTTATGGGATAGGGTAAGTGGGGATTACTTATTGAATCCACCATTGGGATGAATAGTAATCCCCTGGTGGGGGAGAAGGTGTGAGACTTCTTCATGGAAGACGCCCTTGTGTTTGGGTTTCATCTTTGAGAGTAGAGAATGTGGAATCCCATGATTATCATACATGGGGAATCCTATTTTTGTATCATTGTTTAATACTACAGTTATACTTCATGTTCTGAGGACATTGTCATGCAGTTTAATGTTGTATGACTAGGATGTGTTGGTTGGTAGTTTTATGTCATGCAGCTCAGATGTCAGTAGGATAACTCCATTCCCATTAAAATTATATGACAATCACTCATGCACCTCTGGGAAAGGAATTTCATTGGAAATTACATGTTAAAATGATGCGAGGAGTGGACACTACTAAAAAAATGGACAGGAGAAGTGCCACCTTTTATCAGTGATAAGAAAAAAGCACTGATAAAGGTAAATCTTTATCAGTGCAAATTAAAAGCGCTAATAAATGTTTTCTTTATTAGCATTAGAAAAGCGCTGATAAAGGTATCCTTTATCAGCACAAAAATTTTAGCATTTATAAAGGGTGCACTTTATCAGCACTAAAAAATTGCTTATAAAGAATCCATGTATCAGTGATAAAATTTTAGTGCTGATAAAACCATAGTCCCATTATAAAAAATTGGATGCACAATATCCTCTGTTTATCACGCCCTCAATATCTTTCGGTACTGTACCCATGCGACAAATCCCCCCCAATCATCTCTTTGTCGGACCTCTGCTATTATCCCTACTCCCTATCCTCCCCCTTGAACCCCTTCCACAGATCCTCCTCCCCGCGAACCCTACTATTCCATTTTTCAAGAGATGGTGACTCCTACCGTGGACCTCTCCCTCTGGTGGTCGCGCCTTCTCCTCCCGACATAGCGCAAAAGGCTCCCTGACCGCTCGACGCTTCTTATCTTCCACCATCATGTGTGCGATCTACTCTAGGTAATCCTCCCACTTCTCCTTTTAGGTTTATTTTTGGTAATTTCTCTCCCATCTCTACATGTGATCATCATTTTAATTCTCATTGGGCTGATGATTCAATGAATAATTGGTGAATGGTAATTGCACAATCCATAGTTGGAATTACGGATCACTCCATGTGAAAATGAGACATGGGAAATGCTAGTATTTTTTAGACACACCGTATAGCCCTAGGGACACATCATGTCCATCTTTGAGGATAATTTTGAGCTCTATTTCCTATTATTTTAGTTTTTTGTGAGATTTTTGAGCTTCCATGGACTAGTATTGGTGGGTTGTGTTCCCTTGGTCCATTCCTATGAGGTCTTAATGTAGCTTCATGACCTCATCCAAGGATGTTGGCCCCTCTATATCTTCTTAATGATCAGGGTAGTGTTAGTGAGTTCCATTATTCTTGATTCAGTTGTCTTATTCCACATATATGAGGGTTATTATGGAATTATGTCCCATTCATTTGAACTCATACCCCTTGGAAACTTGGAACATTTATCAATTCAAGGGACTGGGAGCGATCCTCATTTCATTCATGTTGTTCCTATAATGGGTTTGTATAATTGGAATCACCAACACTTACATGTGAATTTATCCCCTATATTGGAGGATGTTTCAAGTAGGGTCTATTGTCCCCCAGCAAGCCTTAGGAATTAACCTCCTCTCTTTTTATAGAGATGTAGAGACCCAAACTTGATGTACATAGACATTACATTAATTTTTTATAATACTTAGTACATAAAAAAAACAAACAAACAAGGACCGTAATAGTTTAGTGTCCTTGGAAAGCCGGAATATAATCTTCTAATCATGGTGAAGGATCTTCAACATCTCCCATAAAGATATTCCCCTTTTTTTTCTTACCTAAAACCTTTCTTTAAATCTTGGGGAAAATAAAACATATAAAGAGTGATCTAAAATGCTCGGTAAGGGTAAGCCTGGAGAAAATAAAACAAACCGTATACAGTTGAACTTAAAAACATGAACATAATGGTTAAACATCAAAATCTTGAGCAATGACATAAAACATGGCAGTACGTAAGGAATAGATCATAATGGAACATCAATCATGATAAAATATCATGGGAATAAAACATGTAATTGTGGAAAAACATTAAGAACATGATATGATTTCCATAGTAGCCAAGGCATTGCTGTCAAGACCATCTTAGTGGAAAAAGTCCCTTAATGAACTGAGTTCACTCCTTGTTCCAGTCTTGTGTCACTGAACTAGATTAACTTTCCATTCTAGCCATGTCTATCTCATGAGATATAAATCTTTACCCAATTCATTTGAGGGAGATATAGGTCCCACCCATATCATAATGAAATCATTCTTAAGTGTTCCATAACACAAACATAAATCATTCATCATAACCCAAAGAATAAAATGGGTTTCATAAACATCATCCCATCATAACATAATCCATATAAAACAAATGGATATCACTTCATCATAATAAAAGTGAAACCATGTAAATCATAGAGACATTATTCTTTAAACATAATCATACTAATTTCATCTTAGATGGAAAATAGTTTTGACAAAACACTTGAAATGAATTCTTGAGGAATATATCCTTTCATCTTCAAAATCATTATCTTTTCACAAATGCCATGCAATTTTAAAAGAAAAGGATTTTGTTGAAAATAATCATGAAATATTGTGGAGTAAGCCTCTTTAAAATAATTCATTATGAAACTGTAAAAATCCATTCATTCCGTATAAGTTAAAAAAACATTCTTCTCGTATTTTTGCCGAAAATGTAAAAAAGTACCTCGTATGGTAAACAAAAGAAAGATTCCTTACATATCATGTAGTAAAAGTAAAAAATGGTTAAAAAGGACTTTAAAAATACATGAAACCATTTTTAGAAATCAGGGACATGGATGATAAATATAACCCCACTAAATACTTATGAATAAACAATCTCAGATAAAAACGAGATTGGAGAAATTATCCCATAACTTTTGTCCAATTTATTCCATATGTGTCCGAGACTTCTGTATAGTGGGTTTAAACATATTATTAACTTGTAACAGAACTATAATAATATTTATGATATCATATATTATTCACTTACGACTTTATATTATCCGTTCATTTGTCAATTCCATGTTAAATCAGCGTTTTGGGTAAAATCGTTTCATTTATCGTCCGTGTTTTGACTTGTAATTATTCATATGATTAATTAGATCATGATTACTTAATTACAGAATATAAAACATGATTTATATATAATATATATTCATAATATACATATATATAATAGATCGATAAATGGAAAGAAATACACTGTTCATGGAGACGGTAGGCCGTACGTACGCATGAACATTGTTTTCATTTCCTTATTAAATTTAATAGATGTAAGTAAATAACATATACATAAATATAGTATCATTAATATTTCATATATTTCATGATTACTTATTATATATACTTTATAATCATTCTTGAATTGTTAACATGGAAAATGAATCTCATCGCATCGTGAAGACGGTAATCCATACGTACGCACGAGCGATGATATTGTTCCCATATTTATTGAGTGGAATTGAAGTGGATGATATAATTTCATAGAATCATTATTATGTTATAATAATCATATATAGTTATTATTTACACCATTATACCCATCCAAGTAAGGTGGTGGTGGAAAAACAGATTACACCACGGCGTGGAGACGGTATTCTGTAAGTACGAACGCGCGGTGATTTCGTTTTCCATAGGATGGATAGAAGGTGAAATGAGGTTGTTTAATATTTATAATAACATATAATTATATTATTTATACTTATGTTATTAATTTATAATGAAACCACTATAGAAGAAGAAGTTGAAGAAGAAAGAAACTTGAAAGAATCGGTAGAAGAGATTAGCTCTTCCTCGACGCACCTCCTTTAAAATTCTTCTTAGGGCACTAGAGTTGGTCTTTTGAGAAGACCAGAACCTCTATGATATAACTATATAGGTTTATAAGTGTAATTTTAAGGGTTTTTATGAGCTTAAATGCTCAAAATGGTGTGAAGAGAAGAGGTAAGGGGTGCCCTTTTTTTAAGGTAGGAGAGGGGTACCTTTGGTAACATAAGAAATATTAATTTATAATAAATTCAACCTCACTTAAAAACCTCAAAAAATTACTCAAATCAGAAGATTAGATGATATAGGTTTTTAATCTCATCAACCAATAAAATTTATACATGTTTGGAATTTATTTTAAACATTATCAACTTGATTTATCCTTATTTAATCTATTTAATTTTATTTGTGGTAATAGGATTCTAATTTTTAAATTGTTATAAATAATTACTTATGTGTTGTGAATTTCCCATAATTGGATAACTTATGAAATTTTAGACCATATAAATTTTAATTTATATGTTTAAATATTTTTGTGATTTTTAAACAATTGTATATTATGTTATTTTTATAAAATAACAATTATGTCAATTTTGACACTATTCATTTATTTGAATTTAAATAAACTCCACACAGAAGATATGTTCGAACTAAAAGCTTAAATAGATTCATAAAATGAAATATCTTTCTATAAAATTATTGGATAATATTAAATAGTTCATATAATATTTATTTTAATATCTATAAAACCATTTATTTGATATTTCAATCAATACAATAATTTCAATATCACTATTATGTCACCTTTAATGATAATTATTTAATCCCTAAAAATTGTAGATAAATTTAAATTATGTAGATAATTTTATTAGATTTCTTGAGACTATTCATGTTCGAGGTTTCATGAATTTTATCCCTAAATTATAATTATTATACTTTTTATATTTAAGAGAGTGACATGTTTTCACTTTCTTTGGTTTTAATAATAATTAAAAAAATTTCCTCATCAAAAGTCTATAAAATGAATCTATTCCGACCCTTAGGTGATATGGGTCAAATTTTAGTCATCAAATATAATTTTATCAGGTGTTAAGTTAATTTTATAATCTTATTTTTACCCTTAAGTACCTGATTTACCTCTAACTGCAGTAAATAAAAATTACCGTAGTTACTTTTCATAATATAAAAAAAATAAAAGTAACCTATTAAAATAATTTGGGCCCACTGAATTCAAATATAGAATCCATTTTTCATAATTCAAAATACAAAAGTTGCATTAATTAATTTAAAATTAATCCTGTTGTTAAGAAAATGGGTTTTAAAAGTTAAAACATTGCCAAAGATTGAAATGTTTTACCAATGAATTCAATGTAAAATTAATGGTAATGACATACATTATATTAAATGGTAAAAAAATATTCTATTTATACTTTAAAACAATTAAATGTTATAATTTAACCATATAAATTATTGTGATGAAAAATGTTGTTTTTAATTATAATATTGCATGTTATTACTATTCATTAAAATATGAAAGTTAACAGCATAATATGAAAAATTTATCCAAAGTAAATTTTTATATCCTGATTCAAAATAAGAATTTTATTTTCTCAAATTTAACTTATAAACATGTCAAAAACTATATTTAAAGTGAGTGCGCCATCAAAAGGCGGCAAAACTCCATTTTTTGAAAAATATTTATTTTACCAAAAAAAATTATTTTGTTCTCATACCATGTTTTAGAAAATGTGTGAGATGAATAATAATGTTATAAAATTCAAAATGTAGTTAATACTATTCATAACGGCTAGTTAATAATAATATTATTAACATATATCGTTGTTTAGTGAAACTCGGTATTGCGTACTACACATGTTATCGAGGAAGGTTGTGATTGCGTGTAATGCATGCCAAGAATAGTGTTGTGTATACTTAAAGCTAATGCAGTGTTGTGTATAGTACAAGCTAATCTTGGTGTATCCTACAACACAATACATCAAAGAAATTAAAAAATAATAATTTTTCTCATAAAATCTCAGTGTGTTACATTCTACCCCCCTTAAAATGAATTTCTCCCTCGAAATTCGTTGGGGTTATAAATGTTTTTATACTTGAAATTTTCTTTCATAGAAACCCACATCATAAAAAGGAATACTAAAACTAAATTTTAAAAATTAAAGTAAGAAACATAACGGTTATCCAAATTAACTCATCACTGAGTTTCCACATTGGAGAAAATAAGTGAAAATATGGACATGAAAGAGAAATATAACCATCAAGTTCTGATGGATTGTGGTAGAGAACATGGCTATGAAAAATCCAATAATCACAAATCCATAGATTTGTGATGATCTTAGTTACTATCTGATTCATCAGATATGAGGACACAATGACAATAGTTTGGTTTTTAAGATCATTTCCCTAAAGTTGAAGAATTTTTTAATTAAAGAAATACTTAGTTGATTTTGGTACAATCTTACCATTGCTCATGCCTTGAAAAATTTCCACTTCATCTATTAAAGAAATTAAGTTGAATTTGTCTTTTGTGAAGTGTTAGCGGATCATGCGATAGAATGATTGGTCATTCCATCTGTCTCAAACATAGGATTAGCAAAAGTTATATATATAAGTCCATCTTATGGTGAGATTAATCGTATATAGTTGCAAAAATGGACTTATAATTAATATATCATACTGCTTAATAAAATAAAACTAGTTTCTACTATCCAGGGACTTCTTATAGGCCAGTGGTAGGCGATAAAGGCCTGTCGCACTTCGGTTGTGGGTTCGATTCCTGCAACCTTGTCTGACGCGACGGGTTGTCGCCCGTCCTATAGGTTGTCCTTTTTTCTAAAACTACATTATTATAACATCCCATCAATAATATCGAAAAAAGTTCTAGCATTATACAATACTAACTTATGTCCAACATAATCCATTCCAACCTTTAGGCTTATCCAAAATACATCTGTCCAAGCTCATAGTATAATGAAAACAATTACTAGAAATGTCATCTACCGAGCATGTGAATACCATTATTTATCCCAAATATATTATGTTTATCACATTCCAAACACGTGAATACTTTAATCATGTATTCTTTTGAAACATAAACTAAAATAGAACCTTAGTGAAAACATGAATGCAGTCAAAAGGTAACTCTTTCCACATACCAAAATCCCAAAATTTCTATATACTCAAACCACGATATAATTTTGTCCGTATATCAATCATGAGCTCATGAATACTATCATAAATATTATTTTCTCCTTATCCATTCATTATGCATATTTTAACTGCTTTCCAAAAATATTTCAATCACTTTTCATGGTTACTGGTACCATAATATTATTAAAAACCATGATGATCCAATACATTGATATTCCAATATTCCACGATACTTTAAATGAGATTCCACAACATTATCTCGAAATCCCATTACATAAACACTTATTCATTCCACCACATCATTGTCATACTCAACATCAGAAATAGTGATCGCATGTGACTTCCCTTTATCCTTTGCCTTAATAGGTTGCTCACGTTGATCATAATTATCCCTTGAATTTGGGCATTAATTAGCATAATGCCCCATTTCCTTGCAGTTGAAGCATTGAAGTGTTGGTGGTGCGTTCTCTGTAGTCTTTTCTTTATTCACATCATTAGAAACCCTTTTTCCATTACTTTGACACTCAACTGCTCGATGACCTTCTTTTCCACACTTAAAACATTTTCTAGTCCATTTAAGACAATATCCACCATGCTTCTTTCCACACTTTGAGCATAAAGAAACATTCCTCTTTTTTTCACCATTATTCTAAGATTTATCCATGAAATCCATATTTCTTTTCTTGTCAAAACCATGAGATGGATATATAACACCGACTTCCATTTCTACCGTGATAGCACAACGCACAATTTCTTCATAGCTACTAAAGTCTCTTATTGCTAATTCACTTCAAAGACTTGGTTTTAAGCCACTGAAGAATCGATCAACTTTGCTTTCAGGGTGGATGATAAATCTAGATGCATACATTGCAAGCCATGTAAAATTCACCTCATATATGCCAAAAGATTCATCATCCTTTTTCTTAAGCTCTAGGAACTCCTTTTCCATATTTGTTTGAAGAATACGAGGGAAGTACTTATTGAAAAAAAAAATCTTTAACTCTTCCCATTCCATGGATTAAATTTCATCTTGGGGCCTTGTATTCTTAATTAGAGTACACCACTGGTCTGCTTCACCTTCTAAATGGTAAACAACCAAAATAAATTTTTCATGTTATGAACAACGAATTATGGAAAATAACCTTTCAATGGTACTGATCAATTGTTCAGCAACAAGTGGGTTAGAAGACCCACTGAAAGAAGGTGGACGTTACCTCATGAAGGACTCAATAGAATATTTTTCCCTTCTCTGCTCATTCAGAAGTCCAGAATGATTCATAGCTTGTGTAAGTATAGTAATAAGTTTTTTCACTCCATCTCCCATAACATCGGTTGGTTCAGGAGGAAAATCATTGCATTGTCCATTATATTGATCAACATGGTTCCTTCGGGTTCTATCCATT
Organism: Viscum album; assembly: GCA_963277665.1. Classification (NCBI taxonomy): domain Eukaryota; kingdom Viridiplantae; phylum Streptophyta; class Magnoliopsida; order Santalales; family Viscaceae; genus Viscum; species Viscum album. The sequence continues at coordinate 348,884,272 of OY728137.1, forward strand.
GTCTAAAACCCAAAAAGAAAAGTGTTAGAGGAAGAAATAATTATAGGAAAACAACTTAATAAAGGGGAATTACATTCAATATCTAACATCATTGGTTTAATTCTATGATCGTTACCGTAATACTAGGACTATAACTTATAGTTATACTTAACCTTAGGGAAATCCCTAGACATACCTTAGAAATATATTTAGGGATCTCACTAAAGTTTTCGCATCCTAGTTTCCAAAGGTAGACTAAACCTTTCCTCTAATACCAACTGTAGAGACCAAAACTTGATGTACATAGACATTACATTAATTTTTCAGAATACTTAATACATAACAAAAACAAACACACATGGACCGTAATATTTTAGTGTCTTTGGAAACTCGGAATATAATCTTCTAATCATGGTGAAAGATCTTCAACATCTCCCATAAAGATCTTCCACTTTTGTTTTCTTACCTAAAACCTTTCTTTAAATCCTGGGGAAAAGAAAACATATAAAGGGTGAGCTCAAATGCTCAGTAAGGTTAAGCATGAAGAAAATAAAACAAACCATATACATTTTAACTTAAAAACATGAACATAATGTTTAAACATCAAAATCCTGAACAATGACATAAAACATGGAAGTACGTAAGGCATAGATCATAATGGAACATCAATCATGATAAAATAGCATGGGAATAAAACATGTAATTGTGGAAAAACATTAAGCACTTGATATGATTTCCATTGTAGCCAAGGCATTGCTGCCAAGACCATCTTAGTGGAAAAAGTCCCATACTGAACTGAGTTTACTCCTCGTCCCAGTCCTGTATCACTGAACCAGATTAAGTTCTCTTCCATAAATTTCTATCTCATTTGATATAAATCATTACCCAATGCATTGGAGGGATATATAGGTCCCACCCATATCACAATGAAATCCTTCTTATGTGTGCCACAACATAAACATAAATCATTTATCATAACCCAAAGAATAAAATGGGTTTCATAAACATCATCCCATCATAAAAATATCCATATAAAACCAATGGATATCATTTCATCATAATAAAATTGAAACCATGTAAATCATAGAGACATTATACTTGAGACATAATCATACTAATGTCATCTTAGATGAAAAATAGTTTTGACAAAACACTTGAAATGAATTCTTGAAGAAAATATCCTTTTTTCTTCAAAATCATTTTCTTTTCACAAAATGCCATGAAATTTTAAAAGAAAATGATTTTGTTGAAAATAATCATGAAATCTTGTGGAGGAATCCTCATGAAAATAAGGTTTTTTGAAATTGTAAAAATCTGTTCATGCCGTATAAGTTAAAAAAACATTCTTCTTGTACTTTTTCCAGAAATGTACCTTGGATGGTAAACAAAAGAAAAATTCCTTAAATACAATGTAGTAAAAGTAAAAAATGGGTAAAAAGGACTTTAAACTTTCATGAATACAATTTTATAAAACATGGACATGGATAATAAAAATAACCCCAGTAAATACTTACGAATAAACAATCTCGGATAAAAACGAGATTAGAGAAATTATCCCTTACCTTTTGTCCAATTTCATCCATATGTGTCCAAAACTCCTGTATAGTTGGTTTAAACATATTATAAACTTGTAATATAACCATAATAATATTTATTATATCATATATGATTTACTTACGACTTTATATTATCTGTTCATTTGTCAATTCCATGGTAAAGCAGTGTTTTGTGTAAAATCGTTTCATTTATCATCCATGTTTTGACTTGTAATTATTCATATGATTACTTAGATCATGATTACTTAATTAAAAAATATAAAACATGATTTATATATAATATATATTCAGAATATACATATAAATAATAGATCGATATATATAAATAAATACACCTTTCATGGAGACGGTAGGCCGTACGTACGAATGAACGTTGTTTTGGTTTCCTTATTAAATTTAATATATGTAATTAATAAAATATACATAAATCCAGTATCATTAATATGTCATATATTTTATTATTACTTATTATATATACTTTATAATAATTCTTGAATTGTTAACATGGAAAATGAATCTCATCCTATCGTGGAGACGGTAATCCGTACGTAAGCATGAGCGATGTTATCATTCCCATATTTATTTAATGGAATTGGAGTGGATGATATAATATATTATAATCAGTATGATGTTATAATAATCATATATAGTTATTATTTACACCATTATACCCATCCAAGTAAGGTGGTGGTGGACAAATAGATTACACCACGGCGTGGAGACGGTATTTCGTACGTACGCACCCGCGGTGATCTCATTTTCCATAGGATGGATAGAAAATGAAATGGGGTTGTTTAATATTTATAATAACATATCAGTATATTATTGATACTTATGTTTTACTTTATAATTAAACAACTAAATAAGAAGAATTTGAAGAAGAAAGAAACTTAAATGAATTGATAGAAGATATTACCTCTTCCTTGATGCACCTCCTTTAAACTTCTTCTTAGGGCACTAGAGTTGGTCTTTTGAGAAGACAAGAACCTCTATAATATAACTATAGAGGTTTATAAGAGAAATTGGTAGGTTTTGGACGAGATTAAAGGCTCAAAAGGGTGTTAATAGAAGAGGGAAGGGGTTCCCTTTTTATAAGGGAGGAGAGGGTAGCTTTGGTAACATAAAAATTATTAATTTATAATAAATTAAACCTCACATAAAAACCTCCAAAAAATGACTCAAATCCAAATAATATATGAGATAGGGTTTTAATCTCATCAATCAATAAAATTTAGACTTGTTGGAAATTTATTTTAAACATTATCAACTTGATTTATCCTTATTTAATCCATTAAATTTTATTTTTGTTAATAAGATTCTAATTTTTAAATTGTTATAAATAATTACTTATGTGTTGTGAATTGTCCATAATTGGATAATTTATGACATTTTAGACCATATAAATTTTAATTTATAATTTTTTAATATTTTTTTAATTTTTAAACAATTTTATATTATGTTATTTTTATAAAATAACAATTGTGTCAATTTTGACACTATTCATTTATTTGAATTTAAATAAAATCCACATAGAATATATGTTCATCCTAAATGCCTTAATAGATTCATAAAATTTCATATTTATCTATAAAATTAGTGGAGCTCATTAAATAGTTCATATAATATTTATTTTAATATCTTTAAAACCATTTATTTGATCTTTCAATCAATAAAATAATTTCAACATCACTATTCTGTCACCTTTAATGATAATTATTGAATCCGTAAAAATTCTAGATAAATTTAAAGGATATATATAATTTTATTATCTTTCTGGATACTATTCATGTTCGATGTTTCATGAAGTTTATCACTAAATTAAAATTATTATACTTATAAGATTTAAGAGAGTGACATGTTGTCACTCTCTTTGGTTTTAATAATAATTAATTTATTTTCAGTGTCAAAAGTCCATAAAATGAATCTATTCCGACCCTTAGGGGTTATGGATCTACTTTTATTAACACAATATAATTTTGGCTGGTGTTAAGTTAATTTTATAATCTTATTTTTACCCTTAAGTACCTTATTTACCTCTAACTCCAGTAAATAAAAATTACCGTAGTTACTATTCATAATATGAAAAAAAGTAACCTATTAACATAATTTGGACCCACTGAATTCAAATATTGAATCCATTTTTCAAAATTCAAAACACATAATTTTCAGTAATTAATTTAAAATTAATCTCGTTGTTAAGAAAACGGGTTTTAAAAGTTAAAGCATTGCCAAAGATTGAAATGTTTTTACCAATGAATTCATTGTAAAATTAATGGTAAAGACATACATTATATTAAATTTTAAAAAATATATTCTATTTATAATTTAAGACCACTAAATATTATAATTTAACCATATAAATTATTGCGATGAAAAAAGTTATTTTAAATTTAAATATAGCGTGTTTTTATTATTCATTAAAATATGAAAGTTATCAGAATAATATGAAAAATTTATCCAAAAAAAAATTTTATATCCTGATTCCAAATAATAATTTTATTTTGTCAAATTTAACTTATAAATATGTAAAAAACTAGATTTAAAGTTGGTGTACCATCAAAAGGCGACAAAACTGCATTTTTTGAAAAATACTTATATTACCAAAAAAAATTATTTTGTTCTCATAACATGTTCTTGAAAATGTTTAAGATGAATAATAATGTTATAAAATTCAAAATTTAGTTAATAATATTCATAAAATCTAGTTCATAATAATATTATAACCATATATCGTTGTTTAGTGAAACCCGGTATTGCGTACTACACACGTTATCGAGGAAGGTCGCGATTGCGTGTAATGAAAGCCAAGAATAGTGTTGTGTATACTTCAAGATAATACATTTTTGCGTATAGTACAATATAATCTTTTTTTAGTGTACAACACAAGACATCGAAGAAATTAAAAATAATAATTTTTCTCGTAAAATCTCGGGGTGTTACAAGGGATCTGATCTTTCAAATGGTGTATTAGTCCGATAGAGTGTGTATCTCAGATGAACCCTCTCAGTTTTCAATATACATATTCTATAGTTAGTGGTATCAGTTCACTTTTAAGGGGGTTATTATAGAAAATGATCCTGAGCAATGGACCATAGGTCACTTAGTGGCCTGGAGCATGTATCCCTCCAAGAGGCCTGAAGCAAACCTTATTTACATTGTGTTTTCCCTATGTTGGGTTTGTTGAATTGTCATGACCAAAACATACACAAGTGTCTATCCCCTATCTTGGAGGATTATTTTAGTAGACTCTAGTATCCCCCCATCAATCATTGGGCATTGAAACCCTATATTTATATCATGATCTGATATTTCTGATGGGGTATTAGTCTGATGAAGTGTGTATCTCGAGTGAACACTCTATGTTTCTTATGTGATTCTTTTTAGCTAGATTAGATGAGTGTGACCTATGGGATGAGTTTCATCATTGGTATTATAGCTTGGGTAGCATTTCCTCCCAGAGGATTATTACCTTGAATCCCTAAGTGGATCTACAACTAGAAGTGGTTGAGACATTTTTTGACTCAGAGTCTTTTATAAGTATATTTGGGATATCCTTGGTTATCATTATGTCTCATATCTTGTTTGGAATACCTATGTTTAGTGACATGAATACTCTTGATCCTTTATGTATGGTGTTTTTAGGGTGTCCTATTGGGTATTGTAATATACATCCCTACTAGGGATCTTCCTATACATGTCATGTATTATACAGACGATAGAAAATTTCACAGAGTCCTTGGTGGACTAGGATAAGGTAGAGATTAGTTTAGGATACACAAACTGAGGTCTATACTAATGGTGAATTAACATATGTCCCCTCCTTCTATGTAGTTCATACATTATTTTCCATTTGTGGTAGGATTTTATTTCAGCTCTTCTTATTAAATCCATTAATTTATGTTTTTCAATTCATAAACCAACCTCTAGTGGTTTGGGGGAATTAAACATGTAATAATAATCTTTGGATGGATATATTAGTGTTCTATGAGTATTACAATGGTTTTAGTTTATATCATAATCTTTTAGGGTTGTGATCCTCTGGGATGTAGGATTACTAGCACCCACCCACTGTAGGTGTCTGATTCAAATCTCATCTCAGGAGGCATTGTTATTCATAGGTACCTTAAGGATAGCCCATTACTCCATGGAATTTAATATGATTATGATGGGTATAGACATATCACATTTCCTTTTATTTACATTCATGCTACAATCAGAGAGGCAGTCGATGAATAGCCTAGGTAGAAGAAGGAACTGGAGAAAGGAGGTCTGTATAGCACTAAAGTGATGGAGGAGATCAGGGAGCAGCATGAGGTTGATTGAACTTTGGTTTGATTCTACTAATACTACCCTTATGTAGACCACTACTATATTGGGAAGTTAGTGGTTAGAATCTGGGATAGTTGTAGTCACTAGAGTCTTTTTACAAGGAGGCTCCAGGAGTGTATTGAGGTATGATCTATGTTCGTTATACTTTTTGTATAGTAAAATTAGAAAAAGGTAAAAGAAACTATTTTTCATAATTTTTTAAATTATTATCTAGGTATATGGTAGGAGTTGGTAGATACCCAGGTTAGTGATGTTTGGTAGGAATTTGGACATGCAAGGAAGATGAACAATTCCCCCATCGAGATGTGTTATTGAGAGCCGATCCAAAAACATGTGGGAAAGTCAGTGACTCCTAAAGTGGTTACTATATAGGTTTTATAGATGGGGTCCTTTTAATTGTGTGTTTGGGGCCCTTTTTATGTGCTAAGGTGCCAAATAAATCCTTGTTTTTAGTGAACTAGTGTGAAATGAAAAGGGTGTGTTCCAAGAAATAGGATCTCATAGAGGCTTTAAGTGCAGTTCTAGGTTTGAGTTTGGGGAAGGTGAGGGAGAGTTATTTCATATCCTTTAGATGTTCATGATAGAATTTATGTTCACTAACCTTAATTTTCTATTTCTTATGTTAATTTAGGTAACAAAACCTATGACATTCGATAGGAATTTTTGATAAACCTAGGTTATTTGTCTCCCCCATGAATTCCTTTGTGTTTGGAAATGTATCTACTGTATTAGTTTTCTCATCAAAATTGTATCCTTGTTTTCATTTTATTTGAGTTTGGTCGCTAATTTAAGGATATTTAATGTGATTATTTTATTATGAATGAGGTGGCTGGTAGGGGTGGTTAAAAGTATGTTTAATGTTTTGTTGTAAGGGTGGTGGGTGATAGAACTATTGGTAAGGGGGATAGAAAGTGTATTGATTTTGATGGGGGGTCTATCCTGGTTCTGTTGATTTGAAAATCATTATTGTAAATGGTTAGGCTCTATTAATCTCTATTTTTATAAGGAATTGGTTCTCTTATACTGTATTTTGAAGTCTTATTTTGTGTATTTGATTCATAAATACTAATATTTTTTTTTCAAATATGATGGAGATGAATAAATATTGGATGGATGATAATCGTTTGACAATAGAGTATGAGAACAGAGTGAAAGAGTTCATATAGATTGTGAAGGATCACACAAAGGATCATTATCAAATCCTTTTTCCATGTTTACGTTCTTTTTATTCAAGACTTATTACTCTAGAGGAGTTGGAAGAACATTTGATATGTCACGAAATAGATCGGAGTTATAAATGTTGGAATAAACATGGAGAAAAAGTGAATGTAGCTATTGGCTGGGATAAAACTGCATTTTATGGATCATCAATGATTAAAAATATGGATAATGAAGAAGACCGTATGGAGGATGTGATTACAGATGTCAATGATGATGAAGATATTATTGAGGAAATGACAAGGACAGTTGAAGATGAACTCCGTGATTGCCTAAAATTGTTTGAGAGGTTTAAGAGTTGTAAAATGACGCCATTGTATGCTAGTTGCACTAAATATACAGCATTGTCAGCTGTATTGAAATTGTATAAATTTAAATTAGTAAAAGGATGGATTGATGTCAGTTTTACGGAACTACTTGCTCTCTTGAACGACATGCTCTTAGAAAATAATGTGCTTCCAAGTCGGACGTATAAATCCAAAGGAATGCTACACTCGATGGGTAGGATTTCTAAAAGATTATATGGCTTCCTGAAAGACTGTATATTGTTTCGAAAGGAGAACAAATCACTTACAGAATTCCCAATGTGTGGGGCTTCCAAATACAAGAATGATGAATCCAGTCCTATAAAATTTGTATGGTAATTTTCAATCATTCCAAGGTTTTGGTGTCTATAAGGAATTGAAGAAATTGCAAGGCAATTTTTGTGGCATGTAGAGAAAAGAAATAAAGATGGGAAATTATGTCACCCTACCGACTCTCATCAATGGAAGAGAATTGATCATGAGTATCATGAATTTGGAAATGATCCAAGAAACCTTCGTCTTGCATTATCTATAGATGGAGTGAATCCTTTTGATTTTCAAACCAGCACTCATAGTACATGTCCTGTTATGTTGGAAAATTATAACTTTCCACCCTGGTTATGCATGAAATAGAAATTCATCATGTTATCTATGCTTATATCAAAACCAAAACAATCAGGTAATGATATTGATGTTTAATTGTCTCCTTTGATCGAGGATTTGAAGTTATTGTGGGATTTAGGTGTTATGTTGTATGATGCTTATAAAAGTGAATACTTCACATTGAGTGCGATGTTGTATGAGATGATAACTGATTTCCCTACTTATGGAAATTTTCTAGGCTATAGCATTAAGGGAACTCAAGGGTGTCCCATGTTCAAAGAAGATAAAAATCAATTTGGTTGAAACATTCATCAAAATCTGTGTTTATAGGACATCATAGATTTCTACCTTGTCGGCATAAGTACCGATCTTGGAAGACATCATTCAATGGAAGTTAAAAACATTTCACAACACCATCTCCACTAACAGGTGATCATCTGTTTGAGAAATTAAAAGATGAGAACACTGTTTTTGGTAAACCATTTTTGAAAAACCTTATAAAAATTGGTTGGAAAAAGAGATCAGTTTTTTTTGAATTACCATACTAGAATTCCTTATACCTAAGACATTTTCTTGATGTGATGCATGTGGAAAAAAATGGATGTGGAAGTGTTATCAGAATGTTGCCAAATGCCCCTAGAAAAACAAAGGATGGAATATTGGCAAGGTTGGACATGGTTGACATGGGAATACGAGAAGAGTTGGCTCCTGTGAAGGGTGAAAATTGAATGTTTCTTCCTCCAGCTGCTTACACTCTTTCTAGGGTGGTGAGATATCAGTTTTTCAACATCTTCAATGATGTAAAGGTTCCATAGGGGTATTAATAAAATATCAAGAACATTTTTTCAATGAATGATTTGATGTTATAAGGTTTGAAATCACATGACTTTCATATTTTGAAGAAAGATTTAATTCCTATAGCTTTACGTTACATTTTTTCTAATAATGTTCATCATACGTTAACCAAACATTGTTTCTTTTTCAAAGCTATATGCAGCAATGTTTTAGACCCGATGAAATTTCAATCTATGGAAAGAGAAATTTTCATCATATTATGTGAATTAGAAATGTTTTTCCCACCATCATTATTTGATATGATGGTTCATTTGATGGTTTACTTGGTGAGAGAGATTCAACTTTGTGGTCCTGTCTACTATATATGGATTTAACCTGTTGAACAGTATATGATGATTTTGAATTGGTATGTCAAAAGTTGAAGTCGGACAGAGGGTTGTATTGTGGAGCGATATATTGTTGAGGAAGCCATTGAATTCTATACGGAATAATTATCTGATGTGGAAAGCATTGGTCTCCTGAAGTCTCATCACACTGGATGCATTGAGGGTGGGGGAATTTCTATAAGAGATGTTGTGACAATAAATATTACATATCAGGAGAAAGCCCACCTTTATTTTGTACATAACATTTGGGAGGTTTCTCCATATATTAAAACCCAAAAAGAAATTTTGAGGTAGTTGAATCCATCATGGTCTGAAAAATTGATATCAAATACACATAATCACTAGTTTATAGGATGGATTCGAGACCATATTTTTAAAGAGTTAGCTGAAAATCTAAATTCAATTTTAGAACGACTTCGATGGAAAGCTTCCGGACCAGGTGTGTATGTATTATCTTACAATGGTTATGTAATTAATGGTTATACATTCTATACAACTGAACATAATGAAGATAGTACCATGAAAAATAGTGGAGTTACACTAGTGGATAAAGAGATGCATGTTTATGGTAGTAAGGACATAAATCCAATTTATGTGAATATGTCATACTTTGGCATTATAAAAAAAATACAGGAATTGGATTATATGACATTCCAATTGACGATTTTTCAATGCAAACGGGTTGATAACAATAATGATGTTAAAATAGATGAATTCGGATTTGTGAAATTTTATTTTAGTAAAGAAAGGTACAAAGACGAACAGTTTATAATGGAATCACAAGAGGTAAAAATATTTGATATTCGAGATCCCACAAACTGAAAGTGGTCGATTGTTCTGTTATCGTCCAAAACTGTTGAAGGGTCCAATGAAAATTTAGTTGAGTATGATCCTTTCAGTGGTACGTCACAATCATTTTGCAGAGGTACCAATGTAGATGAAGTTTTGTATGTTATAGGAGACCATAATTAAGATATTTGGATAATCGATAGAGGTATAAAATCTCTTCATCCTTTGAAACAAAGAGAGAGGGTTCAATAAAAAGGTTATATTTTGTTTGTAATATAGATCTTTTTATCTCATGTTATTATCTTATCATTAATTAATTTATATAATCTAAATTAACTATTAAACCACTTCTGCAGATAATGACTTTTGCATATTCTGGTGCTTCTAACCTCGAGGATGAACAAGTATCTCAAGCTGTTGTTTCTTTTACTTATGCTGCTCATAGTGCAAAGCAACAACATATTTTTGAACCTATTGTTGCTCCTAGTGTTGAGGTCCTGCAACCATCATCACATGCCATTGCTACCATTTCATATAAACATATAGATGATGTTGGTATCAATGAAATGGTCAGGGATGAAAGACCGATGTCCCAGAAAACACAGGTGCATTGTAGTTTGACGGTGTTAGCCAAAGTTCTTAAGGTGAAAAGAAAAGGCATCAAATTTGATGTCAGATAGAATGCGTGGGGTAACATGTGAATCCCAACAAGGCTATGTTTAGTAGTGACATTGGAATTGCCACTCGGAAACGTGTGCCGATTGACATAGATTCATGGAACCATGTAGTGTCTGGGCTGAAGGCTGTGATCTGAGAAGAAATTACGGTAACATTATGATATTATTTCTTTATTTTACTAGAAAATAAAATAATGAAATAGTGTCTTACTCTTCTCAATCTATTTCATAGAAAATTTATAATAGATGATTCACACAAAATTATTTAATAAGTCTTGCATAAAGGATTCATCAATGTTTTTACACTATTTTAACAAAATGTTTCCTGAAAGATTCCAAAGGTTAAATAAACCCACACCCACCCCTTGTCTATGCTCGCCTGATATCCCAAGAAGCATGGGATTCATTTATTGGCCACCATGGGGATGAGAAGTTTCAAGTACATTGTGGCTGATAATACATTGTTTTAGGATACGTGTATTCATCACTTTGATTGTCAATATTTTATTTATAAAATAGAAACTCATAACTGAAAATAATAAACGTGCATCAAATCCAACAAACCCCTATCGCAAAGTAAGGGTGGGGTACGCTGTACTAGAAAAGAAAATGGTGCCAAATTTAAATTTATAGTAAATTTTTTAGGTGCCAAGAAACAACATCATAATTATATTTCTATATTTATATGTAGATTGATGAGTCTAAATCCAAAGACACTTCCACCCCATATCATGTGATATGGAAGGAGGCATGTGTAAATAAGGAAGGGAAGCTAGTAGATGAAAACACAAAAAAATGTGTGGGAAATATGTGTAAGTATGACATGATAAAAAGTTTTGTTTTAAATTTCTATTACATAATAAAAATTACTTATTTTCCTGTATTCGACAGTCATAGGAATCAACTAATCCTGTAGTGGATTCAGACCTATTATTGATGGATTTGAAGCTGTTAGAACTATACGGTCATGTCAGAGGTGTGGGGTTTGGGGTGACACCCCAAGTATATTTTGAGAAAAAAAACAAATAGATGATAGAGATGAAGAAATGAAAAGAATGAGAAAAAGGCTAGAAAATCTTGAGGAATGATTTCAATCACAGGGATAGTTTCTAGAAACTTTTATGGGTGGGAAGAAAGAAGAAGACACAAATCAAGGACAACTAGCCTGTGAAGATCCTTCCCCACCCCCACCATCTTTGAGGAGAGCCATTCCCCACAAATAGCTGTCTTAGCCATGGTAATAATTATTCAAATAATTGTTCCCATGAAATGTGAATCAGAAAAACACTGATACATTTCCTGTACTGATCTTCTATAGGGTGATAATGACTATGATTTATATCTATCAACACCCACCTATCACCTTATAGTGAGGGATATGGTGTTCAACATCCCATAGGACAAGCTTCATAATAGACCACTTCCAAAAGATCATCCGAAAGTGAAGATTACTTTATCTCATGATCCAGATGTAGAGCTACCTATTACACATGATGACGATGATATGCATACGGTTGAAAAGGCTATTAGGACATTCATTTCAATTCTGTCACAACTTGTAAGAGTACATGTGGACAAAGAGGTATTTATTTCCATTTTTTCAAGATAAACCTTTAATAATTAATGAAAAAAGGTCTGAGCCAATGAATGTTATTATAGAAAATGGAAGGGAAGGGGGTGACAAGAAACATGGGCTCAAAAGCATCTAAAGGATCGACCAACCGATCCCAAAGATCTACTGAATGCACAATAACACCACTTGTTCTCTATCAATATTTACTAGCATTGGAGAATCATTTGGATACAAAGCTAAAAATGGTAGTAGTCATATATTTGTTTTTGAAAATAATATATAATGAGTGTAAATTAAAGATTTCATTACTACTGAAAATGTAAATGAGATCCTTTTATATGATTGTCTAGGAATCACAGTTGTAAATTTATATATGAGGTATGTTATCAGGAATTGATTTTCTAACATCTGATATAATGTGCTAATTATGACTAAATCATTTTATATTTTTGGAAGGTGTATATATGAAAAACAGTTGAAGGGATTTTCCCATGTTCCAAAATGTGGACTCGTTAGTCCTCATACCACATCAACACAACTAAAAAAATTAGAGCCATAAAAAAAGTATGAAATAGTGAAAGGCTTGCTGAAAACATTTGAAAGTAATATTACGGACGAAAAACTCTTCCTAATACCAACCATGCAGGGGTAAAATTCTATGATTAAAGCATATGAATTATATTTTCACTTATTTTATTACTTATTCCTTTTTTTTTTAGAAAACATTGGCTGCTAATTTTGGTGAACATAGATACTCCAAAGATTATTTTCTGGATTCAATGCCAGGATATCCAACAAACTGACCACACATGATGGAGTTTTTGAATCTATAAGACACAAAATCTTACGTTTTAGGTATAAACATCATGTTATATAATTTATATTATCTTTTAATGAGGATTATATTATGATAGTGTGGTGTATCAATATCATCAAAAACAAGGAATCCGGAGAGGGGCTAAGCATAAGGAGGTGATAAAATACTACATCTGGACCAGTATCAGGGTATATATAATAAAATTTCACCATCCAAACACATATCAAAACAAGTTACTTATTCTCATAATGATCAAAGATTTCACAGTGTCCAAAACAAATAAATGATAATGATTACAGTTATTATGTTTGTAAATTTATGAGAGAGATTGTTTTCCATCAACAAACTTGCATCCCTAAAGATATATTTTCAAAAACAATTACTATTTCATTTAAATTATTTATTAATTATTTATTTATATATTTTGTAGTAATACTATGACTGTAAAAAATCATCATAGTCACAATACGATATAGATTTGTTCAAAAACAAGTGGTCCATATACCTGATGGAATATTGTACACAAATAGCATGTAGATATGACTTGTGGACGTGTACAATTGGCAGCCATTTTTTAAAGGGGTTAAAGAGATCAAAAGATAAAACATTTTTGTATGTAAATGTTCATAGAAAAATTCAAATTGTTATTAAATAAAACATCCTTTATCCAATGAGTCATTTTTCTATTTTAACAGATGAAAATTCACCAGCAACATGCAAGAATGTTGAACCACTTTTCTTTGGGCTTTGGATAAGAAAAAATAGTAAAATATCCAAAATACCTTCATATCTGACCAAATGCATTCGGATTTTGTGTATACTTTAGGATAAATATCCATGGGTCATTTGTGACATGTATGAGTCAACCCTGCCTCAATCTGAGGCATGGTGTATCCAGTATCACTCAAAGTGTCTCTCTTTTGTTTAAAATGGACAAAATTTTAAGTGAAAACCACAACTAACGTATAGAAAACAAAATAATGCATTCATATTTTGTTGATACATTAGGAGAAAGATCCATGGGTCATTTGTGATGTGTACGAGTCAACCCTACCTAAATCTAAGGAATGGTGTGTCCGGTATCACTCAGAGTGTCTCTCGTTTGTTTAAAATGAACAAAATTTTAAGTGAAAACAACAACTGAAGTATGAAAAAAAATGCATTATTATTGTGTTGATACTTTAGGAGAACGGTCCATGGGTCATGTGTGACATGTATGAGTCAACCCTTCTTCAATTTGAGTCATGGTGTGGCCGGTATCACTCAAAGTGTCTCTCTTTTGTTTTAAATGGACAGAATTTTAAGTGAAACAACTGACATATGCAAAACTAACCAAACGCATTTTTATTGTGTTGATACATTAATATAATGATCCATGGGTCATTTTTGATGTGTACAAGACAAACCCACCTCAATCTGATGCATGGTGTGGCCGGTATCACTCAAAGTGTCTCTCTTTTGTTTAAAATGGACAGAATTTTAAGTGCAGACAACAACTAACGTACGGAAAAATTACCAAACACATTTAGATAGTGTTGATAATGTATTATAACAATACATGGGTCATTTTTGACATTTAAGATTCAACCACGCCTCAATATGAGTCATGATGTGGCTGGTATCACTCAAAGTGTCTCTCTTTTGTTTAAAATGGACAAAATTTTAAGTGAAAACAACAACTGACATACGGAAAACAGCCCAAAAGAATTCGTATTGTGTTAATAATTTAGGATAATGACCCATACATCATGTGTGATGTGTAAGAGTTAACCCTGCCTCAATACGAGGCATGGTGTGGCCGGTATCACTCAAAGTGTCTCTCTTGTTTAAAATGGACAGAATTTTAAGTGAAAACAACAACTAACGTATGGAAAACCAACCTTACACATTCGGATTGTGTTGATACTTTAGTAGAATGATACATGGGTCATGTATGATGTGTAAGAGTCAGCCCCGCCTCAATCTGAGGCCTATTGTGGCCGGTATCACTCAAAGTGTCTCTCTTTTGATTAAAATGGACAAAATTTTAAGTGAAAACAACAACTGACGTACGGAAAACTGACCAAAAGAATTCGGATTATGTTGATACTTTAGAATAATGATCCATGGATCATTTTTGATGTGTACAAGTCAACCTCGCCTCAATCTGAGGCATGGTGTGGCCGGTATCACTCAAAGTGTTTCTCTTTTGTTTAAAATGGACAAAATTTTAAGTGAAAACAACAACTGACGTACGGAAATCCCCCTTCCTTCCATACACACCAAAAGCATTCATTTTTTCCTAAATAAACATGTACTATTGAAATAGACATTATTCCAAAACCATTTTAAAAATATTAATGATCTTAAAATCCATTAAATTCATTCCATTAAAACCATTAAATCCCCCCCAACCACCTGAACACCACCCCACCCCCCAAGACACCCCCAAGGACACCCCCCCCCCCTTCCACCACCCTGGACAGCCCCCCACCCCCACCCCACCCCCTGGACATCCCCCAACCACCTAGAGGGACCCACCCCCCAAGACACCCCCAAGGACACCCCCCCTCCACCACCTTAGACAGCCCCCACCCCCACCCCACCCCCTGGACATCCCCCAACCCCCTAGAGGGCCCCCACCCACTGGAGGGCACCCCACCCCTCCTAGACACCACCCCACCACCTGTACACCCCCACCCCCACCCTGCTGGATAGCCCGACCCCCATGAACAGCCACCCCCACCCCCTGTACACCACCCACCCCCCTTGAAAAGTCCCCAACCCCCTAGACACCCCACCTCTTGGAAAGCCCCCCAACCCCCTAGACACCACCCCACCCCCCTGGACACCCCCACCACCTTGGAAATCCCCCCTAGAGACACCCCCCCAAACCCTGAATATCCTCCCACCCCTCCTAGACACCACCCCACCACCTGGACACCCCCACCCCTACCCCCTGGACAACCCCACCCCCCTTGGACATCCCCCACCGCCAAATCTCCTGGACCACCCCTACCCCCTGGACACCACCCCACCCCCTGGACACTGACCCCCCTAGACACCCCCACCCCCTAGACAACCCCACCCCCTGGAAAGCCCCCCCCCCCAACCCCCTCAACACCCAACCCCCCTGGACACCCCCCAACCCCCCAGATTCCCCATCCACCCATCCTAGACACCCCCCCAACACCTAGACACCCCCACCCCCTGGACACCCCACCCCCTGGACACCACCCCACCCCCTGGACAACACACCCGCTGGAAACACCCCCCCTCCCAACCCCCTGGACACCACACCACCCCCTGGACACCACCATCCCCCCGGATAACTCCACCCCTTGGGAACCCCCTACCCCCTTGGACAGCCACCCCAAACCCCTGAACAGATCCCCCAACCCCTTGAATTCTGAATTCAATTCTCTATTTATTTAATTAACTTATGAATAATGTGTTAATGTTGTATGGGTATACTTTTTGTATGGGTTTACTTGTTGTCGATGTATTCTTGTTGTAATTACCTTATGAATTATGTGCTAATTTTGTATGGGTATACTTGTTGATATGTTGATTTTTTTGCTGGTCTTGTTTGTGTGTACTGCTGCATCATTTTATGTTACAACGGGTAGGGCATTTATCATAACTTTTTTAGAATTTATAAAGAAGCTCTTTATGAGTGCCTTTTTAGCACTGATAAAGGCTCCCTTTATCAGTGTGTTTTTAGTACTAATAAAGGCTCCCTTTATCAACGCTTGTTTAGCACTGATAAAGGATACCTTTATCACTGCTTTTTGAGCACTGATAAAGGGGACCACCCCCCTATTAGTGATAAGCTTTAGAGTGATTTTGTAGTGCTGTTAAAGCCCATTTTGAGAAATGAAAAAGCCCTATTTTTTAGTATTAGGACAGTCATGGTGTCCATTTGTTAGACTATCTTTTCTTAGAAAAGACGGACATTAGAGATCCCATGCTTAGAAGAAGGTGTAGTGGAGGAAAATGGGACATCAGGTAAGGGACTTGAAAATTTTTTAATGTATGTTTGGTTGGTTTCATGAAAGTATTTCAAAAGCCATGGGCTCCATCATAAGGGTATTCCATTGAGGAAAATGGGATAGACATGCACAAGATTGGGTACTACACCAGAGGGTAGGTTTGTGCACTAGGTGGAACATTATGTGCACCTAATTTACTTTAGGAAGATTTTCGAAAGGATTACTCAACTATAGACCCTAGACCCACAGGAGTTCTATAATAAAATATTCTCTACCTTGGGGGATCCATGATTTTCAGTTTCTTGGAAGATCAGTTTTACGCACATTGGGGAGACAGTTTGTCTTTCAGAGAGTTACCCCATAGTTGGGTTCATGAGAGATTCTATTTATATCTGAATTTAATGGTGTAAGAATGTAATGCATTGAGCGCATAATAGGTGTTTTACAAATCATTTTTCTTTTGGGTTGGATGTCGAGTGCGCAAAGAATCAGTTCGACACCATATTTGACATGCACGGCTTTGGAATGCTCGTTATGCATGCAGCCCTACCTATTATGCACTTAAGTGGTTTCTTTTGTACAAGGCCCATATGATTCCCATAGGCCTCTAATCACTCACAAAACCATATTGCATATTTCGAATTTAATAATTTTCTTCACATATTTTGGCTCCTGTGCACACTTGAGGAAAGTTATGTGGACCTTGTTTATCACCCTTAGAATGGTCCTTTGGGGAAGAATACTGGATTGGTTTTCCCAAAACTCACCATTTGTAGCCTCAGATGGTATTTTTGTGTTACCCCCCAGCATATGAGATGAAAGGGGACCGGAAGGTTGGGTTCCTAGGGAAATTTTGAAGAGTTGTCTTTCCTTGTGGGTGTGTGAAACATGAGAATTTTGGCATGAAAGGACCTTGAGTATGAATTCTAGCTACTAATCCATTCCTATAATTAGGAATAGGGTCCCTCTATATGGTACTCAGACTTTCCATGTCATAGGATGGTTCTACCATGCACATATTTCATTCTTTTTCATGAAAAACTGAGCTTCAACCAATTCTTTCACACAAGCTCGCTCTTTCATGCATCAAACTCTATAATCAAAAAAACATTTTGAACACCTTCTCTCATAAATTTATGTAACATTTCCTTTTTCCACACAAAATCTACCTTGTTACGTGAACCTTAATTATATTTTTCAAACTCATCTGAAATGTGATTCCAGTAGAACATGGATGATATTGAAGTTTTGGATGCTGATCAGAGAGCTAAAATGGAGGTGAATCCTCATATTCCTCAATATAAGAGGGTATTTTTAGAAAATTATATTCTTATGGTATTTTTATAGAGGCATCAAATAATTATCCACTGAGAACCTATCTTCCTCTATAGAACTTTGTGCTGACAAATAAAGTCAAATTCTAAGGCATGGAGACCGACCCAATGCAATCGTGGTTCACATGTGAGGATGAACTCAACAACTAAAATATCTCAGTTCATGGTCACCTTTCTAGGATGCATGAGACTATGTCTATATATATGCTAAATGGGCAGACAAAGATGGTCATGGGGGAAGACACATAGGTAGAATAATTTCCCTCTCCCTACTCCTATATATTTAATAGCAGCATGTGGGAGAACAACCTTGGATGGAATAAGGATTGGGACTTATAGTATGCAAGAAAATTAACCAATGAGTGGGCCAATGTATAATGGGTATGATAAACCTGCCTACAGTTTAGGGTGGAGATTCACAACATTGTACTATACGAGGTGGTTTAGACATCACAGTTTCATTTCTACCATCAATAGGAGCTAGTGCTAGAGATCCTCATCCAATAGTCCACATATAAGAACACCTTCAATCATCATAACGGTAATGACAAAATTAGTTTGTTAGATATCCATTACATTGGTAGAATACCTATAGAAGTCTTCCTAAATGATATGTTCAGTCAATTAGGGAACACCTGGGATAATAGCCAGTAGCCTCCTCTTCTAACGTGACACATTCTGGGGGTGTTGATGTAGAAGCTAGGTCATTATCCCATATTCCTTAGAGAAATTATATTCAATGCATGGTTTGACATGTTCTTGAAGAGGAATCTGGTCATAATGATACTAGGGTGGGTAAATTATTTCTCAACCACATCATAGAGGAGAAATTCGGGTTCATATTGGTTGATCTTAGAAGAGGAGAAGTTTCAATAAGGGGGTACAACATGGTGGAAGGATGGGAACACCGGTCCTCTATACCATATTCCTCACTAAATTTATCAGAAGATGGATAAATCTTGTCAGGGACACTAGGGTAGGCCTATGCCTGGGTACATTTTTTATGGAAGTAATCCGAGAGTATGACAACATAGTTGACATAGGGCTACATGTGTTAGCTCGGGTATAAAACAAGTTGGGCCACGTTGCAAGAGGAATCATGCCAAGAAGGATTTGTGACCCATTAAAATTCTTACATGGATGGATGTTAGGGAAACTTAGGGTCTATTAATTCCCATACATCATCACCATACTGAATTCCAGTGTATGGCTATCTCTGATGAATATTTCTAGGGTCCGACCAGTGATGCTTGAAGAGATCAGGGTCACGACTAGAATTCGAAGCCACATAAACTTCAACTTCCATCCCTTCTCGGCCCTGTTAGTCTGATATTGGATGATATTCAGTGATCATGGGGAATATAGGGAGTAACTACAAAGCTTTCTAGGAGGTGTTTTAGTGACTAGGATCGACGGCCACATTTACTGTGAGCCATATACACCATCCTGATTTTCCAGGCAGTTTGGGTGCCTCTAGCGAGCAGTGAAGAGAGTCTGCATGGGGGGACCATACTTAGTGGAATCCCAATATCCTTCATAATAATTTCTAGATTTTGGTGTGTGTGGGTTTAGGGAAGACCATTACACTACCTCTAGCCAACGTTGATGCTTTCCTGTTAATAGATCATTCCAGCACTGGGTGACAACATATCCAAAGGCAATCTTGAGAAAGTGCATTCAAATGATTGAGATAGAAATTATGGAGCCAAATCAGTAAAGAAGCAGGAGGGATTCCCCTTAGGGGAAACATAATAATTTGTAGAAGCTCAAGCTAGAGTTGTGGTAGGGATAACAAAAGGCATGACTTCACCCCCGCCACCTAGAGGATATTGGTCTCAGAAGAGGCAGAGGAGAAATTAGGTAGCTTCCATGCCAGGAAGAGTAGATCTAGAGAGGATATTGTGAAGAATATTAGGTACACAATATATCCATTTACTTATGCTATATTTCATTCTCTATAGTTGTCTTAAAGGACATTGTGAATGTTAATGTCGATAGAGGACCTCTAGCATAAGCTGAAGCGATATGGAAGTGAGCATCCAGATGTTAGGCCCATCTAGATCATGGAAAAGGTAAAATTTCATTAGAGATATGTATATTTGGTGGCCATGGATCCCTATACATTCCAATGAGGGAATTATGAATCACCTTCAACCCTGGTATGGTTAATTCTTGGTGATAATCAAGGGTGGCAGGAGACACCACCATCTGACTATTCATTTGAGGATGAATCGACTAACAAGGATGAAGAGAACTCCAGCAGTGAAGAATCATGTGGATCAATGGATCATTAAGGTATTCCCCATTAAAGTGGTGAAATTTTAACCCCTAAAGAAGACTTTATTTATTTTATTGAGGAAATAAATAACTTACTTTCCTCACTTAATATTTCCCTTTCATTATTCAGAACCTCTAACTGAAGATTTTTATTAATAGAAATGTCTTGGTGATGAGAAAGGGGACCCTCTTAAGGGGTTGAAGGCACACTAATGGGTACTAAAGGGAATGATCTGGGGCATTTTCCAATGGACAAATAATTCGTTGGTCCAATCGAGGTGGTTAAGGTGATGACATCAGAGACCTTAGTACTCCATGTTATCTAAGGGGGACTTCTCCATGGTATCCTAATGGTGGTGCCCAGTACAGAGGGAGTTATGTGCCCAGAGATTCTTATCATCTAAATTCCTCTTCAATAAGGCAAGATCACAAGTTGAGTCACTTGGACAAAATTATATTTTCATAGAGACTTTTCATCTACGTGTTTTTCTATTTCATAAAGATCCTACCCAACATACACAAGTGGAACTAATGCCTATCATTGAAATACTGATGGGATTCAAAGGGTATCCTATGGTGAAAATACCTTCCATGACTCTCGGTCTCAATATGACGATTCTTAGCTCTAGTAAGTGTCTCCCTCTCATGTAAGTTAAATTGGAAATTTCTCAATAGAATTGATTAACATGTTCACATTCTAATAAGTTCTTAAAAGGTTGCATTCCAAATCATTAGATGAGTTTTGGGTCATTTGGGGGAAATTCTATGATAATTATTCCAGTCCTTGAGTATTTGGTCATTAAAAATGATCCAACCTTTGTTTTGGGGGAAAAGTATATTACATTTATGAGTAATTCCATTGGTGGGGTGGAACTTGAGGCTAGCAAGGGAGAATCTAATGAGGAATGGTCAATTGAGGATAATCTAACTCATGATCTGAAGCCCAGACCATCTGAGAGGATGGTAGAGGGGGACCCTACTACTTCCATTATTGCGAATTTTCTTGAATATAATGCTTCACCTCTAGAAGAGAATGTTGATTCATGGTCTGAGGGTACTGAATAAAATAAAATTTCCCAACACAGGGTGTGGAGGCACATAAACCTTTTTCATCACGTAGACATGGGAACCAAAATTAGTTGTTGGATGGGGTCCCTCCTCCATTGGATATGTAACCTGAGTACTGTCATGGTCTCCATGGAATGGTCTATTACTTCATTTCCAATCAAGTATGAGAATAGAGCCAATATTTAGAAGTTTTTTGGCACCAAAAGTGTTCTAAAAACATTTATTAGATTCTGGAAGTTGATCAAGAGATCCAGATCTTAGAGGAATAAATGAACAAAAAATACACCTTTTTTAAAGCTCAATAAAAGGTCATAAGATAACTGAGCGATCAAATGGGGGAGGATGAGAAGAAGGCGAGTCTGGGAATATCTCAGATAGATAGTCTCTGAACTATGTGGAACCAAGTACAACTCATAACTAATGATCTTTTTCCCATTACTGATAAGGATGAAACATGTCTCAAGAGGCAGTAACTGGTCTTAGATGCCCCATGATAGAGGTTGAAGGAGCTGAAACACTTGATTGTCAGAGTAGATCTATAGGGGAATGTTTTCCCTGAATCAAGAGAGGATCCAACATGTGTATGACCCTATCTATTTTCTATAGTTCATTTGGTTAAACTTTCTGCATGCATGGACATATTTTATTTACTGCTCATAATTAATCTACTTCAATCATATTTTTGAAAAAACAAATGAAAAATCCCTAATATCACATGAGTCACGCTTGGTGTGAGAGACACGTTACAGACTCATGATTTATCATTTTTATGAGAGTTTCAAATAACCATCTAATGATCAGGGCCTACTATTATTAACTGACCACCAAGAGCATTCGGGCTGAGAAAGGATGTGACTAGAGAATGGGGATCTTGAAGACGTTGACATTCTTTTCCAATGAGATCTAGTGCATGAATAGTGTAATTCTAGGGGAATTTCATTCGACCAAAAAAATGTGGTATGGATAATTGGAATCACAAATCACAAAATCTATAACACAAAGAGAGTGGAATCATTATATAGGATGTCTACTGACCATGCTCCAAACACATCATCCATATCACCTTGATGGTGAATGGGGAAAAAAGTGTGGGTCAGCCACTGACCATATTCGAAATACGGTTCCAGTATCCAAATGTTGTCCAAAGTATCCTAGGATGTGTACCCAGGATGGTAGGTGAGACTTCTTTAAACACCATTCCATTAGAGGGTCCTTGAAAAAATGGATAAGGATGATAATCCAAATAAGGGTCACAAGAAACATGGAAATGTTGCATCGAAATGTTCAAATGGATTCTAACACTCCTAGAATTACACCATAGTGTCTTAGAGTATGTTGGTGTCGGTTTATCAGTTTGAAATACATTTAAACTCATATTCTAGGGGAGTATCATCTAGTATGTTGAGTGACTACCAAAAAACATGAATGATGCAGTAGATGATTAACACCAAAGGACGAGGTTCTTGGGAAAGGACTTACGATGCCTGGTGGTTTAAAACAAATGTAATAAGAATGATATAAATGTATTTTTAACATATTATGATTAAAATGATTCATTTTATTGTTTAACAACATGTGTCCAGGATGCATCCCATAGTTTATCAGCGTGTGACTGGGATGTTAAGCATAGTTTAAGGTTATGTTTCAGGGACCATGGGATTAATATTC
Organism: Viscum album; assembly: GCA_963277665.1. Lineage (NCBI taxonomy): Eukaryota > Viridiplantae > Streptophyta > Magnoliopsida > Santalales > Viscaceae > Viscum > Viscum album. Next base: position 348,907,617 of record OY728137.1, read on the forward strand.
CAAATGGGAATGTGTAGGGTGATTGAGTAGATGTGTGAAAAACTCGATTTGAATGAGGGTGAAGGGGACCCAAACCCCACACAATATATCCTTAGTAATACAACCCACGTATATTTTATATTACTGATGCTTTGAATTGAACTCCCTAGTTTAAGGTCTTGGAGCTTATAATATTATTTAATCTTAAATTGAAATATCTATCATGGTAGAATGACAATCCCAACATGATGGTGGACCAAGGAGGACCAATGCCATACCACATACCTCTAAGAGGGTTTGAACATAGTTTAAAGTCATTATATTTTTACTAGGTAGTCGTGCATCTTGAAAACAATGGTACACTTCTTAAAAAGACTCTTAAGGACAGATGAGCTTTGCTCGATGAGAGAAACAAGGAGTGATGAAGGAATTTCCCAGACATATGGAATCACATAGAAGTGGTAAGAAAGAGTCTGGTTTGAGAATGTCCCAATGATTGAGTTGCTTTCTTAAGGTGCATAGATGCATGGAAGGGTGACACCAAGGGTGTTATAATTTCTATAAGACATAAGTAGATGAAAAATGAGGTAAATAAAGTCTTCAAGGGTATAGATAAAGGGTGACCAATGGGTAGGGAATGACTATTGAACACATCTGAAACATAGGGAACAGAACCACATTTGTCATGAATGGGGTGAGAAAATAAAGAATTGGCTATTGAAAAAGTTCTAAACATAGAATCTACTATTTTTTTCTAGATATCCATCATGTAATTATCCTAGGATGGTAGGTGAGCCTTTCTCAGACACTATGTCATTAAGGGTTCCCATTTGGGTTTGAAGGATGATGGAAACCCAAACTGATAAGGACTCAAAGTGTGGAGATGTATTGAGGTAATGTAGGCAAGGGATCCGACAACCTAAATTCCACACTATAGTGAATTTGAGAAAAAAGATTGGGAATATGGGCATGAAGGTAGAACCTACTAGGATGGGAAGTATCAGATCATCTCACTTTAGGATCTATGTTGGTTTTTTCATGACAAACATGTTCAACTTGTACATTTCATACAAGGCATCCTAATTTGGTTTAGGGTGGGAATGTAGTTTAATATCATGAATTGAGGGAATTGGGATTGGAATTTTATGGTCGTAAAATGTATACTAAGGGATTTTAGAGTTTAATGTCATAGAACTCAGACTATATGAAAATAGTTTAATGTCATGTTTCATGGGACAAATGCCCTTAGTTTAAGGTCGTAGAGTTTGGACCAAAACTGGTGCAAAGTGGCCCAATGGATAGTGAATTTATAGCTGGGCCTGGTGACACAATATCTCGGTGTCTCTAAATGTCCCATAAGGATAGGAATCAATCCATAGATTGTTCAAAAATACAGTGTGATAAGTGATTAAAACTGAAAGGGGTAATCCTCCCTAGTGAGGAGAATTGAGGTTTCTCATGGTTATTGGGAGGCAACCCATGTTCAAGGCATAGAGTAAGGTTTGTTGACCATACCATACTTATCATACGAAGGATCCCAGTCTGAAATGAGGTAAAAATCATCTCTTACTGAGATGAATATTGATTTTCATAGGGTTAGATCATAGTTTAATGTTGTGTTTGAGGATGTTGATGGGGTTGTAAATAGTTTTAGGTCACAATTCTTGGAATTATTTCAAACATATTAATTTCGTGTTACCTAGACGAAAGTGGTTATTATTTTGAGGTCTTAAAGTTCATAACAATGAGGCCCTTAGTTTAATATTGTGGTGTTTGGAACATGATGGAGCTAACGGGCCAAGGATTTGTTGAATTTTTGAATGGTCCTGGAGATGAGAAGTACAGAAATTGCTATATATCCTATAAGGATGGGAATCAATAAACATGTATTTCTAGAAAATGTTGTGGTGGAATACTAATGATGGAAACATGGTACCCTCTCTGATGAGTATATTGAATCATATCATACTTGGATATGAGGCATCCCGATTAGACTCAGGGTAAAATCATCTCTTATTCATAGGTAACCCAAATTTTTCTGCAGTATGGCTATAGTTTATCATCATACGCTAAGTAAATTCCATATTTATATCATACTATGAGGGAATTTCATGCTACTTATGGGTAAAGGTAATTAAATGGGGATTATACCTGAATGGAGGCTCATGGTATATTTTGGTGTGATTACACCATAGATTACAGATGGTCTTACTCTAAATCTATTGCTGGCCCTGAAGGCAAAAATTATAGGCATCACTACATATCCCATGATGATGGAAATCAAGATACACATAGTTCTAGAAGGATATATATATATAGTTTAGGTTCATATGGTCTAGATCATAAAGGTGTTAGATGATTCTCATGTGGTGCGAGAGTTAAAACCCGATGTGAAGGAGCCAAGGAGGCCTTATACAAAATAATGAAAACCTGAAGTTGATTACAAACAGTTTAAAGGTCATGTAGACTAAATCATGGAAAATATTTTAGAGTCACGTCAATTGGATTATAGGCAATCAATTTAAATCCATGATACTTGGACCATGACAGGTAAGATTTTTTATAAGGGAAAATGTATGGCACAAAATAAGTAAAACCCAATGTGAATGAAGACAAGGAACTTTATATACCACATAAACACCTTGAAATGTGATGCATATAGTTTAAGATCTTAATTCCAAGACCTTCACTTGGGTTAATGGGATAAAGGGTTGATGAATTTGTAGCTGGGACCAAAGACAAGATGTCCAACCATCGCTATGTATCACAAGAGGATGGGAATCGATCCACATATTGTTCTTCAAACTTGACATGGTAAAATACCAACATCAGTGAGGGAAATACTATTTGGTGGGAGAAATAAATAATCTCGTAGATAACATGGGGTATCCCTTGTTTAGAGCATGGGGTAAAGATTGTATCTTATTTAGAGGAATCCTGATTTAAAATAGTGTACATTTCATCTCTCATGGAGAGGCATCCTAGTTAAGGGTGGGGTAAGACCACAGTTTAACAGCATGTGTTGAGGACATTAACTCATAGTTTAAGGTCATAGTGTTTAGACAATGAAGAAGGGAGTGTCTGAAATGGTTATGTATAGTGTGGTTCCATGATAGGACTGACATGAATGAAGGCCTTGGAGGCCCAACACCACACAATGCATCTTGGAGAAAACCATCATATAGTTTAAATTCATGATTCTTGGACATGGAATCATAGTTTAAGGTCATATAGTTTGGGACCTTGAAAATTTTGTAAGGTTATGTTTCATGGACCATAGGATGGATATTAGTTTATGGTGTTAAATCTTGGACCAATGAGTCTCTTAGTTTAAGGTCTTAAAAATTGGACCATGATGGGGTTATTATCAAAAGAATATGTGTAGTGTGAAAGAGTGAAAAAACCAGCACGAATGAGGGCCTATGAGGCTCAATTCCATACTACATATTATGAAGAGGAAACTTGGACATGGTTTAAAGTCATGATGTATGGACTTAGACTCATAGTTTAAGGTTATAAAGTTTAGAAAAAGTGCACAGTTTAACGTCGTGTGCCATGGACATGGAATACTTATGAAAATTACTACTTGAGATGCTTGGTATTGGTATGAGTTTTCATATGCTCTCCATCCATGGAAATCAAATAGTATTCACCATTAGGATAAAACTTATGAATGATGTAAGGTCTTTCCCATTCGGGCACCAAATTTTGTGGCTTCCTTCCAGGTATCATTGGAATTTAGAGAGTTAGTATTGTGTCACCTTAGAGAATGGAGTGGAGGATAACCTTCATGTTGAATGCTTTGGATATCTAGTTCGGGTGCCTCTTTTGATTATGAAAAGCCCAGAGCCTGCTCTCATCATGGGATTCAATCTCATCTAGATGCAATTCTATTATTTTTCTATCATCTACTAGTCATAGACAACTATTTTCATTAATGGAAACTAAACCTTTATGGGAAGGACTACCTCTATTCCATAAAACATGAAATGTGGCATCACTTTCGTGGAATTTTGAGTTGTTTTCTAATAATAGAAAAGAGTGTTGGGGAGTTTTTCTGTCCAAATATTCTTATTCTGACCCACTATCTTCTGTATAATGTTAGATAGGGTTTTATTGAATTCCTAGATCAGTAAATTTTCCTATGCATGATAGTGGGATGTTTTGTTGGACTAGATACTATACTTGGTGTATAATATATTTATCTCAGTAGTCTGGAATTTGGTGACGTTGTTGGTGATAATGAAGTGAGGAATTCCAAATCAGTGGATGAGGTGGGATCTCACAAATTGGATCATGGATTGGTATTTGACATCCTTTAGTGGAATTTATTATTCCCACATGGGGAAGAAATAATTCATGGCCAGAATAAATCTGCAATGGAGAGATGTTATTGGTGGATAGGGTCCTAGGACATCGATACCCCATACTGAAGAAGGGAAAGAATACATGGGGTGTAGAGGATCTCTGGTGGTCGATGCACAAAGTTGGAAAGAATCTAACATGCATAAAACCTCTTGGAAAAATCTATAAAACCAGGGACCATGGAGTTCTATAAGTATACCATCCTTTGAATTTGGTGGGAGAGCCTCAATCCTTCCTGATGGGCCCCACATGACCCGGTATGAACTTCTTGAATAACCGAGAGAATCTCATCTCCTTGGATGAAAAGAATGAGAATTCCATCAAGACCACATCTGTTAAGAGTCTCCTCAGTGTAAGTCCCACTCTTAAGGGTGAACTATGATGCATACTAACTGATTCGATCATACTTGACTTAGTTCAATGGGAAGTTACCATGATAGAGGAAATAAATGAAATGAGTAATCTAATAAAAGTTTCTTTTACTATGGGTAAACTTGAAGGTCCTGGAATAGAAGCACCAGAAGTTAGTTGGTTTACCTACCGGCTACCATCATCATCAAAGATGATGGGATCAATGACCCTACGATGTGACACATGAATGAAAATTTCATCATATTTAGGATCTACAAGAGATGTGGATAGAATTATCAGAGAACCATCTCGGCCATTTTGCGACTGATGGATATGATTCACTTTTGGATAATAAGAGAATTGATCCATTAGTTGTAATGTGAACTACAGAAAGCTAATGATCTATAGACTTCTTATGATGCAGCCACCCTTGATCTTCTTGATGACTAACTTAGAGTCTCCCTTCACATGAAATTAGGGGAAAAAATATCATGAGATAGGTCAAGACTAGTAATGAGATCCTAATATTCTCCCTCATTTTTAGAGAATCCTTATGAAAATAGAAAAGTTTTCCACAAAATGAATTGTGCATGAGTGATAAAGGCTATCCCCATGCCTACTCTATTAATCTTGGGATTTTCTGTGCCTTCTACCGGTTGGACTCTAGGTGGAAATATCAAAATTAATATTCCAACAAGTCATAGCCCAATCTTCAAAGATGATGGACTCATCTAGGATATAGACATATATGATAAGATCTTTAAGAGTCATATGGGTGGCCATAAAGTCATGCAATTCCTGAAATTTAATGGATTTCTACAGAATGTACATAATGTTAAACTATTAAAGGATCTCTTCCCAACATGCCAATCATTCCATCAACATGGGTAGATTCAGGATATACTTTAGAGGATCCAAAATAGACACCAGTTGTATCTAATTATGTTGTATATAGTGTTGCACCTCTTGGACTGCAAAAAACTAGCATGAGGAAACACTTATTGATAAGGGAATATTTATCCTTTCTTTCAAGGATCATACAACTGAGATGTTATAAATTTTTCTACCTACATTTATATTTTTTCAATGAAATAAGGTCATTAAGGGACCATTCTAGGGAAGTCCCATAGAGGACCTTGAGATTTCTTGAGATCAGTGGCATCAAAACTTGTATTTTTAGTAGATACTTCACAATTTCTTCAAAGGAGGCATGGAATTCCACATCCCACTAGTAGGAGGTACCTTTCTTCATGAGCCTACAAAAGGGATTACACTTGTTGGATATATTCATGATGAATTGGTGTATATAGCCTAAGTATCCTTTAAGTCCTGGAAGATCACAAAGGTTTCTCAAGGGAGGAATCTGGCTGATGGATTTGATTTTCTTCAAGTCGATCTCGAATCCTTTGTATCTGATGGAGAAGTTGAAAAACATCCCAAATGAAACACTGAATGCACACTTCCATGAGTCCATATTCAAAATCTGGGAGAAGAGGAAACTGAAAAATTTCTCACGATCTCAGAGATAATCCTAACATAGGTGGGATTTAGCCACCAGATTGTCTATATATAACTCCACTAGCATCTTGAGGATCGGTTTGAAGATGTGATGCATGGCCCACTGATAATTGGTTCCTATATTATTCAAGATGAAGGGGATACCCTGATAGAAAAAGCTCCATTGAGGTGACCTAAATGTGGTATACTCCTCATCCTCATGGGCCATCCGGATCTAGTTGTATCCTGAGTATCCATCCATGAACAGGAGAGCCTTGAACTTGGCTATAGAATTTATCAACAACTCTTTCACCGAATGGGGAAAATCATCCTTTGAAAAAATGGTGGTTAAGGCCCTGAAAATTGATATAGACTATGAGTTTCCCATTCTTCTCCCTAAATAAAATGATTTTGTCTATCCATTTGGGGTAATGAACATCCCTAAAAAAGTTTTATTCGATTATATTAACAATCTCAGACTTGACCATGGCACAGTGAGTGGTGTACATTTTCCTAGGAGGCTGATTAAACCCACAATGACTCAATTGGGGATAGAGATGGTGGACAGTGACCGGATGGTCTAGTCTGAGAATCTTTTATTAACTCTAGCTGAATACCTCGTGATGTTGTTTCATGGAATCCATATACTATTTTTGATCTTATGGGGGCATGGATACAATGATCAACATCATCCTTGGGATCATACTTTGTACCCAGGTTCATGTATACCAGCTCATCTATGGTGGTAGAGACATCCTCTTTAAATACATGAGGAGAATCCTCCAAATCCACTTCATCATCTGAGGTAGCGAATCAGTGGGAGGAGTTTCATCCGGACTATCTAATTTTGGGGGAGTAGTAAATTATTGAGAGGATGTGGAATCCTCATTAGGGTACCCTTTCTCTACTGAAACCATAGTGACATAGTCTATCAATCTGATTACAATAGGGATTTGACCAGGAAGAGAATTCTTGATGTCATGGAAATGGTGGCAGGTTGTCTTCTGGTGATTCAGCCCTTCTCTATGGAATAGGTGATAGTTTCATGTAATGGCGGCCAAAATGAAAACATCATAGTACTTAATTGGGGTAGGGAATTTTAGTATCACATGGACCTCCCCTATGTAGGAGTATGAAATAATTTTTGGATTCTCTTTATACATGTGTATGAAATATCCCTTTCTATGGTAGATGACAAAGAAACATCCCAATTCCAATGTCATAGACTCAAACCAATGAAGAAATAGAAAAAAATCATTTTCCAAGTATTCCCATTGAATGACTATGATGATTGTGCACTCAAACTCATTTTTCTGATCTTTCTTTGCCTCCCTCTTTTTATATTTGACATCCAAATAGCGGTATTCATAGGAGTCGAAGGAGAACACATTGCCTTAGAGTAACCCTACTTGACCGTTGATGGAGTAATTAAGGAATTGGTGATAAGAGGAGGGGAATTATGTGTGCATATGGATCCAGGGCCTACCAATTAATGCATTGTAGGTGATATTCTGTGAGACTTCTAGGAATTTATTTCTATCTAACAAGCCACCAAACTGGGTCTTCAAGAGAAACATTCCATGTTGCCTCTACTTGGTTTTTTCATAAACCTGAATATTCAAGTTAGTGGTACTCAAATATTCTTCATTTGTCTCCAACTAATGGATAATCTAGTTTGGGATGTGATTAATCCTTAAGCATATGCTAACCAGATGGTGGAAGATTTCCAAAACATTAAACTAGAATATGATGTACAATAGTAGAATGTGACCCTACATGGGAGATCCTTCATTTTATCTAGATAATGATAAAATGGTTTGGAATTACTCTCACTCAATCTCTTCATCATAATATGCTTATGCGGATGTTACATTTACTTCAAACTGAGGGGGATTTTTAAGGCTTTTTCAAGGGTTCTACACATTTAATTAGACCAAAAGATGGAATCAAGGATCTTGAGCATTGTAGGAATTTTTTTGAGTCACCTCAACACATCTTACTTATGTTTTAGGTTCCCATTTCTATCTTTAGGGGTCACTCTTCGGCTGGTTGTATGATAGGCACAGCTAGTTAAACTACTAGGTTCTTGCTAGTGCTAGAAATATCATGCTTCTCATTAGATAACTTTCCCAAAACCACTACTAGATGGATTTTGGATGGTTGAGGCATGGATTTAGTTGGATATGGATAATTGTGGTTTCATCATAGTTGTTCTTCCTAGTTAGTTAACATTGTCATCTGTGGGTGTGCAACTGACGGAGTGGGTTGGGAGGACTCTGCCAACTAGGTTCTATGCAATACTTATTGTCTGGTTTTGTTAGCATTCATATATTTCCCTGATGCCCTAGTCTGAGTATTCTGGTGATTCTCATATCCATGACCTCTCCTTTAATGGTGTCAACCTGAGGCATTTTAGGGATTTGGAGTAAATTTATCATCATTATTCGATGTGGAGAAGTCTATAAACTCAACAACATTCATATATGTATAACATTTTCATCATAAGAGGGTTCCTATAATACTATACAGACCCTAGGGGTGATTCTCAACTATATATTCATGAAGTCATTAAGGATTCAAGAGAGATTCAACACCAGTGGGATACTTTTCGTTCCCTTATGAATTCAATTCATACTCTTCTAAGATTGGGAGGGCTGTGACATGGAAGAGAAAGTAATGTCTAGAGGAGACATAACGACTTTAAGAGGTTTAGTTCAACTTAAGTGGGCATGGATGAACACATGGGAATTAATGATTGCTCTCCCAACCAACCAATCATATTAATTTTGAGTCCCACATTTAGAAATTTTCTTCTATTCATTGGAACACTCACTATCACTATCGAGCTCAGTGGAGATGTGTTCCACCTATGTCAAGATATTTCCCAAATTGACCACACTATTATCCATCTGGTCTTGGATCTAGTCCTTGAACACGTATAATTAATTGATAGTATATCCAAGGATCCCGTCATAAGGGAAATGATCATGGCGGTCAGTCCATTTGGCTTCCTAGGGCCTCTTTTATTCTGGAAACATCATAATCTCTTGCTCTAGAGCACAGAGGAAATAACTGAAGACCTGTGCATCCTTAAAGGAATAGGTATGATGATTCTTCCTTGGAGATGGTGCTCAAGGAGCCTATACTTGATAAGGGGCTAGATCCTGATGAGGGGTTGGAGACACATTCTTACGTCTAGGTATATATACATGGTTAGGAGGTTCTTGAAAATTCTGTGATGGGTGAGGCTAAACTTGGTGATCCTGTTTCACTCAACGTGATTCTTTTAGTAGATGGACTAACAATTATAGTAGATTAGGCCCCCCACAAAAATGTAAGAGGTGGTATATTCTTTGTAAAATATTCTCACGGGAGATGGAAGAGGCAATGAACATGCTTTATGGGATTTCCACAAGGCTTCCTCAAACATTGGGCTTTGTTAGAAAAGTCTCCGAACCTACATTGGAATTCTATGTGATGAGGGTAGGGGCTAGCTCAGTCTTTTAATTCCCCACGAACATCCTCAGAATATTCTCCTAAGTTAGAAAAATTTCAAGTGAATATGATAGGCCTTTTCACCTAGAAATAAAATCTGCAACTCTCTCATTAGGCTTTTTGTTTCATTGGAAGAGGTCTTCAATTATTGTCTTGTGTGTGGGGGAGATAAACTGGTAGAGAAACTGCAAGAAAAGGTCTTACTGAACTATGATGGACCCTAAGGAAGACTTGTTTTACCAGAAAAATATAGGTCCTTCCAATGTATGTAAAACACATTAGATCTTAGTGGCCTCCTAATACTCTGGGGTTCCCAAAATGGGACTGCACCTTGAGATGAAGTGGGAAAAAATGCTACAGCAGGTCTTCCATTTTCTTGAAGGTGGAAAATCTATGATTCATGAACTGTAGGGGTGATCACATGTCATTCACCCATGCTGGGTATAGCTAACAATTCGGTGGTATCTTCACCTATCATGATTCTAGTGCCTCGAGTTGAGTAGTGAGAGTGACTATCAAATCATCATAGTGAGGTTTCCTATCTTGACGAGGATCCCTAACCACTAATGCATTGATATGATCATCAAATTGGTAACTAGGATTAGAGACTCACAGAGAGTCTTGATATTGGTCTTGAAGAATGTGATAATGTTGCTCGAGTAGGTTTAGTGAGTCATATCTTGGTCGCTTTCCATACACTTCCACCTATGATCTATCATGATGTGTGGGTTTATTGGGATTGATTGATAGAAAATGGATGATTAGGGCTTATTATTTCCTCAGTAGAGGATAAATGGGATCTTGATAGGTGGCACTATAATCTTGGTGTGGATTATTAATGATCTCATTGATGACCGTTTTCTGGTCTGTAGCCTACTAGATCAAGGAGAAAATATTGGGTTTGACCTGTATTTTTTATGAAATCTTGGTTGGATTAGAGGGAAAAATATGTTCCTCAATATTGTTTATATTGTGACTATAAGGAAATGTCTCTGAGGGATCACCGAGGTTGAGTATCTACATTTTAAGGTGAGTACGGACACTCGTATGAGGGAGTATCTAGAACTGTGCTACCCAAGGGGGTGGATTTTTCCTGTCACTCTCTATATAAAAATCCTTTTCCCCTGATCCTATTTATTACTGGGTATAAAAATGTTTACAGAAACTATACCTGGATGAGAATTATCATCGTTGATGGGTAATCCAGGTTGTCGTAAGAAAGGGATGAGGTGGAGAGTCACATATTGTCCTCAACCCTCGACCAGCACATACAAATATGCCCCTTACATGATTCTGTGGAGCACCATGATGCTCTTAATTCATATCTATTGGAGGTTATAGTGGTAGCTGGGAGATCCAGGGTGCGGAGCCACTGGGATTGATTCCAACTCAACCTTTAGTCACTACATATCAATGTCTTAATGGTGCCCCTAACTGCCCGGGTAGACCAACTGGCTATCTTGGAGGTAGTGAAGCATCACCCATAGGGTTTGGAGGAAACACATGGCCTATATTTTGGTGAGGGATTCCAAGATATCAATTTTGGGAGTTTTATTTAGCCAAAACACCACTAACAACTATTTTGTGGCTAGAGACTTTCATAATATTTCATGTTCAGAGTAAATTCTCTTCTCTTAATCGTCCCATACATTAATTGGAACTAGATGAGAGATTGAAGGTAGAACTGATTTGGATTGGTGTGGTAGTTTTTTGGATGACATAGGGGACACTACACGATTTACCTATTTTATACACACCGGGTCATCTCTTTGTGATGGTACCAATTATATCATGGCATCCCTATAAGATGGTGTGTTCACTACTACCTCATGTGGAAGGGAAGTGGAGCTCTTCAGTGTCTCAAATAGATATTCATTATCCATCCAATTCCATAATATTTCTCTATTATCTAGTGTATAGGTATAGAGGGATAATTTAGCTAAAGGAGATTTTTTTACCATGAGTTATTGGAAGGGAGATAGAAATTCTTCCATATGCATGTACCTATGGAGGTATTTTAGGATCATGTGAATTTCACCTTCTAGGATGGTGAAAATCAACTATCAAGATCCTACCTTAGACTCTAACATCTGATGTGGATACTCCATTATCAAGTCATACACATCCTCAAAATCATATAGTTCAATGAGGTCAATGATAATGTTGTATTTCCCAGGATTTTACCTTTAGTTGAGATTGTTTACTCTTCAACCATGGGATAGTTCTTTGGCATAGGTTAATTATTCGGCATGAGGAGGACCTACACACTGGTGGGTTGAATCATAAGGAAGGTCCTCATGATAGATGAAGTGTTCATGGGGAGTGTCTCTATGCTTGTAGATGGAAATACTAAGAAGACCTCCATGTTTGTCATCGATGAAGTAGATAAGACCTACACTTTGGCCAGGAGTATGAAGGGGTCCTCCATAATACTTATTGGAAGAGTTGGAATGACCACCTATTGGGATGGTGATGGTGTAAGGAAGCCCCTCATACTACATATCATTATCATGGGTAAGACCCTGACGGATGCTGGTGGTGTCAGTAATTAACAGATTCAACCCATCCTATCTATATTGTGGGTGAGGTATCAATCCCAATCGAGAAAAGGAGGATCCCTGTTCATTAGTGGTATGGATCAGGATTAATTTTCTGGTAGTGGAAGGGGCCAACATACTTGTAGAAGATTATTCTATTTACCAAGAACTCTTCTAATCTTACACCTAATGTTGGAATTAGGTGGTTTGGGTCGGGGCCGGCGGAGTAGGGGTAATGTCCACCCACTCTTTGGCCCAAGGGACCAATTATTGCTGGTGCTAACAAGTCTAGGCGGGAGCCCTCCTTGGAGTTCCCCTAGTAGTATTCATGGTCAGTGTGACTTAGGAAACCCCCACCTCCTCGAACTAGGGGAATAAGTCATAGGATCACTCCATGGAGAGGCTCCTGAATCAGTTTTCTTTTGGAGTGGAAAGACACTTATACACATGCGGCCCCTGGGGGTGGTGTTGTTAGTGAGGCATTGAATCATCCAGGTCCCGGAGATCCATGTAACTTTTTGTAATGACCCCCTTCTTTTCATTAATATATACGAAGGTGTCCATCACCCTCCTATAAATGATTTCTAATGGTGAGATAGGGTGTGGGGGTGGATTGACGAGGTCATGATGAGCGTTGTGGAAGATGTGGTGTCATGTGGGGCTGTCGCATTAACATTTATCTTGTCTTGCATCTGCAGGTTAAAGGTGGGTTTTTTATTGTATCTAGGGTCCTATAAGGTAGGTGGATTCATCCATTAATACATTCATAGGGAAATAGATTCCCAATTCCCCCGCCGTCCAATCTTCTAAAAGTAGAGAAGGATCCATGCTGAAGATTTCATAGACTGGGAATAACTAATGTTTACTACCCCAATTTCTATTTAGTTCAATGTTGGGGCCACCATTTTTTTAGTTGGACTTGTCACCAGATAATTGGATCCGGTGACATGATAATATTATAGTTTCTTGAATTCTACTAGTCCCCATGTTGGGGAGAAGGGTTTCACATTGGATTCACCATTTCTATTTCCAATGATTTTATCGAGGCACACATTCTCGTCTGCACATCGGTTCTTAACATGTTGTCTACTTCGTTACCCCACATTACCACATTCCAAAGGTGGGTGGCCTTCATCACTTTCAACAATGTTGTCTTTTCCTTGGTCAAAATGATATGATAGGATTCTAGTTCGTCCTTCCATGGATTCCACTTTGGACCTTATTTCTTAGTCCTGGTCACCATTATAGAGTTAATTCATGTTCCTAAAACTCATTCTAGGTTCCATATCTTTGTGGACACTGGTTAATTACACTGATTCTATCGAGTCATTTTTATTCCTTCTTAACTAGGAAGTAACCTTCGGTCAGGAGAGTAGTCACGTTGGGCATCACTGGCATGTCTGGATGCTAGGAAAATTGGTCACACATATTCTTCCTCTTGGGAGGGCATCTCATGGAGGCATATTAGGTGAGGAAACCAAGGCATCTCATGTTGATCACTAGGTAATGAAGCTATAGGCATATATCTTCCAAGGATTTTAACCTTAGAAATCTCATGTTTTGAATGAGGTAGATGACAACATGGGAATATATCTTCAAAGGATTTCACCTTAGGTATCTCATGTTTATCATGATGTAGATAACATCGTGGGGACATATCTTCCAAGGATATCATGTCAATCATATCATTTTTAGAATATAGTATATAACACCATGGCTGCATATCTTCATAGGCTTTCACCTCAGTAATCTTGTATTTAGAATGAGGTATCAGACTCAATTTCTTCATATCTTCTAAGTCTTTCTTCCCAGGTATCCCATATTTATAATAAGGAAATATCATGGGATATGTCAAAATTTTAACATCTTGTGGAGATGGGAAATGGTTGATTAGAATTCCCCATAGAGGTGGATCGATAAGGTGTGTCCCTAGGGGAGATAACACCACACCATGATCATAACATCCCTTGAGATAGATCAAAACATGAGTTTAACATCTTTTTGAGAGGTGATGGGTGGATTAAAATGTCCCTTGATTTAGATCTAGAATGGTGGATCAGAGCACCCCTTAGGGAGCATCAGTAGGTGTTTCCCTTAGAGGGATGATTTCACACATTAAAGGTTTACCAATGGATGAGAACACACCATAGAGGTGAACCCAGTAGATGGATCATGACACACATTGAGATGAATCCATTATTGATGGAATAGAACACCCCTAAAGGAAGATCTAGGGGGTGTAAACCAGTACATCCCTTGGGGAAAATTTGGAATGGATGGATCGAAACACCCCTTGAGGAGGTAATAAGATATGTTAATCATAATTCCCCTTGAGGTAAATATGGGATGGATGGATCAAAATTACCCTTTAGGTGGGCTTAGGAGATGTAAACCAGAACACCCCTTCAGAAAAATCTTAGATGGATGGATCAGAACGCCCCTTGAGGTGGACCTGGTAGATGTAAACTAGAATGAACCTTGAGAAAATCATGGATGTTTTGATTAGAACTCCCCTTTAGGTGTACATGAGAGATGTGAACCAGCATGCCCCTTAAATAAAATCTGGGATGGGTGGATCAGAACGCCTCTTGAGGTGGATTCACGATATTCATCCTAAGGAGGGAACATCGTGAGTTTACCATGGTTGGGATTGAACCTCAAAAGGGAAACCTATATACCCTATTTAGAGGATAGGGATCAAAACCCATGTATTTTGATTTTGTAGTTTAAGTTCATGAGATAGTATCAGTCCATGTAGTTTAACATCATGTGGTAAGGATGCTCTCATCACGAAAGTATCATCGACAAGGAATTGTATTTGGCTTATGCATTGAGTTTCCCTTCACAATAGGATTTCTATTGGTTAGAATTGGTTTGGGTCTTACAAATTGACCATACCTTAAAAAGATAATTGGTGTGTAGTGGAATTTGTGTGTGGATTACCCAATGAGATTCCTAAGGGACCTGGAGGATTTGTGGACTCCTAGGTGTGGGCATGATCTTACTAAGGACGTGACCTAAAAAACATGGGTATGAGTTAGTTTTTTTTAAGACCCTAGAGACTCTTCCAATATATCCCAATTAGTTGGGAATTAATTCCCTCATATACCAAAATGGTTGGGGCATACACTTGGAAAGAGTCCCATAGCGGTTTTTGGGATCGTGTGGATGTCATAATCATAACTAAGCACTAAGTCCACATTAGTTAAGTTCATTATGGGAAACAAGAGGAAGGGTAGATCTGAAGATCATATGATCCACATCCTCCACTATTGGATATGTGATGGGGGTTTTCTAGGAGCAGTAATGATGTGGGTGGGGATTACATATGGAAGATGCCTAATGATGGATTTCATTCCATGTCAATCACACATGAAGCATAATGTGCTTGTGGCAGAGGGTAAGTGGGGATTACGCCTTGAATCCACTCTTTGGCTAAATATTCATCCCATAATGGGAGAGAAGGTGTGGGGATTACTCATGGAATCCACCCATGCATTAGAGATTCATCCCCCAGAGCAGAGAAAGTGGAATACCATGGTGATCATAAATATGGAATCATGTTTTTGAATCCTAGGGAAAGGCTATAGATTTATATCATGTACTAAGAATGTTGTTGTTCAGTTTTACATCATACGACTTGGGTTTTGTGCTATGCAATTTTAAATCTTGGAACATGGACGTGGTTAGGATCACTATATACCCATTGGGATTATGTGACCACCGCTCATGTAACTATTGGTGGGGAATAGATTTTTCAATGAAAGGGTACAAAAAAAGAGGAATAGTAAGTCATGAGGTCTATGTTGGAGTAATCATGCTGAGAAGAAACTAGCATTACTGAACCCATGATGAGAAACAGGTGCTGTGAAGGAAAATGGGTCATCATGTAGTGGACTCCAATGATGTTGTGCACAAGTTTAAAGGGTTTCGCACAATAATTTCACAAGACATAGGATCTAGTATAAGTATGGTCCTTTTAGGAAATGGACATTGGCACACATAAGATTGGGTGCTACGTGCAACGATAAGGTTGCACGCAAGCTTGATCTTTGCATAGACCTGGCGTAGGTTAGGAAGAGTTGGGAGAGGATTACTCAACTATGGACCATGGACCCATAAGAGGTCTATTGCATAAGATTATCTACATGGGGTGTTCCATGTTTCATGATGTTCGTAGATGATCAGTTTTACATTCAGTGGAGCAGCAATTCATCTTTTAGAGAGTCACCTCAAAGAAGGGGGGGTAATCTTTTATTTATAGCCAAATTTATCAGTTTCGACGTGGAAGGTGTTGATCATGGAAGATCTATTGTGCATATCTTTCATCTTTAGGTTCTGATGTCAGGTGGGTAAATCACCATTTTGACACCATATTTGGCATGTAAGGCTATTGCACACCCATCAAGAATGTAGTCTTAGTTCTTGCGCACTAAAGAGGTGTCTTTCACATGAGTCCCTTAATTTTTCTATCGATATATAAGAATTAATGAAAACACATGATGTATTTGGTTTATAGGAATGTTCTGTGCAGATTTAGGCTCTTGATCACACTCACAGAAATTTACAGGTACATTTCTTATCATCCTTAGGATGGACCTTTACGGTTGGATATGGGCTTGGTTACCCAAAACTCAATGTTTGTGGCCTTAAATAATATTTCGGTGCAAAAAAATCACTTAAAAGAAATTTTTAATAACTTTAAATGGTTTTTATGATCATTAAAACCAAATAATGTGAGAAGAAATAAAATCTCCCTCATTTTGATGATCATAAGAACTTTAATAATAATAATAAAACTAAATAATATTGGAAAATAATTTAAGATTTTTCTTCATAAAGAAAAATAATAAGATTAATAATTACCAGAGATTAAAAATATTTCACCCCCTTTGAAGGAAAACAAAAAAAAAACATTTTACATTAACATAAAACTAATCCAACAAAAAACCTCTCCCCAATTTATATTATATAAAAGGAGTCATCGACAGGGTTAGAATAAAATAATATAAATAATATAAAACTGTATTTGTAATCATTAATGAAAAATAGGTAATGGTAAAAGAAATCATTTTAATATCTTATAAATATTCATTAGTTAGAGATTATATAGTTATATTCATTATAATAATAATAAATAATTTTTCAGGTAAAAATAAGAACCGTTATTTCTAACCAAATATGGTTTTTCATAAATTATATAGTTTTATTTTGAATCCTGATTTAAAAATTATAGAATTTTTATTTGGTAAAATTTACTATTTTTTAATTCATCATATCAAAATTATCTTAGGATTAATTTTTCTTAATTTTATGAAAAGATTTATTTCTCAATGAATAGATATAAATACTGGCTTTTATTGAAAGTTTTATTTTATTTTAAAGTATTTGTAAAATTAAATGATATTTTGGATTAGTTTTAAAATTTCTTTTTTTTCATTTTTTAAAAATTATATAACTATGATATTTTAAATTAATTTTATATTTTAATTTAGTATAAAAAAATTTAATATTTATAAAAGGACATTTTTCAGAAAATCTGTTTTTCATCAAATTTTATCAGTATAATTTTGAATTAAATTCTACCACTTATATGTTTTAAATTTTAAAAAATGGATTTTATATTTGGAATAAGTGGGCACAAAGTTTTTAAATATTTCCATTTTATTTTTGGTCAATATGGATAGTTACCTTAGTAATTTTTGCTACCACGATTAAAGGTAAATTAGGTAATTAAAGTTAAAAAATATAATGATAAGGACTATAAAATGACCCTAACAGTTGTATTAATTTTATTTTATAATTAATTTTTTTCCATAACCATCTAGGATTAAGTTATATGTCCTTTTACCATTTTAATTTTCTTATAACTATTAAAAAAATTATTTGAAGAAAAGTAAAAAAAATCACACTCTTGTTTTTAATTACTATAATATTTTTAACATAGGGTTAATCAGAGGCTATGTTATGTTATAAATATTATTTTTAAATATATATGATTTATATTCATCATGTTAACTAATTTTTAATTTTTTTAATGAAATAATTACCTTAAATATTTACCAAATTCTAACACATTAATTATTCAATTAATGGAAAAATCAAATAAATGATATTAAAAATATTAAAAGTAATATAATTTAATATAATTAATTTGGTCCATAATATTTATGTATTACCATGACATTTTATTTATATATTGAAATATTTTTTTCTAATTTTAATTATTTTCTTGATGTTATTAAAATCTACGTAATGAATAGCTCTAAAAATTCACATTAATGATATATTATAATAAATAAAATTTTATTAAACGATATACAATTAAAAAAACTATTATATTCATCTGAGGTATTATTATATGGTTAATAATTTATACCATGGTCTATTTATGTACCTTTTCTATTTATATTACAATGAGTAAAAACTCTTTGTTGTCACGGTAAGTGTGAAAGGGGTTAATGATGGGTTAAAAAAAGTTAAGTGTATAAATGTGATAAAAACATTAATTATTTTTTATTTTAAAATTTTAATTACATCCATAGTCATATTATATTCAAAATAAATCTGTTTGTATGCCTTTTTAAGAGAAAATTAATTTATATTAATTAAATATTTTTAAAGATTCCAAGAGTGCCCCTCCCCTCTCTTGTAAAAGGACTTATCTCCTTCTCTTTATTTAACACTTAAATAACCATTTAGTTCAGAAAATACCTAAACAAATCCTTTAATAATATTAATACCCTAATAATAGAGGTATGTGTTGGAATAATACCAAACTTATATGGATTAAGATGTTAATAAAATGAAACTTTCCAATTAAGTGGTACAGTTTTTAACCGCTTTTTTTAGTTTTATTTCTTATTCCACCTCCTTTAAATATTAATTAACCATAGTTATATAATAAAATAACTATATTAAATATAATAAGGTTTTTATTTTTATTTCACAAAAAATACCCAACTTCTTTTATATTAAAGGGAAAATGAAGCCATCTTTTGTGTTTACGGTGGGGTACATCCTCGTAAACCGATGTAATTAATTATCCATCATCATATCTCATAAATTAATTATAATTGTGGGATTAATTTTTATATATTATATTCATGATATATTTATCATTATTATAATATAATTTATCATTTAATTTCTTACATTTTCATTCATTGAAAAATGATAACATCGTTCGTGCGTAAATGTGGACTGTCACCTCCATGAAGCAATGTGATTCATTTTTCATCACCAAATCACATGGATGATATAGAAAAGTATATTTAAAGGATTAATATCATATTTATTATATTATAATCATTATAAAAATATAAAATAATAATTAACTTCTTTCCATAATGATCGTTGAATAATAGAAATGCTGCTTATGCAAAAGTACGACCTATCGTCTCGATGACTATAACATATATAATTTAAAAAAACAATATTATTGTTGGATTTTAAAGTATAATTTATGTGTAAAAATTATAATTATGACATTATTATTATTCTTTAGATGGTTTAATAATGACGTATTTAACCATATCCATCCTACCGAAGTCATTTTTGACATATGAGCAGACTATCATCAAAATTCCCAACGTGAATTTAATTGATCCTGTAATTGTTTATAACATGTTATTAAATTAAATAAAGTAATAAATAACTTGAAGTATTTTATTAAGATAGTATAAAATTAACATTATTTAGTCATTCGTGATGATAATTAACTAGTAAAGTACCTTCTCTCTAGGTGAAAAAACATCTAAAATCTAGTGGCCTTTAATATAAAATAAAATTTAATGTTAGTGGTTATTATGTTAGAAGATATATAACACTTTTTGAGATGCATGTTTCATAATATTGAAGATAAGGAGACACCCAACATTCAATAATTTCATTATTTTGAAATCTTATGACAATTTAAACTATTTTTTCTACTTTAGTCATTATCATCTCTATAGGGGAAATAAAATAGGGGTCCATAAATTCATATACATATGTCTTATCATGCTTCTTGAAAATTTTATAAAGATACCTAATTCAAAACAAACATATGTATACTTTTTCAATAGATTAAATGCGTGGAAAGATTTATGTTAAGTCATACATGGAAAAATTTGCATCATGTTGATCCCCAACTGATCTTCAGTTACAAGCTCCATGATATCATTTTTCAAAATCACCACATTAATTTCATGCCCCAAACACCAGCTTTAACTGGAAACTCATAAGCATCCAAAAAAATGTGAATATGTTGAATGTCTTTTAATACTAAAATAATTTTTATATGTAGTCATAGCACTTTGTATTTTTTATAGTATATACATTATTTCCTTTCCTTTAAAGTATTCGTGTAAAAAATGGATAAATATGTAAACTTTAAAATGTTAAAAAAATAATACCTGAATAAAATAAAATATAAAATTACACATACCTTTATGATAATATGTCTAATAATTCTAAATGGAAAAAATAAAAAGTGGTTGATAATATTTTCAGTTTTACTCACCTCGTCTATAGCTAACGGTACTCTAGATGATCTATATATAATATCTTGTACAGTGACCCTATGATGATCTATATCTATCTGTTGATGATGAATGGTGTATCCAATATAAAATATCATCCCATATGTAATAATATGATTTTGGGGATCATCAACATGCAACTCACAGTAACTGAGAATCTTTGGAGGAGGGGGTGTTGGAGTAGGATAAGGAGTGGGGACTACAGAAGGATGTTGAGGTGTGGGATCTACTTGAAGAGGTAGAGGAGTGGGAACTATAGTCTGCAACTATATTTTAATGTCACCAAACATCAATAGTTCTGAATAGATGATACTAACCAACATTGTCACATGATTATCCTAAACCTTAGCTTCTAAAGATTCTATTTTTATATAAATATACTCTATTGATGAAGCTACAGAATGTGGAAATGCTTTTTCTCTAATACAACTGGAAGGTATCCTCAAACACAACCTAGGTGTTCAGTCATTCCCAATGTTTTAGCTAAAATATCCTTCATAACATTAGTTATAAAAAACCCCCATGATCTCTTCTACTCAAGAGAATCATGTATGAAATATTTTAACAAATCCCTAAAGAATCACAATATATAAAAAATTTAATTAACTAAAATAAATAAATAAAGTAATCATATTACAATCCTCTCAGCTACTACACTGGACTCCTCCATAAGATATCGTCCTTTTTTCTCATCCAATCCCTCTTTCATATTTCATTCCCAGTTAGGGGGAGGTATAGGGGAAACCATTATAGTTATTGAGGACTCATCTCTCAATTTTTGAAAAAATTTAACCATCATTTGTTCTTCTAAAAACGTATACCCTCTTTAAGATAAAGTATATGGGTATACATTTCTAGATTGGATCTCCTGATGATATCTCCTCGAATTCAATAAATTAAGAGTAAATAAATCATTAATAAGACTATTAATGTGAAAAAAAATAAAAGATAATATTTCACTTACCAAAAATGCTTCTCATCTTCTACTTTCGACAAATTTATTCCATGTATCTTCATATATAAATGTATATATATCACATTTATTATGATGTTTCCTATACCCAAAAACAAAATATGATGTGTTGATTGATTTAAAATCCCTCCATATCCTAGAATCCATTGATAAAAATTTATTCTTAACTCCTCCAGTATCAGGTATATCATATTTCATCTGATAATAAGGGGGAAAACATATATTACTATAAACATTTCAAGATAAGTAAAATAATAACAAATGAGCTTACTAAAACGTTCTCCCACAAGTGAGATAGTGTCAATTTTTCAACACTCATCCAATCATCAATAAAAATACTAACATTGAATTTTTCCTAGACTAATATAAAAGTCATGATTTTTTTTGAATTTAGAAATTCTAAAATATCATTATCATCAAAGTATACAAGTATCCTCTAGTCCAGGCTAAGGGAAACTGATAATTTTGGTAAACGCTTGCTTCCATGTATATTAATCCTCAAACTCTTATTTGGACAAATGGGATTAGATGTCTCTTATAAAGAAGGATTATTCTCATCAATAGAAGAATATAAATGTTCCTCCCAGAGGTATGAGTATAATTAGCTCCAAAAGTATTTGGTGGATCTGTTGATTGATATGCCATTATCTTAAAAATCAAGGAAAAAAAAAATTAGTACAAAAATATACAAATTCAACTATTACAAACTAAAGTAAATGAAAAATAAAAAATTATCAAATAAAAAGGTAAAATAAACTAAACTTAACACATTTATATTCATATTTTTTATAGATAACTAAAATACTAACAAAATTAATGAGATATGAAATGTCATATAAATGAATGAAAACAAATCCAAAAATGTTGTACGAATAGAAAAATTGATACAACCTAATAGATCATTTTTACACCAGAAGGAATATTTTTTTAATATACTATTTTTCAATATTTTAGTTTTTATTTAACATATTTTATTTAAAATAATTGTTTTCAAAACAATAAATTAATAGATAAGTTACGTAAGGGTAAACATGGTAAATTAAAAAAACTAAACTAATATAAATAAAAAATTTAACTTATTAGTTATAATATTTGTTTTAATAAAAAATAAAATTAACATATCTAAAATTTAATTAAATTTTAAAATGTAAATGATAAATAAACAAATGTTACTTGTAATATTAGGAATGTACTAAAGGTTTTTTTTTAAAAAATTAATTCATCATGATAATTCTATATGGAATAACCCATGTCCATGATGTTCCCATCAAAATTATCTATTAATATTTACATGTATATGGGGATTTCAAATAAATTAGTATCTTTGTAAATTTTATCAACACCAAAATAATATTTTTTGCTTATAAAACAATATACCACTTTATATTTGATTGATCAAGAACATATAATTTTTTTCCATGTCCTTCCATTATAAAAGGATCAGATTTATATTCCAATATATTCATATTAACTAGTGTCATTCCAAATTCATCGTGTATGAAACTATTGTTACTGATAAACCATTTTCAATTAAACCCTAGATCTTGAAATTTAATGTAATAAACCTCACATATTTCTTCAATGACTCTATAATATGATCTTGATTTAGAAATTGGGTTTTTGTCTTTAGAACTCAAAAAATACATTGCTTCTCTAAGCACCAATACAATATTATTCTAAACTACACTTATGTTCTCCTGATCATTCATATGAAATGTATAGAAATTAATTTCATTACTACACCATGTTATATAATTTAAACTTATACCACCCACTAACCATATCAAATTTTATGATGCATTTGATCTACCAATCATAGTTTGTTAAAAAAAATGGAAAAAAGGTTTTTTATGATCATTCAAAATCCACATATCTTTATTATTTGGATAAAAATGTTTCAATGCATTAATATGAAATGTTATATATGGCTTATCATTATCTATGTTATTAAAGATGTATAAACATACCTTCATTATCTATTCACCTTTAAACAATCTGACTTTCAAGCCATAGAACCCTTTCCCCCATAATTACCTTGTTCATGGAGAGATGTAGGCAAACCAACATGCTCCATTATATACAAGTAGGTAGTAAAAACATTGAAATCTCATAAAAAAAATAAACTTCTCAATAATTGAAGCTTCAGGATGATATATATTCTTAACATACCCCTTCAAAATCTTCATATTCCTTTAGATGACCCATGTATACTATTTTTCTTCAATGATATAGTTGGTAATATGAAGTATATTTTTCACAAATTGGACAAGATCTATTCCCCTTAACACTATATATATACAAATTTACATACACTGGGAAGTCATTTATAGGGAACATAATCATTTCATGAAGTTGAAAATATTAAATTTTTTAAGAATCATACACTCTAATACCATACTCCCCTAATAATTCCAAATCATCAATTAATGGTGATAGGAAAACATCAATAACATTTCCAGGATGTTTTGGTCAAAAGAACATTAAACTCATCATGACATACTTTTTCTTCATAAAACATTCATGATATAATATGTAAATGACTAGAAAAATAGGTGATGAACTATGTGTTCTATAATGGATTCGATATGGATTCATTCCATCTATACACAATCCAAGTTTGATATTAATAACTTCATTTCTGAATGTTGGAAATTTTTGATCAATTTTCTTCTAATGTAGAAAATTAGTTAGATGCCATAATTTTCTATCACATATCCCCTCATCTTCATTCCATGTTAACATTTTTTCATGATGTAAATTTTCAAATAATCATTTCAAATTTTGAGTTATAGTAAGATACCCAAATTCCTTAGTAGGGTTGTATTTTACTACTAAATCAGCCAATGAATATTCTTTCAACTTATTCTGTGACGTTACACATTTAGGACACCATGATAGAAATTCATATTCCTTCCTATATACCATAGTTTCTTTTGAGTAGACATGTATTTTTTTGTACCTTAATCCCATCGAGTGTAGCATATTCTTCTCTGAATAATTTTAAAATGGAATATCATTTTATTTTGGAAGAATACTTTTCAAGAATTGTAGAATCTTTGTAAAACTCATGTCACTCCATCAATGTCTCACCATCAAGTTGATCAATTATAACACCATTGATAAAACCATAAAATCCATAAAACCAGGATAAAATGGATTTTCTACATCACCATATAGATGCTCAATTGTTTGTTCTTTCTCAATTCCCTCTACTTCAATATCAAAAATTATTTCTTCAATTTGATTAGAGTTATCATCTTGCAAAGCATCATCATAAATATATCTAAAATTCTTCATAATTTCACCATGACAAGTCCAAGGGATTTAACTTGGATTAAAACCATAATAAATTAAATGATCTTTGATCTCTCTGATTTTCAACTTCTTTTATATTTAAATATTTTAAGCATGAACATAAAAATATGTCATTTTTCTAATATTTCATTTAGAAAATTAAAAAAAAGCATCAACACCTTCCTCATATTCCCCACTTATTTGAAGTCACATAATCCAACATTGAATCATTATTACCTATAACAAATATCAAAAATAAATATATTTTCAAAAGAATATAGTGGTGATATAAGTGAGTAATAGGGTAAATAGTAGACTATTTCAATGGCAATCAAGAATAAACACTTGTGGTAGAATTCATTAGTAAAATGTTTCTAGGATTTTGAATAATAGTTAATATAATACTTAAAAACTTAATAACATTGTAGATGAAATTTAATGTTAATTTTAATGATTATACAATAATAAAATAGAAAAAAAGTAAATTTAAATCAAAGATGTCATAATTTGGAAGTAATAAAATTTTGAAATTTAAAAAACGATTATCTGAAAAGTATAATTATAAATTATATCCAATAATGGAATATAATTTTAAATATTATTGGTAAATCATAAAAATAAATGAATGTAAGTAATTTAAAATAGAAAATATTGTTATAAAATTCTCTCATTTTTCATTTACTTCTGAATGAGATTAGATTAATTGTGCAATCGAATATTGTCGACCCTGGTCCACTTAGATACCTTCGAGAAGGGACCCAATTCTCGATTTTTTTTTTCCATTACATGTGTATAATTTAATTTTTTTGCTCTAAAAATAGGGACTTCATCATGTGGTTCATATAAAGGTATATTACCCCTTGGGATTTGGTTGTGTGAGTTATTATTTTTATTTTTTAAACTCCCAATTAAGTGATCATTTGTTTCAATATTAAATGGGGATAGGTGCTCATGGTTATTTAAATGGGGATATTGAATCATGGACCATTGTATTCTATCAACCCTCTAAGATCATATTCTTTAGTCTAATGTGTGTAGTGGTAGTCAGTTCAAATACTTGTTGATGGTGCATTTTTTGAATCAATTGTTTGTGTATATCTTTAAAATATAGGTGTAGATTGTTCCCATAGTATAAGTGAATTTATTGATGAATTTAAATTGATTTTTTTTAATATTATATGAACTATGGTGAAGTTATTTTTTATAATTTCATATCCTATGATAACATTTAACCTTAAAAATTATTCTTAAAATATTCATATACTTTACTAAATTATGTAGATAAGAATCTAAAGGTTTATACTTTAACCCAGATATCAACATGGATGCTGATGATTATCTGACCTCATTTATAAAAGGCATAGTAATTCATGTGTAATTGTGTAAGTGGTTATAATATTCAATTCATTCCACATAATTATCTAGATATTTCACTAACCAATGAAATATCTAATTATGTTACATGATGTTAATTTTTGACAAATTGATTTAGGTAAATCTCCTAGTCACCATTAATTCCCATTCTATTTTAATATGAAAAAAAATATGAAAAGAACCCAATTGAAAATAACTATTTTTTATTCAATAATAATTTCAACATTATATTGATAGTAACTCATAATATGTAGATTGTATATTTAATATATTATTTTTTAAGATAATAAAATTCTTACATCACAAGAAAAGTTTCGATATGCATATGCACTATTTATATGATATTTTATATCAAACTATATTGAAATTGCAACATATGTATATATTATATTTTAAGATTACTAAGTATCTAATAAATTCAAAATACTAATTGAAATTTACTCATATACATAGTAGTGTATGTAGAAATGGTGAATGATTCAGAAACATCATCCAAATAAGAAACATTTACATATTCAATGTAGAAATTTATGATTTGTTGAAGTATAAAGATTTATGAAACTATTAATTGAAAAATCATTTCCATATAGTAGAAACACCAGAACATTAAAATATAATGTGTAAATTAAAGTTCTAACATAGAATATTTAGATATAATTCATTCCATAGAGTTTTATACACAAATCAACATATAAAGTAAATTAATATGGTAATGTGGGATTTCAAGTGATAATATTTATATTTAAATGCACAATGATGAGTCCAAAAAAACTCGATGGTCAATGAATATGATAATGTGAGATTTGATTCATCAGAATTGAGAAAAAACAAAATTTTTGGGCTTTGATGCAATTTAATGACCGAAAGAGAGGTTTTATGTGTGGGGATTACTTATGAGATGAGTAGATCAAATGAATAATAATGAGGAAATGAAAAATAAGGATTTATGGAGATAGAAGTCTATGTTTGGAGTGCATCGAAATGAAGAAAATAGGGTTAGGGATTCCGTGTGATTGAAACAAGTCTGTGTTCGTGGGAATGAATACCCATGAAATGATTAAAAGGATGATTAATGAAATTTTAAATGGTATATATAGTTAGTTATATAATAACCAACATTAAAAATATTCCTTTTGATATCATTTACGTGATAGTTGACGTGATAATTTAGTTTTTACTACATTATAACATTAGTTATTATATAACTGGCATGAAAAATACTCTTTATCATGTCGATTATTTAATAAACAATGTGATAAAGAGGGTACACACTTATTCATATTGGTTATCATATAAAAAACATTATAAAGAAACATATTCATCTTATTCACATTGGTAATATAATAACCAACATGAAAAAAATGACGTGACAGATACTTTTTGTACTAGTGCTCGCATCCGGTGAGAGGTGTGAAACATTTCAGAATTTCTTGAAAGAAAGAAGAAAGGATCACTCAACAATTGATTTAACAAATCTACCATGATTATTTGGTAACTTTTGTAACATGGGATCTTCTTTACCTAGATAAGATACTTCCATAAGATCGGCTACTTATTGATAAGAAAGCTTGTTCTTGTTATAAAACTGAGTAAAAACCACTTCATACTTATCATATTCTTATAGAAACTCAAATAAAGCCTAAAATTATCTTAAAATTTTAGGGTAACATAATTACAACTCCTTATCTATTTCTTATATGCATAATTTCTCCCAGTTTTGAAATGTAATGACCTTTTTAATAATTGAATCATAATTTTCATACCATTTTCTCTCGACAAGTCTTACTCTGAAGAATTATCTATGTGAAAAATCTTATGTTGTGGCACTCATACTGAGGCTTAGAATGTTGATCAAAAGAATGAAAGAAATTAGAGTGATCACTAAAATTAGTTTCTAGTGTTGGTGCAAGAATCTTTGAAATCTAATGTGGGACACGGGGTGGCCCACCTTTATATAGGTTTGAAAATCATCGGTTCATTTTCTAAAAAAAATTCAATGGATCAAATTGAAAATATTTTTAATTAGATGAATGATATTTATCCGAATAATGATTTTAAAATGTAAATTTAAACTCTGAATTGTTTTTTAAGGAAACTGTTATCAAAGTGAGATTCATTCTGATTAGAAAAACATTAATGTTTGAAACATAATTTTTTTAAAACATAAAGAACATATTCAACAACAATGATAAATTAAAGCAATGGATAAGTAAAAAAATTAAAGGAATAAAATATTACATTTTGGAGTAGAAAAGATTCATCATTATGAGTTGCCTATTTTAATTTTTTTGTAAATGATACATATTATGATAAAATTTATCACAAAAATTTTTTTATAAATTTTTATAACAATTTCAGAGTCTAAAAAAATTTTAAATAATATTTACATCAGAAATTTTGTAAATATTTTTGAGTCTCAATTGTTTTATAAAGAAAATTTAGTCTGAAAAAGTTATTAGGATTTATAATTTTATAAAACTAAAAAACATTTTTAGAAAATAGAATCATTTTAAAAAATTTGAATATTTGAGAATTTTAAATGTTTTTGAAAAACTAAATGTTATTACAAAAACTAAAAACATGTGTACTCCCCCTTTGAGACCATGTTACTTAATGTAAGTATATTGATAAAAAATAAGTTGATATGATTAATCATTTGAAATTGAACATTTATAGTTTCTATTTATTATATTAAAACCTATTAAAAATAAGTGGGTTTAGTAAAAATATTAGTAATTTTTTCTTTCATTATGATGAATTATAAACTTATAACTCTTTTTTGTTTATGATCCTAAAGAAGTTATGTCTTATGTAGAAGTACTTATCATGTGAGTGTTATACTGTGTTTTATCTTATTGAAATAAAACTTTTTTTCATAAAAAAATTGAGTTTTAGTAAAACTCATGCCATAGTTAGTGAGTGTGTGTTGCATCCACAAAACTTGAGAAAAATTGCTTCTAGATACCACATATTTTTCTTTAGTAATGGAAATTACTATTGAGTGTTGTCTCTTAAATGACCAAGAAACTAAATAGTCTCTTAATAAATGACATGTTATGAAAGTACATTTTCAATTCATTCTACATCCACTAAAGTCACCATCTGAATGTTTTTTTAGTTTGAATAATTTATAGAAGAGTAAAACAAACCTGAATCTATATTTCCCTTAAGTTACTGAAGAATTAATTTAAAACATTAAGATTGGAATATTTTGGATTATATTGATATCTAGCACATAACCATAATTAGAACATTAAATTTAGAAGACAAGTTATTAACTATAGTAAATTTCTTATTGATGTATGTCAAATGAGCATTGTAAAAATTTCAAGGGATGAAATTACTAAATATGGACATTATTTTCTCTAAAAATGGTTTTCAGACCTTGTTGATTATATAATCCCCTAAGTGACATGTGATCACAATACCTTTAGAATGTAACATGAATGAGTCATGTACATCTCATATCTTTTTAAAAATACCAAAGAGCCCCTTTTACAAGTCATTCTAATCTTGAGAAGGCATCCCAGATAATCATTGATCATATGAATGCTTCTATACAAGTACCCCAGGGTAATTTTTATAATTAGGCATCATGTTCCTGACAAGATCTCCAAAAATAATTGGAAAATAGGGAGGAAAATATTCAAAATGTGAGAGCCAATAGTGGCCATAAAACACACCTGAAACACCCATGTATCGCATAAGACACTACAGAAGATCTGGGTACATGTCTTCCTGGTCCCTTAAGAGCCTACTGAAATTTCACCCCCATTATAAGAAGGGCTTCAGACATATCCATGCAGTCTCACACTCCCCCTTTGGCATAAAAAAAAATAAACAATCAAATGGGTTGTTCCATGATAATGTTCTTGCATCACCATATTACCTTTTATTGGTCATGTGATACATCACTGATGGAAATAATGATTATCCTTGACAATACTGAAGAAAGTTATCAAGATCCCAAGACCTTGTAAAATAAAAACGGATTTAAAATGGGATAAGGATGGAGCCTCATGAGGTTTTAAACATCTTGCGATGCACCTCATATGGTATGTGAGATACCATAATCCCAGGGTGACATGTCTACCTCACCACATGAGAGCTCACTGACATTTCACCCTTGACATGCAAAGGGATTTAAACAAGTAAAAGTGGTCCTACACTCCCCCTTTGGCTCCAAAATAATAATAATAAGTTTTCATCTATGATAATTCATGTGAATCACAATAAGGCATCTTGTTGTTTACACGTTGCATCACTGATGGGGAGAATGATTGTCCCCAGCAATACTTAAGAACACTCATGATACTCTAGGACCTTGAAAAATAAATAGTGAAATGAAAAGTGTAAATGTAGGTGCCTATTGATATCATAAACATCAGGTGATGTAATCTAAATAGTTTATGAGATACTGCAATACCTGGGAATCATGTCCACCTTGTTTGGAAATATCCCACTGGCATGTCTCCCTAACAAAATGAAGGGATTCATACATCTCCATGCGGTCATGTGCCCCCCTTAAAATACATAATTAAAATAGAAGGTTCTTTCCAGTAAATACTCACACATCACCTCAAGAACCTTTTTTGGTCATGTGACACATTTCCAATGGGTAGAGTGTTTTTTTCAAAAACACTCAAACTAGCCCACAATATTCCCAACCTTTGTAAAATAAATAAGTGAAATAGAAAAGGGAAATAATGGTAACAAATTGTGAAAGTAAGACATGTTGATATCATATGAAAGGAGTTGTACATCCTTGATGATCATCATTCATCCCATGGAATTCCCCTCAACATGTCAGCATGATTCTGTGGAGGCCCTCACGATATGACAGCTTTATCTCACAAAGTCCCCCTGACAAGCCGTCATTGTCTTTTGAAAGTCCCCAGAGAATTTTCCTAAGATCATGTGAAGGCCTTACAACAGGTTCCCTAATCTAATAAAAGTCCCTTGGATGTATGAACAATAAAATATGTAAGTCCCTTAGAATACCTATCTGATTTTGAAGGGACACATTAATTGGATATAATATAATAAATGGGAATTGATGGGATAGTCTCATGGTTGTTAAAAATCACATGACACCCCCAAGATGAGCTATGGTGGGAACTCATGAAATGCGCGACACTAAATACCTATTTTGAATCCATCCAAGATTTTTGTGATATACGCCACATAAATTATGCATAATTGGGGTGGGGAGGCCTATAAGTACCCCACCCCTTCATGAAAAATTCATGGATATTTCCTTGGAACCTCGCACTGGTGAACACAGGTATCAAAGAGGATTTATTAAATTGGTAGATCTTGTAACTGAAAATGGTTTACATGAGTTAATATTTAGAGAACAAAAAAATTGATCATGAAACATGCATATTCACCTCACATTATCACTCATAGATCACTCGAAATACTTATGGTGGGTCACACAAAGAAACTCCTACATATCTTCTAGATCATGTAAGACTTCAAACAAGATAACACTGAACAATTCTAATGAATATATGATAAAAGGATTGAAAAAGGACAAAATATATTAGATACTTATGAAATGGACATATACATTGATCCTCATGAGCTTCACATAAACCACCTAGGTCATGTGACAACACCAGGAGATGTCACCCTGATCATGCGATGCTCCTTTGGTATACAATTTGGATCATGAGAAGTCCTGTGAATATATATCAAATCATAGAGCATGGAACCCCCTAGGCATGCCACCCAGGTCCTTTTAAGCCCTATAATCTTTCCATCTAGACCTTAAATTGTCCCTCATACATGTATCCCTAATAATTTGGCAACATCGGTACATGTCAGCCGAGTCTTGTGAGAGTACATGGTCATGTCGATTATCTCTCAGGACATCCCCTGGATAATCCAACCAAACCTCGTGACATCCTCCCAACATGTTTGATGGATTTTTTGATTCCCCCCAAACATGTATGCATGGATCATGAATCACCCTCTAACCACGTCACACTAACTATTGTGACACCCCCAAAGCATGTCAACCCACTTTCATTATGAAATAAGGGAAATTCAATTGGATCCTATGATATCCTCTAAGCATGTCAGCTAAGATCATGCGATGGATTCTAGGATAAGTAGTCCAGGCCTTGCAATGTCTTCTATACAAGTCATTATTGTCGATGTGATGACCCTCATACATGCCATATGGTTCATGAAATGTCCCTTTGATATGAAAATGGGATCATTCCATTGTCTATGGACATGTACTCAATATAACTAGACATGTATAGACATCTTTAGGCATGTTGGGTCAGATAATTAAGGCATGTCAAGTAGGAAATCAAGTAGGTCAGGTAGATAACCAGTCTAGGTAAGGTATCCAACCTATGATATGATATCCCTATCCAGCCTCTATATGAGAAATACCTTAGTTTTTAATCCCCAATCAAATGAAACTATGATGACTTTGATTCCTTCCATAACCAGGATACATAGGATTCCTTCCCAAGGATTGAGCTCTATATTAATCATTCAAAGGAAAGTCCCAGAATATAGGTCCTATATCCAAAAGTAATGAGACTAATTATTTTCCATCTGTTATTTCCCACACCAAGCATATCTTACGTGGTATTAGGGAGTTGAAATGATCATATCATTCATATAAGGAAGCCTTTGTTTGTAATCCCCAATCAGAGGCATAATATGCAATGTAATCTATATAAGGGAAACCTTAGTGTGTAATAACCAACCCATAGGAACTAAAGTGGATTTTATTCCTACTACAGCTAGGATACGTAGGACGCCTTTCTAAAGGAATTTTCCCAAATAGGCCTCCACCTCAGTTTAAGTCCCGCCATGTCTTCAACACTTTGACCATTGGGACCTCAATTTTCCCATGGGTTGATCATCCCTTCCTCATACACCATTGGGTTGGAAAGCAACATAACTATAAGATCTCTGATTCCTTCCATAATCAGAATATATAGGATGCCATCTTAAGGCCCGAGCTCAATATTTATCATGCCAAGGTTTGTCCCAACATGTAAGTCTCGTATCCATATGCATTGTGATAGATTAATTATTGTACCCTATTTCTCACACCAAGCATGGATCATGTGGGATTAGGTAATTAAAATGGATATATAACACACATCACAATTCTCAACCATCCTGGAAAATCATAGTATGTAATCCCAGATAAGTTTCATGATATAATTTCCCCCGTATAAGAGCATCTACGTTGAGGTTAGTCCCAATGGTGTGATTGGACTATGATAACTCTGATTCCTACTATAACTTAGATACATAGGATATATCATTGAGACTCAAGCTCAAATACATTGTGCTTAAATTCCTTTCATATTTAATTTTCACATAATGTTAAACTTCATGGGTTTAATGAACTATGTGGGCTTCGATTTCAGTAATTAACATGACATATTAGACACCTCATAAAGGTTCAATCCCCTTAGAATATTAAGCACATTCCTACATGGAAAATATTAAAAAGTTCCTGGTTATGAAACTTCAACATATAAGAATATACTCATCACTTGGAAATGTATAAAGAACCTCAGATACATACATATGGATTGACTAATGAATCCACCTTCTGTTGAACATAAATGGGGTTAACATATGCTCATTTTTAAAGGTAACATGTCCCATATCGAGATTAGGAAGAGATTATAAAACATATATTAAATATATAAGAGAGACCCAAAGTAGAAATAATTCCCCCCAAAATGGTGTGATGAGGTCGACCTCCCATCTTCTTGACTAGTGTGAATCTTTAGACATCCTTGTGTTTGAAACCCCAACTGACTACCTATATTTAAAAGGTACACATGTACTAGTTATGTATGTGGGAACGATTGACAATTTATGTTAAGTATTGAAATGGTAAAACTTATGTAAACTCATTCAACCAAGAAATATCCTTCACAACACAAAAAGGGTAGACTTACCAATTCTTTCCAGATCATTTTGTTCACCCAATGAGGGTTCCTAACTATCTCTCTTCCATTGAAAAAAATGGTAAACTAGATGTGAATCTCTCAAATAATATAATGATCTGTTAATCATGAATTGGACCCTTTTTCATTCCATATTCCATGAAAACAAAAACAATGACCCGGATGTAAAACCCTAAAATAGTAGGATGGTCAGTTTTTTCATGTGTCATACCACTATATTGGTATATCCTATGAAATAAACTAATAATTATGACATAAATATTAAAGATGATCCTCTATAACTGAGGATCCCATTAAATAATTCCATCCTCACTTGGACATGTCCACATGAGTAGAATAGCTGGATCTGGAATAAAAGGAAATTTTTTTTAACTATGCATATATGATTGATCACTCATCGTGACTACATTATTTCACTGATAGGTGAAATTTCTCCTTTTTTATGTGTGAATTCAGATTCTTATCTCATTAACAGCACCCCAATCCAAGAAAATGTCTTCATCCATTGATCGTTTTAAAAATCAGTTGTGGCTTCAACTCCTGCAGGTCACAAAATGACTTCACCCACCTGAAAACTTCAACATCGGGTGGAAAAGAGAAAGGTAAGGGAATACCATCAATTTGGTTCAATCCTGGAAATTTAATCTTATCAAGTGGGTCTCCATGCGATGAAACTAAAGAGTCTTCATCTTCTAAGGAATGTGGAATTGAAGCCAGTGGCCCTCGTTCCCATAGCCAACCATTTGGTAGCTTATCTATAGAGCATTAAAATCTCCACATTAATATCTAAAAAAGGTGGACTAGGGATTCAACTATGATTCCCTTATAGTTTAGGAGCTACTGATGAGGGATCATGTCAATTGCTATTGTCAATGTTATCCCATTAGTAACCCTCTGAGGCCCATGCATGGAAAATAGGCAAGGCAAATCAGGCATGAAAGGATCTCGATATCAAAGAGTCGGATCATATCCCAAAATCCACTAAGGTATCCTACCATCATGTTACAGTGGTATCCAGTGAGCAGGATCACATCCCTACTCACTCGAAACAAGTATATGGGCATATTCTTGTATCGGGTATGGGGGAGGTGCATATCCCTACCCCCACACATGAATCACATCAGTATATTCTAGTGGAACAAGCAGGATATAAGTTGGATGATATACCATTTTAAATTGAATATATATATCATCACATAGTGGAGAGAGAAACGGTGCATACTTATATTCCTACTCACACTTTCAAAAAAATGGGATTACATCTTAAAAACAGCTGAATAAATCCTCTATCATATTCTATCACCAGTAAAGATATAGGGATGGGAGTATATTCCAATCACAAAATCCAAAAAATCTTAACACTTTTATAATTATGAACAATTTGTTTATCCATTGCAAGCACACATTATTGATCAATTCCAGGAGGATTATCTGTATATTCTAATAAAATACTAGACATAAGATCGGGTTCAAATTCTCATTCCAACTTGGGCTCACCAAGTGAGAGTCGCACATGCCTCATAGTATAAAGAAAACAATTGCTAGAAATGTCAGCTACCGAGCATGTGAATACCATCATTTATCCCCCATATATAATAAAATATATCTTGTTGGTCATATTCCAGACATGTGAATACCTTAATCATGTATTCTCTTGAAAAATGAATTAACATTGAACCTTAGTGAAATCATGAATGCTGTCAAAAGATAACTCTTTCTACATACCCAAATCCCAAAAATTCTATATACTCAAACCATGATATCACTTTGTCCTTATATCAGTCATGAGATCATTAATACTATCAAACATTTAATTTTCTCCTTATCTCTTCATTTTGCGCATATCATCTTCTTTCCAAAATATTTAAATCACTTTTCATGGTTACTGGTACCATATAATTATCAAAAACCACAAAAACACCATTATATAGATATTCCAATGTTCCACAATTATTATAAATGAAATTCCACAAAATTATTTTGGAATCCCTTTAAATAAACACATAATCATTACACCACATCATTGTCATACTCAACATTGCTAATAGTGATCACATGTGACTTACCTTTGTCCTTTGCCTTAAGAGGTTGCTCACGTTGATCATCATTAACCCTTGGATTAGGGCATTGATTAACATAATGCCCCATTTCCTTTCACTTGACGCATTGAAGTGTTGGTGGTGCGTTCTCTACAGTCTTTTCTTTATTCATATCATTAGCAACCCTTTTTCCATTACTTAGACACTCATCTGCTTGATGACCTTATTTTCCACACTTAAAAAATTTTCTAGCCCATTTAAGACAATCTCCACCATGCTTCTTTCCACACTTTGAGCATAAAGAAACATTTATCTTTTTTCACCACTATTCTGAGATTTCTCCTTGAACTCCATCTTTCGTTTCTTGTCAAAACCATGGGATGGATATGTAACACCAACTTATATTTATACCTTGATAGCACAATGCACAATTTCTTCATAACTACTGAAGTCTCTTATAGCTAATTCCCTTCGAAGACATGATTTTAAACCACTGAAGAATCGATCAACTTTACTTTTAGGTTGGATGATAAAGCCAGATGCATACCTTGCAAGCCTTGTAAAATTCGCTTCGTATATACCAATAGATTCATCATACTTTTGCTTAAGCTCAAGGAAATCCTTTTCTATCTTTTTTTGAAGAATATGAGGGAAGTACTTATTGAAAAATAAGTTCTTAAAATCATCCCATTCCATGGATTCAATTTCATCTCGGGGCCTCGTATTCTTAATTAGAGTCCACCATTGATCTGCTTCACCTTCGAAATGGTAAATAGCCAAAATGACTATTTAATTTTCCAAACAGCGAAGTATGGAAAATATCTTTTCAATGGTATTGATCCATTATTCAGCAATAAGTGGATCAGAAGACCCACTGAAAGAATGTGGACGTTGCCTCATGAAGGACTCAATAGAATATTGTTCCCTTCTCTGCTCATTTGGAAGTCCAGAATGATTCATAGCTTGTGTAAGTATAGCAATAAGAATTTTCAATGCATCTCCCATAACGCTGGTTTATTCCGGAGGAAAATCATTGCATCTTCCATTACATTAATCAACACGGTTCCTTCAGGTTTCAGCCATCGTCTAAAACCCAAAAATAATAGTGTGAGAGGCAAAAATCATGCTTGGGAAAACAACATAATAAAGGGGGAGTACCTTCGATATCTAACATCTTATGTTTAATTATAATATCATTACCATAATTCTAGGACTATAACCTATACTTATACTTAACCTTAGGGACATCCCTATACATACCTTAGAAATATCTCTAGGGATCTCACTAAATTTTTTGCATCCTAGTTTCCAAAGGTTAACTAAACCTTTCCTTTGATACCAAATGTAGATACCCAAAGCTTGACGTACATGTAAATTACATTACTTTTGCAAAATAATTAATAAATAACAAAAAATAGACACCAAAGGACCGTAATAGTTTAGTGTATTTGGAAACTTAGAACATAATATTCTAATCTTGGTGAAAGATCTTCAACATCTCCAATAAAGATCTTCATTTTTTCTTACCTAAAACCTTTATTTCTATCCTGGGTAAAATAAAAAATATAAAGGGTGAGATCAAATGCTCATTAAGGGTAATCATGGAGAAAATAAAACAAACCATATACATTTGAACTTAAAAACATGAACATAATGTTTGAACATCAAAATCTTGAGTTGTGAAATAAATCTTGGAAGTACGTAAGGCATAGATCATAAAGAAACATAAATCATGAAAATATAGTGTGGGAATAAAACATTTAATTGTGGAAAACCATTAAGCACTTTAGATGATTTCAATAGTAGCCAAGGCATTGATGCCAAAACCATCTTAGTGGAAAAAGTACCTTTCTGAATCGAGTTCACTCCTCTTTCCAGTCCTGTAACACTTGAACGGATTAACTTACCATTCCAACCATGTGTATCTCATGAGATATAAATCTTTACCCAATGAATTGGAGTGAGGTATAGGTCCCACCCATCTCATAATGAAATCATTCTTACTTGTACCACAACATGAACATAAATAATTCATCATTACCAAAAGTAAAAAATGGGTTTCAAAAACATCATCCAATCATAAATCAATCCATACTAAAAAATGGATATCATTTCATCATAATAAAAGTGAAACCATGTAAATAATAGAGACATTTTACTTGAAACATACACATATTAAATAATGCCATATTATATGGAAAATGGTTTTGATAAAACACTTGAAATTAATTCATGAGGAAAATATCCTTTATTATTTAAAATCATTTTATTTTCTAAAAATGACATAAAATTTTAAAAGAAAAGGATATTTTTGAAAATAATCATGAAATCTTGTAGAGTAAGTTTCATGAAAATAAGGTGTTATGAAACCGTAAAAATCTGTTCATGCCGTATAAGTTAAAAAACATTTTTCTCGTACTTTTTCTGGAGAAGTCAAAAAGTACCTCATATGGTAAAAAAAATAAAGTTTCCTTCCATACGATGTGGTAAAAGTAAAAACTGGGTAAAAAGGACTTTAAACATACATGAAACCATTTTTAGAAAATAGGGACATTGATGATAAATATAACCCCAATAAATACTTACGAATAAACAATCACAGATAAAACAAAACGAGATTGGAAAAGTTATCCCATACCTGAACCTCATGTATAATGATTTAAATAATGTCATTTACTTATTACAGAATCATATTCATTATTATGATATCATATATGGTTCACTTATGACTTTATATTACCCGTTCTTTTGTAAATTCCATGTTAAAGTAGTGTTTTGGGTAAAATCATTTTATTTATCGTACATGTTTGGACTTGTTGTTATTGATATTATTATTACTTATATCATGATTTACTTACTTCCAGAATGTAAATCATGATTTATATATCATATATATTCAGTATATATATATATAATAGATAGATAAATGAAATGAAACACACCGTTCATTGAGACGGTAGGCCGTACGTACACATGAACGCTGTTTTCCTTTCCTTATTGACTTGAATGGAAGTAAGT
Source organism: Viscum album (assembly GCA_963277665.1). Classification (NCBI taxonomy): domain Eukaryota; kingdom Viridiplantae; phylum Streptophyta; class Magnoliopsida; order Santalales; family Viscaceae; genus Viscum; species Viscum album. The sequence goes on from OY728137.1 coordinate 348,947,019, forward strand.
AGATGACATGTATATATATACATAAATCCAGTAGCTTTATCATTTCATATATTTCATTATTATTCATTATATATACTTAATAATCATTCTTGAGTGGTTAACATGGAGAATGAATTTCATCGCGTCGTGGAGATGGTAATCCGTACGTACGCACGAGCGATGATATCGTTCCCATAATTATTGAATTGAATTGGAGTAGATGATATAATATGTCAGAATCATTATTATTTTATAATAACTATACATAATTATTATTTACACGATTATATCCATCCAATTAAGGTGGTGGTGTAAAAATAGATTACACCATGGGGTGGAGACGGTATTCCGTACGTACGCACGCACAGTGATTTCATTTTTCGTAGGATGGATAGAAGGTGAAATGGAGTTTTTTCATATTTATAATAACATATAAGTTTTTGAGGGATACTGATGTTATTACTTCATAATTAAACCAATAAATAATAAGAAGTATAAGAAGAAAGAAACTTGAATGAATCGGTAGAAGGTATTACCTCTTTCTCGAAGTGCCTCCTTTGAACTTCCTCTTAGGGCACAAGATTTGGTATTTTGAGAAAAAAAGTACCTCTATAAGGTTTCTAGGGAAGTGGGGAAGTAAAATGGGTAGATTTTGTCCGATCTTCAAGGCTCAAAATGGCGTGAGGAGGAGAGGGAGGAGGTTCCCTTTTATAAGGGAGGAGAGGGGCACTTTTGGAAACCTCTAAAATACTAATTTATAATAAACCCTAACCCCACTTAAAAACATCCAAAAATGGCTCATATTCAAATATTAGATGAGATACGGCTGTAATCTCATCAACTAATAAAATTTAGACATATTGTGAATTTATTTTAAACCTTATCAACTTGATTTATTTGTGGTAATAAGATTATAAATTTTAAATAATTACTTATGTGTTGTGAATTGTCCATAATTAAATAATTTATGACATTTCGACAATATAAATTTTATTTTATAATTTTTTAATATTTTTTTGATTTTTAAACAAGTTTATATTATGTTATTTTAATAAAATAACAATAGTGTCAATTTTGACACTATTCATTTTTTGAATTTAAATAAAATCCTAACAGAATATATGTTCAAAATAAAAGCATTAATAGATTCATAACATGTCATGTGTATCTATAAAATTAGTTTATCGCATTAAATAGTTCATGTGATATTTATTTTAATATATTTAAGACCATTTATTTGATATTTTAATCAATAAAATAATTTCAACATCATAATTGTGTCACCTTTAATGTTAATTATTTAATCCATAAAAATTCTAAATAAATTATCATGATGTAGATAATTTTATTAGATTTCTGGAGACTATTCATGTTCGAAGTTTCATGAAGTTTATCACTAAATTAAAATTATTATACTTATAAGATTAAAGGGAGTGACATGTTGTCACTTTCTTTGGTTTTAATAATAATTAAATTATTTTCATTGTAAAAAGTCTGAAAATGAATCTAATCTGACCCTTAGGTGATATGGGTCGACATTTAGTCATCCAATTAAATTTTGGCATGTGTTAGGGTAATTTTATAATCTTATTTTTACCCTTAATGACCCGATTTACCTTTAACTGCAGTAAATAAAAATTACCATAGTTACTATACATAATATCAAAAAAATAAAAGTATCCAATTAACATAATTTGGACTAACTACATTCAAATATGGAAACCATTTTTAAAAATTCAAAACACAGAAGTTGCAATAATTAATTTTATATTAATCCCGTTGTTAAGAAAATGGGTTTTAAAAGTTAAAACATTGCAAAAGATTGAAATGATTTTACTTATGAATTCAAAGTAAAATCAATTCTAATGACATAAATTATATTAAATGGTAAAAATATATTCTATTTATACTTTAAAATAATTCAATATTATAATTTAACCATATAAATTATTACGATGAAAAAAGTTTTTTTAATTAAAATATAGCATGTTTTTACTATTCATTAAAATATGAAAGTAATCAGAATAATATGAAAAATTTATCCAAAGTAGATTTTTATATCCTTATTCAAAATAAGGTTTTTTTTTGTAAAATTTTACTTATAAACCTGTCAAAAACTAGATTTAAAGTGAGTGCTCAATCAAAAGGCGGAAAAACAAAATTTTTGGAAAAATACTTAATTTACTCGAAAAAAATATTTTGTTCACATACCATGTTTTAAAAAATGTGTAATATGAATAATAATGTTATAAAATTCAAAATTAAGTTAACACTATTCATAGCGGCTAGCCCATAATAATATTATAACAATATATCGTTGTTTAGTGAAACCCGGTATTGCGTACTACACACGCTATCGAGGAAGGTCGTGATTGCGTGTAACACAAGCCAGGTCAGGGTTGCGTGTTGTGAAAGACTCTTTTGTTGTTACGTATAATAGAATCCAACCATATTTCATTTATACATTGAATATATATATATATATATACTCAATGTTGTTTAGAATAACTACTATCAAACGAACATGAAATTGTGTGTAACACAATCCAAGAATATTGTTGCGTATACTGCAAGCTAATATGGTGTTTCATATAGAACAATATAATCTTGGTGTAGCATACAACAGAAGATATGAATGAAATTAAAAATAATATATCTCATAAAATCTCGTGGTGTTACATTCTACCCCCCTTAAAATGAATTTCTCCCTCGAAATTCATCGGGGTTATAAATGGTTTATTACACGAGAGTTTCTTTCATAGAAACCCACATCGTAAAAAGAAATACCAAAAGTTTTCTTTAAAAACTAAAGTATGAAACGTAACGGTTACCCAAATTAACTAATCACTGGGTTTCCACATAGGATAACATAGGTGAAAATATGGATATGGAAGTGAAATCTAACCATCAAGTTCTGATGGAGAGTGGTAGAGAACATGGCTATGATAAAGACAACTGTTACAAAGCCATAAATTTGTGATGATCTAAGGGACCATCTGATTCATCAGATATGAGGGAATTAGGACAACATTTTTGGTTTTCAAGATCATTTCTCTAAATTTGATGAATTAAAAGAAATATTTACATGATTTTGGTACAATCTCACTATTGCTTGTGCCTTGAACAATTTATACATCATCTCTTAAAGAAATGAAGTTGAATTTGTTATTTGTGCAGAGTTAGCAGATCATGTGATAGAATGATGGGTCATTCCATCTGATTCAATCAAAAGGTTAGCAAAAGTTATCAAATATACACAAGTCCATTTATGGGGAGGTTAATCGTATATGATTCCAAAAATGAACTTATACTTCATTTATCATAACACTTAATAAAATAAAACTAGTTTCTACTAACCAGGGACTTCCTGTAGGCCAGTGGTTGGCGCTAAAGGCCCGTTGCACTTTGGTTGTGGGTTCGATTCCCGCAGCCTTGTCTGACGTGATGGGTTGTCGCCCATCCTATGGGTTGTCCTTTTTCTAAAACTACACTATTATAACATTCCTTCAATAATATTGAAAAAAGTTCTAGCATTAATCAATACTATCTTAATTCATTCTAATCTTTAGGCTTATCCAAAATACTTTTGTCCAAGCACATAGTATAAAGAAAACAATTACTAGAAATTTCATCTACCAAGCATGGGAATACCATAATTTATCCCCCATATATCATAAAATATATCTTGTTGGTCACATTCCAGACATGTGAATACCTTAATCATGTATTCTTTTGAAAAATTAATACTCGTTAAACCTTTGTAAAATCATGAATGCTGTCAAAAGCTAACTCTTTCAACATACCAAAATCCCAAAAATTCTATATAATCAAACCATGATATCACTTTGTCCTTATATCAGTCATGATTTCATTAATACTATCAAACAATTAATTTTCTCCTTATCCCTTCATTATGCGCATATCATATGCTTTCCAAAATATTTGAATCACTTTTCATGGTTACCAGAACCATATAATTATCGAAATCCTCAATAAACCATTACATATATATTCTAATGTTCAACAATTACTATAAATGAGATTACACAACATTATTTTGGAATCCCTTTACATAAATACATAATCATTCCACCACATCGTTTTCATACTTAAAATTTCTAATAGTGATCGCATGTGACTTCCCTTTGTCCTTTTCCTTAAGAGGTTTCTCATGTTAATCATCATTAACCCTTGGATTAGGGCATTGATTAGAAAATTTTCCCATTTCCTTTCACTTGAAGCATTGAAGTGTTGTTGGTGTGTTCTCTACATTCTTTTCTTTATTCACGTCATTAGAAACCCTTTTCCATTACTTCGACACTTAGCTGCTCGATGACCTTCTTTTCCACACTTAAAACATTTTCTAGTCCCTTTAAGACAATCTCCACAATGATTCTTTCCACACTTTTATCATAAAGAAACATTTATCTTTCTTTCACCATTATTCTGAGATTTCTCCTTGAACTCCATCTTTCATTTCTTGTCAAACCATGAGATTGATATGTAACACCAACTTCCATTTCTACCTTGATATAACAATGCACTATTTCATCATAGCTACTGAAGTCTCTTATAGCTAATTCCCATCGAAGACTTGATTTTAAGCCACTGAAGAATCGATCAACTTTACTTTCATGTTGGATGATAAATCCAGATGCATACCTTGCAATCCTTGTAGAATTCTCTTTGTATATACCAACAGATTCATCTTCCTTTTACTTAAGCTCAAGGAAATCCTTTTAGATCTTTGTTCAAAGAATATGAGGGAAGTACTTATTGAAAAATAAGTTCTTGAACTCATCCCATTCCACTGATTCAATTTCATCTCGGGGCCTCGTATTCTTAATTAGAGTCCGCCATTGATCTGCTTCACCTTTGAACTGGTAAATAGCCAGAATGATTTTTTCATGTTCTGAACAGCGAATTATGGAAAATATATTTTCAATGGTACTTATCCATTGTTTAGAAACAAGTGGATATGAATACCCACTGAAAGAAGGTGGATGTTTCCTCATGAAGGAATCAATAGAATATTATTCCCTTCTCTGCTCATTTGGAAGTCCACAATGATTCAAAGCTTGTATAAGTATAGAAAAAAAAATTCATGCAATCTCCCAAAAAGTTGGTTTTTTTTCAGGAGGAAAATCATTGCATCTTCCATTCAATTGATCAAGACGGTTCCTTCGGGTTCTAGCCATCATCTAAAACCCAAAAATAATAGTGTGAGAGGAAAAAATCATGATAGGGAAAACAACATAATAAAGGGAGAGTACCTTCAATATCTAACATCTTAGGTTTAATTCTAATATCATTACCGTAATTCTAGGACTATAAACTATACTTATACTTAACCTTAGAAACATCTCTAGACATACCTTAGAAATATTTCTAGGGATCTCAGTAAAGTTTTCACATCCTAGTTTCAAAAGGTTAACTAAACCTTTCCTGTGATACCAATTTTAGAGACCCAAAGCTTGATGTACATGGACATTACATAACTTAGGCGAAATACATAATACATAAAAAAAACAGACACCAAAGGACTGTAATAGTTTAGTATCTTTGGAAACTTGGAACATAATCTTCTAATCTTGCTGAAAGATCTTCAACATCTCCCATAAAGATCTTCCTTTATTTTCTTACCTAAAACCTTTCTTTATATCCTAGGGAAAATAAAACATATAAAGGGTGATCTCAATTTCTTAGTAAGGGTAATCATGGAGAAAATAAAACAAACATTATACATTTGAGCTTCAAAACATGAACATAAAGTTTGAACATAAAAATCTTGAGTTGTGAAATAAATCTTGGCATTACGTAAGGCATAGATCATAAAGAAACATAAATCATGATAAAATAACATGGGAATAAAACATTTAATTGTGGAAAACCATTAATCACTTGATATTATTTCCATAGTAGCCCAGGCATTTTTGCGAAGACCATCTTAGTGGACAAAGTCCCTTTCTAAATCGAGTTCACTCCTCATTCCAGTCCTGTAACACTGAACCGGATTAACTTACCGTTCCATCCATGTCTATATCTTGAGATATAAATCATTACCCAATGCATTGGGGGGAGATATAGGTCCCACCCATCTCATAATTAAATCATTCTTACTTGTGCCACAACATGAACATAAATCATTCATCATTACCCAAAGTATAAAATGGGTTTCATAAACATCATCCAATCATAACACAATCCATTCAAAAAAATGGATATAATTTCATCATAAGAAAAGTGAAACCATGTAAATTATAGAGACATTATACTTGAAACATACACATATGAAATAATTCCATCTTATATGGAAAATGGTTTTGATAAAACACTTGAAATGAATTCTTAAGGAAAATATCCTTTCTTCTTTAAAATCATTTTATTTTCTCAAAATGACATAAAATTTTAAAAGAAAATGATTTTGTTGAAAATAATCATGAAATATTGTAGAGTAAGTTTCATGAAAATAAGGCGTTATGAAACCGTAAAAATTCGTTCATGCCGTATAAGTTAAAAAAACATTCTTATCGTACTTTTGCCAGAAAAGTCAAAAAGTACCTCGTATGGTAAAAAAAGAATGATTTCTTCCATACGATATGGTAAAATTAAAAAATGGGTAAAAAGGACTTTAAACATACATGAAACCATTTTTATAAAACAAGGACATGGATGATAAATATAACCCCAGTAAATACTTACGAATAAAAAACTCTCGGATAAAACAAAACGAGATTGGAAAAGTTATCCCATATCTGAACCTCCTGTATAATGATTTAAACAATTTCATTTACTTATTAAAGAATAATATTTAATGTTATGATATCATATGTGGTTCAATTCTGACTTTATATTACCCGTTCGTTTGTAAATTCCATGTTAAAGTAGTGTTTTTGGTAAAATAATTTTATTTATCGTACATGTTTGGACTTGTTGTTCTTGATATTATTATTACTAATATCATGATTTAATTACTTCCAGAATTTAAATCATGATTTATATATCATATATATTCACTATATATATAATAGATAGATAAATGGAATGAAACACACCGTTCATGGAGACGGTAGGCCGTACGTACACATGAACGTTGTTTTCCTTTCCTTATTGACTTGAATGGAAGTAAGTAGATAATATATATATATATGCATAAATACAGTAGCTATATCATGTCATATATTTCATTATTATTCATTATATATACTTAATAATCATTCTTCAGTGGTTAACATGGAGAATGAATCTCATCGCGTCGTGGAGACGGTAATCCGTACATAAACACGAGCGATGATATCGTTCCCATAATTATTGAATTGAATTGGAGTGGATGATATAATATATCAGAATCATTATTATGTTATAATAACTATACATAGTTATTCTTTACCCATTATATGCATCGAAGTAAGGTGGTGGTGGAAAAAAAGATTACACCTTGGCGTGGAGACGGTATTCCGTACATACGCACGCGCGATGATTTCATTTTCCGTAGGATAGATAGAAGGTGAAATGGGTTTTTTTCAGATTTATAATAACATATCAGTGTATTAGGGATACCGATGTTATTACTTCATAATGAAACCACTAAATAAGAGTAATTATAAGAAGAAAGAAACTTGAATGAATCGGTAGAAGGTATTACCTCTTTCTTGAAGTGCCTCCTTTGAACTTCATCTTAGGGGACTAGAGTTGGTCTCTTGAGAAGACCAGTAACTCTATAAGGTTTATAGGGAAGTGGTTAAGTTAAATGGTCATAGGTTGGCCAAGATTCATTGCTAAAAATGGTGTGAGGAGGAGAGGGAGGAGGTTCCCTTTTACAAGGGAGGAGAGCAGTACTTTTGGAAACCTCTAAAATACTAATTTATAATAAACCCTAAACCCACTTAAAAAATTTCAAAAATGACTCATATTCGAATATTAGATGAGATAGGGTTGTAATATCATCAACCAATAAAATTTAGACATATTGTGAATTTATTTTAAACATTATCAACTTGATTTACCCTTCTTTAATCTATTTAATTTTATTTGTGGTAATAAGATTCTAAATTTTAAATAATTACTTATGTGCAGTGAATTGTACATAATTAAATAATTTATAACATTTTCAACAATATAAATTTTATTTTATAATTTTTAAATATTTTTGGGATTTTTAAACAATTTTATACTATGTTATTTTTATAAAATAACAATAGTGGAAATTTTGACACTATTCATTTATTTGAATTTTAATAAAATCCCCAAAGAAGATATGTTCAAAATAAAAGCATTAATAGATTCATAACATGTCATATGTATATAGAAAATTAGTGGAGAACATTAAATAGTTCATGTAATATTTATTTTATTATTTTTAAAACCATTTATTTGATATTTTAATCAATAAAATAATTTCAACATCACTATTGGGTCACCATTAATGATAATTATTTAATCCCTAAAAATTATAAATAAATTTTCATAATATAGATAATTTTATTATATTTCTGGAGACTATTCATGTTCTAAGGTTCATGAAGTTTATCACTAAAATAAAATTATTATACTTATAAGATTTAAGAGAGTGACATGTTGTCACTTTCTTTGATTTTAATAATAATTAGATTATTCTCATGGTCAAAAGTCCAAAAAATGAATCTAATCCAACCCTTAGGTGATATGGGCCCACATTTAGCCATCCAATAGAATTTTTTCATGTTTTAGGGTAATTTTATAATCTTATTTTTACCCTTAATTACCCGATTTACCTTTAGCTGCAGTAAATAAAAATTACCGTAGTTACTATTCATAATATAAAAAATAAATAAAATCAACCTATTAACATAATTTGGACCCACTGAATTAAAATATGGAATCTATTTTTAAAAATTCCAAACACGGATATTGCAGTAAGTAATTTAAAAGTAATCCCGTTGTTAAGAAAACGGGTTTTAAAAGTTAAAACATTACAAAAGATTGAAATGATTTTACCTATGAATTCAACATAAAATCAATGCTAATGACATAACTTATATTAAATGGTATAAATATATTCTATTTATATTTTGAAATAATTCAATATTTTAATTTGGCCATATAAATTATTACGATGAAAAAATTTGTTTTTAATTAAAATATAGCGTGTTTTTACTATTCATTAAAATATGAAAGTTATCAGAATAATATGAAAATTTTATCCATTATAAATTTTTATATTCTTATTCCAAAGAAGAATTTTATTTTGTCAAATTTAACTTATAAACCTGTCAAAAACTAAATTTAAAGTGGGTTATCCCTCAAAAGGCGGCAAAAATGCAGTTTTTGAAAAATATTTATGTTACCCAAAAAATTTATTTTGTTCACATACCATGTTTTAGAAAATGTTTAAGATGAATAATAATGTTATAAAATTCAAAATTTAGTTAATACTATTAATAGTGGCTAGTCCATAATAATATTATAACAATATATCGTTGTTTAGTGAAACCCGTTGTTGCGTACTACACATACTATCGAGGAAGGTTGTGATTGCGTGTAACGCAAGCCAGGTCAGGGTTGCGTGTAGTGAAAGACTCGTTTGTTTTTTCCTATAACAGAATCTAACCATATTTCATTTATAAATTTAATATATATATATATATATATATACTCAATGTTGCATAGAATAACTACTATTAAACGAACTTGAAATTGTGTGTAACACAATCCAAGAATAGTGTGCGTATACTGAAAGCTAATATGGTGTTCCATATAGCGCAAGATAATCTTGGTGTAGCATACAACAGAAGATATGAAATAAATTTAAAATAATATATCTCATAAAATATCAGGGTGTTACATTCTACCCCCCCCCCCCCTAAAATGAATTTCGCCCTCGAAATTCACCGGTGTTATAAATGGTTTATTACATGAGAGTTTCTTTCATAGAAACCCACATCGTAAAAAGGAATACCAAAACTTTTCACTAAAAACTAAAGTATGAAACATAAGGGTTACCCAAATTAACTAATCACTGGGTTTCCACATACGATAACATAGGTGAAAATATGGATATGGAAGAGAAATCTAACCATAAAGTTCTGATGGAGAGTGGTAGAGGACATGGCTATGATAAAGCCAACCATCACAAAGCCAGAAATTTGTGATGATATAAGGGACCATCTGATTCATCAGATATGAGGGAATTATGACACCATTTTTGGTTTTTAAGATCATTTCTCTAAAGTTAATGAATTAAAAGAAATACTTACATGATTTTGGTACAATCTCACTATTGTTTGTGCCTTGAACAATTTATACTTCTTCTCTTAAAGAAATGAAGTTGAACTTGTTATTTGTGAAGAGTTAGCAGTTCATGTGATAGAATGATGGGTCATTCCATCTGATTCAATCAAAAGGTTAGAAAAAGTTATCAAATATACATAAGTCTATTTATGGTGAGGTTAATAGTATATGATTCCAAAAATGAACTTATAATTCATCTATCATACCAATTAATAAAATAAAAGTAGTTTCTACTAAATAGGGATTTCTTATAGGCCAGTGGCTGGTGCTAAAGGCTTGTCGCACTTCGGTTGTGGGTTCGATTCCCACAGCCTTGTCCGACGCGATGGGTTGTCGCCCATCCTATGGGTTGTCCTTTTTCTAAAACTACACTATTATAACATTCCTACAATAATATCGAAAAAAGTTCTAGACTTAAATAATAATATCTTAATTCATTCCAATCTTTAGGCTTATCCAAAATACTTCTCTCCAAGCTCATAGTATAATGAAAACAATTACTAGAAATGTCATCTACCGAGCATGTGAGTACCATCATTTATCCCCCATATATTATAAAATATATCTTGTTGGTCACATTCCAGACATGTGAATACCTTAATCATTTATTCTCTTGAAAAATGAATTCCTATTAAACCTTAGTGAAATCAGGAATACTGTCAAAAGCTAACTCTTTCTACATACCAAAATCCCAAAAATTTTATATACTAAAACCATGACATCTCTTTGTCCTTATATCAGTCATGAGCTCATTAATACAATCTAACATTTAATTTTCTCCTTATACCTTCATTATGCACATATCATCTGCTTTCCAAAATATTTGAATCACTTTTCATGGTTACCAGTACCATATAATTATCAAAAACCGCAATAAACCATTACATAGATATTCCAATGTTCCACAATTACTATAAATGAGATTCCACAACATTATTTCAGAATCCCTTTACATAAACACATAATCATTCCACCACATTGTTGTCATACTCAACATTGATAATAGTGATTGCATGTGACTTCCATTTGTCTTTTTCCTTAAGAGGTTTCTCACGTTGATCATCATTAACCCTTGGATTAGGGCATTGATTAGCATAGTGCCCCATTTCCTTGCACTTGAAGCATTAAACTGTTGGTGGTGTGTTCTCTACAGTCTTTTCTTTATTCACATCATTAGAAACCCTTTTTCCATTACTTAGACACTCAGATGCTCAATGACCTTCTTTTCCACACTTAAAACATTTTCTAGTCCCTTTAAGACAATCTCCACCATGCTTCTTTCCACACTTTGAGCATAAAGAAACATTTATTTTTTTCACCATTATTCTGATATTTCTCCTTGAACTCTATCTTTTGTTTCTTGTCAAAACCAGGAGATTGATATGTAACACCAACTTCAATTTCTACCTTGATAGCATAACGCACAATTTCATCATAGCTACTGAAGTCTCTTATAGCTAATGCCCTTCGAAGACTTGATTTTAAGCCACTGAAGAATCGATCAACTTTACTTTCAGGTTAGATGATAAATCTAGATGCATACCTTGCAAGCCTTATAAAATTCACTTCGTATATACCAACAGATTCATCATCCTTTTTCTTAAGATCATGGAAATCCTTTTCCATTTTGTTTGAAGAATACGAGGGAAGTACTTATTGAAAAATAAGTTCTTGAACTCATCCCATTTCATGGATTCAATTTCATCTCAGGACCTCGTAATATTAATTAGAGTCCACCATTGATCTGCATCACCTTCGAAACGGTAAATAGCTAGATTGACTTTTTCATTTTCCAAATAGAGAAGTATGGAAAATATCTTATCAATGGTACTATTCCATTGTTCAGCAACAAGTGGATCAGAAGACCCACAGAAATAAGGTGTATGTTTCCTCATGAAGGGCTCAATAGAATATTGTTCCCTTCTCTACTCATATGGAAGTCCATAATGATTCATAGCTTGTGTAAGTATAGTAATAATATTTTTCACTCCATCTCACAAAACATTGGTTTTTTCAGGAGGAAAATCATTGCATCGTCCATTACATTGATCAACACGGTTCCTTTGTGTTCCAACCATCGTCTAAAACCTAAAAAAAATAGTGTGAGAGGAAAAAATCATGCTAGGGAAAACAACATAATAAAGGGGGAGTACCTTAAATATCTAACATCTTAGGCTTAATTCTAATATAATTACCATAATTCTAGGACTATAACCAATAATTATACTTAACCTTAGGGACATACCTATACATACTTTAGAAATATCTCTAGGGATCTCACTAAAGTTTTCACATCCTAGTTTCCAAAGGTTAACTAAATCTTTCCTCTGATACCAACTCTAGAAACCCATATATTGACATACATGGACATTACATTACTTTTGTGAAATACTTAATACATAACAAAAACAGACAAAAAAGGACAATAATAGTTTAGTGTCTTTGGAAACTTGGAACATAATCCTCTAATTTTGGTGAAAGTTCTTCAACATATCCCATAAAGATCTTCCTTTTTTACCTAAAACCATTCTTTATATCTTGGGGAAAATAAAACATATAAAGGGTGAGCTCAAATTCTCAGTAAGAGAATGCATGGAGAAAATAAAACAAACCATATACATTTTCACTTCAAAACATGAACATAATGTTTGAACATCAAAATCTTGAGTTGTGAAATAAATCTTGGCAGTACGTAAGGAATAGATCATAAATAAACATAAATCATGATAAAATAGCATGGGAATAAAACATTTAATTGTGGAAAACCATTAATCACTTGATATGATTTCCATAGTATCCAAGGCATTGCTTCCAAGACCATCTTAGTGGACAAAGTCCCTTTCTAAATCAAGTTCACTCCTCGTTCCAGTCCTGTAACACTAAACCGGATTAACTTACCGTTCCAGCGATGACTATCTCATGAAAGATAAATCATTACCCAATGCATTTGGGGGAGATATAGGTCCCACCCATCTCATAATTAAATCATTCTTACTTGTGCCACAACATGAACATAAGTCATTCATCATTTCCCAAAGTATAAAATGGGTTTCATAAATATCATCCCATCATAACACAATCCATACAAAAAAATGGATATCATTTCATCATAAGAAATGTGAAACCATGTAAATAATAGAGACATTATTCTTGAAACATACACATATGAAATAATTCCATCTTATATGGAAAATTGTTTTGATAAAACAGTTGAAATGAATTCTTGAGGAAAATATCCTTTCTTCTTTAAAATCATTTTCTTTTCTCAAAATGACATACAATTTTAAAAGAAAAGGATTTTTTTTTAAAATAATCATGAAATCCTGTAGAGTAAGATTCATGAAAATAATGCGTTATAAAACCATAAAAATCCATTCATGTCGTATAAGTTTAAAAAATCATTCTTCTCGTACTTTTGTCAGAAAAGTCAAAAAGTACCTCATATGGTAAAAAAAAGAAAGATTCCTTCCATATGATGTGGTAAAAGTAAAAAATGGGTAAAAATGACTTTAAACATACATGAAACCATTTTTATAAAACAGGGACATGGATGATAAATACAACCCTAGTAAATACTTACGAATAAACAATCTCGAATAAAACAAAACGAGATTGGAAAAGTTATCCCATATATGAACCTCCTGTATAATGATTTAAATAATTTCATTTACTTATTACAGAATCATATTCATTGTTATGATATCATATATGGTTCAATTATGACTTTATATAACCCGTTCTTTTGTAAATTCCATGTTATAGACGTGTTTTGTGTAAAAAACATTTATTTATCATACATGATTGGACTTGTTGTTCTTGATATTATTATTACTTATATCATGATTTACTTACTTCAGAATGTAAATCATGATTTATATATCATATATATTTAGTATATATATATATAATATATATAGATAAATTAAATGAAACACACTGTTCATGGAGACGGTAGGCCGTACGTACGCATGAACGTTGTTTTCCTTTCCTTATTGACTTCAATAGAAGTAAGTATATGACATATATATATATATATATATATATACATAAATACAGTATCTTTATCATGTCATATATTTCATTATTATTCATTATATATACTTGATAATAATTTTTGAGTGGTTAACATGGAGAATGAATCTCATCGCGTCGTGGAGACGGTAATCCGTACGTATGCACGAGTGATGATATCGTTCCCATAATTGTTAAATTGAATTTGAGTGGATGATATAATATCTCAGAATCATTATTATGTTATAATAACTATACATAGTTATTATTTACCCCATTATGTCCATCCAAGTAAGGTGGTGGTGGAAAAACATATTACACCATGGCGTGGAGACGGTATTCCGTACATACGCACGCGCGGTGATTTCATTTTCCGTAGGATGGATAGACGGTGAAATGGGGTTGTTTCATATTTATAATAATATATCAGTATATGAGGGATATATATTTTATTACTTCATAATGAAACCACTAATGAATCGTAAGTATAAGAAGAAAGAAACTTGAATGAATCGGTAGAAGGTATTACCTTTTTCTCGAAGTGCCTCCTTTAAACATCCTCTTAGGGCACTAGAGTTGGTCTTTTGAGAAGACCAGTACCTCTATAAGGTTTATAAGGAAGTGGGGAAGTGAAATGTTCAGAGTTTGGCCGAGCTTCAGGGCTCAAATGGTGTGAGGAGGAGAGGGAGGAGGTGCTCTTTGATAAGGGAGGAGAGGGGCACTTTTGGAAGCCTCTAAAATACTAATTTATAATATACCCTAACCCCAGTTAAAAACATTCAGAAATGACTCATATTAGAATATTAGATGAGATAGGGTTTTAATCTCATCAACCAATAAAATTTAGACATATTTTGAATTTCTTTTAAGCATTATCAACTTGATTTATCCTTATTTAATCTATTTAATTTTATTTGTGGTAATAAGATTCTAAATTTTAAATAATTACTTATGTGTTGTGAATTGTCCATAATTAAATAATTTATGACATTTTAGACAATGTAAATTTTATTTTATAATATTTAAATATTTTTTAGATTTTTAAACAATTTTATATTATGTTATTTTTATAAAATAACAATAGTGTCAATTTTGGCACTATTCATTTATTTGAATTTAAATAAAATCCCCAGAGAATATATGTTCAAAATAAAAGCATTAATAGATTCATAACATGTCATATGTATCTAGAAAATTAGTGGAGCACATTAAATAGTTCATGTAATATTTATTTTAATATTTTTAAAAATATTTATTTGTTATTTCAATCAATAAAATAATTTCAACATCACTATTGTGTCACCTTTAATGATAATTATTTAGTCTCTAAAAATTCTAAATAAATTATAATGATGTAGATAATTTTATTAGATTTCTTGATACTATTCATGTTTGAATTTTAATTAAGTTTATCACTAAATTAAAATTATTATACTTATAAGATATAAGAGAGTGACATGTCGTCACTTTCTTTGGTTTTAATAATAATTAGATTATTTTCAGGGTCAAAAGTCCAAAAAATGAAGCTAATCCGACCCTTAGGTGATATGGGTCGACCTTTAGTCATCCAATAGAATTTTGGCATGTGTTATGGTAATTTTATAATCTTATTTTTACCCTTAATTACACGATTTACCTTTAACTACAGTTAATAAAAATTACCGTAGTTACTATTCATAATATCAAAAAAATTAAAGTGACCTATTAACATAATTTGGACCCACTTAATTAAAATATGGAATCCATTTTTAAAAATTCCAAACACAGAATTTGCTATAATTAATTTAAAATTAATCTTTTTGTTAAGAAAATGTGTTTTAAAAGATAAAATATTGCAAAAGATTGAAGTGATTTTACCTATGAATTCAATGTATAATAAATGTTAATGACATACATTATATTAAATGGTAAAAATATATTCTATTTATACTTTGAAATCATCAATATTATAATTTAACCATGTAAATTATTACGATGAAAAAAAGTTGTTTTTAATTAAAATATAGCGTGTGTTTACTATTCATTAAAATATGAAAGTTATCAGAATAATATTAAAAATTTATCCAAAGTAAATTTTTACATCTTTATTCGGAAGAAGAATTTTATTTTTTCAAATTGAAATTATAAACCTGTCAAAAACTAGATTTGAAGTGGGTGTTCCATCAAAAGGCGGCAAAACTGCATTTTTTTAAAAATAATCATTTTACCCGTAAAAATTATTTTATTCATATACAATGTTTTATAAAATGTGTAGGATGAATAATAATTTTATAAAATCAAAAATTTATTTAATAATATTCATATCGGCTCGTCCATAACAATATTATAACAATATATCGTTGTTTAGTGAAACCCGGTATTGTGTACTACACACGCTATCGAGGAAGGTCACGATTGCGTGTAACGCAAGCCAGGTCAGGGTTGCGTGTAGTGAAAGACTCCTTTGTTGTTGCATATAACATAATCCAACCATATTTCATTTATTCATTGAATATATCTATATATATACACTCAATGTTTTGTAGAATAACTACTATCAAACGAACTTGAAATTGTGTGTAACATAATCCAAGAATAGTGTGCGTATACGGCAAGATAATATGGTGTTGTGTATAGCGCAAGATAATCTTGGTGTAGCATACAACAAAATATATGAAAGAAATTATAAATAATATATCTCATAAAATCTCGGGGTGTTACATTCTACCCCCCCCCCCCTTAAAAGGAATTTCGCCCTCGAAATTCATGGGGGTTATAAATGGTTTATTACATGAGAGTTTCTTTCATAGAAACCCACATCGTAAAAAGGAATACCAAAAAATTTCTTTAAAAACTAATGTATGAAATGTAAGGGTAACCCAAATTAACTAATCACTAGGTTTCCACATAGGATAACATAGGTGAACATATGGATATGGAAGAGAAATCTAACTATTAAGTTCTAATGGAGAGTGGTAGAGGAAATGGCTATGATAAATCCAACCATCACAAAGCCATAAATTTGTGATGATCTAAGGGACCATCTGATTCATCAGATATGAGGGAATTAGGACAACTTTTTTGGTTTTCAATATCATTTCTCTAAATTTGTGGAATTAAAACAAATACTTTGATGATTTTGGTACAATATCACTATTGTTCGTGCCTTGAACAAATTATACTTCATCTATTAAATAAATTAAGTTGAATTTGTTATTCATGAAGATTTAGCAGATCATGTGATAGATTGATGGGTCATTCCATCTGATTCAATCAAAAGGTTAGAAAAAGTTATCAAATATACATAAGTCCATTTATGGTGAGGTTAATCATATATGATTCCAAAAATGAACTTATAATTCATCTCTCATACCAATTAATAAAATAAAACTAGTTTTTACTAACCAGGGACTTCTTGTAGGCCAGTGGTTGGCGCTAAAGGCCTGTCACACTTCTGTTGTGGGTTCGATTCCCAAAGCCTTGTCCGACGCGATGGGTTGTCGCCCATCCTATGGGTTGTCCTTTTTCTAAAACAACAATATTATAACATTACTACAATAATATCAAAAAAAGTTCTAGCCTTAAACAATACTACCTTAATTCATTCCAATATTTAGGCTTATCCAAAATACTTCGGTCTAATCTCATAGTATAAAGAAAACAATTACTAGAAATGTCATCTACCGAGCATGTGAATACCATAATTTATCCCCTATATATCATAAAATATATCTTTTTGGTCACATTCCAGACATGTGAATACCTTAATCATGTATTCTCTTGAAAAATGAATACCCATTGAACCTTAGAGAAATCATGAATGCTGTCAAAAGTTATCTTTTTCTACATACCAGAATCAAAAAATTCTATATACTCAAAACATGATATCACTTTGTCCTTATATCAGTCATGAGCTTATTAATACTATCAAACATTTAATTTTCTCTTTATCCCTTCATTATACACATATCATCTTCTTTACAAAATATTTTAATCACTTTTCAAGGTTACTGGTACCATATAATTATCGAAAACTGTAATAAACCATTACATAGATATTCCAATGCTCCACAATTACTATAAATGAGATTCCATGATATTATTTTGGAATCCCTTTACATAAACACATAATCACTCCACCACATTGTTGTCATACTAAACATTGATAATATTGATCGTATGTGACTTCCCTTTGTTCATTGTATTAATAGGTTTCTCATGTTGATCATCATTAACCCTTGGATTAGGGCATTTATTAGTATAATGCCCCATTTCCTTGCACTTGAAGCATTAAAGTGTTGGTGGTTCATTCTCTACAGTATTTTCTTTATTCACATCATTAGATACCCTTTTTCCATTACTTTGACACTCAGTTGCTCGATGACCTCATTTTCTACACTTAAAACATGTTCTAGTCCCTTTAAGACAATCCCCAACATGCTTCTTTCCACACTTTGAGCATAAAGAAACATTTATTTTTTTCACCATTATTCTGAGATTTCTTCTTGAACTCCATCTTTCGTTTCTTGTCAAAACCATGAGATGGATATGTAACACCAACTTCAATTTCTACCTTGATAGCACAACGCACAATTTCTTCATAGCTACTGAAGTCTCTTATAGCTAATTCCCTTCGAAGACTTTATTTTAAGCCACTGAACAATCGATAAGCTTTACTTTTAGGTTGGATGATAGAGCGAGATGCATACCGTGAAAGGCTTGTAAAATTCACTTCGTTTATACCAACAGATTCAACATCCTTTTTCTTAATCTCAGGGAAATCCTTTTCCATCTTTGTTCGAAGAATATGAGGGAAGTTCTTATTGAAAAATAAGTTCTTGAACTCATCCCATTCCATGGATTCAATTTCATCTCAGGGCCTCGTATTCTTAATTAGAGTCCACCATTGATCTGCTTCACCTTTGAAATGGTAAATAACCAGAATGAATTTTTCATATTCCGAATAGCGAAGTATGGAAAATATCTTTTCAATGGTACTAATCCATTGTTCAGCAACAAGTGGATCAGAAGACCCACTGAAAGAAGGTGGACGTTGCCTCATGAAGGACTCAATAGAATATTGTTACCTTCTCCACTCATTTGGAAGTCCAGAATGATTCATAGCTTGTGTAAGTATAGAAATAAGATTTTGCACTCCATCTCCCAAAAAGTTGGTTTGTTCAGGAGGACAATCATTGCAACCTCTATTACATTTATCAACACGGTTCTTTAGGGTTCCATCCATCATCTAAAACCCAAATAGAATAGTGTAAGAGGCAAAAATCATGCTAGGAAAAAAACATAATAATGGGGGATTACCATCAATATCTAACATCTTAGGTTTAATTCTAATATCATTACCCTAATTCTAGGACTATAACCTATACTTATACTTAACCTTAAGGACATCCCTAGACATACTTTAGAAATATATCTAGGGATCTCACTAAAGTTTTCGCATCCTAGTTTCCAAAGGTTAATTAAACCTTTCCTCTGATACCAACTGTAGACACCCAAATCTTGACATACATCGACATTACATTACTTTTGATAAATACTTAATACATAAAAAAACAGACAAAAAATGACTATAATAGTTTAGTGTCTTTGGAAACTTGGAACATAATCTTCTAATATTGGTGAAAGATCTTCAACATCTCCCATAAAGATCTTCCTTTTTTTCTTACCTAAAACCATTCTTTATATCCTGGGGAAAATAAAACATATAAAGGGTGTGCTCAAATGCTCAATAAGGGAAAGCATGGAGAAAATAAAACAAACCATATACATTTGAACTTCAAAACATGAACATAAAGTTTGAACATCAAAATCTTGAGTTGTGAAATAAATCTTGGCAGTACGTAAGGCATAGATCATAAAGAAACATAAATCATGATAAAATAGCTTGGTAATAAAACATTTAATTCTGGAAAACCATTAATCACTTTATATTATTTCCATAGTAGCCAAGGCATTGCTTCCAAGACCATCTTAGTGGAAAAAGTCCCTTTCTGAATCGAGTTCACTCCTCATTCCAGTCCTGTAACACTTAACTGGATTAACTTACCATTCCATCCATGTCTATCTAATGAGATATAAATCTTTACCCAATGCATTGGAGGTAGATATAGGTCTAACCCATCTCATAATGAAATCATTCTTACTTGTGCCACAACATGAACATAAATCATTCATCATTACCCAAAGTATAAAATGGGTTTCATAAACATCATCCCATCATAACACAATCCATACAAAAAATGGATATCATTTCATCATAATAAAAGTGAAACCATGTAAATAATATAGACATTATACTAGAAACATACATATATGAAATAACGCCATCTTATATGGAAAATGGTTTTGATAAAACACTTGAAATGAATTCTTGAGGAAAATATCCTTTCTTCTTTAAAATCATTTTCTTTTCTCAAAATGACAAAAAAAATTAAAAGAAATATATTTTGTTGAAAATAATCATGAAATATTGTAGGGTAAGTTTCATGAAAATAAGGTGTTATGAAACTGTAAAAATCCGTTCATGCGGTATAAGTTAAAAAAACATTCTTCTCGTACTTTTGCCGGAAAAGTAAAAAAGTACCTCGTGTGGTAAACAAAAGAAATATTCCTTCCATACGATGTGGTAAAAGTAAAAAATTGTAAAAAAGGACATTAAACATACATGAAACCATTTTTAGAAAACAGGGACATGGATGATAAATATAACCCCAATAAATACTTACAAATAAAAAATCTCGGATAAAACAAAACGAGATTGGAAAAGTTATCCCATATCTGAACCTCCTGTATAATGATATAAATAATATAATTTACTTATTAAAGAATAATATTCATTTTTATGATATCATATATGGTTCACTTATGACTTTATATTACCCGTTATTTTGTAAATTCTCTGTTAAAGTCGTGTTTTGGGTAAAATCGTTTTATTTATCGTACATGTTTGGACTTGTTGTTCTTGATATTATTATTACTTATATCATGATTTACTTACTTCCAGAATGTAAATAATTATTTATATATAATATATATTTATTATTATATATATATATAATAGATAGATAAATGAAATGAAACACACTGTTCATGGAGACGGTAAGCCGCACGTACGCATGAACGCGGTTTTCCTTTCCTTATTAACTTAAATGGAAGTAAGTAGATGACATATATATATATATATAGATAAATACAGTAGCATTATCATTTCATATATTTCATTATTATTCATTATATATACTTAATAATCATTCTTGAGTGGTTAACATGGAGAATGAATCTCATCGCGTCGTGGAGACTGTAATCTGTACGTACGCACGAGTGATGATATCATTCCCATAATTATTGAATTGAATTGGAGTGGATGATATAATATCTCAGAATCATTATTATTTTATAATTACTATACGTAGTTATTCATTACACCATTATATCCATCCAAGTAAGGTGGTGGTGGAAAAAGTGATTACACCACGGTGTGGAGACGGTATTCCGTACGTACGCACGCGCGGTGATTTCATTTTCCGTAGGATGGATAGAAGGTGAAATGGGGTTGTTTAATATTTATAATAACATATAATTATATTAGGGATACTTATTTTGTTACTTCATAATGAAAAAACTAAATAAGAGGAAGTATAAGAAGAAAGAAACTTGAATGAATCGGTAGAAGGTATTACCTCTTTCTCGAAATGCCTCCTTTGAACTTCCTCTTAGGGCACTAGAGTTGGTCTTTTGAGAAGACCAGTACCTCTATAAGGTTTATAGGGAATTGGGGAAGTGAAATGGTCAGATTTTTTCCGAGCATCAAGGCTCAAAATGGTGTGCGGAGGAGAGGGAGGTGGTGCCCTTTTATAAGGGAGAGGGGAACTTTTGGAAACCTCTAAAATACTAATTTATAATAAACCCTAACCCCACTTAAAAACATTAAAAAATGACTCATATTCGAATATTAGATGAGATAGGGTTGTAATATCATCAACCAATAAAATTTAGACATATTTTGAATTTATTTTAAACATTATCAACTTGATTTATCCTTATTTAATCTATTTAATTTTATTTGTGGTAATAAGATTATAAATTTTAAATAATTACTTATGTGTTGTGAATTGTCCATAATTAAATAATTTATGACATTTTAGACAATATAAAGTTTAGTTTATAATTTTTAAATATTTTTTTGATTTTTAAACAATTTTATATTATGTTATTTTTATAAAATAACAATAGTGACAATTTTGACACTATTCATTTATTTGAATTTAAATAAAATCCCCAATGAAGATATGTTCAAAATAAAATATTTAATAGATTCATAACATTACATATGTGTCTATAAAATTAGTGGAGCACATCAAATAGTTCATGTAATATTTATTTTATTATTTTTAAAACCATTTATTTGATATTTCAATCAATAAAATAATTTCAACATCACTATTGTGTCACCTTTAATGATAATTATATAATACCTAAAAATTCTAAATAAATTTTAATGATGTAGATAATTTTATTATATTTTTGGAAACTATTCATTTTCTAAGTTTCATTAAGTTTATCACTAAATTAAAATTATTATACTTATAAGATTTAAGAGAGTGACATTTTGTCACTTTCTCTGGTTTTAATAATAATAAGATTATTTTCACGGTCAAAAGTCCAAAAAATGAATATAATCCTACGCTTAGGTGATATGGGTCGACCTTTAGTCATCCAATAGAATTTTTGAATGTTTTAGGGTAATTTTATAATCTTATTTTTACCATTAATTACCCGATTTACCTTTAACGGCAGTAAATAAAAATTACCGTAGTTACTATTCATAATATCAAAAAAATAAAAGTAAACTATTAACATAATTTGGACCCACTGAATTCAAATATGGAATCCATTTTTAAAAATTCAAAACACAGAAGTTGAGTTAATTAATTTAAAATTAATCCCGTTGTTAAGAAAACGGGTTTTAAAAGTTAAAACAATGCAAAAGATTGAAATGATTTTACCTATGAATTCAATGTAAAATCAATGATAATGACATAAATTATATTTAATGGTAAAAATATATTCTATTTATACTTTAAAATCATTCAATATTATAATTTAACCATATAAATTATTAAGATGAAAAATGTTGGTTTTAATTAAAATATAGCGTGTTTTTACTGTTCATTAAAATATGAAATTTATCAGAATAATATGAAAAAATTATCCAAAGTAAATTTTTATATCCTTATTCCAAATAAGAATTTTATTTTGTCAAATTTAACTTATAAACCTATCAAAAACTAGATTTAAAGTGGGTGCACCATCAAAAGGCGGCAAAACAGCATTTTTTGAAAAAAAATTATTTTACCTGAAAAATTTATTTTGTTCACATACCATGTTTTAGAAAATGTGTAAGATGAATTATAATGTTATAAAATTTAAAATTTAGTTAATACTATTCATAGCGTCTAGTCCATAATAATATTATAACAATATATCGTTGTTTAGTAAAACTCGGTATTGCGTACTACACACGCTATCGAGGAAGGTCACGATTGCGTGTAACGCAAGACAGGTCAAGGTTAAGCATAGTAAAAGACTCCTTTGTTGTTGCGTATAACATAATCCAACCATATTTCATTTATACATTGAATTTATATATATACACTCAATGTTGTGTAGAATAACTACTATCAAACGAACTTGAAATTGTGTGTAACACAATCCATGAATAGTGTTGCGTATACTGCAAGCTAATATGGTGTTGCGTATAGCGCAAGATAATATTGGTGTAGCTTAGAAATTAAAAAGAATATATCTCATAAAATATCGGGGTGTTACATTCTACCCCTTTTAAAATTAATTTCGCCCTCAAAATTCATCGGGGTTATAAATGGTTTATTAAATGAGAGTTTCTTTCATAGAAACCCACATCATAAAAAGGAATACCAAAACATTTCTTTAAAAAATAAATTATGAAACGTAAAAGTTACCCAGATTAACTAATCACTTGGTTTCCACATAGGATAACATAGGTGAAAATATGGATATGGAAGATAAATCTAACCATCAAGTTCTGATGGAGAGTGGTAGAGGACATGGCTATGATAAAGTCAACCATCACAAAGCCATAAATTTGTGACGATATAAGGGACCATCTGATTCATCAGATATCAGGGAATTAGGACAACATTTTTTGTTTTCAAGATCATTTCTCTAAAGTTGATGAATTAAAATAAATACTTACATGATTTTTGTACAATCTCACTATTGTTCGTGCCTTGAACAATTTATACTTCATCTCTTAAAGAAATGAAGTTTAATTTGTTATTCGTGAAGAGTTAGAAGATCATGTGATAGAATGATGGGTCATTCCATCTGTTTCAATAAAAAGGTTTGTAAAAGTTATCAAATATACATAAGTCCATTTATGGTGAGGTTAATCGTATATGATTCCAAAAATGAACTTATACTTCATTTGTCATACCACTTAAAAAAATAAAACTAGTTTCTACTAACAAGGGACTTCCTGTAGGTCAGTGGTTGGCGCTAAAGGCCTGTTTCACTTCTGTTGTGGGTTAGATTCCCACATCCTTGTCCGGTGTGAAGGGTTGTCGCCCATCCTATGGGTTGTCCTTTTTCAAAAACTACTCTATTATAACATTCCTACAATAATATTGAAAAAGTGGTAAAATTAAACAATACCATCTTAATTCATTCCAATATTTGGGCTTATCAAAAATACTTCTGTCCAAAATCATATTATAAAGAAAACAATTACTAGAAAAGTAATCTACCGAGCATGTGAATACCATCATTTATCCCCCATATATTATAAAATATATCTTGTTGGTCACATTCCAGACATGTGAATACCTTAATCATGTATTCTCTTGAAAAATGAATACCCATTGAACCTTTGTGAAATCATGAATGTTGTCAAAAGCTAACTGTTTCTACATACCAAAATCCCAAAAATTCTATATACTCAAACCATGATATCACTTTGTCCTTATATCAGTCATGAGATCATTAGTACTATCAAACATTTAATTTTCTCCTTATCCCTTCATTATGCGCATATCATCTGCTTTCCAAAATATTTGAATCACTTTTCATGGTTACCGGTACCATATAATTATCAAAAACCACAATAAACCATTACATAGATATTCCAATGTTCCACAATTACTATAAATGAGATTCCACAACATTATTTTGGAATCCCTTTACATAAACACATAATCATTCCACCACATCTTTGCCATACTCAAAATTGCTAATAGTGATAGCATGTGACTTCCCTTTGTCCTTTTCCTTAAGAGGTTTCTCACGTTGATCATCATTAACCCTTGGATTAGGGCATTGATTAGCATAATTCCCCATTTCCTTTCACTTGAATCATTGAAGTGTTGGTGGTGCGTTCTCTACAGTCTATTCTTTGTTCACATAATTAGCAACCCTTTTCCATTAATTAGACACTCAGCTGCTCGATGACCTTCTTTTCCACACTTAAAACATTTTCTAGTCCATTTAAGACAATCTCCACCATGCTTCTTTCCACACTTTGAGAATAATGAAACATTTTTCTTTTTTTCACCATTATTCCAAGATTTCTCCTTGAACTCCATGTTTCGTTTCTTGTCAAAATCATGAGATGGATAAGTAACACCAACTTCCATTTATACCTTGATAGCACAATGCATAATTTCTTCATAGATACTGAAGTCTCTTATAGCTAATTCCCTTCAAAAACTTGATTTTAAGCCACTGAAGAATCGATCATATTTACTTTCAGGTTGGATGATAAACCCAGATTCATAACTTGCAAGCCTTGTAAAATTTACTTCGTATATACCAAAAGATTCGTCATCGTTTTTCTTAAGCTCAAGGAAATCCTTTTCCATCTTTGTTCTAAGAATACGAGGGAATTACTTGTTGAAAAATAAGTTCTTGAACTCATCCCATTCCATGGAATCAATTTCATCTCGGGGCCTCATATTCTTAATTAGAGTCCACCATTGATCTGCTTCACCTTAGAAACGGTAAATAGCCAGAATGATTCTTTCATGTTCTGAACATCGAAGTATTGAAAATATCTTCTCAATGGTACTGATCCATTGTTCAGTAACAAGTGGATCAGAAGACCCACTGAAAGAAGGTGGACGTTGCCTCATGAAGGACTCAATATAATATTGTTCCCTTCTCTGCTCATTTGGAAGTCCATAATGATTCATAGCTTGTGTAAGTATAGCAATAAGATTTTGCACTCCATCTCCCATAACGTTGGTTTGTTCAGGAGGACAATCATTGCATCATCCATTACGTTGATCAACGCGTTTCCTTTGGGTTCCATCCATCGTCTAAAACCCAAAAAGAATAGTGTGAGGGAAAAAATCATGCTAGGGAAAACAACATAATAAATGGGGAGTACCTTTGATATCTAACATCTTAGGTTTAATTCTAATATCATAACTGTAATTCTAGGACTATAACCTATACTTATACTTAACCTTAGGGACATCCCTAGACATACCTTAGAAATATCTCTAGGGATCACACCAATGTTTTCGCATCCTAGTTTCCAAAGGTTAACTAAACCTTTCCTCTAATACCAATTGTAGAGACCCAAAGCTTGACGTACATGGACATTACATTAATTTTGTGAAATACTTAATACATAACAAAAATAGACACCAATGGACCGTAATAGTTTAGTGTCTTTGGAAACTTGGAACATAATCTTCTAATCTTGGTGAAATATCTTCAACATCTCCCGTAAAGATCTTCCTTTTTTTTCTTTACTAAAACCTTTCTTTATATCCTGGGGAAAATAAAACATATAAAGGGTGAGATCAAATGCTCAGTAAGGGTAAGCATGGAGAAAATAAGACAAATCATATACATTTGAACTTCAAAACATGAACATAAAGTTTGAACATAAAAATCTTGAGTAGTGAAATAAATCTTGGAAGTATGTAAGGAATATATCATAATGAAACATAAATCATGATAAAATAGCATGGGAATAAAACATTTAATTGTGGAAAACCATTAAGCACTTCATATGATTTCCATAGTAGCCAAGGCATTGCTGCCAATACTATATTAGTGCACAAAGTCCCTTTCTGAATTGAGTTCACTCCTCATTCCAGTCCTGTAACACTGAACCGGATTAACTTACCGATCCAGACATGTCTATCTCATAAGATATAAATCATTACCCAATGCATTTTAGAGAGATATAGGTCCAACTCATCTCATAATGAAATCATTCTAACTTGTGCCACAACATGAACATAAATCATTCATCATTACCCAAAGTATAAAATGGGTTTCATAAACATCATCCCATCATAACACAATCTATACAAAAAATGGATATCATTTAATCATAAGAAAAGTGAAACCATGTAAATTATAGAGACATTGTACTTGAAACATACACATATGAAATAATGCCATCTTATATGGAAAATGGTTTTGATAAAACACTTGAAATGAATTCTTGAGGAAAATATCCTTTCTTCATTAAAATCATTTTCTTTTCTCAAAATTACATAAAATTTTAAAAGAAAATGATTTTTTTGAAAATAATAATGAAATCTTGTTGAGTAAGTTTCATGAAAATAAGGCGTTATGAAACTGTAAAAACCTGTTCATGCCGTATGAGTTAAAAAACATGTTTCTCATACTTTTTCCAGAAAATTCAAAAAGTACCTCGTCTGGTAAACAAAAGAATGATTCCTTCCATACGATGTGGTAAAAGTAAAAAATGGGTAAAAAGGACTTTAAACATACATGAAACCATTTTTATAAAATAGGGACATGGATGATAAATATAACCCCACTAAATACTTATGAATAAACAATCTTAGATAAAACAAAACGAGATTGGAAAAGTTATCCCATATCCGAACCTCCTGTATAATGATTTAAATAATATCATTTACTTATTACAGAATCATATTCATTGTTATGATATCATATATGGTTCACTTATGACTTTATATTACCCATTCTTTTGTAAATTCCGTGTTAAATAAGTGTTTTGGGTAAAATTGTTTTATTTATCGTACATGTTTAGACTTATTGTTCTTGATATTATTATTACTTATATCACGATTTACTTACTTCCAGAATGTAAATAATGATTTATATATCATATAAATTCAGTATATACATACATACATACATACATATATATATATATATATATAATACATAGATAAATGAAATGAAACACACCGTTCATGGAGACGGTAGGCTGTATGTAGGCATGAATGCTGTTTTCCTTTCCTTATTGACTTGAATGGAAGTAAGTAGATGACATATATATATATATATAGAATCTTTATCATGTCATATATTTCATTATTATTCATTACATATACTTAATAATCATTCTTGAGTGGTTAACATGGATAATGAATCTCATCGCGTCGTGGAGACGGTAATCCGTACGTACGCACGAGCAATGATATCGTTACCATTATTATTGAATTGAATTGGAGTGGATGATATAATATCTCAAAATCATTATTATTTTATAATAACTATAAATATTTATTCTTTACACCATTATATCCATCCAAGTAAGGTGGTGGTGGAAAAACATATTACACCACGACGTGGAGACGGTATTTCATACGTACGCAAGCACGGTGATTTCACTTTCCATAGGATGGATAGAAGGTGAAATGGAGTTGTTTCATATTTATAATAAAATATCAGTATATTAGGGATACTGATGTTATTACTTGATAATTAAACCACTAAATAATATTAATTATATTAAGAAAGAAACTTGAATGAATCAGTAGAAGGTATTACCTCTTTCTCAAAGTGCCTCTTTTGAACATCCTCTTAGGGCAATAGAGTTGGTCTTTTGAGGAGACCAGTACCTCTCTAAGGTTTATAGGGAAGTGGGGAAGTGAAATAGGCAGAGTTTGGCCGAGCTTCAAGGCTCAAAATGGTGTGAGGAGGAGAGGGAGGAGGTGCCCTTTTATAAGGGAGGAGAGGGGCACTTTTGAAAACCTCTAAAATAATAATTTATAATAAACCCTAAACCCACTTAAAAACTTAAAAAAATGACTCATATTCGAATATTAGATGATATAGGGTTGTAATATCATCAACCAAAAAAATGTAGACATATTTTGAATTTATTTTAAACAGTATCAACTTGATTTATCCTTATTTAATCTATTTAATTTTATTTGTGGTAATAAGATTCTAAATTTTAAATAATTAATTATGTGTTGTGAATTGTACATAATTAAATAATATATGAAATTTTATACAATATAAATTTTAGTTTATAATTTTTAAATATTTTTGTGATTTTTAAACAATTTTATATTATGTTATTTTTATAATATAACAGTAGTGTAAATTTTGTCACTATTCATTTATTTGATTTTAAATAAAATCCCCACAAAAGATATTTTCAAAATAAAATCTTTAATAGATTCATAACATGTCATGTGTATCTATAAAATTAGTGTAGCACATTAAATAGTTCATGTAATATTTATTTTATTATTTTTAAAACCATTTATTTGATATTTCAATCAATAAAATAATTTCAACATCACTATTGTGTCACCTTTAATGATAATTATTTAATCCCTAAAAATTCTAAATAAATTCTCATGATATATATAATTTTATTATATTTCTGGAGACTATTCATTTTTGAAGTTTTATGATTTTTATCATTAAATCAAAATTATTATACTTAAATGATTTAAGAGAGTGACATGTTGTCACTTTCTTTGGTTTTAATAATAATTAGATTATTTTCATGGTTAAATGTCCAAAAAATGAATCTAATCTGACCCTTAGGTGATATGGGTCGACCTTTTGTCATCCAATGGAATTTTGGCATGTTTTAGGGTAATTTTATAATCTTATTTTTACCCTTAATTACCCGATTGACCTTTAACTACAGTAAGTAAAAATTACTGTAGTTACTACTCATAATATCAAAAAAAATAAAAGTAACCTATTTACATAATTTGGACCCAATTAATTCAAATATGGAATAAATTTTTAAAAATTACAAACACATAAGTTGAAGTAATTAATTTAAAATTAATCTCGTTGTTAAGAAAACGGTTTTTAAAAGATAAAACATTGCAAAAGATTGAAATGTTTTTACCTATGAATTCAATGTAAAATCAATGACAATGACATAAATAATATTAAATGGTAAAAATATATTCTATTTATACTTTAAAATCATTCAATATTATAATTTAACCATAAAAATTATTATGATGAAAAAAGTTGATTTTAATTAAAATATAGCGTGTTTTTACTATTCTTTAAAATATGAAAGTTATCAGAATAATATTTAAAATTTATCCAAAGTAAATTTTTATATCCTTATTCCAAAGAAGAATTTTATTTTTTCAAATTTAACTTATAAACCTGTCAAAAACTAGATTTAAAGTGGGTGCGCCATCAAAAGGCGGCAAAACTGCATTTTTTGAAAAATACTTTTTTTACCAGAAAAATGTATTTTCTTCACATACCATGTTTTAGAAAATGTGTAAGATGAATAATAATGTTATAAAATTCAAAATGTAGTTAATACTATTCATAGAGGCTAGTCCATAATAATATTATAACAATATATCGTTGTTTAGTGAAACCCGGTATTGCGTACTACACAGGCTATCGAGGAAGGTCGTGATTGCGTGTAACGCAAGCCAGGTCATGGTTGCGTGTAGTGAAAGACTCATTTATTGTTTCATATAACATAATCCAACCATATTTCATTTATACATTTAATATATATATACAGATACACTCAATGTTGCGTAGAATAACTACTATCAAATGAACTTGAAATTGTGTGTAACACAATCCAAGAATAATGTTGTGTATACTGAAAGCTAATATGGTGTTGCATATAGCGCAATATAATCTTGGTGTAGCATACAACAGAAGATATGAAAGAAATTAAAAAGAATATATCTCATAAAATCTCAGGGTGTTACAAACATGCCTTAGGGTAGGCTCATATTCCTACTAATAATGAAGAAGCTCATTGGAAGACTCCAATAGCATCGCAGCCGCAGGCTCAAACTCGCACAATACTAGATGATTATCAAAAAGTTCTAGAAACCATCATACAACTAGATCATATCCACAAACAATTCCAAAATGCAAGCCTATATATTCCAATAATGACATAGAATGAGGCTCATACCCCTAATATTCTCAATTCTAGTGTCCTTGAGGTTGTTTGTAACATATTCTAAACAACTCAAGGGTTCACAACTCCTAAAACGAATTACAAGGTGATTATTACTTCTATATTCCTCCTTGTGGTTGTGTGGAGATATATCACATGGACT
Source organism: Viscum album (assembly GCA_963277665.1). NCBI lineage: Eukaryota > Viridiplantae > Streptophyta > Magnoliopsida > Santalales > Viscaceae > Viscum > Viscum album. The sequence goes on from OY728137.1 coordinate 348,978,632, forward strand.
CTACTCCTGATATATACCATGTTCAACCTCCCTACAGTGATATCTTCCATGGAATAGGAAATCCTCCCATTTCCTAGACACCTTCATATAGAGAGGTGTTCAAAACTCAGATGCCTTCATATAGAGAGGTGCTCAAACCATTAGGGTTAACTTCATATAGTTCCCCATAAACTTCCAACAACACTCCACCCCAGTCAGCAAGCAACCGTAAGAAGCACCATTTGTGGTCTGTTCGAATGGAGGCATGTGATTCTGAGGAAGAGGAATCATATATTGATATATGGATAGAGTTAGCCTAAAACAACCTCCCCACCATGTTTTGGACCCTCACCACTTCTATATATGAATTCCCATATGATCTAGAAAAGGATTTCTTGCCTTATATACATCAAAATATGTGGGATACTCATCAACTATTAAAGGCTAGACATGTCACCTACACCAGATATGACTATCACATCCATCTCATCAATGCACTCTGTTGTCGGCTGGATATGTCTGCATTTTCCATGGCCTAGAACTCTAAAGTGGAGGAGTATGAAAAATATCTATGTAGTGTTTGTCTCCACATCCCGAAAAATCTCTGAATATTGATTTCCAGAGCATCTCCAGATGTTCATATTCAAGGATGTGAGAGATATGGGGCATTGAACCTCATTCTGTCCCTAGAGAAACATAACCCTTTAGATACAACATCGTATAATATCATAGCCTATGGAAAAATTATAGGACCGGGTAACGTGTGAGCTAGTTGGTCACTGAAAAATAATTCCCCCACTTCAACGATGCCAAGACATCATGAACAGGGGAAGAGGAAAAACTTTGGGTCTTTGATCCGGTCCCATCAAAGCAACATGATACATTTCAGACACAAAATTTCAAGTTAATATCAACTTGAAAACTTCCCATAGAAACTAGATCTCATCATGGGATACCATTTCCAAAAAATACCAATTAAGGAAAGTTGAAATATATCAAAGAGGCAAAAGTAGTAGCTGCCATAACAGTTATACAAGAGAAAACCAAACACACCAAATTGGGGAAATATCCACCACTACATCCACCCCTTATATTATAAATTACAAAGAGGATTCAACACATATGGGTAGCAGCTGCAAACAAACCCCATCCCACTAGGCTGGGGGAATTTATATCTTAATCACCATCAATAGGGTCATCATCCCCTAAGAGGTTCTTATGGAAATCAACGATGATTTTAGATCAACCTCATCCCATTGGGATGGGGGCATTTATATCTCAATGCTCATCCCAGGAGTCATCAAATCCTTGACCAGAAGCATCAAAATCTCCACAACATGATCAAACAATGCTAATTATGGCCCTGAATAACCCCTAGACTATAAGGATGGGAGAATTTTTTGCATTACCATAACCCACATAGGGAATCTATCTTCTTCGGGATGGGAGGTAAAAATTAATTTTCAACATCATATCTCTACCTCCCACCATAGAAAAAAACTCTGTTATTCAGGGCCCATTTGACAAACACGGTAAAAAACTACCTCAAATTAACTCTACATATACCAATATGGGATGAATTTATAGGAAATGAAATCAAATTACACTATATTCACAAGCTAAAAAGGTTCCAATATGTCCAAGGGATCAAGAAATTACCCTAATGTAAGCTGTGAAGAATCATCAAATTACCTTGAATGTAATGGGACAAGAACCATTTTCTAAAACACCTTAGTAAATATTATCACTATAAACATGAAATATATTATATACCTTGAAGAACATTTAGAGGGATACTACATGAAAAACATACCCTGAGAGGAGGGTGATATGGATTCCCCAATCAAGGATAAACATACCTAAAACTATAGGAGGGTCCAAAATCTAGAACCTCCAGATATCGAGTTGCCACATCTATGGTGGAACAATTCCAAATAAAAAAGGGAAATGTGTGGCCACATCCCAATCAATACCTAGAAGTGTCGACCTTCCTTCCATAGAGGAACGATTTTCACAATATGATAATGACATACAAACTCTTAGATAACTCAGCATGTTGGTACTAAGGGTAAATATTCATCTTGGGTATCATCTTCAAGATGGGGAAAATATTCCTCTTCCCATACATCTTTAAAGAGATGATCTATCAGCCATATTGGAATATGAGTGTTAGACTAGCTTCGAATCTAGACAGTTGGTCTACATAATTAAGGAATCCAAAAATGTTAATGACTTCCCTCAGTTGTAGTGATAAGATCTACCTCGGTAGGGTGATCATTCAGTCTTAGTAATAATCAAGAATCAATGGTATATTAAGGTGTGACCTCCTCATCGAGCCCCACTCTCTCCCTGTAGATGGGAGGTTTCTCAGATAGTAGTACCCCTAGATATTATTGAGATCAATGAGCCCCTAGCTATTTGAATGGAATCCATGAAAGTAATACACGAAACATTGTAGACTGAGAGAAATTCATATCTTGATTTGGTGGATGAAACTTTTCCCCTGTCCAATTTCAACAATCATACCTTCTCTACCTTTGATTGGGTTGTTGATCCTAAAAAATATCTCACACAATTTTTATTCTGGTTTTTTTATGATGGACCCTTAATATCAATAGGAGGTGACCAAGATGCGGTGTTTTTTAGACTTTGATATTGAAAACCTTAGTATGGTACAGAATTCTACCATCAGGACCCATTGTGGGATCAGAAGACCTTGTCACCAATTCCTTTATCAGTTCAACTCTATGCTGAGGAAAATGACAATCATCAACTTGATTAACTATAAGAAACAAAAAAATGATAGGGTGTCTAAACCTCCCCAAACCTTCTATCAAGTGATATCAACCATAAAATCACCATTAGAAGGAAGTACAATGAAATCAGAGTCACTCAGGATTTGGGGAATGGATGAGCAAATAATAATCCTTCTGAAATGATTGAGTCCTCAATTTTTTCCTTACAGCCATGCACGATAACCAACACAAGCTACCAAAGCCCAACAAACCCAATGAGGCCAACCTCGCTGATCATACCAACTACTACCCTTTACATTAGAGGATGGGTCATTACATCTACAATTGCTTCATGTTCAACGATGTCCTCCAAAGAATGGTCGATTATAGATAGGTGGTGTTGGATAACTCCTAAGAGAAGGTGTCCTGTAATAACCATCACCTGGTCAAAAGAAGAAGGTGATTTATAGAATGTTCCAACCAGGCTTGGGTAGAAGTTTGATAACTAGATGACTCAAAACATAGTTAACCAAGATCATGACACCTTGAGAGAATAGTTGTGTAGACCCAAAAACACTCATCCAAATAGATAGCTAACCTAAAACATGCCTCCTGAAGGTGGAAACAACCATCAAAAGTGGGAGGAAACAAAAGAGGAGTCATATTCTACTCCAACACAATCATAGACTTTTGTATATTTATTCCTTGGAACATTCAAAGCATGGTCACCAACCCACCAAATAGAACACTCATCAGAATAATATATCATGTTTAGTTATTTAAACATTATTTACTTGGAATACCCCTTATCCGATGATGAATATGACTCAAAATATAATTTTCCCACACCTAATTGGGTAATAGGAGGTCACATGGCCAGTAATCGAGGATACAGAGGGAAACACAGGCATGGTCAGACCCAATATTTTTGGTAATAATCCCACAAAATACATATATTTAGTTGATACCCATAGGAAAGTGCTTTAGTATTCCCAAAAGAGACATTAAGGTGACCCAAAACCCTCCAGAATTCACCCATGACCAATTGTATTGCATTATCACCTAGAGGTGGTGCAATTATCTGATCATCCCAGAAAATGGGGAAGGCTAGTGTGACATGCCCCAATGGTAGTAGATTCTCCCTAAACCTTTGCATAAGCACAAATCCTACCTACATAGAATGAATCATCTCATAAACCACATAGTAAGGAGAAACCCCACCTTAGGAAGTGCTGATCTCTAGCACAAAATACAACATTCTGAAATAGATGGAGGTAGTCATAGACAATCTATAAATATTTGATACATGAAATATTTCAAAATAACTCAGGGATGCACTCATTGAATCCCTTTAGATCCCACAAAAGTTTGATATATAAGTCACTGCATCCGAGGTTTATCAAGTAGAAAAAATGCCATTAGAACAACATGTCTCTATCACATTCACTGACTAGGATCAGGAAGAGGTCATCCAAGGGCACATCAGGCCCCTATATGTTTGGGATGAATCAATAATGTTGAAATATGAAGGGATTTAATTAAAAATAGTTCCCGAATCAACCTCATCCCAATTCGAACCCTGTGACAATTGGGATGTAGAGAAGGAGACCTAGCTTCAATAAAGATGACCATTCAAGAGTATGATAAGCATGAAAAAATCCATCTAGAAAATCCATATAAAAAATTAGTTTGGAGATATCACATCTAACTCTATGTTTATGGTTATCATGTAATACACCTAATAAATTTTTCTACTCAGAAATCCCTATCTCCAAAACCACATGGTGGTACCTTCAACATTTTATCAGTGTCTGAAATACCCCATCGATAGAAATTTTGACATACTACATGGTGATAATTACCCAATTGAGACTTGTGAACCCACATATGATGAGATAGATATCTATAAAAGGGAAGGAAAACAAAAAATAGTGGATGATGATATACAGGTTGTAGCCCCAAAAAATGTGGGGACTACCCCTGGATATACCTGTAATATGCTCGACAATGACTAGGTGCTCCCCATACATCTTGTTGAGGAAATAGACCTAAACCCAATTTTTTATAGTCCTCATGATCCTAGTGAAAGTGAAAAATAAAATAAGCTTTGTTATATTTTTATAATGGCTATGGAAATAGGGTATGATAATGCCACTTCTCATGGCCTCTCTCACACTAATCGAGATAGAGAAGACCACATATTTCCAACTTTTTCTGAAAATGTCTCCACAAACTCAGAGGTGGAAGAAATGAGGATGATCTTCGAAACTCCCCTCCATCATTCAAGGAATGCATCTCTACCACTGTTGATGATCTCATGGATTTGAATCCTAGAATATAAAAGACATAAAACCAACATTGATTAGTCCCAACATTCCCCTCGAATGGAGAGGGGTGTATGCTTAATTTCTAAAGAAACACTGATATGTGTTCAGTTGGAACTATAGAGAAACGCCTGGACTAAATATATATGTAGCTATGCACTATCTCGGCTTACCTAATGAGCATAAAGGATTCAAGCAAACCGCCAAGAGGTTGAAACCCTCTCATGGAACCAAAGTATAAGTAGAAGTTAAAAAATTTATAAAACCCATCTTTTTTAAAGAAGTGAAATACCCAAAATGCCTCGCCATTATCATCCCTGTCAAGAAAAAGAATGGACTGATTATGTTTTCCATTGATTTCAGAGACCTTAATTGGAATATACCTGAGGAAGATTTCCCGTTTTCAATCATGAAACTATTGAACGATGAAACTGCAGGATTACAATTCCATTCCTTCATGGATGGGTATTCAGGGAACAATCAAATATAGATGGGCCCTGTAGATGAAGAAATCAGTACATTCAGAAAGCCTTAAGGGATCTTTTTCTATCAGGTTATTTCCTTTGGATTAAATAATGTTGTCACTACATATCAACATGACATGTATCATATCTTTAAGCCTTTCATGGGAAGAATAGTTCAATGTTATGTCAACAACCTATTTTTCAAATCCCGACAATGATGTGATCACTTAATGGATCTTCAAACAAGATTTGACAAGCTGTGAAAACATAGTCTGAAGATGAATCTACTAAAATGCGCCATCGGGGTAACATCAAAGATGTTCCTTAGATTTCTGGTATGCAACTATGGCACAAATGTTGACCTAGAAAAGTCTATTGCTATTTTATCAATGTCATCCCCCAAAAATCAGAAAGAACTGAGGGGGCTCCAAGGGCACCTTGCTCATATTTGGTATTTCATACCCAACCTGGCTGGAAAAGCTCTCCCTTTCACCAAGCTAATGAAGAAGGGAATCACCAATCAATGGGGTGATGACTTCCAATGAGCCTTTAAGAACATCAAAAAGCCCCTACTACACCAACCGGTTCTGATGCCTTCGGTGGAAGAGAGACCAGTCATCTTATATGTGGCCTCCATGGAATGCTCACTGGGTGCCCTCCTCGCACAAAAAAATGATGTGCAGAAAGAGAACAATCTCCACTAACTCAGTCAAATGATGTTAGGTACTGAGACCCAATATTATGACATTAAGAAGAACTACTTTGTGCTCATCTTTGCATTGCAAAAATAGAGGCATTTCTTGCAGCACCACGAAGTCCATCTTGAATCTCGTATTGATCTACTCAAGTACAACCTTGGTCATCCTATCATTACGGGAAAAATAGGATTTTGTGATGGGTTATTTGAGATCGGCTAGTTGCCCCTCACAAATACTCCTTGCCGAGGGACTATTTTCAACGGAAGAAAACATTGTAGAAAATATTTTTTTTATTAAGGACTATTTGTGATGATAAAATTGGCCCATTGCAAATATATTTTGAGTGCTTGCGCACCAAACTGTGGGAAATGTATATTCGACGGGAATATACCCCCATTGCAAATAACATTCATCGTTATTGTTATTTGCGATGAGAATTAATTCTCATCGCAAATAAACGATCAACGGAATGGTATTTATGATGGGTCTCATCATAAATACATTTTTAATCGCCGATGGGGTTATTAATTTCGGGTATTAATTACAACGGGCCTCATCCCAAGTAATACTATTTGTGATGGGTTTCCTATTACAATTACTCACGTCGATAATAATCTAACCTATATAACCCCCACCCACCAAAAAAATTTCTCATTCTCTCCTCCTTCAATTTCTATTCTCTTCCCTTTCTCTTCCCTTTTTCTCCTTAAACCTTTAAATGTTTTAAATTTTATAGGGAAACAAATTTTTAGCTTTACATCCGATAAGATGTTCCATTTCAATGTACTTATTTAATGTTTTTAATTTTTAAATATTTTTCATGTCAATAATAATTATTATTAATTTGAAGTAATTAGATTTAATTAGAATTACATACTTTTATTTTGCAGTAATTAGTTTTAAGTAGGAGTAATTATTTTTAATTATAAGTATTTAGTTTAAATTATTAATAAATATTCGTAATTAGAAGTAATTAGTTTAAATTAATATAAATTAGTTTTAATTATTTTCTTTTAATTTAAAATAATTAGTAATAACTATTAATAATTAGTAATAATTCATGGTAATTAGTACTAATTAGTGGTAATTGGTAACAATTATCGGTGATTATTAACAAATAGAGGCAATTAGCAATAATTATTACTAATTAGTAAAAATTAGTAATAATTAGTAAAAAAATAACGGTACTTAGTAATAATTAGTAATGATTTATAATAATTTGTAAAAATTAGTAAAAATTAGTGATAATTAGTTGTAATTAGTAATAATTTGTAATAATTAGTAATACCTAGTTATTATTACTAATAATTATGAATAAATAGTAGTAATTGGTAATAATTAGCAATAATTGGTGGTAATTATTAATAATTAGTATTAAGTAGTAATAATTAGTAATAATTGTCAATGATTATTGGTACTTAATGATAATTAGTAATAATTAGTGGTACTTATTAATATTTTAGTATTAATTAATATTAATTAGTAATAATTAGTAATAATTAGTGCCAACGAGCCTGTACCCAAGTGGTACATGCTCCTGCTTGTCATCCAAAAGATCCGGGTTCAAATCCGGGCAGGGATGAATTTCTGGGTTACTTAGCAGGGTACTGTAGCAGCGGTGGAACTGTAGCGGCGGTGGAACTATAGCGGTGGAAACACTGTAGCAGCGGAGGAACTATTGACGGATACAGTAGCGGCGGCGGGTACTGTAGCTGCGCCGGGTATTGAAGCAGTACTGTTCACAGAGAGTCCTTTAGGACAAAAAATGGGCTTTCAAGCCTTGTATTCAGGCCACTTGGCCTTGGGTCTTCGGGCAATGTATTGGGTCTCCCCCTACCCTCTGAAGAGGTCTTTACTTTAATAATAAATTGAGGCTTCAGCCCCAACCTTTAAAAAAATAGTAATAATTAGTATTATATAGTAATAATTAGTAGTAATTTGTTGTAATTAGTGGCGATTAGTATTAATTAGTAACAATTAGTAATAATTGGTGGTACTTAGTGTTAATTAGAAATATTTTGTAATAATTATTTTTAATTAATAATAATTAGAAATAATGAGTGGTAATTAGTGATAATTATCATTAAATAGTAATAATTTTTGGTAATTTTTGGTAATTAGTAATAATTAGGGGTAATTTTTGGTAATTTGTAATAGTTAGTTGTAATTAGAAATAATTAGTCATAATTAGCTACAATTAGTGATAATTTTTAGTAATTAAAAATTATTAGCAATAATTAGTAATAATTAGCAATAGTTAGTAATAATCAGCAATAATTAGTAATATTTATTAAAAATTAGTAATAATTAGTAATAAATAAAAAAATTTGTAATAATTAGCAATAGTTAGAACTAATTATTAATAATTTGAAATAATTAGTACTAATTAGTAATAATTTGTAAAAATTAGAAATAATTAGTAATAATTATTAAAAATTAGTATTAATTAGTTAAAATAGTAAAAATTAACAATAATTATTAATAAATTTCAAAAAAAGTAATAATTAGTAATAATTAGTTTTAATTAGTAATAATTAAAAATAAATTGTAATAATTACAATAAATAGTGGTAATTTCTCAAAATTAGTAAAAATTCATAAAAAATAATAGTAATTATTGATAAATAATGGTAATTGACAATAATTATTATTAATTAGTAATAATTTGTAATAATTTGTCATATTTAGTAATAATTTGTAAAAATTTATGGTACTTAGTAGTAATTAGTAATAATTTGTAATAATTTGTAATATTTTGTAACAATTAGTAATAATTACATGTAATTAGTAGTGATTATTAATAAATAGTAATATTAATGGTAATTAGTAATAATTAGTAATAACTAGTAATAATTACTAATAATTAGTAACAATTAGTAATGATTATTAATAATTAGAAACAACTAATTATAAATAGTAGTAATTATCAATAATTAGTAATAATTAGTGATAAATAGTAATAATTTGAAAAAATTAGTTGTATTTAGTAATAAATAGTGATAATTATTAAAAATTACTAATATTTATAAATAATTACTAATAATTAGTGGTAATTAGTAATAAATGGTAATAATTAGTAATAATTAGTAATAATTAGAGGTAATTAGTAATAAGTACTAATAATTAGTAATAACTAGTGGTACATGGTAATAATTAGCAGTACTTAGTAATAATTAGTGTTACTTAGTAATAATTATTAAAATTTTATAAAAATATGTCTGTAATTATTACAATTGGGCTTTGACTTAGTGGTAATCACCCCCATAATACTACATTGAGTTTGTAGATTCTAAACCCATGGAGTGCTAGTATTGTAGCAGCATTGCAGCGATATTGTAGCAGCATTGTAGCGGTATTGTAGCAGCACTGTTGCAAAGGAGACTCTATAGTAACAGTAGCACTTTAGTGGTGGTGGGGACTGTAAAAGGTGGTGCAACATAGTAGCGAGTACTATAGCAGCTCGTTTACTATAGCAATACTATTCACTAATGGGTATTTAGGTCAAAATTATGATCCTTCAGACCATGTAATGGGATTTATGCCCACTAGGCCTATAGGCCTTGCATTGAATAATGACACTTGATTGGTGGGTTATCCCCTTAGAGGGGATATGGCCTGCCTTTGTGGCCTCTATGTGACGTGTGTGTGTTTAATTGTAATTATACCCCCAAGAACCTAATATATATATATATATATATAACTATTATCATTAATAAAAAATTAGAATAACTAAGTACAAATTAGATTTAAATACTAAATATTGTTTAAATTTTGTAAATTTAATAAAAAAATTGAGTAAATTTAATGAAAGTAGTTTAAGTTAATAAACATTCATATAAATTATTACAAAATAGTATAAATTATTAAAAATTATTATATATTATTATATATTAGTATACATTGGTATAAATTAACAAAAAATGGTAAATATTAATAAAAATTAGTATAGATTAAAAGTCTAGATTAAATTATAATGAATTTGTAATAATTTATTTAAAATAATTTAGATTTTTATATTAGTATAGATCAATATAAATTATGATAATTTTGTCTTCAAATATTATGACTTATAATAAATCATAGAAAAATTCAAAAATTTATATAATTTAAAATAAATTATTTTAAACTAATAAAATTTATTATAAATGAATAAAGATTAAAAAATTATTTATTTTAAATTAATATATATTATGAAAATTTTCTAAAAAAAATTATTGATTGATATCATTTACAATAAACATATATTAAATAGTATAAATTATTATAGATTATTCAACAAATTTATAAATTAATAAAAAAAATTAAACATATACAATTTTCATAAATTATTAAAAATATAATAATATATAATAATTTTTTATAAATTACTATGAAATAAAATAAATTATTTTAAATTATTAGAAAATTGAAAATGAAAAAGGTCATTAATCTTTAGGTCATGATAAATGAAAAATTTGTACATAGTGGACACAAATTGGTCATTTCTCATGACTTAATGATTGAAAATCCTATGATTTACACTTTTTTAGTAATTTAAAATATTCTTTATTACTTTATATTAAATTCTATTCATTTTTCATAATTTATAAATAAAATATTAATTTACACTAATTAATGGTGAATTTAAACTAATTTATACTAAAATTATAAAAAAATTATAAATTTAAAAAAAATTATTTAATAAGATCAAATCTAAAATTATTTAATTACCATAACACATTTTTAATTTTTTATATATTTAAAATAATAAATATTTATAAATTTTTGGATAATTATAAACCCTGTAAATAGTTAACATTTTCTGTTATGAGATCGTGATTTGATAAATCATCAGAAGAATCCAAATTATTCTGATATAAATCTTGTCTACATTTAGGGTGTTGAAGCATTTATATTATTGGACATGTAAAATTCAGAGTTTGATTCAAAATGAAGAATTACATGCCCATTTATGCAGTATGATATAAGAAGATATAAAAGGTTTGATAATATTGGGGTTCATCTTTTGTAGTTTGGTTTTCAGAGTGACTATTTAATTTGATATCAACATGGTGAATTAAATTTAATTAGAAATATAAATATTTATTTTTAGAACCATCAAAATTTCAAAATTTATTATATGATGTTGATCAACCATCATTCTGAACTAAAAAACAAATTGAAATTTTGAATTATGAATTAGAAAAATCACAATATTATAATTTTTGGAAATCTACAGAAGAAGATTTATATCTTGTATGTTGGATAATAAAATTTGATGTTGTTATAAAATTTATGGCTATTAAATTTAATTTTTGAATGTCAAGTTATTATTTTGATCAAATAATTTTTTTCATTAAATCATTTTTTACCAAAGAGAATACATTACCTGCAAATTACTATGAGTGGAAAAAAACTACAGGTAAATAGGCAACCAAAGTGGCAAGATTTAATGATGTAGCATGGATACAGGCAAAGTAGTATACTTCTGAGAAGGACTGAGTGGTTGGTATCATTTCTCAATTGATGTTGGGTAGTTTTTATGGTACCGCTGCATGGTTGAAGTCCAACTAGAGCAGAGCTTGTGGATAATTTTTATCATTGGTAACATAGTATGTGCAGATGATGCGATCTTAGTGTGAGGTTATAGAGTCCATGTGTAAAGATAAGTAAGATCTCCATCGATAGTACCAATAGTAGTAGTAGGATATGTGACGATGGCAATAATAGGAGTGCATGTGACGACTAGTTTAATGTTTAGACATGAAGTTACCTCCCCCACTTCCAGATGACCCCTCCCCATCCATAGTGATTGATACGTTATGTAAATATTTATTATGTTGAAATTTAAATGAAAATATTTTTTGAAATATTTTTATTATTTGATATGTTTACAATTCTATTTATTAAATTTTTAAAATTATTTTGATATTTGGATATTTTTATTTTTTAAATTTTTTATTAAAGTTTTCTAAACTTATTTGAAATAGGTTAGAGTACCTTCCTAATTAATTTATTTCTTTGTCTTATTTAAATCATCAAAATAAATAATATGCTTGAAAAATTATTTGTGACAGACCGTTGCAAAATGTATATTTTATGATGTTATTTTTGATGATGGCTTATTTGCGATGGGACGCTGTCCGAAATAGATATTTGTGATGGGGTCCCATTTAAAATAACACATCACAAATAATTTATTTTTTAGTTGAGTATATTGATTGGGCGCTTTTCCTAATGGGTGGTTATTCTGTAGTAATACAACATTCAGTTTGTATCATGGAAATCAGTAAAAGGGAAAGCCTTGACTGTTTTCCTCATGGAACAACCCACCTCAAATAATACACCAGTGGACATTAAGGTCCTAGATGTAGAGGACTATTATTCCCATGAAACTCCTTGAACATGGGATATGTATTTCTATAGTGCCTCCCAAAGTCCTATCGACATAATGATGGAAACCCAAAGCTCAATTGGGTTAGTTTAGGGATTGTATTTGTCTCTATAGACATATCTATTTTCCCCTACTATTTATCACTATCCAAAGGATACATAAATAATTATAAAGAACACTAAATCGTCATTGATGGCTTCGAATTAACCTTACATCTATAAATATCCTACCTGAATATCAAAGGGGATTTCGAAGTTTGGATAAAGAAGATCAATGGTGAATATTCCACCAAAAATAAAGAATACGACCCTCTCACTGGATAAGTCAGGGGAATAATGGAAGGGTTTCCTTTTGATACCACATTAAATCATATTACCCAATCACATAATGCTCGTACCAACACATTGGATGATGCAACCATAGTCATGGATGACCCTGATTGGGAAGAAAAAATATTCCATATAATACATTGAAGAATGGTCTAAATGACCATCATCTGCAGCATGGGAGAAATAAATTAGGTCAAAAGAACCATGAAGCACGATGAACTGAAACCCACCTCTAGATTGATAGAGCCCATAATCGGTTATCTTCAAAATGGTGTTCTTTTAAAAAAAATTGAGGTATAAGGGAACAAATTCGACAGAGAGAAATGAACTTTATCTAGTAGGGTGGTCCAAATGAGTGTAAGTCCCTCTAGAAGAAGGTTTTTGACAAAATCGTCATCAAATTAATATAAGATGGAGATATTCTCACTATCATCGAAGAAGTAAATCAGGGCTCCTACGATGCTCATCAATATGGGACTAGGCTCTCCCACCAAATTAAGAGGCTGTATTACTACTGCAAAACCATAATACATGATTGTGTGTATTTCACTAGGAAATTTATTTCATCCAAGATTCAGGAAAACCTCATCTGTCAACCTCTAAAATTTCTATATACAGCTAAATATTCCTGGCCATTTTCTTATGGTAAATGGATGTTGTGGGTCCATACCCCCTCGCCATAGCTAATAAGTTCATGTTAATCCTAACTACTAAGAACTTCTTTTCCAAATGGGAAAATGTAATACCAATCAAAGAAGTCGGGATAAAGGAATTCATCAACTTCATAATCTCCCTTATCATCACTAGGTTAAAATTCCCTCACACGGTATTGATGGACAATGACACCAAATTCTATTCTATGGAGTTCAAGAAACTATGTGAGAAGTACAATATTGAGTCCAATCACTCATATGGCTATCTTTTAGTCAAAACTATATAGAGTCTTTCAATATGAATCCATCAAATATACTATAGAATATGGTGAACTAGGATAAGAATTTGTGGTCGAAAAACCTCCTCCATTCTCTATAGGCCTACCATACCACCACACATACTGCTATACAAGAAATTCCATACTCATTGGTGTACGAGACAGAGACAACATTGCCCATTGAACTCCACATTTTTTCACTATGAATAGCTATTTGTGGAAAACTATTAGATGAAAACCAAATGAAAAAGTGGCTAGATTAATTAGAGAAACTTGACAAGAATAGGTTGTGTATATTACATAACCTTGAAGTCCATCAGAATCAGAGCAGACGAGCCTTTAATAAAAAGGCTCACCTTCATTCATTCCTTTAAGGAGAATTGGTGTTGGCTCTCAAGTCCCAAATGATATCAGGTAAGAAGACACCAAATATGGAACTCCAAAGGGGAAGAAACTTACATCATAAATAAGGTCTATCACAATGGAGCTTACATATTGGCCACAATAAATGGGGAATGGACCACACCACCAACCAATGTGAGGTTTCTAAAGAAATACGTAGCATAGCTTTCATCATGAACCTCTTGTCCTAGCAGTAAGATATTAAATTTCATAACATCTTACATCATAATCACATGATGTTAAGCTAGGCGGGTACATCTTTACCACATGATGTTAAACTTTACAGACCTCATCCTTAATGTATGGCATGAAACTTCACATCAGATGTCCTCACCACATGATGTTAAACTACATGTGAGTCATTTTCTCACATAAAATTAATCTCACACAAACTAGATTTGTGAAAAATTTTGAAATACCCCTATCCCGATGACATTCAAATCTACATAGAGAATCTATTTATCCAATAACTACATATGTCTTTATTTCTACCACCATAAAATACATAGAAATGCCGAAAACCTTTTTATTGGTCCCAATTGAAACATTCTTCCTCTTTCACATCAAATCACCGACATCCTTACCACATGATGATAAAAATACATGGATTATGTCCTCATCACATGTCACTAAACTTCATGAGTTTCAAGAACTACCTACAACTTGATTCACATGTTTTAGAGATATAGAGAGACTCCTCGATCCTATATCTTGGTCCAACCACCACATGATACACAATGCCTCTTTACTATCCTTAATAGCCTCTACATGGGGAGAGGTAACCTTTCCATTCCTTTTTTCTCACACTAATCATAGCTCATGTGATATTAGGTATTTTAGTAATGGATTACCCTCACAAACAAGTCATAACATCTCATGGAAACTTCATCATGGTCTTGAATGAAAGATATTAAAAGGTATACCATGAGTCCTCACCGAATGATGTTAAACTTCATTTTTGATGTCTCTTATATAAAATAAAAGTACACATTCTATTGGATCTTTCCCAAGTGAGCCACCACCCATGGTGTTGTTCACCCACCATACATCCATCAAGAACTACTTGTGCATTAATTCTTATCATCAATAGATACATAGTGATGCTCGAATCTTCAATTCTGGGACAAAATACAACAATAAATAGAAACAATACCCCCTCCATCTATATACGATCCACTCCTTCAAAGATTTTTTTCAATTCTATAACTATGTGTAGCTTGATTATTATTATCACAAGGTATGTAGTGATGCCTGAATCTTCAATCTTGGGTCCTACTATAACAAGAAATAGGAAGAATTCCTCCCCCCTCTATGTATGGGCTAGTCCTGCATAGAGTATTTCCCATTGAAAAAATATGTGTGACTGGATTCCAGTACTCATAGGATATGTAGTGATTCCTAGACCTCCAACCCTCGATCCAGTCACAAAAAATGAGCATGAAAATTCCCCCTCCGTGTATAGGTCATACTTGTGTAGGAAGATACTTCATAAAGAACTACACGTGGCTTGATTAGTATCATTATATGATATGTAGTGATTCCCAAAACACTATTCCTGGGGATATATGCAACAACCCTTTTCAAGTAAAGAGGCATATGCCCTTATTTTATGATGTTAAAATGCACAGTTCCTCAAGAACTCACTAGGCTTAATTCCTGTCATAATAGGATACATAGTGATGTGCGAATATCCAACCCTGGGAGAAAATACAATAATAAATGGAAACAAATTACCACCTCTGTATGTCGGGTCGGACTGTATACCAGCAGACCGAGCCCGTCATGGCCCAACCCAGATTGGTCAGACCCGGACCGGGTGCGGTCGACCCGAACCGGGTCGGACCGGACCCAGGCCCTTCCGGGCCGGTTTCACCTAAAGAACCATAACATGAAATTCGTACATCTATTTGATGAACCGTTTAAGCTGTTGGGACCCTTGGAACAAGATGGCCCTTTTGGTATACACCACTTGAGTTTTGGAGAAAGTTAGAGTGCAACCGAGTTGGATCGAATCTGAATCCAACAGGGCCCTCGAAACTAATATTCTTTTAAGTCACAGACCGAGCGTCTGATTGATGCACCGTCTATCGAGTGGGAACCCTTATGACATGGTGGTCCTTTGGGATACTTCTTCATGGAACTTCGTGGTAGTTGAGGTACGACTGATGGATTTAGGATAAGATCCACCTGGAATCAAGCTTACTATGATCAAGAATCTAGTGCCAGGAAGTGAGGCGAAGGTTGGAGACAGATCATATAGAGGTTAGTACCGAGCGATCCTATGTGGGTCAGCATTGATCCTGTGTGGGTCAAATCTTGTGTGGGACAGTACTCAGTGATCCTGTGTGGGTCGGATCCGGTGTGGGTCTGCGGCGTTAGTACCTATCGATCCTGTGTGAGTTAAACTCTGTATAATTAGCAGCAGTGCCTATCGACAAAATAAGATGATCTATATTTTTGACTAATCATCTGTACTTCTATGCCTTACTTATATACCTAGTGTGAGCTGAGTCTTTTACCTTTGTGTTGTTACCAGTGTGGTACTTTTTCCTTCATGGTGTTATCTTTGTGAGTTTACCTGTGTGGTACTTTTACCTTCATGGTGTTACCTTTGTGATAATTTTACCTTCATGGTGTTACCTTTGTGGTATTCTTCTCTCATGTATGAGACGATTATATCTTGATAACTTAGGTATATGTATGGGCATATACCGAAGTAGAGTTGTTGACTGCTCCGTGCTTTGTGGTTGAGGTCTTGCTTTGTGGTTTTTCTTTTGTGGAACTCTGAGAGACCTTCAACGGTCTTGGGGTCCCTACTGAGTATTATTACACTCAACCATGAAAAATCTATGCCCACACCTTGTTGTGTCTTGTGCAGACAAAAAAAAACATCGATCGAGGATGAGGGAGCCAAGACTGAATGGTGCTTAGAGGTAGACTTTTGACGGGACGTTCTGAAGTGACTACTGATCCTGATATGTACCTACCCTTTAGGTAGGATCCTCAGTGGATGATCCAAGAGCTGTTTTTATATTTTTAGTTGTGCTTGTATTCCAGCCCATTTAATTTCAGTACACTTTTTTACTACAATATTTTACTTTTTGGTTGCTACTTTTTGTGTTCTCGGTTTGTGTGTTTTTACAGGTTTAAAGGAAATGCATTCCCATTATAAGGATATGTCTTTTCGGTTCTAGAATCTAGCCCCTGTCCTATAGAAGGCGGGCTTGGGGTAGTCACGGCGTGGGACTTGGGGGATGGGTCATGACAAAGTGGTATCAGAGGAGTCAATTCTAGAAAAGAACTCGGACTCTGATATTTTCTATGTGGTAATAGAGTTATGTGTTATGAGTGTGGTTTTTCAGTTCAGGGAATCCAATTTTGGTGTGGTGGCCGACGTATCGATGCACCCAGACTCAAAATTCTGATTTCCAACTTAGTGCACGAAAACACTGATTGTGTGTGTTTCTGAAAAGTTTTATTTTGATTTATTTGAGTCAGCTCCCCATGTATAACTTATTGACCATGGTGCACCTGTTTCCTTTCAGTATGATGCCACGTAGACAACCATCCGGGATTCCTAATAGGGTATATGATGACGGCCCATCGAGCGATGAGGCTTTGGTGTAGGGCCCTCTTACTGTGATGGTACTATCTGGTGGTGCACCAGTAGCACCACCACCCATTGGGAAGTAGATTCCACCAGCCCCACCAGTAGAGGGTTCTTGATGACTGAGCATGTTCCACGAGTTTCAGAAGCAGAGAGCTTTGAGGTTCCTAGGTGAGATAGATCCACAAGAAACTAAGGACTGGCTGGAGGCTGTGGCCATAGTTTTTCTCTTAGTTGGGACACCAGCTGATTTAAGGGTGATCCTAGCTTACAGTCTCTTCGAGGGAACAACTGGGAGATGGTGGAGTCTGACACTCCAGTTACACGACGAGGCGAACATCACCTGGTCGGACTTCGAGGGAATTTTCATGGCAGAGTTCATCCCAGCAACTCTACGCTCAATGCTTATATAGGAGATGCTTCACCTACAGCAGGGCAGTATGACTGTGTCCCAGTACACAGCGAGGTTCACTGATCTCTCCTGCTACTCCACTGATATGATATGTAGACCTTAATTCAAGGCCCAAACTTTTGAGAAGGGTATTCGATGGGAGATCGGAGAATCAATGATATCACTCAGCATTCTGATGCAAGTTGGGGTGCTAGAGAGAGCAATTTTGGTGGAGAGCTTTCCAGCTGAGCATGCACCGACATTGAGAGCCACCACCGGATGTCAGGTAGCAGAGTCATCCATAGCATGCAGTAGAAGGATGACATAGGGGCCTAAGCGGGCTAGACCTTTGGGTGGAAGACCTTGGGATACAAGGTCAGTGGTGAGGGGCTCACGGGACAGAGGAGGATAGTTGAGTATCAGGCAGTGCTACTCGTGCAGTGGGTAAGGTCACATGGCTCGCAACTTCCCAACTAGCTATACGAATGACCAGCTGACAGTTGATGGACCACCGAGGCATAGTTAGATTTTTGAGTGAGGAGGTCTGCGGGGTGGCAGACATGGTAGAGGAGCTGGCCGTGCAACAGACGGTGGGTATTGATTCGAGGTTCTCCCACCACCACCTCTGGGTGGTCCACCCCCACCATAGGGAGCATGAGGACAGGGATGGTCATAGCTCCAAGAAGCTGAGGCGTACAACAACAACCCTATGGATATTATTAGAGGAAAAATATATTTTTATTATACCCTAGCTTTAATACTTATAGATATAGGTTCCAGTCACTCTTTTATTTTCATGGCCCTCGTTTAGATCTTAAAGATTCCAATGGAGCCGTTGGGTCGATCCTTATGGCTAGATACTCCTACTGGAAGGGATTTGATGATTACACACTAGTGTTGGATGTGTGAGCTTAATCTAGGAGCCAAGAGCTTTGGCTGGGATCTTCTAGTAGTGGTGTTGAGGCCTTACGATGTCATCTTGGGTATGGACTGGTTATCCATAGTCCATGCTTAGATTGACTGTATTAGGAACAAAGTGTGGTGTGTTTGTCAGGATGGGACCTGGTTTTCCTTTACCGGTGAAAAGGTAACATTTGCAGCATCGGATGGACTTTCACGGAGGAGGTTGCATCTGATCACACATCAGTTGGCTAGCCTTACCCTCAGGGCAGTTGATGTTGAGAGTCCGAGCTATCCTATAGTGGTGGACCTGTATGCTGATGTCTTTCTTGATGTTGTTTCGAGACTAACTCCCTGCAGAAATGTAGACTTTTACATCGACCTATACCCCATGACGACACTGATATCTACACCAACATATAAGATGGCTCCCTTGGAGCTTCATGAGTCACGATTATAGCTAGAGGACTTGTAAAGGAATGGATTCATAAGGCCCAGTGTGTCTAAATGGGCAGCCCTGATTTTGTTCGCCAAGAAGGCAGATGGGAGCTTGAGACTCTGTGTGGACTATCGATGCCTGAACCAGGTGACCGTGAAGAAGAAGTATCCACTCCCAAGGATTTGTGATCACTTTGATTAGTTTAAGGGAGCTCAGTGGTTTCTGAAGATAGACGTCAAATCAGGCTATTATCAGCTCAGGGTACGAGATGAGGATGTGCAGAAGATGGCCCTTAGATGTATGTATGGACACTATGATTTCTTGGTTATGCCTTTTTACATGACCAATGACCATGCAGTGTTGATGGGACTCAGGAACAAGATCTCCCATCCATACATTGATCGATTTGTGGTGGTCTTCATCGACGACATATTGGTGTACTTAGTGACGGGAGAATTGCATGCCTATCATCCGTAGATAGTTCTGGATACACTCTGAGAGCACCATATTTATGGTAAACTCTTGAAGTTCTAGTTCTAGATATGAGAGGTCCACTTTATGGGACATGTTATCACGGAGGATAGAGTTGTAGTGGATCCAGAAAAGATAGAGGTTGTATTAGCTTGGGATCCACCATGATGTGTGACCGAGGTGCAGAGTTTCCTGGGGTTGGCTGGGTATTACTAGAGATTTGTACCTGACTTTTCCAGAGTTTTGGAACCCTTTTCAGCATTGACAAAGAAGGAACATCCATTCGTGTGGATGGAGAGATGCCAGTAGAGTTTTCAGGAGCTAAGGCAGATACTGACGAGTGCCCCCATCTTAAGGCTACCAGAAGAGGGCATTGGGTATGTAGTCTACTATGACACATCAGGGGCCAGACTTGGATGTGTCTTCATATAGGAGCGAGCAGTGATCATATATAGCTCTCAGTAGCTGATAAAACATGAGAAAAACTATACTACCCATGACCGGGAGTTTGCAGTACTAGTCATCGCCTTGAAGATGTTGCGACATTACTTTATGGGAGAATGTTTTACAGTATACTATGATCACAATAGTCTTAGGTATATATTCTCATAGAAGGACTTGAACCTGAGACAATGACGATGGCTAGAGTTCCTCCTAGACTATGAATTTGAGATAGTCTATACACCTAGGAAGGGGAACGTAGTGGTAGACGCACTCAGCAGAAGGTCTGGTCTAAAGTTACTGAGTGAGGTGATAGAGCAACTAGATGCATTACAGATATCCGTTGTGGATAGAGATGGATAAGCTTACCTCCAGTCTATGACTATCACTCCCCAACTTCATCAGTGAGTTCAGGAGGCATAGCTTGGGGACATTGACTGTGAGGCATGAAGTGCTCAGATATCCACAAAAAAGGAACCTGGGGGATGTTTTTATGGTGGGGGAACATCATCCTATTTAGAGAACACACTATGGTTCCAGTGGCGCTATGGGAGGAGTTGTTGAGGTAGTTCCATACGTCCTCTCCAGTGGTACATCATTGTGTGATGAATATGTACCAGGACCTCTAGTGTCAGCATTGGTAGCCCGGGATAAAGAAGTCAGTGGCAGAGTTTGCTTCACGATGCCTCACTTATTACCAAGTGAAGGCTGAGTATCAGGTTACAATAGGCTTAGCGCAACCACTAGAGGTGCTGAAGTTGAAGTGGTATGGTATCTCCATGGACTTTGTGACAGGGCTTCCACATACGTCTAGGGGACATGATTCCATCTAGGTGATTGTTGACCGACTCACCAAGTCGGCATGCTTCTTATCCATCCGAGAGTAGGGATCAGTAGAGGGATTGGGACGCCTCTATGTACCGAAGATTTTACGACTTCATGGGGTACCATCGATGATCATATCTTACCATGAAACATGTTTTACATCCCAATTGTGGAAGAGATTACAGAAGCTGTTCGGGACTCAGCTATGTTTGAGCACTGTCTTTTATCCATAGATGGATGGTCAGATGGAGCGAACCATTCAGACACTGGAGGACATGCTACGTGCATGTTTCCATGATTTTGTTCATAGTTGGGAGGATCACTTATCCTTAGTGGAGTTCACATACAACAACAGCTATCACTCCACCATCGGTATGGCACCTTTCAAGGCCTTATATGGTCGACCTTACAGATCACCTCTATGCTGGACCGACCTAGGGGAGTTAGCATGTATGGGTCCAGAGATGGTATGGGCTACCACTGAGAAGGTTCAGATCATCTAGGAGTAGATGAGGACTATACATAGCGGACATAAGTCTTATTTTGACAGGAGATAGAGGCCCTTAGAGTTCGAGGAGGGAGACCACATCTTCCTACATGTATCACCTTGATGAGGTTTGCAGAGATTTGGCTGAGGCAAAAAACTCTCACCAAGGTTTATTGGACCTTTTTTGATACTTTGGAGGATTAATAAGGTAGCATACCGCTTGGCACTACTACCGAAGTTTGAGAGGGCACACGACATCTGCCATGTATCCCAACTGGGGAGATATGTGCATGAACCATCTCATGAAATCGACCATGGTGAGTTGGTCTTTGATGATGGGGTGACGTTTAAAGAGGTTCTAGTGTAGATTGAGGTTCAAAAGAAGCAGGTACTTCATGGATGGTCGATACCTATGGTGTGCATTCGCTGGCAACACAAGAACCTCCATGAGAGCACATGGGAGCGGGACCTTCAAATTCATACTCAGTACACCCATTTGTTTCATTAGTCTATATTGTGGCTTTTAGGGATGAAAATCTCTAAGGTGGGGAGAATGTAAAGACCTAGATTTTCCATGTAAATATTTTTATATGGAATTATTGCGAGTTTGAGAAAATTGAAGGTGCTTAATTCCAAGGCCCGGTGTGCCCAGAATGAATTTTTGAACATTTTTTAGGTACATTCAATAAACACGCGAGCAACATTTTCTATCTTTTGAACTGGTGCTCAGATTAAAAATCTGAGGGCACTATTGAATCTGCAGAGCCGAGATTCTATTAAGGCAGGCTTCACTTAGACCGTAGTATGTTTGGAGAAAATTTGGATTTTTGAAATTTTTACAAGATTAATAAATTAACTTGGTTATTTTATTTTTTTACTTTCTTTTCCCCCAATGGACAAGTGGAAGTGGCAAGACCAACGACGTGCTAATCTGTTAAATGTTTTGACTCCTAAAATCCTTTATAACATCACTATTGGAATTAGGAATGTTCCTATTAAATGAACCCCCATTAATTCTACATGCGTTACTCACCCTCCCCCCCCCCTCTTATTTATATGGAGCTTGGGGAGAGGTATAGTTATGGCTTCACCAAGTGATGAAGATCTGATAAAGTGGCACGACACCAATCATTTGGAGGATGAAGTCGAGTCCAGCAAGTGGTGACGAGTGCCACCGAACGACAAACACCAACTCTTCCTCAAGCATGGAGGATCCCCAACGAACATGAGGTAGGGATTTATTTATTTTTTTAATTTCAAGTGATTGTTGAATCCTATTTCCTCCCTCATGTTTTCAAGCTAACGCAGAGGGAGAGGGCCAAACAAACATGGCATGGACCCTCCACTACCTTGTTTACTCTTGCATTCCCTATGCAAGACCGCCGATGTGCTGGCACTGGCCAGCCACGATAGAGGCGGCACACCGCAAGAGGAGGAGGTTACGACACTATGCCCCGGCAATCAGCAGAGCGGTCGGCACTGGCTGGCCGCAGAGGTGGTGTGGTACGCAGTCGCATGCCACCAGTGGGGAAGGCTACAACTGAAGCCATGGCGGGTGATGACGGGAGCTGGCTCGAGCCAGCCGTGTAAGGCAGAGATAGAATGACGTGTCATCGTGTGCCACTAGAGGAGGCCATAACTCGAAGCCACGATGGTGGAGGGACCCTCCCTCCTGCGGGTCCCACAGCAATCGAGCAGCGCCTCGTGGTGCCGCCACTTCATAAGCCGAATGTCTTCTCGATCATTCGTGAAAACTGGGGGGACTTTCCCCCCATTTCGGCTAGAGTAGGCCCCACTTCAGTGGGACACGGATGCCCAGCAGGCCACATCACTGCCGACTTGGCCGCATGCACCCAGTGGGCGACACCTCCACAGGTTGATCCGCCCCTCCACGGGCTGGGTCGCGCCTCCGTGGGATGATCCGCGTGAGCCCAGCGGGTCGTTCCCTTGCTCGTCGGGCCACGCCCCCCTGTGGGTCGGGCAAGACCGCAGCCCAGCGGGCCGAGCCTGCCATGACCCAGCCCTTCCAGGTCAGACCCAGAATAGTTCAGGTCGACCCAAACTGGTTGGGGTCAGCCCAGACTGGGTCGGTCCAGGTTAGTCCGACCGAGTCGGACCGGACCCATACCCTTCTAGGCCAGTTTCACCTAAAGAACCATAACTTGAAATCCATGCGTTCGTTTGACGAATTGTCTGCGGTGCTTGGACCCTTGGATTGATACAGAACTTTTGGTATACTTTATATGAGTTTTGGAGAATGTTGGAGTATGACTGGGTTGGATCAAATCTGAATCCAACCAGGCCCTTAGAACTAAAATGCTTATAAGTCATAGACCAGAAGTGCGATTGGCGCGTCGTCTGTCACGTTGGAAACCTTGAGACATGGCGGTCCTTTGGGATAATTATTCATGGAAATTCATGGTGGTTGATTTATGACCGATGGATTGAGGAGTGTATCCTCCCAGAATCAAGCGTACTATGAGCGGGAATCCAGTGGCTGGCAGTGAGGCGTAGGTTGGAGATAGATCATATAGAGGTTAGTACTGAGCGATCCTGTGTGGGTCAGCACCAATCCTGTGTGTGTCAGATCCTTTGTGGGTCAGCACTTAGAGATCTTGTATGGGTCAGTTTGTACTAATTCTGTGTGGGTCAGATCCTATATGGGTCAGTGGGGGTTAGTACCTATCAATCCTATGTGGGTCAGACTCTGTATAATCACTAGTAGTGCCTCTCGACAGAATAAGATGAACTAGATTCTTGACTAATCATTTGTACTTCTATTTAGTACTTATATCCCTAGTGTGAACTGAGTCTTTTACCTTCGTGGTGTTACCTATGTGGTACTTTTACCTTCATGGTGTTCTCGTTGTGGTGTTACTTGTGTACTACTTTTACCTTCGTGGTGTTACCTTTGTGGTACTTTTACCTTCATGGTGTTACCTTTGTGGTATTCTTCCCCCATGTATGAGACCAATATATCTTGATAACTTAGGTATATGTATGGTCATATACCTAAGTAGAGTTTTTGACTCCTCTGTGCTTTGTGGTTGAGCTCTTGCTTTGTGGTTTTTTCTTTATGGAACTCTAGGAGACCTTCAGGGGTCCTGGGGTCCCTACTAAGTATCGTTATACTCACCCCTACATGGGCTATGCCTGCACCTTGTTGTGTCTTGTAAAGATGACGAACAACATTGATCGAGGCTAAGGGAGCCCGGACTAGATGGTGCTCGGAATTGGACCTTTTATGTGATGTGTTTTAGTGACTACTGATCGTGAGTTGTACCTACCCTTCAAGTAGGATCCTTGGTGGGCGATCCCAGAGTTGTTTTTCTCTTTTCAGTTGTACTTGTACTTTTCAGTTGGTATTATATTCTGGCCCCTTTACATTCAACTCACTTTTTACTACAGCGGTTTACTTTGTGTTTGCTACTTGTTGTGTTCTCGGTTTGTGTGTTTGTACAAGTTTAAAGGAAATTCCTTCTCGTTATAGG
The DNA here is from genome assembly GCA_963277665.1 of Viscum album. Lineage (NCBI taxonomy): Eukaryota > Viridiplantae > Streptophyta > Magnoliopsida > Santalales > Viscaceae > Viscum > Viscum album. Next base: position 349,003,918 of record OY728137.1, read on the forward strand.
GATACGCCTTTTTGGTACTAGTTTCCAACCCCTGGCCTATGGAAGGTGGGCTTGGGGTAGTAACGGCATGGGCCCCAGGGGATGGGTCATGACACATATCATGAATTGAAGATATTTGAACAAAGACATAGACCTTTTGGAAAATCCATTCATTGATTTCACAAAAAAAGTGGAATCTCCCTATTTGGAGTCTCTCAATGAATTTCATCTGAACAAAATATACAACAATGATCAAACTTGCATAGAATTTGGTCATTCGATTTATCTAAATCAACAAGAGTCTGAAGGAAAGCGTCACTAGAGGGATAAAATTATTCTCACCCTACCTCTTCTACTTCATCGCTAAGACTAAGGGTCTCAATAAGGATGGATAACTCTAAAAATATATTCTAAGTGGTTAATAATAAGGATGATGATGATGAGTAGTCATACCTTAGGTGAGCTATGATCTCCTCATATCACTATATCTGTATTGTCCAACCATCCATTCAAGAATGAAAATCATATATGAACTGGAGACTCTACTCCAATTCCTTAGAATCCTCATTCATTTATTCAAATAAGGGGGTCTCATATTCATAATGATGTAATAACCTCTCATTGGTGGCCAAATCTTTTTGAGTTAGGATAATTTGTCTCATGATTTCATATAGTGGTTGGAATTCAAGGCCATCCACCCCCAAATCATGGAATAGATGACAAATCCATTCATATTGGTTATAAAATGTTTTCAAAGGAGACTTAGTAATTAGGGAATTAATCTACAACCAGATCAGCCTGCACCATGTCTGAGCTTCTGTGGCTTCTAAAGTGGATACATTAGATAGAGGAACTACTGGCTGATATGATAAGGGAGAAGGAGAGAAAGCCTCTTATATTCTTCCCCTAACAACAACATCATCAGTTTCTTGTTTCAAAGGTCTATCTTCCTTATTAGTTTTTTCCTTGCCAATGGGATATTTGTTTCTCAAACAAGGTCACATTCACAAAGTCTCTCCAAATTCATGAATCAACTCAATCACTTGCAAAGAAAGGGGGTCGGTGAGGCAAATGGTTTAATCACATAGCAGAGAATTCCATTCAACACACCACTTGGATAGGCTTCTACCCAAGATTGGGAATGGTCCTTTGAAAAGAATATAAGAGTGCCAACTAGTGGTAGAATGATCATGACAATGATATATTCACATTCTAATATCATCTAAACTGTCAGATAATCCTAGGTGTCTCTCTCCCCATGTACCATCAGAAGGAATGGGGACACACTATGGGTGTGTCCAAACTAGATACCAAACCAATAAGGTGTGTATGGATCACAAATGATCACCTCATCCATCCTGTTTACAAGAACCCCATCTCAAAAGAAAGTTCTTATAATACCATTCATCAAGAGTGTCACCTCCATTTTTAATAATTGGCCCTCTTGCAGCAAGATAAGGGAGAAATTGTATTGATCAGACTAGATCAATGCATCAAAAACTTCATAAAGGAATAAAAACTAGGCCTCAACCCCCCAGATATGTTTAGGATCCTGGGACAAATTAAGGAACTAAGATAGAATCATAGTATCCGTAGATTTGAAAATTCTCCCCTATCCGACCAAATAGAAACTGGAATAGGAAAATGATCCTATAGAGGATGATTCCCTAATGAATGTGTCCTAAGAGGTAGTATAGGAACATAAGATTCATGACTTCTAGATCGAGGTGTCGTTATTATAACAGTTTTGTTTACATCACTAGCATACTAACTTGAATACTTGATCACACATCCCCACCTTGGAAAATCTACACATTCAGGAACATGTCCATGAAGCCCACTAGCCTAAGTCTTAGATATATATTTGGTTTTAATTGGTATCCTAATGAGGAATAATCCATGGATTTAAAAATGGCCCAATATGAACCAACACTATCCTAAACCTATTGGGAAGGGCATTGAAAGAGATAAGCGATCACATAGACATCTCCTTTTTAAAGGTTTGCCTCGCGATGATGAGAATATCCTCTCCAAGACTGGATTTTACAAAGGGTAATCTCATACATGCATGGTAGAAAGAAACTCATTACATATATCCCTAGAAGGGGGTATCCCAACTAGTTGATAGATATCCTAGAGGCTGATTCCTACATCACCATGAGAAAAATAGTATGATTTGGTACCATGACACCAAAAACAGAAAAATTCTGTAATTATTTAGACTGTAGATAAACGGTTAATTATGAAACCCATACTACTTCATAGAAATATACAATGTATAGTTGGTCAACAAACTCTAATAAAATTTTTCTAACCCAGAATAGACATGTCCATTCATTGGAAAAGTTTCCACCAGGGTGAAAATCCCACTTCTAACACCATCCATTTCCAAAGTTATTCAGATAAGAGACAAATATGATCGAATAACTATAAGGGATTGTCTAGTGAGAGAAATCACAAATTTATAGACCCCAGGGATAGTTTTCTAACATATTAGACAACTTATGGGACTGACCTTCAACCAGTTTTCCATCCTCAAAAACTTTCATCAGAATGTTTTCAAGAGAATTTGTCACCCAATAAGATTGAATATTGAAGTCTGGAGATGTGATTTAAACATCATCAAAAACAAAAAAAACTATATTTAGGAATATGGTGTGATAGATGATAATTATGGACCTCAGATGATAGGAGCCTCTTCATAACCTCATTGTTAGAATGAAAAAAATGTCAAGGGTCGGATTGTGAATCCTAGAAATGATAGCTCTTTGGTTAGCTACGAGGAACTAAGTATGAAGAGATCCAAAATTCATCTGAACAAAATTAAGTCGAATATGTCATAAAATAAATAAAATTATTCTAAATTATGTATATAAAATTCAAGAAGCTTCATGCACAACTCATGAATCAGTAGTGAATTCAAAATCACAAAGGTGATTCAAGATCACATAAGGGATTCATGAGTCACTTTGTTCATGAAGATCTCATAGACCGCATAATACCATGAAACAAAATTCAAATGTGTGAACAATTTGAATACTCAAAATCATGTGAACATGAAATGGATATGCATGCTTCAAAATAGTTTAAAAGGATCGCAAGATAGAGCTAGTAGATCCCACACATCCATCAAAGGCATCCGAGCATCATTATGGACAGAGTTAAAAAAATTAATGAATAAAATTTCATTATTGATTCAATTGGGAACCTAGGAAAAGGATTTCTTGGGAATATGTTCTTACAAAATGATCTCTTAATGAGGTCTTTCATTGGTTCTTTATAGGAAGGTCTTGTGTATAGGTAACATGACTAAGGAAGGCTGCAAAATCTATGATATTTGAATAGTCTATGAGTGAATCACTCTCCTCTACCCTATTTATAGGGAATTTTATATAATACCAAACATCACATGGTGGAACAAGTATCACCTGATACATTGATTGGAAATAGAAAAAAAAGCCTTAATATGGCATTTATCATCCTCAAAGTTGTGCCCTTATCCCTACAGAAATTTCTCCTGAGGGGGGAATTTGTTGATGTCCTCTAAATGATAATTGAAAATTTCAAAAGAGAATAAATACATGAATATGGGACTTATTTTACTTATAAATAAAATGAAGAAATGGTGTCCAAAACTTGCAGATCTCATAAAACTCCAAGGGACTGATGATCATGATACCTTTAAAAGGTCACGTGAAGGCACTATGTGCAACACATAACATGTAGAAGATACCGAAAATCCCCTTCGACAAGACCTTATATTCTTTTGAAGGTATCCCATACAATCAGTGATCATGTGATATATACTAGATGAGAACCCCTAGGTCATGAAAATTATCTAGTGGCAGACTCCTGATAAGCCATCCAAAAACCCTTATAAAATTGAGGGAAAAATCCAAAATAAAAGAGCCTCTTGTATTCATAAAACTCATGATACACACCCATTCAGCTTGAAAGACACCATGAAAGCTCTGGTGACATGTCTTCTTGTTCATTCAAGATCCCACTAGCATGTCACCCCTATTACAAGAATGTCTTCAGACATGTCTAGGCGGTCTCGTGCTCACCCTTTGGCTCAAAAAAAGTAGAAGGGTTTTTTCATGTTAATTCTCACGCATTACTATAATATTTTTCATTGGTCGCGTGACACATCACTGATGGGGAGAATTATTTTCCTCAACCACACTCAACAAAAATCACAAGACCTCCAACCCTTATAAAACAAACAAGGAAATAAAAAGGTAAAAATTAGGTTCCTCTTATAATCATAAAAATAATGTGATATGCCCAATAAAGTCCATGATATTCCACAAACCCATGGAGACATGTCCAACTCAATGCGTAAGAGCCCACTGTCTTGTCACCATAACCACACAAAGGGCTTTGGATATGTCCCAGAGGTCCTAATCTCCAACTTTGGCTCAAAAAAATCAAAATGTTTTGTCCATGATAATGATCACACATCACAAGAAGAACTTTTTTGGTCACATGACACATCACTAAAGGGAATATTTATTTTCCTCGACAACACTCAAGAAAAATTGTGAGACCCCAGACCCTTGTCAAATAAACAAGGAAATAAAAAGGGAAAATATGTGGGCCTCTTACGGTTATAAACATTATGTTATTCAACATATAAGGTTCATGAGATACTCCATGCCCATGGATACATGTCCACCTTGCTACGTGAGACCCCACTGGCTTGTCTCCCTCACTATGTGAACTATTTTAGACATATACAAGCAGTCTTGTGTCCCCTAGGATCTATAAGAAAAATAAAATGGTTTGTCTATGAAATTACCACACATCACCTAAAGATACTTTTTTGTCCACGAAACACATTGCTTATTGGTATATTAGTTTTCGTATAAATCACTCAAACAATCTCATGATATTCCCAACATTTTTAAAATAAAAAAAGGAAATAAAAAGTCAAATGACGGGATCCTCTTACGATGGGAAGATATGTTCATATTTTTCAAAGTAGTTTTGCATCCCAAACGATCATAATTGATCATGTGAAACCCACTTGACATGTTAGTATGATTATGTGGAGTCCCTCTCTTCATGTCATCTTTATATTGATAAGGACCCTAGAAATTTATCCTTTTCTCATTAAAGGTCCCATAAAAGTCTCATAAGATCACTTGAAGGACATTCAATAGGCTCTTTGATCTCACAAAGGCCCATAGAAATATCTTCCTGATAATATAGAAGTTCCTCAGTATGATTATATGATTTAGAAAGACCCTACTAATTGGATATAATATAATAAATTTGAATTGATTGGATACTCTCACGATCACTGAAAATCATATGATGCCCATTGGGGATTACCTACGGTAGGAACTCGCAAATCACGGGACAACAAAGTCCTCCAAAGAATTTATTTTTGATTTTTGTGATACATCCATGAAAATTGGTGCATAATCAGGGTGGTGAGGCCTATAAATCCCCCAACCTAGCATGAAAATATATGAACTTTTCCTTGTAATTTCGAATTGGGGAACCTACAAATCAGAGCATATTTCTCAGAGTGGATGATCTCATGATCAGAAAAAAATTTCATGAGGTAAGATCTGTAGAACAACTGCAGCGATCATGAACCATGAATATGCACTTCAAATAATCACTCATAGATCCCAAGAAGGACTTTTGGAGGGATAGGAAAATCGCATCATGTATATTTTCTAGATCATGCGAGACTCAAAATAATCTAACACTGAATAAGTCTACGACATATGCGATAAAAGGATAAAACAAAAAATAAAAAAGATAAGATACTTTTGTGAGGAACAAATACGTTGATCCTCATGAGCTTCATTTGAATCACCCAGGTCATGTAATGATAGCAATAAATGTTTCCCAAATCTCACAATGCTCCTTTGGTATACTATTTGGATCAGGAAAAGTCTTATGGACATGTAAGGGCAAGTCACATGGTAGCCCCGGGCATGCCACCCAAGTTCCACGAAGCCCTATGGGCTCACCAATAAAACCTTGAAGTGTCCCTCATATATGTTTTTCTAATCATATGGCAGCATCAGTACATGTCATATGAGTGTCATGATAGAACTAGGGAATATCATCCAACTCCCATGACTTCCCCCAGACAATACATCCAAACCTCACTATGTCCTCCAGATATTTCAGTTGGCTTTCACAGAACCCTCCAAACATGTCACCTTGAATCAGGAATCACACTCTAGATATGTCACACTGACTCTCATGATGCCCCCAACATGTCATCCAACTTTTATGATGACCCCAAGTAAAGTTATTTGGATCATTTGATACCCTCTATGCATGTCAGCCAATGTCATGTGATGGATTCTAGGAAAATCTAACCAAGCCTTGCGATGTCCTCTGGAAAAGTTTTCCTTGGCCATGTGATAATACTAAGACATTCCATACAGGCCATGAAAAATCCCTTGGATATTACAATAGGATCATTCAGTTATCTGTGGTCATGTCCACAATATAGCCAGACATGTCCACACATCCTAAAGCAATTTAGGTTAGACAATTAAGTCATTTCATGTAGGCAATGAAGTAGTTATGGCAGACAACCAGGCCAGGTCTGGAAAGAAACCTAGGATATGATATACTTTTATATCCTCCATATATGGGAATCCTTGTTGTGTAATCCATGATCAAAAGGAACTATTATGACTCTGATTTGTTCCGTAACAAGGATACATAGAATGCATTACTAAGGCCCGAGATCTATATTAAGAATCAAGAGGGAAATCCTAGCAGATAAGTCCCACATCCACAAGTAATGAGGCTAGTTATTTTCCATCCCTTGTTTCCCACACCTTGCATAGCTCACGTAGTCATAGAGAGTTGCAATGATCATATCATTCATATAGGGAAACCTTAGTGTGTAAATCTTGACCATTGGAATAATATGATACATTTTAAATAGAAGGCCAACCTCAGTGTGTGACCCCCAACCCAATGGAACTATAATGGATTTGATTCCCTCTATAGTTAGGATACATAGGGAGCCTTCCTAAGGGATTGATCTCAAATATTCCACCACCTTAGTGTAAGTATTTTCATGTCTTCAACACTTCAACCATTGGGACCAAATTTTTTTAATGGTTTGATAATTCTTTCCTCACCCACCAATGGGTTGTAAAGTAACTGAACTATGAAAAATTTGATTCATTCCACAACCTTGATACATATGATTCTTTCCTATGGCTCGAGCTAAATATTAAAAATCCAAAGGTTGGTCACAACACATAAGTTCCGCATCCATATTTAGTGGGATTGATTACTTGTTTTCCCTTTTTTCTCACACCAAGTGTAGATCATGTGGGATTAAATAATTTCAATGGACATATCATTCGCATAAAAAATCTCCACAAGCTAGGGAAATCTCAGTATTTATGCCTCGATAAGTGGCATGATATAATTTCCACCATATAAGAGAATATAAAATGAGGTCAATACTAAGGAAATGATCTAACTATGATCACTCTAATTCCTATTATAAACTGGATATATAGTATGTATCCTTGTGACTTGAGATAAAATACGTAGATCCTAAATGCCAAATATATGTCATTTCTTCATGATGTTAAAAATCCTGAGTTTAATGTACTATGTGGGTTTTGAATCATACAATCAAAATAATATATAGGATAACTCATTATTGATCAATCCCCTCCTCATAATAGTTTTTGCCTCCCAACATGGAAGATAATTATGAAGTGCCTGATTATGTAACTTCAGTATATAAGTAGCTAATCATTACTGGGAAATAGATGAATAACCTTAGATACATATAGAGGGACTCACGAATAAGATCCCCTTTTGTTGAACATAAAATGGGTTAATCTATGATGATTTTGTGAGGGTAACTGGTCCCATGTCAGGATTAGGAATATATTCTCAAACATTTCTTAAATATATAAGAGAGTTCCAAATTAAGAAACAATTCTACCCCAAAAGGGTGTGATGAGACCGGCCTCCCATCCTCTCGACCAATGTGAGTGCCTAAAAATCATTGAGTCTGAAACCCCAACTGATCGCCTACATTAGGAAAGTAGTTATAGAGACCCATGATTAACATACATGGATATTACATCATTTTATATGAATATTTAGTACATTGAAAAAATATATGCCCAAGGAATGAAATAGTTTAGTTTCTTTTGAAACCTGGAAATAAAATCTTTTATCCTAGTGAAATATCTTCATCATATATCATAAATATCAACAAATTTGGTACTTCTACCAAAAACCTTTATTAATAACCTAGATAAAGGAAACATAAGAAAGGGGTGATCTCAGATGCTCAGTAAGGGTAAATAAATAAAATGTGTAAGAATAACATGAACGAAGGGGTATGTAACTTGAGTAAAAAAATTTAAGATCATAACCTGCACATTAGAGATTATAATAAATATTGGTAGTTTATTATACATGAATCATAAGGAAATGATGAAAATAATCCATGAAATCATAACATAGGAATAAAATATAGAATAGTTGAAAACACATAGGCATATAATAACCCTATGCCAGGGAGGCCTAAAAAGGCCTTGGTAACATGTTAGGATTTGGATAATCACTCATGTACCTACATCGGGATTGAGATTCCCTCCCATGTACCATATTGTTTTAGGCGAGGGATGTCCACCCATGTACCCTCTTTTTTGGTCTTGGGATGTCCTCCAATTTACCCTCTTGTTTTGGTCTTGGGATGTCCTCTTGTTTACCCTCTTGTTTCGGGCTTGTAATTTTCTCTCATATATCCTCTTGTTTTGGGCTTGGGATATTATCCTATGTACCCTCTTGTTACATTATTGGGATTTTATTCAGTGTACCTGTATGTTTAGGTCTTGGGATATCCTTCAGTGTACCATCTTGGTTCGTGGTTGGGATGTCTTCCTGTTTAGCCTCTTGTTTTGGGCTTGGGAAGTCCTCCCATTTACCCTATTGTTTAGGGGTTGGTATTTCCTCCTGTATACCCTCTTCTTTTGGGATTGGTATGTCCTCTCGTATACCATCTTGTTTCTATCTTGGGATATTCTCCCATGTACCCTCTTGTTTCGGGCTTGGGATACACTCTTGTGTACCTTCTTGTTTTGGGATTGGAATGTTCTCCCATGTACACTCTTATTTGGGGCTTTGGATGTCCTCTTATGTACCCTCTTCCTGGATTGGGATGTCCTCTTGTGTACCCCTTGATCATATAAAACATTTATCATTACCCAATTCATTGGAGGGATATATAGTTACCACCTATCACATAATGAAATCATACATGCATGTGCGATACAACATTCATCATATCATGACCCATGAAAAGTGATGGGTTCTATAAACATCAACTCATAACCCACAAAATTAAATAGGCATCATTAACATTTTATCACATTATAACCTATGGAAATGATATTTTTTTCTTAATCATTTCATCAAATCATAACCTTTGAAAAGAAGCGTGTTTGAAAAGAAAATAACTCATGGAAAAGAAATAGATTTCATAAACATATAATCCCTAGAATAGAAACGATTTTCATAAATACCATCACATTAAGTATAACCCATTCATAGAAATGTTATGAATAGAAAATTTAGAACATTTACTATAAGGGGATGGGTAATATCAATAGATTTCATCTTAGGTGGAAAATAATTTTGAAACATATTTCAAAAACAATTCTTGTGGAAAATATCCATTATGTTTTGAAAAATTATTTTTAATACATAAAACCATTTAAAAATAATTTTCTTAGAAAATAAATTGAAACTTTATAAAGAATACTTGAAATAATTTGAAAAAAAAATTCCATGAATTTTTTTAAAATAAGCATTAAAACATTTTAAAAATTGTTTTCTTCTAAAAAAAATTGAAAACATATAATAAAATATTGAAAATATTTTGAAAATATTTTATTAAAGAATACATTTAAAACTTATAAATATTGATTTAAAACGTTTTTAAAACTATTTTCTTTTAAAATGCTTTTAAAACTCATAGATATAGCTTGAAAATGTTTCGAAAACTGTTTTCCGTGAAAACATATAAAATAATCTTGAAAACTTTTTGAAAACCATTTTCTTTGAAAACTTACAAAATAAGCTTGAAAATTTTGGGATACCATTTTATTTGAATATATATTTTAAAAATAATTCTAAAAAATATCCTTTAAACCTAAAAAATAATGCTCTAAATAATTGACGTTGGATAAATCCATACATGCCAGATAAGGTAAAAAGCACATTCCTTTTTTACGAAAAAAGGATAGAAAATTGCCTCATTCAAAAATAGATAATAATATTACGTTGAAAAAATTGTTAAAATACACAAAGGGTAAAAATTACTTTTAATGATAATGGTATATTAGTAAAATATTCTTGGAAAACCTTTTTAGAAAATATGGTTTTGAAGGAACACATATTTCTGACCAAAGAGAGGGTAAAATTGGGCTTTCTTAAAAACATTTTATTAACTATCTTATGTACCTAAAAGTATAAAATGGTACCACTACATAAATATATAATGAATTACCATATGAGAATAAAATTCATGAATTTATTGAGATATGGAACATAAAATCCATAAAAGTAATCATAAACATAAACAATCTCAAAAAGCGATGATATTGTCTTAATAAACTCGTATAACTTGGTAACTTGGGATTATACTCTCCATGTAAGAAAACTAAACTAAATTTAGCTTAAAATATCATTAAAATTAGGATATTCATGACATAACATGTAAATTGTAAGTATATACACCTCAAAAAAGAGTTTAGGTGCATAACAAAACATGAGTCTTAAAGAAGGAAAATTGAGACAAAACATTTTAACCGATTTGGTAACTTTTGAAACATAAACCCTATGAATGAAATTTCATTAAAAGGATATGTTAATAACTATAAATTTAGTTGTAATATATATATATATATATAAACATGTGCAGTACTTACACCACACAAAAGGAATGGGTGGAAACCATAACATGTATCTCATAGGAATAAAAAGTGAGATGAAATCCATTTACCTTGTGTCTTGACTCTCATCATACTCATTCAAAACACTTGTATAATAAATATAAATTTATTATAAATATTTTAAAGAACCATATTATTATATATAATACCATTTATGGTTTTTATGACCTTATATTACCTGCTTGTTAACCATCATTTGTTAAGGTTTCACCTCGGGTAATGTTTGCTTTGTTTTTCGTATGTGTCTTAATTTGTTAAATTATTGGTCGTTATACTTATATCATGATTATATAATGTAAAAAGTGATATAAATATAATTTATATGTATTATATATGTATTATAATCATCTATATAATATATAATCATCAAACGGAATACATCATTCATGGAGATGGTAGGTCGTACTTACACATGAATGTTATTTCTGTTTAATTGTCATATTGAGAGAAAGAAAGTAAAAGAAAAATATGTATATATATATCTGTCTAATTATTAAAGTATTTTTATTATATAATATATATCATATATATTCACTAAAACTTTCCTTAATACAATCCATGTAGTGTATGAATGAATCATATCACTTTGAGGAGGCGGTAGTCCACACTTTCTCAAACGAAATTTTCCTATTTACATAAGATGGAAAGAAAAAAGGTATGTTCTAAATAAAAATTACAGAAGAATAAATACGTTATAAATACACTATATATCATATAAAAATATATTTTCCATCATAATTTCCTCCATGATAGGTGGTAATGGAAAAATAAACAATCATCATTTCGTGAGGTAGTAGTTCACTGTACACATAAATAGTATGTTCGTTACCCATTTGATGGAGGTGTGGGTAAGTTTAGGTATAAAAATTTACATAAATTCCCCTAATATATTTATTATACGTTTTATATTATAAAATAATATAGAAAGACATTTTTAAGGGGTGTATAAGGAAAATAAAAGAAATGACTTGAGAGAAGACGTTACCTTTTAATCGGGTAACTCCTTTTGGTTTGTGCGAAAAGGCTTCCATGGATTGTCTAATGACCAAAGGGAAGTCTTATAGCAGGAATATGGTTATTTTGATAAGCTTATTTGTAATTACATGGCCTAACATAAGATGTTTTAGAGTTGTGAGGATGTGGGAGTGGTGGTGGCCTTTTATAGGGAAGGAAAAGGACTCGCATGGAATTTTTAGAAACAAGTTAGGTATACACATGTTCATACCTAAAAAAGTCAAAAAAACAAAAAAATCAATAATTTAAGGTTTATGTGAGAAATATGGACAAAAAAGGTGAGTTTAACAAGTTTATTGATCCTTTGGGCCCTTAATTTTAAATTTTTTCCCTGATTAAGTGTAATCTGGCTTTAATAACATTGATTAATTTTAATAAGTTTTACTAATCATTTGGGTCAAAAATTAACTTAGACTTATTCATCTCTAAATATTATATAAAATAAAAGGGTTTATGTTAGTTTCTCCAAATTCAAATCACAAAAGAAGAAAATTTAAGATTAATGCTAATCCTACAGATGGGATGAAATAACATAGTTTTTATGTAGAAAAATGTTCAAAACTTTTTTAAGATTTTATATTCAATTTCAAAGTGAAATTGATTCTAATGAATTAAATTGTATTAATTGATGTAATATTTATCTAATTTTACCTTAAAAAATTATAATATCATTTAACATTAATAATTAATTAAACAAAAAGGCGGTTTTTATCTAAAAACAATATTTTTTCCCTATTCATCAAAAAATAAAGTTTCTCAAAAAAATCCCAAAAATTCACCCTAAGCTAATTTTAATATTATGAATTAAAAAAAGAAGTTTATTTTTATAAAATTAAATTTCTAAATGTGTCTAAATTTAATTTTATTAATAAAATTGGTTTATTAAAAATGGTATTTTAAACATAAAAGGACTTCACCAAAAATCATATCTTTCATTATAAATATGTTTTATTTATATAATAAAAAATAAAAAATATTTGGAAATTAGTTATTACTATTAATATAACTAAGTTTAACGGCTAGGATATAATTATAAAATTTCAATAACTATATATATATATAAAAGATGTTTCATAGAAACTCATTATTACGTGCATCATACACCAAGTCAGTGTTGCGTGTAACATACGCCAAGTCAGATGCCAAGCTAGTTTATCATGTAACTTATTTCAATTTGATGTTGCTGGTAGCACTATCCAAGTGGGTATTGTGTGTAGTGGAAGCCAAGTCGATGTTATTGGTAGCAAGATCTAAGTGGGTATTGTGTGTAGTGCAAGCCAAGTTGGTATTGCATGTAGTGGAAGCCAAGTCGGTATTGCATGTGAAAGTAATATTTAAATTAGTGTTTTAATATATATATATATAAGTAAATATTTATAATGTCATGTGAAATGAAAAATATCAAAAATATAAATTAATTTGAAAAAAACAATTCAAAAAAATATCGGGGTGTTACATTCTACCCCCCTTAAAATGAATTTTCCCTCAAAATGTATGTTGTTTATCAAAGGTTTAATAATTGAATGTTTTATTCATAAAACCTCAAATAATATAAATTAATACTAAAACTTCCCTTAAAAATTGAAATTTGGAACCATAATAGTTACCCAAAGTAACATATAACTAGGTTTCCACATAGGAGAACAGAGGTTGGGAGTAAATATTAGACACAGTGGAAAAGAATAAATATTTATAGGGATTGATTAAGGTCATAAATAAAAATCTAGTGAATGGTCAAAGAAAAGGTGAGGGACTCAAAGTTATAAATATGTGATGACTTATAAGGCAATCAGTTCAATAAAAATTATGGTATTAGGATAACACATTTTGTTTTGATCATTATTATAACATTGAGTAATTATTTTATTTCCCATGACTATAAGGATATATATATTTTTGATATATTCCTAAAAACAAAATTTTATTCTTTAGTTACACTTTTATCAGTTTCTAGTTCATCCCTTACTTTATGTAATTGATGTCCATAAATTTACTTTGTTGCTTGAATTACTAAAATACAATTTTAGCAGATCTTCAGGCCCATAAAAGAATGAAAAGCATAACTATTTATCTATAACTATTCTTAAAAACCAACATGGTTAATAAATTGATATCTAAACATAAGGAGTAACAATATTGTTTCATCATAAAGAATTATTCATTAAAAATAATTATACATTACACATGACATCACATAATCCAGTGGTAGGTGTGGAACCCTTATCGTCATTCAATCATTGGTTCAAGACTAATGGCCTTGCCAGACATGATTGGTTCTCACCCAACATAAATGATGTTTGTTTCTAAAACCACACTAATATAATTTCCAAAAATAAATAAGATGGAAATCCTTGAAAGAAGGTTAATCACTAAATATCCTTTTAACCAAGGTTTTCATTACAAAATCATTTCATAAATACATCCTCCGAAGTTTAACTTAAACTTTTCATTAATGGTTAACCTTATAAACCATTTGAAAGATCAAAATATAAAAATTTAGAAATAGATTCTTAAAATCAACTTACATTTGATTCCACCATATATCACAAAGTATCTCTTGGTTTTCACATTCCAAACATGTGAATAACCTCTTTCTAAATTAACATATTCCCTTTGGGAAAACTTGTATGATTCCTTATTGCAATGATTACTGGATATATTCTATAAATCCAAGAAGTTGTAAACTTAATCCTTGATGAAATAGAACACTTTTTTAATAATTATTTTTAGGGTAATCCTAACCATCCAATTTACCTATTCATATCCAACATGTCATTATCCAAAGATCATTATCACAATGTTAGGTGTTAATTAAGGGTTTCCTTCCCTTAATCAAAATATTAACTTTTCATGATATCACTTTTCTATGTCTTCATTACAATTTTACATGTACTTTTCAATCCTTAATGAAAACATATATTGAAATCACCTATAAATTTCATGATTCATATAAAATAATCTTTGAATTCAAAAATATAAATACTTTATTAATCCAACTTTATTCTTAAACGATTACTCAGGCTTCATTAACTTATTCTTGAAAACCACTTTACAAGAATTTAAAATATGAATAATGGCTTAAGGTTCCTAGATCGCAATCTAATCATGCTTCTTATATTTAATGTAAATAATACTAAAATAACATCACATGCCTTTAACATGTCATTTGTGGTCTCATTATCATTAGATGTATAACAAATACTCATACCAACGTCCGGATACTCTATTTGATATTTCTTTTTGGGAAATAGATTCACATAATGCCCATGACTTCCACATATGAAACATTAAATGTTAACCATGTTTCCTATAGTTCTATCCACTTAATAAAAGCATAAAGCATGGGGTGAGAAAAACATATCATATAATAAAGCAACATAATCAGGAAAAATTACTTATAAGACATCTAAATTAGGTATCATACTTATTTAATCTATGAAAATTTAGTTATATCCTAGGTTATTCATATCCAAATTATATATAAGTCCTCAATTATGGTTCATGAAGATTTTGTAAATTTCCAAAGCATATCCCCCAGGAGTGCCAAACCAGGTGTGTAATAAGACCTATTGTCATGTACTAGATTACCCCAAGTTAGGCCTAAAACATCTTGTTAGAGTTTTTAAACCTAGGTACATCAGTTCCATAACCAAATACACTTGTAGTATCCATAAATGGATGTATTTATAGGAAACCACTTACTCTATTCTTTACCAAAATTCGAGGACATTTTCCTAAACATTCACTCATCCTTATACTTATCCATAGAGAAATCCCTATACATATCATTAGAAATATACCTAGGGATATCACTAAAGCTTTCAAATCCTAGATTCTAAATATTGACTAAAAATTTATTCTAATACCAACTATAGTGATAGAGTCTTAACATACATGGATATTACATCATTTTATATGAATATTTAATACATTACAAAAATACATTCCCAAGGACCATAATTGTTTAGTGTCTTTGGAAATATGGAAACAAAATCTTCTATCCTGGTGAAAGATCATCATCATCTCTCATAAAGATATAAAACATTATTACTTCTACCTAAAACCTTTCTTTGTAACCTAGATAAAGGAAACATAAAAAATGGGTGAGCTTAGATACTCAATAAGGGTAAATGAATAAGATGTATAAGCATAACATGAAAAGGGTATGGAACTTGAGAATAAAATTTGAAGATAATACCCTGAATATTAGATATAATAATAAATATTGGATGTTCATTAGACATGAATACTAAGGAAATTAAGAACATATTCCATGAATGCATAACATAGGAATAAAACATGGAATTGTGGAAAACACATAAGCATATAATAACCCTATGTTGAGGAGGCTGACCAAGGCCTTTATAACATGTTTGGCTTGGGATGATCACTTTTGTGCCTTTATTAGGATTTGGATACCCTCTCATGTACCCTATTGTTTCAGGATTGGGATGTCCTCTCATGTACCCTCTTGTTTGGTCTTGGTATGTCCTCATGTTTACCCTCTTATTTTGGGCTTGGGATGTCCTCCCATTTACCCTATTGTTTTAGGCTTGGGATTTCCTCCTATATACCCTCTTATTTCAGGCTTGGGATGTTCCCCTTATGTACCCTGTATTTTCAAGGTTAGGATGTTCTCCATTGTTCCCTATTGTCTGGGGATTAGGATGTCCTCCCTTGTACCCTCTTATTTTGGTCTTGGGATGTCCTCCTGTTTACCCTCATTTTTGGGATTGGGATGCCCTATAGCTTACTGTCTTGTTTCAAGTTTGGTATTTCATCCCATATACACTCTCGTTTTAGGCTTGGCATGTTCTCCCATGTACCCTCTTATTTTGGTCATGGGATGTTCTCTCATGCACCCTCTTGTTTTGGGATTGGGATGTTCTCCCAGGTGCCCTCTTGTTTCAGACTTGGGATGTTCTCCTATGTTGTCAGGAAAAAATCCCTCAAGGTATCATTTAATCATTTTTTTGGTGATTGTGTTTGTTGACAAAGTGGGCTTCCGTGTTGTATTTGTTTACAAAGCAAAACATTATGTACACATTTTTAGGTTTGGTCGCGCAAGTGACTAGGGCGACAGAGACTAGGGAAACGAGACTTGCGCACTGAGAGGAAACTTGTGCGCCCATTGCTCAGGGTGTACAAATGATTATAAATAGAGGTCGACCCCTCCTCATTCGGAGTGAGTTCAACACTTAGAGAAATTCAGAGCTCCCATTGCGCAGGTGGTGTGGTCATGCAAGTATAAAGATATTCAGAAGTTGTGTGCGAGTTGATAGTTTTGTGCCCTAAGTGGTTTGGGAGAGAAAGGGTGTGAGTTTCCCAAGTTTAGAATTGATGAAGGGGGTGTCGTGGAGGTGGTTTGGTGAAACTTGCGCTCCAGGCTTTGAAGAAGCGCGACAGTTGAAAGTTGTGTGCCAAAATTGGTTTGGGCATAAAAGGGTGTGAGTCATGCAAGTTTTGAGTTGATGAAGCAAGTGTCGCGCAAGTGGTTGAGGTGAACTTGCATGCCATTACTTGCAAGTTGTCTTGGAGAAGCGCGCCAGTTATGGTTGAAGAACACCATAAATTTTAGGTCTACGTGAAAGATGGATGTTTTCCCGGTACCTTCAGTGAAAATTAAGATTCATCTACGGGTGAAAGTTGGACTTTAACAGAACATCTACATACAACAAATTATTCATTCATTAGTGAAAATAAATAGACCTAGAGGTCTATAAACTGTGAGTGGATCCTTTCTAGAGAAGTGGGAAAAGGAAGAGGTAGAAGGTGATCCTCTCCACCGGCAGTGAGCCAGAGAGAGAGAAATAGGGAGTGGCCCTTGGGAAAGCAGTGAGCTGACCCTAAACATTGTAAATTCAGTGATCCTAGGAATATAAGTGATTTATCCCGAACTTTGTAAACAAAATTGTGCTTTTAGTGGATTTGGTACTTCGGGACATTGCCGGTGTATGCTCCTTGGACGTAGCCCAGTGAGGGTGAACCAAGTAAAAATTGTTGTGTCCTATGCATGCTTTAGTTTTTTTATACATTGCTACAGGAAAGAGAGAGAAGAGATACTTGCTTAAAAGTGACACAATATCAATAGGGGTAGTTGTTTTAATTTTTCATACCCTAATTTACCCCCCCAGGGTATCTAACCTAGTAGACCTGACACATGTACACTCTTGTTTCGGGATTGGGATGTCCTCCCATGTACCATCTTTTTTCTGGATTGGGATGTATCCCCATATACTCTTTGATCTCATAAAAAATTTATCATTACCTAATTCATTAAAGAAGATATTGGTCCCACCTATTATAAAATAAAATCACACATGCATATTCAAAAAAATAGTCATCATTTCATGACCCATGAAGAGAGATGGGTTCTATAAACATAAAATCATAACCCAAAAAATGAAATGTGTATCATTAACATTTTATCACATCTTAACCTATTGAAAATATATTTCTTTCATAACCATTTTATCAAATCATAACTTGTGAAATGGAGCGGGTTTCAAAATCATATAACATGTTGAAAGGAAACATATTTCATAAACATATAACCCATTTAAGAGAAATGACTTTCATAAATACCATGACATTAATAACAACCCATTCATAGAAAGGTTATGAATGGAATGTTTAGATCATTTCCTAGAATGACATGAGTAATATCAATGGATTTCATCTTAGATGGAAACTAATTTTGAAAAATCTTTTAAAAACATTTCTTTAGGAAAATTTCCCTTCTTCTTAGAAAAGGATTTTTAAGACAAAAAACCATTTAAAAATAATTTATTTAGAAAATAACTTGAAAATTTTTAAATAAGACTTGAAATCACTTGAAAACATTTTTCCTTGGAATCTTATAAAATAAGCTTCAAAACATTTTAAAAAACGTTATCTTCTAAAAAAATATTTAAAACTTATAAAGAAAGATTGAAAAAAATTTGAAAATCATTTCTTTGAGAATAATTTGAAAACTTATAAATAGTAAATTAAAAAGTTTTGAAAAATAGTTTCCTTGAAAATACTTTGAAAACTTATAGATAATTATTGAAAATGATTGAAACCCATTTTACTTTAAAATTTATAAAAGAATCATGAACTTTTTTTGAAAACCATTTTCCTTAAAAACATATAAAATAAGCTTAAAAACATTTTGAAAAAAAATTTCTTCGAAAATACCTTTTAAAAAAAATTCCAATAAAATTAACCATTAAACATGAAAGAATGTTTTAACGGATTGATGGTGATTAAATCCATACATGTCGTACGAGGTAAAAAGAAAATTCCTTTAGTATGACAAAAAGAATATAAAATTGGATTGTTTAGAAAGAGGAAAGAATATTCCCTTGAAAACATTGGTTAAAGACAAAAATGGAAAAAATTTATTTTAATGATCATAGGATATTAGTAGAATATTTTTGGAAACACTTTTTTATAAAACATTCCTTTGATGGATCGTAGATTTTCAACCAAAATGAGTGTAAAATAAGGCTTTATTAGAAATGATTTCTTAACTATCTTATATACTAAAGAGTATGAAATGGTACCAATAAATGAATAATAGATCAATAACCAAAGTATAAGAAAAGTTTTTAATTTTTTGAGATGTGTTACATAATAATTTATGAAAAGGAATCATAAACACAAACAATCTCGAAAAGTGATAATATTGTCTCAATAAAATCTTATAACACGGTAACATGGGATCATACTCTCTATGTAAGAAAGAGGAAATTATTTGAAGTTTAAAATATCCTGAAAAATAATTATATTCATGATATAACATGTAAAATATAATTATAGAAATCTAAAAAAAGAGTTTAGGTGCGTAACAAAACATGAGTCTAAAAGTAGAAAAAATGAGACAAACATTTATACTGATTTGATAACTTTTGAAACTTAAACCCCATGAATGAAATTTCATCAAAAGGATATGTTAATAACCATAAATTTAGGTATAAGATACATATATCAAATTCACGGTATGTACTTACACCACACAAAATAAAATAGAGGCAAACATAACATGTATCTCACAAGAATAAAAAGTGAGATGAAATCCCTTTAACTTGTGTCTTGACTCTCATCATACTCTTTCAAAACACTGTATAATAATTATAAATTTAGTCCTAATTTTCTTCCAAACCATATTATTATATATAATACCATATATGTTTTGATTATGACCTTATATTACGCACTTGTTAAACATCCTATATTAAGGTTTCACTTCGGGTAATGTTCGCTTTGTTTTTTGTATGTTTTTTAATTTTTTATATTGTTGGTCTGTAAACTTATATAATGATTCTGAAATGTAAACCATGATATAAATATCATTTATATACAGTATATTTTTTTATAATAATATATATAATATATAAGTATCAAATTTAAAACATCATTCCTGGAGACAGTAGGTATTACATACACATGAACATTATTTCTGTTTAATTATCATGTTAAGAGAAAGAAAGTAAAATAATATATATATATATATATATATATAATTATTAAAATAGTTTTATGATATTATATATATCATATATATTCAATATAACCATTTTTAATACAATCCATGTAGTGTATGAAAAAATCATATCGTTTTGGTGGGTGGTAGTCCACACTTCCTCAAACGAAATTATTGTATTTATATAAGATGGAAAGAATAAAGGTATGTTTTAAATAAAAATTACATAAGAATAAAGAAATTATAAATATAATATATATAATATATAGATATATTTTACATCATAATGGCCACAACGATATGTGGTAATAAAAAAATGAACAATCATCGTTTCATGAGGTTGTAGTTCTCCGTACACATAAACAGTTTGTTCGTTAGCCATTAGATGGAGGTTTGTGTAATTTTAGGTTAGACCATTTAAATAAAAACATACTAGTATAATGAGAAATTTTTTATGTTATATAATAATATAATGAGAGGATTTTTAGGGGGTGTGGAAGGAAAATAAAACAAAGGACTTGGGAGAAGATGTTACCTTTTAATAGGGTAACTCCTTTTGGTTTGTGTCAAAAAACTTCCTTGGATTAACTTATTCCAAAGGTAATGATACTATGAGGAAAATAGGGATTTTAATAATTTTATTGGGAATATATTTTCCTAAATTAAGTGGTTTTATTGGTGTGAGGAAGTGGGAGTGGTGGTGGATTTTTATAGGGAAGGAAAAAAACTCAGATGGAATTTTTAGAAACATGTTAGGTATACACATATTTTTACCAAAAAATTCATATCAACCCAAAAAACTAAATTATATAATGTTTATGGACTAAATATGGACATAAAATGGGTTCTGGACATGTTTATAGATCATTTGGGCCCTTAATTTTAACGTTTAGTCCCTAATTAAGCTTAATTTGGACTTAATTGTTGTGATTAATTTTAATCACTTTTACTAATCATTTTGATCAAAAATTCACTTGGTATTATTAGACTATAAAAATTATAATAATTAAAATGGGGTCTGTAGATTTTTCGAAATTCAAATCACAAAAGTAGAAAAATTAATATTAATGCGAATCCCGCAGACAGGACGAAATAATGGGGTTTTAAAGTAGAAAAATGTTCAAAAGTTTGTTAAGATTTTGTATTTAATTTCAAAGTGAATTTGATTATAATGAATAAAATTTTATTAATATATGTAATATTTATTTAATGTGACCTTAAAACATATTTATAATTGCATTTTAAATTAATAATTAATTAAACTAAAATACATTTTTTAATAAAAAACATTATTTTTCACTGTTCATAAAAAAATTATGTTCCTCAAAAAAATACCAAAAAGTAACCCTTGGATAATTTTGACATTATGAATTCAAAAATGATGTTTATTTTATCTAATAAAATTTATAAATGTGTCTAGAATTAATTTTGTTATTCAAAGTGCAATATTCAAGAAAAGAGAAATTTTAACATAAAAGGACTTAACCAAAAATCATATTTTCATTATAAATATATTTTATTTATATAAAACAATTATAATAAATAATTGAAAATTAGTTATTACTATTCCTATAACTAATTTTAATGGGTGGTTAATAAGTATCTCATTTAAATTATTGTATATAAAAAATTATGTTTCATAGAAACTCAATGTTGTGTGCATCGTATGCCAAGTCGGTGTTGTGTGTAACGTACACCAAGTCATATGATAAGATAGTGTTGCATGTAACATATGAAAAGTTATTGTTTTATGTAGCATGATATATGTGGTTATTGTGTGTAGCGCAAGCCAAGTCAGTATTGCATGTAGTTCAATCCAAGCCGGTATTGAGTGTAAAAGGAATGTTTGATTTGGTATTTTAATATATATATATATATATATATATAAATAACTATTTCCAGTGTCACCTGAAATGAAAAATATAATAAAAATAAATTAATTAGAGAAAAATAATGCCCAAAATCATGGGGTGTTACAGTAGGTATGTACCCAGTTATCAATGCAGAAACCATTGGGAGATTTTGTTAAGTACATAAATTGTAAAACTGAAATGAGCTCATTTAACAAGGACATATCCCTAAAAACATAAAAAGGATAGACTGACCAGTTATTTCTATATCAGTTTTTTAACCTAATGAGAGTTATTAGTTGTCTCTTTTCCATCGAAACACTTCTAATCATACCTCTAAAAATATTTTGATCAAATGGTTTCCCAACTTCATCGGGATCTAAAGTATTTAATGTTCTGATTGGAGTACTAATACTTTTACTATTATCATATTATAATTTATCAATTAAATATTTTATATACTTATTTCTAGATATAAATTTTCATTTGGGATTTTGTGAAATTTGAAAACCTAGAATGTATGTTAACTCAACCATCATTCCCATTTCAAACTCCGATTTCATAAGATCTATAAAGGAATCTATTAAAGACTTTTGATTTTAAGAAAATATAATTTCATCAATGTAGATTTTTAAAATCATAATATTTTTATTAACATATTTTATTAAAAGAGTTGAATCTAAAGTTCCCTTTATAAATTTTTTTGTAACAAAAATATAGTTAATCTATCATACCAAGATCTAGAAGCTTTTTTAATTCAATAATTGTTTTTGGTAAGTTTATAAAAAAATAGATGTCTTTTATTTTCAAAACATAGTGGTTGTTCTACATAAACATCCTCCTGGACATACCCATTAAGGAAATAACACATCGCATCTATTGAAATAGTTTGATATTTAATAATGTTGCATAAGATAGAAGTATATGAATAGCCTCAAGTCTTACTACCGGAGCATAAGTTCTTCATAGTTTATTACCTCTTGTTGATTATAAACCCTAGATATAAGTATAGATTTATTTCTAACTATTATAAAATTTTCATAAAATTTATTCTGAAAGAACCATTTTACTCTAATTATAGAAGTATCTTTAGTACATTCAACAAAAGTCCATAATTTTCTCCTTTCAAACTCATTTAATTCAACTTATGTTTCTATTATCAAATTCTCATCACCTAAAGCCTCATCAGGATTCTTAAGTTTGAATTGAGATAAGAAAGATATATGTTTAATGTAATTTCTCAAAGAGATTCTAGTCCTAATTGGTTGATCTACATCACCAACGATATTATCAATACGATGGTTGCTAATAAACAACAGACTTGTTGGGTTATTAAGAGTTTGTTCTTCAATAAATGATGAAAATATTCCTGAGGAATAACTTCTGAAAAATATTCTTTATATTTTTTCTCATTATAATAACATGGTACTATAGGTTAAATATTATCTTTATAAATAACATATGAAGATGTAATTTGGGGTTGTTTGAAAGAAAAAGGATCGGTTTCATCAAACATAACATATACTATTTCCTTCATAGTACTTTTATTTTTACTAAAAAATCTACAAGCCTTACTAGTTGTGGAATAACCTAAAACTATTCCTTCATCAGATTTTGGATCAAATTTGTGTATGCTATCTTTAGTATTCAATATCAATACATTGAATTACAAACATTTAAGTAGGAAAATTTTTCTTTTCTTCCCATACACAACTTTTAAAGAGTTTTTTTAACAAAAGGAATAATTAAAACTCAATTTATAGTATAACAAGAAATACCAACACCTTTAACCCAAAAAAATAGCAACTAAGTTATCACTCAACTTAGTTCTAGTAATCTTCAGAAGAATAATATTTCTTCTTTTAACTTCACCATTTTTGTATGGAGTTATACATGCCAAAAACATATATACAAGGCCATTCTTACTAAAAAAAATCAAAATCAAAATTTATAAATTTTCCATCATGATCACTATGAATAGTTATCAAGGGGATGTTATTCTCATTTTTAACTCTCACTATAGAGGTTTTAAAACAACTTAAGTATATTTATTTTCTTGCTATTAAATAGACCCATGTATATCTAGTGTAGTCAACAAATAAATTATATACAAAGTATTTGACACTAATACATATAGTTTTTATAGGACCAAATAACTCCATATTCACTAATTTTAAATCAAAATAATTTGAAACTTCACTAATAGATTTAAAAGACGATATATGTTATGCATTATACTGATAAGGATAATGTTTTTTAAAGAATCCAACCTATGTTCTAGTAGATCATTCACTAGTATTTTCATAGAAAGTTTATCTAAAGTTATAAAATAATATTATCTTAACCTTCTATGATATTACTAATTGTGATCGTCCATTATACTAAGAAAAGGTAATTCTTGGATCATAAGGTCTTCTAAGTCTAATGTATAAACATTCTCATGTCGATGGGAAAAATTTAAAATTTTCTTTTTGAACTATAAATAGTGAATTTTTCATTCTTGAAGTTCAAAAGATAACCATCACAACATAATATTATTATACTGATAAGGTTTTACTTAAGTCCTATGAGAATTAAAACATTCTAAATTAATTATTTTCCAAGACAAAAAAATGTTACCTATACCAATTATTTCTCCTTATGAATTATCTCTAAAAGTTAATTTTCCACCTTTCATCATTGTAATATTCTTAAAGAAATCTTTTTTCCAAACATATATCTAGACAAACCACTATCCATGTACAAAATATTATTATTTTTTGTAATTTATTTATTTTAATGAAAAAAATATTAGTGTTTCAAAACCTAAACCTTCTTGGGTTAGGTATTATTAGAGAATAAGATTTTAGGTAACCACATTTTTTCAACATTACTACATTGTGAAAATGTCATTTCTTTTGAAAATATTAATTATGAAAACCTAAACACTTAAATTTATTTAAATAATATTATTCCTTCTAATGTCCACCACTATGAAATTCTATGAAAAATGGATAACTTTTTGGAAACATATAAGTGTTAATAAAAATAGTTTTTTATTAGTAAAACTCATTCTGATAATATCTCTATTAGGTCTTATTCATTTATAAGTTTTTTTCAATACTCTACTTCCTATAAGTAAACTTATAGAAAAGTGTCTTCAAACTATAAATTTCATATTTTAGTTTGAAAAGTAAGTTCTTATCCTCATTATTAATAGTAATAGAATGACATTTTTCAAAATTAGTTTGTAAACTATATGTATCAAAAAAATTTGTCTCAATATCCATAGGAATATAAAGTTTTAAAAAATTAGAATAGTCATGAAATTTTTAAATATATGATATTTATTTAGTTAAATTTTTAATTATTTAATATTATTTAACGTGGTTTTCTTCGGCATTATCATGTTTTTTAAAAATCTTCCAATTTTCATTTTTTAAGATGTTTTGAAAATTTAGATACTTCTTTTAAACTAGGTTAGGTATTATCCTATTCAAATAAGAAAAATTATTTATCAGAATATGTATATTATTTCTCATCTTTACTATCTGGGTAGTTTTCATTTAATGAATGGTTTGTAAGGGATTAAACAGTTTGTATGTTTTCTATAAGAATTTTTTTTACCAAAGGTGTTTTTGCACAAACCCAATTTTCCTCAATACATAAATTTATTTATCATAAATATTTTTAAAAGAACTATCTATACCACTAGGACTCCAATTTTCCCATGATTTTAAAATCCTATTTCATTTCATCTTATAATACTTCTTAGAATTTCTATCAAAATTTATTTCTTTCTTGTCCTCCCTTTTCAGTTTAGGACAATCCAGTCTAATGTGTCTTGTCTTCACACATTCCTAAGAAATTAATTTAGAAGAGTATTTCATATTATTATTATCCTTATTAATTTTATTGTATATGTACTAAGAGTATTTTTTGAAAACAATTTTGGTCATCCTTATAGAAATATTTTTTAACTCATTTCTATATAGTTCTGAAGAACTAAAATCTAATTCAACAATAATTTTCTTCTTCTTTGAATATTTCATAAATTTTTCATTTGACTGAACTTTAGAAGGAAAATTTGAAGTTATAGGAAAGTCAACACCTCCATTTTTATTTTTCATATTTTCAGTATCTCTTTTCAATCTTCCTTTAGATTTCATTAGATAACCAATATAATTAACAAGAGTTATATGTGTAATCATCCTTGTATCATCCACAGATTCCCTTTTAGATTCCCATTCATTATTAATGATTTCAATTATATTTTTAACCAAGATTACATCTATGATATATTTCTATCCAAGATAATATAAACTATTCACTATAGAAATAAATCTTTAATACATTTTTACAAATGATTAACTAGGTAAGAAATAAAAAAATTGACAGTCTTCCCAGATTACAGCTCTTCTAGTCTCAACAACATTAGAAGTTCCAAAGTGAGTAACTTATAGATTTTTACATTTTCTATTATCTTCTTCACAAGAAGATATTTGCCTATATATATTCTTATTCATGGAACATAGTAGAGTATACTTACTCTATAATTCAATTGATATTCTTATTTTCTATGATGAGTAAAGGTAGAAAATCCCTTCTCAAGGATCTTATAATATATAGTAAGAATAAAAATGTTATCAACACCGGTATTGATATCAAATTTTTTCATTCTATCTCTCCATTACTCATAATAATTTCCATCAAAGATATGTCATAAAATGGGATTCATATTTTCTAAGGTTCCAACATTCAGACATGAAATCTTAAATATAATAGAAACTCTTTTCTATAAACATGTCAGTGTAGACAATTTATCAACATGAATTTTATAATAAAAAATTAATATGATTTTTGTTGATAAAGAAAGTAAAAAATTAGTATGTAAATGTAGTAGAACCTTCTATAATACCAATAATCAGATTATAAGAGTTTATGATGGCTATAATAGGGGGATGAATTTTAGTTTAAAAATATAAACTAAAAAACAAAATACCTCTTTAGTTATAAAATATCAGCCTCATAGATCATCCCATGATCAAATCAGTTAAATCAAAACCAGTAAGCATCTGAAATTTCAGAGTAATTTATTGGTCTTAAAGTCACACTGATAAATATTTTGTTATAAAGGTAAGTATGGAACTAAATTTCTAGTATTAATACACAGTGGAAATATTGACTTGAAATAAAAAGTAAAATACAAATCCTATAACAGTAAGAATGACTTACAATATTAATAAAAGAATTTACTCGTTAACCTGAAGAGTTAAAGTCGTCATAATACCTAACCTATTGTATTTATAGTTTAATACCTATTATAATTGGTTGATTTTCCTTACTAGGAAATACCTTGATATGATAATCGATATGGATCTGTCATCCAATCCCATAGAATCTCATGATATGATGATCAGTCTATTTATTCCAAGATCTCGAATTACTCGATCCAATGGATGAGATTCAAAATAATCATATCCTCAGAATCCATAGATCAATACTATGATCCAACAATGAATAAAAAAGAAAATTATTGTAAGTAATTTACAACTCTCATAAGTATTCCCTATAACTTTTACAATCTAAAGTATTACAAAACTTTGGAATGAGTTGTTCATATTGATAAATATTTAGATGAGTTGGATTGTGAATTTCATCAGCTCCCAACTCATTGAATGACATATTATTTATATGAAATCTAATAATGATCATGTTTTAGACTTAGTTTCAATGGCCTTAGACAACTTACTCTTTGAAAGCTCATAATTATTTGGATCTTGAACTTGACAGCTGAGTAGTACATTGTCCGATGTCATTTAGTTTGGCCCCATGATAATGCTATTCTATGTTCTGTGTAATAGAAAGGTATATATATATATAATCCTATTATAAACTTTTTATAGTCTTATAGACTTACATATTGTTTTTCAATATGATAAATTGAATAAAGGTCAATATGATGTATTTGTAAAAAGGTTAGTATGATGGTCATGAATGTTTTCAATATGATAAGTAAGACAAAAATCTAACCCTAGTCAGAACATTATTTGGTCCAATGTATTGGGCGTACCTTCAGTCTTATGGATTAGATTGAATAATTAATGTTTATATTTATTTTTTATTATTACTACTTCTTTATTTAGTATAAAAGAGTGTATTTTAAAAAACATAGTAAAACAATTGGTAAGAATTGTGTTAGTAAAATAGTGTTTTAATAAGGTGTTTGTGATTTCAAAAACTAAGGAAAGGAAAAGTAGAAAGTAATACATTTGACTAAACCAAGATATCCCTTATAGATAATCCCTCTAGGTCAGATATGTTCTCAGTCTTAATATGGTATAAAAACACAAGTATAACTGATATCGAAGTAAGATCTACTCATCCCTGAGACTCCAGAACATCTAGATGAATATCTTCAAAGAGTTCCATCATCCGGTTCTCATTACAGGACTCTTACACTATCTCTGTTTGTTTCTTATGTCTTAACACATCAGAAAAAATGTTTCTCTTTCATATTGTATTATCTAGCTTGATTTTTAAGTATTGTAGATATTTAACCCCCCACCTCTGTTGAAGGTCCAGGTCCCACTAAGAAAATATGTACATGAGGCCCTTGTGGTCTATGAAAACCAAAATCCTCTCACCCAAATGAAATTTTCTCCAGCATCCTAGGGTGTGTACCACTACTGCTAACATCATATCATGAGTTGGATAATTCTTCTCTTTCTGTCTCAGCTTTCAAGATCCAAAAGAAACTGCATGGTCCTCCTTCATTAGAACTACTCAGAGTCCAAATCTTTTGGCATCACAATACATGATATAATTCTTAACTTTCATAGGTATGTTGAGGATTAATGATGAGATCAGATAACCCTTAAACTACTAAAAATATCTCTCAGAAGAATCCAACAAAATGAACTTCACCCCTTTCTTTGTTATCCTGGACATGGATGCTTCTAGATTGGAGAAGTCTTGGATAAAAAACCTATAATAAACTACTAAACCCAAAAATATCCAAATATTAAATTCATTGTTGGTGAATCCCAATATACCATGACTGCAACCTTCTCTAGGTCCACGAACACTCCATCCTCTGAGATGACATGACCCAAGAAATTTATTTTATTAATCCAAAAAATATATTTGGTCAGCTTAGTGTAAATCTAATTATCTCTCAATATACTTATGATAATGTCAATATGTTGTGCATGATCATATTCTTACTTGGAGTATCTTAATATTTCATTTATGATAAAAAATACAAATCGATAAAGAAAAGGATGAATGATCCAATTCATAAAGGTCATGAATACCACACATGTATTTTTCATACTGAACAACACCACCACGTACTAGTACAATTCATAACTCCTACTAAAATCAGTATGAGGAATGTTTTAAGCTCTCACTCTCAAATGACGATACCTATATCTCAATTCAATCTTAGAGAAAATCAGGTAACCTCTTAACTTATCGAAGATACATTGATGTGTTGAAGGGGATATCAGTTCTTGATAGTTATATGGTTTAATCTCTAATAGTCCACACACAAGAATAATTTTCCCTCAGCCTACTTGAAAAAAAGTACAGGAGAACCACATGGTGGGGTAATATGTATTATAAAACCCTTATATTCTAGAAATTTAAACTAAAATTTGAATTCCTAAATCTTTTATTGCGCCAGCTTATATGGTTAATATAAAATGGTGTAACTCTAGGAACCTTCTCGATCATGATATCAATATACTGCTTATAAGGCATGTCATATAACTGATCGATAAAGACATCCACAAAAAATAAAATAACTATAGAAGAAAAGTATCCCACTATATTTCACCATCATCTTGAGTAAGTCCCACTATCTGAGCTATGTGACAATCCAATCTACACTAAATTATTCTTACATTTACAGACTTGAAGATCTCACTCACCCTAGTGAAAATAGTTACCTCCTTCTAGATATAGAAAGGTAAATATATTATGGTAATATTCGATGTGATCCTAGTATTTAACAAACTAATAAATACCTAGAATCAAGTATAAACATATCACTTTCATCACAAATAGTTCCCCTAAGAAATGGTAACCACCAATTTATAGAGAATATGCCTTGAAATGTTTGATATTTTCTAACTTCACTCCCAATGATGTGTCAATGGTCAAGACACCATCCATGGAATAAAAAAATAATCCCAAAATATTTTAAAAAAAGAAAAAATTTAAAGAACCACTATGATCATATATATAAAAAACAAAAGTAATGGTATATGATAAAATAATTGTACCTCTAATAGTAGAAGGTCATGTATCCAAACTAGCTGAATTAGACTACATAGAATGTAACTGATTTTACCCTCTTCCCTTGGATTAAGTTTGACTCCCCTATGATTATCCCTTTGTATGGTACTTCTAATCCTTCACTATGATACCACATCCCCTACCTTGACCAGAATGTCTAGTGGAAATCGAGATACTAGTCTGATGGGGTGTAGCTGAGTCCTTTCGAGACACCGATACCAATCTTTATCCCATACCACTACTCTACTACTACATTCCCCAACAAAACCTCTCCATGCGCCCTATACTACCTCAGGAATACCACTACAAATAATGGTATAGACACTGAGTCCACTTGTGACCAAGCTTTTCAAAATGATAACACTATAATAGAACACAGTTTCAAGATGACTTCCCAATACCCTGTCATCTCTACCCGATGTTTCCTTGGTGATAACTATCATATTGGTACTTATTTCCACTATAATAAGAGCTCTCAGTTTTCCCTGGTGAAATATCCTAGCCACTTCTTGGGGCCTCTCTTAGATTTAATTCCATGATGAGAGCTTGATTCATCACACCTAATATACTACTCAAGCGAAAAACATAAACCTATAACCTAATATCATAGAAAAGCCCATCTTAGAAACATCTCACCATGAAAATCTCATCAGCTACTAATTATGGTGTAAATTTCAACAACTCAATGAAATGTTTAGTATAGTCAATCACTGAAATGACCTCTTATGTTAGGTTTATGAATTTATGATCCTTATCATCCCTAGATGTTTCAAGATAAAAGTCGATTAGAATCCTTAACTCTAGGTCCTTTGAAGATAACTCTTATTACTACCCATATTAATCTAGAATGTCTCACCAATGATTGACAGGTCCATAAATCATGTATGTGGAAATCATTACTCTAATATCCATGGGTTTCTAAAGGTGCTAAAAGATCATCCGGATTGACTAGATCCAAAACTCATCTTCCTGGGGGCCTCCCTCCCTAGTGAATGTGGGCATATGATGTAGCTAAAACTCTCTATTAATCTCACACATCAAAGTTATAGTGTGATAAATATCTCTTTCCATAGATTTTATAACCCTAACAAATCTATTTTGGCACTGAAAATCCACCTAATCCTTAAGATCTATAGGAATCTCCAGTTTAGTTATGTTAGGAGTGTGATGATTTCCACTCTCCTTAATCTCACTTTAAAGAAAAAGGTGAGACATTTTATCTACAATAAAAACACACTCCTTAGAATAACAGATAAAATCAATTCTAACATCAAAAGGTGAAAACAATAGAGAACCACTAGCTCATGGTCTCTCTAAACATGGGTTAATAAGTGAATTGACATGACATAACAATTATTTAATTTCATTTATCAGAAATAACAGGGATCTCATTTCACATTTTATGTTGGAAAATATATCACATTCAATAAATATGTTATTATCATGAACAATATATGTAAATACATATCCCTATGTTCCAATAATGATTCATGCATACTAATATCATACCATATTATTAAATGAGTATAAATATCAAGAAAATTTTATATTACACAACATTTGAATCACCCAAGGTAAAACAATATCAATCAAAATAAGTGAACAACATGAACAATAATGTCATCCCTATGTAATCAGTCATTGCCCTATAAATGGGTTTGGTAATCCCATGAACAATCTCATTACCGAGTCCTGACACATTTCTAATATCATTTATACCATTCCCAAATTTTAAATAAATAGAAGAAAAAAATGTGATGGCTCTGATACCACTTTGTAACGTCCACTAGCCTCAGACTCTCTCATGTTTCCAAACTGAGTTGGTTACTAGACCTCAATAGTGCATCCCTGTAATCCATAGGATTCCAACTAGAAAAAATATTGTAATAAACATAGTGGGAAGACTATACCTCATGTTATTTAATTATAATAATACCAAAAATAATATCAAAGTAATGGAAATATCATAAAGAGTATAATAATTATAGATAAAACAAATAGTGAAGGAAACTGATCAAACCAACAATACGAGAAATATGGTATTCATAATCTGGAATGTTTGTAAGTTTCATGTTGAATGTAAAATAAATAAATATAAATACAACTCAAAGAATACACCAAAGACACTTGTCCCAATCCCCATGTCGATCTTGTATCCAATCTCTAACCCATCATGTAAGAAATAATCAACAAAAAGGTCCTTTTGACTTGTCCAAACCTATATCTACATAATCTTCTTAGGTACCAAACAACATCCTGAATAGTGTGTGAGTATAACTCAGTAGGTTAACAACACCATCTCAAAAAAACCAGTTGGATAGTAAGGAAATGTAATAAATCAATAAGCAGGGGTATTAATTAATCAATTATTATGGTATAACAATGAAACTACTTCAATGTCTTTTAATAATATCTCTGATCATGTAGCATTACATTGCAAACCATAACCAAAATTCCCTAAAATAATCACTTAACTAGACAAATCCTACTATATGATCATTTTAGCATAACTAGATCAATCCCTCTATATAATAATCTTAGCATAACCAAGACAATATATATATGTATTATAGCATAACTTTTCCAAGCCCGATATATAATCATTTTAGAATTAAAAGTACAAGCACTATAATCATTACAACATAATCGGGCCAAGATCTGTTAGCATTACAATATAACTGGGTCTATCTCTATATTAATTATATCATAACTAAGCCAATCCTTATATGAATTACAACATAATATAAAAAACATGTCATAATGGTAAGAAGAATGCAACATTACATCAAAAACCACAAAGGCCAATTTAGTCAATTACCATTTATCTCATAATTCCCTTTTATTCATCAAATTATGCATTAAAGAATTATCATGTCAGTGTACAAAATTGCATCATATCAAAGTATCACCAGTAATTTCAATTAACAATTAATCCATTTTCCAAAGTGATTGTGTCATAATAAATCACCTAAGCTCTCATTTAATGCTCATTCATGTTTTACGAAAATAGCCAATTCATTATTATTCAAGGCTTGGCTCATCATGTGGGTGTCCACAAGCTAGGTCTCAACACAATAAGATATAAAGGGATCTAATTAGTGGTATAAACACATTATTACCATTACCTATTAATATTTTAGTCAACATTCATGTTGGGTTGACACAATCACATTGTATTAAAAACAATTAATCAATTATAAATATACCATAGTGATTTTTTCTAGACTACCTACCTTTATCATGTGATCAAATAAACACAATCAATAAGGAATAAAAATGAAAAACAAAGGTGAAGGAGATCATAAGGAAAACCTAGTTCGCACAAACATCAAGATTGAAACCTGATTCAATAGTGGTCAACAGATCACACCACTATAATAGAGGATAGTGGAATAAAGGGTAAAACTAAAGTGAAGGAACTCACCCAAGATCAAATGCTAGATTCAGATTTCTTGGAGGGAATGAATCACACAATAATTATAGGGAGTCTCCCTAGGGTTTGAGATAAGAGGATAGATATTGAATGATTTTTTTAAGAATCAACCAACAAAAAACCACTTCATTCGATGAATTCATCATGAGAATCCTTTATTCAAGATGTAAATATCCCAAATGTAATATGTGTAGAAAAATATGTTTCCTCGGATTAAAATAAAATGTGACAAACCTTTTCATGACATGAACCAGTTTCACAATGCGTAAATGTTTCATTATCTGAAATAGTTCATGACATATTCACAATAACATGTTCACGTCACATAACTCATTCATGATGGGAATGTTCCCAACAGAAATATCACATACTATATTATGTATAAAAAACAAAAACCTCCTTCTAATCCTTAAAAACTCATAGATAACCCTTAAATTCTATTGAAAAATATATACATATACACCATTAATTCAAAAAAACATACATCCCTGAAATTTAAGACATTTTCCCCTGAATAATCTTTCCATCCCCAATTAAAAGGATCGACTAACAAGGTTTAAATAATAAAATAAAACCCAACTAAAATAGGTTTCACCAAAACTCAATGGGTATATATTTGGAAAATACAGGATTTTATAGATTCCAAGATACCCAACCTCTATTTATTTTTAGTTTATAGAAAGAAATTAGAAATACAATAAGCACTAGATTTTTAACAGTTATAGATAGAAATACCAAATAGAATAGTCCCTTTTACTTTAAATGTTTGTGGAAAGAAAAACCGAATCCATCAATTTAAAGGTAGTGGGAACCAATAATATAATAAAGAGGAGGAACAAATAATTGATTTGAAGCAATCCTGTTTTAGTACATTATTGAGTATCTAAAAAATGTAGTAAAGAAATATTATAAGAGAATAGGAAAGAAGATAAGAGTGATAATATATTATAATAATAACACACTCTAGATTAGAGATAAGATAATTTATAAAATTAAAATATTTGAGAGGGAATCGGTGACCATATCACGTTAGCATTGGAGAATGGTTGATATTATAGAAAGGTTAGTTTCCAAGGAACCCAAGGGGATCTTTATATATTTCAAAAACATTGATAACCTTTTATAATTCACTAGTGGTAATAAATTAATGGAAGATCACATTAATGTTACTTTTGAACATAATAAATGTTGGATTATATATATTGTATAAATTCAGCCAGTTACCTAGTAGCATACACTAGGTAGCTGGGGGACTACATGGAATCCACTATATATGGAATTTCCCAAATATCTTGCCAGTGAACCTCTACCAAGTAGCTAGTGGAATTTTAGAAAATTGGATACTACTTTATTCACCACCATCAGGATGGTGGGGCTCCACTTGCTGGTCAGTGGGTCTTCTACACTTCATATGTTCTAGACATATGTAACATAAAATCATGTTCCATACTCTAACTTTCTACTATAGCCCAAAATCATCCAATTTTATAAGTGGAACAAGTACATCCTTTAAAGGAATCCTAAGGTTATTATAGCCTTTATACATGGAAGAAAAACATCCATTAAATATTTTTAGGGATCCTCCAATGTTCTTATAAGATTCCACTATGATGTCATCATGGATTGTTTCGAATAACTTAAAAAATTAAATGATGTAAAGATTATTTCTGATCATTGAATCTAACGATGTTGAGAACCATAATAATGGTTTATAGGATATCCAACTTAAATAGATAATTCTTGATAGAAATACTAAAAATTTCTCAAAAGTTGTGAAATATAGATTTTGGATAACCAAATGGATATGATGATTAGAACCATAATTTTTAATGGGAGTAAATTAAATAAAATTCCTTATTAAAATGATATAGGACATGATACTCATCCAAATATATTTGTTATTATAGATAATGTACTTAATAAATAATATCATTTTGTGATCTCTTATAAGATGGATCAATTTTTTGATAGATTGAAATCAATGGTTGGAAAGTGTTATCAATGAGATGCATAATGATCATATGGATACGAATGTTATAATGATCAATTTCTATGATTCTAAATTATTGGTTTTGGATATTAGGTGTGTATAACAAATTTGTGATGATAAATAGTGACATAGAAAGAGACAGGAATTAATGAAAGGAGAAATAGATCTATGTGTCAGAAATAAGGTAATTTTTTTTCACTAGAGGCTAAAACATATTTTTTATGTATACCCAATAGATTTTTAATAAAAAATATAAATCTATTATTATGTTCTTTAAAAAAATTCAAATTTTATTTTTCAATATTGTTTTGACAAGATGGTATTTTCCTTAATTATTAATAACATGAGATTTTCTATATATATGAATGAAATATTTTATATAATTTGGAATATGGTGAATGGTTTATACAATCTATATATGGGTAATATGGTCCATAAAATTCAATATAATAAGTTCTTGGATTATTTTAGCACCATTTATCTTTGGTATTTCCCCTATGGGATTATAAATTAGAAACACATTTAAAGACTTTATAGAGATGGATTGTTGGAATCATTCAATTATAAGTTATTTGGAAATTGTGAATCTTGATTATTATCAAAAATGACCAGTACATTTTTTAGTGTAAAAGATTATAAGTCTTTGTAGACTATTGGATATTATACATAGGTATGTTTGTGGAAAAATGAGTACTCAATAAAATGGTGGGTATTGGAATTTTATAACCATTATTATTGATTTTAGTAAGTATAGTTACATTTTTTATAAGTCATGAGTTTTAAAACATTAAAAAGTTTAAGGAGTTAAAAAGTGAAGTACATAATCCACTAAAAAATGGTATTAATATTTTCCTATCAAATATGGGTGGTGTATAATTAATCCAAGAGTTTATTGATCTCCTAAGTTATTATAGAGTTATTTAACAACTTGGTCATTCTAGAACCCAATATTGGAATGGCATGTATGAGAGGAATATTTTTACCATTTTTAAATGGTTCAATCAATTATTAATCATGATAAACTTATTATTTAATTATAAGTATATAATCTAAAAAATAATGTATTTTTACTTAACTACATTCTATTAAAATGATCTTAAAGACACCATATGACATATTGAATGGGTGGTGTATTTAATATTATTTTATAAGTATTTAGGGTTTTGACGTATAAAAATGATATTTTATTAGGATAAAAATACCTCTAAATATGAAAAATATTTATTTATTGGATAT
Organism: Viscum album; assembly: GCA_963277665.1. Classification (NCBI taxonomy): domain Eukaryota; kingdom Viridiplantae; phylum Streptophyta; class Magnoliopsida; order Santalales; family Viscaceae; genus Viscum; species Viscum album. The sequence continues at coordinate 349,041,143 of OY728137.1, forward strand.
TCTAAGGAAATAATGGGATATTATTTCTATAATCGTTCTGAACAATTTTTTTCCCAGTATGGTGTTTTCCTTAAAAATGATTAAATTAATCAGAGTATTAGTAGGAGAAAATTATTCTTAGAGAAGTTTATAACCAAATAATAGTAATTTTTATGAGATAGAAATATTTTCCAGTTCCATGAAGTGTTTTGGATGCATAACTGATTAATGTTACATAAGAAACTCAAGGTTCTATTAGGATTCCTTAGGATCTTGAGAGATATGGATTACTTATAAAAACTAATGATGAATATTTATTCATAGATAATGAACCAACTATATACTAAGAGACCATTATGATTTTTTATTTAGATAAATTTTTAGAATCCACAACATATATGATGGAATCTATATACAATAACCATGTTTGGAACTTGGTGGATGCACATAAAAGTCTGATATCTATAGAGTGTAAATAGGTTTTATAAATAAAAATTGACATGGATGGTTGATTTTATACCTATAATGATTTCATAGTCGGAAATGTTATAAAAAATGATGGAATTGAATATGAAGAGATGTTTTACCCTTTTATAATGATAAATTCTATTTGGATATTTCATGACATGAAATATCATTATGATTCTGATATATATTTAATTTATGTAAAAATTAATTTCATTAAGTACAATTTATTCAAGTGTATCTAAATGAAACAACCTTAAGTCCTTAAATTTCTAGTTAATGTTTCCATGGCATGTAAGTTTCAATAATACATTATTAAATTAAAGTAATATTCTCAATGTTTTAAAATTTATTTTGGAGATTCAATAAAAGAGTTTAGTTTCTTCAGAAAGGTAGATTATTGTTGTGTATATAAGTGGATTAGTGAGAGTACTATTGAACTTCTAGTTTTTTATGTGGATAACTTGTTATTCATCAGAAATGATATCTCATCATTATATTATATAATGGTAAGGTTTTTAATGTGATTTTCAATGAATGTCATGGGAGAAACATCCAACATATTTGGTATAAAGATCATTAGAGATAGATTTAATAGGTTTCTTGGACTGAGTTAGAACACATATATTGATAATGTGAAAACATGGTTTAGAATAGAGAACTCAAAGAAGTGGTATTTTCAGTATTACATGGAATGAATCTTATGATAGTTCAATATTTTTTTAAGGATTTTTATTGGAGTAAAATGTATAATATTAATTTTATATATATTATAAGATCAATCATATTGTGTAATTATCTTGATGTCTCTTATTATTTGTTTATAACAAGTAGATACTAATATAATCTTAGTAAAATTTAATTGATTATTATCAAAGGAATCCTTGAGTAGTTAAGAATAAGTTAGGTAATTTTATTTTTCCTTGGAGGTAAGGATGTGCTCATTTTATGGGTTTATAATAATGGATGTTTCTAAAATGGTAAAGATGATATGAGGTCATAATATCATTTCATTTTTTCTTCAATCGTAGTGCTATAAGTTATGAGAGTCCCAAATGAGTCACTATGGAAAAATTGAAATGATAGGTTGAGTGCTTCACTGTATTAGATGTAGTGAAGGAAGTTATATGGATCAAGAATATATTCATTTAAATTGGGGTAGTTTCCATTATTGAGGGAGAAATTGAACTTTTATATGATAATAAGAGAGCTATTTCTTAGGTTAATGAACCTTGGTATCACCCAAGGACAATTTTTTTAAAATACCATATTATTGAAGTAATAATTTATAAGGTAGATTAAATGATCTATTGGGATACTATAAAAGAGAATGTTGAATATCCATTGAAAATCCTTTAACACGATAGATGCATGTGGGACATTGTATGTATCTGTGTATTTGGTACTTGAGGGACTATATGTAATGGTTATTTTAAAGTTAAATTTATCATGGTTTATAAAAAATTCAATATCCATTTATCATTAATTTATGAGTGTTGTGTCTTTTAAATGAAGAGTGAAATGATAAAATCCCCTAAATGTATGAATTTCAATTTTCCCAATTTTTTTATCATCATGGAGTATTCTGGGTCATAATAAATGTTATGAATATTATGTTTCAAATCTGATTTAATGAATTTATTCATAAATTTTATATTTACTCCTCTAATTGTGTTTCATGAAAAATTGCATAATTGACCTAAAATGCCCATGTTTTAATATTAAATATAATTTGTGGGGATTGTTCAAATTTATCCTGATTCAAGTCAATTTACTATTTTGATCGTATATTTCAATATAATGAACCAAATTATGTGTTTTTTATTTTTTAGTGTGTATAATTAGAATTAAAACAAATCATTCAACTAGATATTTGGATAATAGAGCCATATAAAGGGCCATATAGACCACACAATGGGCCCCACCAAATCTAGGGAGGAAATTGGACCTTACATGATTATTGAATTAATGGGATCAAGAAAGAATACAAAATTTGGTAAAACTCCATAAAATTATGGATTATATTAAAACATGTATTGGATAAAAACTAGAATGCCCAAATTATTAAATAAGTGGCCTAATTTATCCATAAAATTGCATCCCATAATTTTCCAGAATTCATGACTTTTTTCCCAATAAAACCATTCATTTTAGCTAAAAAATTCATATAAATTTAATATTTTGTAGAAAACCTTTTTATAAGAAATTTATTCAATATTTTGAAAAAATATTTTCAAAAAAACCCATTCAATTTTAGGCTATGGAAAAATCAGGGATAAAACTGGACAACCACACATGGTTTGGAAAAACAACAACATCTTTGAATCCAAAAGTACAATGACTTCAAATTTGTATGGTGAACTTTACACATCCATATATACATCTCTTAATAATACTATTTCTCAATATTCAGATGCATAAATATTTAAATGGTTTAGCCAACTAGAATTGATGTTTTAGAAGTAAAATAGTCCACCACCTTGGATTATAAATACATTACCCTCTTCTTCTTGTAATTTGTGGGAACTTAAATATTCTAGGAGGATTATTTTCATGACCAAATCATTGAAATAATCCTATAATAACATTCCATTATCTTATTTCAACAATATATATATCCCCTACACTTGTCTTTTCATGTTCGTTAGCATTTCTTTTCAATTATATTCATGAGAGTTTGTTTTCATTAAAATTTCATGTAAGGGATTTTTTTTAATTTTATAAAATCCTTTTATAATCCAAATTTTTTAGTTTTTTTATTAATTTGTTAAAATGTATTCAATTCCTCTAGACTACCTTCCCTTCTCCACACTCTCATTCAGTCCAAAGTGCATGTTTTACCTCTCTTCAATATTTGTGTGTGTGTTCGGAACACTAATATTATCTTATCTCATTATTTTTATTGTATTTCTAAGTAATTAAAATAAAAATCATTAACCAATTTACTACCCATATAAATGCATAAGAAAATCATCCAATTGAGAAAGTTATAATTTTGGGATGCTATGTGTTTTGGAGCTCTTTCTCACTTAATATTCTTCAGGTTAAAATGGAGTATGTTAAATTAAAATTTCATCAATTAATGACATGTTCGGTTTAATAGGTGGATTCCATGGATTATTAGAACCACAAATAAACTTTTATAAATATTTTTTTATTGATATTATTACCCTAGTTGATTCTTGGATTAAAGATTATATATTTTATAATTTTAACAAAAAAACATTCTTGTGAAACGTCTGCTAATTTACTACAATATATCACAAATATCAATTATATTGTTAGATTACATCCCTAATAATGAAATCACCCTAAAATTTATAAACATTTTAAATCAAACATTATCTATCAAAAAAATTTAATTATGTTATGTAAACAAACCCCCAATCAAAATAAAAAATAAAAATTATCTCCAAAAAACAGTACAATTACTATGGATTTGACCTGAGTTTCATTATACACTATATAATAGAGATCAAGACTTTTTAATGGATGATATGTTAAAATCATCTTCACTTAAACATACTATATATGATAGGAATTGGACTCATAAGATAATATGTGAAGACATATTATCTAAATTTACTTGAGAAATCACTTAGAATTTCATACAGTATATGATATACTTATGGGTTTACACTTAATATGAATACCCATTACCTATGGTAGAAAATATAATTATAATTTGAACCATTATACTTTAATACCTTTATAATAACACCCTTAAGTATTGGTTAATTAGGGTTTTGTTGGGTATGTTGTCGGTAATTTTATAAGTTGAGTTTTAATTGGATGAGATTAGTCCTCTTGTATAAAAAAATATATAATTTAGGCCATTTATTGAATTATACAGATGAAATTCATTGTCATGATTAGTTAGGTGACATGTGTTGCCCTCAAAAATTTGAATTAATGACATGTTATGTATTAATTCAATTTTTTTGGGTCTATTTCAAATAACTAAGAGAAAATGAGATAAACAATACTATATTGAAATGTTCTATTAATTTTCATCACTAAATATATTTGGAAAAGGGATTATACAAGAATTTATATAATGTATAGAGCTATATATTATAGAATAATTGTTCATATAGTGACATGATATTGTTTGATTTAGAAAAAGAAAGTAACTGTTTATTTCTTGAGTAATAATAATGTTTTTATAGTGGACACTCTTCAATTATAATTTTAGTTTAGGGAATTAAAAATCATTTTCAACAATATAAAGGTATGTAGGGTGAATCATAAGTTCCTATAATAAGAATTAGTTTTTTTAAAATATTTGAACCAAAATTTGAGGGATTTTATATTATTATCAAATCCAAATGAATTTGGATGGATTATTAAAGAGTTGTAATGATTTTTATTAATCCTGTGAGGATTTACCCCAAAACATTTATGATTATTACGAGCCTGATCCAAATTATTTTTCAAATACATAAGAGATCTGTTTAGTTATTACAAGGGGTTTCATAGAGGTGGTGTTGATTTTACCCTACATATATACATCCACAAGGGATGCATAGAAATCCAGAATCCAAAAGGACCCCATCTTCCTCATCTTTATAATCACTATCTTCAACAGGGAATCCATAAATTGATTTAATTCCATTTATGAATGTCATACAACCAAGTTTAGATAACTATAAACATTATTTAATTCCATTACTTTGGGAATAACTCTCCAAGTAACATCCATGGTTCTATATTTCAAGTAATCAACAAAAATTTGAGTCTGAATTAATCGATAGATTTTTCCAATCATGTTAGACAGAAAGATTAATAGAATGGATAATGGCCCATAATTTATCCTCATATGTGACTCTAATTCTGATGTAATGATATAAAAATCATTTGATGAAGACAAGGTGGGTATATAAAACACCTCCACATCCAGAGGGTCTAGGCATGCTATAGTCCACACCATCATCATTGACCTTAGTCTAAAAAGGAATTAGAGGGATCCAATGAAAGGATTTCATAACCAAAGGTTTTTTCAACATTATATTCACACTCAATAGTCATAAAATTTATTGGTCAAATGTTGTATTATTTATCTCACCATATTATACATTGGAGGTAGTGGAGACATCCCTATATATAGCCTTTATTCCCACATGATGGGATTATGATCCTCAAAAATCAGAATATTTCAATATATCTAGATGGAGGAAATCCCTGTTATAAAAATACTGTGAACCTATTAACTTGTGTGAATCATTGGCAATGGAGGCCAACAGATTCTCAACCCATTTTTGTGGGTGGAAATTCTAGTTCGAAACATTTCTTGTAGACGATTATATATCATGGAAGAAATTTTTCATCCAAATAATTGTGATATATGTTTTTAGAAGCATATATACATACATGAATAAATGTATCAAGATGATTCTAATTGAATTGAATTCATTCTTGTTTGGGAAAATGATTTTTCTATATCTTCCAGAGAAGTAGCCATGTCGCTAGCTGAATTAATTGAGTTTTGAAATTGATAATCCATGAGGGGATAGGTATGGATCCATAACATTATAATATTTATTATTTTTTAGTGATAAAAATTCCATTTCTATGAGAATTTGATACGATAATTTCCCTATCTAAAAATCTATAGATTTTAAATTCAAGAGGGGTTTAAGAGGGGACTAAGTCACTCAAATTATTTTTTCTATAGAATATTTTAGAAATGTAAATGTGATGTAATATTGGGGTAATAACCTTGAGGTATTCAATAGGGGTTTCCATCCATTGGGTCCTCTAATAATTCAAGTTGTACTTCTTGACAACCAGCCATTTGGATTTTCACATAATTCCATTGAACGACTGTTTTATTTTTTTCCATAAAGATGAGTTGATATATTGATCATCTTAAAAATAAACATGTTTGAATGAAAATAAAAATATATATCATCATATTCATTAAGGCTCTATTTCAACATGGACATGAGAGAATTATTAATGTTCTTGAGATCTTTGATACTAAAGCCTCACATATAACTGGGAATTATACAATATTTCCATTGCACTACTATGTGCATCCTTTCATGGAATGATCTAGTCCATATAAAATTTATAATCATGTTTTTCATAATTCTAATGAGACTCCTTATCAATTTGTATACTGAAAATGCATATACAAATCTATATATGATAATAGAGTTGACTAAAAAAAATATACCATCCAATAACACAATCCATCTAGTAAACTAATTAAGAATATTGTAGAATATATTCTCAAGGTAGTAGCTTCTTACTTTTACCTAAAATTGAGGGACCCCAAGTTGTGTTAAATAGAGGGAACCTGTTTTAACATCAAGAGTTTTGGTGATCCTTTTTTCCTAGAAATATAAATTAACTCACTAAAAATAGTGAAGGACTTGTTCCAATGAATGACTTGACCTTACAATTCTTCATAATGAAAATTTTACTTGATGGTTGTCATGGTGATATTTTAAGATTCCTAAAAAAGATAATGTTATCAGTATATTAGAGGTGTAAGGGGGTAAAAAAATCTCTACCAGACTTTTTATTCTTGTAGAGACAAATTGGAACAAGATCATTAATTCATCTACTGATATAACCTTAAATAATAGAAAATATCTGGCTAGAAATGGGATATCCTTGACTGAATCCCCTAGAGCATTGTAGGAAGACTATGGTGGATCCATTAATATTAATGTAGAGAATTTAACTACTAATAATGACATTGAAAAGTTTAATGAAGGTAGTATAGAATCCATTATTCCTAAGAATAACAAATATGAAACTGAATTTCACTATATCAAAAACCTTCATGATGTCATGTTTAAGGGAAACATTCACATGACTCACTTTATTTTTCATCAAGTTGATGCTTTCTAAATTAGTGAACAAATAATTATGAATGTTCCTACAAGGTACCAACACAAACTGGTTTGGAGTGATCATCTTTGTAGTGATGTCTTCTATCCTGTTCATAATCACTTTACTAATGATTTTGGTAATAGAGTTCCCAATTGTAATGAACCAAATTTTTTTTATATTAATGGAATTATATTTTTTGGTATAAGAGAAATAAATCTTGAGTTAATGCCATAGGGTGTTGAGTAATGATTGAATAAATCTCTAATTTCATTTCTCACTTCATTATGAATGATTTCCCAATAGAACATGAAATTTTTTTAGTTAATCCATCCAAACCAATATCTCTATCCTTATTAAGAGAGAATATTTATTTATTTATTTCTTCTTTATAGGGAGATATGATGACTCTCTTATTTTTATGATCATCAATGAAATTTGGAATATTTCTAACAAGCCTATTGGTGTTGTCATCTCCATCATCAGAATATGAACCCCAAAAGTATTTGATAACCACATGGAATATGTCATTTTAAAAGGTGAATGTATAACCACCAACACTCATCAAATTATCTCAATTTCTAATCATTTTTATCCTTGTGTACCTGATAAAAAAATTTGGAGTTCCTATCAAAATATTTCACCAATTTGACCTTAAGGTGGCTATGTTCCAACCTCTATGGGTTGGTCGGGAGATTATCAAGCTTTTTAAATATAAACTAAAGTATTAACTGTGTCAAAGTGAAGGTTCACCATTCTATGGTTTCTCCCTTGTCCGGGTTATTAGTGTCATATCATGATGTAAGTAAGAATTATATGGAATATCATTTGACTTACACTACCATGTTGATTATTATGTTAATTAAACTTACAGACACAATATATAGTGATGTTTATAAGAATTATTGATTATTAAAAAGAATTTAAAAATTATATTACTTAAATGAGGTTTTTTATAAGAGATATAATGAAGGATTCTATTTTTTGGCCATTTAAAAGTGTTTAAAATTTCATGACTTCAATAATATCTTTCATTTAGCAAAGGATATATATATATTAGATCCCATGACACTCATTTTAGTACAATGGTGTTTATACACGTAGTTAAATCTCCTTAAAATACTTTCTCACCATTTTCCTTCAAGGAGATGGTTCTATAATACTATTATTTAGAAAAGTATTAATAAAATGTTTAATAATTCTGGTAAATTATAGATAACATGGAAGTCATAAACCTATTGGGTTTTACTGACCATAACCAAATAACTTATTATTAGTTGTTTATCATCATGGATAGTGAGGATTTCTATTTTGTGATTTTATTTCATATCACTAATTCCAATCTTGATATATCTAGTTCATGGGGTTTTTATTTGGCATCTGTTCCTTATGTTGATAGATATGTTCCAAGAAATCCTTCAATATCATATATAACAACTTATAAAACCACATTTGAAACTCCTTTTATATATCTTAAAAAACCTATTAAGAAAAATTTTTCATCCATTATCACCATATATTAAATCATATATAGAAAATTTTAAAAATACATCCAAATTTTTTAGATATCCCACAAAACACTTTTTGTGTAGTCCTCAAAGTTTTATATAAACACATTGTAATAAATATAAATCCCCATTAAAACAAATAAACTTTGAGAAAATTTTCCTTTTAATATAGATAAAAATTATGAATTACCAAATCCATAATTGTATGTAAAGGGAAGTTTCGAGAAAGGCATCAGTGTTACTCAATATACAAAATGATATAGTTTGATTTAAATCAATCAAATGTATCTCTATACTTGTATTCACCACTTATATATTATACAAGTATATGAAATCATATAATTCTTTTATTAAAAACATTGTGTAACCAAAAGATATGGGTTATTTCAATCTTGTATAACCTATAGATATGTTATTGATTCTCTATGTAAAGAATAAAAATACTATTTAATATATCACATTTCATTCACCTAGATGAATTATCACATTATATTCTCCTCATTCAAGTAGATAAAATAGCACATGAAACTTATATAGGCCTATCTATAAACTTACTCAGTCTATCTCAATTCAAGGATAAAATATCAAACTTATTATTTGAGAGGAAAAATATCATCTTGGTTAAACCTCAACCAATAAAATTATCAAAAAACTTATCTAACCACCCCCTGATTAGCTGATCCTCATGTTTTGAATTATAAAGGTTTCAATTATGAAGTTTCTCATTCATGGTATCTTTTAAAACTCAAGTATATGTATTCAATAAAAAGCATGACCCATAATACACAAAATATATATTGTATGAAAGTCTATGTGGTATACGTGGTTGGTTATCTGGAATAAAATACTTTTATCATGCCTCATCATCAAATTTTGTATCACTATATCAAACTAACTCACATTAATCATCATATTTAATTCTAACCTATAATACTCCAAGATGAAAATAAATTAAGGATAACTCAAAGTCTTAATTTATGGGGTTAATTATCATTAAAAGTGATGTAATATAACTACCAAGATGAAATAAATATAAATTAGATACTATCTTTTATATAATATGATATATTTTATATTATTAAAATCCATTAATAATACTAAAAACAATGTATCAGGATCCATATAATCATATCCCATATGATAGTCCATATATTTTCTTTAATTTTAGGGTTTTATTAATATCATTAGAAGTATATATAATTTCTACCACAAATCTATATGACCATCTAGAAAATCATTCCATTATCACCATAATTCACTATTTAATGAGTTCGATTTGGAATTCCTCTAATCACATAAAAATTTAGTAAACCATCATTCAAATAAAATACAATATAATTATTTGATAGTTTAGTAGATAAATCATTTCCCAAATTCATTATATGGATTAAAATAAATTTATTCCACTAGTATGAAAACTCTTAAGGTTTCCCATCTATGTGTGACCCCAATCTCTTAGTGGGATTTTGTTACCTAATTCATATGGATATATATTTTCACCATGAATTACATAAAACAATCCATGGGAACCCTGATTTAGCGTGACCAACTAGATAACTAAGGCCATTACATATGTTTACATTTTATGGTTTATAATAATTAGTATTTTAATCTAGGATTTAAATCTCACCATATTATCTCATATATTCCCTTCATGTATATGTACTTTTTAAGAATTGTTTTTTATTATCTTATGCATTAAATAACATTAATTTATTGAAAACATATAAATATAAACACCTTACAAAACATAGGATTTCTCTTACATACCCTAAAAAGGATTAAATATATTCAAACATATCTAAACCCTTTCATATAAATTCTTTAAAACTTAAAAAACCAAAATGTATATAAGGGAAATTATGGAATGATAATTCACTAACCCATAATTTTCTAGATTATCCTAAGCCCTAGGCTGGTGAAAATTATAACTCAAAGTATCACTATCCATGGATCAATACTAAATATATATACAAATTCCAACAAAATTTTAACACCTAATATTTATAAATCATAATCATCCTTTACTCTTAAGTTCAAAACCCACAAAGACCCATATCATGATTGAATTTAACTAAATATTTTGTCAAACCAAGCTTGAAACTATTTATAAACACGATATTACATTTGTAAGAACTAATTTTACACTTTAAATTAACTCTTACATCTATTCATAATATAAACATTTTATATTTATGAATAATTAATTAAGGAATAAACTAAATAATTTCAAATTTCAAAAAACTAGATAGGAGATAGAGATTTATAAAAATTTCATAGATAATGAAATTATAAAAACCATATAATTTCTTCATGATTTATGGATATTTCATAAAGAAAAACATTAAGGTTTTATATTTATTCCAATATAGACACTTTCACATTTTTTACTTACAAAAAAGTTTATTATGAAATATTTCATATTCAAAATGTGTGATATTTATGATAGATTTTATAATAATATAATATTTTATGTAAACCCCTTAAATAAATTTATAATAATATAATTAATTTTATTTAAACATTTATTAAATAAACTAAAACACTTGTTGACATGTTTTAAATAAATTTCCAAATAATTCCTTTAAATAGAAATTATTTTATATTATTATTTATAAATATATCTTATATATAAACACTTTTATTTTATTCCTTAATTTTCAATTTATAAACACTTTATAAATTTATTAACCATGTAAATAAATTTAAAACTAGATCACATCTACAAAAATAATTGGAATAATTTAAATACCCTATAAAATTTTGCACAGTATAGGATGAATTATGACCGAGAATATTTTTTTTTGAATTTTAACAATAAAAATTCATTAAAATAATAAAAACCATGACCATTTTTCGATATACATCATAGAATGGTTTCTCTCATGAGACAACATATTCCAAGGGAAATCATGACCATTTTCCCTTGGGTGAGGTCGTGTTAATAAGAGCCTTAAAAAGTCACACTTTTGAAATGATGACATGGTTTCACCCAGATATATCATGGATTTCTCAAAAAAAATTACTAACCGTGAACATCATCTTATACACCATAGTGTGTAATTATTTCTTCTATGTTGATTTGTTTTCATTAAATTACAGTATAACCAATTTAATTAAACCATGATATGGTTTTATACTATTTATAAAACAAAATTTATTTTATTCTTAAAACACTACACAATTTAATAAACATGATTGTTTCCCATATAGAATTTCATGGTTATGAAAAATATAATTTTCATTATTTATTTATCTAATAAAAAATCAATCCTTACATAATGGAAGTTGATATATTAATATTGAAAGATTTTATATGGGGATATCATATCCAAACACAACATAAATAATCAACTAAAACATTTTATACCATATGATCTTTTTACTAATTTAAGACTATTTGGTGTTTGGATTTATCAGAGTATTTACACATGGTCTTAAGAGGGACCACTAATAATTAACTAATAGAGTCATTAATTTTACGGTATACATGGGATATATGAATCTTCTAACACTTAGGTTGGACTCTCTTATATCCATGGTATACAAGAACCTTGATATTAAAGGCTAAATAAAATAATAAAAACATATCTTTTTTCAAGACATTTTCTATGAAAAAAATGATTTTCAGACATCACATGGTCATGGAAACATTATATAGGATTTAATGACTCTCTTTATAAAATAAAAAAATCATATAAATCATTTGATTCATTATTGAAAATATTATAAATAATAATCACTTTAGAAACATTTTGTATAATTTGAACATAAATAAGGAAAATTTCAACTCCTTAAAGGTTTTATATTCTATCTTAAATGATTCATATATAATCATCATTTAATTATAAACTTATCATGATATCTAATATTAAGATTATTAATCTGAAATTACCACCTAATATATACACTTCCTTGAAATGAAACATAATGAAATGATGCTCCGTATGTCTTGGTTTATGCTATCAAAAACCCTAAGTTGGTTTATATCATCATTCAAGGAATTTGGATTTAGTGCATATATAAAATAAAGTAGTAGGTGTTTGGGTGTGATTCAATCATAACTATTTGAATATAATATTTAAGGAAACATTATTCCATATTAAGGAATAATTTTATTTTAATTTATTATTTTGATGATTAATAAATGTAAATAGTAGAAAGATGTCTGTAAAAATTTAAATTGATTAAGATAAAACCTTGAAACATTTCATTTTTAAGGTTTTATCAAAATAAATTCATGCACTTAACATATAAATTTAACAAAAAAATAATATAAAATCTTTAGGAATTTATATGATATAAAGATAACTTTTTTTAACTAAGTAATGTATCAATATAATGAAGTGGATAATTTTTTTATAAGTGGAAATAAACATGGTTAAATAATGTGTAATTTATAAAGGATAAACCTGATTATTTTTTAAAGAATTACTAGGAACTAAGAATGTGGTTTTCAAAATTAATTGAATATTTTAAATTAATTATACTCATTATAAATTGATTGTTAAATTTATTTATCTCTTTTGAATGAGTTATTGAGAAAAATAAGTTTAAATAAATAAAAGGGAAATTTATAATTGGATTAATGGTATAAAAAAGAATTTAAGAGTAAATAAAATTGGAAAGTAATAGTTTTATATACTATCATCTAATTAAATAAGTGGATATGGAATACAAACCAAAGATATTTATCAAGTCATGGAATATCAACTTGTTAGTTATTCATGAATAAATTTATGTAATGTTATATTCCACTATCATATGTCATTGGAATGATTTTTTAAAATTATTTTTTAATATTTTATACAAAAAATTAAATCACACATCAGATTATATTTTTTAGAATCTCTAAACTTTGAATTTACATTGGATTTATTCTTCAAAGGTTTCTAATCAACAATATATGATGCCAATAAAATATACATACATTTTGAGGATATGGATATTAAATGTTCACATGAAATTATTTTTTGGATATAATGAACTTATAAATGTTGGTGAAAACTATTTATTGAAATATGAATAGTTTAATGAACTTTTTAAGAATTCATACGACATCAATTAAAGGATCTTGAGATAGAATGTAGAATAATGTAAGAATATAATCAAAATAATAATATAAAATATCATATTCTTTGGAAATAAAACTAATAAAATCATGTACAAATGTTAATGATTCAGAATTTTAAGAAAATTATTTTAATAAAAATGACACGGACAATATAGGTGATAATTGAAGGATTTGTTTACAAAATTAATTAAGAAGGGATATTCCTAGGAAAGTCAAAGAAAATATTCTCTATACAATTTTATTCATACAATGTATTATATTTTCTATAAAGAATATATTTGGTAAATATATTCATGTCATTAATTACATCATTAATTTTTTTACCTATAATGTATTTATTAACCTGATCTATATTCCATAAAAATTATCCTATAATAAAAATTGTATGTAAATTATTATTTTTTATTTATACTAAATAACATTGAATTTTATTTATATAGTTTTTCTTTTTTCTAAAAAAGTTACCCTAAAAAACCATTAACTATAAAAAAGTTATATGAATTGTAACCCAGATAACATGAGTCATGCATATTTTCTAGGTTATTCATAGGTAATTTTAGTTATTAGTTATTGATATATCCTTTCCTTTATGGATTAAATTTTTTTACATATTATATTTTTTTTTGTAAAAAACATTAAACAGAAATCATTATCAATAGTCTACTTCTAATACAATAATTTATTAATATATCTATTATAAATAAAACAATATTCGAAATATAATTTATGATTTATAAACTGAAAAATAATTTTTCATATTCAAATAATTTTTTTCATGTAGTTAATGGGTCAACAAAAGTGAATAATATGATTAATAGTTGATAAATTACTTTTATGAATTAAAATAAGCTTCTTGACCATGGTTTAAAATAAAACATTATACATGGACACAACCACTTGTGTGAATGTCTTAAATGGTCACACCAATTACTTTAAAATATTTTTATAAATATATATTCACAGAAAAATAAAAAGGAACCTCTTTATCTTATTTAAAATATTCAAATGAACTCCAAAAGTCATTAATTATTAATAAATATTTTATATCCCATGTCAATCTAGTTGGTTAAAAAATTAAACATATACATGAACATGGATCTAGATCTCAAATATATTTAGTGGATCAAATATGGATTGAAATAATCATGTTCATATGGAAAACCCTTTTTAGTGTCAATAGGATGGAGATAATTATATTGAAAATATTATTTTGTTATATTATCTTACATATAAATTTATTAAAAAATAAATTATTTTACTCATGATAACTTTGGTCCATTAAATAGTTTTAGTCAATATTCATATGATTTGTTTTTTATTAACATTAAAAAGTGAATAAAATATTTTTAAGAGGTAATGAAATGTGAAAAAATATATATGTGATGAAAACATAGATAATGAAATAAATTCATTACATGAAAAAACTTTTTAGTTAGTTAAGTTGTCTAAAGTCATCAAATATTTTCAAAACGAGTTATATTATAGAATAATGAATGAATAGATTGAATCAATTTCATGACTAAAAAACATTAATTTAAAAATTAAACAAACAAAAAGGTATAGTTTCAGAATATAATTTCTATCCTAGGGATAAAATGTTATCCATTAGAGTAATTCATTTTTGGTACCTAATATTGATTAGTGGGTTCGTAAAATGGATTTAAAGAAATTTTTATGCCTAATGAAATATCAAACCAATATAATATGGATAATTTGAATGGTTTTGTGGGAAATTTGAAGAATATAATGTATAATACTTGATAAATAACATTCATTAATTTACATATTCTTTAATGAAATGGGTTACTAATTTTGATTCTAATTACTTAGTGATGAATTTTTAAAGTCTGATTTTGATCATTATGTGTACATAATAATATTTTTTCATGATTATTTTATCATTCTGTTTCATTTTTCATATTTAATGTGGATTATTCCTCAAAAAATTTCTATAATTATTTTTTAAAAAACATAACATGTTTTTCATTGAAAAAATATGAAAAAAAAGATTAAGGAGTGGAAATAATATTATAAAACATATATTGAAAATTTTCTTAGGATATTCAACATGAATAGAAGTAATTACATTGGTATACCTTTTTGTCAACATGTTTTTATTGTAATTATATGATCAACCTATAATAATAAATATAAATAGGGAATTCAATATAATTACTTTTCATGTATAAATATATATGTAATATATATAATATATTATTGGAATAATATTTAAATATATAATTATAATAGTATGATTTATCTATTATCATAATATATAACATATTGTATGATTAAAGAGCTAGACATATGATATATATCCTAGATAACTATGATGATATGATCTCTATATCTATGTTACCATGCATTCAAATCATACAATGATGTGGACAATACTTACTATTGTATTAAATGAACAACGAAATGTTTAACATAACCCAGAGCTCATTGGTTCAGTGTTCAAGCATTAATGAATTTTATTATTCAAAACATTAATCCTATAAACATTTGTGAAATTTTTATATAAATGGTTATTTGAGCTACACATCCATGAACCATGTTACTTAGTAAACCCACTTTGGACGATGGTTGATTCAAATATTAAATGGTAGCTTATACGGATTTAATAATTCATGAGTGGAGATAAATCCTAGGGATTTTATATGTGATTCACATGGATGATGGATTAGCTATAGAAGCACAGTCCATTTGGTTAGTGCTTTTGGTGGTTATCAAACAGAGTTAATTCATATCATTTTAAAAATTATTTGTGTGATGATATTCATTTAATTTATTTAATTATTAATGAAAAATGATTTTATGTCTTGTGTTATATTGTGTTTTCACTATGTTTTAGGGACATTGGAATCTCAAAAAACTCATTAGTGGGATCAGAGATAAAAAATGAAGAATTAAAAGGTTAAAAATCTAAAATAGAAGAAAATAATGAAATGGATTTCATCATTTTACTAGAAGGATTTATGTTTAATGTATTGGTTAAAATTGATTATCTTTAAGTTCATTTCATATTTCAATTTCAATTTCTCAGAAAGGGTTTTTAAAAAGTTGTTAAAAACTAGCATTGTAAGTGCATTGGTTTTCATGATTCGATTTGATAGTAATGTCACGGTTTAGATATGGTTTTAAAACTCAACAAAGTGTCCTGTTATTAATTATGGTTTGGAAATGGGTTCTATAAGTTTATCTCTATTATTTGATTTGATGTGATGGGTTTTCAATTGTATTTCCATTATCATATCAATGACTAATTAATTCCATCAATTATTTTTTATACTACCTTATAGTGAAGTAAAATAATGAAATTCACAATTTGTTAAATACGATAATCTTATTATAACCTTCACATCCTGTCAGGTGTATGAAATGGTTTATTCCATCACTTCATTATTATAAACATTAAATCATATAAAATTTTATTTCATAATTGATATAATGATACAATTTTCTTGTTAAAAAATATCTTGATTATAAAAATTTATCATCACGGGACCATGGGATCCTATATAAAGTATTTTAGTGACTTTAGAGTCAGATTAAAAATTTAATCCTATTAAAAGAACAACAATATTAATTAAAATATAAATAATATATATATATATATAAGTAAAATAAAACCAGAATATAACTTTGAACACCTCTTAAATAATTATGAGACAAAAAAACTTAGTACTACAAGAAAATAAGGTATATTCACTCTCTTAATATTACAAGGATATAACATTAGAAATATCTCTCATAAATAATTTGATAAAAACACCTCATAAATACACATAAGGATAAAATAATATATGAGAATATATTTGTTTATTATTATTTGATTATGGGAGAACCCCCCCCCCCCCATTTATCTAAGAAATACTCTCCTTTATCTCCATTAATTGATGGGGTTTTCCCAACCATAAGACCAAATCCCCCTAAAAATCAAGATGTGGTGGATTCTAAGTTTTGAAAAAAGTTTGGGATGACTTTTGAGATATATTACATAGGAATATTTAATTATCAACCAATCATATCTCTATACATCCTTTCCATCTTGAAAAAAATGTTTATCTTTTTTCTAAGAGTCTACTCAATGATCAGTAAAACCTGAAATTATCATAGATAATTTCATAATAAGAAAATATTTCAGGTTTTACTTAGTGTAATTTTTTTATATATCATTAGAAGCTTTATACAACACTTATAAAGAGAGATGATATTTTATGTCAATGTGTTTTTTATTGAAACGAGTGTGAATTAAATTTTATAAAATAAAGACAAATTCTCTTTTTAATGGCTCAACAAATCTCGTAATCTTCTCAGGAAAATAAAATCTTTATTTTTTTATGTAACTACCATGTATTCTTCTTCTATTGTGGGTAAGGCAATAACTAATTATAGTTTTGAAACATAACTTGTAACTCCTATTATAAGAATAAAAAATAAAATGTTGTGGATTTTTCATTTTTCTAATCACATGAAAAGGTTAAATAAACATAGCCTATGACAGAGGAATCCAATCATATATAACAAAATGATACTTTTTTATATCTTTGATGTATCAAAAAACCCAATTCACTATATTTTAATGATCCAATCTTGAATTCAGCATGTATTAAATAATTATCCAGAATAAATGTGTGGTGGATGGTATAATAAACACTAAATAAAATAAAAACCACATTATTGATGAATATGATACCCATGTCATCTCTATACTTGACTCTTCACTTATAAGAATCATTGTAGATGGTAATTTGAAATTAATGGGAAAAAGGGTGGAGATTGGATTATAGTCATCAATACTGAATCATATTTATAATTTTTATAAGTTTTTATTCTATGATAAAAAAAGTATTTCCTTAATTTCTATCTCAGTAATATTTTTTCATAATAATTCTTTTCATTAGTCTCAAAGCATTAATATCAAACTCCCAAGATAATTATGCCATCATCATTTGAGTATACTCATTTTTAGTGCATAAAACCAATACGTAATCCGTATTGAATATATGAATGATTAAATAATTGATAATTAAATATTTGATATATTTTCAATAATCTAAATATATTATATTGTATCACATAATCATGATATAATAATAAAACATCATATACCCATATCATGGAACCTTCTTATGACTACACATATGTTTTTTAATCTAAAAACCACGTTCTCATTGCCTTTACTACAAACCTTCTAGATAGATGATATATTTATATCTTCATCAAGATCACCATGTAATTTTTTTATGTTATACATTCTCGAAATTTAAAATTTATGTTTCACAAATTTCTATAGACTTATATACAATTTTATGTCTAATCACAAGGGAAAATATTTTGTTAAAATTACTACCTTACTTTTGTGTGTAATATTTGATCAATATTCTTACACAATATAAATACAATTAATATTTTCCTTCTCACTTAATCTTAAAGACCCATTCTATATGATTAATTTACTTTTATGAGGTTATAGAATAATATCCCATGACTTTTATGATATAAAGATTCATTTTTCTTTGACATCATTTTCATTATGGAGTATACATTGGGAAATTGAGTCACGTTATCAAAAATTGGATAACTCAACATATATTACCAAAAATAAATATAAATGTTTTCCTTAAATGACACAATATGAGTGCTATATTGGATTTCATTACTCTTCAATCAACCATCATGATTAAAACTTAATTAATTCTTGATCATCACGGTCTGGTAATTCTTTAGAGGAGGATGGTTCTTATTTTTTTATTCCTCTACCAAGATTTATATATTTTATATATTTTATTTCCTTATATATCCATTAATAATAATTGGTACCTACTATTATCTAGTTAGTGGGATATCACAAATGATATACCTTTAAACCATTAACATATCTTCATACAATAAGTTTCATCAATTTATAATTAAAATTTAATCTTCATGATCAATAAAAAAATTATTATGTAGGGATTTTAATGTTTGTAACTAAGATTAAGAAACATTCTTACCTGTATAAACATCAAATTGTGTTATTAGATAAATTCTCATTAAAGGAGAATAGTTGACCAAATAACATGTATCATTCAGTAATTTTATGATGAATGTGTGGACCACACATATTTTAATTATTATTTCACATTTTCTTTATAGTAGGGTTATATTAATAATCCCCATTGCTATGTTATATTAAGGATCTCATAATACTATAAAACATATCTTAATTCAGCATTTTTGGAAAAACCCACTAAAATTAGGGGAAAAGTTGAACGATGGTGGTTGAGAAATTGTTATTTAGTAGGACTATGAATACCTAACTAGATTTCCATGGATGAATATTTTATACATTGTATTTTATGACAAAAATTATATATGGTTAAGAATATAAAAATATGGCCAAATTTCTAAATCTGACCTATTAATAATATATCCTTTTCATTTTTCCACATAGATCATGATGGTGTTATTTATAATGTAATTTGATCTTGTTAAAATGATGATTTTTCATATTTTAAATATATGTACAACAAATTTAATAAAAATAAGCATCGATAAATCTGAGAGAGTACTATTGTGTTCATTTTATCGCATAAAATACAACAATATCTTATATTTACTCATTTAGATTACCCAAGACTTGGATGTTTCTCAAACAGCATTTGATAAATGAGTATACACATAAATAGTATGATGATTTTATTTGAAAAAATCAATACTCATGGAACTTATTATGAAACTTTTGAACTTGATTTGGAATATGAGTATCATTATAAAATAATATTTCACTAAAACATGGGTTTTTTATGTTATTAATGATGATGAGTTTTAAGAACCATCAGTAGGTTTGGTGAGCTTAGATCATGGATTTCAGATTTGGGTGACATGAAAACTCACTATAATTCACTTGATTCGATGAGGTGGTGTGATGTGTCTATACATCTCTTCTTGATAGTCATTTTTTAAGTGGGTATTATAATAGACTATGGGGTCATGTGTTTAAAGGGTGATTTATTTCTGATTACTATGTGATCATGTCAGGTGATTGATTTGAGAATGATTCTACTATGATAATTCATTCCATTGAATTGATCGTATAATAATGAGTAATTTTAGAGTCCTGATATACATGTTGATCTATAAATTATCATATAAAAAATAATTTTGATGAATTGGTTGGATTAATAGTGATTAAACTGTTTCCTCAACCAAATCAATGGGTCTTTCTAGTGTGTCACCTGGCCTCAAGTGCACCTCCCAATATGCTAAAGTCTACCAACTAGTGGTGAGGGAATATAACCAATAGTTAAGAGACTATACCATTATAGAAGAGTATAAATAGAGTAGAAGTAACTAAATAACTAATATCAAAATATAAATTTGATTATGAAGTATAATTTTACCTCAATACAATAACATAAATGATGTTGTAATATAAAACATATTATTGGTAGCCCACTAGAATGGTCATTGGTATAAAAAATTGAAATAAAAACAAATAAAAGAGACTTTACCATATCTATGATTCTCAAAACAATCCAAGTTTCCAAATACATGTCATGCTATGCCAACTCAAATAATCATATTTCTTATTCCATAAACTAAAAAAAGAAAATATAAGATCTATACGCACATTGTGCTTCCCGTGCATGGTATAAGCATAAATTCAGTGGGGTCTCACCATGTGATACTATTAAATTCCATATTATATGTGTGTATGCGTGATTAAAATAAATATAGTAAGAAAAAATCAATTAATTATAAATGTCGACACATATAATGGGTCTTTGGAGATTGGATCTACCCACTTTGACTCCATACCAGAGGGAGATTCATATGTTTTCATGATGACCTCAACCAACTGGTCATCTATTCACATATCCCTTGAAGGGATAGTAATTCCCACATTTATTAAAATTGTGCATGTCAATCCAATTAAAAACTTTGGGAAAGGAACACACCATCCATCAGAAAAATGGCATAGCTATGAGGAAATCCACATACTATACATCAATCAAATATCATAGTTATGGGGAAATCCATCACATCACATGTCAACCCAATTTCACTTATTTGGGGAAACCCATCACATCAACCACATTTCTATTTTAGGGGATTGAATATCCTATAAAAGTTAACCTGGACACTATAATTACTAGGATAGAGAAACTACACATGTGATGAACAAGATATAATAATTTAGTTAATAATCATATCATGTTAATAGGACATGAGCCTCAGCCCGGTTAGTGAGGACTCAGCAAGTGCATCCAAGATACCCGAGATCAAATCTTGGTGGAGACATATTTTCGGGGTATTCTAGTAGTACTATAGAAGTATTGTAGAACTACTATAGTAGTTATTGTAGCAGGCACTATAGAAGGTACTATTCGGTACTGTAGTAGCTGGAACTATACATTCATCTGGGCATATTGGCCACCTATTTAGTCCTCGGGTAATGTATGGCTTTCAGGCCACCCAAGGCCTTCGGGCCAGTTGTCTCTAAAGGCCTTTGGGACACCCTAAGGCCTTAGGGAAACTTCAAGGCCTTTAGGCCACATGATTATGTAGATGTACCGGTTAGACTACAAGGGAAATGGCTCCAGTTAAGGATTCATGGTAGGAGCATTCACTAGAGCAGAGCTAACTGAAATTGGAAGAATGAGTGGGTATGACATTGCCATTGGTATCGGGCCTATGTAGCTTTGCATAGGAAAGATAGCCAACCATCACTACAAATGAGGAGTCCTGATATCATGACATATGATAGAGAGGAGCAGTTCCAAGTTGTCTTGTCTAGGTGATTCCCTCTAAGACCTACAGGTAATGTAATTATCTCTAAGCATTCAGGCCTTGTAAGGGTTACCCCTCACCCATTGAAATGTTGATTATCAAAAATAATAAAAAATGAAAAAAAATTCTTAATAACATGAAAATAAAGGGTCACATATCCAAAACACATCAACATGTAAACCATATCAAGCATAAGTATCATGGTCCTGGGCATGCACACCACAACATGAATCGCAAACAAGATCATAGCGCATCACATGGCTCGCCGAATCAACACATCCAGGCCTAATGCCTAGGTAACATTACATACTCAACACATAAAATACCATCAAATAGGGTATCCACCAAGGTCATATAGTATATCTCAGCCTCTTGTAACCAAAGATAACTCACTTCCATCACCCATGGTGACATTACAACCCATACATTCACTCCAACCCTAGCCTTAGCTCATGGGATCTAGTTTTATACCAAAATCACTTGGTTCCCTAACACTTAGTCCCATGGAAAACTTTTCAACCATGATAATGTCACATATTACATCTCATCCCAAATATTATATGGAAAACCCAAAACCTAGTTTGTTTTTTAAATCACATATCCTATGGAATCCATGCAACACTCCACAATAGAATCTCTCAAGTCAGTTTGAATATCTCTAGGAAACACCGAGACTAATCATGGGTGTTATAACTTGAGGAAAAGTTATCTCTCATGTCACATGTGGGATAACATTTAGCACACTTATTAGATTAATCATCTCTTATTTACAAATTTTAGGTCCTAAATGGATCACCTTGTTCTAAGCACATCATGAAACTCTCACTCTTATGTAACTTGACCTAGGAAATCCATAATAGGCTACCTACATTTAATTTAATACCTTAATACTTACTAAGGACTATCTTTGGACAAAGAATTGTTCTTTCTACCTAGTAACCAAGTCACTGATCAAGACAAATTCACCCTAAGTGATCCAAATCATTGTTCCTAGTTCTGATGGCTAATTTCCACCATCGTTTCCTAGGCTAAGGGTTTGTTTTTCCTTCGTAACTCCACCTAAACCCACGAATCGTTGGAAAACACATAAAAAACTATACATAGGAATATATATGGTTTTTTATTATAGTATTCACCTATCTAAAAGGATATACCATCTTATCCAAGCTCATACAAGCCTCTCCCTAGATTTGTTAACCTGTGTCCAAGCTGAACACATCATCAAACAAGTTTATCTCATCACCTGTGATCCTATCTCACATCACAGGGCACAATTAAATAATTATAATTAATTAATTAATTAAAAATGTGATATTTTCATCATAATGATCATTTTTTAATTCCATTACATTGATATATCAATCAATCACTCCTAAAGGGTCCTAGAAACAACCTAAATATAAACATGGTTAATATCCCCAACATCTGACGTTCAAACCATAAACATTTTATCCAATTAAACTAAATATATTAATTTAAATCTTAATATAACATAACTTCATCATATACCCTTAGTTCAGTTGGTTAGAGAACCTCCCTATTAATATAGAAGCTGCGGGTTCGAGCCCCGTCAGTCCCAACAAATCCAATCAATAAATAATTAAATCATATTTCATTTTATATGAAAAAATCCAAAGGGAATTAGGGACCTTATTTTTTCTCTCATTAAAATTATAAAAAACTAATGAGGGATCCATTACAAGGGAAATCATCAATTCAATCCCATCCAATGCCTCTATACTCTAAAACAACTTTACTAAGATATGGTGAAATTTCCATCAAATCTCTAATCAGATTATAGCTAAGGTGAGTTAAGATCAAGGAATAGGACAAGGATGGAGAGAAGTTAAAGGATCTTACCTAGATTCACCAACATATCACACCTAGGATCATCTCATATCAAATGTATCAAAGTTAGGGAGTATAGGAATGGGTTATGACCATTTTTTACATCCTAAGGTTGAAAAATCAAGGTAAATCCTATGGGGTTTGTGGTAAAAAGATACAAAGGAACCTAATTAAAACTCCTTCTTGAACACCTCACTGGCTAGATGATTGATGTTAAATATTTATTTGGTAGCCATATATCTAGACATTGTAGGCTCCTCAGCTGGATGATGAGCCCATTTGAGTACCTAGGCTACTTATCATCCCATTTTCTAGCTACTAGTTGCACATCGTCTAGCTGGTGGTTGTATACTATAGATATCGGTCTTTCTCATCCCTATACTATCTTCTATTAGAACTTCAAGGGTCCCACCTAATATTTATACAATTTCTAAAAACAAAATTTTAGGATTACTAAATCTTTTTAATTCCAATCCAAACCTTGGTTCATAAAATGGCTTGTATACTAAATGGAAAAGCCCAAATTTCCCAAAGATTTCACATCCCATAATCATTAAGGTCATTAAAGAATCCCCATTATGTCTCTTCTCATCCTCAAGAATAAATAAAAATTATCAAATCATGTATCTTAACCTACTTTTGTATCAAATCATATGGAATTTTCCACATTCCTTCTTCAAACACAAAAATCATGTCTTCAATATTACTCCCAAAATCAAGGTGTACTATTCACTTAAAGCCAACTCAATAAATCACTATTGAAATTTATACCATAATAGGGCTTGAAAAACCTATGTATTACTCTATTTGATGATGTATACTACCTTCTCTTCTTGAAGTATGTGGTGATTTTCATAATACAACTTCACCTATGATAGCCAATTTCAAAATATGGTACTTTCCATCATAAGAGTCACCTATGGAAATACACCTCCAATATTCCACCAACCTACCAACTATATCTAATCAATAAATCAAATATGGGTTTCATCCCAATGTTTCCAAACTCTAATGCATAAAACTAATTAAATGTTGATATTACTTCTCATTACTTATTTTGAACCGAATCCAATGACTCTCATTATACATGCATAAGTCTCAAACACTATATCCATACTTAAAATTCATTATAGTATTAACAATATCCACATATAAAATGATACTCCCAGCATGGTTACCCTCACACAATTCCCTTTATACAAGAACCAAGAGTCATACCTTGTTAGGATTAGTTCCCATGAGAGCACAAAGTAACATTCACTAATGTTCCCCCAAGCTACTTGATCTTAATGCCTTAACTACCAAAATCATCTTATGGTCACCAAATATGTAAAAAAAATTACAATCCCAAAAAATAATGTAAACCCATGATTAGATCTCAAACCACGTGTTCCATATATAAATCTTTCACATGAAACATGACACACTTTCAATCAAACTTAGTTAGGATCATGCTAGTACCAACCCAATCCCGATTTTTATGCATCAAATCCACACAAAAAAAAGTCATCTAGGTTTTTATTCACATGTTACTAAGAAACTAGATCACATCAAACATACAACACTCTAACACCACAATGTCCTTTCAATTATTCATTGATCAGTATTTCATCACCCCATGATCCTTCTAACATAAATATCATTTACCCATTATAGACATGATTCTCTTCAACATAAGAGTATTATTATCATTGCCTCCAAAACCAAACACAAATATATGTGGCCTATTATCTTCACATAACTACATATAGTGACCAAGCATAGTTTCTCCACCCACACCTAGGTGAAAACATCAACATTGATTACCACCCTTCCATGGATTTCCAGGAACACTGTTCTCAACAATTCTAAAATTTATCTAGAATGAGGGTGACACCATAAATCATCCAATGGTTATCTCACCACTATATGGATTCCCTAACACTAATTTAAGAGACTAGACCCCAAACTATTCCCAATACTGAACATGTATCGATCCTCCTGATCCACTACAACCCAACAAAACTAACTACAGAAATCTGTCAAGGTTCAACCTATATTGGTCATTTCACCACTACTAATTCACAAAAAAAATGTTTCCTCTTACTACAAGGACATTTTGGATTCTCTTTGGGAAACCCATTCCATCATGACCACATATATATCTTAAGGGCATCAGTGAACTCATTCCAAGAGAGACCTAAAATAGAAATCCTCTCTACAATAATAGCATAAAATTACCTTGATTTGTCCATAATATAAACAATTCTAGATGAAACCATTCAATGACTTCTCATGAATTTAAAACACGCCCATGAACTTGAGTTACACAACACATACCTCTCCTCACATATCAAGACTTTTTTATAATGCCTCGCTATTTCACACTCCCTTCTATCCATGGAAGAGTGACTAACTATTAACCTTATCACAAGTCATCTCTCATTATCCTACTAGACCTCATATAAAACAAATAACTACATGATCCCATTCATCCTGATCATATACCCTAACTCATAATTTAATTATTTTTATCTCATCATACATGAGATAATTTTCTTAACCTGTTGACTATACTCCCATGTATGTCAGTTCCATTGGACCCAGATTATCCATGACACTCCAACTCAATGTCAAAATTACCTATATTACTAGATTCATCATGCACTATCAGCATTATGGGTGTTGATTCAAAACTAGTGAGCATCCATCCACGCTCTAACCCACCTAGGTACAACAACCTAGGATCCTCACCTCAAGTCCCAAACATGATAGTAGAAGAGACAAAAATTACCACAATGAAGTCATAATATAGATCACTCATCCATTACACCATAACCATTTATGTATTCCACATACTTTGGGGAAACCAGTCTTATCCTCAAGTCATTTATAAGGCATACACTACCTATACTAAACCAATTTTTGGTTCTAATGATGAGGTGTTAAACGCTGCCAATGTACCTCTAACTGAAATCGTGCATCCATAGACAAAAGGGAATATATTTTGATATCATATATCTTCCTATACTATGATTTACAGGACCAAACACCATAATATATTAATAAAAATCACACATAATTGGATACATGTCATGTGAGTCCTGTGTTCATAGCATGATACATGAACATTGGATTCTTGCTAATGATAAAAGAGAAAAACAAAAAAAATCACATCAATGACAACCCATCATGTTCATAAACTTTATACAGAGGAAAAAATTCTTCTTTATGATTAAAATATAATATAATATTTGGTGGAATCGTAACTTCCTCTGAATAGAAGACATGAAAAATGTGTATTAGATGAAAATTTGTACTGTCACAGCCTTTTCCAACCACATCTATCTAGTGTAATTCACAAATTGACCCAGCATGAATATTTTTATAGCCAAACCTCAATATCCCCCTTTTTACTCAAGAAAAAAATCATTATAACATTCATTAATCATGTTTTTTAATAATTTAGGATTATAAAAGATTCCCCTAATTTACTTTACCAAACATGTCTATCTAATAGAAATTGCGAGAATGACTAGATAAACCTTCAGTACCTCACTTCTTACACTAGCCTCAAACTACATGCATTTGTTTGGCTAGACTCTACTAACTCTATCCATTCATATATTTCTTCTCCATCTGGTATAATTATGTCC
This sequence comes from Viscum album, assembly GCA_963277665.1. Taxonomy (NCBI): domain Eukaryota; kingdom Viridiplantae; phylum Streptophyta; class Magnoliopsida; order Santalales; family Viscaceae; genus Viscum; species Viscum album. The sequence continues at coordinate 349,069,270 of OY728137.1, forward strand.
AGAAACATCTTAAGGAAAATTACTTATGGAAACTTAATACTATTGATAACAAATATTCTTCTCCAATCATCATTGTAGCATCTCTCGTAAAGTACCTCTGACCCGAGACTCGAGACAGCGGATACAGGACGTCAAGTGCATATCCCCAAGCACCAGAGGCTACTGACTAGCAGTGAGGGCCTAGGGTGTGTTCAAGAATAGATAAAACCCTCATAGATCAGTGTATGCACAATGTAAAACAATGGAGAACAAATAGTTGAAGCATAATAATGAATCAGACAGTAGTGGAAATATGGAAATACACCAAGAAATATAAGTAACCAATATGAAACTAAATAATAAATAATTATTAAAAATATAATAATCCCAATGATTTAATATGTCTAAAAACTGAGTGTGAAGGGGGAACAAGGGTACACGTATATATTACATACTATCAAAAACTATAAAAGGACAAAAACTGCAACAACAGTATCTCGAGAATAGGCTCGGTCCTCTGTCCCCAAAATACATCCTAAGGAATAAAATCAAGCAAAAATTAGAAGAAACTCACTTAACCTTATCCATACATGTGATCATAAAGTCTACTAGGGTACCAAACAATTACCGAGAAGGGTGTGAGATAATAATCACAGTAGGTCAACAGCCATAGTGTCTAGGTCATTCCATTTAATGCTGAAATTATATAATAGTTTTCCATAAGAGTAAAACCAATGTGAAAACCAAATAATAAGTAACCATCTTGGTCTGGTTTCCAAAAAGGACACCTATCCCATACCATCTACTTCTTCCTAATCCAAATGTATGAAATAAGTAACTATTCAAGGCATAATACGAATACAAGGGACAAAGTGAACAAGGAAACACAAGAAGAGAAAACCCCCAATAGTGCGCTTTAGATTGGGGTCTCATTTTCCATGTCACTAAACAAGTGAACTCTCAATAATAATAAGAACAATAGAATAATTACACATAAAATGAGTAATCAAAAAATCTATCAATTTAGAGGGTGGAGTCTGATCTGTCCAATGTGATCTAAAAAAATCCGAAAGGGTCCCTATGAAACATCTAATATAACCAATTCCATTGATTCTATCCCAAGGGTCCCTTGTGTCACTAATGACATGGTTACTCTGATCCTGTACCAAGTATCTCATAGAGGGGACCGGGTATCACACATGGAATGGTGTAGCCATATTACCAATGGATTTTTACATGGTTACTCTCCTAGGAAACCAAAATCACTCGCATGTATAAGTTAATACACATGGGGAGCTCATAACTAGAGATCAAAAGTATCAATCCTAGCATGTCAATAGTATCGAACCAATCATGGTGGGTCTGTCCATAGAATCCTTAACTTGGGACAAATCTTCACTCATGGTCCATAGCAAGTGATCGACGACAATCAAAGCAAATAACAAGGAAAAGAATTTATGTGTAATAACATTCCATCAATTAAACATTTCAATAACACATTCTTACCAAGCTATCCCAAATATACACTTAACATCATGAACTATGGAACAATTATATGGCAAGGAAATAAAGAATTAAACATGAGAAAGACACAAGAATGACGCATAAGCTACATGTAATAGCATGTGAAAGCTTACATGCCATCATTATAATTTTACTATCTCAAACAAACATCCTTATGAAAACATAGAATATAATACATGCCCTTATATTAAGGTATAAGCATTAAGAACATGGAATTTACATGTATCTAATCAGATTTCATTATTAACATTTCAAAATCCCAAGCTATCTAGCTAAATGAATCATGTCATTTCAGTTCAATCCATTAACTTATAGTACAAAGAAATTAATATATAATGTGGAGTAGATCATAAATAACTTGACGTGTTATAAATGTAAGAAAAGGAATATAACATAAATCAAGTTAAACTACTAGCTTTCATTAGGAAATTAAATGAAAGGTAACAGAAAATTCAATGTGAGGCATTAACCATAAGCATTAAATATAAGGTTTGAGGTGTAAATCTCAAGGGTTACTCTCATGGATAATCATTTACCATAATTCAATTTATAAAAAGTTCATTTGAATCAAAAACCATCCCACAAGTGGTAATTTAGAAATTAGGCTGTTGGAAAAAGGGGGAAATGAGGTGGGAACACCCAAAGGGGTGGGCAATGAAAAATGAACACCCAATGGATGGTTTTCTCCATAGGGAAGGGTCATATATGTTAGGAAAACCCATTTTGATTAGTTCAATATGTAAGAAAAAGGCATCACCAGAAGTCTCCAATGACAAAAACAATATCATGACATCTAAAAACCCATGAAATTAGGGGGAAAGGCATATACCCACTACGTCAATGTCGTAGCACTCCACTCATACATTATTGAGGTTTTCTTTGACCTAAAATGGGAGAAATAAAATGATATCTCAAAACCCAAAAAATAGTGGAAAATTCAATTTCACTAAAATATAGTAACAAATAGAGGATAAATATTAAAATAGAAGGGTTTAGAAGGTAGGGATTATCGAGATGGTTCCATAGCTTCTGACAGTAAAGGATTTGGTGGAGAAAGAGGGAGAAAGATCAAAACCCCGTAGAGAGAGGGGAGGAGAACCACACACATAGGGAATATAAAAATACCACTGAAGAGGATAGGGGAGGAAGAAAGATGGGTTAAAAAATTTCATCAATGATAGAAAAGTAATTTCACCCTTAAATACACAGTGCATGGTTTGGCTGTAGGGTTTTTCCAAACCATGCGCTAATCACGTGGCACTCGCTACAATAAGGGGGAACATACTATAGTTAGGAACATTATTTGACTAAACATGCACAAACCATGGAAAATCTCATTATCCCCAAACCTACAACACTCGCATGGTCGTGTGCCCTAGGTCACATAGTTTCAGTCAAACCATGTGTACCAGTCTGTTTTCCTCCTTTTCAGTGCTCCAAGATTCAAACAAGCCCCAGACTCACCGAAAACATTATTTAACCCTATAAGAATCATTATTAGTGAATTTTATGGAATTAAACCAAATATTAAATGGTATGTACCATTTAATAAATCCAATACATTACAACTTACCCTCTTTAAAACAAATCTTCCCCGAGTTTCCCTTCTAAGTGTGGTAGAAAGTCTTCTGAGAAAAAATATAGCTATTGTGAATGTACATTATCCTCCCGCACTTAGGTCTCATCTTGTACACATCTATGCTACTACAGGAACCAAACCAAAGTAACTGACCTACCTCAAAGAACCTTTGTTCTACAATCAATGATACACATAAGATGCTCATAGAAGGATGAATCCACCTCCAGTTTGATATCCTCAAGATCAGATGAATGAGATGGTTCTGGATGAAAATTTCAAATATGATACACATGGAATACATCATGCATGGTATGGTACCACTAAGGTAACATCAACTAATAGGCTACCGATCTTTCTCTCTCAACTTTATCGAAAGGCCCAACATATCTTAGTGATAACTACCCATGTATCATGACTCATTTATGTCCCAATTTGGGAAATACACATAGGAAGACATGATGTCCAACCTTGAACTCAAGAGTTCTACGATGATGATTAGTATAAGACACTTTCTTTGACCAAGCTGTAGATATACTCTTCTGACTCAGCTAGACATTCTCTGATGTTTTTGGAATAAGACAAGTACCCAATAGAGCTACCGCACATACCTCAATCTAGCATAAAGGTGAGCAGCACAGTATACCCTAGAGGGCCTCATACAAAGCCATCTTATTTTTTCCTAAAATATTTTATTGTAGGGAAACCCATCCAGAGGAATATGATTCTATTAGAAACTTATAAAATCAAGAATACAAGCCTGTATCATATCCTCCGACACAAAAATCATCTTCCTGGACTACCCATTGGTCTGAGGGTGATATTTAGTAATCAAGAACACTTGTGTACCCAATTCCCTTTTCAACCCTTTCTAGAAATGTGATATAAACCGAGCATCTCATTCCAAAATGATAGAATGGGATACACCATGAAATTTCACTATCTATTGGATGTAAATCCTTTCTAGATCATCAATAGAGAAGGTTTCTTGAATTGGTAGGAAGTGAAGAACATTTTTCAACCTATCGAAGATCACCAATACTAAATAATTCCTTTAGGAGATATTGGAATTTTTTTTATGAAATCAAGGGTGTTGTCATTTTATTTCCACTCAGGATTGGAGAGAGACTGTAGAAGTATAGTAGGTCACTAATGCTCTACCTTCACTTTCCGACAGGTGGAGAATCGAGTCCTGAAACTTTCTATCTACCAATTCATAAATATCCACCAGTACTGAAGACTTATATCTTGATAGATCTTGGTAATACAAGGATGACCTATCCATATAGAGTCTTGATACTTCCTCATAAACTCTTCATATATATCTGAACGAACCCATAAATGACCATAGAATAGTAAGGTCTCATTGTGATCAACAATCCAACCAAGAGGTGGTTTCTCTCTTATGATGCTCTCCCTCAGAATGAGGCCCTTGAAATATTATAACTCAAGCCTCCAAAACTTTTCCATAAGAGAGACATTTACTACCATAGCTTCTAATATTGGTTTCCCATTCTATTCTAGAACCTCTAGGCATAACTCAAAAATCATATTAATCATCTTACACTCTCTACTAGACACCTAGATGGATTGTGTATGTATTTTTAGGCTCAAGACTCTATCCATGACATTTCCCTTACCAGGGGTATAAGAAAACTCAAAGTCGAACGACTCCAAGTATTCCACCTCCCTGCGCTACCTCAGGATAAATTCAGAATGAGGGGAGATTTGTTTAAGGATTTTATGATCCATGTAAACAATGAATATGTCACCCAATAGATAGTGCCTCCAACAGTATAGAGAATTAACCACAATTATTAGATAGTGGTCATTCATAGGATAGTTCCTCTCTTGAGGCCTCAACTAGTGGGATCCATATGTTATGATTCCATCACCCTATATCAAAAATGCACCAAAATAAATCCCTTAATCATCATAGTAGACTGTATAACTAACACCTAGCTCTGACAGAATAAAAATCTGAGTTGTGGTGAGTCTTCTATTTAATTCCTAAAAAACTTCTCGGATGATTTAGATCAAAGGAACTTCACAACCTTCTTAGTCAAGTTCGTAAGTGGCGTTGCTAAGAGGGAGAGAAGTCCTAAATGAATTGATTATAATAGCCAGCTAGTTTAAAGAAACATTGTATGTTAAAAACATTCTTATGATTCTCCTAGAAATCCATGATGATCACCTACTTTGGGTAAAATGATACCCCTAACTCATATATTATGTGACCTAGGAAGTGAACATTACTAATACAGAAGTGGTATTTACTAAGCTTTGTATATAGATGGTGTTGTATTAGTGTACTCAACACTATATCATGAAGTTGGACATGGTATTGTCTGCTATGTGAGTATACAAAGATGTTTTCTATGAAGAATACCATGAAGGAATCAATACATGGGTGTAAAACCCAATTCATCAAATCCATGAAGACTGTAGGCATGTTCATTAGACAAAATGGAATAACCAAGTATACATAAAATCTATACCTGCTCCAAAACGTTGTATGTGGTATATATGATGAACTCACATGAACCTGAAGATATGCTAAACTCATATCAATCTTGGAGAAAATATCTTCTCCTCAAAGATGCTAAAGGAGGTCATCTATACAAGAAAATGGATAATTATTCTTCACTGTTAGTTGGTTGAAAAACTTGTAACCCATGAAAAATAGGAGGATAACATCCACATTCTTCTAAAAAGAACATATTAAACCCATAGTGATGTTCTAGGTCTGATAAAACCCTTATCCTCAAGATCTTTAAGATTCTTTTTAAGTTCTTTGAGCTCTGTCGGTGTCATCCTATTATGTGGAATGGACATTGGTTCTGCACATGATACTAGCTCTATGGTTAACTCAACCTCTCTCTATAAGGGTAAGTTAAATAAATATTCAGGGAATACATCCATGAACTAATCCATAACTAGATGGATCTAAAATAACTGCATTTCGTGATCACTCATAAAGAGAATCACTAACTGAGTTATCACACTACCAAGCCTAGTTCACTTGAGGAAAGCTCGATCTACCTGAATATCCCATTTTTTCTTGTGTATATATTTTCTTAGCTTGGGAGATGTAAAGGAAACCCATCGGTGATATAAATCCACTTGGGAACAATACGGCACAAGACAGTCCCTACCAAGAATGACATCTAAGTCGATATTCTCTAGGATGAATAAATTATAGAATAAATGACACCCCCAAACTCAAGGTTCACTCCTGAAAATGATGTATGAAATCTATTTTGACCCCTAATGTAGAGTTGAGATACATGATGCCAAAGAAGTACTCGATTTTGAGACCAAGGATTTCAACAACAATAACTGATATGAAAGAGTGTGATGGACCTGTATAATAAATGGTAAAAACTAAATTAGAGGCTGAAGTGCCCAGATCAGTGTGAATCACTGAGAGGGGGAGGGGGTGAATCAGTGATCCCTTAAAACTTTTTACTAATTGATTCTTAATAAATTAAACCTCTATGGCTTGTAAAGGCCTCGATCCACTCTTCTTGTATCTCTCAACCTTTCCCGAATAATGCAGTAATGAAAAGGCACAGGACACAAGGATTTACAAGGTTCGGCACCAAAGGCCTACATACTTGCCATGCTCTCCCAGCATGGATTCTCCCATTATAATCTGTTAGTATTACAATGGTCGATACAGCTTCCCACCGTATCTCTCCTGAGTCCCACAGGAGGGTCTTTATACTGCTTCACACAGTGTTACCAGAGTCCCACTGGCCTGCTCCAGAATCCCACTGAAGACTTCTTCTCCCTGAGTCCCACAGGGTCTTCTCTTGGCTCCTCGAGTCACACGAGTAGCTCTTCTTCACTTTAAGTTCTTCAAGTATCCTCAGCAGCCTGGGATAAAGGCTGCTGGCCTTGCTCTTCTTCTGATCACTTGTGGTGAACAGGTCTTCTCGTCTTGCTCAGGATTTATCTCCTTCTTCTAAGGATGACCTGGCCTCTCTCCAATTACTGAATACTCAGACAATTGATATCTTTATCTTCAGTCTGGTCCAGTATCACTTCAATTCAACTTCATGCACTGAGTGCATGGCAGCTCTTCATCTTCATGCACTGATAGCATGGCTCCTCAAATTCTTCAAGAACCTCTGGTCTTGGACAATTCAAATGCACACAGCCAGATTTAGCTTTGTTCACGTGTGCACGTGCATGCATGCATGCATTCTTCTCTTTCTCCTCTTGGTGCAATAAACCCTTAAAGGGTGTAGTCACTTTAAGCACACACCTTCACTGAACTTCACACACTTTATCCAATTTGTTTACACACTTAAAAGTGTGTTATACATTAGTGTGGGACTTCCTTATTCCTCCAAGTGTATACACTCTTAGTGCACACTTAGGTTCGGCCTCTTTGTTTTCTTTTTGCACACACCAATGTTTAGGGCCTCCTCCTCTTTTTGCACACCCCAAAGGCTACGGCCTCTTCTTCAAATGCACACACAAAGTGTGTTCTTCAATTTAGCACACACACAAGGCTACGGCCAACTCTTGTTCATTTTGCACATAAGGCACTAAGGCCTCGGCCTTCCTCTTGTTTTGCACCCACCAGCCGTAGGGCCTTCTTCTCCACTTGGCACACACACACTAGATGTGGTGGCCTTTACTGCCTTCCGCGCAAGGCACCAAGCCGCGCAAGCACTTGGGTGCACAAGGGCCGTGCAAGACCTCGGGTGTGCAAAGTGCAACACCTCGGGCGCGCAGGTGCAAGAGCACAAGCGGCCGCGCAGACACCTCCTGCCACGCAAGTCCGCGGGCAGAGAGGGATGCAACCTCGGGCGCGCAAGGATGCGGCCTCGGGTTCTTCCTGTCGCGCAAGGGAGTAGGCGCGTAGGGAACACTTCAAAGCCTCGGGTGGCTTTGGGACAACAGCTGCGCAATGTTTTGCGCGGTGGCTTCTCTCTTCGCGAGGCAGAGGCACTCACGGGTCTTCTGATTTTCAAGAAAGGATCAGCAAAAAAACTCGAGGGCTCGGCCTCTCTTTTTATAGGCGAGGAGAGGCGGTTCTATCCGCGTGATAAATCTCAAAATCCCGAGATCTTCGGATCTTTAAAAACTTTCCAAATATTGAATTTGGTCCTCAGTTCACGCGGGTTCTCTCATTTTTTCCTTTCCTCCTCGTGCATGCGATTTATAACGCATGCACGGCCTCTATTTAGGCCTATCCATGCAAAACATGAACACCCGACACCTCGGCAACTTTGCTTGCCTCGGCCGATCACGAAATATCCTCATTTGTTGCATGCAAGTATATTTTTATGCATGATCGTGTTCGGTAGGTCCAGACGAGCTCAATGGAGCCTTCGGCTTCGGAAATGGTGGCCGGGAACTCAAAAACCATCTTCGTGAGGCCTCTGGTTTGAAGGAGGCTGCGGGTGGCTTCGGGATGTCCTCGGCTCGAGCTCGAGGAAGGAGACGAGCTCTCGGCCGTCGGATCAGGCGTTTGAGATACATCGGGCGGCCTGGATCTGAAGATCTCGCGCGGGATTAGATGTGCGGCTTAGATCGTCCGCGCGACCAATCGAGCGGCTCAGATTCAATCCCGGTGAAAAATGCGCGTCCCACATCGAAACGGCGAAAGGAATTGCCGCGGTTTATCACCCTGGCGCTGCCTCAACCCGGCAATTGAATCTCCTCCCTCCACGGTGTCGCCCAGCACCGTGTTCTCCCTGCGGGCGTGCTCTGCGCCCACTCTCGCCTCTGCGGGCGCGCTCCTAGCGCCCACTATGCACACACGGGTGCGCGGGCTTCACCACCGCGTGCCCTCGGGGGCTAATACACGGCCCCTCTGCGCTCCTCCGGGCGTGCCCCAGGCGCCCATGCGGTGTCCTTGGGTGCGCCCCCTGCCTCAAGGTTGCTGCCCTGGCCTTGAGGGTTCCCCATGGGCGTGGTGACCTTGAGTCCCACAAGTGCCTTGGGTGATGACCCTCGGCTGGCCTCCTTGGTGGCCTATTTTTTGCAACAAAAACACTAAGTCCTTTGTTAAACAAAGTGACCAAGTGTAACATGCCAAGTGCCACTTTTTCATCTTCTCCCTAGCCATTCTTCTTCCCATCTCTATTCTTCTTCTTCTTAAGAATTCCTCCAATTCTCTTCAACATTTATTCATCACTTTGTAATGGAATTCCCGAAGGTTCTTCATCAACCGAGCTCTTGAATCACATAAAATTCTTCAATGTTCTTCATTGATCTAATCAGAGATCAATTGGAGCTTCTTCTAATTCTCATGCACTAAGTGATAGTGCATGGAATTCTTCAGCTCACTTCATCCACTTAGGAGGTGTGGATGGCTCTCTTTTCATCTCCTCATGCATTGTCAATACAATGCATGGTCTTCAAACAATGTTGTGACATTGTATCATCAGGATACAAGTTCTTCGAACTTAAAGAGCAGCTCAACAATCGTCAGATGTTCATGGAGAATATTTCAACCACATCTCATATGCCACTTAGTGAATCTCCCTAAGTGACATGCATCTTAGTACCATGGCCATTCTCCTTCACCACCAACACCATCACAACCTTTGGCATTCACATCTTGACATTCCTGACTTCCATTCATTCCAAGACAACTTCATGCCTCATTGAAAACAAATGCAACAGAATGCACTTCAATCTCCCCCTTTGTATTTGTTGTCAATACACTCCTTCAGCACATATGAATGGGTCAATATGTGTGCCAATATTTTCTCCCCCTTATTGGCAATCAAATGCAAAGGTGTGGTGTGGTTCACTTTCACAAATATCTTCCTCCCTTTGAATAGTATTCTCTTGAAAAACACTGAGAGAGGGATGATGTCACATGTTCTCTTCAGCAAAGAACCTTTAGTAAATCAGCTCTAAGTCTACTTGGGCTAACCCGGTGTAGAAAACAAGAGTGATGTAACCAAGGAACTCAATGCTGTCCACATTCACTATAAACATGTGAGATCATGATAAGGGGTTGAATTTTTTCAGATATTCAATGAATTGCTGAATCCTGCACATACTTCACAAAACACATTAGAATGTTCAGGTGCAAAGATAAAGCTTCCCCTTTCATCTACTTTCTCAAGATGATATTAATTTCAAAACATCATCTTCTCCAGATTGGCTCCCCCTCAAGGGGTGCACTCCATTCAATCCAATCCATCCTCCAACTGAGAATGATCATCATCTTCAATTACCTGCAATGTTAGCACATGTAAATACCAATGTATAAGGGAATAAGATGGAACCTCCTTGGTTCATCAATGTGAACAACAAGGTTCAGAAGATTCTCTCAACCGAGATGTCCCATTTTCATCATTCTTCACACTTGCACATTTGATCTTCATTGATGATTGTGCTGGTGTGGTTCTCAACCCATCTTCATGTGAAATCTTTTTCTTCCCTTTTGCTTTAGCAAATGCCAGAGCTTCATCTTCAGCTCTTTATAGTTCTCTGGCAAGTTGCAACTGATGTGGCCATATGACAAGTAAATCATTTGGAAGTGTGGCCTCAGTTCTGGAAATTCCACATGGTTCCTTCGATGCTTTCAAGCTACCTTTCTTAGGCAACTTGTTTTCAATCAATCCCTTCTTCTTCTGGATTGATTGTCTTTTTGAGTTCAGTCTGCTTCTATTCAGTTCCATGGCTTGTTCACAAAGATCCATGGTGTGTCCTTTCTTTCCACAGTAGAAGCATTTCTTGGTGGTCCTTCTGGATGCATCACCCTTCTTGGACTCAGACTCCAAGGACTTCTCTTCATTTCTCAAACACTTCTTGGGAGCATTTTCTACTTTCTTCTTCTTGCTTCCCAAGGATTCCTTTTTAGCCAGGTTCAGTGATCTTCTCTTCTTTTCATCTTTGGATACAGTTGGAGATTGACATGTATCATTTTGACCACTTTTGCAAACATCCCAGATGTTGTCAAGCAATCCAAATCTGTTAGCAGTAAACAGATGTCTCTGGACCTGTGGATGCTGCTTCTTTTCTTCTGGCTTGCTCCCCCTAGGCATGGGCTGCCTATGTGCTTTGGCATTCAGTGGATTGTACCAACAATCCTTTGCACAATGCCCATACTTGTTACAACACCAGCATTGTCCCGCGAATCTTGACCTCTTCAGTCCTTATGATTGTAGGGTACTTTTCTTGACCTGTTGTGCTGTTTCAGGAGAGCTCTGCTTCTTTACTGTCTTCATCCATACTTGTTTGGAATTATTCTTCCATCCTGCACTTTTTGTGGAAACACAATTAGAAGCATCAGTACAAGATGGTATGGATGGTACCTTCATTTTAGAAGTTGTTGCCCTTTTATTAGAGGATGTCTTTCTTTTAGAATCATCCTGCTCAATGCATACTTGAGTAGCAACATTTCTCCTTTCAGCTGACTGGGAAGATTCAGCTTTGGGTGATTGCAGGTTTTTCAATATCACCTCTAGTTCTAAGCATTTCATGTTAAGGGAGTTCTTCTCATCCTCAACAATTCTTAGCTTTCCTTCCCAATCTTCTTTCAGCTGTTTCATCTGGTCTTCATGCACCTTCTTCATTTCTTGCAATGAATTGTCAAGCTCCTTCACCCTTTTGACTTTGTCTTCTAGTTGAGCATCTCTGACAACCATTGACACTTTGTGCCTCTTTTCCAGTGCATGGAAAACTTCTTTGACCATTATCTTAAAGAATTCATTCTCAGAAAGGCTTCTTTGCAATTCTTCAGCAGTGTCTTCATATCTTTCATTGCAAAGAGATACTGTTTCATCTTTAGCCTTTACCAGCTTTCTGAGAGTGTTGGTTATGCCAACCCTTTTAGCCAGCTGATCTTCCATAGCATTGGCTTCTTCTTCTAACTGTGATTTTTCTTCTCGAAGATCATGGATGCCTGTAACTATACACTTTGCCACTTCCATGGGGACTTTCTTCTGAAGATATTCGATTGCACTTTGAAGATATTTCATTGTTACAACATCATCACAGCTAGGACAGGCTTTCTTCATCTTCTTAGCCTGTTTCTTCTTTCTATTTTTCTGAGTCTTGGCAGATATCTCCATTTGAGGCTGGTCACTCATTTCCTCAAATCTTCACTTCATAAAGACTCCCTTGGATCTTTTAGAGGTAACCTCCCTTTGATACCAATTGAAGTGCCCAGATCAGTGTGAATCACTGAGAGGGGGAGGGGGTGAATCAGTGATCCCTTAAAACTTTTTACTAATTGATTCTTAATCAATTAAACCTCTATGGCTTGTTAAGGCCTCGATCCACTCTTCTTGTATCTCTCAACCTTTCCCGAATAATGCAGTAATGAAAAGGCACAGGACACAAGGATTTACAAGGTTCGGCACCAAAGGCCTACATACTTTCCATGCTCTCCCAGCATGGATTCTCCCATTATAATCTGTTAGTATTACAATGGTCGATACAGCTTCCCACCGTATCTCTCCTGAGTCCCACAGGAGGGTCTTTATACTGCTTCACACAGTGTTACCAGAGTCCCACTGGCCTGCTCCATAATCCCACTGAAGACTTCTTCTCCCTGAGTCCCACAGGGTCTTCTCTTGGCTCCTCGAGTCACACGAGTAGCTCTTCTTCACTTTAAGTTCTTCAAGTATCCTCAGTAGCCTGGGATAAAGGCTGCTGGCCTTGCTCTTCTTCTGATCACTTGTGGTGAACAGGTCTTCTCGTCTTGCTCAGGATTTATCTCCTTCTTCTAAGGATGACCTGGCCTCTCTCCAATTACTGAATACTCAGACAATTGATATCTTTATCTTCGGTCTGGTCCAGTCTCACTTCAATTCAACTTCATGCACTGAGTGCATGGCAGCTCTTCATCTTCATGCACTGATAGCATGGCTCCTCAAATTCTTCAAGAACCTCTGGTCTTGGACAACTCAAATGCACACAGCCAGATTTAGCTTTGTTCACGTGTGCACGTGCATGCATGCATGCATTCTTCTCTTTCTCCTCTTGGTGCAATAAACCCTTAAAGGGTGTAGTCACTTTAAGCACACACCTTCACTGAACTTCACACACTTTATCCAATTTGTTTACACACTTAAAAGTGTGTTATACATTAGTGTGGGACTTCCTTATTCCTCCAAGTGTATACACTCTTAGTGCACACTTAGGTTCGGCCTCTTTGTTTTCTTTTTGCACACACCAATGTTTAGGGCCTCCTCCTCTTTTTGCACACCCCAAAGGCTACGGCCTCTTCTTCAAATGCACACACAAAGTGTGTTCTTCAATTTAGCACACACACAAGGCTACGGCCAACTCTTGTTCATTTTGCACATAAGGCACTAAGGCCTCGGCCTTCCTCTTGTTTTGTACCCACCAGCCGTAGGGCCTTCTTCTCCACTTGGCACACACACACTAGATGTGGTGGCCTTTACTGCCTTCCGCGCAAGGCACCAAGCCGCGCAAGCACTTGGGTGCACAAGGGCCGCGCAAGACCTCGGGTGTGCAAAGTGCAACACCTCGGGCGCGCAGGTGCAAGAGCACAAGCGGCCGCGCAAACACCTCCTGCCACGCAAGTCCGCGGGCAGAGAGGGATGCAACCTCGGGCGCGCAAGGATGCGGCCTCGGGTTCTTCCTGTCGCGCAAGGGAGTAGGCGCGTAGGGAACACTTCAAAGCCTCGGGTGGCTTCGGGACAACAGCTGCGCAATGTTTTGCGCGGTGGCTTCTCTCTTCGCGAGGCAGAGGCACTCACGGGTCTTCTGATTTTCAAGAAAGGATCAGCAAAAAAACTCGAGGGCTCGGCCTCTCTTTTTATAGGCGAGGAGAGGCGGTTCTATCCGCGTGATAAATCTCAAAATCCCGAGATCTTCGGAACTTTAAAAACTTTCCAAATCTTGAATTTGGTCCTCAGTTCACGCGGGTTCTCTCATTTTTTCCTTTCCTCCTCATGCATGCGATTTATAACGCATGCACGGCCTCTGTTTAGGCCTATCCATGCAAAACATGAACACCCGACACCTCGGAAACTTTTCTTGCCTCGGCCGATCACGAAATATCCTCATTTGTTGCATGCAAGTATATTTTTATGCATGATCGTGTTCGGTAGGTCCAGATGAGCTCAATGGAGCCTTCGGCTTCGGAAATGGTCGCCGGGAACTCAAAAACCATCTTCGGGAGGCCTCTGGTTTGAAGGAGGCTGCGGGTGGCTTCGGGATGTCCTCGGCTCGAGCTCGAGGAAGTAGACGAGCTCTCGGCCGTCGGATCAGGCATTTGAGATACATCGGGCGGCCTGGATCTGAAGATCTCGCGCGGGATCAGATGTGCGGCTTAGATCGTCCGCGCGATCAATCGAGCGGCTCAGATTCAATCCTGGTGAAAAATGTGTGTCCCACATCGAAACGGCGAAAGGAATTGCCGCGGTTTATCACCCTGGCGCTACCTCAACCCGGCAATTGAATCTCCTCCCTCCACGGTGCCGCCCCGCACCGTGTTCTCCCTGCGGGCGTGCTCTGCGCCCACTCTCGCCTCTGCGGGCGCGCTCCTAGCGCCCACTATGCACACACGGGTGCGCGGGCTTCACCACCGCGTGCCCTCGGGGGCTAATACACGGCCCCTCTGCGCTCTTCCGGGCGTACCCCAGGTGCCCATGCGGTGTCCTTGGGTGCGCCCCCTGCCTCAAGGTTGCTGCCCTGGCCTTGAGGGTTCCCCATGGGCGTGGTGACCTTGAGTCCCACAAGTGCCTTGGGTGATGACCCTCGGCTGGCCTCCTTGGTGGCCTATTTTTTGCAACAAAAACACTAAGTCCTTTGTTAAACAAAGTGACCAAGTGTAACATGCCAAGTGCCACTTTTTCATCTTCTCCCAAGCCATTCTTCTTCCCATCTCTATTCTTCTTCTTCTTAAGAATTCCTCCAATTCTCTTCAACATTTATTCATCACTTTGTAATGGAATTCCCGAAGGTTCTTCATCAACCGAGCTCTTGAATCACATAAAATTCTTCAATGTGCTTCATTGATCTAATCAGAGATCAATTGGAGCTTCTTCTAATTCTCATGCACTAAGTGATAGTGCATGGACTTCTTCAGCTCACTTCATCCACTTAGGAGGTGTGGATGGCTCTCTTTTCATCTCCTCATGCATTGTCAATACAATGCATGGTCTTCAAACAATGTTGTGACATTGTATCATCAGGATACAAGTTCTTCGAACTTAAAGAGCAGCTCAACAATCGTCAGATGTTCATGGAGAATATTTCAACCACATCTCCTATGCCACTTAGTGAATCTCCCTAAGTGACATGCATCTTAGTACCATGGCCATTCTCCTTCACCACCAACACCATCACAACCTTTGGCATTCACATCTTGACATTCCTGACTTCCATTCATTCCAAGACAACTTCATGCCTCATTGACAACAAATGCAACAGAATGCACTTCAGAGGCTAATAGAATAGTAACATTCACCATAGATGGCCCTGGACTATGATCCTCTAGCATAGGCCACACTGTATATATATTTCCTGAACTATGGCTCAGAGTTACTGTGTGACTATCCTGAGAAGATCCACTATGCTGACGCTGAACCTCTAGGACCTAACTATCCCAACCACGACTACTACCACCTTAAGATGATAAACCTAGAGAAGAAGAACACCCATAAATAAATGGATTTACAAATCCAATATCTGATAAAGTTGCTGGTACATATCCCCTTCCACTGAATGCAATAGGAAAACAAAATCAGAAGTGTTGAAGATAACCCATCCTACCGCAAGTGAAACATTTCATTAGGTTCCTTGTAAACTCGCTCTTCTTGCGTCCTATCCTACCACACTGGTGAAATATGATATAACTATCAGTTCATGTCACCTAGTTGGAACTTCCCCTATGTGAACCCTCAAAACATCACTTCCTACTACCTAAAGAACAATCACCATATCACGGAACTGAACTATCCTGACTCACATTACTAGCTTCTCTAAGATTCCCCTATGTAATTAAGGCCTACTTCACTATCGTTTTTATAGTATTCAACAAAAATACATTCACATGTGTGTAGATATCATGCCCAATCCCTTCCTCAAATCACCTCACATCCATCAATTCATTACCATTCAAAGATGGAGCAAAACGTTGAATCTCGGTGAAGCATGCAGAATACTCAAGGACAACCATAGATCCCTACTAAAGATGCATGAACTCCCTAAATTATATTCTCTCAATTTTTTCATAAAAAATGGTTATAGAAATCCATCTATAAGTCTTCCCACACCGTACCTCGGTAATGCTCTTATTGAGATATAATGTCCCACCAACACTTGGAAGATCCACACTAAATGTAGGTAGATATTTTGACCCTCTGCTATGTAGGCTGCTCAAGATAATCAATGATAGACACCATGAACTCTAACCATGAATCTATATCTTGATGACCACCATCCCCTGAGAAGGTGAGAGGATAATACTCCTAAAAGTCGTGTGTATGATCTACCATAGTCGGGGAAGACCAGGGAGCACCTTGAATAGATTAAAAAAAACTGAGAAAACTATCCTTGAACTGAGCATTAGTTCCTAGTGAATATCTACATGAGGTACCTCTAGTTTCAATATTGGGTGTATAAATAGTTCCTTAGGCCCACCACCTACAGAGTGTGCTTATCTCCACTCTCTTGGAATACAACATGAGGACATCATGGTGGAATAACTCTATAATTTACAAGAATTCACCTTAGAAAATATTTATAACAGATATGTAATGTAGATAAATAAAGTAATAAGGAAGGGTAGGTACAAGGCCTCCCTGAAACATGACACAATATACAATACAATCCTAGATCCAAACTTAGATAAGAAGATAGGACCTCAGAAATATCTCAAGAGTCATGACCTATAACCCATTTCCAAGTTAAAGTCAATGTAAATGTCTCATATTCTCATATAATGTGGCAATTTCTCAATAAAGGAGGTATTCCTCTTAATTCATTTATATATTAAATTCCCTTTTAAAATGATTGAATTCGGTGTATCACTATTCCAATTTATAAGGGACCACACACATTATAAATGGAAATTGGGTTTCCACCTTATCAAATTTATAACATGCTCTTGCAAGATAAATTGGAAAATTTCTATATTTATAAAAAAAATAGGAACTACAAATCTTAACATAAAAATGCACAATAGTAATCCCATTCAAACAAGAAATGAATGTTAAAAGTAGATATGGCAAGGGAATATTCATGAAAATTCATTCCCTATTTTTCTTAGTATAGTTCATGCCCCGTTCTTTCCTCATTTCATCATACTTAAGTAATAGAAATAATTTTTTTAATAATACCAATATGGAAACACCAAAAAACAAGTGTTCCTCCCAACTATGAATTCGTATCAACTATAAATGAAATAATCAATAATAAAAAATTCCCACCCCAGGTAGTTTGTGATACTCCTATACGTGGGTTAACTACTTCCAAGAAGAGGGTCAATTCAAAATTCCTATGTCTTAGTATCCTTTCTAAACCCAAATAGCAACACAAATGGAATAAATAAGCACTAATTCTACTTTGTATCATCCCACCTTTAGTGCCACTGAATCGGGACTTGATACCTTTTCTAAAAGACCTCAAGCGCATCTCCCTGAATGTTAGAGGCTACCAACTAGAAGTGAGGGCCTAGGGTGTGCCTGTGTGGAGACTATTCCATCATAGATCAATGTATGCACAATATAAAATAATAGAGATAAAATATAGGTTTCATAATAATGAATTATATAGAAAAAAATATGGAAATAACCCTAGATATATAAGTAACCATGAAGAAGATTAATAATCAATAATAGCTACAAAAATCATGATTATGATGATTTTAAATATCTATACAAAATGGGTGTGTGGGGGTACATGGGTATAAATATATACCACATGCTGTCAAAAACTACAAAAGACCAAAAAATGATATAACAACATATAGATCATAGGTTTTTTCTTCTTACCCCCAACTCCATCCTAAGGAATAAAATCAATCAAGCATGAGAAAAAAATGCTTCCCTTTATCCATACCTATGATCATTAAGTCTACTCTGATACAAAATGGAACCTGAGTGAGATTTGAGATAATAATCAAAGAAATCCAACACTCATAGTGTCTACGTTGTTCCATTTCATGAAACAATTATATAAAAGTGTTCCATGATATAAAAATAAATGTGATAACCATATAATAAGTAACCACCTTGGTCTGGGTTCCAAAACGGTCACTCAGCACATACCAACTACTTTGGCCTAATCTGAAAATCTGAATGAAGTACCTTTACAAGGAATAATATGAATACAATGGCCAAATTGAACAACTAAACCCATGAATAGAAAAACCCCAAGCTTTTTTTTCAGGCTTGGGGTATCATTTTTTATGTAACTAAAAAAGTGAACTCTCGATAATAATAAGAATAAGAGATGCATTACAAATAAAATGAGCAATCAAATAATTCATCAATTATAAGGGTGGATTTCGAGCCTATCCAAGGTTATCTAATCAGGATCCCAATGGTTTCTAGGGAACATACAATATAACCAACATTATTGAGTCTATCCAAGACAACCCTTACGGCATCCCCTGTATCACTCATGACATGGTGACTCTGAGCCTATACCAAGTATCTTATATAGGGGATCAGGTATCACCCACTAAATTGCATAGCTATCTTGCCAATGGGTATATCCTCAGTTTTTACCCTAGGTAACTGACATCACATAAGAGTATAATTTAATCTACCCAGTTATTCCATACCTAGAAATCCAAATTATCACTCCCGATGTTTCAAGAATATCCAACCAAGTACGGTGAGTTCGCCCAAAGGATCTTTAACTTGGGGCTCATGTTAAATCCCAACCCATAGCATGTGACCCATGAAAATCAAAATATATAATGAGGAAAATAATTTATATAAAATCACATTCCATAAATTAAACATTTCAATAACACATTCTTACCAAGCTAACCCAAGTATACAATTGAATTCAATAACTATGGAAAAATTATATGGTAAGGGCATAAGGCATTAAACATGATCAAGACATAAGCAAGAGGCATAATCTACAAGTAATATCATGTAAAGTGTTACATGCCATCATTAGCATTTTAATATCTCAATATAACAAGATTACTAAAACACATCATATATTTCAATACATTAGAATAAGGAATAAGCATTGAGAACTTTCCATTTACATTATATAATCAAATTTCATTATTGAAATTTCAAAAGCCCAAGCTATCTACCTTGGTCAATCATGTAATTTTAATTCAAACCATTCACTTATATCACAAAGCAATGAGCCTATAATATAGAATAGAGGACAAATAACTTTACATATCATAAGTGTAAGTAAATGAATATAACATAAATCAAAATTATCAAAAATCTTGTATTAGGAAAACTATATGTAAGGAAAGTGAAAATTCAACATGAGGCATCATGAATAAGAATTTAAATATAAGGTCTAAGGAATAATTCCCAAGGGTCACTCTCATGTCTAACTACTTAACTTAATTAAATTTATTAATAGGTAATTTTAATCAAAACCTAACCTACAAGTGGTAATTAAAAAATTAATCCATAGGAAAAAAGATGAAGCCAAGGTGGTAACACCCAAAGGGATGGACAATGATAAATGAACACCCGATGGATGGGTTTATCCACAAGGAAGGGTCATATATGGCACGTCAACCCATTTCTATTAATTCAATATGAAATAACAAGGAATCACTAGAAGGATCTAGGGACTGGAACAATGCCATGACATCATAAAATCCCTGAAATGAATAGAAAAGGCATAGACCCTCCAACTCGATGTCATATAACACCACTCATCCATTGTCAAGGATTAATTTGACCAAAAATTGGAGAAATCAAAGGATTTTTCAAAACCCAACAATTGGGAAAAAATATATTACACCAAAATAGTTCAAAATATATTAGAGAATCCTTTAAATAGAATGGTGTAGAAGGTATAGTTTACTGAGTTAGTTCTGTAGCATCTGACAGTGCAGGATTCAGTGGAGAAATGAGGGAGCAAGATCAAACCCCCATGGAGATGGAGGGGGAACTACACACATGTAGGGAAAAGAAAAATTATTCCAAATAGGATAGGAGAGAAATAAATATGGTTTAAACATTTCATTAATATTAGAAAAATAATTTAACCCTCAAATAAACTATGCACAGTTTGGCCACGAGGTTTGGACAAACTGTGTGCCACTCACTGGTATAAGTTATAACCTCGCATGGTTAGGAACACAGTTTGACTAACCATGAAAAAACTATGAAAAATATCATTATAACTAAAATTTAAAAACTCATATAGTCATGTACCTTGGGTCACATGGTTTCATACAAACCTTGTGGAATAAAATATTTTCACGCCTTTTAGTTCTCCAAGCATCAAAAAAGTTTCAGAGGAACCTAGAACCTCATTTAACACTTTATGAATCATTACTAGGGCTGTTTTATGGAATTAAAACAAATATTAAATGTCTTTACCTTTGGATAAAGTCAATATTTTTGAATCAAGAACATGTTGGAGACATTAAGATCATATCATTAATCATCTTATGTGGTTTAGGATTCCCAATAAAACATAGTATGAAAGGAAACCCTCATTATTATAAATATTATTATTCTTAATAAATCAAAATTCATTGTCCTTGTCATATCCCATAGGTTTAGTTTTACCCAAGTATAAACTCATGGGGTTTAGTTCAAAAATAAAAACTCACATGAGATCCTAACATTAAGCCCCAAAAAAAATTTAGGACCCACATAAAGGCCCCATATCACATCTTGTCTTAATGAGTCTGCGAAAACCCCACTACCAAGCTTGGTTCCCAACACACATATCATATGCATATCGCTTAACGTTCAACCATAGAATCTTTTATTCCATATAAAACGGCTCTAGAAAACACCTAGACTAATCAATAGAGCTATAAAACCTATCCCTAGTCCTCTCTCATATATCTTGAGAGAAACTATACAACCAAACTCTAAAAGGAATCACATTTTACATGTAAATTTCATGTATTGGAGGACTCGCCATCTTCTAAGCACATCTGGAGTCTCTAATACCTATGTCCCTATCCCGAAAAAATCCATCTTAAGATTCCCACTTGTTATTACATGACCTGATACATAATATGGTCTCTCATCCATCATAATGGTATTGTTTCCCCATGGAATCCTAGTTACTGATCAACATCAATTCACCCAAAGTGCTCTGGAGCCCTTATCCCAGGTTTGGCTTCTCAATGCCATCCCCATTTTCTATTCTAATGGCCTCTTGTTCCTTTTTAACTCTAACCAAACCCATGTACCATGATTACATACATAAATACCCAAACATAGACACACATATGGTTCTATATCTTGGTCCCACCAACCTGAAAATGGATATTATCATCTCCAAGACCATACAAGCCTCCACATAACTTTTTCAAGCTTCTTACAAACTATGTACATCCTCAGAAAAATTAATCTCACCATATGATATCTTATATCACAAAAAAAGACACAAATATATAATTATAATAATAATTAATTAATTGATTAAATCAGGATAATGTGATACCATCACCAAGAATTTTATTTATTTACCACCATCACATCGAGATATCGATCAGTTTTTCCCAAAGGAACCTCGAAACAACCTTGACATCAACCTGGTTAATATATATAATATTTTATGTCCAATCCATCGATAATTACATAAAATTAAATTAAATATTATAATATAATTCTTTTAAAAAACATACCTTCATAATATTGCCTTTTAATGATGAGTGATAAATGACATGGGACATCCCCCACGGATACTGGTCTAAAGCCCCTATGCTCTCAGATGATATCACTAAGATTGGGTGAAATTTTTATCGAATATCTAATATTAGTGGATCCAAGGTGAGATAATATCAAGTAAAAGGTTAAATATGAAGATAAATTGAATGATCTTTCCTAGATTTTAAAACATATTACACCTAGGATTATCCCACATCAAAGGAAACTGAGGGAGGGTTGAGAGTGAGAGGATCTAGTCATTTTCCCTCACAGGGTTTCCAAACTAAGTAAATATTAATGGGGGTTGAGGATGAAAATATGCAATGGTCTCTGATTAAAAATACTTCTATCATGGAGCATAGGATAGTAACTCATGGCTCACTAGATGGAATGTGAGACAAGATGGCCACTTGGGCTACTAACCATCCCACTAGCTATCTGGTGGCTACTAAAACCCCTATGTTAGCCAAAACCTCCTCTGACTTCCTTCCAAACACCTGAGGTTGTCCCTAATCCTCAATAAACATTTAAAAATATTTTCTTAAGATGTTGTAATCTTACAAATTCCAACTCAAACCTCAGTTCACAAAATGAATTTTCTTCTAAATGGATAAGATCAAATTTCTTTATGAATTCATATCCTATAAAAACATATGTTTTTAGAGTGACAACATAATTTTTTATTGCTTTTAATTATATCTCATTTTTTTAATCTTTTATCATTATTCATAGATTTTACCTTGTATATTTTTGGTCACATTATCATTGGACATAGTTGTTTTGATCATGATAGACTATGAGCATTATTATAATGATTCACTAACTTTATCATTTGGCTATCAGTGGTATCACTTCAATACTAATTTATAGGATTATCTTGAAACATTAATGTGTATGATCTCTATTAATAAGCCTTTAATAAATGATGTTATGTTGTAGGTATTGTGTAACACTATGGGTTTTCATTGTCTTTGATACCAATTACAATGATAATGATGGTTTGGGATAAATTAGTGGTTTTTATGAATTATTGTGATAGTTTATCTACTCTTAAACCAATCTGTTGGTGGATTTTATTTAGTTTAGAGTACTATGATAATGGTGATGGAATGGGACTAGAGTTGGGTTTCCTAAAAAATATAGACACTTGGTAGGGTAATTATCCATTTGATCTCTAAACCATGATCAAAAGGGTTAGGTATTCTATGTTTTAGTGATCCTCCTTTTACTATTTGAATTTATCTATTTCTAGTTTTATGATGTTTTTACAATTGTTGTATGATGTTTTTATGATGATTGAAATTTATAGATAATAATATTTATTAAATTTTCATCTATTTAATATTTATTATATATGTATTAATGTTTTTTGTAATCCTTAGGTAATAAAATAATAGGATTAGGGAGATTCTAGTAGTTGAGTTTATGATGAGATTACCTTGGGTTTCTTCTTAGTGGAAATGTTAAAAAATTATCTTATTTTATACATAGTACTAATACTATATGTTGAAAATAACTGGGGTGTACAACTAATTTGGTTTATACTCACCCCTTCATGGGAACTTTTATGGAAGCACGCTTATGAATTTGTAGATAATGTTACTTGTAACAAGTAAATGTTGAGGGAATGTATCAAAATATGAGGAATTGGTGAAGTTGAATAATTGGTACCCATCCTGGTATTGATGGGTAGTGGTCTTAGTGATGTAAATTTGAATTAGAATCATATTCTCCTCCTCTTTTATACAATTTGGTGGTTGATCCATCTTTTTATTTTATAGTGTTTTATTAATTTTAATATGTTAATCATTAAGAATCAATATGGGTTATGTAATTTATTAGCTACTTAAAGGATACAATATCATATGTTCATGAATTTAAAATTATTTATATTATTTTCATATATTGTTTCTTTCTTTTAATTCACAAGTGATGTTTATATAAGGGAAATTATTCCAATTTTAACACACACAAAAACACACACACACCTTTTTACTTCTAGTAACTAACCCCTAGCCTATTAGAAGCAGGTTTGGGGTGGCACTCTCAGCCTTGTTTTTGGCCCACATGAGGTCTCAACATGGTCAATTCTGGTCATTATAAATGGTAGAATAAAATAACACAAGACATTATGTTTGACTCCTCATTTATTAATCATGTATTAATGATCACAAATCAAGTTCAGTTTATAAACCATGTTAACTCTATGTAATATATCTCACATCAAATACACAGTTGTTTAGTGAAAGCTATCCAAAGCTCTTAAGTACTATACACTCAGTTTGGTTACTATAAACTATATTTTGATTCAAATTATAATGATTTATATGATAGATGATTAAGTTTAATTCATTCCATAAGTATCAATGCTTAAGTCTGAATACAGATATTTGCCTAAGTCCGAGACACCGTGAACAAGAAGACATTGTGACCACAAGACACTGTGACCGTGAGACACCGTGACATCCAGACACCGCGAAAAAGCAGACACCATGACATCCAGACATCATGAAAAACCGGAAACAATGACATCAAGACACCATAACTACCAAACACCATGAACAAGACACCGTGAACAAGACATCGTGAAAAAGACACAGTGAACCAGACACCGTGAATGAGACACTGTTTCCATGACATACTGTGACACTGTTTCTTAATATGTTTTGTTGACTTTCAATTTAATATCTAATAGTCATATTTGAATATTTTAAATGCACTAAAATAATTAATATTTCTTTTTAGACATGTCATCTAACAATACGAGGTATGAGGTGCAGAATACATGCAACCCGTCGGCTCAAACACATGCACTCCCAGATAAAAGATTAATGCGGCCCAGAAACAAAACAAAGGTAGAACGATACTAAAAATCAAAACAAGATGGTGGGAATGAGAATGAAAATGAAGAATACACATAGATAATTTTTGAAGAAACAATTGTCTCATGCAACTTGACACTGCTGAAGAACACACAAAGCATACTTGAATCTGAGAATCGAGAACATCTTACGAAGAACAAAAGCTGGATCGGTCTGACTTGTGCTACTCTGTTTTCCATAAGAGGACTTGATTCCTGCATCTCCTTCATCTCAGAAGTCCAAATTGGAAAAGACTAACATTCAGAGCATTTTTAAACCTATCTCAATATTTATACTCTGTTGTGTATATTTTTACTATCTTTCGAGCAGTGTGTTTATCTGTATAACAACACACTCTATATCCTACATCAAACTGAAGGATACAATATTTCCTTACTCAAACATCATTTTACACTTGTGTAAACCCACAGATAAGTGTGGAAGAGGTCTCTATGTGGCATGATTGTTTGTACCCACAAGTAACTGTGGAAGAGGTCCCTGTGTGACCTGGATAGTCCTGTGTACTATTGTTAACCATGATCCAAGGTGTGGATCAAGTTTATTTATATAAAATACTTGGTGGTAGGTGATCACCAAGTGGATTGGATTAGGTCTTGGCTTGAGACTGAACCACTTGTTTCATATCCAATGTGATGCTTAATTTAGTCTTCTCTGTTTTATTTCTTTACTGTATAATTCAGAAATCACTAAATTCACTTTGATAGTTAATCTTGGATATAATTTATAATTGTCTTGTCTTGGTAGAATAGCTTCAAAAGTAATATTAATAACTGATCTTAATATTACTGAGAACTAATCAATATTCTAAGAAGTTATTTAAACAATCAAACTCTTATAATAGTATAACCTTCATTAACTAGGTTGTATTTAACCTTTTGGGGAAAACCTTTTAGAAATACATTTTAACGAGAAATTTTTATAGACACTCAATTCACCCCCCCCCCCCATCTTGAGTAATCTACTTCGACCAACATTTTGTATCAGAGGTTGTTTATTAAAACTCTGTTTAACCTTATTCAAATGTGATTGTATTTGTACATTAAAGATATGTAAATTTCTATTAGTTATAAATTTTTAGCTCTTTAAAGGATTTCTGTATTATGGAAAATATATTTGAAGTTGCTACAACCAATAGACCGCCATTATTTAATGGAACCAACTATGCTCAATTGAAAATTAAAATAAAATTTCATTTAGAGAGTATGGGTTTTGGAATTTGGTCTTCCATTATAGATGAATATAAGATTCCTACTATTGGTAGAATCACATGGAATGAAACTATCAAAACTACCTACAATAACAATTGTAAAGCTATAAATGCTTTATACTTCTCCTTAAGAGCTGAGTAATTCAATAGAATTTCTACTTGTAAAACTACCCATGAAATTTGGGATACCCAGTCTGTCTCACATGAAGAAACATCTAGTGTAAAAGAAATGAGACTTAATAATTATACTATCAAATATGATAACTTTAAAATGAAACCTTACGAGCCTATCTCTGACATGTATCTTAGGTTCAATGATATTTTCAACACAATGATTTCTCTTGGAGGATAACTAAATTCTAAGGAACAGATCATGGGAATTATCAGATGTCTACCTGACAGATGGAGAGGAATCTCTATCTCTATTAGAGAATCATGTGACATCAACAAAATACCTGTAAAAGAAATAATTGGGAAACTGATGATGTATGAAGAGGAACTGAAATTCAACAAGGAATAGGTGGATGAACCAAAGAGGAAATCTGTTGCATTCAAGACCACCACCTCTAAACACAAAGACAAAGAGAAATTGTAAGCTTCTATAGAAAGTTCTAGTAGTGAACAATCATCACCTGATAGTGATGTGGAGATGGCTCAATTAGTCAGAATATTCAAAAAAATTACAAGAAGAAGAACTTTTTTGAAAGCCCAACTTCAAGGGAAAATATGACCAAAAAGGAATTTGGAAGAAGGATTGGAAAAGAACTGACAAGACTGATGAGATTTTATACTATTAATGTAAGAGAAAAGGACATATCAAGGATAACTATCCAAAGATCAAGAACAGAAAGAGATATGAGGACAAGGACATGAAGTATAAAAAAATGAAGGCAATATGGAGTGCTTTTGAGGATAGTTCAAGCGACTCAGAAACATCACATGATGAACAAGCTAACAATGAAAATATGTGTTTTATGAAAAACACATCTGAGGTAACACTAGACTCTCCTGTACATAATTCAAACTATTCTAAAGATGAGAGTGACTTTGAAAATATGACAAATGAAGAAATGTTTGAATAATGTAACATTATTGAAGAAACATGCAATGAACTAAAAGACAAATATAAATCATTGAAGAAACAGTATGATCTTACTGTGAATATTAAATCTAAATGCACAACTGAAAAAGAGAAAAATTATTAACTACTCAAAGAGAACAACGAATTAAAAATTTATAATGATCAATTGAAGAATTAACTAGTAAATTTTACCAATGAGAAAAATACCCTTACTCAAATTCTAGGAAATTTTTTTTCCCTAAATACAACACTGGCATTGATTATCAACCTGGAAAAAGAAATCTTGGTATAACAACTTTTGTTTCTAAATCTAGGAAATATTGTTTTACTCCCTGTTCTGGATACAAATCAACTAATTCAATTTATGTTACACTTTCTACTGTTTCAAGTTTTTCTTGACCAAATAGAGTTTACTTTTCATATACTTCACTTAATGCTTATAGGAAAACTATGAGGCAGATATGGGTTCCTAAATCATTTATTACTAATATTACTAGACCCAAACAAGTATGGGTACCAAAATCTGTTTTTGCTTAATCATTTTGTAGGAAATCTCCTTAAATAGTTCCTGTAAAAGTTTATGGTACTTGGACAGTGGATGTTCAAGACACATGATAGGAGACTACTCATGATTCAAGAATCTAATAAAAATAGATGGAGGACATGTCACATTTGGTGACAATGCCAAAGTAAAGATTATCGGCCTCGGCCAAATCGGTAACCCTAACTTAGTTTTAATTTCTAAAGTACTATTTGATGATGGATTAAAATATAATCTTCTTAGTATCGTACAATTAGGTGATGATGGATTTCATATTAGATTTGAAAATGATGCTTGAAATTTCTTTAATTCTAAATAACAATTAGTGTTTTTAGCATTAAGAAATGAAAATGTTTACTCTGTTAACTTATATTCCTTAGCTTCTCAAAATGGTTTATGCTTAAGTGTATTTCATAAAGAGTCTTGGATCTGGCATATGAGACTAGAACACTGTAATATTCACTCCCTTAGAAATCTAACTAGAAAAAACTTAGTTAAAGAATTTCCCAAACTTGAGTTTCCAAATGAAAAAGTGTGTAATCCCTGTCAAAAGGGAAAAAACACAAAATTTCCTTTAAACCAAAGAAAGAAGTGTCAAATTCTCAACCTCTAGAATTGGTTCACATGGATTTGTTTGAACCATCTAGAGTTTCTATTTTAAATGGAAAGCATTATGTTTATGTTCTTGTAGATGACTTTTCTAGATATACTTGGACCTTCTTTATGGAATACAAAAGTGAAGCCTGCTCTTATTTTACTAAATATTCCATGTCTATTGAAAATCTTAGTGGACTTAGAATTAAATCCTTAAGAACTGATCATGGCCATTAGTTTGAAAATCAATATTTTGAATCCTTTTTCTCAAAAAATAGTTATAGTCACAATTTTTATGCCCTTATAACACCTCAACAAAATAGATTTGTAGAAAGAATAAATAGAACCCTGCAAGAGATTTCTAGAACAATGCTTACTGAATATAACCTACCTATATATTTTCTGGGCTGAAGCTTTCAATAAAGCATGCTATATAATCAATAGAGTGTTGATCAGACCTATTCTTAAAAGGACTTCTTATGAGTTATGGAATAATCGAAAACTCAAGGTTAACTACTTTAGTGTTTTTTGTTGCAATGTTTATATTATTAATACTAAGGAAAATATTGACAAATTTGTATCCAAGAGTGATGAAGGTATCTTTTTAGGATATTACATGTCTAGTAAATCCTATAGAGTGTTCAATAAAAGAACTAAATGTGTGGAATAATATGTTGATGTAAAATTTGATAAAACAGATCCACATGAACCTAAACCCATTCTAGAGAACTTGGAGGATGATGTATCAAACCTAAACATTAATCCAAAATACTGAAACCATTCTATAAAAGAATCTGTCAAAACTTCCAGTTTTGGAAATTACTTAGAATCAAGTCATAATCAACCTGAAATCACTAGTCCCTCCTTTTCTAGAGATATTATAACTCTTAAGATACATCCTTTAGTTGCTGTTGTAGGAGACCTAGATAATGGAACTCAATCTATAGCTTCTCTTAGAAATCAGGTTGAACATCAAGTCTTCTTGTCACAACTTGAACCTAGAAATATTAATAATGCTATCAATAATGAATTTTGGGTGATGGCTATGAAAGAAGAACTTAATCAGTTTGAAAGGACCAAAGTCTGAAAACATTTTGAAAGACCTAAGGACACATTCACCATAGGTACTAAATGGGTGTTTGGCAATAAGGTAGATGAGGTTGGTAACATTGTTAGAAACAAGGCTATATTGGTTGCACCCGGCTATAGTCAAGAAGAATGAATTGACTATGAGGATACCTTCACACCAGTAGCTAGACATAAAGCCATCAGAATCCTGATTGTTTATGCTGAACATCTGAATTTCAAAATATATCAAATGGACGTTAAGAGTGCATTCTTAAATGGGTATATAGCTGAGGATGTATTTGTTGAACAACCCCCTGGTTTTACGAACCCCCATTTTCTAAATCATATTTTTAAATTATCAAAAGATTTATATGGTTTAAAAAAATCTCCAAGATCCTGGTATGATCGGTTGGGTATTTTTCTTATTTCCAAATGTTTTAAAAATGGAATAGTTGATCCTAAACTTTTTATAAAATGAATTTCAAATGATGTTTTAGTTGTTCAAATCTATATATATGACATTATCTTTGGATCTTCAAGAAATTATTTATATGTTGATTTTTCTAAAATGATGAAAAATGAATTTGAAATGAGTTTAATGGGTGAACTAAAATTCTTTCTGAGATTTCAAATCCTTCAAAATAAAAATGGTATTATTTCAACTCAAAGTAAATATACTAGAGATCTTTTAAATTGTTTCGGATTGGATAGCACTAAATGTAGTGACACTCCCATGAGTACCACTTTTAAGTTGGATCTTGATGAAGATAGAAATTTTTTTGATCAAACCACTTATAGAGGAATGATTGAAAGTTTACTCTACTTAACTGCTAGTCGACTTGACATTATGTTTAGTTTGTGTATGTGTGCTCATTTTCATGAAAATCCTAAATAATCTCATTTAACTGATGTAAAGAGAATTTGAAAATACCTCAAGCATACACCCAATCTAGTATTTTTCATCCTAGATGACAATCATTTGAATTAGTTTGTTATTCTAATGCTGAATTTTGTGGCTGTAAGTTAGATAGAAAAAGAACCTCTGAAACATGTCACCTTTTAGGCAAGTCACTAGTATAATGGTGTAGTAAGAAACAAAATTTTGTTTCATTATCTACTGTAAAATCTGAATACGTAGTTGCTGGCAGTTGTTGTTCACAAATCTTGTGGATAAAATACACATTAATAGATTATGGATATCAATTCAAGAATGTACCTAAAAATTTTGACAATAAAAGTGATATTAACATTTTGAAAAATCCTGTTTCACATTCTAGGACAAAAAATATTGATGTAAGAAATCACTTTTTGAGAGATCATTATCAAAAAGTTGATATCACTTTGGAATTCATTGGTACAAACTATCAGCTCGCTAATATATTCTCCAAACCATTAAATTATGAAAGAATAGACTACATCATACATGAACTAGGTATGATAAATCTTAAGTAAATGTATTGCTTTTTTATGTCTTACTATTTTATTTCTTACTATTTTATGTCTTACTACTTTATGTCTTACTATTTTATATCTTACTGTTTCATGTTTATGGTCTCACAGTCAGTATTTCGTGATTACTGTCTGATAGTCACTGTCTCACTGTAAGGATCAGTCACTGTCTCAATGTAAAGTTCAGTCACTGTCTCACCGTAAAGTTCAGTCACTGTCTTACCATAAAGTTCAATCCCTGTCTCACTATAAAATTCATTCATTGTCTCACCATAATGACCTGATATGGTATCACCATAAATATTCTTTATGGTTTTTATTTACAAATTAAAAATTTTATCGCAGTAATTATTCATTTCATCTTTTTTCTTTCCCATGATTTTATCATTGCGATGTTTGGTATTCCTAAATGATAAAATAAATGAAGTGTCACTTGTACTTCACTCAATCTTTCTTATATTCACTCAATTTGTAACCCTTCTTGAATCCTTCCACCCTTCTCTCTCTTGAACCTTTTTTGAATTCCTAGGTTGAAACGCCCTTCTTCGTCG
Organism: Viscum album; assembly: GCA_963277665.1. NCBI lineage: Eukaryota > Viridiplantae > Streptophyta > Magnoliopsida > Santalales > Viscaceae > Viscum > Viscum album. The sequence continues at coordinate 349,100,507 of OY728137.1, forward strand.
ACTCCTGAGAAATGTAGCTCAAAGAAGACGAAGATCACGCCTAAGCTGGCACCCAAAGGTCCTCTAAATCCAAATCTGGTGAAATGAGTATTAGTACCTAAGAAAGAGATTTTCCCCAGGAGGATTCTATCGAGTAAGCCTTTGGTTTTGAAATTTTTAAATGATCAAGGCTGGTTAGAATGGTTTTCAAAGGAATATGGACCTATATACCCTAAGTTAGTGGCTCAATTTAATCAGTATGTTCAGTTCTCCTTTGATTATGAATATGGTTATACTGCTAGAATCTGGATAAATGTCCAGAAATGCACATTCCTTTCGAGGTTATGGGCTTCATTCCTTAGGATACCTCATGAAGGCATCTGTGAGGACTATTAGAGAGGACCTCCACCTTCTAGTGAACTCTTTGTTTTGGAAGATGCTCTAAAAATATTAATCAGAAATGGAACCAAGAGGAGAGGCATTGCTTCTGATCTAGATGGAGAATCTAGACTTCTTTATAAGTTTATACAGAACTTGATTAGCCCTAGAAAAGATGATTTTGCTGTACTAAAATATCAGGATGTGTTTCTGATTCATCATATAAAAAATGGGAATAAAATCAACCTTTTTAAGTATTTCATACACCATATGTGTGAGCTGATCAAAACCACATCAAAGTCAACCTCCCTATTTTATTCTCAGCTTATCTCAATCATGCTTCATTCCAAAGGTATGGTTGGACCTAAGGATGAAGTTATCAAGAATTGTGAGTTATGCCTTTCAAAATAAATTATAAAGAATATGAAAATCAACTAGAATCCTTGGAAAAAGGCATGGGTGTAAGACAATGATAGGATTTATGAAAAGTTAAATCCAGTGGAACATCCCTCAAGACCAAAAGATATTTCTAATCCAATATTGGAACTAGATAAAGTTATTGGGCATTCTGAAGAAGATGAATAGGCTATTGTGCCTCCCCGGGAAACTGTTTTTGATAAGGAAGAGAGTACTCCTGTCCCTCATGTAGTAAGTGAAAAATAATTTCCTGCCTCTAAATATGTTGGTAATCTAGAATATCAACCCGAAGTTGAAACAAAATCAGTTGCCAAAGAAACCAAAAATAATTCTATGGAAGAACCTATAGAAGAAGAATTACATGTTATGCAAGAATCTAACCTTGAGGAAATCCCGGTGTAACAATATATTCTGGAAGTCATTCCTTTGGCTGGGGAAAGGCTGGAGCAAGCTTTTTCCATTGGCTAGATAAGAAATGTGTGAGGAAATAAGAGATGAATTTGTGGAAATAGATCAAGACCCTAAGATTCTCAGTCCTGAGAAGGATGAAACTATTGAGGGGGAGAAACCCCCAAATCTGGAATATATTGAAGTACCAAACCCAATTGATTCAATCCCAGTAGATACTCTGTATAAGTTCCATAGTTTTTATGATGTGAATTTTTCTCAGGAAGTCTCATTAAAAGGCCTTGGCCTTTCTACTATGTTCCAATTGAAATATGTCTCTAATTTTTTCCCTAAAAAACATGATCCTATCTCAGTCCCTATCTCTAAACCTTCACTAGAACAACCATCCTTGGTGAGTAAAGTTGATATGAAGGAATTTGGATCTACCCTTTTGGCTAGAGTTGAAAAACTCTGGAATACCCAACCAACTCCCGTATTAAATCTAAGTGAGAGAGATGCCTCACTGTTGTTGGAAAAAGTTATTTGGCAGATTCATCCCAAAATGTTTCATGAGATTCAAGAAGTCAGAGCTGAAAATAGACTACATAATGATGAAATGAATAACCTAATAGGTATGATTGAATACATATAGAAAGTGATGAATTTGATATCAGAGCTTGCTTCTCATCCTATGGATCCTATTGTTCCTCAAACCCCACAGAATTTTGTCTCTCTAATTCAACCTCATTTAGCTCCCTTAGCTGAAAAGGTTGCTAAAAGAAACAAAAAGATTGTAAAAGGGATGCGAGAGCTTGTTGTTAATCTTAAAAATCTCACTGATGAGTATACAAGGCGCCTTCAAAAAGTGCTAAATCAACTGAAATCTCTCACCTTAGTTGTCACTGCTTCTAAGGCATCTGGAAAATCATCTCAATCTTCCTTAGATAGTGACTTACTCATAATAGTGGTCAAAAAAGAACCTCATACTATGCATAGTAGTTTCGATTAAGATTCTATATCTACAGTTATCAAGAACAGTGACAGAGTTCTTAATCTAGTCCAAATCCATTCAAAAATTGCTAATGATGCTCAGTAATAAATTTCCAAGAAAGTGGATTTCTACTTCAACCGAATATTCTCAAAGACTGACGTGACCAATCATTTCAAATATCTTGTAGAATATCTGAGGATTCCTCCTGTTACTCAAGCATTCAAGACTCAAGTCCAAATGCTCACAGAGTTCAATCATCTTTTGGATAAGTTTATGGAAAACAATGATGACTTTGAGAAAGTTATGCAATATGGTGGAGAGATCATTGCAGATTTTATCAAGCTTCTGAGGCCCTATCTTCATGTACAGAGTACAATCATTGTTTCTCATGTGGTTTCGCCTATGAGACCTGGTTTTCCTATATTCACCTCTTCCCTACCCTCCACATCTATGTCTATCATTCGGGCACTAAGTCAGATCAGGCATGTGATCCTTGATCAACAACACCCTCAGTATTCTACTACACCTACACTGGCTCCCTCTATCTTTTAAGGTCTTCCTTTACCTTCTCTATCAACTAGATCACTCCCTTATTTTACTTCAACCTCTACTCCTATGGATTCCTATTCTACTACTAAGGGAAAAGAGAAGACCAACCCGTGAAGAAGGATAGTGATTAATCTATTTTGATAAGAATCTTCTTCCATTTGTTTTAATTTTTGTAATGCCCCTATTTCTATCCAATACATTTTTCACTTTTCTTGTCTCTTTTGTCTTTCTCTTTCTTGTTACTTTTTGATAATACCAAAAGGGGGATAAATCTCTATAGGAGAACACTCACTCTATATGTGTTATATAAACATTTGAACTATGTTGTTAGAAAAAATATACACTCTAAATATACATGATTTGTGATAATCAAAAAGGGTGAAATTGTTGGACTCCTCATGTATTAATCATGTTTTAATGATCACAAATCCTATTGAATCTATAAACCATGTTAACTCTATGTAATCTATCTCACATCAAATGAATAGTTGTTTAGTAAAAAATATCCAAATCTCTTAAGTGTTATACACTCAGTTTGGTTACTATACACTATCTTTTGATTCACTTTATAATGATTTCTCTAACAAATGATTAAGTTTAATTCATTCCATAAATATCATTACTTAAGTCTGAATACAGATATTTGCTTAAGTATGAGACACCATGAACAAAGAGACACTATGACCATAAGACACTGTGACCATGAGACACCATGAACAAGTAGACACCATGACCACAAGACACTGTGATTGTGAGACACAGTGACATCCAGACATCATGACATCCAAACACCATGAATAACCAAACACCGTGACATCAAGACAATGTGACAACCAGACACCGTGAACAATACACCGTGAACAAGACACCATGAAAAAGATACAGTGAACCAGACACCATGAACTAGACACTGTGAATGAGACACCGTTTTCATGACATATTATGACACTGTTTCTTAATTTGTTTTGTTGTCTTTCAATTTAATCTCTAACGGTCATATTTGAAGATTTTAAATGCACTGACATAATTAATATTTATTTGTAGAAATATAATCTAAAAGTACGAGGTATGAGGTGCAGAATACATGAAACCTACCGGATCAAACACATGCACTCCAAGATAAAAGAGTAATGTGTCACAAAAAAAACAAGCATGGCACGATACTAAAAATCAAAGCAAGTCGGTGGGCGTGAGAACGACAATGAAGAATACACTTAGAGAATTTTTGAAGAAAGAATTGTCTCATCAAAATAGACGATTCTGAAGAACACACAAAGCATACTTGAATCCTAGAATCGAGAACATCTTTGCACTGCCAAACCTCACGAAGAACACAAGTCATATCTGTCCGAGTTGCAATACCTTGTTTTCCATACGAGGACTTGATTTCTGCATCAGCTTCATCTCAGAAGTCTATAAATGCAAAGACTAACATTCAGAGCATTTCTAAACCTATCTCAATATTTCTGCTCTATTGTGAATCTTTTTACTATCCTTCGAGCAGTGTGTGTATCTGTATAACAACACACTCTGTCTCCTGCATTAAACTGAAGGATACAAGATATCATTACTCAAACATCTTTTTACCTATGTGTATACCCAAAGATATGTGTGGAAGAGGTCTCTGTGTGGCCTGGTTGTTTGTACTCATGAAGAACTGTGGAAGAGGTTCCTGTGTGACTCGGACAGTCCTGTGTACTGTTGTTAACCCCGATCCAGGGTGTAGATCAAGTTTATTTATATAAACTGTTTGGTGGCAGGTGATCACCAAGTGGAGTGGATTAGGTCTCAACTTGAGACTGTACTACTTGTTTCATATCCACTATGCTACTTAATTTAGTATTCTCTGTTTTACTGATTTACTTTATAATTCAAAAATCACTAAATTCACTCTAATAGTTAATCTTGGAAAGAAGTTATAATTTTCTTGTCTTAGTAGAACAGCTTCAGAAGTAATATTAACAACTGATCTTAAGATTAATGAGAACTAATCAATCTTCTAAGAAGTTATTTAAACTGTCAAACTCTTATAACAGTATAACCTTGATTAAATGGGTTGTATTTAACCTTTTAAGGAAGACCTTTTAGAAATAATTTTTAACCAGAAATTTTTATAGACAATCAATTCACCCCCCCCTCTTGAGTAGTCTACTCTGACCAACACATTTATTATATTCATTTATTTAATGATAAATAATAAATAAGACAATTTAGTATTTTGGTATCCTAATTTGAAAATTATTCCCAAAATATTAAAAATAATATATGTTATTTAGAAACCCCCACTTGAGAAATATAAGGTCCTGAATTAATTAAAGATGAGAAATATATTCATTCAAGTCATAATAATTACTCCATTTATATTTTTATGTTGATGTAGGTATCCATAAATTTGGATATTATTAAGTAGCATGAGTCAATAAAAATATTCACTATGACTAATAACCTTCATAATATCAATTATTAGTATGCTAGGAATCAGTGGTATATGTTATCAAATGAGATATTTCAAGGAATAATGATCAAGTTAACTTCTATCTTTACTCCATGTCTTAATATTATTGGGTGTATAATGAAAAAGAATGGTTGGGTTCTTTTCACATGCTCAATGTTGTTATGAATTTTAACATAGAATCATTATTATATAGTATCAAAACATCATTGTTAACTATAATAAGAATGATTTTAATAACATTTTACTTAATATATAGAAATTATTATAGATTATTGAGTTGGATATTAAAGGTTATTGATATACCCCTATATTTATGGTGTAAAGAAACATTGGTAAAATAAATATATAGAAGAGGAAAGAAAATATCAATTCAAATTCCAAGGGACACATTCTATACTCAAACCAAAAAATAATATATATTTTATCGAGGGGTAATTAATCCTAATTTTGGTACTATAGGAGGTTTTTTTACATTGGATGTTGGGACATAAGATCTATATCTACATAATATATTAGTTATGGAAAATCAAACCTATTATGTCTTGATATCTATAAATATAAATTTGTTTTTATTAAATTTGATATATACTATATATTGTAAGTTTTTTATCAAGAAAAATGGTTTTTTGTTTTATTATAATGATATATTCTATGAAATTATGATTATAAATAGTGGTTAATATATTATAATTTTTCATGTTGAGATCAATGAAAAATTTATTAATAATTTCATGGTTAATGATTTTAATATCATATACCTTTAACAATATATCCTTAGATAAATAAAATATAAATTTATCAAAAGACTCCATAAAGATGAATTATTTAAATCATTTAATGATGAATCTTTGGATAAATGTGATACCTTTTTATTAGAAAATAAAATTATTTTTTTATTGTAGGTAGAAAAAGTGAGTTAAATATTAACCTTAATAAATAATTATGAATTTATTCTAATGATCGCACTTTCTAGTATTGGTTACTAAAACATTGTAACATTTTCTACTGACTAAAATTTTTATGGTTATTCATTTATGATGAGATAGAATTTTAAAACCTTTAAAATTTAATGGTAATTAGAAATGAAGTGAAAAAACAACGTTATAAACATATTATGACACTTTAATCATATAAAGTTATAGAATATTTAATTTAGGAATTCAATGATTATTTAATGGTGTAATGTATTATATCATTAATAATTCATCAAAGAACACAATAATGACATGATGGGTCAAAAAAGTGGAATCAATCCTTGAAAACTAGTTTTACTCTACGATGAGTTAGGGAGACCTTTTTATTTTATTTTAGTTTTTTTTTTGAAACATTCACTTTATCTTTGAAATTTATTTCTTCAAAGACTAATTAAAATATATTAATTAGATATAGATTGTAAAATATCTTAACATGACTTTTACATTGATTTTAGATTGTGTAGATTATGTGAAAAATATCACTTTATAAAAGTTTGTATTTAGTATAAAATAGGCTTATTTTTTGTGGTCATAATTAAATAAAGGGATATAATTTATATTATTATTATCAGTACAACATATTTTTATCTTAACCTTGTATACATTTTTTAAAAAATGTATTTTTAAACAAAAAAATTGGAGGAAAAATTAATTTAGATAAGATAAATAATAAAAAATAGGAAAACATACATATGATGAAAGATTAGTTAGTTTCAAATGAGATTTTGTAAATTAAACCAACTAAAAATAGACTTGAACCACAATGATCAAGTATAATTAATTAATTGTTAAAGAGATCTGGTTTTTTATAAAAAATAATGATGAAGAAATATTTATAGAGTATAAACTTACTTTATACGTATAGGTCTTCAAGATCCGTAACCCTAGTAAATTACTAGATATAAATATTTAAAAGTGATATTCACATCAATACTCAAGTTGTTTTTCCACATAGTCTCTAGTGCACTACCTAATCATTAAAGTCTAAAAACTAGTATCTAGGATAAATTATAAACCATTGCAGAATGATAATCCCCCAAATAATAACATAATATATATATTTGAATTGAATCACTCTATTAAATGTAAACTTAATTTAACTCATTTTAAAAAAAAAATAAAAAAAAATTAATGATATATTTAAGCACTCTAAAGATTAAAATGATGAATAAATTTGAAACTTATCCTCATAGAAAGTCCAAACCCTTTCTTTTGAATAAAAAACATTCCACTCCTCCCTACCTCCTCTAATATACCATCATTAAGGAACCAATAAACATTACCTTATCCTGTATCATCATACCCAACATTTACATACACACCAAGTCATATACATAGGGAGGAGTAAAATATTACCTTGTAAATTTTCTCCAATGACTCTCATAAATACTCAGGGAAATTTTCATGTTAATTCCAATTTTAGTAAAACATAATAAAGCTTAGTAAACATTAATTTTCAAAATAAAACTATTTAATTGATGACAAACCTATAATATAAAACCCACTCACATAATAGTTATCCTCTCTAAGGTAATCAATATTAGTTTATCTAAATCAATTTCATTAATTGAAGGATAACCAATATTTATTAACATTATATCAATATTATAATATATTATCCAATATATAAGAATTATTGAATAAAAAATTCACTATAATGAATAATAAAAATCCAAATAACTTAACACATCAATTTAGATACATAATTATTCCATATATGTCATGTTTCTTCTGTATCTATTTCTTAAAAGGGTTTTTCATATGGTTTTCTAACACTTCGATTCATGTTTTTTCCATACTCTCATTCATTGATCATGCCTTTGTTTTCAATTTTCCTTAGAATTTTTTTTTTTTAAAATATATTTTCTCTTAAATATATCATTTATCAATAATATCTATTTCAAAATATTTTCATAAAAATTTGATTTTTTTCAGATTTTTAAAAATTATATTATTATAAATTATTTTTACAAAAGATCTATATTTTTATTCAAATATGGATTTAAACGAAAAACCTATTTTTCTAGTAATTCATATATAGAAATTTAGTAAACTAATTAATATACATGTTTATTTTCAAATACTTTTTTTATAAAAAATTAATCATATAAAATTTTTAAATCAATTTTAAAATAGAAAATAAGTATATTCAAGATCAGATCAACTAAACAATGATGAATGATTGTTTATTATAGTAAAATATTTAATTCACCACTATAGTATTGGTTTTTATAGTTCCATAGATTTATATTTGTATATATAGATTATCAACATGATCCTTCAATCACTAATATCAAATACCTGAATAAATAAGAAAATTATTAACCCATATCAAATAAATATTATATTAAGATTTCAAAGAGAGGTGAAAGAGAGATCTAATTTAAAAAGTTAGATCAAGATAAATTTACCCATTATATTACATTTTTAATGTTATGTCCTTGATAACCACATTGATACATACATCTGTGTGTGTTATAAGTCCTGAAGTGTATTTCTCTATTAAAAAAATCAATTATCTCATATCTGTAGATAAAACCTAATCATTGGAGAACATATTTCTCTCAAATTCTGAAGAAAATCATATTATATTGTTTAAAAATAAGATTTTTTATAAAAAAAATAAATTAATAAAATATATTTAATGAAAATTGAGTGTAATGGGATTATATAACCATTGGTTTTGATATGAAAAAAACTAAAAGGAAATAACTAACACCAATCCTCCTTGGATAGCTCAACTCCTCCAATAATGTGTATAAAAACACCAAAAAACTTATATTACATAATAATTACCATTATCAATCATGGATAAAAAATAAGCATTACCTTTATCCTCATCACAGCATATAACATTTTTATAAACATATAGGTACACATGTTTTGTTGAATAACACATTGCGTATTAAGATTTCATATAATAACTCCCTTTTATTCCAATGTAAAATATATCAAAAAATATGTAATCAGTTCCTTTAGAATTTTTTAACACCAATTAGAAAAACAATTTATTGAACTTATTAATATAAATAAAAATTTATATTAAAAGAACTCGCATAATAGTTTTCCAAAACATAAGTACCCTTAGTCGGTTCAAAAATAATAAAAATTCATTAATCTTGTCATCTTTAAGGATTCATGAGTAGTATGAATCAAAATGTTAATAATAAGAAATTCACATTCTTATAAAATCACTCTCCATGAAACTTCAACCACTTATATATTTATATTTAACTGTATAACCCCATTAATTTAATATGAAGGCTCTTAACATCTATAGATATTCAAGATTTCTACATTCATTACAACCCCTATTTTCTATTTCCTAAAACATCTAACCCTTGAAAATTTCCATAACTCAATTTCATTTCAAATGAATACATTATTCTTTAAATAGTTTTCAGAAAATCCAAAATATCTTGTATCTAAAACATTATATAATTTAATATTAAATACCATTTTTTTTAAAATATATATTTAAAAAAATCTGATGTCTTACAAAAATTAAACAATTTTCAAAAATAAAACCCCTTAACTTACAAATTTATAAATAATTATTTTCAAAAAATCTATATCCATTTTTCACTAAACAAAAAACCACAAATTACTAAATAAATTTAATAAATATAATAATTTTATAAACTCAAAATCAATGGTAAGAATTTAAAAAATAACATCAAATCATATACCAATGGATCAAAATTGAAAGAGGGACAAATAGTAGGATCTTACCTTATATTTTGAAATATATAATTCATATATATCTAAATTTGACAATAAACCTTTTGATTAGATCTATCAAATTGTAGTGACCCTGGAAGTAGTGGCTTGGAGCTAGTGTATACTTCATTACATTGTCATAAAATAAAAGGAATCATATTCCAATGTAATGAATAGTTAAGTATTCTTAGAAAACTAGATATATATTTGAAATTATAATTACAATTAAAAAATAAAATATGAATTTTTTTCTTTTAGAATGGAATTATTCCTTATAGTGTATCCCTACATATTAATCACAAAACATTTCCATGTATCCTATGAGGAATAAAAAATAATAAGGGGTTGTCATTGATGCTCAATAAATCTATGAATACAAACTAATCTTAGAATAAATAAGGAATAATCAATATGGGAAGGTAAATAACTGAAACACATGTTATTTAATTAATAACTTGAGAATAATATGGTAGGAATAGATGATGATAAAATAATTCCATATAAATAATAACATGATATTGAAACTTAACCATCGATATTATAACAAATCGAATAATCACATGGAATATCAATGACTAAATTCATAATGATAGATACATAATTCAAGACATCTTAAAAATACTTTCATTATGTCATTCTAAGACTACTTACTATCAGAGTCTCATTCCAAGACCTCTTACAAAAATGGGTAAGGACTTATCCAAATACCCAAGATAATTTGTCTCAGGTGACCTACTAATGCTTTGAGGGGATATATACTTATGGGTCACAACCATCACATAATAATTCCAATGCATAACACATATGTAATGGGTGAAACATAATAAACATAAACATTCTTATTGAAAAAATAATATAATAAATATTAATACTTCTCCAATTAATGAATATAATCATAAACAAACTAGTATAATAAGGTGAAATGAAATGTTATTGTACACCCCCAATCAAACTAATTAGAAAACATCTAGATAAATAATAATTATTGCATAAATAAAACATATCCTAATTGAATCATAATAATAATAATGGTTTTAGGTCATTGATGAATATAAATACAATAAAAATGTCAATAAATCATTTTTTAGAAAAATAACCTTCTCACTTTAAAGACATTTTTAAAACCAAATTTTCAAAAAATATTTTAAAAATACTTATCTTTAAATATAAAATTTGAAAACACATAAAATAATCTTTAAGTAACTTTTTGGTCATGACTGTATAAAATTAAAATCATTTCATACATGTTAATACAAATATTCATTTCACATTTTCAGTAAAATCCAAGTGTGCCTTATTTTGAAAACAACATGAATATTCACATTAAAATATTTTTTAAACAGTAAAAAGAGTAAATATTTATTTAATAAATTATTTTTAAAATGGTAAAGATATATTTTTAAAACATTTTTTTTTGAGAAAATGGACTTTGATGAAAAAAGATTTTCGACCAAAGAGAGAAATGATGTCAGATTTTATTAAAAACATTTCCTCGATATTTTTAAGTAAAGAGTGGAAAATGGAAACATTAATTGAAAAATTTCATGAATAACCATAGGATAATAAAATATATTGATTTTATTATGTAAATATATAATAATTCCCCTAGGGGATACTTAAAAAAATAATCCTATAAAATAATGAGATTGTAAAATAAACCCTTACCACTTTGGTATGTTTTGATTAAAAAGACCTGTGAAAGAAAAAAGAATCAAAATAATCATTAAATACCATTATTGAAATAGATTAAGGATATAAATTATCTAAATGAGTATTATATACACCACACAAAAGAATAAGTTGTTATTATTCCATATGTCTCATGGATATAAAAGTGAGATGAGAAGCCCTTTCCACTTGTTCAACTTCATTCATATGTGTGAAAAAACTTATGTCTAATAAATATATATTTATTATAAATAAATTAAATTACCATACTCATATATTTCATAAAATTTATTATTTACTTATAGTATTTAATCAATCATTTATTATCAATTATTTTTTAAAATTAATGTTTTGAGTGATAATTGATTCATATTTCAAGTATGTTTTGGTTCAGTAATTTAGGTCCTTTTAATTTGATTTTGGTCACATAATATAAATAATTATAATCATGATATAAATATTATATATTTTAATTATATATTTATTTAGAGTAATCTATAAAATTTATAGACAGAAAATGGATTACACCGCTGATGGACACGGTCGGCCGTACATATGCACACATGTTGTTTCCATTTTTTTCAACGGATATAATAAAATGAAAAAAAATGATAATTAAACATTATATAATATTTATTATGATATATATATATATATATATATCATTTTTATTAAAAATATTCATCATTATTCCCATCAATGTAAAAATTAAATGAAAAACATTTCACATCGCTACATGGGGGGCGATAATCCACATGTATGCCCAATCGACGTTATTATTTTACAATGGATTAGAAGTTAATAAGTTAGATGTGATATTAGATTTAAATAGGTATTTTTACATCATAAATATCATATTTATTATTTAACTCTTATCCTTTCTACCTTCCATATAAAGCATAAGTGAAAGATGAATTGAATCGCTTCATAAGGTGGTAGTCCGCCATATGCACGAGCGATGTTATCGTATCACTCACATAATGGAAAGTAAGAAGTTATATGTGACATGATAAATTAATAAGTATAATAATATAATAAATATAATTTACATATGTTAAATCCATAATTATATTTAGCCTTGAAGGGTAGTGATTGAAAACGAAATACATCGGTTCGTGAGGTGGTAGTCTTCCATACAGACGGTGGATTGTTTTTATTTTCCATTTGATTTAAGTGGATATGGATACAGTTTATTTAATTAAATTAATATTATTTATTAAATACGATATATTTTTCTTATTATTGGTTAACAGTTGGAAAATATTAGGAGTTAGAAGAAGATGTAAAATGAAAATGCATTGTTAAAAATATTACCTCCTCTTTGAGGAACCTCTTTAGCTTTAATATAAATCCATAATAGATTATATTTATGATATAAAAATAAAATATATGATTTGTTTATTTATTTAGGGAATATATATGGTTGGTTATTGGATTAACCAATTATTTTTGGAAGTGTGGAGAGGAGATGAGAGGGGGTGGCCTTTTATAAGTGGGGTGAGTGGCACACTTGTAATTTTTGAAAATAAAATGGTGTACCCACATTTTTATCATGACACAAGGATAAAAAATGGGAAATTATAAACCCTATATGTGATCATTCTAAAATATATACAAGTTTTGGGTCATTTTTAACCTTTATCAATTTTGTTTTACCCCAAGTAAACCCATTTTACCATATCTATGGTAAATAATTTTTCTATTCTTACTATTCATTATGGTGAAAAAAATAAATTAACCTTATTATATAATATAAATTATGGTGATTATAAATATGGTATCATTTTTTCAAAATTTCATTCACATATTTTAAAATTTTTAATTTAAAATTATTCCTGAAAACTCGACAAGAAAGCAGGTTTTCAAAGAGAAAATGTTAAAAAGTTTACAAAGCTTTTATATAAAAATTAAATATGAAATTAATTCCAATGGACTTAATTAGATTTATAGATACATAATTGAACTAATTTTTTCTTTTAAAACCATATTAATTTTTTTTAAATCTTGAAAATAAATGAAAATTCTTAATAAAAACCAGTATTTCCCACTATTCATCAAATAATTAATCTTTTCTAGAATATTCTTAAAAATTAACTGGGTGATAATTTTTTAATTTAGATTTAAATAATGATGTTTATTATGTAGAATAAATTTTCTAAAAGTGGTACAAATTAATTATAAATTATGAACACAGAGCGGAACTAATATTCCATTCAAAAAATTACAATTTTTTAAAAAGCATTTCTTTCTCTTTCAAATGGTTCTCCTTTTATGTATAATCAATAGATAAAAATTCAATTTATATTATAAATGTGTAAAACATATAATTTGAATAAGTATTTTTCTATTCATACTCTTCATATTAATAGCTCAGTTATTTTGTTCATTTTTTAAGAATAATATTTTAATAGACTGTGGTGTTTTGTTTTCACCCAATGTTGTCTCCATCGTAAACTATCGAATAGATTGAAATTATTTACAAATAAATATATTGTAAAGTCTCAGGGTTCTATGTTTTCTTCTAATTTTAGTTTTTCATATCATATATTCTATCAAACATGTTGTTCTTATTTTAAAATCTCAGGGTGTTACACTCTATCCGCCTTAAATAAATTATCTCCTTGAAATTTAAGATTGATCTCAATAATCTAGGTTTTTTCATTTCAAAATCACCTTCTTGAAATACAAAATCAGGATAAGTGTTAATAAAACATCCTCTTGATAAGAGATAATAAAAATATTGAAGTTCATCTAAAATAATCACATAATTAGGTTTCCTAGTAGGATAACATAGGTGGAAAGTAAAGATATAGACATGGAAGAAAAGTGTAATGCTCAAATAATAATGGAGGGTGATAGAGGTAATTGAACAAAATAAGTTGACTGATCAAGATAAAGTCAACAACTACAAATCGATATATCTATAATTATTTAAGAAACTATTTTATTTATTGTAAATGAATGTACGGGGATAAATTTTTTGTTTTAATATCCTTTTATTAAACTTAAGGAATTATTATAAAATCTCGAATGAGAAAATAATAAAACTTACATACATTATAAATTCCTATTTCATGGTCAAAATTTAATCCTTTGGTTGTTCTTTAATCAACTCCCACTTCATTTCATACTCTAAGATATGAATATCCAAAATGAATTTTTATGCTCAATGCAAATTTAACTAATCATTAGAACAACTGCCATTCCTCGTATCTCTAGATATTTTCCAAAACCAAAATGGTTATCATAATTTATATAATAACAAAAAAAGTTCATCTTAATCCATTCCATATATATTTAACTTAACACACATCAAAAAATATGTCTATTCAAATTCAAAGTCCAAATGTTTTGAATTAAGGTCATTGAATCAATATTATATTCCACAGAAAATATAAAGTGGGTATTAGTTTCACATCCCAAATATATTAATACCTTTATCACTATAAAAAATTAGTGAAAACATGTATTCTTCCAAATATAAAATCTCAGGTTGTAAAATAAACTCCATAATTGAATATTTTTAGTAAAATTCAGCAAATATGACATTAACCATCAATCCTCTAACCAATTTCATAGTCACCAAAACTATCCCACAATCACATCATTAACATATTATAAAGAGAACATAATAAGGTTTACCCCCCCTAAATCATGCTTTTTCCAAGAGTTTCAACATGTCATTGAATCAATTTTTTTTGTCATCGATATCATTCAACATATAATCCAAAATCCTATAAGAAATTGAACAGAACTACAATCCTTATACACTTAATGATTCTTAAAACTAGAATATCATTGATAAAATAATCCTATAACATAATTATTGAATAAAAATAGAATAAAATTAATCATTCCACTTCATATATCATAATATCATAAGCTTACTCATGACCCATTAGCATCTTTTAATATATATTATCTTAACTCTTTATGAATTCCTTTTCATAGTTCCCCATGTCCTTACTGTTGAATCATTGAACATTTGAAATTTATTTATTACCATTTTAGCTATGAGTATGGTGGAATTTCTCACGACACATGTAGAAAACTCACATTCCCTTTAAGAAAGTAATAAGGTGTTTCTTTTCAAAATTATCACATGTGGGAAAACCTTTATTTCCCTTCTTTCTCTTATATTTTGTTTCTCTGTCATCCCATTATACTATAATATCCCTTCAACGCCATAATACATAACGAGTTGTTTATATATCTTAATAGCAAAGTATATTATGTCCTCGTATTATGAGAATGTTTAGGAGACAATTTTCCTTCAAAATATTGGTTTAATTTAATCAAATAAATGATCATTATTACTCTATGGATTTTTTGGATTGATACAGAATCTATTCCTTCCACTGTGAACCATTTCTAAACATTGTAATACACAATATTATATCATAACATTATGAAACATAATTTATAATCCCAAAACTAATGAAACACTTAACATAAATTAAAAATTTTATTAATAGATAATCTCATAATAATAAACATGGTTTCTTTAGGATATATTTTATTTAAAATACATAAAAATGGTGTGTAAAGATAATGTGAATTATTCTAATAATATCCCCCAAGAGTGTAAAACTAGGTTTGTATTAATACATTTTTTATGCACCAGGTAACGATCGAGTAAATCCCAATGCACCCTTTTTGGAGTTATTACCCCTAGGTACATATGAGTTAGAACAATGTCCTCTGAAAGTATCCAAAAATGATGTATTTCTTGGAAAACCCATATAATATCTTCCTCTATAAAAATTTAGTATGTTATTTAATATTTATCCTCAATGTATATCATGGGTTGTGTTACCTAATCTATGTTTTTCTAAATCTAGATCCCAATGTTCCTACTAAAATTACTCTCATACCAACTATAGTGACCTCGACCCAGTATCCCAGAGCCAGTGTCTACTTTATTACATTAGAATAAGATAAAAATAATCACATACTAAAGGACTAAATAATTTAGTAGTCTTGGTAAACTAGATAAATTATTGAAATTTTCATTATGATTTAAAAAATAAAGCTAAAAGAGTTTTTTCTTTTAGGATTCCATTATTTTTCATTGCATATCCCTTCTTATCAATCACAAAGCACATCTAGTTAACTTTGGGAGAATAAAACATGAGAAAGAGGTGAGCATAGATGCTTAGTAAGGGTAAGCGTACAATTGTATCTATGAATAAATATGTCATAATAAATATAGAAAGTTTAAGAATTAAAATACATGACATTTAATCAACATATTGAGCATAATATGGTCGGAATAAATCATTATTAAATTATTCTATATAAATAATCACTTGATATTGAAACTTAACCATATAAATTTTAACTAATTAAATAATCTCATGGATGATCAATAACTGAATTCAAAATAAATTAATGCATAATTCTAGAAATATTAATCATACCTTCAATACCTTATTCCAATAATTCTTTCCATCAAGGAATAATGCTATGAAATCTTTCATAAATGGGTAACTCCTCATCCAAATATCCAAGATAATTTTTTCTCCTTAGACCTACCAATGCATTAAAGGGATATATAAATTTAGGTCCCACCCATTATAGAATAAGACCAATTAATTATTCATATGAATGTATTGAATCATAATCAACATTAACATTCATATTTGAAAAATAATAAATGAAATTTTAATACTTACCCTAGTCAATAAATATTATCATAAATCATCCAGAGTAATATGATTAATGGTAATAAAATAGTTTATCCTCAGTCAAACTGATAATAAACCATCTAAATAAATAATAAGGATGGTATCAATAAAAAATATCCCCTATATATAATTATAACAATAATGGTTCAATGTCATTGATGAATATAAATTCAATAAAAATTTCAGTAAAACATTTTAGAGGAAAATAAACTTTTCACTTTGAAAATATTTATAAAACTAAAATTTTAAAAATATTTTGAAGATAATTTTCTTTAAAAATAACCTCTCAAAATTTTTAAAACAATATTTCAAAAATTTATCAGTTATGATGGTGTTAAATTTCATTCATTCCTTACATATTAACACAAATATTCCTTTCATATTTAAAAAAACCAAATGGGCCTTATTTTGAAAATGACATGAAGATATGTTTTAAAAATTTATAAGTAGGAAAAAATGGTAAAAAATTATTTAATAAATCATTTGAAAAACGATAAAACCATTTTTTGAAATAATTTTTAGAAAGCATGGATTTTAATGAATAGGTATTTTCAACCTTTATAGAGATATAAAGTCATATTTTCTAACACGCATTTTCTTGATAATTATAGGTACCAAAGAGTATGGAAAATTGAACGATTGCATAACAAAATTCATGAATAATTAGAGGATAATAGAATTTATAGATTTTAATAATTAAATATCAAATAATTTCCCCATGTTATACTTAAACCAAAACAATCCTGAATAATGATGAGATTGTGAAATAAACCCTTACCAATTTGTTAACTTTTGAATTATAATCCCCACGAAATAAATAACATTAAATGAAACTTTAAATACTATAAATAGGAATATATTAATTATATAAAATATAAAAAGTGGTTTTTATACACCACACAATGGAATTAGTGGTGATTATGGGATAAGTCTAGTGGAAGTAAAAGTTAGATGAAAAACTCTTAACATTTGTTCGAATTTCATCATATTTGTTAGAACCTCCTGTATAATATATAACAATTTCATAAACATAAATTAAATAACCAATATCATATAGAACATACCATATATTATTTACTTGTATTATTATATCACTTTTTTATTATTAATTCCTTTTTAAAATCATTATTTCATGTGATAATTGCTTCGTTTTTCATGTATGTTTTGATTTTCTATTTTTTGTCTTTTTAATTTTATCATGGAAAAATATTATCGAAACATTTATCCAAGATATAAATATAATATATATTCTATATATAATTATTTATAATAATATATAAAATTTAGAGATAGAAAATGGATTACACCATTCATAGAGACAGTAGGCCTTACAAACACATGAACAATGTTTCCATTTTTCTCAATCGATTTAATGAAAGGAAAGTAAATATTAAATAAAATTTAATGAATAATTATTATGTTATATATATTATTTATATTAATAAAATCTATCTTTAATACCATCCATGAAAAATTAAAATAAAAAATATTTTTCATCGCTGCGTGGAGGAGGTAGTCCACACGTACTCACAAACGACGTTATTGTTTTCCAATGGATTGGAACATAATAAGTTAGATGTGATATAATAATTCAAAATTTAAGTTTAGATCATAAATATAACATATATAAATTAACATTTATAGTTATCACCTTCTAATTAATGTGTAAGTAAAAAATGAATCACTTTGTTTGGCGAGGCGGTAGTCCGCCGTACCCACAAGCATCGTTATCGTGTCCCTATGGGAATGGAAAAAAATAAGGAATATGTGATATGAAAATTAGATAAGAATAATAATATCATAAATATAATATACATATGTTAATTATATAATTACATCTCGTCTTTAAAGGTGGTGATGGAAAACGAACTACACCAGTTCGCGAGGCGGTAGTTTTCCGTACACACGATCGACGATTTCATTTTCCATTTGATGGACGTGGAGATTAATATAGTTTATTAAATTAACATAATAAAATATAATTATATAAGAGATAATTTTTATTTTATTTTAAAATATTTATAAAATATTATAAGTATTTAGCAGAAGAAGTAATATTAAAATGCATAGTTAAAAACATTACCTCTCCTTTGAGTAACCTCTTTAGGTTTAGACTAAATCCTTCCTAGATTAATTTTATGATCTAAAAAAGGAATAAATGATGTGCAGATTTATTTTAGGAATTTATATGGTCAGGTATTGGTAGAAACAATTTGTTATTAAACTGTGGAAATGAACTAATAGGGAGTGGCCTTTTATAAATGAGGTGAGTTTCACACTTGTAAATTTTGAAAAGAAAAAGGTTTACCCATGTCTTTATCCATATATAGGGATAAAAATGCAAAATTATAAATCATATTATATATAAGGTCTATATATGGATATAAAATTGGTGTTGGGAGTTTTTGGGTCATTTTCAACATTTATCTTTTTAACTTAACCCCTCGGTAAACCCATTTTTACCTTAACTACGGTAAATAATTTTTCTTATTTTTAAAATTCATTATGGTAAAAATTTTAGTTTAAATAATTTTATAATATAAATTATGGAAATTATAAATATTTAATCCATTTTTCCAAATTTCATTCATATAAGTGGAAAATTTTAATTTAAAATTAATCCTTTAGATGCGACGAGAAAAGGGTTTTTCAAATAGAAAATGTTCAAAAGTTTACATTATTTTTATATCATAATTCAATATTAAATTGATTCAAATGAAATATATTTTAATAATAGATATATATTTGAGCTAATTTTACTTTTAAAATCATCCTAAAACAATTTCAATGTATTTTAAATCTTTAAAAGAAATGAGAATTCTTAATAAAAACCAGTAAGTTTCACTATTCATCGAAAAATTAATCTTTTTAGAAAATTTTCAAAAATTCACTCAAATATAATATTCAAATTTAAATTTAAAAATTAAATTTTATTTTCCATAAAAAATTCAAAAATTGGTAAAAATTAATTCAAAATTATGTGTGCAAAGTGCGACTAATCTTCCATTCAGAAAAATACATTTTTTAAGAAAGCATATCTTTCTCTTTAAAATGGTTATTATATTATTTCTAATCAATATATAAACATTTAATTTTCATAATTTATTTAGTCTTATTCATTAATTATAACATAACAGCTTGGTTATAATGGTCATGTTTAAATAACAATATTTTAAAAGAGTTTCTCATTTTGATTAAACATAGTGTTATATTCATCATAATATTCCTATTTTAAAATCTCATGGTGTTACCCAAATACTATCAACATGAAACTAATATCATTGTGAATTGATTAATTATTAAATATTTTTAATAACAATATCCATGATCTAATCCTTTAATTAAATCCCAATAGAGAGAGAAGAGATATATAAGAATGATCAAAATTAGAAACAAATATAAAATTAATTAACCTAAGTCTTGGTTTTATTCATCTGATCGATCATAAAGACCTATAAAATTATGGTGAAGAAACCATAAAATTACTGAGTAAAACTCATAATATTATTTAAAATAAATTGGAGGAAGTTAATATTTCTTGATGAGGGTTATGTGCCATTTTTAAACTAAATCATTGAATTTTTTGCTTAATGACCATGGTTAGAACACACTATTATCTAAATATACATTTAATCGTGTACATGTAATCATAAAAAATCACCATTTATGATTAGATCACATGAATTAGATAACCATGCATTGAACTCTACCCCAAAAACCTGTTTGGATGGTTGGAATATACTATTTAAAAACTATACACCAAACTTTTATTCATATTTAAAATATCTCAAAACATCAAATTTCAGTCCAAAATTTATAATTATGTATAAAACATATTATATAATTAATCTTGGGCATTCTTACCCTTAACACTTAATACTTTTAATCTCCAAAAAAATCACCAAGAAAAATCTTCCATAAATATCAATGTACATTATGTTGTATATTAATATAATAAAAATTTGCTTCTATTTATAAAAAACTAAATAACCACTATCTATAAACATATAAATGGGGTATTGACATCCTCTAATTGGTTATCAATAAAAATAAAAATTATGCAACATTCCACTTTCTTATTTCCCCCCTTCCCCCAACTTTCATATATCCCTGCCCACCACATGTCATTTGAATCCCATCCTCTAGAACCATTCACCACTTATCAACAACAAGTGTTCTCCTCATCCACCCTTTAAATATCATCCTCTTTATCACTCTTTTTTAGAAACCTGATATCCACTAACCATGATCAAACACCTACCCCGGACACTAATAATACCCTTTTGGAAGGTCACAAATACAAGCTCACTACCTTCTTCTTTGTTCCCATACTCCCATTAGCGACCTGCAAATAGTGTCCCCTGAATATTTTAGTGTCCAGTAAATAAATATATATATTTATTAGTTTCCATACATCTATTAAAAGTATTCAACATCTACTTTTAATGATTACTAAAATCTGATACCCATGTTTATCATTATTATGTTTTTTGTATGTATCCTCTTGAATAGTTAAATGATTCCATAATAATCATACCAAAATATTTACTTATATCTCCACAATCATTTCATTACCTTAAAAAATATGAACCCATATTTTAAAAAAATGTTATATTTAACTCCCATTCAATCACACTACAACTCAATTTTGAATCCATATGAGAAAATTGTTGTTTTTTTTTCAACACAATATATTCTATGGAATTTAATTCTTTAATGGAAAAAAATATCTTCATCGAAACTAAACTGGTTAGATCCAAATTTACCTAGTATAGAAAAAAAAAATATAGAATAATAGAAAGTAAACTTGATATATATTTTTTCAACGGGGTTTCCATTAATTCCTATGATTCTATTTCATATACAACCTTATAAAAACCCAACATAAATCATCATTCCATTCTGGTCAACCTTATGACTAGAGACCTCAAGCCTTCTTTCCATTGTAGATTTAAAAGTTCTTGAATGACTCTATCCTAAATGTGTTAAGCTTATTAATGAAGTATAGTGTTTATTATACTTAAAAATAGATTCCTTTTCATAGATCCTCATGTTTAGATTTCTCAAGGTGAAACTGAAAACATGGATAAAATATATTTTAACCACTCTTGATAATGAAATTACATATCTTAAGTAATACATAAAAAAATTCAAGAAAAAACCTAGAATGACTTAAATGGTGGCATTGAGAATAAATATAAAGTTTTCTTCAAACTCAAAAAAACTCATAATTATCAAAGAGGTTATGAAAAGGAAATATTTAAAAGCATATTTTCTAAAAGATCATGAAAGAAAATTCATGCTCTCAATATCTTTTAAAATAGGCCAAAAGGTCTCCAAGCCTCTATATTTACTCAAATATGGTGAAAAAATAATAGAAAATAGTCATCTCCTCTTATATTATGTTGTTTCTTCCTTTAAGGACCTCTTTATTTGATCTTCTATCAACTATGACTTATTAATAGAATTATTCCTACACTTTTTAATCAAGATGAAAAATATAGTATCACATTAGTTCACATGGATTCATATATTAAGGAGAATATTTTGGGAGTAAATTTTTTATTTTCTCCACATCTAGATGGATTCAGCATCTACTCATTCAAAACATATGTGGAGATCATTCAATATGATTCTTTGGGATTTTCCTTCACTTATTTAAATATGGATCACTTCCCCATGGGATGAATTCTTATTTTCTTTCCCTTATCCCAAATGTGGATAATTATAATGAAATTCATCTATTCAATATGGTCTCTCTTATTTACTCTATTTACAACGTCATTGGAAAAATCATAGCCAATGGGTTAGCCTCTGTCTCTAATAAGATTATCTCTCCAAATTATTTTGGCTTTATCAAAGGGATGAACATTCAATATTGTCTCATAACAGCCTTAGAGTGTTCTAATATTCTCAAAATGACCACCCAAGGTGGTTTCATTGACGTGAAAGTTGAATTTAAAAAGGACATTGATATGATGGAATATACATTTATTTTAAAAAAAAATTCTCAATTCGATCTTGATGATATTTTCATTGATTAGGGGGAAACCATCATGGGTTCATCTCAAGTTCATGTTCTTATTAATGGATATTCAAAGGGTATTTTTCATGATCAAGATGTTTCAAGAAAGGTTAAACCATCCTCTCTTAAATTATATTCTTTATTTTCTATTACTATCTCAATAGAAACCTCTCTAACATTGCAGATAATGGTAATCTAAGGTCTATTAGGGAAACCAGGGGGATCTCAACTTGATCCCATCTTATATAAATGGATGATATCTTCCTATTCACCCAATGTGACAATAAAAACATCAGGAACCATAATAAATCTTTTTTTTTCATTAGGAAAGGCTTTAAAAAAAATAGAGAAAAAATATTTTTTCCATTTTGCAAAGAACAATCAGTTATCCAATAAACTTGACTTTATCAGAGAGTAAGGAATTAAAGAACAAAACTTTCCATTTATATATCTTGGTTTCCCTATGTTCTTGGGTGACTAAGATATTGTTACTTCACTTTTATTATTAGTCATATTAGAAGACAACATGAACCATAGAAAGGAAAATATTTATCTAGCTGGCAGGGTGTACTTGGTAAACTATTTCATCATCATTAAATTCTTATAATCTTTCATGGTATATGAATTTACTACTTACCTCATCATGGATATCAATGTTTCCATAAAAAAATATTTGCTGGAGTGGTAGTATTCTTGTGAAGAGGATGGCCATGGTATTCTGGAATGAATACTACAAGCCATATGGTGTTAGGTTACTGGGAATAAAAAACATTTGGACATTCAATCAATCATTTAAATATCATTTCATGTGGAATGTCACTAATGAAAAATAATTTGTATTTGGATTTACCTAAACTATATTTCATAAAAAAACTCAAAGTATAAAACTAAAATTTTATGGATTGTTCTTTTGGCCTACCTTTAAGGACTTTTTTACATAATTATTTCCCAAATTAGATGGTTGGTATCTGGAGAGTCATCCCTTAAATTTTGGTCTAACATTAATAAATTCACTCAAATTTTTGATTTTATTCAGGATAACATCCCAAACATAATCCAAAGGTATTCATCAAAGACCAAATGGAAATATCCCTTGATGACATGCTTAATGAGATAAAATCTAGGGTGAGAAGATGTTTTATCTTTCCCCAGGATAACTTTATAGTTTAGGAAATTGATACAAATGGATTTCTCACCTTTAAAAACTTTTTCCAAAACTATATTAGATAGAATGTGACTGAGCTTACCTAGTTTATTAGGATGAAGAATAGGTGTATTATTTCTACTAGGCTTCTTCTTTTTTGGAGGCTAATGTATGGGATGTCATCGATGGATTCATTTCTCTAGATCTGGATCATTTATCTATGTTCCAAGTGTATTATCTATAAACAAAGAATTGAATATATTAATAACCTCATACATTTACTTAATTTTCTCCCATTTCTATAAGTATTACAACATTTTAGTGGATTAACAGGTCAACAAGCATGTCAACCATAATGATATCATTTGGTCAATGAGATGCCAAGTGATTTATATTTATTTCGTAAAAGTAATTGGTGTAAAACCATCCACTTTATACCATTATAATATTTCTTTATTTTACTAATAAAATACTCTTATCCACCTGGGAAAGATCACATATTTCTCTATATTTCAATATAATGAATAACATAAGAAGTATCTGGTTGGTACTTCTTTATTTTGGAAATGAAAAACAAATCATACATTGAAACATACTTTGGGGATGTTCAAAAGGATACGCAACATTTCTAATCTCTAACATACTTATTAATAACTATATTTGATTGTTAATACTTGGATGTCCCAATTATAGTTACAGACCAAAAAATATTTCATCCCCAACCCCAAACACCAAGGGTCGTCATTGGTGATCAAAATAAATCATATACCTAGTTTGAACTTTGGTCATAATCTTTCTAATAAATTGAACCTAAATGTTCTTATATGGAACCAAACAGAGGCCTAAGAGGGAAATTTATCTAAATTTTACATAATAAAACATCAATCTACATGATCTTGCCTATAAATAATTTAATGGTTCTATTTTAATCAATTTATTGAGAGCTATGGTTATAGAAAAACTTCTCCAAATGGATATAATCCACATATAATACTATAAAATCTAGTTTGGAAGCTCAATTAATTTCCTCCAACGTATGAATTCTCAATTTTTATTATTCATTTGTTAAAGTATGAAATGGAATAATTATCTTTAAATGAGTTCCCAAGGAATTCTAAATAAATTTATTTTTGAAGTAAATCAAATATCTATATTTGAAATTATAGAAGGATAACACCCTCAGTTCTCATCACTTACTTCACATATAATATTCATAGATATTTTAATATAAACCTCTATCAAATATCTTGGAATGATCTGATTTCATATTCCAATCCACTATTATCCAAACAACATCATACCATTATAGTTATAATGGTAAATCAATCATGATATCCATCATGACATTTTCTCATTTCCTATATGGCATAAGAAAACATTTCAAAATTATTTCATGTCATTGGTTCTTTTACTTATCCTATCAAAAATATTGATATATTGAGATAAAATCAATTATATATTTCTTGATTTTATCACACAAATTATTTTATGATGTCATTATTATTATTCATCGCTCTAAGGTATACTTCTAAACTAGAGTTATGAAATTCCATCGTGAACTCTTCCTTTAACCTCAAGGGAACCAAAAAAATTATAAAAAAATTATAGTGCCAATTTAATCTCTATTATATATTAATAAATTGTTTCCCCACTATTTAAGGCACCCCTAATCTTTTTAAAATAAATATTTTTGTGATAGATGTAGATAAATATTCTATAGAACTTGGGAAGGAAAATATATGAGAAAATGGGAATTTAAATTATAATTTTATAATTTTATATATTTATAGAGTAATTAAACAATATTTATGAAGGGTTAATATGATACATGAGTTTTCATTTTTAGAGGAATGATATCTGACCATATACTTGGGAGAAGATGTAATTGATTCAAACAAAATATTTGAAGATATTTTCAAAAAAATAAACTAGGTACAATAATATGTAATCAAATAAACTATAGTGAGTGTTGGAAAAATAATGATTTTTTAATACATAATCATGATTAGGTTTTATAGAAACATCATAAGTTTCGGTTTATTATTTTAATTAAAAAGGTGAATATTTATAAATTTTATTAAATTTAACATTGTAAATTAAAATTAATATATTTTAATTCATGTGTTTACAATATTTGATTGTAATTATTTAATTAAATAAATTTATATTTAGTTTTTATATTAAATTATAAAAATAAAACTATTTGTCTAATTCCCATGTTGGACTTCCTTTTAGGCCTCCTCTATGGGTTTTCTATTAGGATTGTAACTTGGATCACATTCGAGGTTATTCCACTGGTTTTTTCAACCAATTACCTTATTTTGATTCTTTCTTCCTTAACTCATGGTTATTCAATTGTCGATACTTATTATCTAATGGTTACCCAATCCCCTTCATATTTTTATTCACTATACAAATTGAGTTATGTATTTATCACGACCATGAGTGAATATACCACTATTTTGTGTGTCTCACTTATTTTTTTATATGATTGATTTTTTTGATCTATCATTATATTAATTGATATATATACGTGTCTTTATCAAGACTCATCCATTAAATTACATAATTGGGCGTCTGTTCACCCTAAGTCATGCCTCTTTAGATTATTTTGGTAGCACTTCATTTGAGTGAGATATTCTAGTTCTGGGGTTTTTTGTTTCACTAAGAGAAGAGAGGGAGAAGAAAGTTTAGTGGGATGCCTTAGTTAACCAGATAATAATCATTAAAAAGATAATATGAAGAGATAAATAGGAAGCATCATCATCCTTGGATCTTGGTGAGGAGATTTTATGGGCTCTTGGTTTCCCCTATTGTAACACATTACATAGGTTTCCTCCATGGATGAATACGAAACTTATTTGTGATCCTTATTCCAAGATTTTAATGATGTGTGAAGAGGAAAACAATCTAAATGATGATAACAACCATCAAAAATATCATTGAGGTACCATAACAATAACATAGGTGATATTAATCTCCATTTTGGAGGAATTTGACTAGTTTCATTTTCATTATCCATCATTGATGTCTTAAAAATTTTGGCTCTTTGATGCTAGTTTACATATATCCAATGATTTATTCATGTTTTATGGTATATTTTGTATCCTTAGATCAATTTAATTATAAGTCTATATGCTATAAGAACCTAATCATTAAATAGTTTCACCTTGTCCCATGACATGTCTGATTTTTTTCTATTTTCACCACATTTATACTTATTTTTTATTTTTAATATTTAAACCAAGATGATCCTACCCTATACATGTATTACAATTGACCAAATACTATAAAGTTCTAATTTGCTTATAATTTCCTTGTTTAATACTTATGTCAACCTTAAACTATATGTACAATTTAGTTTTCATTGATACTTGATGTTTCATGGATAGTTTATCTTTTTTATACATATTAATCATACATTTTATTATTTTGTGACACATGTTAAAAATTTTATAACCTATATTATGTTTTATTTATTGTTTTTTGAAAATAAAAGTGAATTAAAAATATAATAAATATTTTATTTTCTAAATTATATAATATGTTATAATAATTCTATATTTCTTGGGTGGTTACTCTTAGAATTTTGAAATTAAATACTCTTTGATTATTTTTATAGCGACCCATGCCAAACGAAACACTGAGGGAATGGGGGTGGTGAATCTCTGGTTCATTTTTATGAAGTCTACTTTTCATTCAACCTCAATGGCTAGATAAATCCTCAATCCATCATTATTTGAATTCTCAAATTTCTTGTATGAAAAAATTGAAAGAACTAAAAAATATACATATATTTTTACAAGGTTTTTCCTCAATGAGAAAGCTTAGTCCTTTCTTTGATAAAATGTTTTTTAAAATATTTTATTATCACTATCAATTGTAGTAATCAAAAGTGTTTTGAAATCCATGCACAATTTTAGACAAGAAATATTCATGTCTTATAATGGATAAATGTCATTATTTATAATGGTACCATATGTTCTTCAATAGATCTTTAGAAAAATTGATGTCAATAGGTCTTTAACATTCATTAGATTCTAATACAATAATTTTTTTTCCTTTTACTTCTTTAATTTTAAACTCACTAATCTTTTTTAATATTTTTACAGCCAGTCTTTCTCACCTTCATTAAAATTATTCAAATCCCATTTAATTATATATATCAATAATGTAGTATTAATGTTTTCTTGGTACTCTTTTATATGAGTACAAGATATCACTTCCACTCCATCTCACAAAAATATTAGAAGGGTTAAAAAATGCCTTCAGGATATTTCATGCTGTCTTCTTCCTCACTTCACAGAAACATATCACTTCAACTCTAAAAAATAATTCTAATAGTATTTTTTAAAGTTCATCATGGATGAAATTATATGGATATTATTTTCATAAAAAAAATAATTAGATGGTGTTATTGTATCATACGCTATTTATGAAACAACACAAGAGTGTGAAACTCACTTTACTATAGGAATTTATGTAACCATATTCATGGGATATTATCCCATTTTTCAAATACTCATAGTATTAGGGATGCTATCACTGGATAAACTATCTCTACACAAGACAAGTTACTTATACAAACATTTTACTTCACAAAATGTAGTACATGGGTTCCCTTTGAATTCCTTTATGTAACATTATATGGAATATTGTATCACTTCACATTAGTGTAATTGTTTTATATTTGATATGTTATTCACTTCTCTTGGTTTTACAATATAAGTTAAATTTCTTCTTCATGATACATAAAATATTTAGAAACTAGCATAGAACTCTTTAATATTGTTTAAATCAATATGAGTTTTTACAACCAGAATATCCTTCATGTAGTCATGAGGGATAAATAATGAGATGAGGAAAAACATATTCTTCTTTACAAATATATAGATTCATGGATTTATTTAACTTTCACACTAATTGAAGGTAGAGATTTCCTTTTTCTCTCTATAAAACAATGGATCTCAAAAATAGAAAAAGGCAGTAACCCTCTCAGTCTAAGATGAATGATCCTTATAGGTGAGGTATCCACCACAATTGAATCTTATTTTCACCAAACTTAATGTATATTTTTTATAACATGTAAATAAACATGTTTAAATACATAAATATATCATTTTTCCAATGAAATTTTTTCCATACTTGATGTTGAGTTTTATAGAGTCTTCACATAACTTACTTCTACCATCATGATGATCTCCTCATATAAATGTGATAATACCACATGCTCCAAATATTTTAAAATGGTTAAAATTATGCATGGATCCATGTAAATGTAAATATATCACAATTAATAAATGATTTAGACTATAGGATATTTTTTGGATAAAAACATACATAAGAGATGTTTATTACTTTCATTATGTCAAGAATTTCTTTTCTCAATTTAGTATCAATTTCCAAATATGGATGAACTTTGGGAGTAGATTTTGGAATTAACCAATTGTGTTTGGGAGCTTGAATATAAAGCATTTGATAAGAGTTTGATAATGATCAAATAATTGGTTAGATGATCGAGATTCATGTGATCGGATGATGTATGTTATATCTATATGTTTTTTACTATGGGAACAGTGACTCATGTGCACGCATCCTACATTGGTTTATACTTTATATGAACTTTTCTTTATAAAAATTTCAGTTTTCAATGCCTCTTGATTGGTCACTATGGTTGGAACCTATATACACTTTCACACATACACTTACTCAGATTTCCCCACACATTTGTGTGGTCCCTCGGGCACCCCTATTCACCCTATGTGAACCTTTATGTTCACTTCTTGTGGGTAATATGTAATACCAAATCTTTATGTGACCAAGGATAGATAGTTCAACCCTCACCCATATGGTTGACCCCTAGGTCCCACAAGTGTGGTTGATGGGGTTATCAGTTGGCCATTAGTTGACCCATTATTTTATGAACACCCTATATACTAAGTAAAATATTACCTATAATTATTTAATTTTGCACATTTACATTCACTATATTCATGAAAATAAATAATTCCATGGTATTCAATCATCTTAATTGGTGCAGACACTATGCTACCCAATATAAAAATTTCTTTTAACAATAAGACCAATTCATTAATCAATAGAATTATCCAAATATACTTCATGGCATTCATTATTCATCAAAAATAAATGGAAAATACTTCACTTATCCTTTCATGGTTTACAAAAAATTCTTCAAAAAAAAAATATTTTCATGGTTTTATTTTTCCAAACTACTTGATAATATTCCATGAATATTTGATAGGAACAAGAAAAACTTCTTGGGATCTCTTTATATTAATAAGGATTCTAATTTACATTATATTGACTTCTTTTTTACTAAAAATAAAACTTAAAAAATTTGTAAACTACAATATCCCCCATTTTATTTTTTATTCAACACCCATATTTAAATTATGTGTCAATATGTGTTATGAATTATCCCCCATTTCTTGTCAAAACATCATTTCTTTTTCTCCCACCCTTATTGGTAAGAAATAATAATTACATGGGAAAAATGGTATCAATCCATACCTTGAAAATGTTTCATTAACCACTCCACTCTATATCAACTTAACCCATGATTAGTATAGAAAAAAAGGGTCTGATCTCAAGAATGAAGTTTCCCATTATAAAATTTAATGATTCCAATTGAAATGAGAACTCACAATATTCTTCAGGGACTGTCCAACCAAATTATAGGATGACATAAATGATAGATACTAATTTATATATAAAAATACCAACTTAAAACAACTACACTCACTTTAATAAGGATATTAAAAATATTCAAGTACAAATAGTAGGATTTTATAATTTCCTTGGCACTTCTTCATCCTTTAATTTTTCAGGTCACTGATAAAACTCATTTTATCCAAGTTTGATTTAGAATTTAATTTTTTATTAAGGATTAGAGATAAATAATTCATGCCTCTTTAATGAAATTTTCAAAAAAGAATATGAATGTGCATATTTTCATGAGACAAATAATTCTGGTAGCTTCAAACTTTCATGTTTATCCCCATCAAGTAAAATACTCTTCAACATCTTCATAATGGAGAACCTATTTAAGAATGAATCTCGTGATGTTATAATAGTGAGAATATAAAAAAATAGATATTCAAAATGTGTATGTCTAGATGTTAAAACTTACACAACTTCACTAATGATGATCTTCTTCAGTAACTATTCTTCAATATACCAAATACAAGATCAAACCAAGATATTATAATCTTCATCCTTTCTTCCTATGATATGACATAAAAATATTCAAATTCATAAAAGATTATCATCTTTTAAATTTTTATTTTAATGTTAAATTAGATATCATTAAATGATGGTGACCTTATTTTAGATATTCTATCATTAATTGATAGTACTTATTACTTATTAGGTTCCCCCCTAAGAACTTTCTTCATCTTTAATTCCCTTTATTATAAGAAGAAATAAAATACATAAATATTATGTGGTAAAGGTGGGCCTTCTTATTCTAAGATGTAAATAACAAGTTTGATATTTTTTTCTCAACCAAGTTGGTCAAGTTTCTTCATTATTCATACTTGTTCATATGATCCTCAGTTTTGATTTTTTATTAAGGTTATATAGATCTCATCTCTTCTTAAATTTATTTTTACACGAAATTTCTCTCTATAAAATATTTTAATGAACTAGTATCCCATGGTTCAACTATCATCATTTTCAAGAAAACCTATTATATAAACCGCATCTTTTAATACATATATATTACATTTTTTATATGAATATTCAATACATTTAACATACACATGCCAGCGGACTATGATAATCTAGTGTCATTAAAGACTGGTCCACAATATTCTAATTTGGTAAAATATCTTAAACGTATACCCTAAATATCATTCCATTTAGTATGCTTCCCAGAAATACCCTAATTTAAACATTTTCTTCATAAATTTGGGAAATGTTACATAATAAAGGTTGATTTGAGGTTTTTATTATGTTTAGAAAAGGGGGATATTTAATAATAACCTAAAAATAAGGGTATGAGAACATGATAGTAACATTTTAAAACCATACCCTACATATCATGGATCATAATATTGAGTCATGGAATAAATATTGGTAGTTAATAAAACATGAATCATAATGGAATCAAATAACCTAATCCATGATATCATAATATTTTTATAAGACATAAAATTTTTGCACACACATAAGCATATAGAATCATTTTCATATAATTCAAGTCTTAATTCCAAGAATATGATGTGGAATAGTTTCACTCCCCAATCCATCATAGTAGTCATGTTTAACTCCTAATTCTATCATAGTAGAAAAATTACATTACTGAATTAGGTTCACTCTCCACTATAGTCTTGTCTGTCTCATGGGATATAAATATTTATCAAATTAATTGGAGAGGGATATAGGTCCCACCCGTTACATAATTAATTAAAACATATTTTTCCATAATATTATAAAACATTAATAATATAATAACCCATGAAATGAAATGATTTTCATAAACAATTCACTATATCATTACCTAAGGAAAGAGACATGCTTCATAACTATTTCATCATATTATAACTAGTGAAAATTAGAGAGTTTCGTAAGAATTTCCTCATGGGATTACCCATGGAAGAGAAATTGGTCTCATTAACATCATTCCATCATAAAAATTAATCATTTATTAAAATAATAAGAATAGAATATTTGGATAATATCCCTAGTAAGAAATAAGTAACATCAATGGATTTCATCAAAAATGGAGAATGATTTAGAAATATTACTAGGAATATTTCTTAAGAAAAATAAATTTTCTTTTAAAATAAACTTTTAAAACAAAAAAACTAATAAACTAATTTGGAAATAATTTTCTATGAAAATAAAAATTAAACATTATAAAGGAATCTTTAAAAATCATTTAAAAATTTCTTTACTAAAATAGTCTCCCAACTTTGAAAAACACTTTTTAAAACATAAAACATTCTCAACATATTTTTCATTTTGATATTATTTATTTAAAATTAAAAAAATTATAAAATATTAAGAAAAACGTTTTCCTTGAAAATGAATTAGAAAAAATGTATCTTAAGATTGAAATCATTAATCAGTAATCAAAGTGGGAAGTAGTTTTCATGTCGTGCATATTAAAAAAAATGATTATTTTTACATTTTCAGTAAAATACAAACCAATATTGATTGGAAAGAGATGTGATGATTATTTTTTAAAAAACTTTTAAAAAACTAAGAAGTGGTTGAAATTTTATTTTAAAAATAATATAAAAATATTAAAATATATTTGAAAATGTTTTTAGAAAATATGGTTTCGGAAGAAAATGGATTTCTCATTGAACATAAAAAATAAAGTTAGAATTTCATAAAAACATTTTCTAAATTATTTGAGGTACCAAAGAGTGAAAAAATGGTAATATTACATGAAAATTTAATGAATAAAAATAGTAAAATAAAATTATTGTGTTTATTGAGAGATGGAACATAATATTTTATCATTGTAAACATAATCATAAATAATCCTAATAAACTATCAGATTGTAATATAAAATCCTTTCCAATTTGGTAACTATGAATCGTAAGCCCGATGAAAGGAATAAAATAAAATGAAACTTAAAATATCATGAGTATAAATGAATTCATGATAGTACATTTTAATTTGGTTTTATATAAACCTCATTAAATAATATAGGTTCATAATATAACATATATCTCAAAGAAGGAAATTTGAGACAAAAATACCTTACCGCTTTGGTAACTTTTGAACGTTAAAACATAGTGAAGCATAAAATAAAATGAAAATTTTATTATCAATAAAACAACTAGATTCATAATATTACTTTAAAAAATGGTATTATACAAAATAAATAAGTGTTTAATTGGCCTATATTTCCCAAAAATAAAAAAGTAACTAAAAATCCATTACCGTAAATCTCAACTTCCGACGTGCATGTTGGAACATCATGTATTATAAATATAAGTTTATTATACATATATTAAAAAATTATTATATATATAATAACATATAATATTTAATTATATCATTTTATAAAACTTGTATTAACAATTCCTTTTTAAAATCACATTTTGGGTAATAACTACATTATTTTCTTGTATGTTTTGATTTATTGTTTTTGGTCCCCTTAATTTGATCATAGTTACATCATCACTAAAATAATAATCATGGAATAATTATAGTATTTATAAAAATATTATACTTTTAATACCAATCAAGAAATATGGATTTTATAAATTAATTACTTTACGATCATGGAGATGGGAGGCTGTACGTACGCATGAGTAACATTTCTACTTTTCAATGGTCATTATAGAAATGAGTTAAGTAATATTTTATCATTAAATATGATAATAATATAATAAATAAAATATTATTTATGTAAAGATAATTATAAATATTATCAATTTGGTTTGATGATTAAAAGATAAATTCACATTGCTTCGTGAAGGTGGTAGTCCACACATACACGAATTAAATTATCATCTTCCAGTGAGTGAAAAAGTCAGAATATAAATGATATATTATCTCTTAATGATGATAAATATGTCATTAAAAACAAATTTATTTAATTTATATCATATATATTTATTATTTTTATCCTTTTTATCTTCCATGTAAAGAGTTAGTGAAAATGAATCGCTTCGCTTCGAGATTTTGTAATCCACCGTCAAAACAAACGACATTATCATATCCCATATGAAATGGAAATTAAAAATATAAATATATGATATAATTACTAAATAGGTATAATTATGTTATAAATATTATATATATACTTTATATTCATCATCATACCCAACTATGAGAGTTTTTAATGGAAAAATGAATGACATTGTTTCATGAGGAGGTAATCCATCCTACACACGAATGATGATTTTGTAACCCATTTTATGGACGTAGAGATGGTTTTAGATCATTAAATTAACATGAAAACATCTTATTATATAAAAGATATTTAGTTTATTATATAATATTATTTTAATAAGAAATTAATGAGGTGTAGGAAGAAGTAAAACATAAATACTCGTTGAAGAACGTTACCTCTTCTTCGGGTATCCTCCATAGTTTCCACTAATACCCATTATAGTATGTATTTATATCTAAAATAATAAATATATTATGATAATATGGAATTTTTTATGTTATTTTTTCTGGTATTTTCTGAACCAAAAGGGTTTTTAGTCTTGAAGAATATAGAAGAAAGGGTAGCCTTTTATTAGTGAGGTGAGTGGCACAACTTCACTTTTTTTAAAGAAGAAAAGTTATACCCATGTTTTTCTCATA
Organism: Viscum album; assembly: GCA_963277665.1. Lineage (NCBI taxonomy): Eukaryota > Viridiplantae > Streptophyta > Magnoliopsida > Santalales > Viscaceae > Viscum > Viscum album. Next base: position 349,136,177 of record OY728137.1, read on the forward strand.
AAAAATGATCAAAATTGGATTATTATATAAAATATAATATATAATGTTAAAATATGAATATAAAAATTGTATAATAAATGTTTTGGGTTATTTTTTTTCCATATCATTTTAGTTTAACCCTCAAATAAACCCATTTTTACCTTAAATGTAGTAAATAATTTTATTACTATTTTTACAATTTGTTTTAGTAAAAAATTAATTTTAACATATTAGATAACATAAATTTTTATTATTCCATATATATAATCTAATTTTATAAATTAAATTAACAAAATTTGAAAATGTTAATTTAAAATTAATATCACATATGTAACAAGAAAGCGGGATTTCAAAGAGAAAACGTTCAAAAGTTTACAAAATTTTATACCCAATTTCAATATAAAATTGATTCCAATTAAATAATTTATATTAATATATATTTTTAATTTATTTTACTATAAAAATAATTTAAAATATAATTTACCCTTATTTATAATGTGAATGAAGATGAAATTTACTATTAAAATTCAGTATTTTTTCACTTTTCATCAAAAAACTAACCTTTCAAAAAATTCTATAAAATTCACCCTATTATGTTTTTGAAATTATTATTTTAAAAAATATACTTTATTTCATTAAATAAATTTACTAATAGTGGAAAAAATTAAATTGAAAATAAAACCCACACATAAGATGAAAACGCATGTTTTTGAGAAGTGTATTTTTTGAAGAAAAATTGATTTTATGTTAACTATATGCCTAATAATAATCATTATTTTAATATTAATTAAAATTTATTGATATATATTATAAAATTTTCATTTAAAAAATTCTTCATTTTGGATTATTTTAATTAATTAAAATGGTAAAACATTATGCACTTTAAAATAGTTTTTAGAAGAAAAAAATTCTAAACCCAAATATAAATTTATAATAAAATCAAGTATAAAGTTGAGTAAATATATAATTGACTAGAATAAACATAACTAAGTAATTATTATTTTAAATTAAAACATTAGGGGTCATTTAAATTATTTAATTTATTAAATAGAAATTATAGTTTTACAAAAATTGGTATTTTTCACTATTTGCTGAAAAATCAATATTTTTTGAGAAAACTAAAAATTTCACCAACAGATACTTTTGATATGATTATTTAAAAAATGAAATAAATTTTATAAAAAAATTAAAAAATCTATATAAAGTAATTATAATATTTTATCATAAAAAATATTTTTAAAGAAAACATATTTTTGATGAAAATGAATACTTTACTAAAAATTGATTAATTATTTACTAAGAATTTATAAATAATTTTATATTGAGTATGAAATTTATATGAATATTTAATAAATTAGTTAATACTATTCATACTCTTCTGTTTAACAGTTATGTTATAATATTCATATTTAAAATATTATTACATCATAGTTCATTGAAGATTGGTGTCACATATAATGCATGATATCGAAAAACTCCTTGTTCTATGTGACACAATATAAACATAGTGTTTCATATAATTAAATAAATATAAAAATATAAATTAATTTGAAACAAAATATTTCATAAAATCTAGGTATGTTACATTCAACCCACCTTAAAATGAATTATGTCTTTACAATTCATCAACGGTTTAACATTTGAAAATTCTTTTATAGAAACCAAAATCCTAAAAATAAATAATGAAACATCCCTTAAAATAGAAATTTGAAATCATAAATATTACCAAAATAAACTCATAACTAGGTTTCCTAATATGGGAACATAGCCGAGAAGTGAGTATTTTTTACATGAAATAAAAGCGTAAATAATTATAGAGAGTGATAAAGATCATTGAAAACAAGAAAGTGGGTGATCTATAGTAGGTTTATGACAAGAAAACCATAAACAAAAGTGTCATGAAAAAGGAAATTTCTATCATAAAAAATGATGATAACATGACTACATTTATTCCAATACACTTTTAAAAAATTTGAATAATTTTCATGAGAATATATACTTACTTTATTTTATTCCCATTTATAAGTGTAATATCACACTTTGTCTATTCCTATATATCTTTTTTCTTAATCTCTTACTCCAAGAAATGAAGTTGAATTTCTTATTCGTGAAAAACTAACAGATCATAAGATCCATATAAATAATGATAATTCATTCCATCTATCTTTAGTTATCATCACAATAAAATTGTTAGTACAAGTTATCCAATATTCATAAATATTCATATGGTGAATTAATACATTAATCTCAAAAATCATATCCAACTTAAACCATTCCATAAATTGTTAACATTATACCAATAAAAAATAAAAAAATTATAATTAAGGTCGCTAAAGTTTGAAAATGAACATATCATTAATTTTCCGAACAAGATGTAGTAGCACTTAATTGTATCAAACCAAAAACATGAATACCTTAATAATGTATTCACTTGAAATATTAATTACCATAAAAATTTATTAAAAACATAAATTATTCTTCATTCCTTATATAAAACACAGATTATTTGATATATTGCTAAAAACAAAAATGTTGTAAATTCCATCAATGATAGCATAAATCACTTTTTCAACAAATCATTAATCAGTGTTAAGATCATCAACACTGTCCAATTTACATTATTTATATAAATCATATCTTTACCCCAACATAAATATCAGGAACATATTAAGGGTTATATTTCCTTTAATCATGTGTTTTACATGAATATCACCTCACTATTAAATCGCTTTTCTAGGTCATCAGCAGCATTAAATATATTCTTTAAAATCATAAACAAAAGAATTATATTGAAAAGTCCTTACATATTTAATAATTCTTGAATTAAAATACATAAATGCTTCAATCATACCACTTCTTTCTTGAACCATTAACTAGTATTTGTCATATTATTCCTTAATACCAATTTCCTTTCATATGTTATTTGTAGTCTCTTCATCGTCTGTATTATAACCATTACTCATGCCACCTTGATAATTATCTCAATGAGAATTCCCTCAAATACATAAATTTTATTACTTACTATACATTCCATATTTAAAACAATAATAAATTTATAACACATTCTGGAGTCTAATATTCCCTTTCATTTCATTAAATGAACATTTCATTTTTTTTTCTAACAATCAATTACTTTGTGTATTTGTAATTAACACATAAAACAGAGTATCATTCTTCTAAGAAATTACTTAGTGTGCTTCTTCCCATATTCTCAACATATAGGAAACTAAATCCTATATCATTTATGATACCGAATACCCCAACTCTTAGATAACTCTATCATTATATTTTATGGTGAAATTTTAGAGTTTGCTAAAGTGAATGGTTTTAATAATTAATCAGGATTACCGATTTGGAATAATTATAATATCATTCACTCCAGTCATCATACCATTTGGTTTCTCATAAAAACATTATCTATAATATTAAACAATAACTGAATTCCTTCGAGTTACCCCTTTTACTAAAACCAAAAAGTATATTGCGAGTAACACTAATCATAGTGGGAGACCAAATAATCAAGAAAATCACTTATAGGATGTATAAAACAAGTCACTTTATTTTTAATCTATAAAAAATTAAGTTTATATTATGTCATTCAAAGTCATCATATATTTAAATCCTTAATGATTGTTCATAATGTTTTTGTGAATTTCCAAATCATATCCCCTGAGTGTGTCAAAATAGGTGGGAAACAAGGCATGTTGTCCTGCACCAGGTGATGATTGAGTCTAACTCAATATTCTCTTTTTGTATTTATTACCCCTAGGCACCAATATTTCAGATCCACATCAACTTATAATATCCATATAGGGATGTAATTTCTTTGAAACCACTCTATTTATTCTTTACCCATATTCTATGTAATTTTCCAATACATTGACTCATTCTTATAATTTTCCTTAGAGACATCCCCATAAATTTCCTTTGAAATATACCTAGGATCTCAATAAGTTTTATCATTATAGTTTCCAAAGGGTAACTAAAACTTTTCTCAGATACCAACTATGGAAACCCAAGATTTTCATACATAGTCATTGCATCTTTTTAGATAAATATTCTACATATTACACAAACATGCACCATAGAACCATAATAGGTTAGTGTCTTTGGATAATAGGTACAGAATCTTATAATTTGGTGAAATATCTTCAACATGTATGATAAGGATCTTCCTCTATATTAATATTCAAAAAAAATACCCTACTAAGAACATTTATTCTTGACCTAGGGAAAAGAAACATAATAAAGGATGATCTCAGATGCCCATTAAGGGTAGAAAGGGATATATATATATATAAGCATAGCATGAACATAAATGCAAGAGAACATGAGAATAAAACTTTAAAACCATACCTTTCATATCAAGTATCATAATATTTAGTTATGGCATAAAGATTATAAGTTCATAAGAAATTAATCATAAGGGAATCAAAGAACATTATCCAAGACAATATAACATTTGAATAAGGCATAAAATTATGGAACCCACATAAGTAAAGAAAATAATTTCCATAGTAGTCAAGGATCACAACCACGACTATCATAGTTGAATGAGTTCACTCCTCAAAACATCATAGTGGTCGATTTTCACTATTAGGATCATCAGAGCAGAAAAAGTTTTTTAATGAATCGGGTTCACTCACCATTCTATTCTAGATTTTCACATGATATATAAATAATTACCCAATTCATTGGTGAGAGATATAGGTCCCACACATCACATAATGAAATCACACATATGTTATCCACAAGATTATAAAAAATTCATCGTATCATAACCCATGAAATAAAATGTGTTTTGTAAACATTTTATAATATCATGACCTATGGAAGAGAGACAAGCTTTATAATCATTTAATCATAGCATGACATGTGAAAATAATTTCAATTCAACAATATTTCCTCATGGTGAAACTTTTGGAATAGAAATAGGTTTCATAAAAAACATTCCATCATATTCATAAATCATTTAGAGAAATAATAATAATCGTATCCATAGACTATACCCACAGTAAGGCAAAGGTAACATCATAGGATGACATCTTAGATGGAGAATGATTTAGAAATATCAGTTCGAAAATTTCTAGAGGAAAATTAATTTTCATTCAAAATAAATTTTAAAACTAAAAACTCATAAAATATATCGGAAATAATATTATTTTAAAATAAACATTAAAACATATAAGTAATTCTTTAATAAATATTTAAAAAATTCCCATGTTAAATAGTATTTCTTCTTTGAAAAACACATTATAAAACATAAAACATTATAAAAAAATTCATTTTGAAACCATTTATTTAAAATCCAAAAAATTTCAAAAAATTAAAGAAAATAATTATTTGAAAATAAAATGGAAAAATTTTAAGTTAATATTAAAATAATTGATTATATATGACATCATTAAATACATTTCATGTCGTGCATGTTAAAAAGCAAATTTTTTCTCGCTTTTTTTTGTAAATTCCAAATGAGCATTATTTGGAAAGTGACAAGAAGATTCATTTTTAAAAAAAAATTAAAAATTAAAACATGTTTAAAAATTTATTTTAAAAAAATATGATAATAGTAAACATTTTTGAAAACATTTTTTTTGAAAACACCATTCTGGAAGAGAATTGATTTTTGATCGAAGAGATAAATAAAGTCATATTTTCTTAAAAATATGTTCACAATTATTTTACGTAGTTAAGAGTTTAAAAATGTAACTATTACATGAAAATATCTTTAATATCCAGAGGATAATAAAATTAATGAGTTTATTTAGAGATGTATGATAATATTTTTTTATAAAAAATATTAATAAACAATCATGGTAAATGATGAGATTGTAAAATAAACTCTTTACCACTTTGGTAACCTTGAATAATTATCCCCGTGAAGGAATAAAATAAAATGAATCTTAAGATATCATGAGTATAAATGAATTCATGATATTACATGTCAAATGGGATGTATATACACCTCATAAAAGAATATAGGTGCATAATATAACATATATCTCAAAGAAGGCAAATTAAGATTAAAAAACACACCGCTTGGGTAACTTTTGAAATGTAAACCCCAAAAAATCATAAATTAAAATAAAAATTTAAATATCATGAAAATAAGGATATTTATGACATAGAATTTTAAATTTTCAATATACAAATTAAATTAGTGATGAATTTTCATGTCTCCCAAAAATAAAAGAGATATTAGATATTCCTAACAGTAAGTCTCGACTTCCATCACACATGTTCGCACCTAGTGTATAATAAATATGATTATATTATACAATATTTATATAACCTAAATTATATATATAATACTATATATGATTTAGTTATTTTCTTTTATTTCCCTTTTATTAACAATTACTTACTAAAATCATCTTTCAGGTAATAACAGCTTTTGTTTTTCATATATGTTTTGATTTTTTATTTTTAGTCCTCTTACATTGATCATGGTTACATAATATCAAGAATAATAATAATAAAATAATTATAATATATATTCATCGATTATAATTTAATTATCAATCATGTAATATGGTGTTGAGAGATTAAGTATGTTACAATCATGGAGATGGTAGGTCATACGTATGCATGAGTAACATTTCCATTTTTCTAAGATTTTTATAAAAAAGAGGTAAGTACTATTTTATAATTAAATAATGATCATAATATTATAAATAATATATTATTTATTTAAATATACTTATAAAAATAATCAATGTGGTGTGGTTATGAATATAGAGATTCACATCGCTTCGTGAAGTCGGTAGCCCATAGGTAGACGAACATCAATATCATCTTTTAGTGAGTTAAAAGGTAAGAAATAAAATGATATATTAGATTTTCATAATTATAAATATGTAATTAATATCATAACTATGTCATGTATAACATATATGTACTAAATTTATCCTTTTTTATCTTGTATGTAAAGCGTTAATGAAAATGAATCTCATCGCTTTGTGAGATGGTAATATGTCGTACACACAAATGACATTATAGCATCCCCTAAGAAATGGGAAGTAAAATATATATATATATATATAATTCATCAATATTTATAATTATGTTATAGATATCATATATATACTTTATATCCATCATCATACCCATCCTTGAGATGTGGTAATGGAAAATAATATGACAACGATTCACCAGGCGGTAGTCCGTTGTACACATGAATGATGATTCAATAACCCATTTGATGGAAGTGGAGATAGTTATAGGTAATCCCCATAATATAAAAAAATGTATTTATTATACTTAATTTATTATATCATCATGGATTAATAATATTTTAATGAGGTTGAGGTGGAAATAAAACAAAAATGCTCAATGTAGAACGTTACATCTTCTTCGAGTATCCTCATTAGGTTTCCATAAAAACACATTCTCATATTAATTTATATAAAAAATAATGCTTATATTATGACATTATGGAATTTTTAATGTGATTTTGATAGGTATTCGTTGATCCAAAAGGATCTAAAGGAGTGAAGAATATAGGAGAAAGGGTGTCCTTTTCTAAATATGATGAGTAGTATACTTGAAATTATTTGAAAATAAAAAGGTGTACCCACACTGTTCTCATGAAAAAAGGAAATATGAAGGATTATTATATATTATATAATATCTAATATCTAAATATTTCAATAAAATAGGGTTTGGAGGTGTTTTATATAAATTTTAACCTTTATCTTTTTAGTTTAACCCCCACGTAAACCTATTTTTACCTTTACTATGGAAAATATTTTTTTATTATTTTTACTATTAATTTTGGTCAAAAAATAACTGGAAATAATTACATACTATATATTATTCTTATTAAAAATATTTAATCCATTTTTCTAAATTCTATTAACATAAGTGGAAAAATATAATTTAAAATTAATCTAGGAGACGCGATGAGAAAGCGTGTTTTCAAAGAGAAAATGTTCAAAAGCTTACAAAGTTATTATATCCAATTTAAATATGAAATTTATTTAAATAATATATTTTTTTTTATTTTATATATTATTTAACTAGTTTCTCTTTAAAACTGATTTAAAATATAATTTAACTTTATAAATAATCTTAACGAAGTGGCAGTTTTAAATTAAAATTCAGTATTTTTCTCTATTCATTAAAAAATTAATATTTTCACAAAATTATCAAAAATTAACCCTGTTATAATTTTGAAAATATTATTTAAATACTGAATTTTATTTTTTAAAATAAATTTTCCAAATATAAAAAATTTAAAATTTTAAACAAAACCCATAAATGATATGAAAATGTAGGTTTAGAGTAGAGTATTTTTATTAAGAAATAGATGATTTTATATTAAATATATATCCAATAATAATTATAAGAATAATAATTAAAATTTATTAATATATAATCTAAAATATTAATTTAAAACATTCCTCATTATGGATTAATTTAATTAATTAAAATGGAGAAACATTATGCACTTTAAATTAGTTTTTAGAAAAAACCCCTTTCTAAAATCAAAATATGAACTTATAATAGAATCAAATATAAAGTTATTTTAAAATAAATTAAGTATATTAAATATAAATAAATAATAATTATGTTACTTTAAAACATAATAGGTAATTTAAATTACTTAATTTATTGAATAGAAATGATAGTTTTATAAAAATTGGTATTTCTCACTACTCACTGAAAAATCAATATTTTTCAAAAAATACCATAATTTCACTCTAAAATATTATCAATATGATGATTCAAAAAATTAATTTCTTTTTATCAAATAAATTTTCTAAAATATCTATAAATTAATTATAATATTTTCATATAAAAAGAAAAGAAAATTTAGAAGAACACATATTTTTTCTGAATGTAAATTCTTTACTAAAAATTAATTAATAATTTAAAATGTGTTTAAAAATAATTTTATATTGAGTATGAAATTTATATGTATATTTCATAAATTATTTAATATTATTCATAACAACCTTTTTAATAACTATGTTTTTATATTCATATTTTAAATAATACTACTTCATGGTTCACTGAAGCTCGGTGTCACAGATGCATGCTATCTAAGAAACTCATTGTTGCATATAACACAAGATAAAATAAATGTTTCATATAATGCAAGATATCTAAAAATATAAATTATTTTCAAAAAAATATTTCACAAAATGGTGCGATGTTACATTTCTTATATTGGAATTATTGTAAAATAATTTGTAAGAGTGTGTCCAACCATGTTGCACCTCCCAGAGAGAAATTATTTTACAAAAGAGATGTAATTTGTTAAAAACCTCTTTGTAAATGTATCTTATTCATGTGGAATCTTATTTTTACCATTTTCACAATGATTTTCATGTGTTTCTCCCAAAAAAATTTCTCTCCCAAAATCAGATAGACAAATAACTAAAATATATTTTCGTTTATTAGTAGCCTTATTGGTGTTTCTGCAATGTTTCTCATGAATAACTCTCTTCAAATAAATATTCTGAGATTTATCATTCCTATTAGTAGTATTATTGGACCTATTTTGAACATGATCTTTCTTATTGATTATGTCAAATGATATGTTCTTATAAAACATCATGTGTGTAATCTGTTATACTAATTTCTTCAAAGTTATACCCAAGGTTTATTCTTCAACCTTACATTGTATTATATTATCATTCTACATTAATACATTATTATATGTACACTCCTAAAGTTTTTTACCACCACCAATTCTAACATCAAAAAAATATTTGATTTCATCAAACATTTTTTATATATAAATTATTTTCTTAGGCTATGATTATTTCATCATCATTGGATTTCTTCCCCTTATAATAGCATTCCTTTATGATTGATATTTGAGTGATTTTACATAAAATAAAATTCATAATTATCTAATATATTTTAATAACAAAATTTAACCTAAAATCTTGATCTTCTTCTATATTATTTATGTTATCTAGAATTCACAACATAATTATCATATTCTGTTTGGGTCTTTTTCACCACAAGGTTGGATTTTCTTAGTGGAAAATATTCCACACTTATTATTCTATTCACCATATATTTGGTGGTAGTTAATTTAAGGTTTTTCTTCATCTATACCTGTGAATATTTTTTATTTAAATCTGTAACTATTTAAGAAATAGATTGAGAAAAATTATTACAATGAGATATATTTGGTACCAATTTCTTTACATCTTCTTGAAATAGATAATTAGTTGATGTAATTATTTTATTACAAAATAATAAAGGAATTTTGTCAATGGAATCCTCCAAATAATGATACATGGAAGTTTCTCCATACTTCTTTGATTATAAAGTCTCAATATGAGTCTTTTCAAAATCTACAAATTTGATTTCCAATTCAAGACATCTTATGTTGAGCACATTATTTTGATCTTCAGTATGTTCTGTCACGGCCCGTCCCCCGGGGCCCGTGCCGTGACTACCCCAAGCCCGCCTTCCATAGGCCAGAGGTTGGAGAATAGAACCAAAGGGGTAATTCCCTAAAACTAGGAAGGCATTTCCTTTATAACCTATAAACACACACAGTAGATACGATCACAAATAAAATAAATAACCAAAAAGTGAGTAAAGTAAGTGAAAAGGGGGTCATAATACAAGCCCAACTGGAAAGTACAAGAAACTAAAAGTACAAGTACAACTGAGGCAAAAGTAAAAATAGCCATTGGGTCGTCCTCCAAGGTTCCTACCTAAAGGATAGGTACATATTTCCTTTTCATCACTCCACATCTGTCTGTCTCCTCCATGTACCGAAACGTCGTATGGTCCACCTCCAGGTACCATCCAGTCCTGGTACTCCCAGCCTTGGTCAGTGATGTCCGTCGTCTCCATCCAACACAATGAGGTGTGGGCATATCCCGTGCAGGGGTGAGTATAATAATACTAAGTAGGGACCCTGAGACCCTCAAGGTCTCACAGAATCCAATAAGTACAAACCACAAATGATGAAATAAACAGATAACCCCACTTCGGTATATCCCCATACATATACCTAAGTTATAAAACAGTCCATCTCAATCATGAGGTAACCACAAAAGTCACTGACTCAGCTCAACCATATTTTTATTCACATTATCGAAACCACAACTGCTGGATAAATCTTCCTCTTTCGAGTATAGTGGGCCTGCCACGACACCAAGTAACTTCCCACTAACCTTGGACTGCTGATGTACTCCTCCTGTTGAGTATCGTGGGTCTTCTGCGTCACCAAGGTGCTCCCCACCGTGAGTCTGCCACCATAACCAGGTGCTCCCCCTAATAGCCTGCAGAGAAACTCCTCCTGTCGAGTATCGCGGTTCTGCTGCCACTACCTAGTGCTCCTCCGCCATGGGTCTGCCTCCACAACCAGGGGCCCCCCACTAAGCTAGTCGAGTCACTCCGAGTCAATCGGTCAGTAGTCGTCAAGTCTCAGCCAACTAATAGGTCTCTACACTCTATCCACTCATATCTGGAAGGATCTTCTCCATTAGCTACTGTTTGATACTAAAACTATCACAAAGTACCATGAACGAGTCTTTCAAAGGTCTTCCACATCATAGAGGTCTCAATGCAACAGGCGGCACGTCAATCAGACGCCCGGTCTATGAGTTATTAGCCTTTTAGTCCAAGGGGTCCAGTTGGATTCATTCACGATCTAACCTGACCATATCTCAACTATACCCCAAACTCTAGTGGGGTATACTCAAAGGGACTATCATGCTCCAAGATTACCAGGGCAGCTGACGGTTCATTAAACAGAGGCATGGTTCCAAAGATATGGTCAAAAGAAAGTAAAGGGTCGAAGTGGACTCGAGTCTGGTCTGACCCAGTCGGATCGACCTAGCCCGACTTAGTCTGGGCCAACATGGTTCAGGTCGACCCGGTCCAGCTGACTGCGAGGGGTTGCGGAGGGCCGCGAGAGTGTGGACCGGTCATGAGGGTGTGGACCGGTCATGGGTCAGCGCGAGTGCGGTTCGGCCCAGAGGGCACCGCAAGGGAACGGCTCGCCCCAGAGGGCGCTGCGAGGGGCCGTCTTGGGCCGGCTCGGCCCGGGGCTGGGGTGGCACGGCCGGGGCCGAGAGGTTTGCTCAGCTGGGCACCGTGAGGGGTGGCTCAGGTGGCTCGCCCTGAGAGGCCGGGGCCGGTTCGTCCAGCAGCGGCGTGGGGAGCGCAAAGCCGCGAGGTGCGCAGGGCGCATGGGGTGCGCGGACGGCTGAACCGCAGGGCACGCGGAGACTGGGGGCCGGTTCAGCTGGCACGCGGTGTGGCTCAGTAGGTTCTGCATGGGTGGCGAGACCGACGGGCTGCGCGGTTCAGCCCTCTAGGTGGCGCAGCCGGTGGGCAGCGTGGCCGGGGCGGCTCTGAAGCCGGCATGTGGTGCGGGTTTCAGAGGTCGCTGCAAGCGCGACTGTTGCCTCTATTGCCTTCGTTGTCTCGTCACCTCATTGTCATTCTGATGAATGTCACAAATAAGAACATCGGAGGGGTGGGTTCCATGTTGATTTGGCCCGCACCCTCCGCGTTTAGGGTGGTAGTAAGCGGTTCAATTATTTCTTGAATTTCAAAGAATTATCAATAAAAGAAGATGAAAGAAAATCAAACTAACATTCCACATCTTCCCAGAAAAATAAATACCAACCCACAAGGAAAATCATCCAAAATGATTCATTGTTTTTGACGTGAAGAATTTAAGGAATAATATCATATTCAAATAAAACCCCTACCTTGATCGTTGTCCGTCGACAGAGTCTTAGGGAAGAAGACGAAGTTGTCGTCATTTGTCGCATCCTCCACACACTTCTAATCCAATAATCCAAACTCATGCGTTAGTTCAATAACGATGATGAGGAGGGAAGGTCAGTCATCAAAGACGTCCCACGTCGGTTGCCTCCTCAAGGTGCTTTCGAGGAAGAATTCAAAGACGCTCCTCGTTAGATTTCTTCGTAGAGGAAGTTCTTCATTAGAGATCTTTCTCCCTATGTTCTCATCTCCCAAGTTCCACCAATATGAATATTACAAGCCAAAATAATAGATTAATTTTAACTATTATTTAATTGTTGGCACAAAATTCAAAAAGGAAATAATTAATTGTTGTTCTCAATTAATTAATGGGGAGGATTTGGAAAATTAATGGCAAGTGCATTGGAAAAATTAATTGGGTAGAGGAGGTCAAGAGGCTCCCCCTCATTAATGACAGGAGTTGAGAGGTTTTCCAAAATTAAAATGGGGGTTTAGTCCCGGGTGGTCCCCACCACCGTAACCTCTCGTGGGAGGTTAGGTTCGGGTGGGCCCCAACAGCATAACCTCTCATGGGAGGTTATGGTTGGTTAGTCCCCACACTTCAACTCCCACAAGGAGGCTTAGTTCTGGTGGACCCCGCCACCAACTTCCACATAGTGGATCAAAAACAAAATAAAGGGTAGTTCATTTTATTTTATTATTTTCCATGAAAAACCCAAAAACTATCTTTTATTCTCGACCCACTTCCATCGAGTTGAAAATATCCTTAAGAGAATACCGGTGATGCAAGTTCAATGGTGCCCTTGGATTTCAATTTCAAGCACCAGTTCAAAAGTTATAAAATCCTGCTCTTACGTCTACTAAACGTACCCGAACAAAACTTCAGAAATTGATTTCGGGCACACCGGGCCTCGGAATCACGCGCCGTCAATTTTCACAGACTCATAAAATTCCCATTTATTTAAAAAAATTACATGGAAATTCCAGGTCTTTAAATTATCCTCTCCATAGGTCTCTACGTCCCCATAAGCCAAAACTCATAAAAAAGGGAACATGTGGGGGTACTGAGCACACATCTAAGCCTCGTGCTCCCATGTGCTCTCTTGTAGGTTCCCATGCTGCCAGCAAATGCGCACCAGAGGTATCGACCTTCCATGAAAGACCCACTCCTTTTGATCCTCAATCTCTAAAGGAACCTCCGTAAAAGTCTCCCCGTCGTCGACGTCCAACTCTCCATGGTCGATGATGTGGGAAGGGTCGTGCATGTATCTCCTCAGTTGGGATACATGAAAGACGTCATGCACCCGGTGCAACTGAGGTGGAAGATCTAAGTGGTAATCCACCTCGCCAACTCTTCTGAGGACCTTAAAAGGTCTGATGAATCTCAGAGATAACTAGCTGCCTCGACCAAATCTCTGTAGACCTCATCGAGGTGAGACCTGTAGAAAGACATGGTCTCCATCATCGAACTCCAAAGGTCTCTGTATCCTATTTTAATATGACTTATACCTGCTCTGTGTAGTCTTCATCTGATCCTGGATGATCTGCACCTTCTCTATGGTCGCCCGTACCATCTTTGTTCCCACCAGTGCTGACTCCCCTGGGTCAGTCCAGCATAAAGGTGATCTGCATGGTCGCCCGTACAACACTTCAAAAGGTACCATCTCTCTGGTGGAGTGATAGTTTTTGTTGTATGTAGACTTCACCAAAGGTAAGTGGTCCTCCCAGTCCCGACTGAAGTCGAGGACACAAGCATGAAGCATGTCCTTGAGGGTTTGAATGGTCTGCCCGGTCTGGCCATCTGTCTGAGGATGGAAGGTGGTTCTCAAAAGAAGTTGTGTCCTGCAAGCCTCCTGCAACCCCTTCCATATCCGGGAAGTAAATCGTGTGTCAAAATTGAAGACAATATTTGAAGGTACTCCATGTAACCGCACAATCTCCTACACATAGAGGCATCCCAAGCTCTCTACTGAACCCTGTTCTCTGATTGGTAGGAAGTGGTCCGACTTGGTGAGTCGGTCGACGATCACCCAGATCGAGTCATGACCTCTGGATGTACGTGGATGTACTGTCACAAAATCCATGGATATCCCATCCCACTTCCACTCTGGGACCTCTAAAGGTTGAACCAAGACTACTGGTACCTGGGGCTCCGCCTTCAATAGCTGACAAGTGAGGCACCAAGAGACAAACTCTACAACTGCCTTCTTCATTCTTGTCCACCAGTGTTGTCGTCGGAGGTCCTGGTATGTCGTCACCACTCCTGGATGTACCGCTAGAGGGGATGTATGGAACTCCCTCAACACTTCTTCCTGAAGTGAAACCAGTACCATAGTACGTCCTCTAAAGAGGATGACATGCTCCCCACCTTCAGAAAATCCATCTGGTGCCTGCCCTATGAATATCTTAGCACGTCGTGTCTCGCAGTCAGCATCCCAATGTTGTTCCTATATGACTCGCTGAAGAAGTGTGGAATGACTATAAGATACTGAAGAAAGGTTGTTCCATCTCTATCCACAAAGGATATCTGTAAAGCAGCCAACTGCTCTGTCACCTTGCCTAGTAGATGTATACCAGACCTCCTATTGAGTGCATCTTTAATAACTTTCCCCTTTCCAAGAGTATAGACTATCTCAAAGTCATAGTCCTGGAGGAATTCAATCCAACATCGTTGTCTCGGGTTTACGTCCTTCTGAGAGAAGATATACCTGAGACTCTTGTGATAAGAGTACATGATATAATGTTTTCCCATCAGATAGTGTCACCACATCTTCAAGGTGAACACCAATGCTGCTAAATCCGGGTCATGGGTAGTGTAGTTATGCTCATGTTGTCTCAGCTTCTGAGAACCATAAGCGATCACTGCTTGCTCCTGCATTAGGACACATCTGAGCCCGGTCACTGATGTGTCGCAGTAGACTACGTACAATACGCCTTCCTATGGAAGCCTCAAGATAGGGACACTAGTCGGCCTATGCCTTATCTCTTGATAGCTTTGTTTCCATCTCTCCGACCACACAAAGGGTCGCCCCTTCTTCGTCGAGGCTGATAACGGTGTTGCAACTCTTGAGAAGTTTTCAAAAAACCTCTGGTAATATCCAGCCAAACCTAGGAAACTTCATACCTCCGTCACACTCCTGGGTGGCTCCCAAGCAAGTACCACCTCAATCATCCCTGGATCCACTGCAACTCCAGCCTCTGATATGACATGTCCTAGAAAGTGAACCTCTCGGATCCAGAACTGGCACTTTGAGAGCTTACCATAAAGCTGGTGCTCTCGAAGTCTGTCTAGTACTACCCACAAGTGATAGGCATGTTCCTCCTCAGTAGTCGAGTAGATCAGAATTTCATCGATAAAGACTACAACAAAGAGATCGAGGTATGGCTTAAAGATCCTGTTAATGAGTCCCATGAACACTTCTAGAGTTTTGGTTACGCCGAATGGCCTAACCAAGAACTCGTAGTGGTCGTACCAACATCTGAAGGTCATCTTCCGCACATCCTCATTTCGAACTCTGAGTTGGTGATAGCCTGATCAGAGGTCTATATTCGAGAACCACCATGCTTCTTTCAGCTGATCGAAGAGGTTTTCAATCCTCGGTAGTGGGTACTTTGTCTTCACAGTCACCTTGTTGAGGCGCCGGTAGTCAACACAAAGCCTCAAGATCCCATCTACCTTCTTGGCGAACAGAATCAGGGTTGCCCAAGGAGAAACACTGGGATGGATGAATCCCTTCCCTTTCAAGTCCTTAACTATACCCGCAGCTCGCAAAGCTCCATGGGAGCCATCCGATAGGCTGGAGTAGATATTGGTGTCATCCCAGGGTACAAGTCAATGAAAAAGTCCACTTCTCTATGAGGAGGTAGACCTGGGACATCATCAGGAAAAACATCTGTGTATTGTTCCACCACTACAGGATATCTCGGACTCTCCACATCAACAGATCTGAGGGTAAGGCTAGCCAACTGATGAGTGATCAGCTGTACTCTCCTCCGAGTAAGTCCATCATGTGCTGCAAAGGCTCCATTCTCGTCGGTGTAGGTAAACCTAGTCCCATCTATGCGGACACACCTCACTTTACACCTAATACAGTCAATCTGAGCATTGACTGTAGATAATCAGTCCATACCCAAGATGGCATCATAAGTCTTCTATGCTGTTACTAGAATATCTTAGCTGAAGCTCTCACCTCCTAGAGTAAGTTCACACTGCCGGAACTAGTGTGTAATCATTGATTCTGGTCCTGTAGGAGTCTCTATCCATAAGGATCGATCCAACAGCTCTGCCAAAATCTCTGAGCTCCGAATAAGGGTAGTGGTAATGAAATAGTGATCGGCACCTATGTCTATAAGAACCGCAGCTAAGGTGGAGTAGACACAGATCGAATCTCGTATCATCTCCAGAGCACTGTGATCATAGACCTCAGCATCCTGGAGCTGAGCTCTCCCCTATCCACCTGCTCCCTGCAGTTGGGGTGGACCTCCTGGTGGTGGTGGTGGTAACATCTCGAAACGTCATCCACCGCCAACTACACGACCAGCTCCTCTGCCACGTCTGCCTACTTCATGCGGACCACCTAGATTAAATCTTTGTATCTGCCTGGGTGGTCCTTCAACCATCTATTGAACATTCAATTGACGGGTCGGATAGTCATGATCCATGTGACCCTGCCCACCACATGAATAACATTGCCCACTCCTGGAAAGTTTGTCTCCACTTCGGGTGCCCAGCACAACCGATCCTGAGTCATGTGGTCGTCCACCAATAGGTCTGGTCCTCTTGGACCTCTGTGACATCTGTCTACTTCCAGCCACAGAAGACTCCGATACGTGTCGATTGGTGGTGTATCTCGCTACTGGAGACTGCTCAGCAAGGAAACTATCCACTATGAGGGCTCTCTCTAACACCCATGCATGCGTCGGGATGCTGAGTGAGATCACCAAAGCTCTGATCTCTCACCCGAGTCCCTGCTTGAAGGTTCGGGCCCTGAAGAATGGGTCTTGTACCATATTGGTGGAGTAGCATGAGAGGTCTATGAACCTCATTGAGTACTGAGCTACAGTCATGCTGCCCTACTGTGGATGAAGTAGCTCCTGAATGCGCACTACGCGGAGAGTCGTTGGGACAAACTCTGCCTGAAATAGGATTTCGAAGTTTGCCTAGAGAAGCGTCATCTCATCATGGACCTGGAGCATCAAGCTCCACCATCTTCCCGCTACTTCCTATATAAGGTTGGCAGCAAGTATCTGCATGATCTCTGCTGGTATCCCCACCAGTCAGAAGACTCTCATCACAGCCTCCATCCAATCCTCAGCTGCTTGTGGGTCTGTCTCTCCCCTGAACCTAGGTGGACTCTGGTGCTGGAACTCATGCAACACTCTCAAGAAGTGTGCATCATCTTCTGTTGGGTCTGGTGGCATCGGTGGCCCAACGGGGAGTGGTACCACTGGTGCCTCATCTAGAAAAGGGCCATGCACCGAGGCCTCATCGATCGGTGGCCCATCTGTGCATACAACTCTCAGGACTTCTGTTGGTCATCTGCGGAGAGGCATATTGAAAGAAACAGATGTGAAACGGTCAAAATATTATACCATGTGAGATGACCTGGTTGAGATGACTTAAAAAAACTTTTGAACACGCACACGTAATCAGTGTTTCCGTGCACTGAGTCGGAAATCAGAAGTCAGGGTCCTGGTGTATGGATACGTCAGCCACTACACCAACACTGGACTCCCTGATCTGATAACCACACGCACTACGCTTAACACTATTGCTTCATAGAAAAGAAAGATCATATTCCTATGTTCTATGGTAGAACCTCCCTCTGATTCCAATTTTTCACGACCCATCCCCCGGGGCCCGTGTCGTGACCACCCCAAGCCCACCTTCCATAGGTCAGGGGCTGGCGACTAGCACCAAAGGTGTAATTCCCCAAAACTGGGAAGGCATTGCGTTTATAAACTGTAAACACACACAACAGATATGATCATGATTAAACTAAATAACCAACAAATGAGTACAGTAAGTGAAAAGGGGGCCAGAATACAAGCCCAACTGGAAAGTACAAGAAACTGAAAGTACAATTACAACTGAGGAAAAAGTAAAAACATCCAATGGGTCATCCTATGAGGTTCCTACCTAAAGGGTAGGTACAGATCACCTCCTCAGCACTCCACATCCGTATTTCTCCTCTGTGTACCGACATGCCATATGGTCCACCTCTGGGTACTGTCCAATCCCGGTACTCTCAGCCTCGGTCAGCGCTGTCCGTCGTCTGCATCCAACACAACAAGGTGCGGGCATATCCTGTGTAGGGGTGAGTATAATGATACTCAGTAGGGACCCTGAGACCCTCAACGTCTCAAAAAATTTAACAAGGATAAACCAAAAAGGATGAAATCAATAGATAACCCCACTTAGGTATATTCCCATACATATACCAAAGTTATCAAGTAATCCTTCTCAATCTTGAGGTAAAAACAAAAGTTACTGACTCAGCTTAACCAGGATTTTATTCACGTTATCGAAACCATGACTACTGGAGAACTCCACCTCTTTCGAGTACACTGGACCTTCCACGACACCAAGGCGCTTACCACTAACCTTGAACTAATGAGGTACTCCTCCTGTCGAGTGTCGTGGGTAGGCTGCATCACCAAGTCGCTCCCCACCGTGGGTATGCCGCCACAACCAAGTGCTCCCCCTAATAGCCTGCAAAGGTACTCCCCCAGTAGAGTATTGTGGGTCTACTGCCATAACCAGGCGCTCCTCCACCATGGGTCTGCCGCCACAACCAGGCACTCCCCACTGGGCTAGTCGAGTCACTCCGTGTCAATTGGCCAGCAGTCATCATGTCTCAACCAGCTACTAGGTCTCTGCACTCTATCTGCTTGTCTCTGGAAGGATCTGCTCCACAAGCTACTGGTCAATATTCCAACTGTCATGAAGTCCCACGAAGAAGTATCTCAAAGGTCCTCCATGTCATAGAGGACTCAACGCAACAGACGGTGCGTCAATGGAACACCTGGTCTGTGAGTTAATAGCCTTTTAACCCTGGGGGCCCGGTTGGATTCGTGCACAATCAAAACTGAACGTATCTCAACTATACCCCAAACTCTAGTGGGGTATACTCAAAGAGACTATCATGCTCCAAGATTAATAGGTTTGTTGACGGTTCGTCAAACAGATTCTCGGTGCCAATGATATGGCCAAAAGAAAGTAAAGGGTCGAAGTGGGCTTGGGTCCAGTCCGACCCGGTCGGACCAACCCGGCCCGACCAAGCCTGACCCATTGGGTCTGGCCCAGCCCGTTGGGTGAGCCAACCCGTTGGATTCGGACTAGACTGTTGGGCCTAGCCCACTAGACCATGAGGGGTCGCGAGAGCGCTGACCAGTCGCGAGGGTTCGGACTGGCCAGGGGTCGGTGTGAGGGCGGTTCAGCCCGGAGGGCACCACGAGGGTGAGGCTCGGCCTGTAGAGCGCAGTGAGGGCACGGATCAGCTCTGAGGGAGCTGTGAGGGGCTGGCTCAGGGCGGCTCGGCTTGGGGTCGGGGTGGCATGGCCGGGGTCGGGAGTCCGGCTCAGCCGAGCACCGTGAGGGGTAGCTCGGGCAGCTTGGCCGGGGAGGTCGGGGCCGGTTCGGCCAGTGGCGCTATGGCGCGCGAGGAGCCGCGAGGTGTGTGGGGCGACCGGGCATGCGGATGGCAGAGGTGCGGGTTGTGCGGGGCGCGCGGAGGCCAGGGCTGCTTCAGCCAGGGCACGGCATGGCTCGACCTGTTTGGCGCTGGTGGTGCGGCCTGCGGGCGGCGCGGTTCGGCCCGGCATGTGGTGTGGCCGGTGGGCGGCATGGTCGGGGCAGCTCGGAAGCCGACGGGTGGCGCGGGTTGCGGAGGCTGTGGGTAGCACGGTCGTTGCCTCTGTCACCTTCATCGTCTCGTCACCTCGTCATCATTCCGATGAACATCACAAACAAGAACAGTGGAGGGTTCAGGCCATGTTGATTTGGCCCACACCCTCCATGTTTAGGGTGGTATGAAGCGGTTCAATTATTTCTTAAATTTCAAATAATTATCAAGAAAAGAATATTAAAGAAAATCAAACAAACACCCCACATCTTCCCGCAAAAATAAATCCCATCCCACAAGGGAAATCATCCACAATGATTCTTTTTTTTAGAAGGGAAGAATTTACAAAATAATATCATATTCAAATAAAATCCCTACCTTGATCATTGTTCGTTGATGGAGTCGTGGGGAAGAAGACAGAGTTGTCATCGTTCGTCATGTCCACCACACACTTCCAATCCAAGCTCGTGCATCGGTTCATTGACGACGATGAGGAGGGAAGGTCAATCATCAAAGACATCCCACGTCGGTTGCCTCCGTAAGATGCTTCTAAGGAATAAGTTGAAGACGCTCCTCGTCAGCGTTCTTCATGGAGGAAGTTCTTCATTGGAGAACTTTCTCCCTATTTTATCCTCTCCCAAGTTCCACCAAGATGAATATGCCAATCCAAAATAATATATTAAGTTTATCTATTATTTAATGGTTGGCACAAAATTCAAAAATGAAATAATTAATTGATGTGTACAATTAATTAATTGGGAGGATTTGGCACATTAATGGCAAGTGCGTTGGCAAAATTAATGGGGTAGAGGAGGTCAAGAGGATCCCCCTCATTAATGAGGGGAGTTGAGAGGTTTTCAACAATTAAAATGGGGTTTTAGTCCCAAGTGGTCCCCACCACCGTAACCTCTCGCGGGAGGTTAGGTTCGAGTGAGCCCCACCACCATAACCTCTCATGGGAGGTTATGGTCAGGTGGTCCTCACACTTCAACTCCAACAAGGAGGTTTAGTTCTAGTGGACCCCACCTCCAAATTCTACATGGTGGCTCAAAAATAAAATAAAGCGTTGTTTATTTTATTTTATTATTCTCCACGAAAAACCCAAAAACTATCTTTTATTCTCAACCCACTTCCGTCGAGGATAAAGTCTCCTTAAAAGAATACCGGCGCAAAAGTTCAACAGTTCCCTCGGATTTCAATTCCGAGCACCATTTCAAAAGATATAAAAACTCTCTTGTACGTTTACTGAACGTACCCGAACAAAACTTCAGAAATTTATTCCCAGCACATCGGGCCTCGGAATCACAGGCCATCAATTTTCAAGGACTCGTAAAATTCCAATTTATTTTAAAAAAATTACATGGAAATTCCAGGTCTTTACATGTTCCATTATTTCTTAATAGTTTTTATTTATATTCTCAAAAACATCCTCTTGTATAAAATCCTTTTCCTTTAAAAAATATTCATTTCACTTAATTCTCTTGGATTTAATATCCAATTGTGTATTCTTGATATAAATGAATCAAACCATATTTTTATCCAATTGATAATTTTATTCTCAAATTATATAGTGCCCCATCATTATCTTGGATTTTTTTATCCACTCCTATTCATGTTTGGGGTATATTCCTTTATTCTCCCCATACTTCACTTTAGTGAATATAACTAGTATGGAGATATTTTAACAGGTGTGGAATTTTTTTTCAATATCTTCCACTTATTCATAATCAACCTCAAGCAAAGTGATTTAATTTTGTATGTTTTAAAAATAACTTATATAATAGACATTATATCTTATGTAGAAAAATTAATCATGTAACTTAATACGTCAATTAAAAATTCAACCGTCCTATTATCACTTCCAAAATTGCTTGTCTTATCTTCAAGACAGTATAAATATAAATATTAACATACCTTAGGATCATATTAATTTTCTAAACTTTTTGAGGTGGAAATTTTTTCAATATTTTTTATGGTATACTAAACCCCAAGTTCTTCTCCTTCTAATATTGATCTGACTTCCTTTCTTGGAGTACTTAAACCTTCTTCCTCTTTTGACAAAATGGAAAAATCATTTAACTAGTTTTTCTCTTTTTTTCTTATTAATAAATTTCTTAGTAGAAAGTAATTTTTGACCTAAAGTAGAAACAACTTCTCAAAAGCTAAATTTAATTATATTTTTTCAAGGAAAATAAAATATTCATAAGATAACAACTATAACATCAATAATCCAAAATGATGTGAACCCACACTAATACCATTTATAGAGATCTAGGTGGGATAAGACACTAATATGGAGGGGTGAATCTTTGGTACCTTTTTATGGATTCTCTTTTTAAATCAACCATTTTGGCTGGATATATCCTTTATCCCTCATTAATTTAAGTATCTCCTTTTCTGTATGCAAAAAAATCACTAAAAAGAACATATATAATTTTTCAATGTTCAACCTCAATGAGAAATTATATGGATTTTCATGATAAACCTATAGTTGTTTCATGTATTTTCTCATTGATTTTAATTTAAATGATCAATAATGAAGTAGAATTCAAAAAAAATATTAGAAAGGTATTATTCTCATCCTAAAAATGATAAATGGTATATTTATACTGGCATCGCCATTTTTTCAGTGGATCTTAACAAACTTCCTATGAATAGGTCCTAATATTTCACAAGCTTCTAATGAAGTGATCTATTGGCCTTGTTTATCTTTAATTCTGTACACATTGATATTTTATAATATCAATACAATACATCTTTCTCATATTCATCGATAGTCTTGGGCTTCTAGTGAATGCCATATATCAATAAAATTGTATGCAAGTTGGCTCATTACTCCTTCGTATGAGTATAAGATATCACTCCACACTATTTCACTAAAATATCATAATAGTCAACAAAAATTTCTTCATGATATTTCATGTTGTCTTTCTCATCACTTCCTTAAAGGATATCACTTCAACTCAAACAAATATCACTTATAATATTTTTTAAAGTTCTTAATGCATGATATCTGATGAATATTATTTTCAGGAAAAAAATATTTCATGCATGTTGTTATTTCATTAAACATTATTCATAGAACAAAACTAGTGCTTTCAACACACTTCTCTTCATGAAAGAATATCTACACATGCATGTAACACTATCTTATTTTTCAAATACTCATAGTCTAAGAAAAACTATCATTGAGCACACTTTATATATTCATTGAACATCATTTATATCAACATTGAAGTTCTTGTAATGTATTATTCATGTTCAATGTGAATTCTTTCACTCAACACGATCTCAATTAGTGTTTGTGTAATTGTTTTATATGAGATTTATTCCTCACTTTGTGTAGTTATACATTATATGTGATATTCACTCATCGTGATACATAAAATATATTGAAACCCTCATAGAATTATTGAGTATGGTTTAAACCATTATGTGTTCGTGGAACCATAACAACCTTTGTGTGGTCACGAGGAATAATGTCTAGCATGACAACACACATATTCTTATTCATGAATCTGGAGCTTCACCAAACCCTATACACTTTTCACAATTGGAATATTGTGATTCTATTTTTTCCTCTAGAGAACAATTTCTCTCAAAATGGTTAATTATAGTAACCCTATTGGTCTTAGATGATTTGTATCTCTAGGGAATGTCTCCACCACATTTGGATCTGAGTCTCACAACCTTGAATACCTATTTTTTAATTCCGATCGAAACATTGGAATACATGAAGATATTGATATGTTTCAAATGAATATTTCTTCCCTTACTTGGAAATTATTTTTATAACATCATCACATAATAGGAGTATACCTTCATAATGATCTCATCACATGCATGTGATAATACCACATGCTCCACCTTTTTCAAAATTATCTCACTCATACTTCCTCCAAATGCATGGAAATATCTTGTAACTATTAAAAACATGGACAAAATGATATTCATAAGATATTAGAATGTATTAAATATGCATATTTTATACATGATGCTGATCATTTCTTGTTTTGGATATGGTATCAGTCATTGAAGATGACAAGATTTTGGGTGTTTCTTACAAAAAACAAACAAGTGGCATTAGGGAGCTTGAATTTGAAGCAGATGAGTGTAGGTTGAATATGATCACAAAAAGTGATTTAATGGATTATATTCATGTGATTAGACATTTCATTTTATTTTCATATGTTTCTTAAAGAAATAATTGTAACCATTAAGCACCCATCCTAGACAGGTTTACAATTTTGTCAACCTTCACATTATAATCATTCCCATGTATACTACTTATCGAGTTGTAACTGTGGTGGGCACCCAAATACACATTCAAAAACAGCCATACATGGGCCATGCAACTTGCTTGAACAGTCCCTCGAGTAAACATGTGTTTCATGTGTGCGCATCATGATAACCTTCGTGCATCATCCTTCTAGGATCTATAAATCCAAAATCCTTCTTCATTCATATCTATATGGGTCAACCCTATCCCATGTGGTTTACCCCTAGCTCTCATAGGTGTGGTTGAGGGGGTTCTCAATTAGCCATTAGCTGGCCCATTTTTTATGAACACCCCTTATACTTAGTATAATATGAGAAAGTATGAAATTACCTATAATTTTTCAAAAAAATCATGTAACATAAAAATGTGTTCTCTCTCTTTTTTCAGGGTCATAAACTATATTAATAAAAATGAATATTTTCATGGACTTCATTTATCTTCATTTTAATAGAAAATTTTCTACCCACTAGCATATGATCATTAAATATTAAGATTCATTCATCAATCAAAATAATTATTTAAATATTATTCAAGAAAAAATATAAATATTCTTTGAATTAAATTTATTCTTATTCAAAATCATCAAATAAGTACTTACTTATCCTTACATGGTTTTCAATAAATTCCTTTTAAAAATATATATTTTCATAGTCTTCTTTTTAATAAATACTTCATAATCTTCCAATAATATTTGATAGGCATGGAACAAATTATTTGGATCTATTCATATTCACCATAATTATTATTCACATAATATTAATATCTTTTTAAAAACTAATACATCTTCTATAAAGTGGACTCAAAAAATTTAATTGGCTTTGTGATATTCAATATAACATGTTCCATGTTTATGTAATTTTTTATTTTAATATATTCTTGTTTTCAATTTAGTTCATCATTTTCCATGTTTCATCTCTATAGACATTGATCAATTTTCAATCTATGGATAAATAGATTCGTATTTCTATATTTATTCCTTATTTTACCTTACTTTTGTAGCCTAAGGGACTAGTATGTTTATGTAATGGTTTTTCAAGGTTTGAAGGGTTTGTAGGAAGTATAGTTCGAGAAACAGGGAGGTATTTAAACAAAGAGAAATAATTAGTGTCCCCCATTAAGATTTTATTTGACATTGGGTTCATTATATTATTTCATTGGGTACATGATCATTGGTAAAACAACATTTGGAATTTAGTTTATGTAGTAAAACATCCTTAGGTGGAGTGTTTTGATGGTTTGTTTATTAAGGATTATTTTTTATTTGAATCTCTTTTAATTTGGGTTTAGTTTACCCCATTTAGTTGAACTATTTTACAAGGAAATATTCTAAAATCATTATAGTTTATGTTGAAGTTTGTATGGGAGAATTTTTAGTATCATACTCATAGAAAATTAATGATTATGAATTATCCTATATAGATTTATTTTGAGTGTTTAGGTTCTTTAGTTCAAATGGAATCGTGATGATTTGGTTAAATCATAGTATTTCTTTATTGTATTATATGTTATCTTATTACACTATTAGTTTCATTTAAACTATTTTATATTTTATATTATATTCACATTTTTAATTTTTGTTATACCATGTTTTTTTTAAGGATGATGCACTTCTATTATTGTTTTTGTGTTTTACCAGGTGAGCTTACTGTTGACTTCTTTCAATTTATAATCACCTAGATGAATAAGTGTTTGAAGATGATAACATTAGTTATCATAATTATGTTTTATTTTATTTCTTATAATAGAATATGTTTTTCATAATGTTTTTTTCTATAATAATAAGGAAATAATTGGTGAATTTCTTTACTAAAATTAAAACTTAATAATTTAATCATAAACAAAATTTTAAGATGAAAATTTAAATAAAAAATTAATATACATAAAAAATAAAAAACCCGATAATTTTTTTATAAAATCTTGGTCAAATTTTGATTTTTATGAGTATGTATGCCTCCACTCCTCAGTTACTTAAGATTTCCTTTAAATTTCTAGATTTTGAGGTAGTTAAGAAACATAAAAGGAAAAAATACACATGATTTTTAATTATTGTAATAAAAACCCAATCCCCAACATTATTGGTAGTGCACACTGAAGAGAATAACAATAAAAAGTTGTTTATATTGTTTAAAAGAAATAAAATTTAAGTGAAATCTCTAATATCACATGAATATAAGATTTATTGTAGGATAAGAGAGATAGGGATAGAGGTTTAGAGAGAGATGTAGGGGAATTATAATATGATAAATGTTAAAAAAATCCATAAAATGAGTGAATTATTGGTAAAAAACAACAACCAACAATATTTGTCTACTATAGAAGCTATATCCTGGTGTTGTTATAGCTTCTTCATGATATTTTAGGTGTTTAGAGTTATCAGAAGTCAAAGGGACCAATTAGGGGTTGGATATAATCATTTTATTTACCAATATCAATGGGATTGGTTTTCCTAAAAAATACTCGATTATAGTTATAATTCACCATAGTATATTTATTAATTGCATGATATAGGACCATTTAAAATGTACATATAGTAATCTATTATTAAATAATACAAACTAATAGTGAAACATAATTATTCATTTTTTCAAATATTTATTAAGCAAAGAATAAACCAATTTTAAATATAATATTTTATTATGTAATTAAGATAAAAACCCATAAGTGGTGTGAATGAAGATAAACCATTGTGAATTTTATTTCTCCATATTTGTGAAGCTTTTTATGAACAACAAACATTAACAAATTTAAGATAAAAAATATGAAGGATAATTGAAAATATAAATTTTTATGTTTATTTCTCCCCCTTTTGGATTATCAAAAAACATAAAATAAATGAAAAATAATAGTCATAATAAGAAATTTAAATGAAATAAATAGTTAAAACCAATCATAAAATATAAATTTTAACCATATAACAAAACATAAAAAGTTTAACAAGAATATTATAAGTGTTCTAAGTTATTCTTTCATTTAAAAAGAATCCATCGGAGATATATCACTCCATGAATCACACAATTACTTGTGTGTATTTAGTGAGGTACTTAATGATAGAATGTGAATCATTCATCTTGGCTTCAAGAATATATATTAAGATATGAATGAATCCTATGAACCTTGGTAGTGTTTTAAAGATTCATGTTTCCATTTAAACATATTATCTAGAGGTTCTTTATAGGATCATATTTTTTATGTATCATCATTATAATTGTTAATTTAATTGGCTTTAAAAGACAATTTTTCAAAGTTGACCTAAAAAATGAATGTAAAAAAAGAAATTATAGATGCATTTACTCATTATTAAATTCATGGCGATGATAGGTGAAAAAATTATTAATAATTTATCTAGATAAACATCAGAACTCTAGTGTGATAGATGAAAAGTTTAATGGGAATGAAAATATTTACCGTTAGACCTATTAGAACTCTGGTGAACTTGTACCGTATGTTTGATGGTTTTTTATTATAATAAGAAGAAAACGCCAAAAACATATTTAGTGAAAATTCAATTTGAGGCTTAAACCACTATAAATGTTTCTTAAAATCCACACAATATAAATAAATATATGGGAGAACTTAAAACTCACAAAAATTATTTCAATTTTAAATTTAATCATTTAATGTATTTTTTGGAAATATAATTAAATAAAAAAATACCAATAGATATTCATGAAAGAGGTACTAAATTATTATTAAATATATAAAATCAATATTTGAAATAAAAAAATAGATTGATCTCAAAAATTATTTAAAGATTATACATAATGTAAAAAGTATATATATTGATCAAAATTTTCAAAATATATAAATTTTAAAATAATATTTAATTTAGATCATGTTAATGAAAGAATTATATTTTATCCATTACGATCTCTCCGTTAATAAAATCAAAACATTATTTATAATTTTGTTAAAATATATAATCTTTTCGGTGAATGGTGCTTAAAAAATCATGTTAGATATCACTTTTTTGAAATTGATCTCTTAAGAAGTGGTTCTTATAGTTAGAATGATTAGTTCATGTGTGTTAAATAGGATTTCTTGATATACAAATTTTACTACCCTTGTTAGTCTTAATGGATACATGATTATAAGATAGAACATTGTCTAGAAGATTGTTCCATAACCAAATGATTTGAACATAAAAAATCCATCCAGCTATATATTTCATTTTTGTGGTATAGAAGGAAAATGAATTTTTCTTCTTTATACTCCATCACAAGTTCATAAAATAGATTTCCACATATTTTTTTATTTTTATAATCATTTAATTAGATTCATTATTAAAATAAATCTAGTAAATAATATTTTTACATCAGTTTTTTTAACTTGTGTAATAAATTTCCATTATTGTTAGTTATTAAAATAACAATTATAGAAAACATTTAAAATATGTAAAATCGATATGATTTTTACATTAGTTATTTAATAAATGCAATAAAAACATTTTTTATGTTTTTATTTAATATCTAACATAAAAGGTATTTTTTAGGTTGTCTATTTAAATACTCGATGTAAAGAATTAGTTTATTTTAAAAATATAATTTTATAATACAGTATACAAAACTTGTAAATAGAGAGAACCAAAAGTAGTAAAGAGAAAAAAACCAGTGGGAAATAGTATCACAAATGAACTTTATTAAAAAATATTTATATGAAAACATTATTTAAATATAAAAAAATTACAATTTTAAAATTAAACTATAAAATCTAATTTTAAAATAGAGATAAACTGAAAATAAATCAAATTTGTAGAACAATCCTACCATCCTCCACATAAATGATTTAGATATTTTCCACTATAAGGGACTGGATCATAAAAAAGCTAACAATTTAAATGAATTTATTCAATATGTATTATCAATATAATTATGAGATAAATAAAAACTAAAGATCATAACAAAATATAACATTGTTGAATTTTATAACTATTCTAGTTATAATTATTTTGTATATAAATCATAGAAAATAATATTCACATTTGACTAATACTACTTAACGATTACGTTTCTACTTAAAAATAAAATTTCCATTGAAATGAAATTTCTAGGTATATGAAAAATAGAATTAATTATAAATTATATCCCCGTTTTTCACACATATTTATTATTTGTATTCCTCTTTCCTAATGACTGGTTATAATGATTCCATTCCCTATTTGGAAAATATATGTATGAAATAATACAAGACATTATTATAACATATAATTAGTAAAATAATCCAACATAAATATCTAATACTTCTTAAATGTTTTCATGCACATCACTATTTATTGAGTATAACCAGTAAATAGTATTTTGTTTTGGATAAAATAACAAAAAATCCAATGGACACTAATATAAAAAAATATAATGTGAGTGGTTATTTAATTAATATAAATAACACTTTATGAAATATATATTTCATACCCCTTAAGATAAAGAATCCTTCAACACTAAATTTCATTATTATGATATCTTTGAGGAATATATACACTTCCATCTTCATCCTTCATTGTATTCATTAGTGGAGAAATAAATTGTGGGTCCATGAATCCATACACTAATGTTGTATCATATTAAATATTGAGTGTAAAAACATATCTAATAAAAAATATAATAATTAAGTTAAATCAATAAAATTTATATAATTGAAAAAATATATTATAATCAACTTACATAGAAAATATTGTTATCACTATGATTCCCAACATATCTATAGTTACAAGATCCATTATATATCTCTTAAAAATCATCATAATCATATAATTTCTGTAAATTTAAGCATTCATTGGTAGCTTGTAGACATCTAAAAACATAAATCCATATGATGATAATTTTTAAATCCCAATATAAAGAGTATATTCAAAGTTAAAGGGGTATAAACATGTTTTTCCTTTCCATAAGACATGTATTTACCTTTAATGTATTCCAACATATATATATATACATATATATATAGGTATGTACATTAAAATATTAAAAAAAATTAAACACTAATATAAAATATATTATATAATTTATGCATATCTTATGGAAAGTTTTTGTAAAATTATATATGGAAAAATTAAAAAATGTCAGACACCTTACCTAATTATAGAAGCCTTTTCTCTTGGGAATGGTACTCTACCTGGTAAATCTATAATATCATGAACATATACCATATACTGATATATCTTCATCCACTGATGATGTATGTTATACCCTATTATTATATTGCCCCATATATTATAATGTAATATTGGGAATCCTCAATAGATAAGTCATTTTAGATGGGAAGCTATGAAAGTTGAGGTGTATAAGTGTGATTTACAGGTATTGGTGGAGGAGGGGGATATGATTCGAAAGGTGGAATATTGGGATATGCATCTTGAAATTATCTATGCATGTCATTAAAAATAAATGGTACTAAAGCTCTAATCCTATCCTCCATCATATCACCCATCTCTCAAACTTTATCTTATAAATAATATATTTTTTCATTATATATATCTTCCTATAAGGAATTACACGAATAAGAAAATATTTTTTTAACTGATACACCCACCTTATATCCTTTTATGTAACCCTGGTGTTTGGGATTTCCTAATGAAGAAGATAAAATATCAATTCTTCCCACATGAATAAAGGTCACATGTGTTTTTTATCCCTAAAGGCTTGTTATGTAGAATATTTGAAAAATTTATTGGTGAATGAAAAAATATAAAGAGTTTAAAAATTACATAAATAACACTTGAAAATATTCTCAGCTAAATCCCTTGAGTGTTTTGTATGATATTTTCCCATTTTGGATAGTTTTTACCTTAAACATTTTTATGTCCACTTAGGGGGTAAGAATGGACAATATATAATGATCCTAAAGACTCAAATATTTATTTTTTTTAAAAAAAATTATTCATCATTATATTTTCCAATAACAAATACTCTCCATGATATTATATTATTTTTAATTATTATTAGTATATCAAACCCTCTTTGGAATTATTCCTAAGTATTTTTATGGGAGAATATTTTTTTCAATTAAATTTACCATTACATAAGTTTTAATATGATAGGTAAGGTTAAAGTTGTGTTAAAAGGCCTTTCATAATGGTAAAATCCACTTTTCAGGACTTGTATAAGGGTAAAAAAAACTTTTCCACTAGTTGCTTAATGCTTAAAGGGCTATTGCGTAAGGGTAAGCCGTGAGTATATACACTATGTAATAATAACCATACATTTCATAAGTGTATTTCTATAATGAGTTTGCGTAACCAGTGGTTTTTATAAAGGTAATGACTCATGTGAGGGTCCTATGTTAGGTTAAAATGGAGTCACATAAGGGTAGTATATGTAAAATATAAGGGTAAACCAAACATTCTAAATCTTATATTAGGGTAACCTGGATATTGTGTAAGGGTAGGTAAAATTGTTAATATTGCATAAGGGTAAATTTATTACCCTAAAATAATGGTTAGGAGTTTTGTAAGGGTAAATAAAAGTTACCATTATGCAATGTTTATTATGAGGAAAAAACATTTCCCTGTTTCCACTTCTTCTTCCCTAGATCAACCCTGTAACACATTTTAATGATTTTTAATGCCATATAATCGAAGAATAAAATACTTGGGATCTTTTAAATCCTTAACTAATAATTATAGATTAAATTAAATAATTCGCAATTATGAATCATTTAAAACACAAAATAAATCATGATATTTAATTAGTGTGTTTTTAATGGTGAACTTAAACCTGGTTTTTTATTTATAAAATAGCCAAACCATCACAAAATTCATTTTTAGTTGATCATTTGAGGTCGAGATACCCAATAATCCCATTGAATAATGACTATGAAGACTATATGATCAAAAAAGGCTATTTTTCTATTTTTTATGTATGAAATAACCCTCACCTCTCTCCACTTCCTCAGTGTAGTTCATAAGAGATATAATTCCAGGTAGTATTTTATTATTTTCTCCTATTATAATTATATTTGTAATCATGAAATAAGACTTCTGGATAAATATAATAAAGAACTATTTAATGATAATAATTAGTAAATTATTAAATAATAATAAAGGATTATTATCATGGAATATCAAAGATTTATAAAAAAATATTATCTCACACATATTATTCTAGAATGATAGAGTATTATCACATGCTTTTTTATTATTATTATTTGAGGAAGAAATTTATAACACATGTGTTGGGATATTTTTTTTAATAACTTGAAAATTATCCATGAAATAATAACTATTAGCACATGTCATATTTATTTTCTTTTTGAAATAAAATAGTTAGAAATTGTTTTAGGAACCCCTGATGTACCATGAAAATGAATATTCCAACAACTATGATAATAAATCCCAGGTGGAGGTATTTTTTGGCTGTAAAGGTTTCTACTCCATGTTTTGGCCCACATATGGTGTTTTATCTTGAAATTAACATCTTATAATTTGATTTAGGATGTTCCTTACCTTTTAGGGACCTTGTTTACATATGTTTCCATGTTATGATTTTTGTGATAGGATAACTTATAACCCTACTTGAATGTGATCACATGTGGGTGTGGGTGTGTGTATCCCATGAGACCCATCATGATTTTTGATTCCAGGAGTATTTATAGAGTAAGTTGTTTCAATGTTTTATTATGATCATAAGTTTTGTTTTGTATTGTTGTTATATTCTTTTAGTGATATACTATACTTCATATACTCAACCTTGTATTTGTATTACTATGCCTTAGAGGTTTTTTTTGAACTTGATTCAGGTATACCATTGTGTGTTTTTTGTCCCTTATAGGGGGAGTGTGAAGAACTTGTGATGACGATGATGATGGAAATGAGAATAGAGAATGGGTATGATAGTATGGGGTCATAAACCAAGGAATCATGTTAGGGGAATGTTGTAATGGGGGCCTATCCCAAGGCATAGATGGGGTACTATGATCTAGAGGTATGACCCAAGAAGAATTTGAGATATGATGGTTTGGATCCTAATCTATTTTGATGCCTTGAGATCACTGGTAAACATTTATGAGCCTTGTGAGTTGTTCTTACTCTATTTTTCATTACATTATAATCCTTTTTGGCATGGAGGTTAAGAAAGTACAACTATGGGTTTGAGGCATCTTGGTTATCTTGTAAATGATTAGATATAGATTGTATGTTTTTATTCTTATTAAACAATTATTTTCATCATGTTATACAATTATTGTACATGAGAACACATGATATTGAATCATTTGTGGTGTCATACTAAGTCTTTTGTTCATAACCTACTTGATGATTTCAGTGTACTTATAGATTACATGACTAGGGATCTAGCAAAGGGTAATGGCCCTTAGGTGGATAGCTCAGAATAGAAACATAGAGCTTCTAGTAAACTGGGATAGACTCTGAAGGACCCCTCATTTTTGTTTTTTTATCTTCCATTTATACTCTAGATTGGATTCCCACTCTGGGAGATTTTTCATTTATTATATGATATGTATGCCATCCTTCACTTTCTACATTTTATTCTAATTATTTACTATTCAATTATTTTTTTATTTTTCCCAGGACATAATGTTTAGTGTATTTTCCCTAACTGATATACATAGACCCTCACTATTATTCAGAGGCCTCTTGCATATGGGGAGGCACACATGAGGTCATATGGCACTCTGGTTATGGCCCAATGGCTCACGTTAGGGTGTTATAGAAATAATGTATGAGGATATACATTTTTTTATGGGATCTCTTGATGAGATATCTTTAGTTCTTATTAATTAAGGAAAAAATCATTAATAGGATTATTTTTTGTGACAATTCAAAATAAACTTTCAAAAAATGATATTTTAATTACTAAAAATGATTATTTAAGTCTACTTTCAGTAAACTTCTTCTAAGTATATATATCTATAAAATTATATATATCAAATGGATTTTCATTTTGTTGAATAAAAATGAAATGTGATGTTAGTGTTGATTAAAATCCTTCCATACCCTAGTAGAAAAAGATAAACATTTCTTCCTAACTTCATTAGTGTCTTGTAAATAATTTCCCATATAATTAGAAGTAAAGAATAACCTATATTTGTAAAAAATATGTCATGATAAATAAAATAATAACAAATGATCTTACAAAAATGGCCAATCATATCTTAAATAGTGTCATATTGTAGAAACATAACAAATGACCTTACAAAAATGGCCAATCATATATGAACTATTGTCATCTTGTCAAAACATCACCAATTGGAAATATAAATGCTTATATTGTCTCGATCTTCCATAGGAATAAAACTCCTAAACTCTTTTAAATTTAAACCCCTGAGATTACCATTACCATAAAACATCATTGATATGCTCTCATCTTGGATAAGAGTAAGTTATAATTTAGGTAAACATGTGATACCATGTTTATCAATACTACAATCTCTCTCATTACTTTTAAAAGATAAAGAATCTTCTATAGTGGAACGAGGATTATCCTCCACAGAAGTATGTGTATAGTCCCCCCTATACGATATAAATATTTTATATTTTTTATACAACATTATCAAATTATTAAAAAAATAATATATGATTATAAATATCCAACTCTAATATATTATATTAAATCAAATTTTAAAAAATCAAAAAAATCTAAATTAAACTATACCCATTTTTATTCATGTCAATTAAATTTCTTACTAAAATTCTAAAAATAAATATTGGAAATATTTATTGGACATAAAATTATATAGATATAAGAAAACCAAATTATAAAATATTATTCAAATATGACTATTAGATATAAATTTGAATAAAAAATTTCAAATGATGAAAAAACATCTTTATCATTTTCATTAGAGTAGTTAACAGAAATGATAAAAAATAATGATAACATTTGTGAAAGATGAAATTATATAAATAGAAGAAAACAAAATATAATATTTTTTTATATAAATCCATTAGTTGCATATAAAATTGTTTAATAAAATATGATACAAACTAGAGTAAACTAAATTAAACAAACAAATAATTATATTTGTTAAAATATTTGACTTTAGTAAAAAATAAAACATGAAATAGTATATATCAAATTTTGAAATATTTAAAAAAATTAACAATAAATAAATATATGTTACTTTTAATATTATCATATCATTAAACATTACTTTGCAATATTCCTTCATCATGATCATTCCTTATGCCACAAACCATGTTTACATTATGACCATTAATATCCTCAAATAATATTTTAATCAAAGAAGGGATATCACATATTTCATCATTGTTATCAAGTTTATCGTCAAAAAAATATTTATTTTTTATTTGAATATAATAGACCACGACACTTTTGATGGATTAAGAATATAATGAATTTATTTTTCCTGAATTTCCAAGATAAATGTGTTATATTTAGATTTCAATATATCCTGATTTATTATTTTTATACTGAATTCATCATGTTTAATATTTTTTTTAATGAAAACCCATTTACAGTTGAACATATGAACTCAAAATATAATATAAAAAATTTCCAAAATTTCTTCAATAACTACATAA
Organism: Viscum album; assembly: GCA_963277665.1. Lineage (NCBI taxonomy): Eukaryota > Viridiplantae > Streptophyta > Magnoliopsida > Santalales > Viscaceae > Viscum > Viscum album. The sequence continues at coordinate 349,172,481 of OY728137.1, forward strand.
TATGATCTTGATGTAGAGATTGGTTTTTTTCATTTTTCACTTGGAAAATGTTTTACTTCAGTGAACACCAATACACTTCTATTCTGAACGAAACTTATGTTTTTTTCATAAATGATATAAAATTTATTTCAATTAATATCAAATGTGTACCATGATATAACATTTATACATGGGTCACCTGACAACTTTCTCAGTGTTTCTAACACATCGGATCTACAATACCTGCTCTCATTAAACCAATGAAGAATGTTTTATTATTCTCATTTAATAACAATATATATTTATTATTTAAAATAATATTTTCACACATTTATATGCACATTTATATATTTCTAATCATCATATATGTTATTCATGTTGTATAAATTTTCTTTCCTTATTTGTTCATTTTTTTGTGATTTTTTTTCAAGCCCCAGATCCCCTTTCCATCAAAACTGAATCATTAATGGTTAGATACTTTAAAAATGATGTTACCCACTATAGACAAGAAAGATATATGAAACTTTACAACATCCTCATAAATATATTTATCAATAATTGATTTTTTTGGTTGATATTAATTCTTAAGATACCTCTTAAATATGTTCATATTCCTTTCAAAGGGATACATCGAATTTAGATATAAATGACCACAATTATTAATTACATAAATTAAATAAACCATTAAATGCATTGTGATATAAACAAATATGGTGATAAACTATATCATTCTCTAATTTTTTTAATAAATTCAGATCCATCACTTTTCTAAAAATAAAACTAAACAAATAATATACCTTTAATATAGACAGTTTAACATGGATGGGTAATATTCCACTCAATGAAACTGGTAGGAGATATTGTATAATAATATGAAAATAATGATATTTCATTTTTTTAAATCAAATCTTTTTCTGAAACAAAGTTCTATACATTTAAATAATAACATTGAGGCACATTGATACCATGTAGGTATTGGAAAAAAATGATTTTCTCCCTCATGGATAATGCATGAAAAGTGAGGGGAAATTGTATTCATTTTTATTATTGATCACGAGCAAACTCCAAACATTTTCCCATTGATAGTTTATCCAATATTATATTCAAACCACCATTCATATAGCCTTTAATATCCAACAATGTTTCAATCTATCTATCATAAATATTCTTCTCAACATGCCTTAATTCAATGTTATGTTTTATTTCATTATATCTCTAATATGGAAGCTCAAAAAATATTGATCATTTCTACCATATATTTCTATCATTAAATGGTCACTCTTTCTTCAAAAATATAACATTAATGTTTTTCATCCTCTCAAAATATTGATTATTTTATAGAGTATATGGATCTATATATAATTCTAAAAATCCATTTAATTCATTTTTTATCATAGAAAAAAGTGATCTATAGTCAAATGCCTTCAATGAAACATGTACACTATTTTACTCGAGTATTGTATTTGAAAAAATGAAGTCCCCTCTTTACAAATTGGACAAGATTTATGCCCCTTAACACTGTCTCTAGAAAAAGTTACATATGCTAGGAAGTCATTTATAGAGAACATAATCATTTCATGTAATTGAAAATATTCCTTTTCATAAGAATCATAAGCTTTGATACCTTCCTCCCATAAGTATTTTAAATCATAAATTAATTGTTACAAGTAAAAATTAATGTCATTTCCATGTTATTTTAGGTTAAAAAACCAATAAACTCAATATAATATATTTTTTATTTATACAAAAATTTGACAATATGTTAAAAATTATCAAAAAAATCTATCCATGAACTATATTTGATACTAAGGTTATCATATGGATTCATTCCATTAGTGCACAATACAAGATTCATATTTCTAACATCATTTCTAAATTTAGGAAATTATTGATCAATTTTCTTCCATTGTGGAAAATTAGTTGGATGGAATAATTGCTTTTATATATTTTTCATCTTCATTTCATATTAACCATTTTACATCATTTAAATTTTCAAATAAATATTTCAAATTATGAATTATAGGAAGATTCCAAATTTTCATAGTAGGTGTCTTGGTACTTACCATAATATATGAGTAAACTTCTGATTTTTGTTTCATCATATTCTAATATGTCTTAAAATGAGGACACTCTAAAAGACCATGGTTATCCTTCCAATATAACACACAATCATTGGGGTGGGAATGTATCTTCTTGTACCCCAATCCCATGGGTAATAATATTTAATGCATTATAATTTGAATATATAATATCATATTCTTTATGGATTATGTCTCTCAACAGTTGTAGTAATTCTCTAAAAATATTGTCACTACATCCATTCATGGATTTCAAGATCATCAATATTATCAATATTGATAAAATTATGAATTTAAAACAACTTGGATACAATGGATTTCATAATTACCTTATAATCACTCAATGAATAGTGTTTTCTCAATTTGATCCACTTCAATATCATGAATTATTTCATCAATTTGACCAAAACTATCATTTTCAAAATATTTATCATCATTAAATCTTGATTCTAACCAATTTCACCTTAAAAAATATAATTGCTACATCTCATATTAAAACAATTTCAAATTGAATAATTTTGTATTTCGATGCTTTCAAGATTTATTATATTTGAACAATTCTGGCATGGATAGAAAATCAGTCACTTTCAACTATTAAATATAAGTTAATATATTTTGACCTTTAGATTTAAATTTACTCTTATAAATAATTATACAAAAATGTGTTTACTTTTATTATCATTGTTCACTATGTTATGAATTACTATTAAAGCGTTATTTTTTAATTAGATAAAAGTCAAATAAAATATTTTACTTATCAAAATTTTCTATTGAAATTTTTTTATATTTTTTTTTATTAAAATAAATTCAAAAAATATTTATTTTTATCAAAAAACATGAGGAATAATTTTTTATTGACTTAGTTAATTATTTTTAAAATGTAAGAGAAAAAATATTTATAAAATATAAATGAAAATTATTTTTAAAATTATTTATTTTAAATTTCAAACAAAAAATATTATAATTCAATTAAATATTTAAAAATAAAAAAACTCAATATAAAATAAATAATTGAATATAAAATAATTATAACTTATAACACAAAAAAAATTAAATTAATAAAAACTAATAAAAAAAATGACACATTTTTAAAGTTCATACTTTACCTTATAAATTATGAATTAATTTAATTATTATAATTTATATATGAAAGAAAATTATATAATTAGATAAAAAAATTATTTATATATAATTTCCTATGAATACCCATCAATCCGTGTTTTGTTTTTAAAAATTATCATTTTTAATGAGTAAAGATATATTAAAAAATTGATGAGTATATCTAAAAGAAAAAAAAATTAAAATCAATTATAAAAATCAATTACAATATTTTAATGAAATATCACCAATTTTTGAATGTGTAAATTAATGGAATATTAGGATTTACCATCAATGTTTTAACCTTCAGGATTGAAATAATAATAACATAACATAAAATAATCATAATGGTAAATGATATAAGAAAAAATAATTACAATTTATAAGTATTTATAATAAAAAAATGTTTATCAAGGTAACAAACCGACCCATGATACCCTCAAAAACTAGTACCCAAGCCAGTATTCCACAATCCCAAAGGGCATTCCCAATCCCCAAGGGCTGGAAGCTAGCACCCGGGCATCAGAAAAACCAAAGGGAATGATTTCACACCACATGAAGTAGACAACATGTAATATATATACAAAGAAGAAAGAAACAATGTAAGAAAAAACAAAAAGATATATGCCATAAATGAAAGAAACAAAAGAAGTGATACAACTCAAAAGAATGTAAACACACTCTAAGGTACGATTTCAACAACAAAGCACAAAATATAAAATGATAAATGAATGCTCTATATCATAAGTGAATGACATCCCACTATCTCACCACCAGCTACTTAAGACCAAATTACTAAAACTTCACCACCTCACTATGACGCCTTTCCTCATCCAACATCAAAAGACATAATTAGGTCTACACACCATCGAATGAGTGTGTAAGGTGTGATTTAAACAATCTCAATAGGATCCCGCCTAGGTGTTCCATAAAAAGTGTCTATATAACCATTTTAAAATGTTCAATTTTAAAGAAAAAATAGCATGATAATAATTTAAATGGTTCTTATATCAACACCATGGATAAACATTCACCATTTTCCAGAGTTCTAAATAATCTAGGTAAAACCATTTCCAAGAATATAACATATATCAAAACATTTAATTAAATCCAAGCAATAAAAACCAAATCAAAGGTATATGACACCAAGGATCACTAGATTTTTGTTTAGCTTTTATACTCATACCCAAATATATTCAATCATGTTCATCAAGCCCCTAGATAAATACATCAAATATATGGAGTAGTGAAACACCCACTAAAGTGAACCTCTCAATTGTGTCTAAATTTTACCTAGGACACATGACCTATGGATTATAGGAACACCCCATGAGTGAACCCTTCGATGGTAACAATAAACGAATCCTATTTCGGCACCATCTACATAAGTACCCAAGGATTCTCATCTGCCCATTTTCCTAATCATTTCATCCAAATCATTATTTAGAAACAATTTCATAAATCCACTTCACAATTCATTGAAATAAGTTTTATTTTATCATAACAGGAGAAACCCACATATTCTCAAAAACTCTTTTACAAACAAAAAAATCATAAAATCATTCTAGTTAATTTAAAATAAATTATAAAACCATAACATTCATGGTTCATCCAAAATAGGTTAGAAACAGAGCCACCAATCTCAACTTGGGTCATACATGCCGACAATGGTACCACCAATATAGGAACACAAAGACAACAACAGAGTACCTATAATCCATTCCAACATATTAGAATCAAGTTCCATAAATAAAACATATGGTGGAGAGGGTATATCATAACACAACTAAAATAACATGCACCTTCCTCACCACAACCATTATATGACTGGCCCTCTGAAGAATATCACACTTAAAATCTAGAAATGATTAAAAAAACATCACCATAGGATCAAAAAATAAACAATACAGCACCGCACCACTTTCTTTATCAAAGGAAATGAATAATTAGAAATATCACTTACCAAGAAGAAATGAAACCATCGTAATAGAGATAAAATATTTAATAGATGAACTCAGAATGATAGGAGATACCCAAATCAAACCTGGAATCACCTTGGTTTCGAGGGAGTAGTGACTTTCCCAATAGTGAGATATCAAATGTACATAATAATAAAACCCTACCAGGATGATGGATTTATAGTGTAAATCTGAAACCTATAGAATAATATCCCCATAATGTGTTTTCACTACAAACACATCACCTCAAATTAAATTTACCTAGATTTATTACTTTATGATATAAAAGGGGATCTAATGGAGTAAAAACAATTTATGACATAAAAATGGATTTTACAATTTGTAGGATTATTGCAATGTAAAAGTTTTCAAGTCATGTTCCCAATGTCAAATTTACACCATAAAAACATATTCATGATGTAAAGTGGTCTTATAAGAAGTACCCAACCCAGGGCCTGTAGAAATTCCCCCAAGTAGTTATAATCCCTCCAAAACCAAAAACAAACTCTTAAAATTAAAAAATAAAACATTTTTATATAGGAAATTATAATTTACCCACCATAAGATATTACATCCCCCATAAGTCATGTGGAATAAGGGTTCTCTGAAAAGAGGTGTGGCCATTTATCCATCACTGAATATTCATGATCCCAAGTATCATGAGAATCTGATTTGTGTCTCTATAACACTCTAACCAATGGGATAGAATTCCCATGCACGAGTTTCACATTAGAATAAAAAATATCCACTAGATTACGTACAATTGAAACATATGGCTCCATCTAGATCTCTTCCCAAAACATAATGTCAGAGGGATTAGGATGGTAATTCTTAAGATCAGATATATGGAAAACATCTTGACTACCTACCAACTAAGCTAGTAATTCCAATCGATACACAACCTTCCTAAGCCACTCCATAATCTAAAATGGTCCAACATATCTTGAATCCAACCTTCCCTATTTCCAAAGAGAAAGGTGATCCAACTGAGGAGAAACCTTCAAAAAAACTCAGTCACCAATAAAAACTCAATAGGATGACATTGGAAATACTTATATGATTTATTCCTACTCTAAGATATAATAAGATGCCAATATATATTGAAAAACCTTACCAAAAGATCCAATATTATACTGAATCATACAAGATAGGCCACACCCACCTCTTCCCAATAACGAGGGGATCTGCACGAGTGACCATTCAAAACCTCAAAAAGTGTCATTACGATCAATAACTAATAATTGTTTTTATATGAAAACTTGACCATTTACAGATGGCTATCCCATTGTCTACAAAAATCCAAGGCATAGTCATGGATCACATCATCCAAGATCAAAATAGCATGATATGTCTGACCATCCTTTTATGCATAGTAATCTATACAAAACTAGAACTAAGACCCCATCACCTCTTTTAGAATTTTCCTGAACCAAGAGGTAAAATTGGGATACCTTTCTGATATGATAGTATAGGGAAGCCCATGTAACCTCATAATACTCTACGCATAGTGTTTACCTAGATCTTTAGATTTAGTGGTGTTTCTAATCAAAATAATATGAGAATATTTCATTAACTGGTCAATCACCACCTTGATAGCATTATTCCCTCAGGGAATCCACGGTAATCTAGTAAAAAGGACCATTGAAACCTTTTCCCATTTTGAAACCATAAATAAAATAGGTTATAGAAAACCAAAAGGTTTAATATACTACGTATTTATCTATTGGATGGTGTAATAGTGGGACACAAAATCAGCAATGTCATGCTTCATACTCATCCACTAGAAACTTCATCTCATTTCATAATACATATTCATAGTTCTTGTATTAATATCCCACAAAGATCTATGAATTCAAAAAAAAATTAACTCTTTGTTGACTATAGGATGAAAAAAACAATCCTTAATTGGTTGAATAACATTTTCATGGATAAAATAACCAAAAAATGACCTTCTTTCCATATAAGTTTTTTCAAATTCCCCTGAATTCATTAGACTACTATTGTACCAGAAGAATATACTCAAGGAGAGATGATTATAATTGAAAAGTGGTCATAAATATACCAAAAACATCATATTGGGTTTCTATATTCAACTGAATAAAGATCCCCCATAAGGTTCCCCTCTTCCTTTGATTCCAAAGCCGCCTTCGATGGAACTTTCCAGCTGAGAGAATTTAAAATGATAACCCCTTCCCCTGGATATAGGAGATATTTATGTCAAACATATGAAGTTATTCCAACCCCAAATACTAACTGATATTCAGGTATTATGAAAAAATATATAGGTTATAATTTTATAGATAGAAAATAATTTGAACCTCTCCCTAAATAGATAATGTCACTGACATTTAAGCGCATATATAAAAGTGGAATGCTCTAAATCATGAATGTGGTGGTTCTTCTCATGTCAAAAAATTTGATAAGAGACATAGGCTATAATATGATTATAATATATAATAATGTAACCCATAATAGTAGTATAAGAATAATAGTATACAATATTCCCCTTACTCAGATAAGGTAAGATTAGAATAGTATCTAATGGTAGAAGCTCTTTCAATTCATTAAAAGAAAATTGACATTTCCCATCCCAAGTGAACCTCACTCCCTTCTAGGCAAGAGTAGGTAAGAGTGATTCCAAATTCAATTAATACTTGATGAATCATTAATAGTATCTAATAATACCAAGGAAGCTCTTAATATTAAAGACATTTCATGGAACCTCCCATGATAAGACAATATTCACCTTATTTGGATCAACTAAAAAGCCATGAATAGAAATCATGTTCTCTAAGAACATCAAAACCTAGATCCAAAAATAAAATTTTGAAATATTTCCATAAAAATAGTGAATCCAAATGATTTCCAAAAACAGACTCAGATGATGCTCATGCTCACGCTCTGACATCGAATAAACCAAAATATCATCTGTAAAAATTTCCAAAAAAGTGTCAAGATACAGATGGAATATCTGGTTCATCAAATCCATGGAAACTATAGGAGTGTTTGATATAACAAATTAAATCACAAGATATTAATAATGGACATACCTTCTCCTTAAATCCTTCTTTTATATATTGGACTCTCAAACCCTAAGCTAAGGATAACCAGACTGAAGATCAATCTTCAAAAACCACTTTTCTCCCTTTAACTGGTCAAATATATCATTCACATGGTCTAATTGATACTTATTATTAATAGTCACTATGTTTAACTTATTAAGTCTACAAATAATCTAAGTGAACCGTTATCCATCTTGGAAAAGTGCACTGGGGCAGCCCACGATGAAACACTGTGGTGAAAAAAAACCCTTTCACATTTAGATCATCCAATTGAATCATGAGCTATTTCAGCTTTAATGGTTCCATATGATAAGAGGGTATAGAGATCAGCTGTGTACCTAGAACCAGCCCAATCACGAACTCTATGTACCTCTCTGGATGAATATTGGATAATTCATCTTGGAAGACATCTATAAAATCCTTGATAACCAAGGAAAGATTACTAATTGAAGAAATTTCATCAGGATAAAATACAATAACAGATAAAAAACTATCAAGAACTGGATGACAAGGTTCTACGTGACTAGACCCCAAATCTCACTCTACTTGAAACACCCAATATCACTCATCAGTAGCAAAGAATGAGACATGATGATGATAAAAAATTACCACAATACAATGAGAAAAAATCCAATACATTCTGATGATGATTTTAAATAGATCCATATCGAGAATGATTAAATCCCAAAATAACTTCACGTAATATATCAATATAGAACTAGAGGGACATAGAAACACCTGCTATTTACTCTTCCTTAGAGGTGTCTCTAACTCAATAACAAATTAAATGAGATCCATTATAATTTTTAACAAATAAACAAAATAGGTAGATATAAACAAGTGGGAGGAACCTATATCAATTAAAGATGTTGTTATAGAGGATGAAACAAAGATAATACCTCTCACTTTCACTGGACCTGCATCAACCTCCATTGAAAACTCATCCATTCTGTGAAAGTTATTTTCTATAGAAGTATTTTTCTGAATCCCTATAAACATTAAATCTTTTAATAATGCCATAGTGCCCTTTGGAGGTAACAATCCTAGACCATAGAGAGGCATCAGCATAGCCTGACAGAATCACTACAAATGGTCTTAGTGGCCAAAACCATTGTATATCTCCACAAGTGTTGAACAATAACATATAGTGTGCCTAAGATTTCCACATTGAAATAAAGTCGGTGGAACAATAATTATTATAACTAATGGTATAAAGGAGGCTCACTACTAACAATCACCTTCACTACTTCTATATTACTCATTCCACTTCCTCTTTTTTCCCTACATGCCACTAATGCTGATACTGGGTATAAGAGAAGGGTATTAATAGAGAATCATGAATTCTATTTCCATTTTTCCATTCTATCCCTATCTTCTAACACGACAGAGGTATAAATATGCATCATTAATACCTATGATATGATATCTAGTTTAAAACCCAATAGTTACTTCTGAGCCTTTATCTAATCATTCATCACTACCTTAAGAGAAAAGAGAACCGGATCTATGAATCGATTGGTGTATTCCAACACTAAATTCTCTCTATACTAAAAAGAGAAGAAATATAAATAATTTTCTATCATTGTAAACTCCAGACTGAACTACTAGATGAGTAGGGTCATGAAACCATTCCATTATGATCCCACAATCCGATCTATCTATACCATGGAATCCCACCATCGATTGTCGGGAAACTAGATTATAAACATTGTACACTACACCATGATTGCCTCAGGTGTATCAAGGAAGTCATATATATGATCAATATTATCCATCCAGTCCTCCACCTCTTGTGGCTCATTTGTACCCTTAAAAGATGGAGGGTTATCATTTAATAACTCAAAATATTGATACTTTTCTCTTCCAGCTCCAAGATTCACCTCAACAACAACATTCTATACTTGAAGTGTATTTTGGTGTATTACATGAATTTCTCACATGATAGCTTCTATAAGATTCTAATCCAATGGAAAATTCCCCTAAGGAGAATATGTTGCATCCTCCTGTAACGACCCAAAGTTTCATTAATGGAAAATCCCTCCTGATCTATTTAAATGTATCTTTATGCAAAAAGTTTTTATAAGATGTCAACTTCTTTGGTTTTATGTTAATAATTTTGACCATTTCCAATATACCTGTTGAACAGTGATCACATGATTAGTATAAATATAGGGCTTTAACAAATCCAATTTACTCAGACAAAAGAAGCAATGGCCTCATCCAGTAGAATTGCTCCATACGAAGCCCATTTCTCTGAGCTTGGAAAAGAGGTGGCGTATTTGGGATTCGCTCTTGATAAAGCCCAAGCTAAGCTTCATCATGTTAAGCTCAAACGGGGCCGTCTATGGGAAAAGTGGAAGTTTATAGAGATTACCACATGAGCGATGTTATCCGAGCCCCCCAAGGGTTTGTCACCATCGCACACCATACCCTTAGGTCTTATGAGGCTATATTAAGGGGTTATGTAACAAATCGCTAGTACTATTTTCATGTATATTATTTTTTTATATAATAATGAATATACCTCCTTTTCATTTTTGATACATTGTAAATAGTTTTTAAAGTACAAATAGTGTTTTTAGTTATTATTTAATTAAGAATTATATTTTAATAAATTAAGGGATTTTTGAATTAAATAATATTTTAATAAAATATTATTATTATTATTAAATTAATATTTATTAAATATAAATGATCTTATAATTTTATTAATTCAATTATAATTTTTATTAAGGTTTGAAATCCATTTCTGTCAAAACTTGTGAATTTTCGATAAATGTCGGTTTTTATTTTAAAAGTGAAAATTAAAATATTTAGAAAATTATTTAGATAAAATAAATGTTATTTCTGGAATCAGGATGTCAAAATTATCCAACGGTGAATTTTTCATAATTTTATGAGAGAGTCAAATTTTTGGGTAAAAATTAAAAATCTTTTAAATATATAATGTGTTTTATGACATCATAATGACCCAATAGTGATGTAATAAAATACTATAAGCTTTATGTTCGGCCAATATATGTTTTACCGTTAAAATAATGTGATTTTGGGTTTGTTTGACTTACTTTTCAAAGAATTAATGGACCCCTCAAGACTTATTAAACCTCTTGTCTTTTTAAATTATTTTCCATGGGAGTGTGACTCACCTCCACATATGAAACCCCATTATTTTAAGATTTTCGGACTTTGGCCTTATAAAATATTTTTTTCCTCTTCCCTTTTCCAAAAACCATGGGCAAAAACCATGGGATGGTTTGTGGTTTTGATTAATTTAATATAAGGGGTCCCAAACCTAAATAATAAAGAATTCCCTCACCTTTCCTATATAAACCCAACCAAGCTCTCACTTCCTCCTCACTCAAAGCCTTTGGAGTTCTTCCAACCTCTGACCTACTCTCTCTATAATCCTCCCAAGGTTCCCCAAGCTCCCAAGAAGCCTCTCACAATCCTCTCTCTAGCCTTTGGAATCACACTTCCAAGTAAGGGTTTTTTTTCCTTTCTTATTTTTGTCCAATTTTCTTTAAGTTGTTTTTCCCTTTTATTTTAAATTATGAATGTTGGTGTATGGTTTTTCACCTCCCTCATACTTCCCTCTTTATGTTTTAATGATGGGAACCCCCTCTCTCTCTCATTAAATTCCTCTCATGTACACCTGTTACTATGCCAAAATTCTGAAAGGAACTTCTCTCTCCTCATTTACATTCAAGAAATACTTTTGTATCATGAATCTAAATTCCATTAAAATTGTTGGGACGTGTATATATATGACCTACTTACTGTCCATTACATGTAAATGTGATGAGGAACTCATTTCTCTCTCATCAACCATTTTTATGATTTCTTATGTCACGCCGTTACGCTGCCGAAATCACACCGATTTTCTAAGACAATGTCATTGTGTAGTGAATACCATGCCCATTTCTCTATCAAGGGTATTCACCTTCATGCATATTTAATTATTGATTATAAATTTTCATGTATGAATTCCACATTACTTTATCATGTAATAAATTGTTATGTTTTATGAATCAATGTTTTATGATCCATGTGGCACACTTATGCATGAAATGAAATGTTTAAGAAGGGTGCGCCCTTATAGCACTCCAATGCATTGGGTAAAGTATAGTATCATGATATGTCATGTGAAATGAGTGTTGACTCATGATAATTCAAGTACAATGAGAGTTTACTTGTGATTTATGTGCAATGAGGATTTACTCATGCTCCATGTGCAATGAGCCTTGGCTCACGCTAATTCCATGTTAAGTGTTATTGCCACATTTCCATGTTATGATTATCATTCTTTATCATGCCTTTATGTTCATGTTTCTCTTGTTCTCTATTGATATGCCTAATGTCTAACATCTATTGTACTCCTCATGTTATTCAATGTGTATTCCCTTACTGGGCTTTATATCCCACCCTTTTCTTATGCATGTCCTCAGGTTATCCCATTCAATGCTAAGTACGAGGGAATGTAGTGGTCATGTAAAGGAAGTTTTCAATAAATATGCTGTATTTCATGATTCAAGTTTTTATGTATTGATCCTAATCCCCGAAGACACTAAACCTCTCGATCTTCTTTGTTGTATCAAGTTAAGTTTTATATAATAAATCATGTTTAAGTTGTAATAAAAAGCAGGGTTGTCATACCTCATATGGAACCTATTAGAGATGTCTTGGAGGCATACTATTGCACACCAAAAATAGAAGAATGATCAGATGATCAGATAATATTGGTTCAAAACATAAAACTGTAAGAATAAATCAAGTTTAAGATCATATCTCCACATTAGAGACACACATCCCAGCATCCCTTGGTGACATAAATCTCGTCATGGAAATAGCTATCCAGAAATTCACTACAACCTACCTCTCAAGTCCGAGAAATACTATCTCTAGTCTAACAGGAATCAAAAGACTAAGCATAACCATCATTGGATACAAATTTATAACAAATTGGACTGGGATACCCTCAAAAACTAGAACTCTACCTGATCCTCCACATACAATATTGGGGTTCCAGATCCCCACAGGCTGGAAGCTAGCACCCGATCATCAACATCTATCAGAGGTATTGATTCTCCCAAGATAATGTTGATAACATGGACTATATATATATATATATATATATATATCATAAGGAAACAAAAGAATAAATAATATACAGATATATTCCATAATTAAAATAAATATCATAAGTGATACAACTCAAAAGCATCTAAACAGACTCCATTGTATGAGTCCAACAATAGAAGACAAAAAATGCACCCCTAACTATGGTGATTTTCTTTTCCCCACATCAAAAGACATAACCTAGTCTACACACCATCAAAGGGGTGTGCATGGTGTGAGATAAACTATCTTAGTAGGATTCACCTATGTGTTTCATAATAAAACCCTATATAACAGTATGATCATTCTTAACTTTAATGAAAATAAGGCATGATAACATGTTAAATTGTTTTTATATCAAAATCATGGAAAAAATCCCCCCTTTTCAATAGTTCCAAATAATCTAGTAAAAACCATTTCAAATCATATCACATTTATCAAAATAGGAAATCAAATCTAATATGTACAAACCAAAACATAGGTGCATCACCCTAAGGATTACTATAGCGTAGTCTAGCAAGAAAACTTATACCCAAACATAAACAATAATGTTCATCAAGCCCCTATACATATGAATAAAATATCTGGAGCATTGGTATTCCCTACAAAGTGAACATCCCAATAATGTATCACAAGTCTTTAAGACACTACGATAAGGTGAAGAGGAACACCATGAGTGAACCCCACGATAATGAAAATAGAGGAGGAATATTCATAAATCTTCAACCTAAGTACCCAAGGATTACTATGTTCTCATTTTAAATATCATTTCATCAAAATAATTCTTTGAAAACCATTAAATAAATCCATTTCACAATGAATTTAAAATAAATTTCCTTTTACCCAAATAGGGGAAAACTAAATTTCCTCAGAAACCCATTTGCACACATAGAAATTAATAAATCATGACAATACATTTATAAAATAACTTATGAAACCATATAATTCATGGTTCATCCAACATAGGCAAGAAAAAAAACCACCTATATCAACTCAGTTTTTAAATATCTGTTATAGGGTCCACCAACACGGTAAAGAATAAAAATAAAACAATAGAGGCCGTAGAATCCATTATCACAACATTAAATAAAATTCCACAAAAAACATATTGTATAGAGTGTATATATCAACATACCTCAAAGAATACACACCCACTTCATTATAACTAAAAAAGGACTGGACCCAAAAGAAGATAAGACAGCATATCTAGAAATGATTAAACAAAACACCACCACATGGTTGAAGAATAAAAATCATGGTGCCATGATGATCCCACAACCAATGGAAATGAATAATCATAAAGACCACTTACCTAGAAAAAAGTGACACAATATACCTATAGATCAAACATGGTATAGAGAAACTCAGAATTGGAGGAGACACCCAAATCACACCTAGAATCGTCAATTATTTGAGAGATAAGAATATTGCTGAATAAAGAAACATAAGACGTACAACATGATAAATACATATCGGGATGACAGATTTATGGCATAAATAAAATACCTATGTCATAAAACCTCCATAAAACATTTATGATGTAAAAATGAATTATCTAAGATTTAATTTAACCCGATTGATTACATTACAACATAAAGGGGTATTTTATGCTCTAAAGAAATTTACGGTGTAAAAAAGGATTTTTATAGCTTGTATGGTTATTTTGGTGTATTCCATTTCAGGATTTATGTCCATTGAAAAATTTCCATCATAAAATACACATTTAATATTTAAAATGGTCCTATAGGTATTATATTTCCCATGTCCTAAAAAAATCCCTGAAAATAGATCCAAGCCCTCCGAACCTAAAAAAACTCTTAAGCATTAAAAAAAGCATACATTTTTTATTTATAATGTTATAATGATAATATATAACTAATAATTTGTTTAAATTATTAACATTTTTTAAAAATAGAAAAAGGGAACTTATAAAATCTTCATCACTAACAAATAACCAATGAATAAAAATATATAAAGTAATATAAGTTTTTAAATTGTACCACTTGTGATGATTAAGTTAAAAATCCCGGTAATATTTTCAAAAATTAATATTAATAGTTTAAGTGCATCACTTTTGGTGATTGGATTTAATATACAAAAAATTGTTTCAAAAAATATTGTTCTTATATTTAAATTTATAATAAACTAAAGGAATGACATGATATTTTATACAAATTTAAATAACTATTCTAAAAATTATGACTACCTACCAATTTTAATTATATTTCTATGAAATATCATTTTTAAATAAATTATTTTTGTAATAAAAAATATATATAATAATAATGAGAATTGTGTGAATGAATAGTAAAATAAATAAAAAATGAAAAATAATAGATAATAGTACAAGATATATAAATTTATTGAATATTAACATACATTGATAAAACTACTTCAATTGGTTAAAGAAATATCAAAAAAATTGAATGCATAACATGAGGAATATTTTGATTAAAAACAAATTTTTACCGTTTGAATATATAATGATAAAAATAGAACATATACAAATGGTAATCAATAATAATGTAAGAAAAATAATAATAAATTTTAGTAATAATAATGAATAAAAGTTTTATATAATTTTTTATTGTGGTTCTATTATCAACTAACCCACGCACATATTATATATTAAAAAACAACGAAAATTAGTTAAGAGGTAGATTGTGATATAAACAATCCTTAGATTATGTTGTATAGTGTAACACCCAGAGCATTTATAAAATATTTTTTTCAAATAAATTCAATTTCTTTGATAACTTTCATTACATGAAACACTATGTTTAATTGAACCGCGATGTACAAATAAAATATTATTATTTGATGTGATAGTTATCACCTAGCCATTATATTTTTGGGTATAAATAGTACAATATAAGTTTTTAAAAATATATTTTTTACCCATGTATAAAATAAATTCATTAGTTATCAATTCATTAAAAATGAAAATAAAAAACATTTGCAAGTTAAAGAAATATTTTTCTGAAAAGTGTTTTTTGGAATGCAATGTGGTTTTAACTTAATAAAATAAATTTTTCACTATTGGTGAATGATTTTAATTAAATTTATATATTATATATTCAATAAAATATTTTATGAGTCATCTAATATTTTTTTCTTGGAATGAGATAAGAATAAATCAAATGTTATGCTTGAAATATATTTTTAAAAATAATTTCATCACATTTTTCACATTTATTTTAAAATTAATTTTTAAAATATTTAGAAAATTCTATTTTAAAAAATAAATTCATTTTTTAATTCAAAAAGTCGAAATTATCTTACAATTATTTTTTAGGAAATTTTTGAAAAGATTAAATTTTTGATAAATAGTGAAAATACTGATTTTTATTAAAATTGTCATTTTATTTAAAGAATTTAAAAGGTTAAATTTTGTTATAAAATTATTTTAAAAGTAAAATATTTCAATTATTTTATTATTAATAAAATTTAGATCATTCAAATCAATTTCATGTTGAATATTGAAAAAAACATTTTTTACTTAAGAAAATGTTTTCTTTGGAAAACCACTTTTCAATGTGTTGGAGGCTTTAAAATAAATTAGATTAAATTTGATAAATTAGATTAAATAATTTAAATTATAATAATTAATATTATTTAAAATATCAAACTTAATTTTTTTCATAATTAATATTAAAAACTGTAAAAATCTGGGGGTTAAATTAAAGATATAAGGGTTAAAATAGCCTAAAAACATTTATAATTTCAATTTTATGTCCATATTTTAAAATTATCACATATAAATTTTGGTAATGGTATATTATGTAGCCTATTGTTCAAGAAATTTACATTAAATTATTTGAAAACATTGAATAATTACAAGTGTGCCACTCACCTCAATTATAAAAGGGAACCCCCTCTCCTCTCCTCTCCACATTTAAAGAGCCTTTTGGTTCAGAAAATATGAGCCCAAAAACCTTATTTAAAAATATATTAATGACCTATAGTCCCTTTTTTGATAAAAATCCATCCTAGTAAGGTTTTAGTTATAAACCTAAATAGGTTCCCGAAGGAGAAGAATAGTTTATAACCATGTGTTTTCATTTTATTTCTTCTTATAATTCCTTAAGTTATTTTCTAAATATTATGAAAAAATAACATCAATATCTTAAATATAATTATATTTTATTATTTTAATTTAATAAAATATATCCATATTCTCTTCCATAAAATTGGAAACTAAATCATCGATCATTTGAACGGCGGATTTCCACCTCATGAACCGATGTATTCATTTTCCATCCCAGCTTCTCAGAAAGGTACATAGTGATGGATTTAATATATATATATATATATATATATATATATATATATATATTATGAAATAATTATACTCATGTAATTATAATATCACATCTACCTACTTACCTTCTAAGCTTTCTGTAAATGATAATGATGCCCATGATTATGTGTGGACTACCGCCTCTATGAAGCGATGTTACTCATTTTTCATTTTTCAATTAGATGGATGGTAATAAGGATATATTAAATTAATATATATTTTATATATGATATTATAATTATTATTTAAAGGTTAATTAATATTTTTCTTTCTTTCTTTCCATCCTTCTAAAATTGAAATAGCATCCATGCACACATACGTCATATCATATCCATGAATGGTTTAATTCATTTTTCTATCTCTAAATTTTATAGATGACTCTAAATATGTATATGATTAATATATATGATATTAATATAATTAATTAAAATCAATATATTATTTAATCATAAATAAAATAAATGGACCAAAACTACTGAACCAAAACATACATGAAAAAGGTAGCAGTTATCACCCGAATTAGTGATTTTAATAAAGAATTATTAATAATCGGGTGATAAAAAGTTATAAGTAAATCAAATATGGTATGATATATATAATTATAGTTATTTAATATATGTATAATAAAATTATATTTCTTATATAGGAGGTTCAAACACATACATATGAAGGAGAACCCTTGGTAAGGGATTTTCATCTCACTATTATTTTTGTGAAACATGTGCCATATTCACCACTTGTTTCTTATGTGGTGTATATAATTCCTATGAAAGAATGTTATGATTATTATTATGGAAAATAGGGGGATTTACATATTCATTTATTTTCTTTCTTTCATCAATATTTTGATTCAGAATTTACCAAAGTGTTAAAGTATTTCTGTTTTAATCTTATTTTTAATCGGGGGTTTTTATACTTAAATTTCCATTGAGAAAATTGTATGAGACTTATCTAATAAATTTAATTAAATTTTTCTTATAGAATATTTATTTATTTATAATACATATTGTTATTTTATTTTCCTCATTTTATGTACTAAAGTGACAAAAATAATGTTTTTAATGAAAACTGACTTTGTTTCACTATTCGGTCGGGAATTATTCTCTTCCACATCCATATTTTCTAAAAATGTTTTCAATAATGTTTTTACTATTGTAAAATTAATTTTTAAAGTAATTTTTACCCTTATTTTACTTTTAAAAAAAATAAAGAAATCTTTTTTCCTTTTTCCAAACAAGATACTTTTTGGCTTTTTAGAATAATGTGAAATGAATGTTTTCTTTTAAATTGTACCACATGAACCGAATTCTCCCATCATCATGACCACTCAATGATTTGAATATTACATTAAATTCCCCCATATTTTTTTAAAATAATTTTTTCCATAATATTTTGAAAAATTTATATTTTAAATAATTGATTTCAAAATTGAAATATTATGTTTCTCAAGAAACTTTTTAATGATGTTTTAACAATTTTTCAACTCATCACTAAAAATAGCCTTTGATGTTAATTATTATTTACTGGGGATATGATATAATGAAACCATCCTTATTATTTATCTATATGGTTTATGATTATGTGGTGAGATGTTTATAAAACCCATTTATTTTCATGGGTTATGCTATGTTGAATTGATGGAATGTTTGTGAAACCCATTTTCTATGAACAAGTTAAGATGTGGTGATATGATGAATGTTTTATGATATTTTGTCACACATATATATGGTTTTAATTATATTATGGGTGGGACCAATGCATTGGGGGATGTATTACATCTTAAGAGATAATTATGGGAAATAATTTGGTGTTCTTGATCTATTATGGGAAACAAGTAGATGTGCTTGACCCTATATGGGAAACAAGTACATGTGATTAATCTATAACACGGTAGGTTTTTAGAGAGGAAAATTATGTCTGATAGCATATGCGACACACAACATAGAGTTTAAATGAAATGTGATATAATATTAAAATATTATTATTTAAACATTATAGATATAACCTAAACATTGAAATGGTAGGTATTAATAGTATTAAATAAGTTATTAACTAAATATAAATGTTTGACTAAATATAATTTTATTTAAAAATTCTTAATAAATAACCACTCATATTTAATAAAGATATTTTATTCTATAAAAAATAAGTTTCCTTTAAAAATGATTTTAATTGATTTTTGTGAGAAAATGTTATAATTAATTTTTTTAAATTTACGAATTTTGTATTATAAAATTAAAATTAATTTTGAAATATTAATATTTATATTAACATAATGTGAAATTTTGGTATTTTTTAGAAAATATTGATTTTTAAGTGAATATTATAAAATAATGTTTTTTATCAAATTATTATTTGTGTTTAGTTACTTAATACCCACAATTTTTTAAAAATGAATTAAATTTAATAGAAGAATTATTTATTTATATTAAATTTTATTAATTACATTTAAATTATCTTTATAATATATTTTACAATAAGTTTATTTTTTGTCTTTGAAACACTTTTTTTCTTAAAACCATTTTAAAGTGAATAATGTTTCTCCATTTTAAATATTTCATTTAAACCCTGATGAATAATGATGTAAATTAAATTTACATATTATATATCTATAAATTTTAATTTAAATCCATTTAATTATGATTACTTGTCATATAGTAAATATGATATCATCTATTTTTTAAAAAAATCATTTCTTGAAAAACTATTTTTTCAACACGTTTGCGGGTATAATTTTAAATTAAATTCTACCAAATATAAGAGTAAAATTTTTTAAAATGGAATAAATATTTTTATTCATCATAATTAATATTTTCTAATTAGTAAAAAAAATTACAATAATTAATAGTGAAAACTGCAGAAATAGTTTACCACAATTAAGGTTAAAACGGGTTTAATAAAGGGTTAAAATAAAAATAAACTTGCTAGAAATGACCTAAAACTTTTCTAATTAATATTTTATGTGAAAATTTAGAGCTTATATATTCTAATTTTATAAAATTTCCCATTTATAATCTTTTTTTCATGGAAACAATATGGGTGTAATTCTTTCTTTTCAAAAATTCCAAGTGTGCCCTCTCCCCCACTTATAAGGGGTTTCCCTCTCTCTTATCATTTACACACATCTAGAACCCATTGTATAATAAAAAAAATAACAAATTGACTTAATTACTTGTATAACCTCATTTTAGAATCCTATTTTTGATTATAAATCCAACCTAGAAAGTATTTTGGTCAAAACATAAAGATGTTTTCCGAAAAAGTGGTGATGTTCTTAACTGAGTGACTTATTTTATTTCTTCTTCCATATCCTTAAAATATTATTTAACCATGATAATATAATTCCCCAATTATATTATATATACTAATATATTTTTATTTTAAATTCATGACCAAAACCAAATCCTCCTCTCTCAAATGGAAAACAAAATCATTGATCGTGTGTATGGTGGACTACAATATCATGAACCGATGTAATTCATTTTCATCACCACATCTAAAGGATAGATATGATTATTTATTTAATGTTTATATATTATATTTATTATATAATTATACTTATGGAGTTATAATATCATATACACCTTATTAATTTCCATTCTCTAGGTAATAAGATAATGTCGCTTGTGTGTACAACAAACTACGATCTCGCGAAGCGATGTGATTCATTTTTCACTTATGAATTACATGTATGGTAATAAGGATTAATTTAATGATTATATATGATAATAATTAATCATTGAATATTATTTAAAAATTATACAACATATATTTTTTATTTTAACATCAATTGAAAACTGATAACGTTGGTCATGTGTACTATGGACCACTTCCTCACGAAGTGATGTGATTTATTTTTAAATTATATTTTTATTGTATCACATGGGTTTTATATGTAAGTTTATTTAAATAAATAATATGATATTTATTATATAATCATAATTCTAAAAATATAACGTAACACTTACCTTCCTTCCATCTTCATTGTCGAAAAATAGAAATGTTATTCATGTATACATACAGCCTACCGTCTCTATGATTGCCACATATTTCATTTTTAATAACCATATTTTATTATTGGTTTTAGAAGTATATATTTTTCATAAATATTATATTTATTTCATTGATAATATTATGTATATTTTTAAATAATAATCTCTTTTACCATAGTCAATTTACCAAAGTGATTTTGGACATATGAGTTGTTTATCTTTAAAGCATCTGATGTGAAATTAATTAGTTAACTAATAGATTATGAAATGAAATAAATATAATTAAAGTAATAATAAACTTGAAAAATGTTCTTAATAAAGTAAATAATTAACCTATGTTTATTATGCATACTGATAAATAACGCATGTGACAAATTGGGTTTGAGGTAAGGGATCTTGCTAACATACCATTTTCTTCGGGTTATGACCATTCTCTCTATAGCTCACTTTGTATCTATTTAATATTATGTAATAATTCTAAATTATGTATATATTTCATTTACATATATACCTATATTATTAGAAATTCTTTTTATAGGTTATTTCATTCCTTATTACTATCTCTAAAATGCCTTCTTTAAGGAATCTCTTTTGATTATGTTATGAGACAAGATTATGCAAGATTATGCATCCCATTTCTCTCCATGGGTAATTATTATGTTTATTCATTATGATTGATATCCTTATGGGAAATTAATATTTAGTCACATTAAATTAATGTTATATGGGGAAATTATATAGTCCTCCAATGCATTGGGTAATATTTTAGTCTCATAAGATTCTATGTATGGGATTAGGGGGTCAAAAAATTTCAATATGGCACTTTATCCACCATGTGATGTTGTATTGGTAGTTATCCCTGACTTATGTTTTTGTTATTTTTTATGTCCCTTACACTTTCCCATGTTTCCATTATATTATTATACAACGTTATTTATCTTATTACCCCATTTGATTGCTCATGTACTTCTCTGTTACGATATAATGTTACCCCTTTGAATCACATGTTATTCCTTTTTATCATGTTTAGTTCATTCCTAGGTTTTTATCTCACCCATTTATTCCATTTATTCCCTAGGTTATCCTATGAATATTTAGGAGCTCAAATTTATTTTAGGAGCTCACTATGGAGAATAAAATAAGGATGTAATTTTTTAGTTTCCTGTGAGGTATTATGAACCTATTCTTCCAAAGACACTAGGAATAAATGATTATTATGTTATATTAATAGATATGTATGTTTAATAATCATGTAATATTATATTTTAAAGGTTTGGGTATATATATTATCTACTATAGGAATGAGTTCAATGCTTTTATCCACTATTCTAATCAATTTTATTCTCTTGATCCACTATAGGAAACATGTGTTGATGCCTAGTCCATTATGATTTTATGGTCTTGGTTTTTAACCTTTACATTTAAAATGGTTTCTATACCTATGATTTTGAAACACTTCTATGATATTAACTTGTGGTTCATGATTGATTTATGATGAATTATTACTCTTATGATTTATTACTTTTTAAATGATAATGTTTGGTTCCACGATTCATGTTTATGATCTTTGATATATTAGGTATGAACTTTGTATGTTATGATCATGATATCATCCCCTTATAAACATCTTAAGCTTTCATATGATTATTAATTGATATCTTACATGTTTTTTCATATTATGCATTTGATATCTCTCTTTATTATGTTTCCAATACCCAGGTTATGATAAAAGGTTTTAACTAGGGTGTGTCTATAAATATTACTAAATAGGGATATATCTATGGGAGACTTTGAAGTTATTGTATGGAATTAGAAGATTGTTTATCCATTCTATTGAAATAATAAACCTTTACGATTCATGGGTGTGTATTTGTGAGATGTATTAAATATTCATTAAAAATATGTAATATTTATCTATGAAAATTTGGGGTCACTATAGGTGTTTTCATAAAAAGTTCTAGTCAATCTTTTGAGATTATGATTTGAATTTTTTTAAACATAGGATAAGTGTAATTATAGGATAAAATATTATGGTTTTGGTAATGACCATGGATAACCAAGGTTAAACCTAAGGTCCCATAAACTAAGAAGAAGGTGACATGATTTAGAAATAATATGAATGAAATTTTATAAATATATTATTGTTCAACCTAATAATTATATATTTATGATTTCAATTCTCTTTTTTGGTTTCAATCAATGGCTGGAACCAGAAGTCATCATGATAAAAATTAATGTGATAGAGAATGTAATGATGGTTCACCTAAGAAACCATGTGCTATAGGATTTTTAATGTAGAATATTTTTATTATTATCATGAAACATTATTAGTCCATGTATCATATTGACATTCCAAGAAATAAAAGGATAGAAAAACGAATTGCTGAGTCTTTTATGAGGCAATATCCACCTTAATCTAGTGGATCTTCTGGCCAACTTTTAGTTTAGTGATGGATCAAAACCATTGAAAATAATTTTATATTATCTATTTAATATAAAATTAAATTATTTTCCAATATTTTTATTATTTATAAGGTGAATAAAATCAATGGTTGAACCATACTAAGAATACAAGACAATAGGAAGAAATTGACTCTATCAAATGAGATGGGTTTAGGAGGATATTTCTTAGTAATTACTTCCCATATATTCTATGTAGATATATTGAGTAGGAACTCCTTGACCTTAATAAAAAGGATGATAAATTCCTTGGTACTTATGAGTGAAATTTTACAAGAATATGAAGGTATTATTATGGTTTAATCGTTAATCATAAAAGAAAAATTGATTGGTTCTATGGTTTTTTAAAACCAAATTTCTGAAATATGTTAACTATAATAGAAATTAGTAGCTATTAAGAAATCATTTTATGTTTACCAAATGTGTAAATTTAAATTATATAATCCCAATATTCCCATGGTTTTTATAAGAATAGGCTATTTAAGTCACATGAAATATCAAATAAATCACATGGTGGAAATAAAATCCTTCAATATATATACTGAAAATGTGGGAAGAAACATCATGTGAATTTCTTTTAAGGAACTAATATGTTATTTAAATGTATAAAGTTTGGTCATAAATCCTATGAATGTTGAAAGGAAGTGAATAGTTCATTTAATTCAATGGAGGAGAATAATATAGCAACTAATGAAACACCCACTCTCGAATGCTTAAAATGTAAAGAGTATGAGCATTATGACAACTAGTGCATATATACAAACATTTATGATAATGATAAACATTAAAAACCTCATAAGATCAAAGAAAAAGCAAAATTTCTTGTTATCACAAATGTTGATGTGGGTTATGAGAATGATGTGGTGAAAGTAATACATTATAAGATCTCGAGTTTTCATACAATGTAAGGATCCCTTTAATTCGACATTAAATTCTTATTTATGGTCTAATGTGAGTTCCTAATGGGATCATGGGATTTTAGGGGGTGTTCTGGGATTTTTCGGATCCTAAAACCTAACTCTTGGGGAAAACAGTTGGGTTACTAGGTTAGGAGAAATGGTGTGACCCAAGTCAAACAGTTTGATGAAACTATGTAGGTCTGGACATAGGGATCCATGAGATGCATGGTTTAAGGAAACTACGCAAAAAGGGGTGCACACCCATATGGGAAAATATAAAATTTTTATCCATGTTTTTTATAGTGTGTACATAGTTAGTCAAAATTTGAATAGTAACCATGAGAGTGCACCCTTAACATAGCAGAGGTCGTACAGTTAGTGTGTAGTTTGGACAACCGTGAAACCAAACCGTTTGGCCCAATATTTTGAGGAAAAATGACCACTTTCCCCTTAAAACTTTTTATAACCTTAACATAATTTCATTATTTCATTCATTGGGCAACCATGAGGTCTAAGATATCCTTTGAAGGCTAAATATAAGGATTTTCCTCTAATTCTTAATCCAAGCTTGGAATCGGGAGCCATTCATCTTATTGGATCTACGCCAGTAAAATACTTCATTCATCTTGTGTTGTTATTAATTAATCTTGTTGTTGAAAGAGTCATATAGGTGAAAGATAATATACCCTATTTATATGTTCTTAATCCATTATTCTTATTTCTTAATATTTTGACCGAATCAGGGATTGATACTAGATGATAACTTCATTATGGACCTATTGTAGGTGGTCTCATGCTCTTCCCTTAAGGTTGTGTGTTTATATATATGTCGTTGTGTCATGCATAGGATTTTTCTAGTGATTCCCTTGATGAGGAATTATCTCCTTGATTCAAATGGATAATTATAACCTCTGTAATTATCAAGACCCATTGATAAATGATTAAATGTTATGTACCATGAATTCAAACCACCCCTTGGGTGAATTATTTGAATAATTGAACCAAAATTAGTGGCATATGAATTTGATAATCTTGAAGGTGTTTTTTACCCCGTTCCATGCGATCTTGAATGATTAATTATAAATTAAAATTTTAATTGATTAAAGAAAGTAAATGTATAACCATTTCCCTAGGAGATTTCCATGTTTTTTCATGATTAAGCATGAGTTTCTTGTTAGATTGATATTCCTATGTGATATAATTAAGAGACTAAGACTTCTAAGATTATCACATGCTTGATCCACCTTATGAGGTGAGTTTTAATTGAAAATAATGTGATGATGGCCTTTTAAATAATTAAATGATATTTGTTGAATGTTTATTATATGCCTTGGGGTGACACATGGGTTCATGTACAAACTCTATGGATAGACACTTTTGGCTACTACTTCACTTATGCATGAGTGATACTTGGATTCCCTAGTGAACATCCAAGGAATTACTCAAAGTCTTTAATATCATACATCAAGTGACACTTGGACTCCTTACGCCAAGGTTAACACTTTGGATTCCTAAGTGGACTGCGTAGAATGAACTCAGTGAGCAGTGATGTTATAGCACATCTAGAGTGATACCAGGATTCTAATGAGGAATTCCTAGGATGGACTTTTAAGGTGTTTGATTCATGTTATGCCTAGATTGATACCTGGATTATAAATTAAGAATTCCAAGTATGGGCTCATGTTCTTAATTGATTAATTAATGAAAGGATTTATATGATGTGTCTTCCATGCCAAATCACAAGATTGGTTTGTTTAGATTCTTAAACGTTATTGATCTCCTAGTTAGGAATCTCTTGATCACATATCATTATCAGGGACACTAGGCTATGCTCCAAGTCTGGAGACTAATTTATTAGATGATATAGGACTGACTGTTTATTCAAACACTTTCTGGCAAAGGATAAAGTAGGTAGTATAGGATAGGTTTTGATGCGAACCTAGACCTTTAAAGTCTTATTTCATTCAATAATTATTTTACATATTCAATTACTACCTAAACACTATTATTATAATATAATCACTAATTGGATGGAATTAGACACTGTTGGTGGTGGTCTATTGGTATTTTATCTCACAACCTACTCAAGATAACTTTGGTACCCAAGAATATTATATGACTGTGGTTATGGATAATAGAAAGTGCCCTGCTATAGGTTTTTGAATGCTACTTAGGATCATGGGAGTACAGAATCAAGATGAGGATCATGATTCAAGCTGTAGATCGATCATCTTGGTATTGTTGGTATTTTGATACATGTATTGTACTGATCTTTGTATCCCTATTTTGTATAATTTATAGAAACATTAAATGTTCATCATTTTATACAAGATTAATTCTGGCCTTATTTATATATTGTTGCATAGTTATTATTGTACTTCCGCTCTGGGGGATTACTGGTCCAATCTGAGTTTAGTGTCTTTTCCTCCTAGTTATATTGTTGTTATTACTTCTTCTATTCATATAATTTTATATATCTATTTTGCTACACTCTAGTGATGATATAATAGTATCCCCATGGACACAACCTAATCCCTCGCTACTAATCAGCAACCTCTGACATGTGGGGAGCTGTGTTTGAGGCCATGTGACCCACCGACTCAGGGCACCAGATAGTGGAATCAAGGTCAAGAAGTTATGAAGTGGTATCTAAGGCTATTTTTTCTTTTCTTCCTTAATATTTTAAAAAAATAGATAGAGGATTAGTGAGTTAATGGAATTAGGTAATGATCTGTGTCTAGGAGTAGTTATCCCATGTATAGAGAAAATCCAAATTTCCTTACCTAGAAATTATTATTTTCTGGATTTTGTGATATTACAGCTTATTTGATTCCACTGTTGGGTGAAGCATGTGAATTAGGATTTCATTATAGATATGATTAAGGGTTTAATTTTATTTCAACCTAATGAGATGAGGTTATTACATCTCATGCAACATTTTAGGCACCTGTTAGTATTCAAATTCCATGCATTGTTCCATGCCATATTGGATTCATTTCTTGATTTCATGATGTTGTGATACGTTCCATGTTTTATATACCTACTATTTGAAAGATATTTTATGTAGGAAACTATGAAAACATGGTTGGTACTTAGATTTTCATTCTTAACCGAAATAGTTTTTTATTTATTAGGCTACAACAGACACCCTAAGTGGTCAACTATGGAATATTGTGTCATCCATTAGAATGTGTTATAGTTTGAATTAAATGGATATCACCCTAAAATTTTTAAGGAGTATGGGCCCTTATAAATCAAAAATGGTGATCTAGATAATTCAACCATGGAAGTTAATTGTGATATAAATGTGAAATAAATGAAATTGAATTGTTTATAGCAGTGAACTTGACCCATACCCGACCTTTGTAGTGGGAAGTAGGTAGTATCTCTTGTTTTCTTATGATATGAATGTTTGTCAGACCCAAATCTAGTAGTAGTAAGAGGGTTTTGATTCTTATATAGGAATTATTGTGCTTGTCCTACTTTAAAAACTATTCTTTTAGTATTTGTTGAATCTGATTCTGAGGTGTGCGCTTAAAATTTTTACAGATATTACATCGTGACTTCCTCTAGTCGCATCTAGGAGGGTGGTGGCAACCATACTCCAAAGTTTGTAGTTCATGGGATACCAATAGATTATTTAGTAGTGCTACCTAAAGGACCAGTGATTATATTAGAAAGACTATGTGAGGCATAGATCCATGAAGGATTTATGAATTTAATGCAGACCATTTAGAGAGCACTGTGACCTTCCTCATCTATATAAGAGTTGACACATGACTTCCAGCAGCAGCATATGACAATATTTTCAGGGGAGAGAGGACCATAGGTTGCAGATTCATGGATAGAGTACATTCTATCTATCTTTGAGAATATTTAGATAACGACCAAGAGGATAGTAAATCTCACCACTTATATATTGTGTGATTCTTCCAAGAGATGGTGGGGTTTTATTACTCAGACGGATCGTCATCAAGAGATGGATTGGAGGGATTTTCAAATAGACTTATTTGATTATTTCTACCCTAATATGTTTAGGGATGATTGATCCTTAGATTTTATGAACTTGGAGTAGGGAATATTATAAATTATGGATTATTCAACCCATTTTATAGGTATTCATCACTTCATGCCAACTCTAATGGCTGACAAGTTATCTAAATCCATGTGATTCAAGGATGGTCACAGGTATGACATCCACTCATAGGTGAATTTATTTCGAATGAATAAAAATACTAGAATAGTGAATGAGGTGTTTATCATAGAGCGTAACCTGAGATAGATTTGAAGTAAGACCCAGGGAGGTTCAACATATAGATATAGTGCTATGTTGACTAAAAGTAGGAAGAATCATCTGTATCTTATTCATAGTTATATTAGTATCAAAATAACATACTCATGTATCTAGATGAGGTTCCACTAGTGCATTAGACTGAGACATATGAGACCTTATTGAGGAGCAATTTTAGTAGATTCTCATTAGGGTGGGAGATGGAGTGCAGCTGGAAGATTCGGCTGAGGTGGTGGTCATGGTCATGGTAGTCAGATCCCAGATTTGTAGTGATACTAGATCAGAACTGATCAAGTTATCCTATCTATATCATAGGCTCATAGATCATGCTATATATATGTAGTGAAACTGACACCATAGAAATAGAATACCAAACCTTATACTGTGATAGGTACTATTTTAGTAGCTTATACTTTTTCATCTTCTCTTTTTGATACATGTGCCTCTAATAGCTTTATATTTTTTCCCATTATGGAGATCCTTAGGATCATCGTTCAGTGTTATGATGGATTTAAGATGCTTGATACTCTATTGGGGATTCAAACTAAGGATATACATCATTGTAAGGACTTCCCCCTTGAGATTGGAAGGTTTTACTTTATATGGTGAGTCTATTCCCTCATGATGACAGTTTTTTATATCATTATTGGGAAAGACTGGTTGGTTCCCTTTTATGATTTCATTTATTTCTATCATTGAAGGGTGACCTTAATATCACCCATGAATGGAAAGTTTATTCACAAAGGGGGAATGGGATGTCCGGGAAAGCCGATCTATACCCAAGTATCATGGGCAAGGTGATGTGATATCCCGAATTGAGATTTTATATATGGATGATAAGGGAAAACATTAGGATGACTTCCCTATAGTGTTTTATCATTTCAGGGATGTTTTCTTGGATGAATTTTCTAGATTAAATCTAGTGAGAGGGGTAGAGATCCCAATTGATCTAGTTCCAAGATTTTCACCGGTATCCATTCTTCTTTATAGGATGGTGACTATTGAGATATAAGAGCTCAAGAGGCAGCTAGAGGATTTAGAGGTAGAGGGGTTTATCCAACCCTGTACTTCTGGATGGGGTTTTCTGATATTTTTTTTATGAAAAAGGAGGATGTAACTATCAGGATATTTGTGGATTACCATAAATTGAACAAACTAACAGTTGCAAACTGATATCCTCTTCCACATATATGTGGTCTCTTCAACCAGCTTTGAGGATCCTAGGAGTTCTTTTGAGATACTAATATCATCATGTGCATGTTCGTCCTACAGACAAACCTCGTACAGATTTTCATAGAATTTATGGTCTATATGAGTATCTGGTTATGTATTTTAGTATCATTAATGCTAACAGTTTTTATGTAACTGATGAACTAAGTTTTCCATCCTTAGTTGGATTCATTTTTTTGTGCTTTTCATGAATGATTTCATGGTGTATTCTCACACTCGACTTGACCATAAAAATATCTTGAGATCTTTTTAGATAAATTGATAGATCATCAATGATATGATAATTTCACAAAGTGATACTTATAGATTGATAATATTCACTTCTTGGGTCATATCATCTTAGAGACAGAAGTATTAGTTTATATAGATAAGGTGAGAGTTATAGTCTCCTAGAAACAACCCAACAAAGTATTTGATATATGGAGTTTATTAGGGATAGTTGGGTATTACAGGTGATTCATAGAAGAATTCTTAAACTTAGAATCACCATTGGCGGGCATGACTATAAAGGGTGTGAAGTTTTTATGATCAAATATTTGTGATAAATCCTTTTAGGAGATGAAAGGGAAACTGACTTTAATATCGGTCCTGATTCTTCCAATGCTATGTGGAAACTACATTGTGTATTGTGATGCATCAGGTATCGAGATTGGAGCAGCTTATATATAGGGAATAGAGTTGTAGCATACAGTTCTTGGTAGTTTAGGCCACATGATAGGAATTACCTAAAGCATGATCTTGAGCTAGCCATTTCTGTACATTCCTTGCACTGTTGGGGACACTATTTTCTAGGAGATCATTTTGTGGTGTGTTAATGGACCATAAAAGCCTCATGTATATCTTTACACAATCTAAATTACATCTACAGTGGTGAAGGTGGTTTGAGTACCTACAGTATTTATATTTTGAGCTTGTATATACACCTAGGAAGGAAAATTTATTGGCTGATGCAATTAGTCGGGGGACTCAGATACAAGAAATTCAGTAGCCCGTTATCAAGTGATAGCTTATGTATTTGTTCTCTATGATTCACATGGAGGTGCAGGTTAGGAAAGGGAAGAATTTTCTTTAATCCTTAACTATGAACTATACCCTTCAAGATAGAGTGAAGATGAGGCAGTTATCATGTTCTGATGGATTAGTACTATAGGAGAGTGTGGAAGGTGAGGACTTACCTCCTGTTTGGACTGTAGGTGATGATGAAATTTTGTGTATCCAAGGTCATGTATGGGTTTTAGTAGACATATTCAAGGATATAATTCAAGACTTTAAAGCTTCATCTTGGTAAGTTCATCCAAGTGTTTCCAATATGTGTCGAGATTTACATTAACAAAATTGGTGGTTGGGTATACAAAGAGATGTAGCTAGTTTTTTCATGTGGTATTCTACCTTTTAGTGGGTGAAGCCATAACATTAGTGATCGATCGGACTTTTACAGAAGATACCCATTACTAAGTGGAAATGGGAAGATGTGGTGATGTATTTTTTGAATATTTTTCTATGGTAACCTTGAGGTAAAGAATCTATTTGGGTTGTTTTAGAAATTCTAATGAAGTTTTATCATCTCCTTTCAATCAAGAATACCTTCAGTGTTGATGATATTAGGAGGTTGTATATTTGTGAGATAGTGTGTCTTCATGGGGTCCCTCATACAATCATTTCATATATTGATGCTAGAATTACATATCTCTTTCGGAATAGTTTTAAGAGTTTGTTGGGTATACAGGTTCTTCTAAGCATAGTATACCACCCTCAGACTGATGGTCAGACAGATCACACAATTTAGGTGCTTGAGGACATGATGCGAGCATGATTTCTAGATTTTTGGGGATCTTGGGAGAGGAATATACCCCTAGTTAACTTGACCTACAAAAATATCTATGACGTGACTATACAGATTGCACCATATGATACTTTTTACGGTTTTCCATGTTGATCACCTTTTTGATGGTTATAGGTAAGATAGGCAATGATTCTTAGACCTCATTTCATTTAGGAGACTATGGAGTAGGTTCAATTGATTAAGAAGTGGATGGATGCCACATGGTCTCGACACAAATCATATAGCAATCATCGTTGATGAACTCTAGAGTTCAAGGTTAGAGATTAGGTCATTTTACATGTCTCATCAAGGCTAGTACACAGGCGGATTATGAGATAGGCTAATCATTTACCATGATAAGTTGGGTCATTCAAAATTGTAGGGAGAGTTAGGCTGGAAGATAATCAGTTGTAGGTACCTCAGAGGTACCAAGACATACACAATTTCTTCCACATATCTCAACTGTGTTGTGATCATTTAGACTCATCTTATGCTTTTCAACCTAATTAGATTGAGTTACAAGTAGATTCATGCTTTGAGGATCACCCTATTCATATCGTTGATATGGTCATGAAGGATCTAGGAGGTTGGTCTATTCATCTAGTATGGGGGCTATGGAAACATGTCTACTTAAAGGATGAGACTTATGAGAGGGAGGCCAATGTACATTCTCAGTAGCCAGAGTTATTCTTAGATGATTCTTGACCACACTTGAGAGGGAAATTTGGGGATGAATTTTTTTAAGTTGGAAGATTTTAAGATCCTAGGTTTTCATATGATGTTATATACCATTAATTTCAGTTTAAATTCTTGTTTGTAATCTAATTTTAGGGACTAATGTGATCATGTGAGTTTTGGTGGTGTTCAGTCCTTGATCAAAGCCTGTAACCCAACTCTTGGGGAAAAAAGTTGGGCCACACTGTTAGGAGAAATCGGGTGACCTAAGCTGCAAAATTTGATGAAACTGTGTGGGGCTGGATAAAGTGATCCCTAAGTTTCATAGTTTGTTGACACTATACCAAAAATGGCACACACCCATGTGGGAGAACTTACAATTTTTATTAGAATTTTTTTCATGGTTTTCACATAGTTAGTAAAACTATGAATAGTAACCATGCAGGTTCCCACTTAACATAGCATAGGGTGCACGGTTTGTCTAATCATGAAAAAAAATTGTGTGGCATATTTTGTTTAATAAAAGCAAGCATTAAATCCTCAATTAAACAAAATAAATTACAAGAGTCTGAAGGAGGGAATTTGACATTTGTCTATATTAAGAATACTGAGAAAATCATCATCAACAGTGGTCAAATGCACACTAGAGGCTTCAAAAATACCATGATTTGCAAGTCTATCATCAAGAGAGTTGGCTTCATGGTAAACATGTGTGATGATAAATCTCTTTGAGGCAAGAGTGTCAAGACATTTGATCCACTTCAAAGTAAGTTTCCAGGCAAGATGGATCTGATTCTTTCTAACAGCTTGCACAATAGTAGAGGAATCACTTATAAACCAGAGATTATCCCAATTTCTTTGATGAACCATCTTCACTGCTTTAATTAGTGTCGTCATATATACTTCAAGGGAAGTGATATGACCACAAGAGCCATAAAATCTTTCAATCAAGTCACTATTGTGGTCTCAGAAAACAATACCATAATCAGCTAGTCTAGGGTTTCCCTTTGAGACACCATCAAGGTTACATTTGATCTAACCTACAAATGGGGGAGTCCATAAAATTTCCATAGTGACCATAGGTTTGGGAAAATTACCTGATAGATGAAGCTTTATCAAAACTACAAAGTCTTTGATAGAGTTGTGACATTGTTTAGTGTGAAACTGATTTGCACTTCGAGTCATTGAAAGAATATTAGATATGGAAACATTGTGATTGAAAGTGGAATTGTCATACCTACATTTGTTTCTACTTCTCTACAGAGTGTGAAAAGTTTCAGCACAAGCAACAAGGAAGAGAATATGAATCTTCTTGGAAAACTGTTCTGCTGAAATTAAGTGTAGAAAATCTGCAATGTTGTCAACATGTGGTATCGAGATGCCAAAGAGGTCAAAAATAAAGATCCAGATTGATGTAGCAGCTTTACAAGAAAGGAATAAATGGTCCAGGTCATCTCTATGTTGGTGCACAAATCATATCTTGAGCATAGAGAGATACCAACTTTTTGAAGGTTGTTGTCCACTGGCATTTTTTGCAAGTGAAATCTCCATAGAAGAGTGAACCGAGAGGGTTGTACCCATCTTCTGAATTTCTGGACAGCATTGGAAGGAGTATCCTGTATTAAATGATTGTAAAAGCATTTAGAGTCAATCATTCCATTTGTACTTGGTTCCCATACCATGATATCATCAGAATTTATAAAATCATATGAATTAACAATTTGAACAATGTGGGCAGGCAGATTGTTGTTCAGCTCAAGCTGATCACAAATAGAGGTATCTAAATCAACCTCCAATGTTTTAGTATTTATACTCTAAATTAATGGAGTCCCTGTCTAGTTATCCCTCCAGAATTTCATCTTGGAGGTGGCATTCACCAACCAGTGGGAGTGGCTAGTGATCTTTTGAAAAATCTTTTTCAAACCAGGCCAAACAGATGATTTCATGTATGTAAACTTTCCAGCAATCAATCTAGTAAGAATTCTTGCTCTAAGAAAATCAAGAGATGCTGATTTTTCATTAATAAGTCTCTAAATAAATTGATCCTGAAGGTAATGATTAAAGAGATCAATATTCTTAATCATAAGTCCCCCCATAGTGAGAGGTAAGCAACATTTAGTCCATGGATCGGGGATAATTTTCCTTTCAAGAATGCTGCCACTCCAAACAAAATTCCTCATAAGGGAATTGAGAATTTTAATTGTAGAATCAGGCCAGGAGTACACCATAAAATAATAAACAAGTTTGGAAATGATCACATGTTTGACCAAGAAAATTCTTCTCGCCATAGAAATAGTTTTTCCATTCCAATTGGAGAGGGTTATCCAAACCTGACAGACCACATCAGTAAAGTAGGTGGAGCGCGATCTGCCTAAGAACATTGGGACTCCAAGATATGTGAAAGGAATGGAACCTTCTCTGATACCCAGAATCTGAATGATACAATGCTTCCTAGATTCTAAAATATTTTTCCCAAAGAGTATGAAGGATTTATTCCAACTTACCTTCTGTCTAGAGACAAGATCATAGTGATGGAGGATGGACTTGAGATTCTGAATGTTTCTTTTGCTTCCCTGAGAAAAAATGATAATTTCATATGCAAAGAAAAATTTGAGGGGGCATAGTTACCTCGGTTAGCTTGAAGAACATTCAGATTCCCTTTCTCAACATTGTGAGTTATCAGTTGGTTGAGATAATCTTCTGCAATGGCAAAGATAAAAGCAGACAAGGGATCTCCTTGCCTCACTCCTCTAGAGCACTTAAAATAGCCTTCAGGTGATCCATTGATAAAAATGGAGATATAGGCTGAGCTAATAAAAGTATAAGACCACTGTTTAAAGGTCGGATGAAACCCTAACTTATGAATAATGTTACCAATGAAGTCCCAATAAATGGTGTCAAAATCCTTTCTGATGTCCAATTTGAGGGAATTACTCCATCCTCTAGTAGGTTTTTGAAGAAGGTTCACACATTCAGATGCATTGAAGAGACAGTCTTAAATTATTCTGCCTTTAACATACCCAAACTGATTCTAGGAAATGATTTTATCAGAGATACATGAAAGCCTATTAGACAAGATCTTCGTGAGGACTTTCTGTATAGTATTAATCAAAGCAACAGGTCTGAATTGATTAATATCACTTGCATTTTCAACCTTTGGAATTGAGGAAATGAATTTTGCATTGATTCCATGAATTTGTGATCCATCAGTAAAAAAATACTTGACCATCCTATAAACATATTCCTAGATAATATCCCAGTAAAATTGGAATAAGTGATTGGTGAATCCATCAGGCCCAAGAGAGCTGTCTTTTTTAAGCCCGAGGACAGCATTCCTTATTTCAATATTAGAGGGTACTCTGATCAGCATTGAGTTGTCATCATCACTAATAAGGGTAGGTATAATTCCATATAAGATATCCCCATTTCATTTAGGTCCATTGAAGAGGTTCATATAGAAATAGATAATGTGATTCGAGAGACTTTGATGGTCATCAATAATAACATCTCCATCTTTGAGAAGAGAGAGTGGCCTATTAACTTTTTTGCTCCTTTTTATGGCATTAAAGTACTTAGTATTTCTATCACCATCCATAATCCACTTAACATTATACAATTCCTTTTGAATATTTTCTCTAAGAGTAATAAGATTTTTCAGGTCTGAGGAGATCTTAGCTTCCTGTCCATCCAGGCATGAAAAATCAGAATTGGTCATTGATTGTTGAATGCCATGTAAAGTGTTCTCGAGAGAGTCAATTTCCTGGTCAAGGAGGCTGAATCTGTCTTTACTCAAATGTTTTATCCTAATATTGAGATATCTAAGTTTAAAAACACAAGATAAAGGATGATTATTTTCCCCAATGCTTCAAGTATCTCTGACCAATGTGGAAAATTCAGGAAGAGTAGTCCAAGCATTGTTAAACCTAAAGGGGAGAGGTCATCTCTCACTTTTCTCAGTAAAGTTAGACATGATTGGTTGATGGTCAGAATTATGATTGGCAAGAGTCACAAAAGATATTTTCCTCCAATTATCCATCACTTTGTCATTAACAAAGGAATGATCAATTCTACTAGTTCTCATGCCATTAAGATGTTTCCTATACCAGGTGTACTTGGATCCAAGTAGATTAACCTCAATCAGATTCAATTTTTCAACACATAGTTGAAATTCATCCATAGCAAAAATAGTAGAAGAATGTCCCAGCCTTTCATTGGCTTGGATAATAGCATTAAATCCCCTATAATCATCCAAGAATCATCAATGTTTTATGATAGATTAGAGATGTATTTCCATAAGTCCATTCTGACCATATAATTATTGGAAGCATAAACTATCGATCAGAATAAATCTTGAGCCTAGATAGTGAATTTGAAGGTAATAATTTGTGAATCAACAGATACAAGAGTGAGATTTACAACCCTGTTGTGCACCAAGATCTAGAGCCGATCGTGATGATCATCATGTACAGAGTGGAACAGTGTGTAACCGAGCTTATCAAGAAGAGAGACGTAACTGGTATCATTTGTCTTTGGTTCAGCAAGTCCAATGACATCAGGTTTATGTTTAGTCACAAGAAGCCGAAGGGAACTCAAAGTGCCAGATTTGGCTATTCCCTGGCAGTTCTAGAAGAGAATCCTCATTATAGACTTTTGTTAGGGTTGAACCCCTTTTTCTGCAGGCTGTCACCAACCTTAATCCTTTGAGATCTTCTTGGCTCAATTATTTTGGGGGATTCTATAAAAGTAGACTTTTCTGGAGTGGATTCATCATGATTGATATCTATATTAAGTATATATCTTCTGGGGTTTTCATCCATGTGCATTTCTGAATAGATCTAAGAGCCATCCTACATAGAATTCTGCTTTGGCTGAAATGAGACATCATCAACCTGTTTTAAATTCTGCTCAGACAGAAGTGAGATGCCCTTCTTTCTCATAGTATGTTCCTCTGAATATGTGCCCTTGGTAATTTGATCAGATCCAATTTTTAATGGGGAAGTGTCAAGAATTTGATCAGAGGTTAGGGAAATATTCTCAAGCTCAGATTGACAAGTATCCAGCACTTCAAATAGTCTTGAGTTAATCAGATCGAGAGTAAAATCCTCATATTGCAGGTTAAGAACAATGTTAAAAATTTCATTCGAGAACTCCAGCTACTCTGGCTGAGCGCTGCTGTCATCCTGTAATTTAATAGAGTCTCCAGGAGTCGGTCTCCTTACCAGTGAGTTAGTATGGTCTTCCTCTTCATCCATGTCAACCCAGGCCTTACTGGATCCTGCAATCTATACATTAACAAGAATGAAATTATTAGAGTATTCTTTAACATATTGTTTAGCAGGAACTAGTTTCTTGCTAGGAGAATCCTTCCAGGCATTCTTTCTTGGAGCTGTCTTTGTGGTATTTTGAACAATGCGACATTGATCAATGAAATGGCCTACCTTCTTGTAATGCTCACAATACTTAGGCAGGTTTTCAAATTCTAAGTAGATTTCAATAAAATGGTCATTAACATTCAGTAGAACACGTTCAAGAGGCAGAGACTCCATATCAATTTTAATCAGCACTCTAGAAATGAAGACAAGATCCCCATTGATAGTTCTTTGATCAATTTTCAAAGGCATGCCAATTCCTGAAGCAATATCATTCAGGATTTTTGGATGCCAGTAAATCCATGGAAGGCCATGGATTTTTGTCCAAACTTGGGCAATAGACTGCTTCTGTGTGAACGGGTTAAAATGTGGATCCCATTCAGATAGATGAAAGAAACCTGGTTTCAAATTGAGAGATCTAATTCGCTAGGCTTGATTCAGGTCATCTTGCTTCTGTAGAATAATATGGAAAAAAACCTTTTCCAATTGGAAGTAAGCGCCAGCAAGAGAAATTCCAACAAGTTGAAATTCTCTTATTGAGATCAGAGTAATACCAAGGCTTAGTGCCCTTCTCATAAGATATGCGGCCAAGTATAGAAAATTTGCAAACCTCCAAGTGGTGCTTGACAGCTTCAGGATCTACAGTGATCATAATTTCACCCTCTCCAGTCCTTTTGACCATTGGCAGCCTGACCTGAGTTTTCTCAGGATGAGAAGACCTCGCAAGGGCTTCTGCAAAAGAAATTCCTTTTATTCTCATAATTCTTCATACCCAAGGAATTGGCACTCTTTTTGTGTGGAAGAATAGGTATCTTTCAG
This sequence comes from Viscum album, assembly GCA_963277665.1. NCBI lineage: Eukaryota > Viridiplantae > Streptophyta > Magnoliopsida > Santalales > Viscaceae > Viscum > Viscum album. The sequence continues at coordinate 349,211,628 of OY728137.1, forward strand.
CGAGGATTAAACGATTCCATTGCATATGATCTAAACTAGAGCTCAATTTGTTGTCCATCTGAGAAGGATACATTCTAATCGGTCTTCGTGCATGCTCCCATACTCCCTCATTATGTGGAAAATTATTTTGATGAAAAATGAAAAAATGTCCCTTAACATTTTTTCACCTAAACATAATTTCATTCCTTCATTCATTGGATGGTCATGAGGTTTGAGTGCTCCTTTGAAGAATAAATCCTAGGCTTTTCCACTGATTCTCTATCTGAACCTGGAATCAAGAGTTATTTATCTCATTGAATCTACATCGATAAATACTCCATTCATATTGTGTTTTTCTTTTTTTGTCTTAATATTGATAATGTTATTTATGTGCAAGCTAATATTACCTATTTCCAAGTTCTTCATATGTTCGTTATTTTTCTTTAGATCTGGATAGAATCAGGTTCGGAACTAGACAATAACTCCAATACAGACCTATGGTAGGTGGTCTCATGATCTTCCCTTAAGGTTGGATGTTTATATACATGTTTTTGTGTTGCACACTAGATTTTCTAAGCAATGCCCTTGAAATGGATTTAGTTCCTTAATTTAAATCGATAGGTATGACCTATGTAATTAACAAGACCCATTTAAAAATGATTAATGGTTATGAACCTTGAATTATAACCTCCCCTTTGGTGTGTTGTTTGATTAATTGGACCACCATGGGTGGCATATGAATTTAATAATCATGAAGGTGTGTTGTTCAACCCTTTCCATGGGATGTTGAATGATTAATTATAAATTTGAATTTGAATTTATTAAATAAAGGGAATGTAAGACCATGTGTGTAAGAGATCACCATGTTTTTTCTTCCATAAGTTTGAGTTTCATCTTATATTGATATGACCATGTGTGATAATTAAGATACAATTACTTTTAAGATTTGATCATTCTTGAGACACCTTTTGAGGTGATGTTTAATTGAAATGATCATGATGATGAACTTTGGAATAATTAAATGATATTTATTGAATGTTTATTATATTCCATGGGTGACTCATCGGTTCATGTAAGAAAACCAGGAATAGACACTTTTGGTTACTTATTTATATATTCCCAAGTGATACTTGGACTCCCTATTGGACTACCAAGGATGTCATTAGAGGGTTTACTATCATACACCAACTGAAACTTGAAATTGTTATATGTAATTAAAAGGATTAACTCATAGTTCAATTGATTGTATATATCATGGGTGGCATTTGGGATCCCTTAGAAGACCACCAAGGACAAAATCAGTGAGCGGTGATGTTATACCACACCCAGGGTGATACAAGGATTCAAATGAGAAATGCCTAGGACATGCTTGTAATGTGTCTAGTTCATGTTATGCCTAGAGTGATACTTGGATTCCAAATAATAAATTCCAAGCATGGGTTGAGGTTCTTAATTAATTAATTAATTAAATGATTAATTTTGAAGCATCTTCCAAGCCAAATATCAATCTTGGATTAGGTCAGAGTCTTTAACCGTATTGATGGCCTAGTTTGGGATCTCTTGATCATAAATCATTATGGGGGAAGATAGGAAATGTGCTAGGTCTTGAGTCATAATCATTAAATAATACAAGACTAATTGTTTATTCAGATAATTTATGACAAAGGTCGAAGAAGTTAGTAGAAGATGGGTGTCCATGTAAACCTAGACCTTTAAAGGTTGTTTACATAAAACACTTTTTTTATATATTCTATTACTACTTACACACTGTTATTTATATATTATATAACTGGAAGTAATTAGACTTCATTGGTGGTGGCCTGCTAGGATATTATCTCACACCCTAATCAGGTTGACTTTGGTACCTAAGAAGATTATATGACTAGAGGTATGTATAAGTTCAAGTTCCCTATTATAGTATTTTGACTACTGCATAGGAGAAGGGGATAATAGGGCCAAGATGAGTCCTGTGATGCTACCTAGAGAGAGGTATTTTTGTTCTTTTTGGTATTTTGATACATGTATTGTATTGATTTATGTATCCCCTTTTGGATTCTTTGTAGAAACATGAAATTATCTTCATTTTATACGATATCACTTCTAGAATTATTTATATATTTCTACATTGTTATCATTGTGCTTCCACTATGGCATGTTACAGTTCCTGTCTACGTTTTGTGTCTTTTACTACTACTTATATATTGTTATTATTGCTTCTTCCATTCATATGATTGTATATATCCAATATGGTACAATCTAAATATGAGGTTATAGCCTCCCCATTGACACACTATAGTCATTTAATTATAGTAAGTAGCCTCTAACATCTGGGAAGATGCGCTTGAGGCCATGTGACCCACCGGCTTGAGAAACCAGATAGAGGAATTTTGCTAGGGACATTACACACTTATCATCCACTCAAGAATATATAATGTCTTATTTTAATATAAATCTTCTTAATATTTTATATATGTTTAATTTTCAAAGATTATTGAATTACTAGCACAATGATTAGATATTGAGTTAGCGGTGAAAAATCTTAATGGAATGTTGAGCACATTATAAGTTTTTTGGAAAGTTATTCCTTTAAATATTGTGATTCTCAGTTTATTTGAATTTTATGTGATTCTCAATATTTATTAGCTTTATTTATATGGATCCCATATCAATTTTTGAGGAAGGTCAGCAACATGTTGTACTCCCAATGAACCAATGATCATTTATCAGTGTGAGGATGAATATGAACATCCAATGGAAATTACTCCTATCTTGGGGGTATTAATTCATATAATTGAATGATATTTGTCGTAATTGCTTGGTAATAAGTTCAAAAACAAAGAAAATCCTATTTTTTGTGAGTTTATTTATGTATTTGAAAAATAATTTCCCTTTCTTCCTCCAATTCATGAAGTTGAGTTTTCAATAGAAATCATAACTTGTACTATGCCTATTACAAAGAATCCTTATAGAGTGAATTCATTTGAGTTAAATAATTAAAGAAGAATCACCTAGAGAATTTTAATAAGGGATTTATTTGGAAATTTTGATCAAATTTGGGTTCACCGATTCATTTTTCTGAGAAGAAAGATGGATCAATGTTACTCTATATTGAATATAAATAAATTAACATGATCACTATTAAGAACAGTTATATTGTACCCCATATCAAAGATTATTTAATCAGTTATGAGGATGTAAATACTTTACTAAGATTGATATTTGATCTAGGAATTATCATTTGATGGTCAAAAGTAAATAAATACCAAATAAAAACTTTCATGTGAGGTTTGGACACAATGAATTTATATTTTTTCCATTTTTTGTTACAAATTCCCCTACTATCATCATGGATTTAATTAATAGAGTCTCTATAGATTACCTTGATCAGTTTGTGGTAGTATATATTGATGATATTCAAATATATACAAAAATAAAGGAATATCGTGAAGATAACTTGATAATGGTTTTGAATACACTATGAAAGTAAAATTTGTATATAAAATTTACCAGGTTTGAATTTTGTATTTTGAAAGTTTCATTATTGGATCATATAATCTCATGTTAGGGTATTTCAGTGGATCCTTCAAAGACTTATGTTATTGATAAATGGCCTCAACCAACCATCCTTACTGAGATCTATAGTTTTTTAGGTTTGGATGGATATTATTGATTCTTTGTGGGAAATTTCTCATGGTTTTCTAAACTGATCACAAAGTTAACTTAGAAGGGATCCACATTACATTGGATAGATGAATTTTTGTAAAATTTCCAAGAACTAAAGATAAGGTTGGTAATCACACTAGTTCATACATTACCCTACAGTGGAGAAGGGTTTCAAATCTATAGTGGGGCATTGAATAAGGGACTAGGATGTGTTGACATGAAAAATTATATGGTTATAGATTAAGACTCTGGAAAATTTAATATTTATGAGAAAAATTTCCCAACTCGTGATTTGGAGTTAGCTATGGTAATTTATGAATTAATGATATGTGGGAGTTATAATTATATAGAAATATGTGATATATATAATGATCATAAAATCATAAATTATATATTCACTCAAAAAATTATTTTATATTTACTAGGGAATGTGATTGGAGATGATTAAAGATTATGACTTCTCAATACATTACCGCCTTGGGAAAGCAAGCACAATGGACAATGATTTGAGCTAAAAGGATTATGCTAGATTATATATTATGAGGATAAAAAAAGATACAATATTTCTATGTTTTAAAAGGAAGGATAGAAATATTATCTTTACCAAATAAATCTTCAACCAATAATCCAAACAAGGATTAAAAAGGTATAGAGGGAAGATGTAGAGATAAAAAGAAGGTGAGAATTGTATCTGAGTTCAACCTTGATTGTGAAATAATGATAAGGGTTAGAAACCATGTACGTGTCATTTCCATACAATATTTTAATAGGGATCATTTTCATAGTTCTCATAGTTTATAATTATCTATTCATCCACGATGTATGTAGTTGTATATAAATCTGAAAGAGTATTTGAGGTGGGAAAACATAAAAAGGGATATTAATGAATATGTTTCTTATTTCTTATTATATTAGTAAGTTAAAGCTGGGAGACAAAATTTTAATGGGATGTTACAACCATTACCCAGACCATAATGAAAATGGGAAAAATCACAATGTATTTTGTCTTTGGAGACCCCAAAACATATAAATGCCATAATGATATTTAGGTTGTATTTGATCATATTACTAAGTCAACAAACTTCATTTATATTAGAGAATATATTTTTCTAGACTAACTTATTAGTTTGTACCTTAAGAAAGTAGTAAGATTTCATGGAGTACCATATTCTATTATATCTAATAAGGATCTGAGTTTTACCTCTGAGTTCTGGTGAAGTCTTCAATAAGTTCTTGATATAGATTTGAGTTTCATCACTGCTTATCAATCCCAAGATGATGTTATATCTGAGATAACCATTAAAACCATATAGAATATATGGAGATCTAGTTCTCTAGAATTAAAAGGTTGTGGGGATCAATGCCATCCTTTAATTGAGTTTTCTTATGACAATATCTTTCACTCAAGAATTCAGATGGCTCCTTTTGAAGTCCTTTATAGAAAGAAATGTAGAACTCCAAAGTGATAGAATAAATTTAGATAAATAAGGTTATTGGGACTTGAGGTAGATAATGAAATGGTATAGAAGGTTATACACATTCATAAAAACATATGGGAAGAAAATATTCGACAGAAATGTTATACTTAAAGTCTTTAGTGAGATCTGGAGTTCAAAGTGTGTGATAAGGTGATTTTGATAATTTCTATATGGGGAAGGTTATGAGATTTTGGAAGAAAGGAAAGTTTATAACTATTTATATTGGCCCCTTTGAGTTTCTTGATTGAGTAGATATGGTATCTTATTGTTTTTCATTTCCCCTGAACCTCACTCAAGTCCATGATATGTTTCATGTAACTCACATGAGGAAGTACACACCTGACTGTTTACAAGTACTAAACCCAGAATTCATACCATGAGATAAATATCTCTCTTATGAGGAACAACTAGTAGAGATTATATATCATAGATAGAAAGTGTTTTGAAACATGACCACTAACCTTTTCAATTCTTTTTGGTGAAATCACCAATTTGAGGAAGCTACAAGGGAACTTGAGGATATTATGTGGAAAAAGAATCCTCAGTTGTTTGTATTGGAGTATCTAAATTTTGAGGGTGAAATTATTTCTAAGGTAGTATAATGTAACACCCTGATATTTTATTAAATATATATTTTTTCAAATAAATTCAATTGCATCAATAAATTCCATTACATGTAACACCGATTTTAAACGAACCCTGATATAATATTAAAATATTATTACTTAATGTGATAGTTATATCATATATGTTGGACTGGTGGGCATGAATTAGACTCAATAAATTATGAAAAATGTTTGGTTTTCACATGTATAAAAAAAATTAATTCATTATCAATTGATTATAAATGAGAATATACATAATTTAAAAGTAAAAAATATATTATTCTGAAAAAGTATTTTTATGCATGCAATATGTTTTTATCTTAATAAATTAAACTATTTAATGTTTTAGAGTGATTCTATTCAAATTTATATATTATATATTTAATAAAATGTTTTATTATTCATCTAATACTTTTTCTAGTAATGGGATAAGAATAAATCTAGTGTTGTACTTACCGATGTATTTTTTTTCTAAAAAGGTGGTTTCCTCATGTTTTGTGCACTTATTTTAAAATTAGATTTTTATAATTTTAGAATTTTTTTGACAAAAATGAAATTTATTTTTTTATCACCATTTCAAAAATATATTCTAGTGAATTTTTTAGAATTTTCTTATAAGATTAATTTTTGGATGAATAGTTAAAAATACATATTTTTAATAAAATTTTATTTTTGTTTAAAGAATTTGAAAATTTCTATTTTGTATTAACATGGTTTAAAAGGTAAAATTACTTTAATTATGATATTATTAATTAAATTTATATCATTGTAATCAAATTTATGTTGGGTTCTGAGAAAGAAACTATACTAAAGAAAGATTTCTCTTCAGAAATTGCTTTTCGATGTGTTTGTGGGTTTAATTTAAAATTAAAGTTTAACAATTATATGAACTGAATTTGATAAAGTGGATTCCATATTTTGAATTATAATAATTAATATTATTTAATTGGTTAAACATAATTTATGGTCATAATGAATAGTAAAAATGGTAAAAAAAATTACCAGGGTTAGGGTTGAAACAAGTTTACTAGGGGTTAAACTAAAAAGATAAGGTATAAAATAACATAAGAACTTGTATTATGTCATGAAATGGCCCTATGGGGCCCATGTGTGACTACCCCAAGCTCACCTCCCAGAGGCCAGGGGATGGCGACTAGTGCCGAAGGCGTTATCCTGCAAATGGGAAACATTTTCCAAGTACCTATACACACGCACACTCACAACCCCAACCCAAGAAGTTGAAAAGTAAACACTAAGTAAATGATGCATGCAATCAAGTAAACAACAACCAGAGTAAAACAGAAAGTAAAGTACAAGGTGGAAAACAAGGCTAGTATACAAGCCCACCAAAATAAAGACAGAACACAAGTAAGACCCCGTGTGTCTGAAACTCATCTTCCGAGAACCCTACCTAAAGGGTAGGTGGAGGGTAGCTGCCTAAAGCCATAGAAGTATGCCTTGTATGTTTGATCTCACTGAACACCACCTAGTCCCGGTCCTCCCTAGACTCTATCAAAGAATCAGTCATCTTCATAAGATAAAACACGTGTAGGAAAGGCCCACGTAGGGATGAGTAAAACAATACTCAGAAGGGGACCCCAAAACCCCAAAGGTAAAACACAAGAGAAAACCCACAAGGAAACGCACAGTCATCTCTACCCAAGTATATTCCCATACATATACCAAGTTCATCCAGATATATTCATCTCATCCACTAAGAAACATAAACTCCCAGCCTTATAACTGGCATCAGGATTCTCATTGAGGATTCATAATGTAACACATAAACCAAGAGAACATACTCCATGAGCTTAGCCATCCATTATGGCACCGTCTAACAGATACACTCCATCAAGTAAAACTCTACTGGGTTCAGCTCCAGTGCTCAACACTCATGGTCTAGTCATCACTATCTTTCACCCATTGTAAGACTTAGGAAACCCAAGTGACGAGGATCTATCCTCATCACTATTCTCAGTTGAGGGAGCACTGCTTCAGACTATCCTACCACTCCCCAGTCATTCCAGTAAGGGGTGGCATGCATATCAGTCTCATCGAGGAAGAACTTTCTCCTACTTAGGTATTGATCTCTTGAAGTGGAGGGTCTCGCTCCTCATAAATATTTCCTACAGTCAAGGGAGCTCTAACTCCTATGGAGGACCTTCTCCTCGGTGTTACTCATAGACAGGGGAGTACTACTCTATAAGTGAGGACATGCGCCCTAGTTCCAACAGGGTAGTACAGTAGTAGAGTACTGCCCAGTGACTAGAGGACATACACTTGGGTACTAGGGGAGTACCAACTCTATCAGTTTATTCGCTATGGAGGACCTGCATGCTAGTATATTAGGGGAGTACTGACCCCAGGCTAGAGGACCCACTCCCTGGAACGACAGGGGAGTACATACTCTGCATAAACAAATCATAAGGAGGAATCACACCCTGTAATATAAGGGGAGTGATGACTCTAAGGTTATAGAACTTTCTCCCTAGTCCCACAGGGGAGTATCTACTATTCCTTTATGAACATCTTCGAGAACCCATTCCCTGGTCCTTTAGGGGAGTAACACCCCCAGAAGAAACTACCCAAAAGAAATGAACCCACACCCATGATGTGGGGAGTCCCATCTCAACCTTTGTAGATGGATAATGAGAACCTTCACCCTAAGTCATCAAGTGCATAACCGTCCTAAAATATCTTCAAGATAACTACCCCGACTCTACTCAATGTCTTCTTGTATCGGGAGGGCCTACTATTAAAATCAATATTCCATCCTCCAAATTCCTCAAAAACTCACATAGAGTCTCTCAAAAGAACCTTCTTGTTTCAAGTGTCCCAATGCTACTGATGGATCGTCAAACTCATGCACCGTTTGAAAGTTATGGGTGTTTTAGCAAAACAGGGGCCGATTGAGTCTGGGTCTAGTCTGACCCAACTGATCTGACCCGACCCATTGGTCCCCATTCGGACCATATAGGCCTGGCTCATCCCACTGGGATCATCCCACTGGGCCACGATTCCGACTTATAGGTATCGGCCTACTGGGTCATGGGTCTGGCCGGCTAGTGGCCTGGCCCGCCAACACCAGCAAACCCACTAAGGTAGGCCAATTTCTCCAACCCAGATGCTACTCTGCCGCATCTGTCTCACAACACCTGGTGCCAGCTGGTGTCGCCTCCCTAGTCAACTCATCCACTCACGCGGACCAATTTTTTCGACATAACCCGCGGCTTGTCACGGGTCTATGTCACACTGTGGGCAGGGCCACATCTTCTCCATGTGGGAAGCTGTGTAGTGCAGCTGGAACTTCTTTCACCATCATGGCACGCTGCCCCACCATCCAGAAGCAGCTGCAGCTGTGTGCCGCTGCCGCCACCAGTGCTGGCAGATTCCTCCGCAGAGCACCAGATGTGTTCTGGTGGTCAATTCTTTGATCTGGAGGGTGTTCTAGAGTCATCGGTCCATGTTCTTCATCGCTTGGGGTTCAAATATCAGTTGTGATCCATTTATATAGAAAGTGTTTGATCAAAATAATCTTTCACACCACCTTGATCCATCTGTCATCATCATTATCACACCTCCATCGTGTCATATCCATTCAAAATCCAAGATGTCAGATCGTTGCGCCAAGAATGGATTTGCAACGGCTGATCATTTTTCAACCCATGAAAAATGTGAATAACACTAGGTAAAAGAGGGGTATAAAATCAAACAATAAATATAGGAATGAACCCCTACAATCTTTCATCATGGTGTTAATCTTCTCTAGTTAGAAGAATCAAGAATGGAAACCAAAATCATCCTGCATGAATGATCACACCACGGGTCAAGATGTTTGTGGGTTGATCTGCATTTTTCATTTAAAATCTAATAATGGGGGAATAAATAATATAAATAACAACACATACCTTGAGAAACTTTGATCGGGTGGGGGCTCGTTACTGGTGGGGAGCCGTCCATGGGGATTCACAATCTGTTCGAAGTCGTTGGTGTTTGTTGATCTCTAATCCCTGATTCATTCTTCAAGGGTGTCATCACCACTTTATGATTCACTAGAATTTTCATTGGATGGTATTATTTCGTCGCTCATTAAAGGAATTCCAAATCTAGATTTGTTTTTCAAACACCATTCTCTCATTAAAAGATAAATTTGTCGTAGCGTTTCTATTACAATTAGTCGTCACGTCATCAAACTATTTCATTTATGAAATGGAATTTATGTTACACTTTAGTTAAAGGGTTGTTATGTTGTTCCATTTATGGAATGAAATAGTTGTCTCATTGCTACATTGTTGCGATACAATTTTTTTGAATAAAATAAAAATTTTATGTTTATTTTATTTTTCCTAAAACATCCAAAAATTAACATTTTCCCTCAACCCACTCCAGTCAAGGTTAGGTCCATTCTTAGGTAATGTCGTCATTTTGGATGAAATGGTGCCCTTGTATTTTAATTCTAGGTACCCATTTAGAAGTTTCCCAAACTACACACACGTTCCATTTTAATTCACTTAAAAAAGGTTTGACAACTATCTTTCACCCTCAACCCACACTTTTTGAGGTTAAGCTCTGTCTAAGGGAAACACACCCTCACGAGCTCAACAGTACCATCGTATTTCCAATCTGAGTTACCATTTAATATTTATAAGGATTTTAATATAAAATAATTATTACTTAATTATTTTATTTACGGAAAAAACTAACTTCCATTGTCGGCCCGCGTTGTCCAACGTTAAACCCTTTCTAAGTGAATCCTGATGCTCTGAGTTAAATAGTTCCCTATTATTTTTGATCTGGGAATTGGTTTAGAAGTTAGAAAAACCCACTCCCATAATTATTTAATGAATCTCAAAAAAAAGTTCAAAAATACATTTTGGCCACTCGAGGCCTCAAAATTACATGTTGTCTCATAGCCTAGACTTGAAATAATCACATTTAATTTAAAAAAATAATGTAATTCTAGGGTATTACATATAATTTCTATTTTAGCGACATATTTAGAATTTATATCATCTAATTTTTATAATGGTAATTTTTTTAGCCTTTTTTTGAGTAAGAGACATGAAATTATTTGAAATATTAGAGATATTACAAGTGTGCCACTCACCTAAAATATAAAAGGAAACCCCACTCCTTTTATATCCACGCTTCAAAAGATTTTTTGTTCAAATAATAACTACCCATATCCATTTATTACAACCTTAAACATTAAATAGTTTCCCTATTTTTATTATAAAACCATCCTAGAAATGATTTAGTTGTAAACCTGAAGAGTTTGTCTAAAGAAGAAGTATATTTATTAACCATGATTTTTCTTTTTATTTATTCTTATACCTAATTATAATATAATGAAATTTTTTTGAAATAATATATACGGTAAATAAAATATAATTATATGGTATTATGTTAATTTAATAACATATATTCATCTCCTATTACATCAAATGGGAAATGAAATTTTCGATCGTTCGTACGGAAGACTATCATCTTGCAAACCGATGTAATGTGTTTTCCATCACCACCTATGATGAATAGATATAATGATGGATTTAATGTATGCGTATATATTATATTTATTAAATTATTCTTTCTTTGTAATTATAATATCACAAATACTTTCTTACCTAAAAATCCATTGGATAATGATAACATCGATCGTGTGTACATGTGGACTACCACCTATACGAAGCGATGTGATTTCTTTTTCATTTACGATTTAAATGGATGTAAATAAGGATATATTTAAGGAATATTTATTATCTATATTATTTAATAATTATTCTATAAATTTTAATTAATATTTACCTTAATTTCGATCCATCCATTGAAAAGTGAAATAGTGTTCATGCTTACATATGGCATGCCATCTCCAGGAATTGTGTAATTCATTTTCCTTGTATAAATTTTATAGATGAAAATAAATATTTATATCATAAATATGTGATATTTATATCATGATTAAAATTCTTTATATTATTTAATGAAAATCAATGTAAAATGATCACAACTAACGAACGAATACATAATGAAAAACAAAGTAGTTGTCACTCGAAAGAGTGATTTTAATAAATAATTATTAAAAAAAAAGATGATAAAATATTGCAATTAAAAAATATATGGTATTATATATATGATAATTGTTCTATAATATATTTATAATAAATCTATATTTAATATATAGGAGGTTCAAACATGTATGAAGGAAGGAAGACCTGAGGTATGGGATTTTCATCTAACTTTTATTTCTATGGGACACATGCCATATTTGGCACTTATTTCTTTTATCTATTGTATATACTTACCATGAATGTATTTTATAACATGTTTTATTAACATTATATGGATTTAATCGTACATCTAATTTTATTTCTTTCAAGTGGGTTATTATTAAAAAGTTACTAAATTGGTAAGGTATTTCTGTTTCAATCCTATTATTAATCAGGATTGTTTAAACTTGTATTTATGTAGAGGAAATTATATGCTATTTATCTAATAAATATATTTCATTTTTTATTATCATATATTTATATATTTATAATACATGTTTTCCTTTAATTTTCATCGACTTAGGTACTCGTGATACTGAAAGAATATTTTTAAAGAAAACCGACTATGTTTTACTATTAAGTTTGAAATCTTTCTCTTACATGTACATGTTTTATAAAAACGTTTAAAATGGGGTTTTTAATATTATATAATAATTTTTTAATGTAAATTTTTTCCATTTTTAACTTTTTTACTAAATTTTTTAAAAGGTATCTTCTTGTAGTTTTCATGATCGAGCTACTTTTTTACTTTTTATAATAATGTAAAAGGAATTTATTCTTTAAATTGTATGACATGAATTGAATTTATGATCTCTAGGACCAAAAATGATTTGAATATTCCTTTAAAAGTTTCTATAATTCTTTTCAAAGAAAATTTTTTCCATAATGATTTGTAATTTTTTATATTTTATATAATTGATTTCAAAATGGAAAGGGTTTTCTCTTGAAAAATCTTTTTAATGATCCTGTAAATGTATTTCTATTAATTAATGATAAAAAACTATGATACTTATTTTTATTTATTGGGTATATAATAAAATGATACTATCCAATTTATTTATTTGGATGGGTTTTTATTATGATGATTATATGTTTGTGAAACTTATTTATTTTCATGGAATATGCTATGTTGAATTATTAGAATGCTTATGAAACCTATTTTCTTTACATAGGTTACGATGTGATGATATGATGAAAATTTTAAGATATTATGGAAAAAATATGAAAGTTTTTAATTATGTAATGGGTGGGGCCATAATAATATATCCCCTCAATGAATTTGGTTAAATATTATATCTCATGAGATAATTATGGGAAAAAAGTTGAATTGATTGGTTTTATATGGGCAACAAGTTGATGTTTTTTATCCACTAGGGGAAACAAGTTGATGTGCTTGATCCACTATGGTAAATAGGTGTTGATTCCCAATACTTTATGATTTTATGGTCTCACTGTTTAACCTTGAAATATAAATGGTTTCTATACTAATGATGGTGAAACACTTCTTTGGAATGAACTTATGGTTCATGATTGATTCATGATGATTTCTCACTCTAGTGATTCGTTCCTTTTGAAATTTTAAAGATTTATTCCATGACTCATGTTTAATATCATTGAATTATTTGTTATGAACTTTGTATGTTATGTTCATGATTTCATACCATTAGTCTTATCTTATTCTTTCATATGATAATCGATTGATATCTCCCATGTTTTCCCTTACTGTGAATCTAAGCTCACCCTTTCTAATGTTTTCTTTCTACAGGTTATGAAGAATGGTTTTAAGTAGGGTATGTATATGAAGAGTAATGAATGTGGAGATAATTTTCATAGATATTGAAAATATTTTATTAAATATGAATATTGTGTATCTAGTCTTTAGAGACACTAAACCTTTATGACCACCGGGTGTGTATTCATGAAATATATTGAATATTAATCTAAAAAGATGGAATATTTTTGTATGAAAATCTGGGGTCTCTACATAGATAATGTGGAGGTAGTGTACAATTGAGTTTTTTTGTGAATGATGATTGTTGAGGCCAGCTAAAATATATTCAAGGATGATAAATATAAGAAAAAGTTGTTAGGTTCGCTTTTTTAGGGTAAACCTAATGTTGTCACATGGATGAAAAAAAGTGACTTATCCTGACATTTTAAAAAGGTTTTTCATGCATGATATTTAATAAATATGATTTGAGATATTTCTTTTTCACCCAAACCATTCCATGTAAAACATTATTAATGAAAAATTAATGTATATTTTAAACATGATGTGTGAAGAGCTTACTCCATCTGGGGAATGAGAGAGATTACATATAAAAAAGACAACAAAAAAACAATAAAGAAGAACCCCACTCTTTCCACATCACCCATAATATATCTCTTTCCTAAATTTTAGAGCATCTCAAGCATATTTCAACAGGCATCATATATTTTGTGTGTTCAGAGGGGTTCTCATTAATATTTCTTATAGTCATCTCATGATTTGTATAGATCTCATCATGAATTCCAAAAACCACTCTCTAAAATACTCTCTCTATAGTGATGTGACATAAGAAATATTTCAAGAATAGGTTAAATAGAAATATTTGAGTCAAACCCATCATCCTGGATAAATTTGGGAGCCATGAGAATAGTCCCATGATATTTAGTGCTCATGGAATAAAGGCATCAACTGCATAAAATTCTCATTTTCATCTCGAACTCTTTAATAAATGACGTGAAAACTAGTTTCCATTTTCATTTATTTAATAACCAATGTTGAAAACGTTAGTCTTTTATTTTTAAACCCATTTATAATATAATTAACATAAGAAACAATTTATAACAAAGTATATAAATAACAGACCTTTTAAATGACTTCTGTGCTAGTTCATGAGACAAGTGTATTCAATGTGAGTGATAAGTCCCACTTGTACTATTTATAACTAATTATATTACTAAAATTTGGGCATTTGAATAACTTTTTAGTTCTAAATATATTTTTTTGGATATAAAATCCAAGTATGTTCATGAATTTAAGATATTTAAATATTATTTTAAGAGACATAAGGTGATATTCTTTAGTATTGTCTTGAAAAAATCACAAAGATAGATAATTAATATAATACCTTATTAGTTTATGTTAAGGTAAATAAGTATCTCAATCACACCTTAGTAAATATTATTGTCTGGCATTTTACTTTCTTCATCCAATTTTATCTTGCACAAAGTACTTATATGTGTAATTATTTCTTCAAAAATATCCATTAAAAACTATTAAAAATTTCATTGGTGTATTTTCTTTATAATAGTTAAATTCATTCCTCATTAGGATTAATTTTAAAACCACGAAGAATCTTTAACTCACCCATGAAATTCAATTCAAATTATTTTATCACTAATCTTAAAATTAAAAAAAAATATTTTTTTAGAGGATATAACATCATTGAAATATATATATATATATATGATAATTTGAAAACCCATAAAAAATAAGTTATAATCAACTTTTCCTATTCTAAATTAATTATTTAAGAGGTATTTAGTACAACACTCCTACCAAGATTTTGTGATTATTTCAATCCATAAAGTTACTTGGTTAACATAAAAATGTTATTTGAAAATTCAGATTCCTTAAAATTAGGAGGTTTCTTAATATATACATTTTTAGTAATACAATGATTTATAAATGAAATTTTAATATACATTTGAAAAATAATAATGTTAGGGTGATAGGTGAATGATAAAAATATTTTAATAGATTAAATTTAGGAAATTGGTGAAAAGGTTCCCCCATTATCCATACATTCTTGATTACAGATTTTTACAAGGCTTTATTTATTTAGAACTATTTTTTATTACTCAAGTATCTCATTTCTAAAAATTGCATTTAGTAATAAAAATGGGATAAACATTATATCATTCAACTAGAGTTCAAAAATTATTTCTACTTAATTTATTTATCTCTTATTTCATAGTAAGTGCTTAATTTTCATCATTAATGGTATCATCCACATTTTTGGAATCTTTGTGTGAAACAAATATTATATTATCAATCTCATTTAATATCAAACCTCTAATTCTCTATATACATTTTTCATGATATATCTGATTGGATGAGAGAGACGCTCCCACTTCTCTCTTACGGTGATGCCCTAGTTGCATGTCGCCGGAGCCTACTCCCCCCTTCGCATCGGAGGGGGGTGTTTCGCATCCTATTTCTCTTGAGAAGGTTAGGGACTCTCCATCTCCTTGCGCTTTTCCTCCTACCTTCCTGAGAATCCGGGTTTCTCCAAAGGTCCTAGGTCTGTTTTTTGAGGCGCCCATTTTTTCTCTTCTTCCGATGGAGCTCAATAATGCCTCGGATCTATGTTGTCTCACCCTGGTGGCCCGTTTCCAACTCAATCGTCCATCGGTGGAAGTGTTTGATCAGTTCATCAATTCTGATTGGAATTTGCGGCAATGCGCGGTTGTTGGTCTGATTGACCGAAAGCACTTCATGGTCCAATTTGGTTCGGAAGAAGACTTGATCATTGCCTGGTCTAGGAAACTCAGACGATGAAGTGGATCCCCTTTCTATATTTTTCACTGGAGCTTCGATTTTCACATGAGATGAGAACCTTCAATGATTGAGACATGGGTAAGCTTTCCTGGTTTACCTCTTTCCTTTCAGAACCCTTCCATTTTGTGTGCAATCGGGAATATGGTAGAGCAGTTATTGTGTGCAGATCATCGTACTGAGGTTGTGTGTCATCCAATTTTTCCGTGTATTTGCATCGAGGTCGATGCTGCAAGGCCTCTGGAGAACTACGTTTTGATCACTGATGGTAAGGAGTTTCGTTTGAGACAAGAGGTTGTGTTTGAATACTACATGCAGTACTGCACGAACTATTTTCATTTTGGTCATTCAGAGTTGATCTTTTGTAACGTGAAGTTGAGTCGAAGCCCGTTGGAGGGTTATGATGGTCGTGAGGTCTCCGGTCTGCTTCTTCTGGCGATGGAGGGTAGCAATGTGGGAATCTGTGTGGAAGGGGATCCAAATAGCGTTTCATTGGTTGTAGAACCATCGGCTCTAGTGGTGGTGTATAAGAGGTGGTAGGGTGATCCAACAAAGGAGCCTGCAAGTGGTTGTGGAGTGAAGGAGTTGCAGGTGCCTGAAAACCCAATAGTGAAGCATGTGTTTGATAGATTGGTGAGTGACCTTGGACTTGGGAAGATGTCTGAGATAGATAATGTTGATGATTTCTCTCATTTGAGTTCGGATATTCGGCATGAGAAGTAGTTCAGCAGTGAGGATCGTGAAAACGATGGAGTGCAAGATCATAATAGAGCAGACAATCAGTTTGCTTACTTGGAAGATGAGGAGGTTCCTGTGGTGGCTGAGGGACCTCAAGCATCTGATGTTATGGAGATTGATCCTAGTAATCAAGTGAGAGTTTCGATGAAATAACATGAGATGGAGCTACATGATGGTCGTGGAAACGTGGTGAATAATCAAGTTCTTTACATGACTGATCTTAATAAGCAATCTGATCTGAGAGGAATTCTGGATGCTGTAGAGAGTGCTATGGTGAGGAGGGAGGACAGAGTCAATAAATTTCCCTCTGTGGAAATCATTGGAAAATGGGGAAGTTTTTTTGATAGTGACAAAGAAAATAATGAAATTGTCAGGTCGTCTTATAGCGATAAATTTCAAGGTAGGTGATGAAAGATGTCTGATAGTGATGGAACGAGGACTGTTCTAAAAAGGAGGAAAACAAGGAAAGATTATTCTTACCTACCAAATCCAGTGGCCACCAGGTCTTCAGCATAGAGGGAGAGAGGGGATATTCCTGCTTCTAAAAAAGGTCATGGACAATCCAAGAAAGAGGTTTTATCATTGGAACAATTGATGTTAAGAGAGAAATATGTCAATCTCTTGAAGCAATATGAAATGAATTCAGAGTGGGAATTAGCTACTGCAGAGGAAACACCTGATTATGGAGGTGGTGAAGGATATGACTATTATGATATGTAATTGTCTCATTTCTGCTGGAATGGATGGGTGGGTGTGGGCAACATGTTCGCTCACATCCTTTTTCTTTATCTACTGTACCTTTTCTTTCTTTTAATAAATGGTCAGGGGTCTTTCACCTCTGACTCACTTACTGGGTTAATATCAAACCTCTTATGTGAGTATGAGAGATATATTTTTTAAAAACTTTAATTTAATTAAATTGTATAAATTAACCATAATTTTAAAAAAATTAAAAAATGATCATATTTTTTTAGTTTTTTTCAAATCAATTGGTTCAATTGTGAAATAGATTAAATATATAGTTGTATTTTATTTATTAATTTTGAAATTATTTTGAATGAATCCTATATTGATTTTTTTTTCTATATTTTAGTTTAATATAAGTGTATCTAAACCAATTAAGTAAGAATAACTTATTTTTAAATGAGTTACTTAAGATTAAAACATATTGGAATATAGTTGCATAAGAATAAAAATAGAGCTACATCATTGATGTATGATTATGGAATCTCTGTAGCAATAAGTGGTTGTGATAAAAGTGTATGATTTTTCATAAAAAAATTAGGTCATGTAAGATCAGACATGAAATAATTTGGACTTTGTAAGAGTAACTAAAACCTATGTAAGAATAAAGTGACGAATAAACTTGTTATATAATTATTTTCACTTATAAAAATCATAAAATATAGCTATAGATTTAGTTGGTACATAGATATAAAGTTCACTTTTCTCACACACACAATTTGAGGGAACTAAAAATAATTTTTCATATGTTACATGTCAAACCAAATTAGGTAAAAATCACACAAAAAAATTCCTACATGTAAGATGATTGAGTAAACATGTATATTGGGATCATTTAATTATTGAGGATATTTTAATTTCCCTATTGAACAAAGTAGAAGAGATATGAATCCCTTACGCGTGAAATTATCATGAAACACAAGGCCATCCCAAGAAACACATCTACTCGAGGAAGAGAAACTACAAGACTTCCATTTCTACATATATAAACACCTCATCATCCCCACTTGAGTGGATTCTAGTCTCAACTTCTCATACCTAATGTCAAACTAGTATAGGTTTCATTTTAATATATTTTTGTTTCATTAAATATAGTCTTTAGTTTCCAAGTATTAATTTATATTTCAAGTGTTTCAACCCTTCTCCTTATAACATCCTTGGTAATAGAATGCTTATCCAATTGAGTAGAACTGGAGAGGGGGAACCCATGTATTCTCTTCAGTAAAAAAGTATTAATACTTTATTTCTTATTGTTATCTTCATAATAAGGTGATAAGTGGGTAGTGAGAAGTATATGTGATTATTGCACAACATTTTTTCTATTTCTTTTCTTATTTAAATTAAATCTATACTTAAAATGACTTCCCTCATGAACCTATCCATGATAAAATATAGTTGGTTAGAGGTGTTTTCAATGGTGTACACATTTAATTCCATGTTTTGGTTGGGAATTTTATGATTTAGTTATTTATATCTTACAATAGTTTGAGGTAGTATTCAACTGATTGAGTTATAATGGGTTCAAGGAATATTCACCTAACTGGGTAATGAACTGACTAACTAACACAAGGAGATATGGAAGATCACATTCATATCCCTATATAGTAATGAGTATGAAGAAGATTTCACCATAGAAGGGAAGTTGGTGCAAGACATTGAGAAACTAGTTCTCATAGTAATTCCTTTACCTCCTTTGAGCACATCATAGAATAATTTAAAGAAGGATAGAATAACTAACAAAGAGTCCTTTCATCATATTTTTCCCTCCACTACTTCACTTATCCCTATTTATTCATTTAGGGGATGGGTTTCTTTCCCTTTCAAATGGGGTTCTCAACTCTTGATGTCCACTTAAAGACATTTGGGAAACTCACTTATATGGTTCATATTAATTAAAACCCACTGACCATCAAACCCCAGATGACTATTGGTACTACTTGGATGAAAGTATTATAAAAATAACACAAGTTGGTTGGTTATCCATATATTATCCCTAATTTTTATGAATTTATTTAGTTTTTATTTTAAATATTTTTCTTAAATGTTTTTTTTCTTAGGTGTCATTAGAGCATGAGGAGGGGGATCACTTCTACCTCTCTAACAATATCATGTCATACTTCTCCATATCCAAGTAAACAGTTTTCATTTTTATCATTATCTTAATGTGTATGATTAAAAAATTTTGATTTAAATTAGTTAAAATGTAAAAATTGTGTGTGGGGTGTGATAAATCCTAATTTTTTTCTCTTTAAAATTTTTTTCGTGTTTTTGTTTATTTTAGTTTGTTTGATTAAATATTTTTCTATAAAAAATTAAGCTAAAATCAATATCCATAATCATTTTTTTAATTAGGTCAATTTTTAGAAAAATTACATGACTTAAATTAAATTATGTGATTTATTATGTGAAATTGTTTTCTTAAACATATATTTTTAAACTTTTTTTTTTTGAGTTTAACCAATTTATAGAATCCTTACCCATAAGAACAAACTTCATTCAATTTTATATATTGATAGGTTTCTAAATTATTTTTGTAAAAATTTTCCTCATACCCTAACATTTATTGAGGGAAACTTGGGATTAGTGTGAAAACTATAACTTTTTATCACATTGTTTCCAACATTTTGTGAGTATATTAAATGTTTCAAAAGGATTGATGTAATTATTTTAAAATCCCCCAATTGCCTTTACATCCACCATTTTCATCAACCCTTATTTTCAAACATAGATAACCATGAATGGTATGTTAGGTGTAATCCACATTACAATCTAATTTTTCCTTATCTACACATAACTCTCCTTATTTTTCTTGATTATTTCAAGTTTCATTATAAGGGGATGGATTTTATGTGTATCTTTTGGAAGAATATCTTTGTTTGGGAGAATATGAAACTAGTGTTATCACTTTAGGGAATTAAAAAACATATGGGACTGAGTCAAACTCATTATATATATTTATTATCTCATTATCCATGGATATATATATATAATGTATGTAAAATAAAAAAATGGAAAAAAGGGACCAAATGTGTACACATGTAAATGAAATGGGAGAACGAGAATTGAATTTTACATTATGCTTCATTTATGTGACTCAATTCCTATAAAAATAAAAAGTAATTGATTAGGGATACTATTATTATAGAATTTAGTGAATTACACTTCATTTAATTGACTTGTATTATCATGCATTGTTTTTAATAATAAAACCCTCCAAATTTTAGCCTTTGTTTTTAAACATCTTACCCAATAACCTGAAACCACAAAATCCATCATTAAAAGATATCATGAATGAATAATTTTTTCATTATTTCATTTTATAGAGATTATTAATTTTCACAAGTATATAGTGAACATGATTTTCCTAAGAATGTGCATAAATCCTCTTATATTTTTCTCTTTAGTAAAGTTTGAAATTCATTTCTATATATGTGATGTTTCTATTATGTCATGGATAGATAATTTATTTTCAAAAATTTAAATGTGATAAGAGAAAATGAAGTGGAAAAGTGTTTCATAAAATTCACAGGAGAATTTTCATTTTTAAGAATAATCTAATATGTTCTAAAATTTTATTTTTTTTATGGTCTTTGGTTTGGATATAAAATTTTTCTTAGAGTGAATACAAAAAGTGTGATTGAGTGATGAGACGCATATTTTCATAATTTTTTAATTGAATTACATTATTTAAAATCTCTATAATTTAATCATATATAGGTAATTATTCAATTTTTGTAGTCTTAATCAAATAAATGGATTTAATTATAAAATGGATTAAATAATTGTTTTTAATTGATTTATTTATTTTGAAATTATTCTAAATAAATCCTAAATTTGTTCAATTTTTTCTATTTAGGTGAAAGGAAACTCACTAAAACTAGTTACATAAGAATAACTCAGTTTTAATTGAGTTGTGTAATATTAAATCTTCTTCAAATTTGGTTACACAAGAATAAAAAAACATTTCACAATCTATATAAGATTATGTACTTTTCTAAAATGATCATGATTTTGGGTACCTACATAAGAGTAAACACAAATTCCTTTTAGGCTATGTAAGATCATACATTAAATAAGAATGCTTGTATAAGAGTAACTGGAACCTATGTGATAATAATTTCAAGCACTAACTGGTCACAAGAGGTATTTTTCTAAGAAAAAATAAGTTATGATTTCCATATATTTTTTATATAGATAAATATATAGGATATGTTCCTTACATGGATAAGTCATGGGAATCAATTTTTATCATGTGTTCCATATAAAACCAGATTGGGTAAAAAGAACAAAAAACATTATAAATGGAAATAAATCTGAGATAAAATGTTTATTAAGATCATGGGATAATTGAAATATTCTAGTTACCATATCAAATAAATTTGGGGAGGCTTGAATGACCCACACAAGAAATATCATGGCACCTAAGGCTACTATGTAGAATACACCTATTCTAGGAGAATTAATTGAGAGTCTTTATTTTCTATCTATTTAATTACCAAATCACCCCCACATGAGAGTAATTTATCCTAGAACTCTCATCCTTATTTATGGATTATTTTGGATTTATTTGTAATCGATTGTATTTTATTTAGATATAGATAATTTGATCATCCAATTATTTTATATTTCAATTTTTTCACCCCTTATTCCCTCTAACATCCATGGTTATGGAAGGAAAAAATAGTTGATATTAAAAAAGGGAGAGAACCCTTTTTTATCATGAGTTGTATCTTCTTAATACTTTCAATTTTATTTCTAAATTTCTCGGTCATTGATATATGGTAAATAAAATAGGTAGATGATAGTATTTCTACCCATTTCTTTACTTCTTTCCTTTTGTTTCATCACTTATCAAGTGTCTCACCATGAATACATTCAATATACAATGGAGTTGGGTGGAGAAGTGGTTTTAGTGTGTATACATTCCCCACCATATGTGTGTTGGGGTTATTATTATTAGGTTATTTGTATTATTCACTTGTTCAAGAAAAGATTCAAGTGATTGAGTTATGGTAGGATTAAGGAATTTTTTCATAGTTGGGGAATTAATAGAACAACTCACAGGATGCAAGATAGAATTCTATATAATCCTGATTTGGTAAGAACTAAATAAATATGAAGTAATAAACAATTGGTGGGAAGCAAGAGTGGTATTTAGTCTTTGTGTTGGGTAGGAATGGGAATAAAAACTAGTAAATAGTGATAGAGTAAATCAATGGTAGTATCTTCGGAGTCCACTCAATATTCTCACTAACTTTTTCTTTTCATTTATTATAGGTATTCATTATATTGTTTTAAAAATCCAATTTCATTTACATGTATTTATTAAAATTAATTCACCAAAACAATAATAAGTGGGACACCCTCATAATTCATGATTATAAAATCGACTCTATTTGAGAAATAATTAAGTGCATCCAATTAGATGAACCTTTTGGGAAATAAATTTCATTCACTAGATATTCTATAAAAAAACTATTTTCATCAAATTATCATCATTACTTGGGAGGTTTGATTCATTAATATTATTCACAAATCATTTATAAATATTTTTTGGTTTTTTCCTTATTTTTTTAAATTTTATTTTATTTTCTTACCATTAATCAAATTTAATCCCAATTGAGTAACAATTTATTAATATTTGAACACAATATATATTCCCTATTTCTATATTTAAACTAGTAAATCCTTGAAGCCATAGATGTAAGGTATTAGGACCGAAAGCAAAATCTGATAGGCTAGGAATTTAAAATTTTCTGCATCACCAGAGCGATGTAACACCATCGACTCCAGTGATATTATCCTGGTACTGTCTTAGGACCAAGTGAGGTTTAAATAGAGTACAAAAATAAAACTAACATGTACCTCATTCAGAGGTGACATGCACAATATTTTCAGAATATGTTGATAATCATTGCTTGAAGAATATGAAGTTAAATCCCTCGAGATCATCCACACACACCTCTTGAATTTTCTCATGTGTCGTTTTTCCGCGTCTAGGTACTAGCATGGTTCTATGACTCTATCTTCTTAGATCATAGAAGATGAAACTTAAAGAACTTTCTTTCTTGAGAGAGTTTTGTCTCTCGAATTCAGGAGGAAAGAGAGGATCTCAATTCCAATGAACGAATAATACCATGGTAAGAGCCTCTCTGCACTTATATAGTGAATATCTATATTTCCCAGTTTGAGTTCCTAACCCCCATGTAATAAACATCTGCTATACAAGTATTTTAAATAATTATTTACGACAAAATAAATTATTCCATAAATAATATTTCTAATTTATCACATAATTGTAATATATATTAAATATATTACATGACAAACTTGAATCTATAACTTGAGTCACGTCTCCTGATAATATTAAATGAACCTAATATATTTAATTAATATATATTCGAATAATATTTATCATTGTATTTACTTAACCACTTATAAATAAATTTCATAAATAACTTCAATGAAATATTTCAAACTTGAATAATTTAAGAATTTATTTATTCTTTGGTGATATATAGAAAATAGATAATACATGGACCCCATGGTGGGGCCCACCAAGTCCTATAATCCTATTCTATAGAATAGGTAAGAGTCTCAAAGTGCTATAATGTGTGACCCTCTAGGACCTTATCTCAATAGCAGTGAGTAATATTCACTGACCAAGAGCGGGGTCTATCAACCCTTGAGGACCCTATAAAGATAAGGAAAAGTCAAAGAAACGACTACCTTCCTATGAAAACAGTCCGTGTAATATAATATCTTCATCATCGATATAAGCAGAATGCACACTTATGTCATCATCCTTTTCCATTCTTTATTATTTGTGGATATTCTCGGATGGACTTACCTTCGCCTACCATAGACATAGATTTAAATAAGGTACAACCATACTAATCAACTAGGACAAAGATATATCTTCCTCAACTCAGAAGAAAAAAAAATCCTATCTTGATCATTCAATCAATTTCATGTCACCAATGACATACCCAACACAAACAACCTCTCCACTACATCATCTCCATGGTTTTCATCTTGTATCAATGGATTTAATCAAATTACATGCATTGATAATGATCTCAAGTCAGGATACCATTACGCATGTCTGTATATAGGAACAACCAATGACACCTGAAACATGTGGTGTTTATATAAGAGGGTTTATCCCTGTGATCTAAACTACTAGAGGTCACTAAGTGCGGACTTCATGAGATGAAGTCTCAATGATTATGATCCCCCATCACTTGATAGTCTCACATCATCTGTTTCATTTCAGAATGATGTAACTGGACCATAGTACATTACTTTAAGATTACTATCATTTCATCTCTAGGTTCTGATTATTGCTTGGGGTCTGCTATAATCCTTTTATACAATATGTAATATAAGGAAATTTGCATAAACAAAGTTGATGTAGAAGTATCTACACTATTATGGAAAGATAAACAGATGTATATATAAAAAACTACATACATGTAGTGTTAATTAAAGTACAACACAAGTTGGGTGTAGTGATCCCACTTGAAACACTCCCACTTTCACTAGAACCAACTGCTAACAAGTCTCAATTTTCTAGCTCTCACATGAGACTCATGCTTTTTCTGATAAATGGATTTCGTCAGGGGGTCCACTACGTTGTCCTATGTGGCTACTCTGCTAACTATGACTTCACCTCTTTGAGTAAAATCCCTAAAGAGATGAAATTTCTTAAGTATATGCTTCTTCCTCTAGTGAGACCTGGCCTCCTTGGAAAGAACCACTATAGCAGTATTATCATAATAAATTGGTATAGGGTCTGCACATCTAGGCACAACACCAATGTTTAAGACAAAGTTGCATATCCAGAATACTTACTTTTCTACATCTTAATATGCTATATACTTATATTATACTATAGAATAGGTGACCACATATTTCTTCGATCTTTTCTAGCTCACTACACCACCATTCAGGAAAAATATGTATCCTGACTATGATTTCAGATCATCAGTGTATCCCCAAACTACTAGTTTTTCATCTCTTCTATACACCAGGAACATATCCTTTTTATGACTCATGTACTTTATGATAGTTTTAACAGAATACTAGTATATCCTTCCTAGATTATCTTGATATCTACCCACCATGCCTAAATCAAAGGAATCCTCAAACCTAGTACATAGCATGGCATACATGATAGAACCCACTACTGAGGAATAAGTTATTCTACTTATTATTTCAATCTCCTACTTTGTTTGTTAACATATTTTCTTGGATAGATTAATACTATGTGACATAGGAAACAAATATCTCTTGGATTTTCCCATATTTTACCTTTTGATTACCTTGTCAAAATATGTACTTTGACTTAGCCCAAGCATCCTTGGAGATCTATCTCGATAGATCTTGATCCCAAGAATGTAGGATGCTTCACTTAAGTCTTTCTGGGTGAAGAACTCATATAACAAAGTTTTAAATGGATGTAAGACTTTCACTTAGTTCCCCTTAATTAATATGCCATCAACATATAATACTAGGAAAATGATGGAATTCCCATCAACCTTCTTATAGACACAAGTCTCACTTTCATTTTTGACAAAACCAAATTCTCTTAAGGCTTCATCAAAACAAACATTTCATGATCGTGATTCTTTCTTCAATCCATAAATAGATCTCTGCATCTTTCACACCTTATTGGCATTCTTTGACTCGAAGAACCCTTCGTTTTGAGTCATATAGATGTCTTCAACCAACTTCCCATTTACAAAAGTAGTTTTGACATCCATTTCCAAAATCTCATAATCATGAAAGAATGCTATTTTCAATAAATGTTATGATAGATTTCAATATTTCTACTGATGATAAGGTTTCATGATATTCGATCCCTTGATGTTTCTTGAAACCCTTCACAACCAGTCTTTCTTTATAGGTATTAACCTTACCATCCATATCCAATTTTTTCTTAAATACCCATTTGCAACCAAAGGGTTTTACATCATCTAGAGGGTCTACCAAAATCCAAATATGACTTTGGTTCATGGACTCCATCTCATAATACATGGCATCTTTCCACTTAGCAGCTTCTTTGCCTTCAACAGCTTCCTTGTAGGTCAGAGGTTCATCATCCTCAAGGATTAATGTGTCACCTAACTCAGGGATAAGAAAATCATACCACTATAGTTCTCTAACCTCTCGAGTTGACCTATGAAATATTTGTGTCTTGGGAACCAATTCTTCTTCCACTTTCTCTTATATAGATTGTTCCCTTACCAACTCTTGTGCATATAGAGAATTAACTTCATCAAAGTAAATTATGCTCCCACTATTTTCATTAGAAATGTGTTCCCTTTCTAGAAATATGGCATGTCTTTCCACAACCATCTTTCTATTTAAAGGTTTATATATGTAATATCCTTTGGTTTCCTTTGGATAACATATAAAGATGCACTACATGCTTCAAGATGCTAATTTTTCATGTTGTAAAGTCTTGAAAAAAACCTCTCATACCCATACATAAAAATGTGATAGATTGGGTTTATTTCCACACCATAACTCATATGGAATCCCATCTATAGATTTAGTTGGTACTCGGTTAAGGGTATATGTTGCACTCTGTAAATAATATCCCCAAAAAGATAATGGAAGAGTTTCATGACTCATCATTGATCTGACCATTTCAAGCAAGGTCCTAATCCTTCTTTCACTAACACCATTCTACTATGTTGTATGAGGATAATTGAGTTGGGATAAAATCCCACACTCCTTCAAGTGATCAATGAAATCTTGGTTAAGATACTCTTTACCATTGTCTAAGTGGATTTCCTTTATCTTCATACCAAGCTGGTTTTCTACTTTATTTTAGTATTCCTTAAATATTCAAAAGGAATCAGACTTATACTGCATCAAGTAGATATATTCATACCTACTATAGTCATCGGTAAAAGTAATGAAGTATAAAAAACAACCCCTTTCCTCTACTAGAAACGGACCACATACATCAGTATGAATTAATTCCAATACTGCATTATATCTTTCTCCCTTCCCAGAGAAAGGTGTTTTAGTCATTTTTCCTTGTAAACAAGCTTGACATACATCCAAGGGTTTTAATTGTTCAGAGTATAAATACCCTTATTGATGTAATATTTATAATCACTTATCATTTACATGAACTAGCCTGAAGTGCCATAGGCGGGTGATATATGAATCTTTCTCGCTGGTTTTGTCATTAATTACCATTATGGGGTTTTCATGTTCAAATATATATAAACCATTGTTATGATGTTCCATACCATAAAACATATTATCCTTATATAAGAGAAATAATTTATTTTGAAACTTGAAATAAAATCCCATATTGTCCAAACATGACACAGATATTATGTTCTTTTTTACAAAAGGTACATAATAACAATTATATAAAACTAGAACCAAACAACTTGGTAAAGTAAGGTGATAATCTCCCACTTCTAAGGCTACCACACTTACACCATTTGAATCTCAAAGATCAACTTCACCTCTTTCAATCTTCTTGAATATAATTGGTTCATGTATATTAATACATATGTGTGAGCCACATGTTGTATCCATTTCCCTACTTATAGATAAGGAAAGATTGCATTCAATGATAAAAATACCTGAATTAGAAGTACCAGTTTGCTTCTTCATCCCAGTTTTGCAATGTTTCTTCCTGTGGACTTTCTTGCCATATCTAAAACAGGCATCCTCCTTCTCATTACTTTGATTTTGAATCTTTGGCTTTTTTAAAGTACGGTACATTGGAGTCTTTGTCCTGAACTTAGCCTTGGACCTCTTTTCCTTTTCTTTCTTTCTCTTGTTCCCTATAAGGATAGATGAATTGGTATTTTTCATATCCTTTTCATCTTGGATAACTAAAACCAATAGATCTTGGAGAGACTCATTCATGTTATAATTAACAATAAATGTTATAAATCTTGGTGGTAAAGAGGCAAGAATGATATCCACTGCTAGCTCTTGGTTCAATTTGAACCCAAGGGCTTCAAGCCTCTCAATGTACCTACCCGAATGGCCCGAATGCCTTCTTTTTTATTTTATTATCGATAATCCCCCTTTTAAGGGTTTAAGGTGAACTCGTACATGACCCGTAGGCCCAAGGCACAAGCCCCGACAAACCCGCAATACATGACCCGAAGGCCCAGAGGCATACCATGCCCAATACATGACACGTAAGCCCAACCCACTTGAACTGCCCCTCCCCAACTTTCTGCATCATTGAACACCTAACTCCCCACCTTGCATTACTGATCGGCTAGCATTGCCCCGTACAAAGCTTCACGGTGTTTGGTCCTGATGGCGGCTGCCATACCCTCTCATTCTTCCAATCTAGTTAACTCTTCATTTGGTGGCTGCTACTCCTGTTACTCTGATCCTTTTCCATTTATCTTTTTTTCCCTTACTTTCTCCCTGAGGAAGCATATTAGGAAATGATGATTCCATCACATAAAACTTCCTTTCTTGGCGTAGAACTATGCGCAAGCGCCTATACCACTCCTAGAAGTATTTTCCGATCAGGTTATTTTCTTTATCCAGGATAGATCTTAGTAATAATGTACTGGTAGTGTAGGTGATTTTCATTTTAAATCTACATATAATGAAAATTACTCAGTACTTTATATTTATTACCATTTGACATTTATGATTAATTAATTATTATATCATTTTAATGTCTTCCACTATTTTAGCGAACTCTAATAGCCTTTACTATTGAATTTGGAATACTCGATCACTTGAGTATTATAGTGGAAAGGATCTTTGAAACTACTCCTCATAGTCTACAATATTTGGTTACACCACTACTTGGAGAGTTTCTAGAAAGTAACTATTTTGGCAAACCGCATTAACTCGAGGTTCCTCGTACTATTGAGTAATGTCCAAGATTTTGGAATTTGAACCCGATTCCCTCAACATCTTACCTCTAAAGTGATCGCAAGATATATTTGGCTACTTATTTTCTACCAAATTTATTAAAGTAACTCCCCGGTTGTAGAGAGAACTCTCAACGTTGGCTGACGATCACTCTGAACGGCCGGTTTTGCTCAAATTTTAATGATGAAATTCTTTAAAAACATGATATCTCCTTGAGGGATTTTTTTTATGAATATAATCTATTTCTATTTAATGTGTTCAAACTAGGTTATCGTTTTCACAACATAACATGAAATAGAAATATATTCATTATATCTTTGTGTATTTTTATCTTGTTTACTATTCTATGTGATCAAGAAATAATCATGGAATCACATAAAACAATAAACGATGCATAAAGGTAAATCATGAAATCTGATTGGTCTTGAGCATTATACTATGATCAATCCATAAAGGATCAATCTTTACCTAAGGGCTTCCATACTTGAGTTGAAACCCAAGTTGTATCGTAGCTTGCCCCCAGTGCATAGTGCTACGCTCCCATTAGGATTTACACCTCAACATGGAATGGACTACGTCTTGGAATGTGATCTTCTTTTAACAAATATAGTCACATGAAAACAAGAGGGTTGAGGGGTCTAATGAACAACTGGTGCAATGGAAATTCAAGACCTTATACATATTTTAATTAAAAAGACGATTCATAGACCATCATTTATCTGATTAATTATTACAATCATGACACGCATTGAATAAATAATTAAATAAATAAAATCCAGATATGCACAGGTCGGTCGCTACCTCAAGGCCAATTTGAATTATACAAATGCACAATAAGAACTAAAATGAAATAAATTTAATCAGTATGAGGGTGCTCTAATAAATTAAATGAATTTTAATAAATTCAAATAATTTATTTATCGGTTCCAATTTAATTTAATTTTTTTAATCCAAAATTAAATTAAATTATTAATTAAATTTAATTTTCAAATTAAATTAAAATTTTGAATTCTTTTATTTTAAAACCTAAAAATTAATTCTAATGAATTTAATTTAAAACTAAATTAAATTAAATTAAATGGTTTACCTCTGGCCCGGGATGGAGTCCATCTGGACTGCGGATTGCGGCGAGAGTGTTTCACTAGAGTTAAGTCGCATAGTGGTCATACTGCAGCGTGACCGTGGCATGACCCTAGCATGAGCACCCTGTCCAACGACACCCCTACGGCTTTACTCGCAGGAAAAAGGAGGCTCACCACTGTGGTGGCGGAAAGGTCTCTAAATTCAAATGAATGAATATCCCAATGGTAAGAGCCTTTCTCCAATTATATAGTGAATATCTATATCATTCGGTTTGGGTTCGTGATGCCCGTTTAATAAATATCCTCTATACAAGTATTTTAAATAATTATTTATGTCAAAATAAATTATACAATTCATAATATTTATAATTTATCACTAAACTATAATATATATTAAATATATTATGTGATAAAATTGAGTCTATAACTCAACTCATGTCTCCTAATAATAATAAATGAACCCAGGATATTTAATTAATATCCATTAGAATAATATTTATCCTTGTATTTACTTAACCACTTGTAAATATATGTCATAAATAAATTCAAAGAGTTATTCCAAACTTGAATAATTAAAGAATTTCTTTATTCCTTGGTGATAGGGCTCTAAATTCAAATGAATGAATATTCCAATGGTAAGAGAATTTCTCCAATTATATAGTGAATATCTATATCATGCGGTTTGGGTTCGTGATGCCCGTTTAATAAATATCTGCTATACAAGTATTTTAAATAATTATTTATGTCAAAATAAATTATACAATTAATAATATTTATAATTTATCACTAAACTATAATATATATTAAATATATTATGTGATAAAATTGAGTCTATAACTCAACTCATGTCTCCTAATAATAATAAATGAACCTAGGATATTTAATTAATATCCATTCGAATAATATTTATCCTTGTATTTACTTAACCACTTGTAAATATATGTCATAAATAAATTCAAAGAGTTCTTCCAAACTTGAATAATTAAAGAATTTATTTATTCCTTGGTGATCTATAGAACTTGGATAATACCCGGACCTCGTGGTGGGGCCCAACGAGTCCTATAATCATATTCAACAGAATATGGAAGATTCTCAAAGCGCTATAGTTTGTGACCCTATAAGACCTTATCTCAATAGTAGTGAATAATATTCACTGACCAAGAGAGATGTCCAGAAACCCATTGAGGTCCCTAGAGAGATAAGGAAACGTTAAAGAAATGACTACCTTCCTATGAGCACAGTCCATGTAATATAATCTCTTCGTCATCAATATCTCAATAAAGCAGGATGCACACCTGTGTCGTCATCCTTTTCCTTGCTATATTTTTTGTTGATCTGTCTGGATTGACTTACCATATACTGTAACACCCCTAGATTTTATGAAAAATATTCTTTTAATTTCATTAATGTCTTGTGTTGTATTCTACACCAATATTACCTTGCGCTATACGCAACACCGTATTAGCTTGCATTATACGCAACACTATTCTTGGATCGTGTTACACACAATTTTGATAATAGTGATTCTACGCAACATTGAGTATATATATATATATATATTCAATCTATAAATGAAATATGGTTGGATTCTGTTATACGAAACAACTAAGGATTCTTTCACAACACGCAACCCTGACTTGGCTTGCATTACACGCAATCGCGACCTTCCCCAATAGCGTGTGTTGTACGCAATACCGGGTTTTAATAAACAATGATATATTATTATAATATTGTCATGAACTAGCCGTTATGAATAGTATTAACTAAATTTTTAATTTTATAACATTATTATTCATCTTACACATTTTCTAGAACATGGTATAAGAACAAAATAAATTTTTCGGGTAAAATAAGTATTTTTCAAAAAATGCAGTTTTGCCACCTTTTGATGGCACACCCACTTTAAATCACGTTTTTGACATGTTTATATGTTCAATTTGACAAAATAAAATTCTTATTTTGAATCAAGATATAAAAATTTACATTAGATAAAGTTTTGATATTTTTCCGATAACTTTCATATTTTAATGAATAGTAAAAACCCGCTATATTTTAATTAAAAACAACTTTTTTCATCATAATATATTATGTGGTTAAATTATAATATTGAATGGTTTTAAAGTATAAATAGAATATATTTTTACCATTTAATATAATGTATGTCATTATCATTGATTTTACCTTGAATTCGTAGGTTAAATCAATTCAATCTTTTGCAATGTTTTAAACAAAAACCCATTTTCATTCGACAACGGGATTAATTTTAATTTAATTTCTGCAACTTCTGTGTATTGAATTTAAAAAAATGGATTCCATATTTGGAATCAGTGGGTCCAAATTATGTTAATAGGATACATTTTATTTTTGGGAATTATGAATAGTAACTACGGTAAATTTTATTTCCCATAGTTAAAGGTAAATTGGGTAATTAAGGGTAAATATAATATTATAAAATTACCCTAACACATGCCAAAATTCTATTTTATGGCTAAAAGTAAACCCATATAAACTAAGGGTAGGATTAGATTCATTTTATGGACATTTGACTATGAAAATAATTTAATTATTATTAAAACCAAAGAAAGTGACAACATGTCACTCTCTTAAATCTTATAAGTATAATAATTTTAACTTAGTGATAAACATCATAAAACTTCGAACATGAATAGTATACAAAAATCTTACAAAACTATCTACATGATGAGAATTTATTTATAATTTTTTGGGATTAAATAATTATCATTAATTGTGACACAATAGTGATGCATAAATTATTTATCTAGTGAAAAATCAAGAATATAGTTTTTATTAGACTAATAGTGACCATAAAAGGCACAAAACCCTGACCAAAACTTATTTTCATGTACATTTAAACCATAATCATCCAATGGTCGAATACTGGACCATTTGGAGCCTTATAAAAGCGATTATGACACTTATACTATTTTATTTTAAATGATTCCAAAGTTGTCACCTTCATAATTTAATAAATATAACAATTTAAATAATATTATTTTAAGATGATAAATTCTATTAAAAGTATTATTATGAGAGTTAATATATTTATCTTCATCATATGATTTTATTTTTAATTTTTATGCAACAAATAAGTATATTAAATAATTATACAAAAATGTTGCAGTAATTTATTTATTAAGAGATAAACCAAATAAATGGTTTTAAAAATAATAAAATAAATATTATATGAACTATTTAATGTGGTACACTAAATTTATAGATACATATGACCTCTTATGATTCTATTAAAGCTATTGTTTCGAACATATCTTCTGTATATATTTTATTTAAACTCAAATAAATGAATAGTGTCAAAATTGATACTATTGTTATTTTATAAAAATAATATATTATAAAATTGTTTAAAAATCACAAATATATTTAAAAATTATAAATTTATATTTATATTTTAGAAAATGTTATAAAGTATCCAATTATGGACAATTCAAGATAAATAAGTAATTATTTTCTATAATTTAAATTTTAGAATGTTATTACCACAAATAAAATTAAATTTACTAAATAAGGATAAATCAAGTTGATAATGTTTAAAATAAATACCTAACATGTCTAAATTTGATTGGTTGATGAGATTACAACCATATATCATATAATATTTGGATATGAGTCATTTTTTGGAGGTTTTTAAGTGGGGTTAGATTTATTATAAATTAATATTTTTAAGAATTCCAAAGGTGCCCCTCTCCTCCCTTATAAAAGGGCACCTCATCCCTCTCCTCCTCACACCAATTTGAGCCTTAATGATCGGCCAACCCCTGCAAATTTCTTCTCTCCACTTCCCTAAAAACATCCTAGAGGTTCTGGTCTTCCTCAAAGACCAATTTTAGTGCCCTAAAAGGAGGTCTCAAAGAGGCGCTTCAAAGAAGAGGTAATGCCCGTTACCGATTCTTTCATCTTTATTTCTTCTTCCACTTCTTCTTCTTTAGTTGTTTCATCATGAAGTAATAACATCAGTATCACTCATATACTGATATTTTATTATCAGTATGAAACAACCCTATTTCACCATCTATCCATCCTACGGAAAAAGAAATCACTGCGCGTGCGTACGTACGGAATACCGTCTCCACGCCGTGGTGTAATCTATTTTCCACCACCACCTTACATGGATGGGTATAATGGTGTAAATAATAACTATATATGATTATTGTAAAGTGATATTGATTCTGAAATAGTATACATACACTCCAATACAATTCCACGATCATGAGAACGATATCATCGCTCGTGCGTACGTACGGAATACCGTCTCCACGACGCGATGAGATTCATTCTCCACGTTAACCATTCATGAATGATTATAAAGAATATATAATAATTAATAATGAAATATATGACATAATAATGATTCTGGATTTATGTGTATATATATGTATGTCATCTACTTAATTCCATTCAACTCAATAAGGGAAAAAAACAGCGTTCATGCGTACGTACGGTCTACCGTCTCCATGAACGGTGTATTTCTTTCCATTTACTGATCTATTATATATATATATATATTCTGAATATATATTATATATAAATCATTTTTTATATTCTGGAATTAAGTAATCATGATCTAAGTAATCATATGAATAATTACAAGTCAAAACACGGATGACAAATGAAACGATTTTACCCAAAACGCTCTTTAACATGGAATTTACAAAAGAACGGGTAATATAAATCCATAAGTGAACCATATATGATATCATAAAAATGAGTATGATTCTGGAATAAGTCAATTACATTATTTAAATCATTATACAGGAAGTTCAGACACATACGAAGCAAATCTGACCTATGGTAAGGGAAAATCTCGCAATCTCAATTTTTATCCGAGATTGATTATACTTTGGTATTTACTGGGGGTATTTTATAATCCACATACATGTTTCCTCAATATGTAACATTATTTCTATCCATCTACAATTGTTTAAATCCAATTTTACCCTTCGGTAAGTTTTTAGTAAATGATATGAAAGGAATCTTTTGTCGTTTTTCGTACGAGGTATTTTTTTGACTTTTCCGACAAAAGTACGAGAAGAATGTTTTTTTAAACTTATACGGCATGAATGGATTTTTTAAACATTATTTCCAAGAAGCTTCCTTTACAAGTTTTAAATTTTATTTTTAATCAACTTCTTTTAGTTTAGAATTGTATGACATGTTAAGAAAGGAAAAGTGTTTTTGAAGTAGAAAGGATATTTTCCTCAAGAATGGAGTTCAAGCGTTTTATCAAAATTATTTTCCATCTAAGATAATATAGGGTTCTGTTTTTATCCCTATTATTACATTTATTTGATTATGTTGTGATGGAATTATTTTTTATTAATTCCTTTATCTTATATGAATTGTTTTATGATGTCATGATGTTTAAGATTCCCATTTTTTATTACATGGGTTATGCAATGATGTATGATTTATGATTTTGTGGCACACATAAGAATGGTATCATTATGAGATGGGTGGGACCTATATCTCCCTCCAATGCATTGGGTAAAGATTTTATATCTCATGAGATAGACATGGCTGGAATGGTAGGTTATACCGGTTCAGTGAAACAGGACTGAAACGAGGGTGACTCAGTTCAGAAAGAGGCTTTGTCCACTAAGATAGTCTTGGCAATGAGTCTTGACTAATAAGAAATGATTCTCTATGATTATGTGTGTATTCCAAAAAGTTTCATGTCTTAAGTTATGATTATTGTGATTACATTTCACTGCCATGATTTATCCCATGTTATGAAATTATGATTTCTTTTGCAGGTTAAGATTTCCAAATGGTGTGTTCTTATGAATATGATTTGATTTATTTTTCTTTTGTTTACCCTTACTGAGCATTTGAGCTCACCCTTTTATGTTTTCTTTTCCCCAGGATATAAAGAAAGGTTTTAGGTAAGAAAAAAAGGGAAAATCTTTATGGGAGATGTTGAAGATCTTTCACCATGATTAGAAGATTACGTTCCGAGTTTCCAAAGTCACTAAACTATTATGGTCCTTGTGTGTGTGTTTTTGTTATGTAATAAGTATTCCGAAAAAGTAATGTAATGTCCTGGTACGTTAGGCTCTGGGTCTCTATAGTTGGTATCAGAGGAAAGGTTTAGTCAATCTTTGGAAACTAGGATGCGAAAACGTTAGTGAGATCCCTAGAGATATTTCTAAGGTATGTCTAGGGATGTCCCTAAGGATAAGTATACATATAGGATATAGTCCTAGAACTATGGTAACGATCTTAGAATTTAACCTAAGATGTTAGATATTGAGTGTGCTCCCCCTTTACTATGTTGTTTTACCTAGCATGATTTTTGCCTCTCACACTATTCTTTTTGGGTTTTAGACGATGGCTAGAACCTGAAGGAACCGTGTTGATCACTGTAATGGACAGTGCAATGATTTTCCTCCTAAACAAACAAATTTTATGGGAGATGGAGTCCAAAATCTTATTTCTATACTTACACAAGCTATGAATCATTCTGGACTTCCAAATGAGCAGAGAAGAGAACAATATCCTATTGAGTCCTTCATGAGGCAACGTCCACCTTCTCTCAGTGGGTCTTCCGATCCACTTGTTGCTGAACAATGGATCAGTACCACTGAAAAGATATTTTCAGTTCTTCAATGTTCTGAACATGATAAAGTCATCTTAGCATTATATCATTTGGAAGGTGAAGCTGATCAATGGTGGAATCTTATCAAGAATATGAGGCAAAGATATGAAATTGAGTCCATGGAATGGGACGAGTTCAAGAACTTATTTTTCAATAAGTACTTACATCGTATTCTTCGAACAAATATGTAGAAAGAGTTTCTTGAACTAAAGAAAAAGGATGATGAATCTGTTGGTATATACGAAGCGAATTTTACAAGGCTTGCAAGGTATTCATCTGGATTTATCATCCAACCTGAAAGTAAAGTTGATCGATTCTTCAGTGGCTTAAAAGCAAGTCTTCGAAGGGCATTAGCTATAAGAGACTTCAGTAGCTATGAAGAAATTGTGCGTTGTGTTATCAAGGTAGAAATGGAAGTTGGTGTTACATGTCCATCTCATGGTTTTGACAAGAAACGAAAGATGGAGTTCAAAGAGAAATCTCATAATAATGGTGAAAAGAAAATGAATGTTTCCTTATGCACAAAGTGTGGAAAGAAGCATGGTGGAGATTATATTAAAGGGACTAAAAAATGTTTTTAAGTGTGGAAAAGAAGGTCATCAAGCAGCTGAGTGTCGAAGTAATGGAAAAATGGTTTCTAATGATGTGAATAAAGCAAACACTGCAGAGAACGCACCACCAACACTTCAATGCTTCAAGTGCAAGGAAATGGGGCATTATGCTAATAAATGCCCTAATCCAAGGGTTAGTGATGATCGACATGAGAAACCGCTTAAGGCAAAGGACAAAGGGAAGTCACATGAGATCACTATTGGCGATGTTGAATATGACAACAATGTGGTGGAATGATTAAGTTTTTATGTAATGGGATTTCAAAATAGTATCATGGAATCTCATTTATGGTATTGTGGAATTTTGGAATATCTATATATTGTTTTTCAATAATTATATGATACTGGTAACCAAGAAAAAAAAGTGATTGAAATATTTTTGGAAAGTAGATGAAATGCGCATAATGAAGGGACAAAAATATAATGAGGTGTTTGATTGTATTCATGAGCTCATGATTGATATAAGGACTAAGTGATATCATGGTTTGAGACAGATGGAATGACCCATCATTCTATCACATGATCTGCTAACACATCACGAATGACAAATTCAACTTCATTTCTTTAAGAGATGAAGTGGAAATTGTCCAAAGAACGACAAACGGTGAGACTATACCAAAATCACGAAAGTATTTCTTCTAATTCCAATTTCATCAACTTTAGGGAAATGATCTTGAAAACCAAAATGTTTTCCTAGTGCTATTATATCTGATTAATCAGATGGTACCTTAGATCATCACAAATCAATAGCTTTGTGATTGTTGACTTTTTCATAGCCATGTTCTCTACCACTCTCCATCAGAACTTGATGGTTATATTTTTCTTCTATGTCCATATTTTCACCTATGTTCTCCTACGTTGAATCCCCATGATGAGTTAATTTGGGTAACCTTTAGATTTCATACTTCAGTTTTTAAAAGCCATGTTTTGGTATTCCTTTTTACGATGTGGGTTTCTATTAAACAAACATTCGAGTAGTAAACCATTTATAACCCCGACGAATTTCGAGGAAGAAATTCATTTTAAGGGGGGTAGAATTTAACACCCCTAGATTTTATGAAAAATATTCTTTTAATTTCATTAATGTCTTGTGTTGTATTCTACACCAAGATTACCTTGCGCTATACGCAACACCGTATTAGCTTGCAGTATACGCAACACTATTCTTGGATCATGTTACACACAATTTTGATAATAGTGATTCTACGCAACATTGAGTATATATATATATATATATATTCAATTTATAAATGATATATGGTTGGATTCTATTATACAAAACAACTAAGGATTCTTTCACAACACGCAACCCTGACTTGGCTTGCATTACACGCAATCGCGACCTTCCCCGATAGCGTGTGTTGTACGCAATACCGGGTTTTAATAAACAATGATATATTATTATAATATTTTCATGAACTAGCCTTTATGAATAGTATTAACTAAATTTTGAATTTTATAACATTATTATTCATCTTACACATTTTATAGAACATGGTATAAGAATAAAATAAATTTTTCGGGTAAAATAAGTATTTTTCAAAAAATGCAGTTTTGCCGCCTTTTGATGGCGCACCCACTTTAAATAAAGTTTTTGACATGTTTATATGTTCAATTTGACAAAATAAAATTCTTCTTTTGAATCAAGATATAAAAATTTACATTAGATAAAGTTTTGATATTTGTCCGATAACTTTCATATTTTAATGAATAGTAAAAACCCGCTATATTTTAATTAAAAACAACTTTTTTCATCGTAATATATTATGTGGTTAAATTATAATATTTAATGGTTTTAAAGTATAAATAGAATATATTTTTACCATTTAATATAATTTATGTCATTATCATTGATTTTACCTTGAATTCGTAGGTTAAATCAATTCAATCTTTTGCAATGTTTTAAATAAAAACCCATTTTCATTCGACAACAGGATTAATTTTAATTTAATTTCTGCAACTTCTGTGTATTGAATTTGAAAAAATGGATTCCATATTTGGAATCAGTGGGTCCAAATTATGTTAATAGGCTACTTTTTATTTTTGGGAATTATGAATAGTAACTACGGTAAATTTTATTTACCATAGTTAAAGGTAAATAGGGTAATTAAGGGTAAATATAATATTATAAAATTACCCTAACACAGGAAAAAATTCTATTTGATGGCTAAAAGTAAATCCATATCAACTAAGGGTCGGATTAGATTCATTTTATGGACTTTTGACCATGAAAATAATTTAATTATTATTAAAACCAAAGAAAGTGACAACATGTCACTCTCTTAAATCTTATAAGTATAATAATTTTAACTTAGTGATAAACATCATAAAACTTCAAACATGAATAGTCTCGAGAAAGCTAACAAAATTATATACATCATGAGAATTTATTTAGAATTTTTTGGGATTAAATAATTATCATTAATTGTGACACAATAGTGATGCAGAAATTATTTATCTAGTGAAAAATCAAGAATATAGTTTTTATTAAACTAATAGTGACCATAAAAGGCACAAAACCCTGACCAAAACTTATTGTACATGTATATTTAAACCCTAATCATTCAATGGTCGAATATTGGAACATTTGGAGCCTTATAAAAGCGATTATGACACTTATACTATTTTATTTTAAATGATGCCAAAGTTGTCACCTTCATAATTTAATAAATATAACAATTTAAATAATGTTATTTTAAGATGATAAATTCTAGTAAAAGTATTATTATGAGAGTTAATATATTTAGCTTCATTATAGGATTTTAGTTTTAATTTTTATGCAACAAATAAGTATATTAAATAATTATACAAAATGTTGCAGTAATTTATCTATTAAGAGATAAAACAAATAAATGGTTTTAAAAATAATAAAATAAATATTA
The DNA here is from genome assembly GCA_963277665.1 of Viscum album. NCBI lineage: Eukaryota > Viridiplantae > Streptophyta > Magnoliopsida > Santalales > Viscaceae > Viscum > Viscum album. The sequence continues at coordinate 349,252,514 of OY728137.1, forward strand.
TATGAACTATTTAATGTAGTACACTAATTTTCTAGATACATATGACCTATTATGATTCTATTAAAGATTTTTTTTCGAACATATCTTCTGTATGTATTTTATTTAAACTCAAATAAATGAATAGTGTCAAAATTGACACTATTGTTATTTTATAAAAATAATATATTATAAAATTGTATAAAAATCACAAATATATTTAAAAATTATAAATTTAAATTTATATTGTAGAAAATGTTATAAAGTATCCAATTATGGACAAATCAAAACAAATAAGTAATTATTTGTTATAATTTAAATTTTAGAATGTTATTACCTTAAATAAAATTAAATTGACTAAATAAGGATAAATCAAATTGATAATGTTTAAAATAAATACCTAACATGTCTAAATTTGATTGGTTGATGGGATTACAACCATATCTCATCTAATATTCGAATATGAGTCATTTTTTGGAGGTTTTTAAGTGGGGTTAGATTTATTATAAATTAATATTTTTAAGAATTCCAAAGGTGCCCCTCTCCTCCCTTATAAAAGGGAACCTCCTCCCTTTCCTCCTCACACCAATTTTAGCCTTCAAGCTCGGCCAACCCCTGCCAATTTCTTCTCTAAACTTCCCTAGAAACATCCTAGAGGTTCTGGTATTCCTCAAAGACCAATTTTAGTGCCCTAAAAGGAGGTCTCAAAGAGGCGCTTCAAAGAAGAGGTAATGCCCGTTACTGATTCTTTCATCTTTATTTCTTCTTCCACTTCTTCTTCTTTAGTTGTTTCATCATGAAGTAATAACATCAGTGTCACTCATATACTTATATGTTATTATAAGTATGAAATAACCCTATTTCACCATCTATCCATCCTACGGAAAAAGAAATCACCATGTGTGCGTACGTACAGAATACCGTCTCCACGCCGTGGTGCAATCTATTTTCCACCACCACCTTACTTGGATGGTTATAATGGTGTACATAATAACTATATATGATTATTGTAAAGTGATATTGATTCTGAAATAGTATACATACACTCCAATACAATTCTACGATCATGAGAACGATATCATCGCTCGTGCGTACGTACGGAATATCATCTCCATGACGCGATGAGATTCATTCTCCACGTTAACCATTCATGAATGATTATAAAGTATATATAATAATTAATAATGAAATATATGACATAATAATGATTCTGGATTTATGTGTATATATATGTATGTCATCTACTTAATTCCATTCAACTCAATAAGGAAAAAAACAGCGTTCATGCGTACGTACGGTCTACCGTCTTCATGAACGGTGTATTTCTTTCCATTTACTGATCTATTATATATATATATATATTCTGAATATATATTATATATAAATCATGTTTTATATTCTGTAATTAAGTAATCATTATCTAAGTAATCATATGAATAATTACAAGTCAAAACACGGATGACAAATGAAACGATTTTACCCAAAACGCTCTTTAAAATGGAATTTACAAAAGAACGGGTAATATAAATCCATAAGTGAACCATATATGATATCATAACAATGATTATGATTCTGGAATAAGTCAATGACATTATTTAAATCATTATACAGGAGGTTCAGACACAGACGAAGCAAATCGGACCTAAGGTAAGGGAAAATCTTGCAATCTCAATTTTTATCCGAGATTGTTTATACTTTGGTATTTACTGGGCTGTATTTTATAATCCACATCCATGTTTCCTAAATATGTAACGTTATTTCTATCCATATACAATTGTTTAAATCTAATTTTACCCTTCGGTAAGTTTTTAATAAATGATATGAAAGGAATCTTTTGTTCTTTTTCGTACGAGGTATTTTTTTGACTTTTCTGACAAAAGTACGAGAAGAATGTTTTTTTAACTTATACGGCATGAATGGATTTTTAAAAAATTATTTCCAAGAAGATTCCTTTACAAGTTTTAAAGTTTATTTTTAATCAACTTCTTTTAGTTTAGAATTGTATGACATTTTAAGAAAGGAAAAGTGTTCTTGAAGTAGAAAGGATATTTTCCTCAAGAATGGAGTTCAAGCGTTTTATCAAAATTATTTTCCATCTAAGATAATATAGGGTTCTGTTTTTATCCCTATTATTACATTGATTTGATTATGTTGTGATGGAATTATTTTTTATGAATTCCTTTATCTTATATGAATTGTTTGATGATGTCATGATGTTTAAGATTCCCAGTTTTTATTAAATGGGTTATGCAATGATGTATGATTTATGATTTTGTGGAACACATAAGAATGGTATCATTATGAGATGGGTGGGACCTATATCTCCCTCCAATTCATTGGATAAAGATTTTATATCTCATGAGATAGACATGTTTGGAATGGTAGGTTATACCGGTTCAGTGAAACAGGACTGAAACGAGGGTGACTCAGTTCAGAAAGGGGATTTGTCCACTAAGATAGTCTTGGAAATGAGTCTTGACTAATAAGAAATGATTCTCTATGATTATGTGTGTATTCCACAAAGTTTCATGTCTTATGTTATGATTATTGTGATTACATTTCACTGCCATGATTTATCCCATGTTATGAAATTATGATTTCTTTTGCAGGTTAAGATTTCCAAATGTTATGTTCTTATGAATATGATGTGATTGATTTTTCTTTTGTTTACCCTTACTGAGCATTTGAGCTCACCCTTTTATGTTTTCTTTTCCCCAGGATATAAAGAAAGGTTTTAGGTAAGAAAAAAAGGGAAAATCTTTATGGGAGATGTTGAAGATCTTTCACCATGATTAGAAGATTACGTTCCGAGTTTCCAAAGACACTAAACTATTACGGTCCTTGTGTGTGTGTTTTTGTTATGTAATAAGTATTCCGAAAAAGTAATGTAATGTCCTGGTACGTTAGGATTTGGGTCTCTACATATACTACCATGGAAATGGATTTAAATAACGTACTACCATCTTAATCAACCAGGCCCAAGATATCTCTTCCTTAACTCGCAAGCAAAAAATCATATCTTGATCATTCAATCAAATTCAAGTCACTAATGATGTACCCAACACAAACTACCTCATCACGACACAATCACCATGGTTTTCGTCTTGCATCAAAGTACGCAATCAAATGACATATATTGATAATGATCTCATGTTAGAAGACCACTACACATTTTTGTATATTGGAACAACCAATGACACCTGAAACATGTGGTGTTCCTATTAGTGGGTTTGTCCTCAAGATTTAAACTACTAGAGATCCCTAAGTGAGGACTACAGGAGATAAAGTCTCAATGATTTTGATCCCTAAGAACCAAATAGTTACAACTCATTTATGACCTTTCATAAAGATGTAACTAGACTAAAGGACATTAATTTAAGATTACTTTCATAGCATCTCAAGGTTCTCATTATAGCATGGGATCTACTATAACCCTTTGAAACGACAAGTAATCTAAGGAAATTTCCATAAACAATGTGGATGCAGAAGTATCTACACTATTATGGAAAGATAAACACATGTATATATAACAAAATGCATATATGTAGTGGTAATCAATGTACAACACAAGTTGGGTCTAGGGAACCTACTTTCAACAATAGATTCATCCCTGACAAAACAATTTAACATTAATGACTTCCCCTTCCCAAAGGTTCTCCATGAGAAACTGTTTTCAGTTCCACATATGTTTATGAAACCACCCAAAGTATATAAATATTAATGGGTGTGAGAATTATATTACAATCACTTATATGATACTGTAGATTTTTTCAAATTTCAATGTCTCAAAAGTGAAATGACCAAAACACACTTTTGAGATGATACATACATAAAGAAAAAAAATCCCCATACACTGCTGTGACTTTTTTATTTTTTCATCTATTGTCACTCAACTTAAACAAAAACTCCTAAAACTCATATATAAGGCTACTCAACCACTCCAATTGTTATTCCAAATTTTTTTAAAAATTATTTATACATAAACCAACAAATATCATTATTTACTTGAATATCAGTATAATAATCACAAAAAATAAAATTTCAACTTTATTGTGAACCTCTATACTCGAGTTATTAAAGTTATATCCTCAAAAATCATCTCGAATTATATTATTGGCTGCATTATAAAACAATAAATCTGATTTCAACTCACCCTCAAGAGTCCTACAAGGATGATTCTAAAACAATCCTCCACGAATCACCACCTTCCTTCACCAAACACATATTTACATTTTGAAAAAAATATAATAAAACACATTGGAAACTTTAATCTCACCCTTTATGTTTATTTTCAATACCTATAAATTCTTTAAAGTCACATCTTTCAAATACGTGATCCTTATTTTTTCTCCCCCTTATTGATAATAAACATAAAGACAACGTATGGGTATTATCACATCGACATACTTCTATTGAAACGATTTTCATTCTTCTATTTTTAATTCTAAACATATTCTACTTGAGATAAGTATAATAAAAATTTATTTATTTAGAAAAGTACATTTCATCATAAAAATATATTTCTACATGGGATAACCCTTTATAGGAAAAAGAGTTCATAACCTTTGTTGTTAATGATTCCCATAAATAGCCATATATTTTATAATAACTCATGAATCCTCATTTTAGGGAATGTTGAAAAATAATTTTACCATTAAGAACATTATAACATATTTATAACAGAACAAATATATCCAAATTTTCAAGTGAAAAGTGTACAATTCCCCCTTTTTCTCATATTTTCATCAACTAACACCACTTTAATAATATTTTTGATATAACCAAAAACATGGGTTGTAAGTCTAATTAAGATACCTCAAAATCAATTTTTACCAAGATTTAAATATATTCCATATTCACATTGAATTATTTTTTGATAGTATTCTCTTAATTTTTTCCCCTTCTCAAGGAATGCATATTGTATATCCTTTTCATTATATATAGGATTATTAGTTAAGGAAAACATATTTGTTTTCAAATTTTTATATCCTCAGTCTTATCCTGTAATTATTTTACCTCTATTATAAATAAAAACGAATAATAAATAAAGAGGGACCTCTTTATTCCTCCTAAATCTCATTGAATTTGAGAGTTTTCAATCAAATTTGGTTTCTATTTTCTTTAAAAACCAGTACTTAATTAATTTTCAAAAATCCTAAAAAGTTTTTTCTGATAATCTAATATTTACTAGATCTTTTGTATGAAGTAATTTTATTTTCCTCAGAGATCAATTCAACTTTATTTATCTTTTCTTATAGAGATAGCTCTATTAATTCTTCTTGTAAATGAATATTAGTCATACAATTCTTTATTCCATAAATAGATTTTTAATATATCTCAAACATTTATTAAATATTAAAATCTATATTTCATGAAATATTTTTTTACCACAATCATTATTTTCACGTGAAATCACTTTACTTTGGATTTATCATCCATCTATGATTTCCCTTTTTTAGACACTATTAACTAATCCAACCAAACTACTGAGCAACTTTTCTTAATATTCTCAAATTTCTTGTAGTTTTCACATGATTTCATAGAATCCTCAACACTTTTTGAATTTTCTTTTATTATATATTTAATCTTATTCCATTCAACTCCATAAAAAACTTCCCCAAGAAGCATAGTTATACACTCCTCAGATTTCTGACCTTTTTTCCCATACCTTCCTCACACCATTTCCAAATATTCAGATCTATTTTGAGTAGAAAAAAATTGGTGAAGTTTTATTCATAGCTTCTCAACTTTTATAATTAGCCCTTATTTTCCCACAAAATACCCCATGTTCTTTATTTTTTAATGGAAATGATATATTAAACCATCAAGAATAGGATTTGTGTCCATACCTTCCACAAACCCAACAAAATCCTATAAAATTGAAACCTTAACTTTGATAAGCAATATTTTTTAAATTTTTATGTTCTCAGATTTTATCATAATCCTTTTTTATATTGGTGGATTAGTCTCCATGAAATTTTTTCACTTCCTTTCATGTGGAATATTTCTCCTCAACAGCCCTCTTAGTCCAAAAATATTTTTCTTTCATTTATCACTTATAGTATTAGAGATAATATATTTAAATTTTCAAATATTTGGTCTATATTTTTATTCTTTGTTAGTACACCCCATTTCACCAACATGATATGATTCTCTTTTAATCTCAGTAAACCTAGTAACATATTCTGTGAATTTTTTTATCTCAATTTGAATAACCAGGAAAATTGATTTTGTCTAAACCATTTCTTCTTCCTTCATAGATAGCTTCCCCTCAAGATTGCCCATAATCTTATCCTAATTTCCTTTAATAATTTTATAATTATTGATATAATCAAAATAGGATACTACCTTTCTAAATATCTCTTAATTTTCATCAATTATCATGTTTTTTTTCTCTAGGTTTCTTTCTTTTTTTATTTCTTTATCTGTTTAATAAGAACAAGATATTTTTCCCATTATTATTTTTTCTACACCAAAATTTTAGTCCTTTATTCTCCATAATCACTACTATAGCTATCAAATCCTCTCTCAATATATGAAATACAGTTTACTTCACCATATAAAATATTATAAGAGTTATATTCTCTTTATTTCTCAAAATACTTCTACTTTTACTATTGTATTAATTATTTGTATTCTCACACTTTTTATATTTTTTTATCTTTCATCCTCATCCAATTTATATTCATTATCCTACTTAGTTGGGTAATATTTTAAAATATAAAAAATATCATAATTTTAAATTCTTATTAATTTCAAACATTTAATTTTCAATTTTTCTCATTTTGAATCTATTTCATAGAAGATAAATAATTTGGAAAAATTATTCATCATCATTATTATTATCTAGGTCACTTTCTCCTAAAACTTCATATATTTTTTCTTATGAATTAAAAAGGAATCCTGTTTTTATATTTTTTCTTGAAATATGGAACCTTTTTTATTTAAAAATATATGATAATGTTTTGAAGATCATATAATGAAAAAACTTCCTAATCATAAATGGTAGAAAATTTAATATGAAATATATCAGGATAATTCTTTAGAAATTGTTTGAAAAATGTGGTTTTAACTAGCTTCTCACAAAACCTATGAATATTAATCGAAACCTTAATGAGTCTTATAAAATATTCATCATTACTCCCATTATTTTCTACCTTAATATCTTCAAATCTACTCCTCTAAACATTAAAATTTTCTTCTTTTACCATGACATTAACATCGTAAAAACTTCTCATATTTTACCAAATCTCCTTTGCAGTTTAATGTCCCATATCCATAATGTATGAATTTTATAAATGATAAATCAAGATAAAAATGTATTCTTTTTTTCATTATCCATATTTATATTATCTGAATGTTTCATAATAGTTCCTTTAGTAATGAGTGGAAAACCTATAGTGGCGGATTCTCTCACTTATAATCCAAGAGATAAGAGGTAGTGCAACATAATATTCCACCAACTATGGAAATTATTTCCATTGAATATAGGAACCCCTCTATTATTCACAGAGGTTTAATTTTACATAATTAGAAACTTCAACTTAATAGATATTTAGAGGGAAGATAGATCATCTCTCTGATACCAATTGTGATTACCTGAAGATAATTGACCACTGTGGGTGAATCCTTGATCTTCATTTATGAATTCGCAATTCAACCTCTTTAACCTGTTAAGGTTTGTGATCTACTCAATGAGTTCTTATATCCTCTCCTTATGTATAGTAATAGTAATAAAGATTATGTCACAACGGATTTGCAATGTTGAACATTAATGACTTACTACTTTCCATGATTGGTTATATACCCCAATCATGTACTAAACATTATATAAAAATGTGGTTGCACTATGGAAAATTCAAGTCCAATCAAAAAATATTCTTCTAAGTTTCTTATCTATGAAACTGGTTATACCCCTCAATCACAATTTCCCATTTTCATGATTAGTTATATAAACAAATCACAACAACTATTATGATAAAAAAAATTAGAGACACATCCTTCACACTCCATGTTCCTTCTACAGTGCATGATGTGATCATCCTCTATGAGAATATAAGATATTTCTCACCCATGTACAACACCTTTAAGGAATTATGCAGGAGATAATAGTGATCAATAATACTAGTCATGATTATCACTCCAAATATTGAATGGTCTAAGTCTTTATCTTCCTTCTGAATACTCAAAAAACATGTATTCTTCTCTTGGAAATTATCTCTAGCTTTAGAATCTTCTTTTTCAATACTAAATAAAATTATGTATTGTGGTCCTTATAATTATCTCACATAGTTCTCAGGAGTTATCTAAATGTTATAAAATTTATTCTTCCTTAGTATAAATAATATTATATTTATAGAATAAAATTTTAATTGAGCTTCCATATTAAAATTATCGAAAGTCCATGTCTCATGAAAAGATTACCTTTCATTCAAATATCATTATAATCCTCAATAAAAAAACTCTTTTAATTCTATATATGACTAAGGATATATTCTTTTGGGAGATATTCAAATATCATTATCTCCTTCTCCAAAAAATTCATATCATTTAACATTAATCCATTTTTCAATGAATTTTGAAGTAACACATAATAGCTTGCAGTGTGGTGATCTGTGTGATAGACCTCACTTATATTCCTTCATCGAGGAAATCTCAAAAGGGTCGCAAAAAAAGAACCATTGTGTGGTCCACCTCGTTGTTTCTCAAAGGTGGTTTTATTTTCTAAAATCCTCCCACTAAAACATTGTGTTAATTTTTTCCTCATTTTTCTTCTCAATACATATTCTCTGATTCAAAAACCCATAACCACCACCATGATATAGTTTAACTTTTTATTTCTCATAGGTGTATCTCTTAACAAAAAATGTTCCATGCTATGATTTGGTTCTACTAATATTCCTATTTTAGCATCTCAAACTCTGTAGAAACTCATATTTTATTAAGGCTGGTATGTCACATATATAGACTTCAAATTAGACTAAGACATATCTTAGATGACTCATACACATATCATCCTTTTCCAAATTTTCACCTATATCACAAATTACACATACATATATCCGCAATCACACATAATATTCTTGGTACTTCAATAAATTATAGTTTCATAATTGTGAAATAAATCATATGTAAAATTTTTATAACATATACATAGAGTAAAAAATAACTAATACATTATATGGGCATTTCAATTTTTTCTTTAATTTTCACTCATTTCAAAAAAAACTTATAAAACTCATTTTTCTATTTACTTAACCACCCCAAATTTTCTTCAAAAATGTTATAAATAGTTTTTCTACATTTAACAAAAAAAAAATTTGATTTACTTAAATATCTTAACAATAATCATAAAAACTAAAATTTTCCACTTTTTCTTGAACCCCCCTACTAGAGTTATTTAACCTATATCCTCATAAATCATCGCCATTTGTAGTATTTGTGGCATTATAAAGCATGAAATCCAATGAAAACTCACCCATGTGATTCCTACATAGATGATTCCATAAAAATACTCAATACATAACCACATTAATTCACCAAAAACATATTTAAATATTAATGAAAAATATTATCGTGTATATTGGGAACTTTAATAGTGATAAGTATTAAGAGGATCCCACCCTAGAATGGGTTGTGGTGCTGAAAATTGAGACCTTAATAATTATATTGAATCCTTTAACTCACTAGATTACATAATAATATCATTTTAAAGTGGATAAAAACCCAAAAAATGGTTCATGTTTCTTCTTTTCCCACCCTCAATTCATATCTATGTGTTTATTCATTTGGGTTGGGTTGATACTCCTTTCCCTTTGTATTTTTCACTCTCATTTCCCACTTTTAGAAATTATAAAAACTCACATGGGGTGTTGATTTCAAGAAAACCTATCGAAATTTAAAACCTCAAAAGGCTGTTGGTACTACCTAGATAAAATAAGTATAAAATAAACACTACTTAAGGGGTTATCATAGTATTATACTTTTTTATAAACTTTATTAATTTTTTATTTTAAATAGTTTCATACATGTTTCTTTTTTTAGGTTTTAGTGCATAGGATGATCAATTTTACCTATCCAATAAAATAGGTTGTATTTCTCCTTTTGCCACTAAATGTTTTCCATTATTATCATTATCATAATGAGTATGCATAAACACTTTTTAGTTACATTGGATACAATGTAAAAAATTTAGTGTGATGGAGTAAAAAAATTTTATTTTAAGTTATTTATACCTTTTAATATTCCTTATTTGTTTAAATACTATCTATTTTTATGTTTATATAAATATTTTAGCTTAATTGATTATCAATAATCATTTTTCATATGTGACTCAACTGTGATAAAAATTCCATATTTTTTCAAAACAAAATTATTTAAGTGATTATTTATATAAAATTGTTTCCCATATAATTCATTTCAAATTATTTTTATAAGTTTAACCAATTTTTAAAATACATACCCATGAGTAGTGATGTAAATATATTTCCTATCTTGAGAGGTATGTAAACCTTTTTGAAAAATTCGTATGGATTCCCTTGTTTTCCTTGATAGAAAATTGGGATTTTTGTTCAAAATATAACTTGTGCTCATTATTTTTAAAATGCCTTTTGAGTTCATGAAATGGTTTATTATAATCAATGAAATTATTTGGATATACCTAGTTTTACTTGGGACCAAAATTTTACATCAACCCTTGTTTTCCCCTTAGATAAACAAGAATTTCATATAAGTTTTAAGCAACATTAGTAGTCAATTTTCACATACTTAACCATAACTCTAAATATTTTTATTTATTATTTAAATTTTAAGTGAGGGGGGATTTAATTCACATATCTAAGAGACATTTCATTTTATGGGTTAATAGGTGGCTGGTGTTATCTATTTTAGGAATTTAAAAAGTAATGGGCTTGAGTCACATTCATTATATACTATTGTAAACACATTATCCTTAACAAAAATATATGATAAAATGCACATAAAAATGGGAAAATAAAAAAAATGTTTACATGTGAGAGATGGAAAAAAAAGGATAATGATGACTTAATTTTTCATTATGCTTCATTTGAAATATTTCAAACCCATAATAAAAATAAAAATGGATTAATATGGGATACTATTTTTCAGAAATTGAGTGATTTTAACATAATTGGAATGGATTGAATTATTGTGAATTGTATTTAAGAGGAAAACCATCCTTATTTTGGAAAAAAACCCTATATGAAAATATCTCATGATTGAATACATTATTTACTGTGTTATTTTATGAAAATTAATAATTTTTACTAGCATATAGTTAACATGTATTTCCCAAGTATGATAATAACTCCATATATATTTACCGAAAAAGATCTGTCTAGAAGCCATGGTCCTAACCATTTATTAAAAGAAAAAAAAAATTAAAACAAGGGAAGTGGTTGGAGTCAAACAAATACATTTTACCTCATCTATAAAAATATATGGTAATCATAATAAGAAGGATAATTCCCATAGTCATAATCTAATTTATCAGCATATTTCACTCCGGCTATGAGTTACCTTGTTTGAGTATCCTAAAGCTCCATGCCTTGGAATGTTCCTTCTTAGGGGTGATCTTGACCTTCGAAACCTTAGAAGATGATCTAGTAGACACATTCCTTGCTTTATTGGAATAATACTTTTGTGTCCTTCCTTTTGGAGGACCGCTTTTTCTCCAATGACAACATCCTTAAAGATGCACCACCACCTAAAGGCCTAAGATGAGTAATGTCCAATAAGATCATATGCTACTCATTATCACTTACAAAATCGAAAAAATTATCCAAATTATCAATTATAGAGGATATGAATACATTATAAATTTCCTAGTGATGATTTATATACTATTTCATATTAGATTTCATAGACCCATCATCATGTGGAGTGTGTCCTAAAAAATACATTACTAGTTGTTGCACCATACAGGCCTGTCATTCAGGTTGTGAAGGATCATTCTCTGGTGGGGTGCACTATAAAAGATCCTCATTCGTAGACTCTTGCATCTCTACACCTTGATGACTTTCATTCCTTTTATTCATCCCTTGTAATTCCATTCCATTAGAAAAATAGGGACCAACTTCATCAGAGGTAGAGAAATAATCAGAATCACAACCCTGTGTTTGTTGTAGAATTCTAGAATTATCTTCTCTAATAGTCACATACATTACATTTTTTTTTCTAGAACAGAGTGATCAGCCCTATGAAGAGAATATCTTCCCAAACCATAACCTTACCTCTTTCCATGAGAGTCAACACAATAGCCCTGGAAGGCAGTAGTTCTACTTCTTCAGCTGCCTTGAGGAAACAGATAGTAGTTCTTATGGGACCTTATCAGCATGCTTCTCATCTCCTATCTGGGACTATTTAAACTTTACTTTCTTATGAAAATATGAATCATTCCCTATAATGTAGTAAGCTGGGAAAACAATTGATCTTCTATAAGTGTCCAACGAATGTCCAATTATCTTTCAATTAGATGAAAAATAAAGAAGCTTTTCATATTCAATATGAAGGGTGAGTTTATCATTCTCGATGGATAATAGAACCTTTTTTTTATTAATGTTTAACATAAATCAACTTCAACAAGAACCCTTGATAAATATCCAAACTTAGATTTCTCTATTTTCCTGTCCATCTTAATTGGGACACCAATTTTAGAAGAAATATCAAAAAAAATCTTGGAGGAAATAGATTCCAACTCAAACCAATTATTTTATCCTAAACTTATGAAAAATATTTCATATAATCATAATTTTTAAAACCAAAATTCCACTATTGAAGACTGAGCATACCTAGCTTTAGAGAAACTAATCTGAATCCCCGTTCCATTTTTTTTAAATTCAGTACTTTGAAATAGAATGTTATAGAAGCCACACCCCACTGGAATAAATTTCTAGTTTGAGAATACCTAAATAGAGGATAGCCTATTAATTATATCCTCTAATATCCATGTCTTTTCACCATTTGGAAGTATTACCTAGCCAATGATGGAATGACGACACATTTTCAGCCTCTCATAGAAAACTTCTTATCTCTCCATCATATGAGAAGTATCAACATTTTTAAAAATCCTACCAAAATTAAAATCACTCAAAGAAGAGAACAATCATCGATTCATGGATTTTAAGGATTTAACATCATCCAAATTTCTTGATGTACCCTCCTTCAAAGAAACACCTAGACGAGAATCCCATGGTAAATCGTCATACATGATGGATGTGGGATGAAACTCACCTGAAGAAAAGTAAGGGGAACTATGTTTCATTAAAGGGTCATGTAAATTTTCATTTTGAATAATGATTATATATGTTCTAACTTTTGATTCTTTTTTAAACTTTGATTTGAATATATATTTTTGACTAGAGTGAAAAAATTTAGTGTGATGGATTCATGAGAGAATTATTTTCATTATTTTCCATTAAATTTTATTTTATAAAATTTTAATAATTTAATTGTTTTTAAAAAAATAATCACATTTTAAAATTTTTATCTACAAAATGGATTTAGTTACAAAATAGATTAAATATGTGATTTTAATTTATTTATTCATTTGGAAATTATTTTGAATGAATACTATATTGATTTAATTTTTTTATTATGTGGGTGAAAGGATGGAAAAAATTATTTATGTAAAAGTAATTATTTATTAAATGAGTTGGGAAATATTAAATTAGAATGGAAACTAGTTTTGTAAGAATAAATGTGGAGTTTCAAATACCATATAATATTATTCACTTCTCCACAATTATCATGCTTTATGTTAATCTCATAATACCAAACACATAATTTTATAGGTTTTTCAAGATAAAACATGAAATAATTTTGTCTTTATAAAAGTAAATATAACCTTTAAAATAATAAACTCAAGAACCAACTAATTATGTAATGTTTTTCAGTTGGCTAGAATCAACCAATACAACTATAAATCTAGGCTTTGGATGAATATATGGGACAAATGGCTCACATTCACAACTTTAGGGGACTAAAAAGAATATTCCATATGTTCCATGCAAAAAAAAATCAGGTGAAAATCACAATTATATTTCTAGATGGAAACTAATCATGATAAAATGTTTATTGTAATAATGATATGATTAAGAATATTGTCATTACCCTCTAAACCAAAATATAAGGTACTTTACTCCCTCACACATAGAATAATTATAGAACTTGATGTGTTCATTTATAACACATCTACTCAGGGAGAAGAAACCAAGAGAGTTCCTTTAATTATAATTTAACACCCCATCATCTCAACTTGAGAGGAGATTTCCTTGGGTATCTCAATCATATTGTTTGGATAGTGTTGGTTACTTCTCAACGAATTTTAGTTTAATTATACTCAATTTAGTTCTTTTTTTCTTTATATTTTAATTTCTTGTCCCCAAATTCTCTCTAACTTCCATGGTTATAGAAGTGTAACCTTATACTGTGTGCCCAAGGGGGGGGGAATTATTTTTTATTGAGTTACATGCTATTAAAACTTAAATTTGTATACCTAGATCCTTATGATGGTGGTTAGTGTGAAATGATTAAGTTAGGCGATAGTGGATATAATATATCCCCATTTATTAATTTATTTTATTTGTTTCAACGCGTATAAAGAATTCCCCCATGAATCTATCCAACATACAGTGGAGTTGGGTGGAGCAGTTCTTTCATGGTGTACATGAGGTTCCCCTAACCTACACTCATGAATTTGGTTCTAAAAACATATTCTTTAAACAATTTATTTAATAAAAACTTATATAACCCAATTAAACATATATTATTTATAATTAATTAAACATAAAATCTCATAATAATCTCACAAACCCATGAACTGATGGTTTAGGGTCTTTGAGGATTAGCTCCATAGGAAACTTATTTTAAAATATTTAATAACATTTTATCATAATTAAACCATTCCATACCCCCTTATACAATTAGCATAAGTTATAATCATCTTAATTTCCTAGGTAATTGAAACCTAATAAATGGAGAGTTTAGTTTCTCAATAAGGTTAAAAAATATCAACATTCCATGAAGGATTATATCATAATCATATGGAAAAACATGGGCATGATAGAAATATTTTATTAAATGAAAATAGAATAAAAATATTTTTCTATAAGTCATTATAGAAGGATATATAATCTCAAATAAACAAAAATATACCTGGAATAAATGTGTGGAAACATGATATAATAAAAATGATCCATAGAGCATAATATTAGGAATATAGAATAAAAATGTGGCATGTCATATAATCAAATCATAATAATGAGCTAGGGAAAAAACATAAGGATGAAGAATCATCATATTGTGAGCATATCCAATAAGTAATAACCTTTATATAGAGACTATATTTTTCCTTGTAATACATTGAAATATTTATATATATATTTCTAGAGCTAGGGTCTAAGATGCCAAGCGATTCTGAGGTTCAGTGTGCTCAAAATTAATTTTATAAAAATATTTAAAGACATTTTATAATGTATGCACACAGATTCCTAAATAAAATGAGATAACTATTAAATGGTTGAGAAGATCAGAAATATAAGAACGAGGTTGAGCCTAAAATGTTTCTTTTACCCTAGGAATTATATAAAATGGGTAAGTACGCGGCATTCGAACTCCTCGCTTGTTAGCAGTACGTTTAGTGAGTTAATTAATTATTAAATTAATTAATTATTCTGTTTTTTACATAGATGGAAAATATTTATATTTAATATCATGGATAAGTTCCCAAGGTTAGACACATAATCCTAGAATTCTCCTATGATTCTCTCATCCCTCCTCTATTGGTGGATCTCATTCGATGATGATGAAACTCCAGATTAGAGTAGATCAGGACGCAACAAACACAACAACATCTGTCAAATCATTGGTGGATGCATTATTCATCAACGATCGATCTAAAATCAATGTAAGAATCATCAATTGGTTTTTTATTCCCTTTTGATTAAATGGTTGACCATATACATCCCTTTTCTTAGAGTAGTGACAATGGCAATTTTTTCATGCACCCAGGTTTTGAAATCTTAATTTTTTCAGTTTGTTTACTAACCCTGGATTTCCCATTCTTGATATTTGTCCAAGAATGCATTCCCAAAGATATTTAAACCTTTGTTTTGGTTCCTTTATACCCAATCTTCTTCTTGTTCATCACTAGTTGGATCTTTGCGGTCCTGATTTGACTTTTCTGGGAGGTACCGAGCTCGATCGGACCCTCGGATACGCAGTGGATCAATGAAATAAGAATTTATCGGTGATAAAAGCATAGATATGGGATCCTTTCAATGCAAGGATAGTTTATTTGGTGATTAGAGTTCAAGAACATGATGAACGGATGTGTGGAAGTGTTCTGAATGGATGGCGAACCCCAAAAAACCTCAGGTGGCCATTTTCTAGTGAACGACTTCCGAGATCCGTGATTCACATATAAATCCACATTTTTCAGGAATATTGGGGGCCCTAATCAAATCAGATTTATATAGAATAAATCATGGAAACCATATCTGGGATTTCTATAAAAATACAAACAACACTTCATGTTCAAGGATGAACTCATGGTGTATAGCCCCCCTCAGGGGCGAAACTAGGGTTTCAGAAAAGTTAAGGATGACATGGCGTATAATCATCACTCACACATCGTGTAACCTATTTTTATTGTAAAAACAATGTGATAGGTCACACAAGTATGGAATCCATGTAAAATCACATAGACGAGGCCTGGATATGTGGGTGGAACCCAATGTGAGCTCACATGTCGTGTACTGAAGTACACAGAAACTAGGTTTGGTACACGGAAACGACCATTGGACACGGTCTCAGCCCTAGTTGAGAGGACCAGTTTGGGATATACCAAACAATAAGAGAGGGGGGATTATTGTTGGGAACTTTTTAAACCAATTTCAAATTTTTATCCCTATACCTCTTGACCTGTTAGTATCTTTGTTCTCTTATTCTCTTTTCCCTGCCATATGAAATAATAGAAATCAGTAAAAATATGTACACGATATTCTTAAAAGGTTCACCACTCAATCAGAGAAGCTACATCCTGGCCATGCATGATAATGACCAGTGCATGAATTATCTACTATAATGTGATAACTGTTATAGTGGAGTGGCTAGGAAAACAATCCTCTAGCTAGTGTGAGTCCCTACACTTTGGAGGGGGTGGAAAAAAATCCTCTTCCCTAGACTAGTGATAGACTAGTCCAACTTGAAGCTTCTAGATAGTTATTTATAATGCATAAGGAGACATCCTTCTTACTTATTAAAAAAGGTAGGATCTTCTCTTGATCTATTTCAGTTCTCTTCACTTGATTACTTGCAAAGTATTAGGCAAGCAATTCTCTTAATTATTTCTCTTAGTGCAAAACCTACTGCACTATTCTTCTTCTCTCTTCTTCTCTAGTGCAACAACCAACTGAAATAGAACTTAGTATCTCTTCATGGCTAGAATCAAATACAACAATGTGATTATTCAGGTAATGCAGATCAGTTCACTTGGCATCATCTGAATCAATTATTCTCCCTTGTTCATGAATGCATGTGATCATGCATATGGAATATATGTTGAACCTTTTTTCCCTTTATTTATCCTTCCTTTTTACACACGTGCACACACTTGTTTTGGGTCTTTATTTAAGTGATTTCACATGCATGTTCATGCATGAATGAATGCACTTTCCTCTTCGCTTTCTTGTGTGAAAACTTTAATATGTCAAGTTCTTTTGGCACACACACACACAACCTCTTTCCTTCTTCTTCTCCTCTTCACATCAACTACACCTGAATGGGTGATATCCCTTGGATAGATTCCTCACAAGCACACACATAAGGCCTCAAGCTTGTTTAGATCATGCACATAAAATCATGAAAACCCAGGCAGCCCTTCCTTTGTAATCAACTTCTTCTTCTAGAAACAAACCCCTGTAAAACAATAGATTAAAAGAATGAAAAAAAGAGGGTGTTCTCACATTTCTTCGTGAAACAAAAATGTCCATGGGTCTTCTCCTTCACGTAAAGGATGCATGGTTAGTCTATGCATAGAGTGTACTGGACTTCACGAAGCAAAATGGGAAGCTAAATGCTCAACCACTGGATCACGGTTATTTGGCCTTCACAAATCATAGTGAGGGTTTGATAAACCAATCACGTGTTACGGGAACCAGATCTTCATGAATCTATTCAAGGGTGCGTAGAAACTGTTGAATGCTTGTGGGATCTCTTCTTCACAGAGCCTTTAAGACTTTTGGTGCTCTGCTTTCTCTTCGTGAAATGGTGCATAGGGAGATGATCTATTTTTCGAAATATGAGCTCTCAAATATGTGGGAGCAGCAGCCTCTCTTAGCTTGGGTCCTCTCCTTTTATAGGCTAGGATCACTTCTTCATACACATTCAAATCTCTCCTATTAATCGGCCGAGATTCAATATTTGAATAACTGAGATCTTAGATTATTTAAAACATTCAAACTGCATTTTTGATTCACCAGATATCTCAATTGTTTCCTCTTTAAAATTAAGTCTCATATCTTCATGCATGGAGTTAAGATCATGTGCACAATTCTCGTGCATGAATCTCACATGGATCCTCGTGGCCCCAGAAACTGTGTTTTCCTTGGATGAAGATTATTCTCCATGTTTTATGCATGAATGATCATTTTATGATGCATGCATGGATTTGGTGAACTCTAATAAATCTCATAGTGTCAAAATAATAATCCAGGAAAGTTCGCATGTGGTTCTTCATTATCTCCAATGGAGATTTAGCAGTGACGTTGAGCAATGGTGGAGGAGGACGATGAAACTGCTACGGGAGCATCAGACTGCTCAAGTTGAAATGTGCAGGGTGTAAGATCAGATGAGCAGTAGAGATTGGATGATCGGATGTCGTGGAAGATCAGATGGTTGACCAAGATGCGGGGTGAGATTAGCGGATGAGATTACATCAATGTTTTTTAAAATGTTCTCCCACATCGAAATGGAGATGCGGGAGAGGCGTGGTTTATCAATCGAGTCATCTCAACATCCATTCAGAATTCTCCTCTCCCCCATCTAGTGTCTCCCCACACCGGTTCTCTGTGGGCACGCTCTTAACACCCACTATTCTTCCTCGGGCGCGCACCTAGCACCCACTATGCACACCCATGGGGCTTATACATGACCCCCATGTACCTCTTGTGGGATGTCTCTACCTTGGATTTCCCATGGGCGTGGTTGACCCATGTAGTCCCACATGTGCCTTGGGTTGAGGCTGGGTAGCTAGCTCATGGCCTAGCCCCATTTTTTAAGTAATCCTCATAAAAATTCTTGGTAGGAAACCGAGTATGCCCAAAAATTCATGGCCACCTTAAAGTACAACCCTCTTATTCAACCTTCTTATTCCTCCTTTCCTTTTTATATTATCACATCCAAAGTAATTAAATAATCCTTAAAAGGATGCTACTTCAATGTTGTAAACGTTATATCACACATGATACAAGTTATTTTAACTTTCAACACCAGCACATCAATCGTCAAATTTGCAACAACATGGATAATTTCCCAAGTGTGGCATCCAATGCTATGAATACATAAAAAATATCCAAGAATTTTTACTTCAACCAATATCCATTCACTTTGGAGTTACTTCTTCATTTTGGAAACTATTGACACCTGTTGACAACAAATACAACTTATACACAAAGTGGTCCCAACACTAGTTAGCCTATACACACCGTTTAGTCCTCCTGCATGGAGTGTATTACTATATGGGATGGATCTGTGTGCCGACCAAGTATAGGTCTAGTGTCACGACCCATCCCAGTGGGGCCCGTTTCATGACTCCCTAAGCCCGCCTCTATTGGTCCAAGGGTTGGTGACTAGAACCAAGTAAGAATATCACTAACATGGGAGGAATTTCTTATATACATGTACACATTCACACATCTCCAAGCCCACAAAATTATGAAATGTAAAAACTACTAAGTAAATAATGCATGCATACCACTATATCCCATTACTAGAGTATGAAGGAAATTAAAGTAAAGTGAACAGGTCCAGAATAAAAGCCCACAAAAAGGGTCTGTAACCACAAGTCCAACCTATATAAAAAAGGTGCTGGGACTACTATCTATAGCTACAAGAACAACCCTCAGTCTTTTTGGTCTCACAAAGAACTATTTGTTCATGGTCCATCTAAGACTTCATCAAAAGTTATATCATCTTCACAAGACACAACATGCATGGGCAAAGCCTGTTTAGGGGTGAGTATAAAAATACTCATTAGGACACTAAAACCAAAAATTAATACAACAAAATAAAGATACATTCATCTCTACATAGGTATATGTCTACAAAACATATAACAAGAAATATCCATATATACTCAACCAAGACACACAGTCTAGAGGTAAGTCACAACCACTGCATACCAACCCTAGTAATTCAGCACGAATATTACAAAAATCACTCAACCAGGAGAACACGCTCCTGAGTTTGATAGCACTGATGACGTCCATCAGAGATGTACTACTCATCGAGTCTCACCATTAGATAGATATGCTAATACATCTGAAGAGAGATACAATACAAAATATGAGGATCATATCCATGGCCATGGGGTGATACCAACAACTCAATCTGGATTAACCCTCCAAGTAGAGGATCGACTCCCACGTAGTGTTGGTCACACTGATACTGAGAACTCCACATAGGTCATGAATAATTAATAGAGGATCCTGCACTAGGACTCTTAAGGGATTCAAAAAACTCTATCTAGGATATCCTTTTGAATGGATCATAGTCCTATGATTAGGAAAATGATTCATATCGACCTTTAGGGAAATTATAAGGGGAACAAACCATAATGAAAATTTTCAAGATAAGGAGAAAAAAAAGGAATCAGTCCTTGTAGAAATGGGTTACATGGTATGTAGTAGGGTCACACGTTGTGTCCCTTAACCCTAAGTATTTCTCATGTACAATGGATTATGTCTTCATAACAAGTTATGTAAATTATGGGTACATAGCATGTAGAATGATTCTCACACCATGTACTTCCATCTAGGGTCCGCCCGTGTACCCTGGTTGTGTTCCAGTACATAGTGTTAACCCATGTAATCTTGTCCATGTACTAGTACATGGATTAATCTGTGTAACCGGTTCAGGTCATTCCATGTGAGGGATTACACACTGTATAGGCAACTCATGTACTCCACCTTGTGCCCGTGTACCTCCCAAGTTATATGCCTAGTGGTCCAATGATGAACACATGTTGTGTATATAGGACTACTTGTTGTGTGTTATGGGTTTTCCAGAACCTATATTCTTCATCCCACTCACCTTGGTCGATCACTCGGGTTCCACTTCAGTAATCAGTTCACCGCAAAACTCAATATTGCAGTTCGTTTCACCACCCTAACACCAAAATGAGGCGTTTCATGCCTTCAATCGGCTCATAAATCTGTTCTAATCTATTCCGATGTAAAACACGTGAAGAAAAATTTATCCCAATTCACATTAATTTTTCCACCATCACCACTATCACACCTCTGTCGGGTCATCCTAATACCTGATCTCATATTTCAGATCGTTGTGCCAATAATCAAGGGCTCAACAATTGGTTGTTCATAGTTTGGGGAAGAATGAAGAACACGTGGAAGAAATCAGGGTAAGAAATTCACAAGGAACAAACACCGAGGAAAAAAACTTAGCATTTGTTCATTATAGACTTGATCCATTCCTATGAGAATGATAAAAGAATCAGGAACACATCTCTAGAATCAAAATCCCCAAAAACTTTACAAAAATCATCCCATCCTACAAGTATGATTGATCAATGGGATAATCTATTCATAGATTAGTTCAGGTTCATCATGGGAATAAATAATCTGAAAGAAGAATTTAAATAATGCATCCTAATTTGGTTTTCGATTTCTTGCTAACAATGATCGGTTATTGCATCATCATCATTCGTGAGATCTATCAAGAATGAAATTTTTAGATCTTTCATCCAAGGTTCTATCTTCCCCTACCAATAGGATTCTCTAGAAGTTCCTCCCAGCATCTCTAGAGAGTTTCAAGATTATGAGACTAACCCAAGATCTCTTTCAAATGGATTATTTAAATGCAACTCTATTTCTACATCGATGAAATAAATTAAAATAATTTTTTTCTAATTTAATTTTTTTATTTAAAATGCTTGTGATGAATTTCTAAAACAGACCCACACTAACAAATGTTATGTCATTCTTAGGGTAAAACTATTATTTTGAATTCAATGGTGCCCATATATTTTTTATTCAATAAAATATTTAGAATTTATTCCACTTTTTCAAGGAAACTATGCATGCATGCTACTTAATATTTTAGTATTTTTCAAACAATTGTTCCAGGAACACTGGGCCTCGGAATTGAATGTATTCTCAGTGTTTGGTCTTGAATTTAATAAATATAATATTTAAAATTTAATAATATAAAATTTAGGACATTACATTCTCCCCACCTTGGGGATTCATATGCCTAAAAATCCAAAACAAAGGCTACTCAAAAAGATGAGGGTACTGAGCACAAATATGAGCCTCCCACTCCGAAGTGCTCTCCTAGAGATTCTTGTGCTACCACTAGACACGCACTAAAGGAATCGATTTCCCATGAAGGATCCTCTCATGTCGATCCCTTATCTCCAATGGGTACTCAACAAAAGTCGCTCCATCCTCTATATCCATCTTCCCCCAGTTGATGACGTGTGATGGGTCATGCACATACCTCCTCAGATATGACACATGGAAGACATCATGTACCTGATCTAGTTGTTGAGGTAGAGTCAAGTAGTATTCCACCTCTCCAACTCTACACAGTATCTGAAAAGGGATAATAGACCTCAGAGATGACTTTTTTCCCTAGCCAAATATATGTAATATGTGTCAAGGTGAAACCATAAGGAACACATGGTCTCCTTCCTCGAACTCCAAAAGCCTTCTTCACCTATCAGTATAAGACTTATAACAACTATGTGCAGTCTTCATATGCTCCTAAATGATTTGTAACTTATCTATAGTATCTCCCACCAACTCCAAGACCATGAGTGCTGACTCTCTTTATTTAGTCCAGTAAAGTGGTGAACTATATGGTCGCATGTACAAAGCCTTGAATGGTTCTATACCAATTGTGGAATGGTATCTGTTGTTGTATACAAACTCCACTAGTGATATGTGATCCTCCCAACTATGGAAAAAGTCTAACATAAAATCCTGCAACATATCCTATAAAACCTAAATGGTCTACTCATTTTGGATGTCATTTTTGGGGTGAAATGATGTGATCAAGCATAACTAGGTCCCAAATGCCTCCAGTAATCCCTTCTAAAACTGGAATGTAAAGAGAGAATCACAATTTGAAATAATCGTTGATGGAACTCTATGGAGTCGTACTATATCTGACATATAGAGGCGTCCCAAGATCTCTACTAAACTCCACTCTCAGATAGATAGGAATTAGGCCGAGTTGGTGAGTTGGCCAATGATCACCCAAATGGTATAATGTCCCCTGGATGTATATGGTAAACCCATCATGATTTCCATAAATATCTCATATAGGTTCCATTTTGGCACCTCAAGGGGCTGAGCTAAGCCCACTAGAACCTAGTACTCAGCCTTCACTTGATGAAATGAAAGGCATCGAGAAACAAACTCAATAACTCCCTTCTTTATCCCTGACCACCAAAACTGACATCGAATCTCTTTGTACATCTTCTCCTTACCATGATGTACCGCCAAATGGGATGTGTGAGACTCCCTTAGAACCTCCTCCCTCAACTCCACTCATACTAATGTACATACTCTGAAAATAATTATGTTCACTCCACCTTTTAAATATCCATCGGGATCATGCCCTGTGGATATCTAAGCACGTAGGGTCTCGTAGTCGATATCCCAAAGCTATGCCTCCCTGACTCCTTTTAAGAGTGGAGGGGTAAAAACCATAGACTAGATGTAAGATTCCCCATCTCCATCCATAAAGGATAATTGTAATGAGGCTAACTACTCCAACACCTCGTTCATCAACTGCAAACTAGATTTTCTATTGAGAGCATCTACCACCACTTTACCCTTCTCGAGAGTATAGGCAATCTCATAGTCCTAGTCCTAGAAGAACTCTAACCATAAACTATGTCTCAAGTTCATATCCTTATGAGAGAATATATAATTGAGACACTTGTGATCAGATTAGATGATAAATTAATCACCCATCAGGCAGTATCACCCCATCTTTTACATGTAGACTACTATTTCTAACTCAAGATCATGGGTCACATAGTTATTCTCATGTGGTCTCAACTGGTGTGAACCATAGGTAATAAACTCTCATCTCTAAATCAAGACTCAACTAATACCTCTTCCTAATGCATCACAGGACACTACATAATCGACACCCTTCTTCGGTAATCTCAAGATCAGAGTGCTCGTAAAACTCTACCTCAGTTTCTGAAAAGATAGTTATCACTTCTTTATTCATGAGAAATTATTCCCCTTTTGATTCAAATCTATCATAGGTGCTAATATTATAGATAAATTAGGAATAAAACTTTGATAATAATCTGTTGGCGTGAGGAAACTCTGAACCTCCATCACTTTCTTAGGTGGCTCCCATGCTAACACTACCTCGACCTTGGTCCGGTCTACTGCCACTCCATCCATTGAGATAACATGTCCTATAAATAATACTACCTAAATCCAGAACTGTAAAATCGATATTTCCCCATAAATTTGGTGCTCTCATAGTATATCCAGAACTATCCTTAAGTGTCTCATGTGTTCCCCCCTCAAACACCAAGTATACAAGGATATCGTTGATGGAGACTACCATGAACCAGTCTAAGGATGAAATATCTGGTTCTTGAGTCACATGAACATGGTTGGTTAGTTATTCATGCCAAATGGAATCAAAAAGTACTTATAGTGATCATAATGACATTTGAAGGTTGTCTTCGGTATATCCTAATATCGTACTCGTAGCAGGTGATATCTTGATCTAAGGTCAACCTTTGAGAACCATGATTACCCTTTCAACTGATCAAAGAGGTCATCAATTCTCAGTAGTGGGTACTTTTTTTAGTCACTTGGTTCAATGCACCAATATTCCACACACAACCTCAATCTCCAATCTCCATTTTTGGAAAATAAAGTTGGGGCTAACAAGGGTGAAACACTAGGCCTTGTGAATCCCTTCCTCTGTAAGTCCTTCAACTGCACCCTCATCTCATGAAACTCTGTAAGATACATTTGATATGATGGTGCAGATATCGTTTTCATACTAGGGTGTAAATCCATATAGAATCCTATCTCCTGATGGGGAGGTAATCCTGGAACATGTTTAGGAAATATGCCCTCGTACTCTGCCACCACTGCTGGAAACTAGAAGCTAAAAACATCCACTGCACTGAGGGTTGGGCTAGCCAACTGATGAGTAATTGGATACACCCTACTATTCATGAGACAATCCAATGATTCTTGGGTTTCCATTTCACCAAAAAAGTTAAACCTTGTTCTATCATTGCAGGCACACCACACCCTTCACCAAAAACATCCAATATGGGCATGGACTGTGGATAACCATTCCATACCAAGAATTATATTGTAAGGTCTCAACACTACCACTAAGAGGTTCTAACCAAAACTCTTTCCTGTGATGGTTAGGTCACACTATCATCACAAGTGTGTGATCACTGAGTCTTCCCCAGTAGGTGTCTCCAAGTATAAAGGTAAATTCAATGCTTCAGTCGAAATATCTAGGTCTCTAACAAGATATTTTGTGAGAAAGGAATGAATAGAACATATGTCTATAAGTACTATAGCTAAAGTATAAAATACATAGATCATACCCCAAATCATTCATGGACTCTTGGACCATATTCCTTTACTGCATACAGCTTTCTCCTCCTATCCTCCATCTCCCTTAGCCTAGCATGGACCACCAGGGGTGGTGGTGGTAGAAAGTCAAAATGTTGAACACCTCCTACTACTCTCCCAACTCCTCTTATGCATCATTAACCCTATAGATCTACCTTCTCCTCTCTGTGACTCTACCTAGGTGGTCCATCCACAATCTCCCAATCAGCAATATGGTAGGTTGGACAATCTCGAGTGAGATTTTCCCAGCCATCACATGAATAGAACCACCCCTCTCTAGGCTAACTGGACCCACCTTGTAATCCCTGAACTGCATATCCTCTATCCTGAGACCTCCTCCTAAAACATCTCCCGTGTCTAGGTCTTTAAGACTGACATCATCTCCCTGCTAGTGACTTCTCTTCTCCTTCTTTCCCACTTATTACTATC
The DNA here is from genome assembly GCA_963277665.1 of Viscum album. Classification (NCBI taxonomy): domain Eukaryota; kingdom Viridiplantae; phylum Streptophyta; class Magnoliopsida; order Santalales; family Viscaceae; genus Viscum; species Viscum album. The sequence goes on from OY728137.1 coordinate 349,278,817, forward strand.
ACCGGTTATATCTGCTCAGCCAAGAAGCTTTCAACCACCAAAGATCACTCAATAACCCTATCATAAGTTGGAATAAATAGAGGGATAACACTAGCTTGGTCATATCTACACAAACTTTTCTTGAAGGTCTAATCCCTAAAGTATTGATCTCTAACCATATCCATTGAGTTCCTGGAAAGGATGGTGAACCATGATGAATAATCAACCACTGTCAGGCTAACCTACTAGAGATGAAAAATATTCTTTATAAAAACATCTCTTAGCATAACTGGTGAGAACTCCTCTATAAAGAGGTGATTGAACACTTTCCATGAAATAGTTACCTCATCATGAGTCAGGATAGTCAAACTCCACCGTCGTCCCGCTGAACCATGTAGAAGTCTCACCACCAGGACCACCATCTAATCTGCTGGTGTCCTGACTAGAAAAAAAACTCATGTCACCACCCCTCAAGCCAGTCCTCAGCCACCTGAGGATCTGGATCACCTTAGAACCTAAGTATTCTCTTTCTTTGAAAATCATGAAGCGTGCTTAGCCTGCGCTCTTCATCCGCTGGTACAATGGGTACCACATGTTCCTCTATAGGTGGTGGTATGGCTGGTGCACTACCTAGAGATGACATATGGGGAACTGGTCCCTATATCAAAGCCTCATCACTGAGGGGGTCATCCTCATGATCAAGAAATTGAATCCCAGTCATTATTCATCATGTAGATGTCCTAGAAGAAAACATGAATTACAACGATCAATGAGTATATCTGGAGAGTTAACTCAAGAAGGACATGGAAACCACAACTCATTCCTATATGATGCATGGACCATTTTGTTCTTCCTAAAAACTATTTTTTCATGTACCAAGTCAAAAAGTAGGTTATCAAAGTCCTAGTGTATGGATAGGTTAGTGTCGCACCAATACTGGAGTCCCTAGCTGGAAAGCTGAACATGAAACACTTCACACTATTTCCCCAGACCAATCTTGTAGACTCTCAGCCCTAAGGTAGAACAAGCCACCACTAATACCACTCTATCATGACTCGTCCTAGTGGTTCACCTACCACAACTCCCCAATCCCACATCCAATAGGCCAAGGGATGGTGACTATAACTGAGTAGTAATATCACTAACATGGGAGGCATTGTCTATGTACCTTTACACTCGCACAGATCTCTAAGCCCACAAAATGCTAAAATGTAAAAACCAATGAGTAAAAAATGCATGCATACCACTATATCCCACAACCAGAGTATGAAAAAAAGTTATGTACAGTTTATAGGTCCAAAATAAAAACCTAACAAAAATATTCTGTAACCACAAGTCCAACCTATAATAAAAATATATCGGGAATGTTGTCTGTAGATGCAGAAACACACCTTGGTTTGTCCAGTCTCACAATACACCATATGGTCCTATTCCACCTAGGACTCCATCAAAAGGTAAATCATCCACATAAGACATGAAACATGTAGGAAAACCCCATGCAGGGGTGTGTATAACAATACTCAGTATGACACCCCAAAACCACAAAGCAATACAACAAATAAAAGATATAGCCAGCTATACACAGGTATATGTCTAAAACACATGTAATAAGAAATATATAGATATACTCAACCCAGACACAAAATCTAGAGGTAACTCACAACCACTGCATACCAACCCTAGGAATTAAGCTCAGGGATTTCATGAAGCACTCATCAAGGAGAACAAACTCCTGAGGCGGATAGCACTGATGATGTCCGTCTAAGAGGTACTTCTTGTTGGGTATTGCTATGAGAGAGATATAATGATAGATATGAAGAGAGATATGATACAATAGATGATAACCATAGTTAGGTCCATGAGGTGATACCAACAACTAAATCTGGATTAACCTTCTAAGTAGAGGATCGACACCCTTATAGTGTTGGTCACATCAATACTGAGAACTCCACCTAGGTCATAAAGAATGAATAAAGGATCCCACTCCGGGCCTCTTAGAGGATTCAAACAACTCTATCCAGGAAGTCCATCTAAAAGGATCATAGTTCTATAAGTAGGAAAATGATTCCTATCTACCTTCATAGAAATAATAAGGGGAATGAAGCCTAATGAAATGTGTCCAATATATATAGGAAAAGAGAACCAGGCCATGTAGAAAGGGGGTACACAGCATGTAGTAGGGTCACGCACTGTGTCCCATGACCCCGGGTACTACCCGTGTACAACATCCCATTTCCTTAGAACATGTTTTGTATAATATGGGTACATGGAATATATAAGGAGTCACATGGAGTGTCCTTCCATCTTGGGTATTCCTGTGTACCCTGTCCATGTTCTAGTACAAGGTGTCATCCCATGTAACCCTGCCCGTGTACCAATACACGGGGTAATATATGTAACTCATTCAGGTCATGTTGTATGGGGGGTACATTCCATTCAAGAAACTCATGTACACCACCCCATTATTGTTTACCTCCTAAGGTACATGTCGTGTGGTCCAATGCTTAACACATGCTGTTTAGACAGGACTACACGTCGTGTGTTCTGGGTTTTGCAGAACCCATCTTCTTCCTCCCACTCACCTCAACTAATCACCTGGGTTCTGGTCCAATGCTCGGTTCACCTTGAAACTAAATATCTAGGTTTTTTCACCTCTCTAACACAAAAAATGGGTTTAGGGCCTTCAATCATCTCTAAAATAGATTTTAATTTGTTCCAACATAAACTGCTCAAAGAACGATTTCTACCGATTCACTTCGATCTGTCTGTCTTCATCACCATCGCACCTCCATCGGGTCATCCAAATGCTGGATCTAAAATTTTGGATTGTTTCTCCATGAATCAAGGGTGAAAAAATTGATTATTCGTAGTTTGTGGATGAATGAAGAACATGTACAAGAAATCAAGGGAGAAAATTCACAAGGAACAAACCTCGAGGAATGAACATTGTCTATTGATTTTTATGGCCTTGATCTATTCCCATAAGAATGATATATTAATCGATAATGAATATCTATAATGAATATCACCATAAACCCCACAAATATCTTCCCATCCTGCAAGTACGATCGATCTACGGGCTAATCTGTTCATGGATTAGTTTGTGTTTGTCATAGGAATCTAGAATGGGAAATAAGAATTGAAATAACACATAATATGTAGGTTTTGGATTTCTCTCTAACAACGATTAGTTTCCACATCATCACCGTAGGTGAGATCCATCAATAATGGAGTTTATTGATCTTTGGTCCAAGGTTCTATCATTTCCTACCAAGAGGATTTTCTAGAAGTTCCTCCTAGTGCCTCCAAAGAATTATAGTGTATTAGGACTAATCTTGTATATCTACCAATTGGATTATTTAAAATCAACCCCATTGTTTCATCATTTCATAGAAGAAATAAATTAAAATATATATTTTCTAATTTATTTTATTCATTTAAAATGAACGTGACAACTTTTTACAACCAACCCACACTGAATAATGTTATGTCACTACTAGGGTAAAAATGATGTTCTAAATGCAATGGTTCTCTCAGATTTCTGATTGGGGAACCCATTTAGAGGTTATTCTACTTTTTCAAGAAAACTATTTCACCTAATACTTAATATTTTAATATTTTTCAAATAATTGTTCTTGGTACACTGGGCCTCAAAATCACATGTTGTCTTAGCGCTTGGTCTCTATTTTAATCCATATAATATTTAAAAATGATACACAAAAAATATGGGAAATTATAGGTATGTTGTAGAGAGGGACCACACATTGTGTGGGTCCCCTCACACATTATGTACCTCTAGATCCCCTTTGAGGAAAATTCAAATGTAAGCATCTCCTTCATTTGAAATCAGATTTTTGATTTTGAGTAGCCTGTCCGGAGTGTTATCTTTTATATAGAACAAGATGGTTATCTTAGCTATGTCTTTAAAGATATGATGTGATTTTATATGGGTATGGAGCTTACTGAGTTGATTCCCAACAATGGCAGTGATCAGTCAGGTTCACTAGAGACGTCTTCCAAGTGGTAACTTCCATCTAGGCTAGGTAGTGGGTTCACTATTTCTATTTAGTGGTACCCTTCAGTTGGGATAGGCATTTGGTCCTCGATTTCTACTGAGTGGTACCCTCCAGCTGGGCTGGGTAGTGGGTCCTTGATATCTATATAGTGGTACCCTCCAACTGGGTGGGGTAGTGGGTCCTCGATGTCTTTTGAGTGGTACCCTCTAGTTGGGATGGGCAATGGGTCCTTAATGTCTACTAAGTGGTACCCTCCATCTAGGATGGGTAGTTTATCCTCGATTCCTTCTGAGTGGTGCCCACCAGTTGAGCTGGGTAGTGGGTACTTGATGCCTTTAGAGTGGATCCATAATATTGTACTTGGGAATGGGTCCTCAACTTCAAGTTTATTCCCCCTCAAATTTTTGGCATAGTGATCAAGTTTGGTTTGACTTGCACGGTTACTTCAGGGCATATGTGTGAGATGTTGGGCATCATTGATCGACTTTTGGAACTATTGGAAACTATTCTTCTTGGTTTGATATGTGAGTTAGTTATCGCCTTACTCTCTCATTTGGGATTCTTTTAATGAACACACACACATATATATATCATTCTTCTGTATACATACCTAGGATTTAGAAATTATCCTTCCAGGAGAGGTGAAGACGTGTGGGGTATTCCACATTCTTTTTGTGTCTAGCTTCTCATGGTTGGATGGGTCTACTCTCTAGATATATTTGGAGAAGACTCAATGAGTAGTTCATCTACTCGCCATGTTTATCTCCTAGTGTTTGTATGATCTTACTTTCACTCTTTATTTGGTTGAGATTTACTCTTTCTTTGTAACTTGTGTTATATACTATCCTTCTCTTCTATCATATCTCTTTCTAATCCCCCTTCAGTTTTTTTACCATCCTACTTGGTATGTTTATACTCATCCCACATGGGTTTTTCCCACATGTGTCACATCTTATGCAGATGATGGATATGTTGACTGTGACTTTAAAGGAGCTTAAGGATACTGGGTGCTTAGACCGCATAGGATGGTCGTAGCTTGGGATTAAGGATCTGGGATCTCATTTAGCTATTTAATTTATTAGTTTTTTCAAGTTGGGACAAATCTATAGTTAGGTTTGTATTGATCCCATTTACATTTAGTTTACACTAACATACTTTTATATTGTCTGGAGTTTCATGCATAACTGGTTTACTCTATAGTAGTGTTTCATTTTTTCCATATTTCTTTTCCTTGTGAACTTTTTCATTGAGTTGGATGTGTGTGTGTACAGTTACAAAGTTAATGGCCTCCCTATATTATTTATGCATTCAGTGCTAGTCGCCACCCTATGGCCTATGGAGGCGGGCTTGGGGTTGTTGTGGCACGTGCCCTGGCTTGGTTTGAGTCATGATAGATTGGTATCATAGAAATGGTCCTTGATTTCAAGCTTGTTCCCCCTCAACTATGAGGCATAGTAACAAGGCATGGTTGACTTGGATGATTACTTCAGGGTAGACATGGTAGATACTGGGCATCATTGATGGAATTTTGGAACTACTAGTTATTATTCTTCTTAGGATAAGTTATGATATGGAGATCCCCTTACTCTCCCATTTGGGATTATTTGACTGAGAATATATATATTTCTTCTATATAAAAACCTTGGATTTGGAAACTCTCCTTTTAGGAGAAACAAAGACGCGTGAGGTATGCCACATGATTTACATCTCTACCTTCTCATGGTTGGGTGAGTCTACTCTCTAGCTATAGGTGGTTAAGAATCAATAGGTAGTTCATCTATTCACTGTGTTTATCCACTTATGTTCGGATGATCTTACTTTCACTCATGGATGGGTTGATCTGTACTCTTTTATTATACCTTGTTCTATCTATTACATTTCACATCTATTGTTTCTCTTATTTCCCACCTTCATAATTTTGGGAATCCTAATAGATATGTTTATAATCATCCCTACATAGGCTTTGCCTAAATGTGTCATGTCTTATGAAAATGAAAAATAGGTTGACCATGACTTCAGAGGAGATCAGAGATATTGGGTGCTTAGACCGCATACAGTGGTCATATCTTAGGTTTCAGGAGTGAGGATCTCTTTTAGTTGATTAATTTTCTAGGTTTTTTAGGAAAGGACGTATCACTGGTTGGGCATGTATATTTACCCTTTGTAAGAGTTGGTGTCCTAGAACCAACTGGTTGTACTTTGATTACATGGACATTTAATATATTTAAATATTAAACTTCTTATTACTTATTGTTCATTGTTCTTAATGAAAATTATGTAATAATGTCCTAGAGTATTTGTTGCATTGATAAGGTCATGGAAGTTCCCCTCTATGATGAGAACCTTGAAATGCTATAACAATATTCTTAAATATAGTTCTATGGTTTGATGGAATACTATGATGAGACACATAGCATGCAGACCATCAGGTGTGAGTAATCATAATTAGATGATAATTTCTCTCATGAAGTTCACACTTGGTAATCTCCAAGACAGGAGATTATGAGTACAGACCCGTCAGTATGAATTCCGCATGTTTTGGTGTCATCAGATATTTCTATATGTGAGTGTGTGTAATTATCCTTAAACATTAAGATTGTCATTAATACATTTCACAACTTGTGCACTTTGATTTACTGATGAAAACAGTCACCCAGATAATTGGTGGGAAGTAGGGTACGTTGGGTATGTCACGAGTGGCATGTTGTTAATGGATAAGTCGAGGAAGAATTCGTCCCTTCCATTTATGGAAGTTGATATCTCATCCATATGATTGAAGTAGAACCGTCACGTGAAATTCCCTTTCCATGGTGTAATGATGAGTTTTTTCTGGTATATAAAGAACGATGTATCAAGCATAAAGGTTGATAACACAATCATGAAACTTTTTTGATGGGATATTGAGACAATGGGATTATATTACATAGTGAGTGTTCTTTTGTGGATGTCATTATGACTTTATGTTCTTTCTCTTGGGTTCCTTGATCCGTTGCTAGATAGTACTCTTGTACTTTATATAAGCCCGACTAATTCCAATGAGAAATAATCCTAGAGGGTCACACACTAAGTGTTTTTGGTGGTCTCGGTTAAATTCTATTTGAATTTAATTAATGAAATAAATATTATTCTCAAGACCGTGGAATAATTTTATTCAAGTTAAAATGATCTCATAAATTAAATAAAATATATTATTTATTTTATTGAACATTTAATAAATATTTATTTACTAGTTTTAAAATAAAATATTTATTTAAGAGAATAAATTATTTATTTATTTATTCAGGTGTTCAATAAATGGAAGTCAAGTTTGAGGGGACCAAGGCTGGTCTGGTAGTAAAATAATTATTTTCAAAATGGTAAATAATTATTTAACTATTTGGCATAAGTTAAAATAATAATGACGCTGCTATTATTTTGTGACGCGGAATTTTATTTATAATTCTATTTTGTGCATGTTGGCGCACCATAAATAATGACGCGGTATTATTATTATGAGCATGGGTTTTCTCTAATTTCATGAATGTATTTAATTGCTATTATGCAATTAAATATTTAAACTGAAGTTTTATTCATATAAATTGACAAGTACACATATTTTTCCAGACAACAACATGACACTGAATCGTACACTCGATGAATTGAGATTTCTTGAGCTAAACAATTTTTCTCTTGAATCATCTTCTCACCCCTCTAAAGAACGAGAGATGTTCTTCAAGGCTGAAGAACATTTGGTCAAGAATGACTGACACAAGACACTGGATTCTCCATGCTCGCACCTAGATAATGAGCGGTGTCAATCAGAGGCCATCAGAGCACGTGTGGATCACCGCTAGAGGGATTCTAGTTTGGATCCTTAAAATCGCAACAAGATAATCCTAAAGGGTCATTCCAGACGATCAACATCATCAACGAAGAAAAATACCAAATATCCATTTATTATTTCTGTTTATAAAATTAATTAAATTAATTATAAACATGATGTGTAAGATCCTCTCTAAAGGTTTCGGGCCTCTTCCTTCTTTATCTAAATATTTGATTCTATTCTTTGGAGAGAGGTGTTCATCTTTGTATTGATCCAAAAATAATCATTGATCATGGTAAAAATCAAAGTTGGGTTCCTTCTCAACCACGCTTCCACTGTGCCTAGAACATATAAGTGGTATCAGAGCGGTTACATCATAGTTTATAGTTATTTAAATATTTCGTTGATGATTTAGGCTTTTAATAATTTAGTTTTTTCAATTCAAGTTAATCATTCTGCAAATATGAATCTCGAGATCTATTCCTCCTCTTTTGTTTCTCGTTTACCTTACATAAATGATCTTTTCTTTTAATTTTGACAAAAATAAAATAGAGGATCTCATTCGGAGGTGCCAAAGCTTCTTGGCCATACAACATCAGAACACACAGCGTGTATTTGGCAGTACACTCTGTGTAGTAAAGATTCAATGCATCAAACTAGTTTTCTAAACCAAACTATGTGTTGGAGTCTTTCTAAGTCTTAAATGACTCCATGTGTTGACTAGGAACAGGTGGCACACGGTTTTTGGATTATACACTGTATAGTCCACTGGACATGATGTGTATTCCCTTCGGGTTAGGGTTGGATCGTGTACCCCGTACATGTCTTTCCCAGCTGGAAATTGTGTAACGTGGATACTACACAACATGGGGACCACTGAACACGTTGTGTACTCTGAAAATTTCAAAATTACACTCACACACTATTTCATCAGGCGTTTAATTCAGATGGACGATGAAAAATAGTACACACCATGTAGTTAGAACTAAACGTCATGTACTAATACAAATTACACATATTTATTAAAATTTATTATTATATTATACAAACCCTTGAGACATGTACCATCATGCAAGTGTAAAGCTGAGGCACAACACATGATAGGTGTTTTATATATATGTGTTTAATTTAACATCTGTATAATGTTCATTTCTATTCACTGGGTAGTTATGAATGGAAATTACCTAGGTTTCCTCCAAGCTACAAGTTACGTAAAAAGATAATTTTAAATGAATGTATTTGTTTAAAATTATAATGGATGAGAATCTCAAAGAAATTCAGAAAAGGGGTTTAAGATAAAAGGATTGATTAATTAAAGATGATAGTTAATTGATTTGACCATGAATTATCTTAAAAAATAATGATTAAATAATTTAATTATAGTTTTATTTATGCATAAACATCATTACATGTATGTAAGATCATGAGCTAGACCAATACCTTTGTATATGGATGGTTTCTTTTAATTTATTTAATTAAGTTAAATTTTTTGTCCTTCGAGCCATCTCTCCTCATTAATATGTACAACCTTCATGCCCAAGGTTTATTTTATGTAAAACCCCTTTTTACCCCTCACCTGCATGTGAGTTAAAAAAGGCATGTGTAATGGATGGAACTCTTAAGCTAGTGGAGGCGGTTCAAGATGGAGAGACGAAACCAATCCCAGGAGATACAGAGGTGGACAGGTGGAAATTTGTAAACAAAAACCCAAAAGGTTCAAGATGTTTCTCCCCTAGGTCAGGTTTAGTTTATCAACCATTAGAAAATCTCATGATCATTCTCTTTATTTTATTTCTTTCAGTTGCATGGTTTATCATTATAGATGTGTTTTCATGATCACATAATTAATGAATTAAACAAGCATGCAAGGTAGAACTAAAATACACCAAACTTATGCATAAATATTATTAAGACACGGTTAATCACTTAAGTAATTTCCAATTAATATTAACAAGCATGTGATAATGATAATAATAAATTCATGCATAAGAGATAAAAATCCCCCAAATAAAATATTAAGTCAGACCAAGCCTTCAGTTACTTATTAAGGAAAAAACTCAATAAAACTATGTGTTTAACAAACCCTTTTTGGGACACATGCTTTTATACAGGAAGCCCTTATGAAAGGTTTTGGGTTGACTTAAACATATTACATCAATAGGAGTATCCCTTTTTATACTTGGTGTAATATTGGAGGTAAGAGTTGAGAAAATCCAAAGTCGTGATTTTAGGATTGGGGAGTCCACTAAACATATCAAGGAGCTGCAAGCCCATAGTTGGCAAAGACCTACCTACCTAAATACCTTCTAATATATTGACCAACCCTTTTGGGGTTATGCAAAAGGAAATATAGATCCATGCCATTAGAATGTCATGGAAACTGGAAATTCCATGTTCAATGGTGAGGGCTATTGGGACTTGATAAAATAGTGGGATACTTAATAAAAATTTATTATTTCTTATAAAATTTAATCAATATAGTACTAATGATCTTTTCTTTTAATTTGAGAATAAAATGAAAATCTCATCAACCACACTATACATGCAATCAATTCTGGATAAAGACAACACCCTCACAGGTAGTGCCTTCTAGGAATGGTTTAGACACATTCATGTTATCCTACGCCATGAATGAAAGTCTTACATGATGGAGACAACATTACCTGATCTGCCTGCCAAATAGGAGAGTGATTAGGATTTCCTGGTCTATGAGAAACATATGAATGACACCGTCGAAGTTCAATGTTTGATACTATCATCAGTGTTTAGTGATCTCATGAAGTCTAATGAAAACATGGATGCTTATATAATGTTTAAGAACCTCCTTGGTATTTACCAGGATAGATCAAGATAGAAAAGGTTTTATATCTCTAAGGCACTCTTTCAGAGTAATCCTAGAGGAGGTGCCCCAGCTGGGCCTCATGTAGTCAAGCTCATTGGCTACATTGAGTTCCTAGAGGGTCTAGGGTTTAAACTCCCTAAAGAACGTGGCACCGATATCATTCTCGCATCACTCCCTCAGAGATTCTCTATATATTTTTGTCAACTTCAATATAAACAACATTGAGAAGTCTCTATCTGATCTTCTTATCCTCATTCACCAAGTGGAAAAAGATTTGAAGTTTGAAATGCCTTCTGTCCTTATAGTGAATAAGAGGAAAGGTAAGGCGAATAGATTTAATCCCAATGCTTCTTCACGACCTTCCAAGAAAAGGAAGATCAAAGGGTAGGAAAGGGAAGACAAGGATATTTGTTTTTCATGTGTAAAGAATGTCCACTGGTAGAAGAACTGCACCCAACCTAAGAAGCAAGGGGACGCTTCAGGTGTGTTTGTTATCAAATGAAATCTATCGTTTTCTACAAATTTGGTATTAGATACAGCTTTTGGTGATCACGTATGTATCCAAATATAGGAACCAAGTAGATACAGGAAGATTAAATGAGGGGAGTTAGATCTAAGAGTAGCCAATGGAGTCGGACTTGCTGTTGTAGCTATCAGGGATTACCATCTCACATTTCTAACTGGGATGATCTTGGTGTTAAGGGGTTGTTATTATGTGACTTTTATTACTAAAAACATTATTTCTGTATATAGATTAGATACAGATGAATTTATTTTCATGTTTTTAAATTAATGTTGCTTCTTTTATAAAGATATCATTTGTTTTGGTAGGGAACATTTATACAATGGTCTTTATGTGTTGGATTACACAAACCAAGAAATGGAAATCAATAACAAAGATACTACACATGACTCATACCACACCCAACTTTGGCATCACCGGCTAGGTCATGTAAATGAGAAACACTTGACAAAGTTACATCAAGATGGATATTTAGATTCTTTCGAACTAAAACCACTTGGTGTATGTCATGCATGTTTACAAGGAAAAATGACCAAATCCCCATTTAGTGGGAAAGGTTAAAGGGATAAAGAACTTCTTGAATTGGTTTATACCAATGTGTGTGGACCATTTCCAATTGAAGTAGGGGAAGGGTACTCATACTTCATAACTTTTACTAATGATTTTAGTAGATGTGGATATATCTACTTAATAATGTATAAGTCTGATTCTTTTGATAAGTTCAAAGAATACAAGAATGAAGTTGAGAACCATCTTAGTAAGAAGATTAAGAAACTATGATCAGACCGAGGTGGAGAATATATTAATCAAGAATTCATTTATTACTTATGGGAGTTTGGGATCCTATCCCAACTCACTCCTCCATACACACCCCGGTGGAATGGTGTGAGAGAAAGGAGGAACTGAACCCTATTGGATATGGTGAGATCAATGATGAGTCATGCAAGTCTTATATTATCCTTTTGGGGATATTCGATACAAACAGAGGTGCACATACTAAACCAAGTACTAACTAAATCGATAAATGGTATTCCATATGAGTTCTGGAGTAGAAAGAATTCCATATTATTGAATTTACGTGTGTGGGGAAGCGATGTGTTTGTTAAGGCCTCTTCAGGTAAAAAAACTTTCACCCCGAGGCACAAAGGATACCTTTATAGGATACCCCAAGGAAACAAGGGGATATTACCTATACAACCCCTCAGGCAAAAATCTTATAGTGGAAAGACACTCCATATTCCTTGAGAGGGAGCACATATTCAAAATAGATAGTGGGAGAAAGACAGACTTCGATGAAGTTGAGGCTCAAGGTACACAAGAGTTGGTACAGGAACAAATTCCACAAAGCCACGTGGAGGAAAGATCTTTTCCAGAGACATAAGAGCTACGTAGGAGTACAAGAGAGGTTGAAGAACTAGAACGGTAGGGTTTTCTAGTTACTGAGGATGGTGACTTATTATTATTTGATAATAATGATCCTCTAACCTACAAGGAAGTAGTAAGTAGCACAGATGTTTCCGAGTGGAAAGAATCCATGAATTATAAAATGAATTCCATGTACCAAAATCAAGTCTGGATTTTGGTAGATCCTCCAATTGATGTAAAACCTATTGGTTGAAAATGGTTATTAAAGAAGAAACTGGACATGGAAGGAAAATTAATCACCTATAAGGCATGACTGGTTGCAAAAGGGTTCAAACAGCGTCAAGTCATTGACTACAATGAAACCTTTTCACTAGTTTCAATGTCGAAATCCATCAAAATTCTATTGGCCATTTCCACTTACCATGACTATGAGATTTGGAAGATGGATGTCAAAACAACCTTCCTTAACTGGAACCTTCAGAAAGATGTCTACATGACACAACCTAAAGGATTTATGACTCCAAAGTATGCCAATAAGGTATGAAAATTGTAGAAATCCATTTGTGGATTAAAGAAAGAATCCAGGTCATGGAACACTAATTATGATGAAGCCATAATGAAATTTGGTTTTATTAAGAAGGAATGTGAGCCTTGTGTCTACAAACAGTTTACTGAGAGTGCAATCATTTTCCTAAAAGTATATTTTTATGACATATTACTTATTGGAAATGAGATACCAGTCTTACAGTCAGTTAAGGCATGGCTAAATCAATTCTTCTCCATGAAGGACTTAGGAGAGGTAGCATATATTCTTGTGATCAAGATCCATCGTGATAGATCTAAGAGATTGTTGGGCCTACGTCAAAGTACATACATTAATAAGGTACTGAAGAGATTTACTATAGAACAATCCAAGAGGGGATTGTTTCCAGCATCACATGGCATTTATATTTCCAAGAAAATGTGTCCTCAAACACATGAGGAAAGATAGATAATGGAAAGGACTCCATACACATCATTGATTGGGTCAGTCATGTATGTCATGCTATGTACTAGGTTGGATGTCGCATACACATTGAGTGCGGTAGGCGGATATCAAGATGACCTAGGTGACCACCATTGGATGGCAGTCAAGACTATCCTAATGTATCTAAGGTTTACTAAGGATATGTTCCTGGTTTATGGAGGAGATGAGGTACTAGTCATCATAGGATATGCAGATGCTAGTTTCCAGACTGATAAAGATGACATGAAGTTGCAAACAGGATACATCTTCACTTTGAATGGAGGTGTAGTGAGCTAAATGAGCTCAAAATTGAGTGTGGTCGTAGATTCTACAGCAGATATCGAGTATATCATAGCTTCTAAGGCAGCTAAAGAAGCAGTTTAGATGTGAAGCTTCATCCAGGAGCTGGATGTCATGCCTAACAGGAAATATCCCATCACACTATACTTTTATAATACTACAACGGTGGTTCTCGAAAAAGAAAAAAGGTTACATCAGTGGATGAAGCACATACTTTGGAAGTATTATCTCTTAAGGGTTTTTTTTGGAGAGGTGAAGTTGCATTGAGAATTATTTCCACAAAAGACAATATGTAGGACCCCTTGACTAAAGCCTTGACTCAACAGAAACATGATCACCATGTGAGGTCTAGCGGACTGAAAGTTATAGGCAGTTAGCTCTAGTCCAAGTGGGAGTTTGTAAGAGTTGGTGTCCTAGAGAAAACTGGTTTTACTTTGATTACATGGAAATTTAAATATTTAAATATTAAACATCTTATTACATATTGTTTATTGTTCTTCGTGACTATGATGTAATAATGTCATAGAGTATTTGTTTCATTGATAAGGTCACGACAGTTCCCCGCTCTAATGATAACCTTGAAATGCTAGAACAATATTCATAAATATAGTTCTACAGTTGGATAACATACTATTATGGGACACATAACATATAGACCATCAGGTGTGATTACTTGTAAGCAGATGAGACTTCCTCTCATGAAGTTCTCACTTTGTAATATCTAATATAGTAGATTTTGAGAACAGACCCGCTGGTAAGAATTCTGCATGTTTTGGTGTCATCGGATATTTTTATCAGCTATAATGTGTAATGATCCTAAGACTTTAAGATAATCGTTAATACATTTCACGACTCACGCACTTTTATTTTCTGACGAAAACCATCACACAGACAGTTGGTGGGAAGTAGGGTGCGTTGGGTGCGTCACGAGTGGCATGTTATTAATGGATAAGTTGAGGAAGGATTTGTCCCTTCCATTTATGGAAGTTGATATCTCGACCCTTTTATTGAAGTAGAACCATCGCATGAAATTATATACTCATGGTGTAACAATGAGTTTATTTCAGGTAGTCAAAGAACAATGTATCAATCAAAAAGGTTGATGACTCTATCATGAAACCTTGTTGATGAGATATTGAGACAAAGGGATTATATTACATAGTGAGCATTCATATATGGATTTTATTATTGCTACATTATGTTCTTTTTCTTGGGATCCTTGACCCGTTTCTAGATAGTATACTTGGAGTTTAGGCAAACCCACCTAATGCCAATGAGAAAGAATCCTATAGGGTCACACACTAGGTGTTTTTGGTGGCCTCTATTAAATTCTATTTGAATTTAATTAATGAAATAAATATGATTCTCAAGACTATGGAATAATTTTATTCAGGTTAAAATGATCACATAAATTAAATAAAATATATTAATTTATTTTATTGAATATTTAATAAATATTTATTTACTAGTTTGTAAATAAAATATTTATTTAAGAGAATAAATTATTTATTTATTTATTTGGGTGTTCAATAATTTTATGTGGAGTTCGAGCGGACCAAGGTCGGTCTAGTAGTAAAATAATTATTTACAAGACAATAAATAATTATTTAACTAGTTGGGACAAGTTAAAATAATAATGATGCTACTATTATTTTTTGATGCAGAATTTGATTTATAATTTTGTTTTGCACAAGTTGGAGCACCATAAATAATTACATAGTATTATTATTATGAGCATGGGTTTTCTCTAAGTTCAAGAATTTATTTCATTTTTGTTAGTAAATTAAATATTGTAATTGAAGTTCCATGAATATAAATAGACAAGTATGCCTATTGTGTCAGATAACCACACGACATCGAATCGTACACCTAGTGAATTGAGAATTTTTGAGATAAAAAATTTCTCTCTCAAATCCTCTTCCCATCCCTCTCAAGAATGAGAGACGTTCTTCAAGGCTGAATAACAAGCAATCAAGAATGACTGACACAAGACACTCACTTTTCCGTGCTAGCACCCATAGAACGAGCGATGTCGATCAGAGGCCATCAGAGCACATATGGATCACCACTAGAGGGATTCTATTTTGAATTCTTACAAGAACAACGAGATAATCCATAAGGGTCATTCTGGATGATCAAAATCATCAATGAAGAAAAATAAAAAAGATCTAGGAATTATTTTT
The DNA here is from genome assembly GCA_963277665.1 of Viscum album. Taxonomy (NCBI): domain Eukaryota; kingdom Viridiplantae; phylum Streptophyta; class Magnoliopsida; order Santalales; family Viscaceae; genus Viscum; species Viscum album. Next base: position 349,294,833 of record OY728137.1, read on the forward strand.
CTTTATAAAATTAATTAAATTAATTATAAACATGATGTGAAAGATCATATCTAAAGGTTTAGGGCCTCTTCCTTTATCTAAATATTTGATTCTATTCTGTGGAGACTGGAATTCATCGTCGTATTGATCCTAGAATAATCATTAATCATGGTAAAAATCAAAGTTTGGTTCTGTCCCAACCATTCTTCCACTACGCCTGGAACCTACATCCTTTACTTTAATTTTACACTACTATACATTTATACTATCTAGAGGTTCATGCATACATAGTTTACACTATAGTAGTGTTTCATATTTTTCTTATTTCTTTTCCCTATAAAAATTTTCATTGAGTTGGTTGTGTGTGTGCATATAGGTACTTATTAAAAGGTTTCCCTGAGTTATTTTTTCCTTTGAATCCTGTGGAGAGGCCAAAAGGAGGGAGTCATGACCCATATGAGGATGAGTACAGACTTTCACCCCCATACTAATGGGCAAACTGAGCGCACTATCAAGGTACTGAAAGATATGTTGAGGGCGTGCATGTTAGATTTTGGCTAGAGCTGAGAGGAACACATTCCCTTGGTAGATTTTACGTACAACAACAGTTATCACTCTACCATCAGCATGGAACCTTTTGGGGCCTTTTATGGGACACCCTATTGGTCACGCTTGTAATGGAAAGATATTGTTGATCTGTCTCCTGTGGGTCCATATATGGTGCAGGTGATGATGGAGAAAGTCTAGGTCATCCTTGAGTGGATGAGGATGGACAATAGTAGACAAAAATCTTATTCAAATCATCATTGTAGACCCTTGGATTTCGATTAGGGAGACCACATTTTCCTAAGTCTCCCCACAATGAGAATTATGGAGGTTTGTCCATGGAGTAAAGCTATCCCTGAGGTTCATCGAGCCATTCAAGATTGTGCAGAGGGTTGGAGAGGTTGCCTACCACCATGCCCTACCCCCACCACTTGATTGGGTGTATGACGTCTTCCACATGTCATAGTTGAGGAGATACGTGCATGACCCCATGTGCGTTATTAATTGGTACGAACAAGACATTGAAGATGGTGGCACTTTTTTCGGAGCACCCAGTGGTGATAGAATATTGGAAGGAGTATAGCCTATGTGGATGAACCATACCCTTGTTTCACATGTTTTGGAATAACAAAAATTTGTGGGAGAGTTACAGGGAGCGGTAGAGCTAAGTGTGGGCTCAGTATCCCAAGTCATTTATTTAGTTTTTCTTTTCGAGGACAAAAATATTTAAGGAAGGAATAATTTAGAGACTTGGTTTTTTTATAAGTCTTTTACAAAATTTTATAGATATTTATAGAGCTGGGAACTAATATGACTTGTGATTTTGAGGTCCGGTGTTCTCGAAATTAATTTTAAAAAAATGTATAAAGATATTTTATACTGCAGGCATATAACTTCTTTAAAAAATAGGTTAACTCTTAAACGAATGATTGGACCAGAAATCAAAGACCATGGTTGAGTCCAAAACATGGTGTTTTCCCTAGGCATGACATAAAATGGTTCGTCATGGGGTGTTCAGAGTCTAGAGTCATTGAAGGAATGTTTGGGGAGTTAATTAATTATTAAATTAATTCAGTTTCCGCCTATATAGAAAATATATAAATTTTATATCATGGAGAAATTTCTAGGTGTAGCCTCCTAATCCTAGAATTTTCTCATGATTCTCTAATCCCTCCTCCATTGGTGGATCTCTTTGGATGATAATGAAACTCTAGATCAGAGGAGATCAAGATACCGGAATCATAACGACATATCTTGAATCTTTATCAAACCCATTATTAATCAATGAGTGATCCAAAATTGAGTTAGAAATCATTAATTGGTGTTTTTATTCCCTTTTGATTAAATTTATAGTAGATCCATCCTTTTTCTTATATCTTCTATAATTGTAGACATTTTATGCACTAGGGTTTTGAAATCTTATTTTGTTTAGTTTGTTTCCTAACCTTGGATAGCATGTTCTTGATCATTGGCCAAAACACACTTGGTAAATAATGTTTAAACCTTTCATACTGTTCTTTTCTCTCCAATATATGATTCTCTTTATTCACCAATTATATCCCCATGATCTCGATTCGACTTTTTCAGGAGGTACCGAGCTCTATTAGACCACCGATTACATGGTGAATCAATGAAACAAGAACAGGTCAGTGATAAAAGCATATATCTATGATCATTTTGAGGCAAGGATGATCTATTTTATGATTAAAGATCAATAAATTGATGAATGGTGGAGTAGAGGCATGCAGAACAGATGGAAAACCCTGATGAACTTACGGTTTCCGTTTTCTGGTGAATGACAGACAAGATTCCTAATTCATGGCTAGATCTACCTTTTTTTGGCATATTAGAGGCTATAATCAAATAATTATCTGATGGATTCAATCATAGAAGTTGTATATAGGATTTCTATCCAAATCATGACTATATTATATGTTCAATGATGAACGCACAACATGTATCCCCCCTCAATGTCGGTGATAAGGCTTCATAAAAGTTAAGGATGACACAACATGTAGTCATCACTTACACACCATGTACCCTATTATGATTAGAAAACCTATGTAAGGGGTCACATGGGAAGGGAATCTCTATAAAAGTATAAATAAATGGATTGGATATATGGTAAAACCCTATGTTAGCTCAAAATCAGTGTACCAAAGTACATGGACATAAGGTTTGGTACAGGGACATGACCAGTGGAGATGACCTCAGTCTCAGTTTTCCTAGACACACCATGTAGTCCACCTACATGGCGTTTATTACTACATGGGATGGATTTTTGTGTCAGACAAGGACACAACCAGGTAGCGGAGTGGTACCACATAGTGTGGTTCCCCTCACGCAATGGGTACCTCTTGAGCCCCTTTGAGGAAACTTCGAACATCTATATATCCTTCGTTTGAACTCAGATTTTGGCTTTTGAGTAGCATATCCTGATTTTTGTGTGTTTAAAAAGGGATGGTACAATCAATTGTGGATTTAGGGATATGATGTGATTTTTAGGAATTTTATTTAGTGAGGTGACACTTGATGATGGAATTGATCAGACAGGATCAACAAAGACATCTCTTGAGTGGTACCCTCTAGTTGGGCAGGGAAGTGGGTCCTCAATGTCTACTGAGTGGTACCCTCCAGCTAGGCTTGGTAGTGAGTCCCAAGTATCTACTAAGTGGCACCCTCAAACTGGGATAGGTAGTGGGTACTTGATGTCTACTTAGTGGTACCCACCAGTTGGTCTGGGTAGTGGGTCCTCAACATCTACCGAGTGGTACCATTCTACCAGGCTAGGCAGTGGGTCCTTGATTCCTTTTGAGTTATGCCCACTAATTGATCTATCCAGTGGTTCCTTGACACCTTCATAGTGTAACCCTCCTTTTTTACCAGGGCATGGGTCCTCAAAATCAAGTTTGTATCCCCTAAACTATGAAAAATGGTGAAAATTTGTGGTTTGAGTTGGAAAATTACTTTAGGGAAAATGCATGAGATGTAGGGCATCATTGATAGAATTTTGGAACTATTGGATACTCTTATTCTTGGTCTGAGCTGTGAGATGAAGATCCCATTACTCTCTTGTTTGGGATTCTTTGACTGAGCATATATATATATCATTCTTTTGTATTTATTCCTTGGATTTAGAAACTATTCTTCTATAAGAGACAAAGACACGTGAGGTATGCCACGTTCTTTCTATGTCTAGCTTCTTATGATTGGATGAGTTTACTCTCTGGATATAGGTGGAAAGGACTCAATAGGTAGTTCATATACTCACTATGTTTATCCCCTTGTGTTTGGATGAACTTACTTTTACTATTGGTTTGGTTGAATTGTACTCTTTCTTTGTATATTGTGCTATATATTTTCTTTCTATTCTATTGTATCTCTTATTGAACCCCATTCATCTTTTGGGGAATCCTACTAGGTATGTTTATACTCAACCTTGAATGGTATTTTACCTCATGTTTCATTCAATATGTAGATGAAGGATAGGTTGATCATGAATTCAAATTAGATTAGGGATACTAGGTTCTTGGACCGCGTACGGTGGTCATAGATTGGGATTCAGGAGATGACCTCTCTTTTAGTTGTTCACTTTTTCCAATTTTTTCAAGTTAGGACATATCTCTAGTTGGAATTTTATTTTTCCCCTTTACTTTATGTTTATACTACCATAATTTTTTACTATCTAGAGGTTCATGCCTTCCTGGTTTACTCTATAGAAATGTTACATATTTTCTTTATTTATTTTCCCTCTTCACTTTTATATTTAGTTAGTTGTGTGTGTGCGTACAAGTACTTAATAAAATACCTCCCCAAGTTAGTTATGCCTTTGGCACTTGTCTCCACCACCTGGCCTATAGAGGCAAACTTGGGGTAGTTTCATCTTGATCCCCAGCTTGGGTCAAGTTGTGACACTTTAAGTTGTGAGTATATCCAACAATTCCCACGCATTATGTTGTGAACAAGTTCATGTATGTCTATTCCTTTTATTTCATGAGATTTAAAACCTTAACCAATTCATTAGAGTGATATAATACCCCACTCCCCAGCATCCATAAATATATGTGCAATATGAAATTAATCATTCATCGTATCATAAGGTTCCCATTGAAAGGAAATGGGTTGCATTACATTTCCAATTGGTATCAAATACAATGACTTCAATAATTAGATCATTTGATAATAAAAAATAAATCACCAAAAAGTTCTATTTCATAAAAGAAGTTATTGGATGATTCATAAAAATAGCTATATATAAGATAGATCGTTGGAGTTATAGATAAAAATGGAAGAAAAATATGAAAGTAGTTATAGAAAAATATTCTTAACATTTTCATAAAGAGAAAAATTCATCCATAGCTTTCAAAAAAATAATTTATAAGAAATAAAAATGAAGACTTTTTAAAATATTATTTCAGTAGAAATTATAATAATTTATCCTATAATATTCATAGAGTTTATGCAAAGGAAATGTGGATGGGATTATAAAACATACTATCAATAAAGGAAAAACCTTTTCAATATTTTTAAAAATACCTTTAATGGACCCAACATCATAAAAATGGTTAATAAATATTCATCATGAAAATGAGTGAAGATAAATATGTGGATCATAATAATTAATACATATTTGGATTTTAAAATAATTAATAAGAATATTTTTTGGAAGAAAGAATATATACATGGTTGAAAAATAACTTATTTATTTTGGATGATAATTATTCTTAATGTGAAACTTTATATCCTCAGAAAATAAAGAGTAAATTTAATATAATATCATTATAATATATAAGAATAAAATAATGTAAAACATGGTCAAAAGGGAATAATTATGATTCAACAAAAGAATATTTGTTAAGAAAACCCCTTATGACTTTAGTAACACTTTTTTAAAAAACTCTTGAAAAAGATAAATTTTTATGGATTTTTAAATCCCATTAATTTTTTAAATTTTTTATTAAAATCATCCACATTTTAATATATACACTTCATAAAATAAAACAAGTGGTGAATATGGAATATGTTGTAATCAATGAAAATTTAAATGAGGAAAACATTTACAACATGTGTAATATTTGAATTAAAATAAAATAAAATAGATATTGTGAAATGGACTTGTAAATCACATAATAAAGGGTTATTTATGAATAAATAATTCAATGGGGAAGTAATTAAACCATGTAAAATAATAATTGGTTCAAAATATACAATCCTTTCTTAATGAAGGTAAATTGATAAGAAACCCCTTACCTTTTACTCCTGACTTCTTATAAATCTATTTAGCCTTATGTATAATAAAAATAACCTTTTTAAAAACTCATTTAAGAAAATTATTCATAAATATTACACCCCATAATATTAAATTATAATAATTTATTATACCTTTATTAGTTAGTTATAGTTTATTTTTATCATCGGATGTTAGCAATTTAGAATTTTTTGTTCATGATTTAAAATTTCGATGTCGATAACTATTATTTTATACCAGGTTAATCATTCATAGATTATATAAAGTACTAGATATTATGATTTTTTAATGAATTATAATTTTCTAATTTTGATTCCAGGATAGTTTTAGTCAAGATTCATGGAGACAGAATCACTTATGACATTCTTTCAGTAAATTTTTAAATATAAAAGATTGTATTTTAATAAAAAGATAAAAATTAATATAACCATTAAAAAAGATAAATAATTTCATAAAAATTACTTTAATTCAATAAAAAATGTCTTAAATTCATCCATGTATGGTGTTTATAAATGATGAAATATGCCATACTATGGAGGTGGTAGTCTGTATGTTCACATAGCTGATATTTTCAATTTCTATAAAAGGAAAAGAAGAGAGAGAATGATTTATATTTTCAAAATATTAATCATATTATAAATGTAATATTATTTCCCTAAATACCCATTTATATCCATCCATATAGAATAATGATGAAAAATAATGCACATCGTTCATGAATGAAGTAGTCCACACATAACATGATTGATATTTTCATTTTTCTAAGGAAAAATAGGAATGGTAGAAGATAGATATTTAATAAATATAAAAACATTTAAGTTTATTAATTATATTTAATGAATTATATTATAATTGGTAAAATATATTGAGAAATTGGTAGAATAAGAAGAGATGGAATAATGATCATAGAGGGGGAAATACATACATAACGATTTGATTTCTTATTGGAGACGTTCATCATTTATAAGTAATTAGGAAATATATAAGAACTAGAAGGTCAAGAATGTGAGATAGGTTATTTGGGAAGTAAATTAGGCATAGTATAAGGGATAATTCAAAAAAATTGTGTATCTTTGAATGGGTAGCAGGTGGTTCCTTTTATAAGGGAAGTGAATGATAGTTTTGTTACTATAATTTCTCAATATAAAAAATACATAATTTTTAAAATAGAAATTAGATCTAAAGTGGACAATAATACAGGATTGGATAATTTATTATTGATAAATCACACAAACACTCGTTTGGATACATGTTTTTAACATGTTTTAGGTGTTATACCAACAAATTTAACACTTTTAGCATTTCGACTTTTACCGTCATAACAATTTTTACCTAAGTAAATAATTTTTATTCTTTGAAATAAAATAGTTATTATTACATAATTTAGGAATTATAATTCATAAAATATTAAATCTATTTTATTAGATACAATTTCCAATTTGGTAGAAATTAATTTTAAAAAAATAAATGTATAAAAAATTAAAAATATTTTTAAGAAAAATATATTTTTATGCATGGATGTGTGTTTAGGATAAAATAATAAATTTTGTTGATTTTAATAAAATTTCTTTTTATATTATTAACAAAATAATATTTATGTGCATTTAAAAAAATCTTCAATAGAATTCAACCATTTGAATACTTAATTTAAACATGGGTTATATAAATTCAACAAATTATATTCAAATGAATCATTTAACTCCATTAATATATTTTAGATTGAGATTTTTTTTATTTTTTAAGTCATGCTTTTTTCATGATGAAATCATAAACACAATAGTATTGATAAAGGTTGTATTTTTCATTATTCACCTAAAAATCAACCATTCTAGAAAAACACCAAAAAATTATCCTAAGATAATATTTTTATTATTAATAAAAAATTATTTTAGTTTTTTAATTCCAACTTATAAAATATAGATATTTAACTTTTAAATGTGAACATACAATAAAATAAAAAATAGAATGAGTTTTTTTTAAATATCAAGTGTTCAAATTATTATGTCTAACTAATATCTAATTAAAGTAGTGTTAATATATTATTCATATAAATAATATATTTTATCATCATTTAATCATAATATATTTAGTTTCTTAAAATAAAAATTCATGTCACATAAAAATACATATGTTTTTAAGAAAAAAATATCTTATTAATTGTGTAGCTACACTAATTAAATTTCATCAATGCATTAGTATTAATATTAACTTTGTAATTCATTAAAATTTTAAATGTGAAATGTATAAAGTACATGTGATATATATACAAGAACCCGACCTTAAATATTACATAATCTTGAATTAAATGAATAATTCACATTGAGGATCTTTTCAGGTTTAGAGTTTTAGATAATTAGGTCATAACATTTACAAAACAACATAAATAATTAAATGTAAACAATTCTACTCAGTATCAATTTCTTTCATAAAATAAAAACTCTTGAAAAAAAAGAGCCATGTCTAGTTCCATGTTATAGACAGAGTGACGTTTTCCTTGATCTCATCCTTGACCCTATTCATATTTAAGTCCTGTGAAAAACATTTCAAAACTTGGGATGTGCATAAAAAGATCAGTAAAGGGATACACAAAGACTCGTAAATTTCAAGGAAATTTTTTTTCTTAATTTCTTTGGAATTTTACGAGTCTGCAGTTTCTGACGGCGCATGATTCCGAGGCCCGGTGTGCCCGGAATCAATTTCTGAAGTTTTTTTTGGGTACGTTCAGTAAACGTACGTGCGGGTTTTTTCATCTTTTAAACCGATACTTAGAATTGAAATCTGAGGGCACCTATGAACTCGTAGCATTGATATTCTCTTAAGGGGACCTTTACCGCAGTTGCGCTTGGTCGAGAGTGGAAGTTATAAATTAGTTCTAATTAAAAATTAAAGTTTGAATAAAAATGTATGGGTAACACATTTTTATTTGGTGGTGGTTATTTTTCTCGAAAGATTAATTGGAGGTGGGGACCACATCCCACATAACCTCCCATGATAGGATAATGTGGGATGGGGCCCACACGAACATCAAACCTCTCAACTCCCCTTGAAACACCCTTTTTAACTCTTAAAACTCTTGATTAGCCACTAAATGAGGCTAATATTCATTGTTAATATGCATAATATTCATGTTATTTTTTATTAATAAACACAATTTTAGTGCATTTTACACTTTGAACATCATTTCACATTATGATTGTAATACCTTCTTAAAATGCACTATTATGTGGTAAATTTTTGAACATCATTTAAAGTACCCAATGATTCATCTGATTTTAAGGAATGTAATTATCCATATTTCAGTTTGATATTTTGGTAAATTTATTTACACTTCAATATGATCATGTTTCATCTAGGGATCAATGTATAATTCATGGAATAAGATGGAGATATTTTGTGATTAAAGGAAGCAATTCTGGAGAAGTAAGATTGGACACTAGCCCACTGATGAGACTGTGGGGATCCAAATACAGGCCCAATGAATCCCACATTTTGTGGGATTCTAGAAGCCATATATAGGAACAAATAACTCTTCAGGATCAAATGATAATTCGGCCTAAATTGTGGTCATTTAGGTGGCCTACGTTAGAGATAAAATTCTGGGCCAGATTCTGCGGCCCAGAAAAACATCCCACTAATATAATCATATCTCGAAATGAAAAACTCAAAATGGGCCCAAATTTTAGAGGAGGTTATAAGACATCCGGATATCCATTTTCTTCTTCTATGGTCCACTCTTATTCTTCCATCTAGAAGGTCTTCCAAGTGCGTTTGTTCGGTGAAGGAAAGATGGCTGCCACCTCGGATCAAGGGTGGAAAAATCAACTCTCTCGTAATTTCCACTCACCTACGGCCTACCAAAATTAATTGAGGAGACTTGGACTGTTGGAGGATCTACCCAAGGGCTCAAAAATTCCTATTTAAGGTAGTGGTGTTGGAGGATTGAAGAATATTTGGTTCTTTGTTCAATTGTAATGTTATGCTGCAATTTTGTTGTCTCAAATTTGTCTTTCACATGTAAGTTGTTCAATTCACTTTAGTTTCTTAATAAATGTTCTTATTCTACTCTTATTATGTTTTTATTCATATAACTTTGATACCATTGGATCAAGGTGTGAATTTATTCACACCAAACCTTGTGAAATTATTTACACAACAGTGGAGTGATAATTTTATTTTTGTTGTTTTCTTTACTTCTCCATTTCCTCCCTCATTAGTCTACTTTCTGCTTCCATTGAAACCATGGGATCAATAGAGGGCTACCCACTTATGGGTTGATCCAAGGGATTATAAAGGGGATGTATTGGATGTTATTTATCACCCCATTAATGTATAATCAATTCTTTAATTTAGATTTTTATTTGATGATTTTTAAACTCCATCATCCTTGTTGAATTTAAGGCCACACACTTCAAGTGCTAATATGAACCTTTACCTTGAAGTGATCAAAACATTGATCCTTCAAGTGTATAAGTGATTAGTATTAAAGGGTTTAGGCATTAAACCAATAAGTGATGATGTTGTTTTATCTCCTTAAATGAAACCATCTCAAATATAATAAATTAAAATCATTGAAAAGGAAATACGTCCAATCCACCCCGAGCGATAACCTAGGATCAACTCATTATTTTAAATAGAATTTACTTAAATCTGTTAGTGATCCTTTAAACCCATCTAAAATCAACCCACATTGGCCACTTCATATCCAAAAACAGTCCATATAATGTCCGTGTCTGTAGGTACTTCTTACGTCTCTGTGGATTCGGCAACCCAAACTAGACTGCAAGGACTGTCCTACCTTCTTCTTTTGGGTAAATTTGAGCGAGAATCAACTCTTCTCCTCCTCTCTTTTAATTTTAACCTTCCATCTTCTCTAATTTAAGATGCTAACACACTCTCAATTAATTTTCTAGCATGCAATTAATTATTTGGCTCATATATTTTGAATTAATTTGAATTCATTAAGTGAGCATAATAATATGGGTTATATTATTATGTTTGGGTTGGCATAACGTTTTTGGTTGGGAGAATTGGTGGAGCCTCAGTGAAATAGGAAGAGCCTTCCTCCAATGAAGAACACAAGGCCCTCGATCGACTTCTTCTTCATTCTTCTTCCTCTGTGTCAAGAGGAGGAGCCGCCCGTGAGGAACTTCGATGACGCTTCTTCTTCGGACGTTTACCTACGTCAAAGAAATCAACGTCCATCTTCCGCGATGCCCGACCTTCACGACACCGTCTTCCGCGGCTCATCGATGTGCAACGTCAAATACAAGGTAGGGGGATTTTTTATAATTTTATATATGTGAAATATACTCTCGTACTTGGGAGATTATATGTTGGATAATTGTCTGAGCCTCTAACGTGGTGGGTACGGGCTAACGAACAAGTCCGGACCCTCCGCCAATTTGTTCGTGATGCGCGGTTTGTTGGGCGACGGGTGAACGGAATGACAACGACGTTTTTGAGTCTATCTCAGTGAAGAGAAAGACCTGAGGAGGCCGTCGGCACAAATGGGAGGAAAAACGGACCCTCGGAACGACTCCGGTGGCCCACGGAAGGGCGCGACGGCGTGGGTCACCGGCGCGGCGGCACCGGCGACCGGCATCGGCCGGCCGCCTGGGGGCAGCGGTGCCCCTCACACGCCGCCGACGGAAGACCGCCATGGCACAGGCCGCGGCGGCAGAGCGGAATCTATGTCCGCGGGTTCCAGGGAGGACAGGCGGCCCCAGCTGGTGTCGCCATTTCGAGAAACCCCCCCGGCTCCGCTCAGCTAGTTGGCCGAGCCGTGGCTGGGCTGCTTGCCGCGCGTGCCGGGCCGCATGTCGCGCGTGCCGGGCCGCCAGCCGCACGGGCTGGGCTGCCTTCCGTGCGGTCCGGGCCACCCTCGCGTGGGCCGGGCCACATCCACCAGGCCAGGATGGACTAGAACCCGGGTCAGGTCGACCCCGGGCAGGTTGGTCCGGGTCGGACCGGACCCAGACCCCCTTCTTTGGGATACTTTTGGTTTTTCGCCCATAACATGAGATACGGACCTCCTATCGATGTACCGTTAGTTTGATAGGATTCCTTGTATCGAGACGGTAGTTTTGGTATATTACACTGAAGGTTTTGGAAAAGTTTGGGTTTAGCCAGGTTGGTTCGAACCCGTAACCAACCGGGCCCTCGGAGCGAAAACACTTATAACTTAAGGACCAGACGTCTGATTGACGTGCCGTCAAATACATTGGATTCCTTTTGATGAGAAAGTTCTTTTTGAATACTATACTTGAGGTTCGGACGTAGTTGGAATATGGTCGGGTTGGTTTGAGCTTAAAAACCAACAGGGCCCCTGGAACGGAAATGCCAATAACTCACAGACTGGGCGTCCGATTGATGCACCGCCTATCGCATTGGGTTTCTTATTATGAGACGGAACTACTGGATACATAAACTCAGGACTTCATGATAGATGATGTATTGAAACTTGAATTTAGGGGTGTACCCTCCCGGAATCGAGCGTGATGTGTGAGGGAACCCTATGGCTGGCTGCGACCGAGATGATAGGATCCTACGTGGACCTACTACTGTTCGAGGATCCTCTGTGGGTTCGACAGCGATGACTTCTGTACCAGGATCCTCTGTGGGTTTGACAGCGATGACTTCTATATTGGGATCCTCCATGGGTTCGACAGCAGCGACTTCTATACCAGGATCCTATGTGGGTTCGACATCGACAACCACTGTACCAGAATCCTACGTGGGTTCGATAGTGATGACTTTTGTACCGGGATCCTCCGTGGGTTTGACAGCAGTGACTTCTGTACCAGGATCCTACATGGGTTCGACAGTGACAACCACTATACCAGAATCCTATGCTGGTTCGACAACGCTAATATTGTTCTAGGATCCTACGTGGGTTCGACAAAGAAGATGATTCAAAGGATACATCTAATCATCTCTACCACTCTTCGTGAGTTGTATACCTGTGTGAGCTGAGTCATGTCTTTTAACCATTATTAATGTGGTGATTGACTTACTTCCTTTATGGAATGGTTTGTGCTTGGGATCGAGAGTTGGAGTCAGACTGTGATTGATAACTGAGGTATATGTATGGGTATATACCTAAGTAGGGTTGGTTGATACTTCGTGATTGTATCTTTCTTCTTTTGTTTATCCTTAGTGGATAGTGAGAGACCTTGCGGGTCTCGGGGTCCCTACTGAGTATCGTTATACTCACCCCTGCACGGGTTATGCCTGCACCTCGTTGTGTTGGATGCAGACGACGGACAACGCTGATAGAGGCCGAGAGTGCCACGAATGGACGGTACCCGGAGGTGGACCTTGTGACGAGTTGGCACACGGAGGAGACTGACGGATGTGAGTTCTGTGGTAGCCATCTATACCTACCCTTCAGGTAGGATTCCCTGGAAGATGATCCAAGAGCTGCTCTTTACTTTCATCTGTTTGTCCCTTTACTTGTACTTGTTGTTCAGTTGGGTTTGTATACTGGCCCATTTACTTTCCAGCACACTCTTTGTATTCAATTTTACTTAGTGTTTACTTTCTTTTGCGTACTCTGTTGTGTTTGTCTAATTTCATAAAGGCAATGCCTTTTCAGCTTAGGGATTTACGCCTTTGGTTCTAGTCGCCAGCCCCTCGCCTATGGAAGATGGGCTTGGGGTAGTCACGGCACGGGCCCCGAGGATGGGTCGTGACAAAAAAAGTTTTTTTAGAAAATCATTATTATCTCTAGTAGATCCTTATGTATCAATCAATGTACTATTCCGGGAATCCTATAGAAAGGAAAAAATAAGAAATAGGTGAGATCAGGTGCTCAGTAAGGGTATTTATATAATGAATGTTAGTAAGGTATGAATAATATAATATGAATAAATGATTATCGAATAATTCCATATAAATAATCACAAGATCTTGAAACTTATCCATGAATATCATAACTATTCAAATAATCACATGGATAAAAATAATTTATTCCATAATGATGTAATGGATAATGTTGGACATATTGAACTTACCATTGAGGCCTCATAACAAGACATCTACATAAAAGGGTATGGACTTGGTCAAATAACTAACCTATTTTTTCTTATGAGAACTACCGATGAATTAGGGGTTACGTAATTCTAGGCCCTACCCATCATTTAATAATTCTAATGAATTTATCATATTGATAAAAATTTCAAATTAATCAAAATGAATTATAAATAAATTATTATCTATATTTTATGAACTAATATATAGAATATCAATAATCTCCCCAGTAAAATTGATTATAAAAAAAAATAGTGAATGGTATCATTAAATTATTTCCTCAACATAATATTTGACAAGGGATATCAACATAAATTAATACACTTTAAAAATATCACTATAAAATTTCATGAGTAAAATACCCTTTTCACTTTGAAATCACATATTCAAAATCTAAAAATTTCCCAAATATTAAAGAAAAAAACATTCTTTTGAAAAAACCTTGATAACATGTAAAGTAATATTCAAAATAATTAGTTGGTCATGATATTGGAAAATTTGGTTCATGCCATGTATATTAAAATAAAGATTCCTTTCATAATTTTAATAAAAAATCAAAAGTTACTCATTTGAAAAACGATAAGAAGATTACTTTTAAAAAAATTAAAAATAAATTGTATAAATTTATTTGATATATCATTTATTAATAGTTAAAAAAATTATGAAAATATTTTATTGGAAATATAAACATTGAAGAAAAATATTCCCGACTGAGTAGAAAAACAAAGTCGATCATCCATAAAAACAATATTTAAAAATCTTGAGTACATAATGAAAGTAAAACTTATAATTTAATGAAATAACCTTAGGAGAATAAAATATATTATTTTTAATAAATAAATATCAAATAATTCCCCCAATATATTCTTAAACATAAACAATCCAAAATAATGATGAGATTGTGAAATAAACCCTTACCTTAGGTGCGACTTCCTTCATATGTCTTTGAACATCATGTATAATAAATATTGATTTATTATAAATATATTAAAGAACCTTAATAATATATTTTATACCATATATAATTTACTTATAATATTTTATCACTCATTTATTAATAATTATTTATTAAAATCTTGGTTTTGAATGATAGATGCTTCACATTTCATGTATATTTTGGTTTGGTAGTTTTGGTTTGCATAATTTTATCATAGTTACGTCATATATATAATTATAATCATTATATTAATATAATATATATTTAATATATATATTTAATCATCTATATAAGGTATAGATATAAAAATGTGTTCCATCGTTAATGGAGACAGAAGGTCGTACGTACACATGAATGTTGTTTTAACTTTTTGATGGATGGAATGAAAGAAAGTTAAATAATAATTAACCTTTATAGAATCATAATAATATAATATATATTATATATATTTATTAAATCTATCGTTATTACCATTAATTTAAGTATTAAATACAAAACGAAACACATTACCTCTTGGAGTGGTAGTTCACATGTACGCATGAGCGAAATTATCATTTTTCATTTGATAGAAATAAGGGTGGATAATGGTTATTAATTATCTTAATTAAATTTAAATATATTTAGGATACTTAATTTAAAATTTTATTATATTTACCATAAAATTATATGAGGTAAAAGAATAATTTAAAAAAAGAAAGTGATTCGTTAAGCAGATTTCCTCTTCTTTGAAAGTACTCCTTTAGATCTCTATTTAATGACTATAGGGTTAGTATTTTAGGAAGACTATAACATATAGAACATGGATAAGGATTTATATGATTTATTTTTTTAGGTTTTTATTTATTTATATGTCTTAATATGGTTTAAATAATATAGATATTTATTTCCCTTTTATAAGGGAAAGGACACACTTTAAATTGAGAAAAATATTAAAATATAACTACGTAATTTTCAATGAAAATGATACCAAGTGGTTAGATATTATAATAAAAATAATAAGTTCAATATATCATGATAAAATGAAATTTAAATAGGTTTTTGTGTCATTTTAAACCTTATATTTTGGTTTAACTCCTTTGATAACCAATTTTAATCCTAACAACATTAATGAATTTTTAAAGTAAATGGTTATAATTTTACTTATAAGGTAAAAATTTGATCATAAATGAGAAAGGGGTGAAATATTAGACTATTTATAAACCATATTTTCCACTTTAATTATTTTCATGATTTTTAAATAATTCTATAAAATGTCATTATCATAAAATACTATTAATGTCATTCTAAGAACTATTCACATAATTTGACTTTGAAAGCAATATGAGAGTAATGGAATTTGAATCATAACCTTTCACATAATCCCGACTATCTTACTTCATTTCTGAGGATTCAGCTCTCTCCGATAATCCCTGAACTATTCCAAGGTTCGCCTCAGCTCCATCTTTCCTCAGTGGAGCTTAATGGCACAACAAATCTATGCAACCTCATGCTGGTGGCTCGGTTTTGTCATTAGTGTCCTTCGGTTGATGAATTTGACCATTTTGTTTTCAATTCGTGGGATCTTCAAGAGCATGTGATAGTTAGCTTAATTTATAGGAGGCATTTGATGATCTGGTTTGAGATGGAAGATGACCTAATTACCGCCTGGTCCAGATCCCCTTGAAGATACAATGGAGATCCCTTTTATCTTTTTCGATGGAGTCTTGACTTTCACATGAGATGTGATACCTCGATGATGGCAACATGGGTGTGTCTCCCTGTTATCCCACTATCCTTTCAAAATCCCTCCATTTTGTGTGCCATTGGAAATATTATTGGTCAATATTTGTGTTCTGATCGTCGAATAAAGGTGGTTTGTCATCCCATTTGTCCACAGATTTGTGTGGAGGTTGACGTAGTGAGGCTGCCTGTGAATTTGGTTTGAATCATGAATGGGAAGGAGTTTTTGTGGAATCAGGATGTCAAATTATAGTCATGGATGTTATATTGTGTTTCCTGTGGCTGATTTGGGCATGCAGAATCAGTTTGTCGAAATAAAGGTCTGGCTAGGGCTTCACTGGGGGTTTTGAGAATGGGTATTGGTGTTTGTTTTTCATCAAGTTCATCTCCACTGTTGTTGAAGGATCTGTCTAGGAGTACTCCACCACGGTGTGATCCTGCTGAAGGTGCTCAAGAGTAGGTGACTTCCACTGGACTGGCTGTGGCTGAGGAGCAATATCAGGTTGTTGTGGTATGGGCTGCGAAGCATATCATTCCTGAGATCACAGTACATGGGAATTTTTAGAAGGAGGTGTAAAAGAGGCCACAATATCTAATGTTTAGGAAGATTTTTGAGCACTTAAAGAGTGGTCTTTGTATTTATAATGAAATTGAAGTGGAGAATTCTTTGGCATCCTATTCGTTGTGGCCAGAGTCTGTGACTGAGCAGCATTTGGACTCGGTTGTTTCTGAATTGAGGGCAGTGGATGCCTAAACTGAAGAGCTTCCAGGGCAGGAGGATGATTCTGGAGGAATGATAATCGTGGTCTCCAATGGTAATAAATTTCTATAACTAGATAATGTGGAGAATTCCCATGCATATGAGGATGATAAAAAGCAGGAAGTTGGTAATTTGAATCCTAATTTCTCTTCTAAGGATGATGCAACCAGATAAGGTGTTATACAAAATATTGTGAAGCATCGACATTGTCTTGTCATGATTGACTTTAAAAGTCGTTACCAATAGGAATGGGGATTGAATAAGTGTTACCAAGTGGTTCAAATCACTGTAAAATGGGGAGACATATCTGATAGTGACAAGGAAAATGAGAGTGGTGTGTTCCGGCCTTCCTACAGTGACGTGGTTCAGGGTGGGGGGATGCAGGTCCCCAAGAGTGAGGATTCTATAACTGCCCCACCACGTCGAAGGTTGAGGAAAGACTACTCTTATCTTCCAAGGTCAGTTCCTACCAGATCTTTTGTTGCTAAGGAAAGTTGTTCTATGCAGTCCTTGAAGGAGTTTATATCTTTAGAGAAGTTGAATCTTAGAAGAAAATATGCCAAGGTCCTTAAGCATTATGAAAGTTTAGAGTTGGAATCGGCTATTGTGGAGGAAGAAATCTATAATTGATGTGGTGACGGATATGAATTTTACGATTTTTAGTTGTCTTTTCTACCTTGTTGTACTTGCTGGATGCATTTTCTTTATTAATAAATTGCCAGAGTCTTGCCTCTAACTGAACTTTCCTGGTATATTTCCTTAAATTAATATAAAGTTAATTATCAAATAAAAATGAAACAAGGTGGAAATATATTCAATTATTGGATATAAATGGATAAACTACAGCCATAAAATTGATTAAATTCACATTTTGGATTGATTTTGAGACCTTATCTCATGATTTTAACAATATTTTACCCATTTTACCCATATTGGGGTAACAAATGTTTAGTGATGTTACTATTCATAATTATCAAAATTAAAAGGGATATATTTATCAAATTTGAACCTCATTGTTCCAAATATGGTATCCATTTTTAAATATTCAATCTCTAGAAGTGAAAGAATTAAATTTTAATCTAATGGGTTAAACGGAATAAAAAACAATTTTTAGAAAATGTGTTTTTTATCATAAAAATAGATTCATTCTAATCTCATACCTATTAAAAACTTTATTTTAATGTTATAATATTTTATTGAATATATAATATATACATTTAATTAAAATAATTCACTAATATTGATTATTTAAATTTATTAAGATAAAAAAGCATTACGCACATAAAAGAAGTTTAAAAAAACCACCTTTGTTTACTTTCAAATGATTTTTGTTTTCAATTATAATCAATTAATAACCAATGAATTAATTGTATACATGTTTAAAACATAAATGTTACATAATTTATTTATTCCCATTAATACTCTCCAATTCAATGACTAAGTGATAATTGTCACATTAAATAATAATATTTCAATAGTATATCACAGTTTATCTAAACTCAATATTGCGTGTAAAGAAAGATATCAAAGAAAAAAATTCATTTATACATAACAATAAAATATCATGGTGTTATAGATTGAGTTGGTATCAATTCAAAGTCTAGTTATTTTTGATATTAGGATTAAATAACTATAGTGAAACCCCTAAGGATAAGCCTACGCATAGGATGCGATCATGAAGTCTTGGTATGGTAGAGATTATGTGGTTTTCCTAGAAATGCATCCCTATTTGGATACTGCAGGTATATGTGGTTTTGTCTTAGATTCATCTAGGGATAATAACCCTATAAATTGTTGGTTAAGTATATCTTGCCGATCATTTTGGTGCATGGTGAAAGGACCCTTACTGTGCACCTGGTTTAACACTCATAGGGGATATGATCTAGTTAATTGAGATTATCTTTACAAACAATTATGAATGATTTAAACATATTTCAATGAATTTAATAATTAATTCGGGTTAGAGAACCTAATTAGAGGATATCCATTTATAACATAGATTGAAACTTAGATATTCATAATTTAGGATTTGACTCTCATTTTTATCTATTCCTACTAAGTTTATGATTTACCTTACAGACGTTTTTTAATATAAGTATTCTCATCCAATACTTTCATTCATGTTATTAAATGGTTGAATGTAGAAGGAATCATGTTTTGGTATGTTAAATGGGAAATGTGATTATTTCGCTGATGAAATCCCTAACATGATAAGAATGGGAACTGAGAACTTCATGGTTGTAATGGAACAACAGACTCATGTTATGAATAATAACATGAATTTTATGGAACACCCTTGGGGAGAAAAATTTATAATTGAGTCCTTTATGTGATAAATTACTCCAACATTTAGTGGATCTTCTAGTCTCATAATCACATAATATTAGACTCACTCTATTGAAAATATATTCTTTATTGTTTAATTCTCTAAATAAGGGAATGTTATACTTGATGTTGATCACATTGAGGGAGAAGTTGATAAGTGGTGTACACTGATCAAGCATACAAAGAGGAGGGAGTACATAGAATCCATGGAGTGGTATGAATTCAATAGTATGTTTATCAATAAAAATTTCTGAAAATTTATCCATCTTAAAATTGATAGGTAGTTTCTTTCACTCAAGAAAAAGGAAGATGATTTTATTAGATTTTATAAGGAAAAATTCATGATACATCCATGATATTTTTTCAACATTATCATGAGACCTCAAAGTAAGATTGATTATTTCTATGGTGGGGTTGATCTTATACTTTGACTAGAATTGGAGGATCAATACATTAGCAGTTATGAATAAGTTATCCAATGTTCCCTCAAAATGGAGATGGAAATGGGTGATTATAAGTGGATTGGGGATAAGAAAAGCATAATAGAGATTATCTCTAGTGAATAAATAGATAAAAACCATGAGGTTAAGAAGGTTCAACATCCTACCTACTTATGGTTTTGGAAAAAACACCCTAGAAGTTGTCTCAAGGGGGCCAGGAAATGTTTCAAGTGGGGAAAGGAGGTGTATGTAGCTAATTCATGTCGAAGTTAGAGGAAAAATCCCACTAATGTGATCAGATATAGAAATCTTTAGATCAATCCTTGGTCTGTAGTCTAGTGTTACAACTATAAGTAACATAGCATTATTAAAATCAATACACCAATCAAAGGGTTATCCCAGCTAAACAATGACAAAAAACTGTAAGTCCAAAAGAGAAAGGGGGATAATTCTACCACTACTATGGATGTTGAGGAAGATAAAGGTGTAGTGATAGGTATTCTAGATATTCATTCAAGAATATAAAATGTTTTCTTTGATTTTGGTTCTATGAATTATTCCCTTTCATGAATGTTTTTTAGAACCATTGTAACAACACCACAAAACATGGACAATAAATTATCTGTGAAAACCTCTAATAAATATATTATTGCTTCTCAATAACATCACTATTACTTAGTGGTTATCTGTGGCATGAATCTTTGAGTAGTCCTAGTAATAATTCCTTTATTAGAACCTGATGTTATACTATTAATAGACTATTTTTCATTTTATAAATCTCACATCAACTTTTCGGAAAAAGAAATCACATTCCAGGTCCTTAATTATCCTCAAATTCAATACAAGTATAAGGATGAGGATTAATCTTTTTTAGAATATTCTTCAAAGGTGTGGATATTGTTTCCTTATGAGAATGGTTATCTATGTCAACTAATTAAATTAAAATAGAGGAACTCACTTGATGATATGCCCATTGTATGGGATTATGTTGATGTATTTCCAGAATAGTTTCCTAGTCTTTGTCTTGATTGAGAGGTTGATTTATCAATTAAACATATACCTAGATATATACCAATATACAAGACTCTATATATAATTACCCCCATTGAATTAGAATAATTTAATAATAAATTATAATAAAATCTTGATATGGTTTGTATATGTCAAAGTACTTCACCATGGGGAGAATGGTTTCTCTTTTTCAATATATGGGATGGGTAAATGCATCTATATATTGATTATCAGGATCTTAAGAAGACAAATATAAAGAATAAGTATCCATTTTCATGGATTGATGACTTATTTTATTAGTTTAATAAAGCACAATACATCTCTAAAGTGGACCATCGATTAGGATATCATCTATTAAAGGATGTAAAATAGAATATTCCTAAGAATTCCTTTCATATAAGTTACATGCACTATGATTTTATAGTCATGTTGTTAGGACTAATGAATTATCCAAAAATCATCATGGCCTTAATGAATATATTCTTTATAGATTACCTCAACATATTTTTGTTAGTATTTATATATGATACTCTTATACACTATAAAAGTATGGAGGAATCTGAGGACCACTTGAGTATTGTTCTTGAAACATTAAGGAATGATAATATATATGAAAAGTATTATAATTGTAAGTTTTTAGTGGAGCATGTTGAATTATAAGGGAATGTTATCACTAGTTTGAGGATATCATTGGACCCTTCTAAGACAAAGAAAATTAAGAATTTTATTAGACCAATATCTTTAATGGAGATCCATAGTTTCCTGGAACTACCTAGGTTTTCTAAAATATTTGTGTAAATAATATTATTATTATAAAACCCACTAACCACGATGACTAGTAAGGTAGTAGAGTTTGACTGTACCAATGAATACAAAGATAGCTTCATTAAATTTGAATAGAGGCTTATCACTGAAATGATACTTACACTAACCACAATTGAATAACTTTTCATGGTGTATAAAGATTCATTAGATAAGGGATTAGGGTTTCTACTAATGAAAATGATAAAGTGATTTCTTATTCCTCAAAGAAGCTAATAGTTCCTAAGATAAATATCCAACTCATGATTTAAAGTTTCCTACATTGATGTTCACATTGAATATTTGGAGGGATTATCTCAATGAGGAGAAGTTTTAAATATATATAGTTTATAACAGCCTCAAATATATATTTCAATTGAATGAGATTAATATGTTCCAACAAAGATTGTTAGATCTAATCTATTCATATAACTTCTCAATCCACTATCATCTATGAATGGAAAATAATGTGGAAGATTATTAAGTAGAAAATTTACTACAACGTTATATATGATGATGATTGATAAGAATAAAATATTATTGGACATGTAGTGGTTTTACATGGGAATCATGAAGAAATAAATTTCATCCTACATTTATCAAAATATTGCTTAGCCATCGCAACTTTTAAATATTAAGAATAATCAAAAGGATGAAGTAGTGATATAGAATATGGTTGATGTCATGAGTAAGGGAAAACCTCTGAATTAAAGGTTGATGATGAGAAAGTTGTGAGATTTGAGAAATGTCTATGTATACCCACTAAGTCCTAGTTGAATAATGGGCTATTAAATGATGGTCATAGCTCAATATTATCCAACCACTAAAGATGTATGAAGATGTATAGAGATCTTTGAGAGTAGTATTTGTGGGAAAATATAGATTAGGAGATTTTGGAATATACATGAAATTTACTGGTGTGACCACAAGTGAATTTTGAGAATAAAAATATCCAAAGGTATGATGAAACCATTTCCCATTTCATATTGAAATGGTAAAATATCACTATGGATTTTGTTATGTGTATTCCAAAGACATAAATAGGGAATATTGTTTTATGAGTTTTGGTGTACATTATTACAAAAAATTTTCACATCACTTCCATTCGATATTATTTTTCTCTCCATAACCTACAAATATATACATTAAGGAAGTGTTTAGGATACATGATACCCCACTATCAATTGTATCTGATCATGATCTGATGTTTACCTCAATGTACTAAAAGAGTCTTCTATTTACTATTATTATAGATTTGAACTTCAGTATAAATTGGCATCCTTAGATTGACATCCAATCCAAAAGACTATCCAAATACTTGAGGATATATTGTGGTATTTCTCTATATACTTCAAAGGAGGATCAGATCAATTTATTCAATTAATCTATTTCACATACAACAACAGTTTTCGATCAAGAATTAAAATATCCCCATTTGAAGAACTTTATGGGAAGTGATTTATAACACCTAAATTCTAGGATTACGTGAGGGAAATAATTTTTCTAGGACCTAATATGGTCGAATAAATGGTATAAAAGTTCAAGACCATTTAATAAGACATAAAATAAGTGCATAATTAATAAAAGAGTTATGTGGATAACCGTCAATGAGACATAGAGTTCAGGGTTGGTGAAAAATCATTTCTCTAAATATCTATATGGAAGAGTGTCATGAGGTCTTTAAATAAATAGAATCTAAGTCTAAGATACAATGTCCCCTATGATATCATTGACCGCATTAAAGATTTGGCACATTAAATAATGCTCAATCAAGACCTGACCAAATTACATGATGTGTTTCATGTATCCCTCTTGAGGAAGTACATACCAGACCACTAACATAAATTAAACCATAATATGGTACAACCAGAGGATGATATCTCTTATGAGGAGAAACCACTGAAGATCTAAGACAATAACAGCAAATATATGCACAACAAGACAAGACACTTGGTTAAAGTACTTTGGAGAATCCATATAAATAAAGGGGAAAAATGGGAACCTAAAGAGACCATGAAACAAAATTACTCTTAGTATACACATTGGATTTTTCTGGGTGAAATTTCTTAGGTGGATAAGAATGTAAAATTCTAATATTTGAGTATGTATATATATATATATAAATTAAATAATTTTGAGTGTGTTATATTACTTACTACACACTAAAATGGAAGTCATGATAAATAAGTAAATTAAAAAAACATATTTAATATACCATTTTGATAGCTTATAAGATATCTAAATAAAATATAAAATATTTAAAAAAAATTATAAAACTGGTATGAAATAATGTTAGAAAAACATAATGTTTAACAAAATATTATTAAAGTGTGTTATATTTTTTATTCTCAATTAAAATTTTAATATATATTTTTTAGAGTTTTTATTATATACTATTAACTACATATTTGAATTTAGATTACTAAAATCAGTTTATTATGAATTTTTTGGTTTTTTCAGAAATATTAAATTTTTTAAGAGTGAAAAATATAATTCTTCGATAATTTTATCTATAATTACAATATTCTCAAAACATTGGAATAAACAAAAATTATGAAACCATTTTTATCTATAATTATATGTATTTATTTAATATATCATGTTTAAAACCCCATAATTAACTTTTTTCTAAATATTAGTGGTATTTTATTACGAAGGTTATTTCTTGATATATTATATGTTTTAATTTAAATGTAAATTTTCTCTTTTTTAGAATTTCAATTATATTAAATTGAGACAAAATTTTGATTTATCACATAAAATTATTATTGAAATAAATATTTTTATTAATAAATTAATTACCATGAATAATATTTAATTAAGACTAATTATGATTTAAGGGTGCAATATAATGTGGCAAAAAATTTATTAAGTTTACATGACCTATAGGATTTATATAAGTAATTTTATTATTTTTTAATGTCTTACCTACATGTCTTACCAACCTTCCCTCACCTACCACACCAAACCTTCAAGGAATTCCATTCTTTCCCATTACTTAACATTATTTTCCATGGAAATTTCCATTTTATTCAATTTTAAATGGGAAAAATATCTCCACTTATAGTTAAATAGTTCAATTTAGTTTCACAGCAAAATATATTCTGATTTAATTCTCCTATAATAATCTCCTATGAATCTAAACCTTTGGTATTCTTTAGTTAGCTTTGGACTTTCATTTTAAAGTATAATTCCATGGAAAAACTAATTCTCTTATGTGAGTGTTTCTTCATCATAGTCCTTTTTAATTTTTTTTATTATACTTATCTTAACTAACCCAATTAATATAAAAAAATTATTATCATTTATATAATAAAGTTTCATTATATTAATTTAACAAAAAATATTCATTCACATGTATCCATTAAGAAAAACATAAACATCGATCATGAGTTTGTGCACACTACAACCTCCATGAAGCCATAAAATTTGTTATTTTTCGTCAATGAATTTCATGGACGGTAAAAATGATGAATATAATGAATAAATATGATTTTTATGTATCAATTATTACTCCAAAATGATTTTTTTTGTACCTCCCACCTATTTTCTGGAAAGGGGAAAGTGTTGTCTGTGTGTACGTGAGGACTACCACCTCCACATCAATGACACATTTAATTTTACATTATAACATAATAAGGATGAATTCAAAAATGTTTTTTATATAAAAAATAATATTTATAACTTTTTAAGATAAACTAAATAATGATCACCATATCAACAAAATCATGTAAAAATAGACCAAACATACTCAGGTAACTAAGAAAATCAAAAAAAAAATTATTAAATGAAAGAATTATGTAAATAAATAGACCCTATAAAACTAATTATTGATGAATAATTTTATTATTAAGGTTTTTAAGGAACTTAATTTAATTATTAATGAATTCATGTACAAGGGGAGAACAATTTCATATAAAAATGTAAGAGATCTTCCATAATCCCCTTCAAACTTTTTTGTTACACTTTTTATTAATTTTTATCCCATTTATTCCAACATATTATCATGAACATACAATAAATTTATATATATTTCCATTAAATATATACCTATTTTAATATATCTACTTTTTCTATATTTATACTTGTTTTATGTTTCCTTTAAAATACACAATTTTACCAAAAAAATTTTAAGGGGATTTTTAAAATTGTTATTTCTTGTCAATTGTCACCCACTTAAAATTGTTTTAAACAATTAATATATTTTTAAACTTTAATTTATGTATAACCCTTTGTATTAAATTCTTATTTTAATAGAAAATTATTATCCCATTACTCTAAAATATCCTTTTCTTATTTCAAAAAATCATCACCAGAGTGATTTTTATTTCTTACTTCTTTGAACCATCTCATATATTTTTATGAAATCGGACTACAAGATCAATAATTATATTCCTTTAATGTTTTTATTCCCAAATAAATTTAATTAATTATTCTCATGGGAATAACTATGTTATATATTTCATATATTCCTTGAGACAAGATCATGGAACCAAGTTCTTTCTCATGGGTTTTTACCTTGTATGTGACTTATGTATGGATTATTTTCCTCATGTGGCACACATATGTATGATATTAACTATTTTATACATAGTAAAGTAATTATATATTACTAAAAAAACATTAATTAATGTTTCCATATCATGAGATATCATGGTGCATGGGTAGTGAGTCAGGCCAAGCATATTATGTGGGTAATTAACCGAGCCAATAATGTTATGTTAAAGTGGTTGGGAGACATGAATTATGCTTATGATTTCATGATTTATATATTTCCTACATTATCTATGGTTATATTATCTTATGTTTTCATTTTATCATGCCTTTATTCTATATTTATGATCATTCCCCTTATGAAATCATTTTATGCATCCAATATCATGCTTTTATTTTATGTCTATCCCCTTACTATGATTTCTAGAACACTATTTTCTTTATATATTTCCCCAGGTTATCCAATGCAGTATTAACAAGACCTATGAGAGTTAGGATCACTCAAAGAAAATTAAATAAAGATAATTATTTTAGTTTTTATGATTATTTATTTATGTGTCCAATCCTGTAAAGACACTAGACCCTAGACCCTTGGAATTTATTTGTAGTAATTTATGTTAAAAGTTATTAAACAATGTTATTTTAATTATTGGGTCACTATAAGTCCTAATATTTATTTGTAATGGGACTAAAAACTAGTAAACAGTGATAAAGTGAATTATGGTTAATGTATTTTGAGTTCACTTATTAGTATTCTCACTAAATTTTATTTTTTATTGATTTTCTTATTTGGGTTTTTTTATCTTTAGAATAATTTTTAATTTACATTACTTTATTAAAATTAAATTCCAACAACAACAAGTGACTCACTCCCTCAATTTATATTTTCCAAGTTATCTCTCTTTAAGATACAACCCAAGTCTACCACTTCTCTATGCCCATAAGGAATTAAATTATAATAACATAAAATTAAGGAAAAATCATTTCATCAATGTGTACCATCTTAAATTTCATCGATAATATTCACTAATGGAAGGTGTCTATATTTAATAAATGACATTAAAATGGGATTAAGGGTGATTCTTCCTCAAATTTAACTTATTTATTAGATAATTAATCACTAATTATCAACCTTTCTAAAACCTCCTCAACATCATTATTATGTGATTGAGGTCTAGGTAAATTCTCATCAAATTTTTTGTGAATTTATTCATCTGTTTTCTTAGTCCACTTATTGATGATTCTATTGGATTTACTTGAGTGAGAGTGCCCAAGAAAAATATCTTCATTTATTTTGAGTTAAAGCTTTCCGAATTTTCTTATTGTTATGGATATAAGATTTATATCTAAAATCCTTAAAATAACCAAATTTTGACTTATTTCTTTTACAATGTTCGAAAAGTGTCTTCCTATGAAATTTCTTTTTAAAGAAATTGTAATGAGTATAAAAATTTTTATTTAACACCTCATCATTAATGTGTCAATGGAGTTTAAATTCATTAAATAATGTTCTTTCAATATTTTATTGTATCCATTTCAATATTATGAGAACTTTATTTTTAAGGAGTTTTAAGAGAGGAAAAAGAGTTATTATAATCTTTTGAAACACAGAGTTCATTAGGGTCTTTATTTTTGAACTCTCCCCCATAATCACGTTAAATGGAAATGATCATCTAAACCTCTTCAAATTTATACTTCTTATACAATTTAATAAATAATTAAAATCTACATTTTTATATTTCATGAACTAAACCAAATTAAATATATTATAATTATTAATAATTAAAAATGTGTAAAATTTTCCTCATATACTAGAAATAAATAAAAAATAAATAAATCACAGTGAACAATATCTTGGTCCTTTGAATTGGATACTTACTTTTTTGGATTTTGATGATTATTTGTGCCCTACCAAGTATTATATACTCATACATAATATCTTTTTGAAAATATAATTTAAGAAAATCATGTACAAGTTGCTTTTAATTGATATGGAGAGGCATGTGCATGTAACAACTCATAATTTTAATACATTTTTCCACTAATCAAGAAAATGGGTTCTATATATTTCCCCACACACAACATCAAATATAAAAAAAGTTGTGATATATTTAAATAAAATATAAATATATAAGTATGACTATTAAAACCTATCCATTAAATTAGCAGTAATTAATAAGAGTAAATTATTTGTGAAATATTTATAGAAATAAAATAAATTCTACTTTTCATATGAATGAAATTAAATTAGTTTACATAAATTGACTAATAAGATCATTTATTTTTTAGAAAAATATTTTTTTATAAAAACTAAATTTTTAAGAGATATGATTATGTATATCAAGAAAATTGGGATTAATGATTATAAATTATATATGATATTGATAAATTTTTATCACCAATTTAGTTGGAAAATGGTATGAAATAAGAATAATAACAGTCAACATTTAAAAATTTTAATTTTCAATAAAAATGATTTTTCATTATATTTTATGATTTTAATAAAAAAATTAAATTGATAAATTTTAGAATTTGAATTTTAAAAAATGAATTTTTTTTATTTGGGATTGGAATATTATCTTATAATTAATTTTTGGTTTTTTTTCTAAAATAATTAGGTTTTAAGTGAATAGTTAGAATAATTATTTTTTTTAAAAACTATCAATTTTATAATATAAAAATGACTTAACAGTTAATAAAATCATTTTGACATAAAAAAATTATATTTAATTTCTAATATAAATCATTTAAAAATGTTATGTTGAATTTATAAAACACTATTTCATCATTGTTTTGAATCTTAAGTGGTGTTTCACACTATAATATTTTTTACACACTTTATCACTTCTAGAAATTAAATATAAATAAATATATTTACTATTTTAATTAAATAATTAAATATTAGTTAATAAATTCTAAATTATATTAATAATAAATAATGGTTAAAATTCATATTTTCTATAAAAACTATTTTCAATATACATAAATTTTAATTTTAAAGTTTATTTTATCATATTTAGAAATTAAATTATAATAAATAGAGATTAAATTTTGGTTCAAAACAATATAATTTGGTAATAATGGTAACCTCATGTTTTTAAATAAAATATATATTACTTAGTTAGAAACTAGTTAACAAGGTAAAAATCAAAATATAAAAAAAAACAAACTTCTGTTAAAAGACATGAAACATTTTAAAACATGTGTGGAATGTCTTGTTAGAGTATTTTTAAACCCAATACAACCAAAAAATACATTAATATTAAAATTAGTAGTCATTGAAAATGGAATAGTGTAATGATTTCATGGAAGTGTAAGTGTATTCCCAAAAGTTCCATTTTCTTTACTTGTAAAAGGGGATCACTTCCACCCCACCATATGTACACTTCCCTTTTTAATTTAAAATGAACCTATAAAAAAATAATTATCCTATAATTAATTTATTCATCCATAATCCCCTAGTCTCTATAATTTATTTTAATACCCTATTTTCAAATAATATTTTTAAAAAAGATAAAATCTCCAGTAAAGTTAGGTGCGTGTTCAGAATAAATTGGAATAAGGTAAGGGTTTCATCTCAAAATTTCTTTATTTGTGAAAAAAAATTATTTTATTAATATAATTAATTTTTAATAGACTGTATAATTCCAAATGGATATATAATATCATGAATTATCTATATTCATGGAATTTTAACTTCAAATTCAATCACTCTCTATTTCATGGTTTTTTATAAGAATGTTTTTAAGCCATATGGGATCTTTTGTACAACCCTGGATACATGTCAATTACACATTCTATTTATTTTCCTCTATTTAATGTAATGTTCTTATCATGAAATTCCTTCATTATTTTATGTATTTAATTTTCATATATACCTCGTGAAATATCATTTTCATTCCTGGGGTTATGCATTCTTTTCTCCTTTGAAATTCCTAGTTGTAACTAAATTTTATTTAAGGGGACTTTACTATTTCTTATAAAATTTCATGAATCACCTCCATTGAATGTTATAAAATAATTAATATCTTCTTAAAACCTTCAATATTTTATCTTAACCCTCCTTTTCAATTTTGGTTTTATATAAAAAACATTCTCTTTCCTTATTTAAAATATAATTTCTTTATTTTATAAAATTTCACCCATGTGGTCTATTTTTTATTATTTATTCACCAGATATTTCTTATGAATTTTCTAAATTAGAACTCCATGTTCGAGACCTACTTTCCTTTTTCAATTATGAAAGTCCAAAAAAATTATTTCATTCTTATCTTTCAAATTCTTATGATTTAGATTTCAATTACACCTTAAATTATAATTATGAAACCCACTTCTTTCACATTGATTTGATCATGTTTATGATTTATGTATAGTTTATTTTCCTAATGTGGCACACATAAGTATTATTTTCATTATTTTATAATTGGGCCCTAAATTATATAGCACTCCAATGGATTTTTTAATGATTTATATCTCATTATATGTTATTTATGGGATTAGGGAGTGAATTTAACACACTATGGGAATTTTTCAACTATGTACAGTGCATGAGTGGTTTTCATAAGTACACTATGTTATGTGATAAGTTGGACCTAAAATATCCCATTACCCTTTTTATGCACTCCCATTCTCATGTTTATCTCAGCATCCTTGTTTGGGTGTGTTTGTGGGATTCTTGAGGATAGAGGTCCTTTGCAGGGGAAAATTAAATAATGTTCAGGGATAAATTTTTGTTTGAGTTAATGGAGTCTAGGTATAAATGTGATAATGGCCTTGTGGGGTTCTACCCATGTTTCTTGAATTTTTGGGGTGGTTTGGATTTTTTTGTTGAATCTAGAACTTTTACTATATATTGGGTGTTTACACATCATGTAATGGAATTACACATCATGAAATGGTTGATAGGAAGAATCTTTGAATATGGTGCATATAATGAAAGGATTACACATTTTGTAATGTTTATATGTCATACAATTGTTAAGGTCAGGTTTTTATAAAAAGGTGATGCATTGTTTTGTGATTTTGTGTTTCATGGATTATATGATGGGAAAAGGGGATTCATGCCATATAATTCTCATGAGTGGTGGTTTTTAGGGAACCATATAAGTTATTTTCATTTCATTTAACAATTAAGCCTCCCTCTTGCAACCCAGAGCTCTTCCCAGGTGATTTTGGATATCTCTTCCCCTTTTGGATATTTCGTTCAGTGATTGATAAAAATGTGGTTTTGTTTTGTATCCGCATGTAAGAATCCTTCCTTTTCTTCTTTGTCTTATGTTGTGGTTTCAATTTTGGTGGTGGTTTTGTTCATATTCATGATTGATTTATGTTTTCTATAGAAATTTTTAGTCTCTTATCATGCCTCACCTTTCAAAGTCTGATTCATGGATTTCAAATATCTGTTTTTGGAAGAGTTTAGGGTTCCATCATTCTTGAGGTGGTTGGATTTATGAAAGTGTTTCTAATTCATAAATGTATATATGTTCTTATTGAAATGAAATTGATTTGGTGAAAGGGGGTTTTACTAAGTGTGAACATGGTTTTGAAATTATTTTTGGACAAAATTATCCCAATTGGATGTTTGGGTGTGTCCATGAAGGGACATTCATAACCCTAGTGTGTGTGGAACCACTATGAGTTATTTTTTGATATAAATAGACTATGGTCGGACTCTATATCAGTTGGATACAACATGTTTTATTTCTAGTACATATCCCCATATTCTAGGGCTCAAATGGTGTTCTTTTTCATTTATGGTTTATTTATTTCATGATGGTTTATTCTATGGATATTTTTTCACATGTTTAGTTTACCTTTTTTTTCCTTTATGTCTAGTTTATATATTTATGAAAAAGTATTTATAAAAATATTATCATTTTAAAAGTAAGAACAAGTTCATTCTTGATATCTTGACTTCTATAGATTATTTGGTCGTATCCTACTAGAATATTTGCTCACATCCTAAATTTTCCTTTAGATAGTTTTAGGCCTTGTTTTTTTGACTCAAGTAAAGGGAATATAATAATGTATAATTCCAAGTTATCTTGTTTTATAATTCCTTTTTAGATGGTTGGTCTTTTGAGTTGACATTTGTTCACATAGAGACCTCTTGATTTTTTATTTTCATACTTCTAGTTTATCCTTTTTTGGAATTGGATTTTAGGGTTATTTTTTCCTTTATACAATTTTCCCTTACATTTTTTATTCTTTTTGTATGTCTTATTTTGGTTTTATACAAGACTTATTTCCACTATATTTTTTTACCTTTCCATGAAGGGTGGGCTTGGGTAGCTTGTCAAGTTGAATTGGGTTGGTTCATTACAATTTGTTATCATAGGGAATGATCAGCATAAAGTGTGTCAAAAATGAATGAGTTTGGTTCCATTTATTATGTTGAAAGGAGTTAGGATTGTTGGATTTAGGGTAGTAAGTATAAGATAGTGCTTATCCATCTCAGTTTTGTGTTTAAGAAAAGGTTTATATGGGTGGTCAGAAAAATTTAACCAAGTTTGAGACTTGGTGTTCTAGGACATTTGAATGAACTATATGGGGATTTAATTTAAATTTACCTATTCCTTGTAAAAGAGTTTTCTTTTGATTGGTAGAATTTATGACTTCTTAAAATTATAACTATTTAATGGATTTGAAGTAGATACCTAAATTTGGTACTAAGATTTTGGAATTTTCTCAACACTGCTTGGGTTTTTTGTATTGTGATTATTAGATAATTCCTCCTAGAGGATCTCTTTGAAATTTGAGAGAGTAATTTGTGATATAGGTTCTGTAGGCTAATCCTATAGTGGACCCTTTTTTGGTTGAAGTTGTAATCCACACTATTTAGACACTATGGTAGGTGTGTTTTGGAAACCCATGATGTGTAGTGGGCTATGGATTTTAATTCACTAAGACGAATACACCCATATTCTGGGACGATAAAGGAATATAGTAATCATAGGACTTTTTTAGAATATTGAGAGGGTATTAAACTTCTTGAAGACTCCTGAAGACTCTAAGATGGGTTTAACTACATAAAATTTTGAGGGACTGGGAAGGAGATAGTTGTAATCTATTGTGCAAGCCGAGTTGTAAGATGAAAATTCCTAGGATGCTTTTAGGAAGATATTTAATCCATAATTTTATCTTGAGATGTTATATGTTGTGAATACCTGAGAGTTTCTAGACTTAGGAGCAAGGATAGAATACTGTTATGGATTATTCCACCTAATTTTTTACATTTTTGCATCTGGAAACATAGTTTATTATCAATGAGTACTTGAAGGCTCGGAGGTTTGAGTTAGTATTGAGGATGGATATTCAGTAGATGTTGATCCCCATGTGCTTACAACCATTGTGGAGGTAGTTGACATATTTTATTTGGATGAGTAAAACATGGATAAAATTTATGGTTTGGGTGGATCTACATTTGGTGCAGTTGTTAGATAGGGTATCTCCTCATTCCAGAAATGGAAATGTAGTGGTTGTAATTTTTCATCAGGATTAGTTTTAGCGGCTTCATCAGGTTAGCAGTAGGTTTTCTGCTACCAATGTGTAATTTGTAATCATACTAACCATAATTGTGTATAGGCTCCTAATAAATGTCTTCTTTGTGGGAAATATAGTCACTTAAATCATTTATATTAAAGGATTCCCAAAGGAAGTAAGGAAGGGTCCACTCTCACCAAGGGTTCTTAGGTACGTTTTGATGCTTCAAAGAGTGGTGGGTCTTATCCTCAGGACATTGGGGGATGTTCAAGTGGCTAAGACCAGATGACTTTATGCAGTAGGGTATGCACCATAATAATCTAAAGAAGTTCCAACTACTATTATGGGTATGGTGTTTATTTCATCTACTATGGTTCTAGCATTGTTTGTTATAGGTTCTACACACTCATTTATATCATAAATGTTAGTTGGTATATTGGGATTTCATTCGAAGATTATTCAATTTTTTTTATCTTTCCATACCTTTGGGAAAGAGGTATGAACAAGTATTCATGTTTCCTGCATTTCAGGTGATGATAGTTTACCTCAAGGTGGTGTGGGACTTTTTAATTCTCGATCATGACATATTTTACTTGATTATTAGCATGGATTTTAGGATTAGTTTTATGTCCTAGATATATTTTTATCATCAATGGGTTAATTTTTTATCTTCTTATTGGGTTACTCATGTTTTTCAGGATGAGTGGGACTCTAAATCGGTAAGGGGACGAGCCAATTATTCCTTGTGATGTGGTAATTCCAAGCCAGTTGTTAGAAATATTTCTTGATTCAATTGATCCTTATTTAGGTAGTCTGCACCCTATGGTTGTGTGTGTATACCCTAAGGGTTTTCTAGATGATTTTTCTAGTTTACCATCATAGAGAGAGGTTGAGTATACTATTGATATACCACTGGGTACCATTCCTATTAATATGTTATCCTATCAAATGGAAGTTGCTGAGTTGGTGGAACTTAAGGTCAAGATTGAAGACCAAGAGGCTAAGGGATTTTTAATTCCTAGCATGTAACCATGGAATTATCCTATCCACCTTAATAAGAAGATATATGGGAGACTCGAACTTTTCATTGACTATTAGAAGTTAAATCATGTGACCATCAAGAAAAAATATCCCTTTCCCAGGATTGATGATCCCTTTGATCAAAACATAGGGGCTCGTTATTTTAAAATATTAACCTTCAGTTATGGTTCCACCAGTTGAGAGTTTGAGAAGATGATATACTGATGACAATGTTTAAGAGTTGGTTTGAGAATTTTGAGTTTTTGGTTATGTCATTTGGTCTCACTAATGCTCCTGTAATATTTATCGTTTTGATAAACTGAATATTTCATCAGTTCTTAGACTCTTTTGTTATAGTGTTCATGGATGATATAATGGTTTACTCCATGTCATAAGAGGATAACATAGACCATTTGGATATTATTCTTGGATCTTTTAGAGAACATTTTATGTATGTTAAGATTTTCAAATGTGGGTTTTGGATTCATGAGGTAATGTTTCTAGGGAATTTGATATCTAAGAGGGGAGTCTTAGTGGAACCTGAAAAGGTACTGGTAGTTATGTATGGGGAGAAGAACAAAAATGTGTTTTTGATTAAAAGAATCTTGGGTTTTGCAGGTTATTACAGGGAGTTTTTATTTATCCAATATTTAATATCCAATGACATATTTAACCTATATGGGTGTAAAGTTTGAGTGGAAGGAAAAGTTTTAGATATATTTTGAGTAAATGAAGGTGAGATTAACTTCAACTCTAGTTTTTATTCTTCCAAACCTGGGTTAGAGTTATGGTTTTTTCTATTATTCTTCTAGTACAGGTTTGGGATGTGTCTTGGTTTTAGGGGAAACATGTTTTAGCCTAGATTTATTTCTAGTTGTGAACTCTTAAGAAGAACTACCCTAACCATGACCTTATATTGGCAGCAGTTATGCATGCAATCAAAACATGGCATCAATATCTCGTTGGGGGGAGTTTTACAGTGTATTTATATCATAATATCTTGAAATATGTATTTACTCAGAGGGATCTAAACTTTTAATAGATATGTTGGGTGGATTATCTTTTGAAATTTGATTTTTATATTGAATACACCCCTAGAAAAGGGAATGTGGTGATGCATTGATTAGAAAATTACTGATACAATCCATGAAGGAATCAGTGGAAGAGTGGTCTCTGATTATTATTTTTCTAAGATGAGTTTGGTAATGGAAGAATTAGGTGTGCAAGTGTGTCTAGCTTTGATGAGGGCTGACTCATCATTTGATAAGAAGGTATGTCTTGAGAATATGTCTGACCCTAAGTTACAAAGTTGTAGTAAAAACCTTTATGGTGGGGAGACCTTAGGTGAGTGGTCTTAGTCTCCCAATGGATCTTTTTATCTTTTATGGTAGTTTGGTTGTTTCTTCTTCCTGAGGTAGGAGTTGATGGATAATGGATATCATTCTTGATAATTTGTACACCTAGGAACTACCAATATGTATCATGATTTTAGATGTTTGTATTTGTTGTATGGGATGAGTTGGATGATAGTGGATTTTATATCATGGTTTCTTACTTTTCCTAGAATCAAGGTAGAACACCATAGAACTACTAGTTTGCTGTGGTACTTACCCATTCTGGTATGGAAGTGGGATAAGGTTTCCATGGATTTTATCATTTGTTTACCATGGACTTCTAATAGGAAGGATTTAATTTTGTTGATCATTGATCGAATAAAAAAATCATCAAATTTTCTACCTATCAAGGAGATGATGAAAGTGGAACTGCATGGGGACTTGTATATTTGAATGATTGTGAGACTTCATAGGGTTTCCTCTATAGTTATTTCTGAAAAGGATATAAGGTTCACCTCCTAGTTTTGGAAAGGTTTTTAGGAGCTAATGGGTTGCCAATTGAAATTAAGCACAAAATATCATCCAAATATGGATATAAATACATAGAGGACTATCCAGGATCTTGAGGATATGCTTCGGGCTTGAGTTCTTGATTTTGGTGGATCTTGGGAAAATAAATTTTCTTTAGTCAAATTTAAATATAACAATAGTTATCAGGATTCAGTATAGATGGTAAGATTCTAGGATTTGTATGGGAATCCATGTAGATCTCCCTTATGTTGGGTATATTTGGGAGAGTGGGCCCTAGTTGGGAGGATTATTGTTCAGGAGATGACAGGGATGATGCAGTTGATCTGGAAGAGATTGATCATAGTATAGGGTCATTAGAAAAATTATGCGGACCATCTTCATTGGCCACTGGTGTTTTAGGTTGGTGATTAGGTATTTTTTAGAGTTTCACATTGCTTGGGACATCGTTAGTTGGGTAAAAAGGGTAAGTTGTTTCCAAGGTTTGTGGGCCCATTTGAGATCATTGGATGACTGGGTAAGGTGGCCTATCGGTTAGACTTACCATCATGTTTGACTTCCATCCATGATATGTTTCATGTATCCCATTTGAGGAGGTATATACCATATCCTTTTCATGTGATTGGATGGGAGAATATTTATATTGATACTAACACCAATATGGTTGAGCAGACAGTTCAGATTATGGATCATTGAGACTGGGAACTGCATGATAAAAATATTCCTCTAGTTCAGGTACTGTGGTAGAGTGGATAGGATGGACACAAGATGTGGGAATGGGAGTCATTGATGAGGAAGTATTGTCCTTAACCTTTTGAAATTATGGGAATATAATAACTTTATAGGTGAAGAAATAGATTATTTTGGGGAGATTATAACATCTCACTATGCTTTTTAGGTACTCCCTTGATCTTATTTAGTTTATTATCCTTATTTGGATGAATTTGAGGGATTATAAGGGATGGAGAGACTTTTTTGGGAAAATGATCTAAAGTTTTAGAACATATATTTTTTTGAATTAATGGAGTTTGAGTATAAACATGTTAATGGATTTGCGAGGTTATCCTCAAGTTTGGAGAATGTTAAGGGTGGTTTGGAGTTTTCTAATAAATCTAGAATTTTCACTGTTTTTTGGGTGTTTACACATCAGGTAATGGTATTACACATCGTGTAAATCCCACCAAGAAGAATTTGTGAATCTAGTGAAAATATGATAGGATTAAATTTTGTGTAAATTTTACACATCTTGTAATTTTAAAAATTGTTTTTTTTATAAAAATGTGACACATTTTTTGTAGATTTTGGGTTTCGTGGATTACATGGTGTAAAAAATGGCTTTCACACCATGAAATTATCATGATTTGTGGTTTTTAGGGAACTCTACGAGTGATTTTTATTTTATCCAATCATGCAGCCTCCCTCTTGTGACCTAGATCTCTTCCTACGTGATTTTGGAGATATCCACCCCTTTAGGATCTTTTTTTCTATGATTGATCATCATTTTGATTGAGGTTCGTCTCCCCAAGAAATAATACTTCTTTTTATTCATTGTATTTGGTTACAGCTGTGATTTTGGTGGTGGTTTTGTTTTGATTCATGACCTATTGATGATTTCTATCGACACTTTGTAATATCTTATTGTTCCTTTCCTTTAAAATTCTGATTCATGTATTTCAAATCTTCATTATATAAGGTGGTTAGAGTTCTATCATTCTTAATGTAGTCGGATTTATGAAGGTGTTTCAAATTCATGAATGGATATATTTTATTATTTAAATGAAATTTATTTTGTGAAAATAGGGTTTCTACAAAGTGTGAGAATTATTTTGAAATTGGTTTTTCACAAAAATAGCACATTGGTAACCTTGGGTGCGTCGAGAAAGGGATATAGGTAACCCTGGTGTGTGTAGCACCACTATGGGTTATTTTATAATATCGGTAGACTATGGTAGGACTAGATATTAGTTATATCCAAAAAAAATTATGTCTAGTACATATTCCCATAGTCTAGGGACCAAATGGTGTGATTTTTCATTTATGGTTTATCTATCACATGATGGTTTACTCTATGGATATTTTCTCACATGTTTAATTTACCTATTTTCCCTTTATTCCTAGTTTATATATACATATGAAAATATCTTTGTAAAACTATTATTTTTTTTATAAGATTGAACTTGTGTACTCTTGATATTAGAACTTTTACATATTATTTAGTGGTATACCAATGGGATTTTTTCTCACAACCTACTTTTTCTTTTGGGCATTTGTAGACCTTGTTTTATAGGACTTAGGGAAAGGGAAGGGCATCATGTATTATGTTAGGTTATCTTATCATATGTTTCCTTCCTAGAAGGTTAGTGTTTGGAAGTGATGGTTGTTTACATGGATATTTTTTTTGTCTTTTCAAACTCTATATTTTAGCCAATTGGGACTTGGATTGAATGGTTTTTTCATTGTATCCTTTTCATTTTCTTTTTTACTCTGGTTGTATGTCTTGTTTTTTTATACAATACTTGTTTCCACTATATTTCTTATGCCTCACCATGATGGATGGGATTAGGTGGCTTGTCTAGTTGACTCAGGTTGGTTCATTATATCACCTAAATTATATAGCACTCTAATACATTAGGTAAAGATTTATATATCATGTGATTTCATATATGGGATTTATGAGTGAACCTAACCCACTATGGAACTTTGTCTACAATGTATGGCCCCTGAGTAGTTAGCCTAAGCACACTATGTTATGTCATGGATGGTCTAAGAGTTATATAGGCTTCCAATGCATTGGGAAAATCTCTATATCTTAAGAGATT
This sequence comes from Viscum album, assembly GCA_963277665.1. Classification (NCBI taxonomy): domain Eukaryota; kingdom Viridiplantae; phylum Streptophyta; class Magnoliopsida; order Santalales; family Viscaceae; genus Viscum; species Viscum album. Next base: position 349,334,304 of record OY728137.1, read on the forward strand.
CTATCTAAGATATTAGGGAGTATTCCAACTCCACTACGGAACTTTTTACACTTCAAGATGGTGGTGTTGGGAGTAACCCTTAACTTATGTTTACGGTTTCATGTGTTATATTATTACCAAATATTTCATTGGTTGATCATATAATATTTATGAACTTCCATGAAGGATTTATTTTATAGTTACTTTAATGGAATAGTGAGAGAAGTATAATATAATCACACATAAAATAACCTTGGTTAAACTGATATTGATATAGTTTAAACTAAATAATTACAATATAACTTGATGATTTAAAAAGGTAAAAGGTTATAAGGTTGAATCCATTTTATGTTAATGGTTATGAAACACCCCTATGATATTATATATTCATCACTAATATTAACCCTTTTGGTTTTATTAGTGAATGTAACTATAAGTAACAACGGGTTGAGGGAAAATGTTGAGATTACCTCAATGAACAACCCATCAGGATAGGATATGGAGTGAGAAACTATTTAATAATTCCAAACCAGCTATCATGAAATATGATTAACAATGTGAACAAATTTTAGGTCTCAAACATGATAATGAAGAGAAATATGGAGTCTCATAGAATTTCAGGTGATGATGATTATAAAGGAAAAATGATTCAATTTCGTTCATGTCAAAATTTGGGAAGATTCGCCTAATGAATTATCTTAATGGAATAAAAAATTATTAAAGTTTTGAAATATTATCCATCATTCTCATGATTATAAAAAAAGAGATAAAGGGGTATGATAATAAATTGGAAGTTATAAAAATTCCTAAATAACATGCCATCTACACATTAATGCATCAAATGTAAGGATTTTGAGAATTATTTAAATTGATTCCCTAACCCCCAGACTACCAAGGATAATACGCATCAATGACCTTCTCAACCAAGGGAACAACTTTACTAGTGAAGTTGGGTCATGGAAGTTATGGTTAAAGGTACACTCACCCTCCACATATGATTTTTGAGTATTATAATATATTCTAGAAAATTTACTAAGTTTGTTAATTTTTATAAGGATATAAAATGTACACCCTGATGATTCAATTATTGATAGAAACTTCTTCTTGTATTAATATTATAACCCAGATCATTTTTTGTGTAAATCTGCTTCATGAAAATCTTATTATTCTTTTTTTAGATAAATTTAATGTGATTTTAGAAATGGATTGATTGAATCCATTTAGAGTAAAAACTATTTATAATAAAAATATCACATTTTATATCAACATATTATAATCTATGCGAGGATGATTATGAACACCCTTAATAAGAAAATTATATAGTGCAATTCTTGGTACCGAATAATGATATACTCTAGGCTCAAATGGTTGGAGAAAATATCAATATTAAAGATAATCCTATTCTATGTAAAAATATACGTTTTATAAGTTTTTAAGGTCAACATAACACTATAAATTATATCTTGAGTCACATCTACCTACAAGACACCCTTATATATTTTTACTAGTTTGTAATAATAAAAATTATGAGGAAGAAATTTATTTAAGGAGGATAATATAATGTCCTAATATTTTAAAATATAGTTTTCTCTAATTAAGTAAATGTGTTTGTAACACCTATATATTATAAAATAATGATATGTTTTATAGTGTATTCAACATGAAACACTGATTTTAAAGAACAACGATATAATATTAAAATATTAATATTTAAATGTGTTAGATATTACATAGTCGTTAAATTGGTGGGTATCAATAGTGTTAACTAATTTATGAAATTTATATAGTTTCCCTACTCAATATAAACTTATTTACAAATTCTTAATAAATAATCACTTGAATTTAATAAATATATTTTATTCAACAAAAATATGTTTCATTCATAAATGTTATTTACAAATTTTTATGAGAAAATAGTATAATTAATTTTTGGAACCTTTAGAAAAATTGTTTTATAAAATGAAATTAATTTTTTAAATCATCATATAGATATTAACATAGGGTGAAATTTTGTGATTTTTTAGAAAATATTGATTCTTTAAGGAATAGTGAAAAATACTGATTTTTGGAAAAACTATCATTTATTTTTAATAAATTAAGTCCCATTATTATTTTAATTTGATTTAAAATTAAAATATGTATTTTTTATTAAAATCAGTTAATTACATTTAAATAATATTTATAATATATTTTATTATAAGTTTATTTTTAGGCTTCAAAACACTTTCTTTCCAAAAATTGTTATAAAGTGTATAATGTCTCTCAATTTTAAATAATTAAAGTAACCCCTAATGAGGAATGATTTAAATAAAATTTATATATTATATATATAAATATTAATTTAAATTAAATAATTTATTATTACCTTTCATATAGTTAATATGATATTATCTTCTCCTTATAAATGCATTTGTGGAAAAACCGTTTTTTCGACCCGTCTATAGGTTTAATTAAAATTTAAATTCTACCAATAATTTGAATTTAATTTCGAAAAATAGTTTCCATATTTAAAAATAAGAATAATTTTCATTTTAAAATAATTGAAACTTAATTTTTTACCATAATAAATTATAAAAAGAGGAAAAAAATATTATCATGGTTAAGGTAAAAACTGGCTTACTAGTGGTTTAACTAAACATATAAGTGTTACAAATGACCTGAAACTTGTGTAATTACTATTTAATAATCATATTTATACATTTAGACTTATTATGTTTGAAAATGGTTCATTTTGGAGTAATTTTTCATGAGAAAAATATGGGTGGAATTATTTCTTTTCAAAAATTCTAAATGTGGCCTCTCTCCCACTTATAAAAATCCACCCTCTACCCTATCCATTCCACACTTCCAGAACCCATTGGTTAGGAAAATTCCTACTAAAATAACTTAATTACTTACCTAACCACATCACATATTTATTTTTTATCATAAATCCAATGTAGGAAGTATTTTGGTGCAATACTAATGAAGTTGACTGAAGAAGAGGAGATGTCCTTAACCAAGCGTTTTATTTTATTTCTTCTCCCACCTCATTTAAATGAAATTAAATAATTGTGATATAATAAACTCAATATATTTAATAAACTTATATTTTTTTTATTTTAAATTCATGACCTAAAACTATCTTCTCTTCTCTTGAATAGGAAATGAAACAGTTGATTATGTTTACGGTGGAATACCATGTGAACCGACGTAATCCATTTTTCATCACTGCTTCTCACAACTAGATATAATGATGTATATAATTTTTATATGTATATATATTAATGATATTATTATTCTTATATAATTATAATATCAGATATACCTTATTAATTTACATTCCATAGAGATTATGATAACGTCGCTCGTGTATACGGCGGACTACCGCCTCACGAAGCGATGTTATTATTTTTTTCACATAAGATTTACATAGAAGGTAATAAGGATTAGTTTAAAGTTTATATATGATAATAATGAAAAATTAAACATTTTTAAAAATTAATAAATCATATTATTTCTTACCTTACCATCCATTGAATAAATGATAACATCATTCATGTGTACGGAGGACTACCACCTCACGAAGCGATGTGATTTGTTTTTATTATTGCATACCATGGATGGTATATGTAAGGGTATTTAAATAAATAATATTATATTTATGATATAATTATCATACTATAAATATAAAGTCACACTTACCTCATTTCTATCATGATTGTCAAAAAATAGAAATGTTACTCCTGCGTACGTATGACCTATCCTCTCCATGACAAAAACATGGTTCATTTTTTATAACTATTTTTAAAGGTTGATTTTAAAAGTATAATTTATGTATAATAATTATAATCATTTCATTATTACCATTATGTATATTATTAAATAATATTTTCATGGACTTAGTCAACTTACCAAAGTGATTTTGGACATATGAGTCATTATCGTTAAAATTCCCAATGTGGAATTAATTGGTTAAGTAAGATAATATGACAAGGTAACAATAAAATAAAAGGAATAATAAACTTGAGAAGGTTCTTAAGAAATTAAATAGTTAACATAAGTTTATTATCCAGAAAGATATGGAATGCAAGAGATGATTCAGGCTTGAGGTAAGGGGTTTCTTAACTCAATTTTCTTCCATTGAGTTATACATCTAATTTGTTGATTATATTAAGCCAAGAATATGTGTGAAATGAACTTTTATCATTTTATGTTACATTTATAATAATATTTTGTGTATATAAATTTCATACACATAATCATGTCATTTATAGACTCCCCCCTCAATGATATGAGCTTTTAAAGGGTTTCATCTCAGAACACCCTTCTTTGAGACACATGTTATCTCATGCACCAAATTTATTTTAAATGGAGTTTATACTAACCATTTTCATATTATGTCATGAATAATTAATGCTTAATAAAATACTAAAAAACAATCCCTTAACAGCACTAACAATGTCCATTATTAGCGCTAGAGATGCGCTGACTACTAGAGCGCGATTAAAAGCCTCAAGATTTTATCATTTCAAGAAAATCACTGATAAAGGGCCTCATTTATCAACACTTTTATTTAGAATTGATAAAGGGGAATACTATAATGTGTTGTAATATCACACTACAGCACCAACAATACATCAGAAATCATCAAAATCAAGTACCAATATAGAATTTAAATTAAATATAATTTATAACACAAATACAGAAAAACACTATATTATAGAACACATTATTACATACATTAAAAACATCAATGTTCCTTTATCTTTTTCCCCTAACCCTATCTCATGATATTGTAAAACAAACTACCCCTAATCAAGAAAAATAATACACCTGTATAATAAAAAATTCTTATTTTAGTAATAATATAAATAAATAAATTAAAGAGAGAGTTTTATTTTTAAACTAAACTTTGATTCATACCAATAATGTTGTATAGATTGAGTTGTAGTTGATTCTTTCATGTCACATCATTTTTTTTTTCATCTTCAAGCATTATCACTGTAAAAATTAACTAAAGAAGTATAAGATAAAAATGATGAGTAAATTAATTAAGTAATAGAAAATACAATGATGTGAAAATAATCTAGGTTTTCTTACTTAGTTTTCATGATGTGATGAGAATTTTAAACTAAAATGAAAATTATATAATGAAAATATTTACTTAGAGTCATACTGGTCACCCAGTTCATAATATTGAGGTGTGTTTGATTCCTATACATCCCAAATGACATATGGATCATTTTCTTAAAGTATTAAAACAATATGAATGTGTTTTCTCTATTTTGAGTACATCACTGGTCTTTTTTATAAAAATTTAATTTTAAACTTAAAACACACAATTTTATTCATACTAGTCACATAATATATCAGTTGGATGTGAGACTGATTTCTACACATCACAAATGACATATGAATAATTTTTCTAAATTATCAAGACAATCTAAGTGTGTTTTCTTATTTTTTAGTGAGTGAGAAATTTTAAACTAAAATGTCGATTTTAAACTGATTACGGACGATTGGAGTCATACTAGAAAAATCGTGTGTTGGTTTAAGGTGGGGATAATTCCTACATGTTAGAAATGACTTATGGATATTTTCTTAATGTATAAAAATAATCTGAATGTGTTTTCTAAGTTTTCTGTATGTCAATAGTCTTTTTTACTAAAATTAATTTCAATTTTAAATAAAAACATGCACTTTGGGTCATACCAGTCACACCATGCATCGGGTTGAGGTTCAGATAATTCCTACACATCCTAAATGACATATGAATAATTTCACTAATGTATAAAAAAATGAATTCATTTTCTTGGTTTTGAGTATGTCACTTGTATTTTTTACTAAAATGTCATTTTAAACCGAAAACAAGCACCTTGAGTCATACCAGTCACATCGTGTGTCAATTTTATGTGAGTCTAAATATTAAATTTCACAAATGATTTATGAATAATTTTACAAAATTATCAATATAATCTGAGTTTGTTTTCTAGGTGTTTAGTGAGTGATAGTTTTTGAACTAAAATGTCAACTTAAAACAGATAACAGACACTTTGAGTCATACCAGAAACATCATGTATCATATTGATTTGTGGACGGTTTATACACATCAAAAATGAATTATGGATTATTTTATTAAAGTATAAAAATAATATGAATTATTTTTTTTGGTTTGGAGTATGTCAATTATCTTTTTTACTAAAAATAATGTTAATTTTAAATAAAAAAGACACACTTGGATTCATATCAATCACACCATTCATCCTGTTAAGGTGAAGTTGATTCTTACATTTCTGAAATAAATTATGGATCATTTTCATGACGTGTCAAAACAATCAGGATGTTTTTTCTCAGTTTTTAGTATGTCACCTTTCTTTTTTACTAAAATATCATTTTAAACTGGAAACACATACTTTGAGTCATACCAGTCGCATCATCTATCTGATTGAAGTGAGAATAATTCCTACACATAAAAATAACTTCCTAATCATTTTCCTAAATTATAAAGACAATACAAGTATGTTTTCTTGGTTTTCAAGGAGTGACACTTTTTAAACTAAAATATCAATTTTAAATTGATAATGGACACTTTGAGTCATACCGGGAACATCATGTATCATATTGTGGTGAGATTTATTTCTACATGTCATAAATGACTTATTTATTGTTTTAAAGAAGTATAAAAATAATCCAAATGCATTTTCTTGGTTTTTAGTATGTCATTTGTCTTTTTTACTAAAATTAATGTAAATTTTAAATAAAAAAGACGCACTTAGAGTCATACTGGTCACACAGTGCATCAGATTAAGGTTTGGTTAATTTATAAACATCCCAAATGACTTATGGATCATTTTCCTAAAGTATAAAAATAGTCTCAATGTTTTTTCTCATTTTTGAGTACGTCACTTATCTTTCTTTAATAAAATGTCATTTTAAACAGGAAACACACGCTTGGAGTCCTACGAGTCACAGTGTCTATCATTTTTACATCATACTGATTCATACACATAAAAATGACTTATTTATAGTTTTATTAAATTTTCAATTCAATTAAAGTGTGTTTTCTTAGTTTCTATAGAGTGAAACTTTTTAAACTAAAATGTCAATTTTAAAATTATAATAGACACTTTGAGTCATACCGGCCATATAGTGTATCAGATTGACTTTCAGAAGATTCCTACACATAAAAAATGAATTATGGATCATTTTATTAAATTATCAAAACAATTAAAATGTGTTTTCTTAGGTTTTAGTATGTTTGTTTACTTTTTCACTGAAATTAATGTCAATTTTAAATAAAAAGATGCACTTGAATTCATATAGGTCACATCGTGCATTATATTGGGGTGTGTTTTATTCCTAAACATACCAAATGACTTATGGATCTTTTTCTTAATTTATTAAAACAATATGAATGTGTTTTCTTGGATTTCACTATGTCAGTTGACTTTTTTACTAAAATTAAAGTCAATTTTAAATAAAATGACGTACTTTGAGTCATATCGATCAAAACATGCATAACATTGAGGTTAGCTTGATTAATACACATCCCAAATGACTTATGAATCATTGTCATAATGTTTAAAAATATCCCAACTATGTTTTATTAGTTTTGAGTATATCACTATTCTTTTTTACTAAAATATAATTTTAAACTTGAAACACACACTTTAAGTCATACCGGTCACATAGTGTATTGGTTTGATGTGATATTTATTATTACATATCACAAATGAATTATTAATAATCATTATAAATTATCAATGCAATTTGAGAACATTTTCTCTTTTTTCAGTGAGTGAACCTTTTTGAACTAAAATATCAATTGTAAACTGATAACAGAAAATTTGAGTCATACTAGACAAATCATGTATTAGATTTAGGTTCAGTTAATTCCTACACATCATATATGACTTTAGTATCATTTTCCTAAGGTATCAAAACAATATGAAATTTATTTATTAGTTTTGAGTATGTGAGTTATATTTTTTACTAAAATTAAAGTTAACTTTAAATAAAAAGAAGAACATTGAGTCATAATGGTCACACCATTCATCATATTGAGGTGATATTGATTCCTATAACTCCAAAATTACTTATGGATCATTTTACTAATGTATAAAACCAATAAAAATTTGTTTAATCAATTTTGAATATGTCACTTTTCTTTTTTACTAAAATTTCATTTTAAATCAGAAACATGGACTTTGAGTCATACTGTTCGCATAGTGTGTCAGTTTGATGTGAGACTGGTCCCTATACATCAAAATTTAATTATGAATCATTTTCCTAAATTATAAAGAGAAACTGAAAAATATTCATTTTCCTTGAGTGACACTTTTTGAAATAAAATATCAATTTTAAACTGATAACGGTCACTTTGAGTCATACTAGACACATATTGTATCAGATTGAGGTTTGGATAATTTCTATATGTCAAAAAAGGATTTTATATCATTTTACTAAATTATAAAAATAATATAAATGTTTTTTCGGAGTTTTTAGTATGTTAGTTATCTTTTTTACTAAAATTAATGTCAATTTTAAATAAAAAATAACTTTGAGTCATGCTGGTCACACTATGCATCAAATTGAGGTGAAACTGATTCCTAAATTTCCCAAATTACTTATATATCGATTTACTAAAGTATTAAAACAATATGAACTTCCAATTTTAACATTATTTACATTTTAATTATTTTTCAAACTAATAACACTACATATTGTGTCAATTTTATTAGCTGAAAAATTATTCTTGTTGTTTAAAATCATAAGAGTAGAGGAAGATCATATTCCTATTATATCACAAGACTTCACCGTAATTAGAAAAAAAAATTAGTTAAGAACATCAAATCAATATGAAGTGTTGGTTGTTTTACAAAGAAAGGAAATGGAGGTCATGGTAACATTAGAAGAAAGGAATATGTCCTCTATTTTGTGGCATGTTGCAAATAGTTGAAAGAAAAATATGAATTCCCAAAATATCTGTAAAAAAACTAAAATGATGACTAAATTAATTAAATAAGTTTTAGGAATTTACCTTTTCATGATTTTTGTATACATTCTGGACCCATTTCTTTATTTTCATTATCTCAGTTACAACCTCGAAGTCCAATCTCTCATGAGCATGAGCAGCTTCAAAATAACACCCCAAATCAATCTAAGAAATCCATATGTATAAGAAAACAATTATTATATGGGTAATACTAAAAAAATTAAATATAAACATGAAACAATACATTAATTCTATTGACAATGATTTTACTATGAAAATATCATTATTACCTCTATGATTGAGTCGAGGCAGCATCATTGGTCTTCCTATAAAGGTATTGGAGGGAACTTAAAGGAAAATAATAAATCCTAACATTGTAGTGTTGAAGTTGATTTGAGGGAGAAGTTTTTTTTTAGAAGTCTTGGGGTAAAAAGGCATAAAATATATACATAAATCTTCTAAAATAAAGAAAATCTGCATGGAATAATGAAAATTAAATCAATGTTTCATTATATAATTTTTTGGTAAAATAGATAAAGTATGTCATAAAAGTACCTTTACATATTCCAAAAGGGTTTCCTTCATTATAGTCTATTATTCCACAATATTGGTAACATCACCATGTATAGAAGACATTTTTTGTTTGAGTATTCAAATATTTAATTTAGATTATGTTAATGCAATAGAGAACATATAATATTATGATGAAATACATAGTATATTAAAAAACACTTTTAACTTCTCATTGAACTCTTTTTTTTTTTAATTTTTTGGGGATTTGATTCCTCTATTTAAAATAAAAATCCCCTCTTTATGGTCCCCTATAATGTATAAGAAATTTTTTACATTGGGATAGGTATTAATAGAATTTTATCTCCTAATGAAAGGGTCATCCTCGATTGAATTTTCATCTAACTTTAAAGTTGTTTCATTCACCAATAGGACCATTGAACAATTATATTTACTAGATCTGAGAAATCAAATACTTTCATTGATTTTAATTCCATTATGAACGGATCAACTTTTTTCCCTTCCATATTTAAATTCACGTTCACAAAGTCCATTTCATTAACTTTCACTACATTACTGTTTTCATACCATTTATAATGGAAAATAGGCACTTGAAATGTTGTGTGATCTAAGTCATATATTTGTTAAATAATTCTAAAATATGACATATTTTCATAAATTGGATTTGTATCCTTGGAACTAGATATGTGTGTCACTTCCTCCACAAGTATAACTCCACTATTTTTCATCATATTATAGTCATCATGTTTGTTTTTATATAATGTATGACCATTTATTACAAAAACACTATAATATATTATATTTGAAATTGGTTCTCTAGATATCCAATGAATTCATTCAGCAATTGAATTCAGATTTTCAAATAATTACTTATAAATTTGATCTTTTAACCATCCCATAAACTATTTATTATGTGTATTTGATATCCATCCTTTAGCCCATGATGGATTCAAATATCTAATAATTACTTTGTGGGATTCATAGTATGGATCAATATCTTCACCATTATGTAAATGGTAAAGGTTTGATTGCTCCCACACTGTGTAGTTAATTGTAACAAATCTCTTTTTAGAAATCCATTCACCCATAAGGTGTCCACTGTGACAAGACTTTGGGAGACCGTTGATGTCAACATCTAATAGGTAATTGATACAGAATTCAATAGCTTCTTCAACAGTATATGATTTTGCAATACAACCTTCTGGCTAACTTCGATTCTTGATATACCCTTTCAAAATCTTTATATATTTTGAAATGGGGTGCATCCGTCTATAATTTATAGGACCACATAGTTGAACCTCTTAAACTAACTGAACCATCAGGTCGACCATTATATAAAAGAATGATAGTGGGAAGAACATATCTAATTCACATAATATGACTACAACCTCTTTATTTATGATTGGAAACTTCGTCAAGTCTATAACTTGATTGCATATGAATTTCAAAAATAAGTAGAGTTTGGTAAATATATGCTGTACATTTTTAGGTATAATGCAATGGAAAGCAACGACCATCAAATATTGCATCAAAACATGACATTAATCTGATTTTAGTCCTTATAACATCAAATTAGTCATTGACATGACATTCTTAATATTTTCTGAATACCCCAATGGAACTTTTACAATATTAATGAAAATGAAAAATTGAAATTTTTCTTATCTGGGTAGATTGTAAGCTACTAAAGAAATAAAATTATTCCCTTTTCCCATCACTAGTTCCAACTAGTCCCTTTTCTCCATGTCAATCATGTTCAACCTAGCCTTGATTCCATCTTTCTTTTTTTCAAGAACATTTTGTAACATGCTAATAACACTATGAAATAAATTTTATTTTTCTACATGCATGACATAAATAAAATGACTGATGTATAAAAAATTACAATATGGAAATTCAAATAAAATTGATCTCTTCTTTAAACCTGATTTAGTATGGTTTTTCTAAAATGGTTTATTGAAAATAGTGCCAATATATTTTACTTTATCGAATAGTTGATCACCCATTAGTGAAGATAATGTTACACCTTGTTTGATATTCCCACTGAATGTTTTCATATAATATCATTATTTATGTTTCTGAGGTAAAAAGTTATGATTTCCTAAAAACATAGTCTTTGAGGAATGTTTCAACCAAATTTAGTGTGTGAATTCTTCACAATTGGGAAACCCCGACATTTATTTAATGTTATAACCTAATAAATTTCCATAAGTAGGAAAGTCATTTATCATCCCATACAACATGGAACTTAATGAGAATTCTTCACTTCAATGAGCATCATACATTTGAACACCTTTATCTCATATAAATTTTAGATCCTCAATCAATGGATCCAATAGAAATCAATAGCATTATTGGGTTTCTTTGTCTTAGATATAAGCAGAGACAATATAATATATTTATGTTTAATGCATAATTATGGAAAGAAGTTATAATTTACCAACATGATATACCATTTACTATGAGTACTACTTGGTATACCAAAATGATTTATTTCATATGAAGATAATCCAACATAAAACTTTCTTGGATCATTTACAAATTTAGGATAATTGTAATAAATTTTCTTCCACTGAGGAGAATCTGATAGATGATGTAGGTTTCTATCTTTAATTATTGTATTTGTATTCCATATAAATTTTCTCTTGGTTTCCTGGCATCCATATAGTCTTCTAAATTATGTAATGATAGGAAATTACCATAAATATTTTGAAGTACTTGATTCATTTTTCTTTTATCGATTTGAACCACACTTTGGGAATTTTATGGGTGATTTATGGTCCTTGAGAAACAATATGAAATCATTTGGAAAATAATTTATTTTTTGGAGATCATTCCAATTGAATATATCATTCATTTATCATCATATGTTCAGAATAGAAGTTCATTTTCTTTTTTTCATCTTATAATTTAGGAGAATAAGTAGTTCTGTAAAGCTAACATCGCTTCATCCACCACCAAATTTCAAATTAATTAACTTTAATACAGGTGAAAATGTTGTGTATTTAGTAAAAAAAGTATATAATAGTCTTGTATCATAGATATTTAATTTCTCAAAAAACTTTTTAAAATCAAGAATTTCATCTTAAATTTTTATTTTCATTTCTTCCATGTGATTTCTATCATCATTTACACTGGTATTTATATCAAATGATCCATAAATGGTAGTATCATCCCAATTGGTGTGAATGTTCAGTTTTTTCCCATTTGTAGTCCAACATTTATAGATCTAATCTATTCTGTGATAAATCAAATTTTCTTTTAACTCTTCTAGACTAATTTTTCTTGAATAAAAACACCATAAACACAGAAAAAGGACTTGAGAAGGGTCATATGAATTATCTATTGCAAACATGATGAACTATTTAACTCCAAATTTACATTCTTTTATCAAATAATTAGCGATAATCTATTTTTTATTCATATAAATCTTATAAGGTTAATAAATTATTCATTTTTTACAATAAAAAAATAAATACACATAAGATATTCATTATCTAAGGTGAAAGTTTTAGATAATTATAATAAGGGGAACCCAATATTTGATTATTCTAAGTAATTTTAGTATAATTTGAAGGAAATGGGTAATTGAATTTAAGAAAAGAATTACTATACTATGGTAGGTGTTGTTCTATGAATTCATCCAAAGTTGAAAGTTATAAACAACTATCATCCACATCAATTTCATCTCTCCAACAATTATTATCAATTTTTTTTCTTGAGACTCATCCCCCATCTCTTGTGGACATACACCTATGTTACTTTAACTATACTAACAAAAATTCATCCCATACTTGGTACTAGTGATCATTTTGGATGAAAACTATTCAAATTAATTAAAGGAATATAGAAGATATTAGGGATTAGAATCAATCAAAAAAATTAATAATAACTATTTAGGAGATAAAGATGATAAGGATGAAACCAAACCTTTATTATCTTAAATAATGGGGGTGATAAGTATTTTTCAGATTTTTTATTCCTAAAATAACTAAAACTGAAACTAAAACAATTAATCAAGTTTTTTTCTATAAAAAATAATAATAAATAATACAGAATAATGCACATATAAGCTAATGACATTTCTAAACCTAGAGTTGTATATTTTTTAGGAATAAATTTTATAAAGATAATTAAAATAAAATTTTTCCTAATAATCATAAATATATTGTTTCATATAATTAGGATATAATGGTATAGAATAAACATGATTCTTGATTAAAACCTAAATAGTGTACAAGACCTAGAATGTTTAAACAATCATATAATAAATTCATATATTTAAAATATTTTATTTTTCTTATTGATAGAGATCAATATAATAATATTCTAAAAAAATATCTTATAAGGATAACCATATATGATGATCTCAAGTTATATAAATAATAGTTGTCTTCAAAATATGTTATGTTCTAGAAAGAATAATTTAATGGTGAAATAGATTCTATTATGAGAAATATACTTTCATCTTTAAAAAATTTCTATAATATTAAAATCATATAGGTTATAGATTTGTATTTAGAAGCATGTATTACTCCAATGATGAAATTCGAGATTATAAAGATAGATTAATAATCAATGGTTTCAAAAAAACTTAAATGGATTGGTTATTTTGATATTTATACTCATTTAGTTCAAATAAAGACAATACGGATTTCATTTTCCTTTAAATTCGAAAAATAATTTGTGTGTTCATTAAATAGATTTTAAAACTATTTTTTTAAATTGAAATTTAAATAAATAAATTTAAATGGAATAATATTAATATTCTCAAACTTATTTAACGATGCCCCTAAATAACATTTCCAATGAAATTATCACTAATATTCTCGGAATTTTTAGAATTCTTTACAAGGAGATATCTGACTATGATGATGAAAATAAATGAATAGATATGGTTTTAAAAGAAAGGTTATATATCTATTTTAATCTCCAATCAAGTAGGACAAACAAATATAATGATTTTCGAATTAAAATAATACTGTTCAAATTTAAAAAATGTGTGTATCACAACAATTCAATAAAGGCAAGATGACGATAAAGGTCTTGAGGAGATAACCCATAAATTAAAATAAGTAATTGTTATCAAAGATACTCAACTGGAGATTAGAGGAAAAAGGGATTAAATATGTTGAACTTCTACTAAAAAATAGATAAATTCATGGAGATAAAATTAGAGAGATAAGAATATCTTGTGAAGTAAAAAATAAAAATATAATAGAATGATAAAATCATTCTAAATTTGAAATGATTTGAGATTTATAATAAATTGTAGATTATGGAATCAATACAATCAGTGTCTTCTCAAAATGTAAAAAGAATGATCATACACCACAATATTCTATGGAGGATTCTTATAGTGAAAAAACTCTATCTTGAGGAATTAAAATCCTCATATCATCTAATCATCCAAATATATCCACATCTAAATGGAAATATACCATATATTTTTTAATATACTTTTTGTGCTAAAACTTTTTTCATGTGCACTACATGTTTGAAATGTAAATTATTGAATAACTGATTGATGAAAACCTATAAAGGAACCTCCACCATATCCAAGGTGGATAGTAGAAAGTTTATAACCGGTTTTTCACAAATAAATCCCAACCAATTGATACAGTCACTTGAAATGTGAAATCTTCTAGTTCTAGAAAAACTTGACAGCATGTTGTTAAAAATAATAAACCATGGTTTATTATTTATTTCATTTTCTATAATATATTTTCACATAGTGCATTGGATATTTTGTATAATTTATGAATTCTAAAGATATAATGGAAGGGTATTTTTAGGTGGAAAATGTCACTGATGAAGAAACATCCATAAATATTGAACACACGTATTTTAAACTCAATTAGAGTTTAAATGATTAGAAATCAATGTGGTGTTTGCAATGGCACTAGTCATAGTGAATAAGAATGTAGGTAAAAATCATTTAAGCATGAAAGTAGCGATGGATGATGAATAGAAATAAATAATGAACAAAAAACGCAAAAAAAAAAAGATATCACTGAAGAAGTAAAACAACTGAGGAGAAAGATAAAAATTAACATACCATAAATTGAGGTTTTAATTCTTCTGAGAGAAATAGATATATCACTTTCAAAAGCCTAGATTCATTCGAGCCTTGGATTCTTTGATCCTTGATTTGTTTGAGCCTTGGATTTGAGTAATGGACTCATTCAAGACTTGATTCAAGGTTGGATTCGTCGAGAAGGAGCGACTGTGGGAGATTGCTTCCGTGGATAGCATGAAAATGCAAGATTGATTCAGTCGTGGTTAGGGTTATTAAATAGATCTAAGACACATTTATCAGCACTTCTAAAAAATCATTGATAAAGATATCTTTTATCATCAATTAATTAGTAAGTGTTGATAAAAGGTATCATTATCAGCGTTGTTTTAATGCTGATAAATTGAATCTTTATCAGTGCTAAAACTTTAGCGCTGATAAATGATTTATAATTAAAATTATAAACAAAAAATTATAAATATATTTATATAATTTTATATTTATTTATTAGAATTTTATAATTATTGAAATACATAATTATTTATTTATAATTATATAGATACTTTTAAAAAAAATTATAATTATTTATTTATAATTAAAAATATATTTATGTCATTATATATATTTATATAATTATATATATATCATAAATATATATAAATATAAATATAGTAAATATATTCATTATTTAAATGTATTTATTATAATTTTTTAATTCTAAATATATTTATATCATTATATTTATTTATATAATTATATATATATTCTTAATAAATATATATAAATATAAATATAAACATAGTAAATATATTCTTTATTTAGATATATTTATTATAATTTTATAATTATATAAATATATTTATTATAATTTTATATTAATTTAAATATATAATTATAAAAATAATTTTTTTAAAAATAATATTTATATATTTATATCATTATGTATATATATATTTAATAAATAAATATATATATATATAAATATATTAAATATATTCATTATTTAAATAAATTTATTATAATTTTAAAATTATTTAAATATATATAATTATTTATTTATAATTATATAAATATTTTTTAAAAATTATTATTTATTTATAATTATAAATGTATAAATGTATAAATATAGTGAATATACATTTATAAATATATTTATTTATACATATTTACAAATATACTTTTAACATTATTAATGAATATATACTATTAAATGTATGCATGATGAAAATGAGTGGAATTGAATAATTAAATATGATTACACATTAAAAATATTTAAAAATGGATAAGTTTTAATAAATAAATATAATTTATTAAAAAAATATAGATATATATTGAAATAATGATGAATACATATTGAAAATATTAAAACATTGTATATATATATATAATAGAAAATTATTAAATTCCCCAAAAAAATGAATTAATACCTAGTTGTAATAAAATTAAAAATAAATAAATAAAATGTATTGATTAAAGACATAATATATTAAATATATCATGTTATAATAAAATTATAAAATGAATCCTAAGTGGGGGGGGCTGAAGCCTCAATTTATTATTAAAGAAAAGGCCTCTTTTTGAGTGGGTAGAGGGAAACTCATTAAAAATCCCGAAGGCCCAAGGCCAAGTGGTCTGCATACAAGGCTTGAAAGCCCATTTTTTCCCAAAGGGCCCTTCGGTGAATAGTACTACTATAGTACATGGGCTACTACAATACTTGCTATAGTACCGACACCGCTACAGTTCCCACTACAGTGCCTCTGCCATTATAGTCTCACCGTTGCTATAGTTCCGCCCCTGCTACAGTCTGCCCCTGAGATCAATATAACACATGTTTGATATATATCAAATTGAAAAATCAAATGACATTAAATTATGTCCATTACTCGATGCAATTAGTTAGTATTTTTTATTCAGATTAATTTTTAATTATAAACCACTCTTCACTAAATATATTTATTATTTAATGTAAAGAATAAATTTTTTTATTATATAAATCATATTTAGGAAATATTATATACATTAATATATATATATATTTAATATATATTATTTATTAATATTTATAATCTATATATGTATATTAAATTAATTTATTTTTATCAATAATTATTTGATTAATAAAATGTTTAATATTTTTCTTAATTTACTCGTTTTTAATTTTTATTTATTTCATTATTTCATTTTACATATCTATATATTTAATACATACTATTTATTAGTATTTATAATTTATATATAGTATATTAAATTTATTTATTTTTATCAGTAATTATTTAATTAATAAAATTTTAAATGTTTTTTTGAATCATTTTCAATTTTTATTTGTTTAATTATTTCATTTTATTCGGGACCATTATTAGTGCTAAAAAGAAATGATAAAGCGTTCCTTTTATCAGTGATAAAAACAAAAAAGTATTTCTAAAGGGTGTCTTTTATCAGTGCTAAATAAAAGTATAGATAAAGGTTACCCTGTATCAATGATAAAAAAGGTGTTGATAAAGGGTACCCTTTATCAGTGCTAAAGAAAGCACTTATAAAAGGTATCCTTTATCAGACATTTTCTTTTTGATAAAGAGCACCTTTATCAGCATTTTTTTCTAGCACTGATAAAGGTCATAGCTATTAAAGGCCTATTTTTTTGTAGTGATAATATTTCAATTTAAAATTCATTAACTACATTAACGGGAAGTTACGACTCATAAATTACCAAAACAGTAAGGGTTTATGTATCAATCTCATTTTAATCGGGATTGTTTATGCTTAAATTTTCATTGTGGGTAATTATTTTATCATTGTATAATAAAACCCTTTAATTTTCTTCTCCACATGTTATTTATGAAAAATTCAAGTAATAATAAAATTTCCCCCTCTTTAATGTTTATAATTAAATAATAAAAAAAATAAGAAAAATCAAATTTATTTTTCTCTTCGGTCAAAACGCTTTCTCTTCCATGTCCATGTTTTCTTTAAATTGTTTTCAAAAATATTTTAATATTGTCTTATAATTTTTTAAAGAAATTTTTAACTATGATTGTATTTTTTTTAAATGTTTTAAAATTTATCTTCCTATCATTTTTCAACTAAGGTACTTTTGACTTTTCTTATAAAAATGAGAAGTAAATCTTTATTTTACCTTACTCGGCATGTATGGAATTACCTGTCATCATGAACACTCAGCATGTATGGAATTACCTATCATCATGAACACTCTATCATTTATGTTAATGTAAAAATATTCAATCAATATTATTTAAATTTGTGGGAAAAATGTAAGTTTTATAAAAGAATTTAGTAGTTAAAATCTTATTGGATGATTAATGTTATTTTAAGGATGTTCATATTTTGGGAAAAGATTTATTAGGTTGAGATGTAAATAAAATTTAGGTTTAATATAAAGTATCATTTTGGAATAATGTTATTATGTTTCTAGAGATATAAGTTTAAGGGTATGGGATAACATTTGAGGTTAAAACCCTCTTTCATGTTGATGTTATTGAGGTTATTTGGGATATTGGATTACTTATTTAAGGAATAATATATGTTAATTATTTGGTTGTTTGTTGAATTTTAGAGACTAATATATTCCTTTTGGGTATTATTTTTTATTTTTCTAACCATTTTTTTAATAAATATAGTAGGAATATATTGTTACTAATTTTTGGATCTTATGATCCGTTAAAAGTTAATTTTAGTGCATCAAGAATAAAAAAAATAACTTTTAATACTCATTGTTTGGATACATAGATGAAATTTTAGAGAAAATTATTAAACTATGAAGTTATACTCATAAATTAAGTACATTTCCTTAAATTATTAATTTAGATGGTAAAAGGATCCATGAACTTTAGAAAAATGATCTTAAAATAAGATTGTTATTTATTCTTGATAAATATATGGTCTCTAAACTATAAAAAAGTATCATGTAATACCCTAAATGAATATTCTTTCCAAATACATGTTTTTTTTTCAACAATGTTCTCCTATGTGGAAACCTAGTTATGTGATAAACTTCGTATTTCCCTTTCCCTCTTTTTAAGAGAAAGTAGTATTAACCCTTTTATGATTTGGGTTTTCCACAAAAGAATTTTTTAATTTCAAACCTTTGATTACTAAGAACATGATAAAGTTTTGAGTACATAATTTATTTAATGGGGTAGAATATAACACCCAAATATTTTAAAATTACACTATGTTTTATAGTGTATTCAACATGCAACACTAAGTTTACATGAACTATGATATAATACTAATATATTTTTATTTTAACTTGACTAATAAAAACTAGACAATAAAATGGAGGGTATGAATAGTTTTAAATAATTTATGAAATATAGATAGAGTTATTACTAAATATAATTTTATTTAAAAATTATTAATAAATAATCACTCAACTTTAATAAAGATATTTTGTTCTATAAAAAAATATGTTTCCTTCAAAAATGATTTTATTAATTTATATGAGAAAATATTATAATAAATTTTTAGAAATTTTAGATGAATTATTTTATAAAATTAAAATAATTTTTTAAATCATCATACCTATATTAAATCAGGGTTAAATTTTTGGTTTTTTTCATAAAATATTTATTTTTCTGTGAAAAGTGAAAAATACCAATTTTCTATAAAACTATCATTTATTTTTCATAAATTAAGTATAATTATTATATTAATTTTATTTAAAATTAACATAACTATATTTTATTTATATTAAATCCAATTAATTATATTTAAATCTTCATTATATGATATTTTAATATAAGTTTATTTTTAGGCTTTAAAACGCTTTTTTTCTTAAAATCATTTTTAAAGTTCATAATATTTCTCCATTTTAAAAAATTTAAAAAACATATAATGAGAAATTATTTAAATTAAATTTATATTATATATATATATATATATGTGAATTTATATTCATTTATTTATGATTACCTATCATATAGTTAATATGAAATCATTATTTTATAAAAAATATATTTTTTGAAAAAATGTTTCTAACATGACCACATATTTTATTTTAAATTAAATTATACCAATTATGTAAGTTTAATTTAAAAAATTGGATTAAATATTTTGAATCATAATAATTTATATTATCTAATAAGGTAAAGTTAATTTTTAACCATTATTAATAGTGAAAATAGTAAAAATTATTTACCACAGTTTGGATAAAAATGGGTTTTCCAAGGGTTAAACTAAAAAAATAGGTGATAAAGAAGACCCCAAACATGTATAATTCCTATTTTATGATCATATTTAGGCATTAAAACTTCTAATATTATAAAATTATCCATATGGAAAAAATTTCATTAGAAAAATGTGGGTGGAATTATTTATTTTCAAAAATTCTAAATGTGTCCTCTTCCCCACTTATAAAAGTCTATCCACTCTCCTCTCCATTACACAATTACAAAAAAACATTCTGGGAAAAAATCTTCAATAATAACTTAATTAATTATTTAAACTCATCCTATATACCTTTTTTCATTATAAATTCAAACTATGAAGAATTTTAGGGTAATCCTATAGAAGTTGACCGAAGAAGAGGTAACATCTATAACTGATTATTTTATTTTATTTCTTATTCCAACACATTAAAATATTTTTAAACCATGATGATATAATAATATCATTTTCCTATATAAAATGATATTCTTTTATGTTATAATAATAACCTATAACCATATCCTCCTCCCTCAAATGGTAAACGAAATCGTTGATCGCGTGTAGGGTGGACTATCACTTAGCAAACCAACATAATTAATTATTCATCACCACTTCTCACGGTTGGATATAATGATGTATCTAATTTTTATATAGGATATTTATTATATAGTTTTACTTTTTTAATTATAATATCACATTTACCTTCATACTTTCCATTTCATATAGATTATGATAACATCATTCATGTGTATGGTAGACTTTTGCTTGGCAAAGCG
Source organism: Viscum album (assembly GCA_963277665.1). Lineage (NCBI taxonomy): Eukaryota > Viridiplantae > Streptophyta > Magnoliopsida > Santalales > Viscaceae > Viscum > Viscum album. Next base: position 349,355,749 of record OY728137.1, read on the forward strand.
ATGTGATTATTTTTTATTACCTAATCAGATGGATGGTATATATAAGTGTATTTAAAGAAATAATTTTATATTTTTTATATAATTATAATTCTATAATGATAAAATAAAACTTAACTTATTTCCATATTGATCATCAAAAAATTGAAACATTACTCATGTGTATGTATGACCTACCATCTCCATGATTGTAATGTAGTTCATTATTCATGACCATATTTCATGGTTGGTTTTAAAAGTAAAATTTATATATAAATATGAAAATTATTTCATTATTACTATTATTTATATGATTAAATAATAATATCATGACCTTAGTTAACTTACCAAATTGATTGTGGAAATATGAGTTGTTTATCGTTAAAACGTCTGATGTGAAATTAATTGGTTAAGTAGTGAATATGACATGGTAAAAAATTAAATAAAAAGAATAAAAAACTTGTAAAAATTTCTTAAGTAAATAATTAACATATTTTTATTATTCCAGAATATAAGAAATGTAAATAACAATTCAAACTCAAGTTAAGTGGTTTCTTAACACAATTTCCATTCATTGGGTAATATGTCTTCTTTGTTAATTATATTATCCCAAGATTATGTGTGAAATGAAATTTTATTACTTTATGTTATATTTCCAATTTTATTTTTTATCTAAATGTGTAATAAATAAGCACTTAATAGATTAATTGTCACCTCAATGATGTGAACTTTGTAATGATTTTGTCTCAAAACTTCCTTCTTTGAGACATATGTATTTTTATGCACCTAATTTATTTTAAATGGTTTATATAATACCCCTTTACATATTATATCATGAATTATAAATTCTTAAAGGTATTTGATGTAACAATACATCAACGTCATTCATGGGATGTTAAGATTCAAAAGTTTTCAAAGTGGTAAGGGTTTATGTTTCAATCTCATTTTAATCAGGATTTTATATGATTGAATTTACATTGTGGGAAATTATTTGATCATTTTCTAATAAAAACCTTTCATTTTCTCCTCCCCTTCTTATTCATAACATTTTAAATTAATAGTACCATTTTCCACTCTTTAGTAATTAAAATTATTGATAAAATGTTTTTAATTAAAACTTACATTATTTATTTATTTGGTGAAAACCCTTTCTCTTCAATGTCCATGTTTTATTTTAAGTAATTTAAAAAATATTTTAATATTATCCAATGATTTTTTAATTATTTTTTATCCATTACTTCATTTTTATAAAAAAAAATTCAAAGGTATCTTCCTGTCATTTTCCAATCAAGGTATTTTTTTTACTTACAAAAATGTGAAAGGAATATTTTTTTTAACATACTCAACATGTATGGAATTACCCATCATCATAACCAATAAAATCTTTGAAGTTTCCTTTATAAGTTTCTATGATATTTTTAAAGAAAATGTTTTCCATCATATTTTTGAAAATTTATAGTTTTCCAAAAGTTAATTTCAAAGTTAAAAGTTTATTTTCCTCAGTAATTTTTTATTATTTTTAAAATTATTTCAATTCATCAACTAAAACAACCTATAATGTTATGGAATGATTCTAAATTTTGTATGTATGTTTCTAAAATATATATCTTTCTCACTCTATATTCTTTTGATGGGGTAATACATTCCTTATGACCATTTCTCCAATTTATTTCTTTAAAGAACCTCTTTTTTTATGTTATGAGACAATATTATGAAACCCATTTCCTTCTAGGGGTAATTTTTATGTTATGATTATTATTTACTATCTTATGTGGCATGAATATAGATGTACATGAAATGAATGTGGTGGGATGACATCTAATTATATATCACTTTAATGCATTGGGTAATGTTTTAGTCTCATGAGACTTCATGTATAGGATTAGGGAGTGGACCTAATCCATTATAGGAATTTCTCCAGCATGTGATGTTCTCTTGGAAGTTATCCTTGACTTATGTTTATGTCATGTATTAGGTTTCTGGAACATTTACTATCTTACCATGATCTTATGATACCCTATTCTCTATGTTATGATTCCATGTGATTACTCATGTGCCTTCTCTTTTATAACAGCATGTTATATGTTTGACTCAAATGTTATGCTCTATTGTCATGTTTATTTCCTTACTGGGAATTTTAGTTCACCCATTTTCTCTATGAATTCCTCAATCTTTCCCATACAATTTTAGAATCTCAAAAAAATTTATAAGATCATTATAGGTAATAAAATAAAGAAGTTTTATTTTAGTATCAATTTTATGTATTATGAACCTAGCCTTATAAAGGCCTTATGCCACACGATCTTTGTGTAATAATTAATACACATTTATGTTTAAAATTAGGTTTTGATATATGTAAAAAGTTTTAGGGTTTTATACTTTTCAATATCTTTCTCCACATGTAACATCAAACTTAAAAGAAACTATAATATATTTAGAATGAATATAAATATTTAAGTTTGACCATTAAATTCTTATTTTTTAGTTATTAGAAATGAATATGAGTAACTACCTAATGAAATATTTATAGAAATAAAATAAAGGCTAATTTTAATTGGAATGAAATTAGTTTACCTAAAATGACCAATAAGATAATTTATTGTTAGAGAAGTATTTTTTCTAAAAATTACCATTTTATGTGATATGATTTTATATTTCAAGAAACACATGATTAATGATGATATATTATGTTTTATATTAGTAAATTGTTACCACCAATTTAGTTGGTAAATGGTATGAAATAATAATAATAATAGTTAATATGTGATAATGTAATTTAAAAAAAAGGTTTTCATTATATTTTATGATTGTATTCAAAAAATAAATTTATAAATTTTAGAATTTTAAATTTTAAGAAATTAAAGTAATTTTCTTATTTTAAAATATAATATTAGCTTAATATTAATTGTTTTGTCTTTTTCCTAAAATAACTAGTTTTAGGTGAATAGTTAAAATATTAATTCTGCTAAAAACTATTACTTTTATAATACAAGAATGACGTGGAAGTTTAAAAAACAATTTTTAAAAATAAAATATATATTAAATAAGTAATATAAATAATTTAATAATATTATTTTTAATTTTTAAAACATATTTTTAATATTTTTTGAAACTCATGAAATATTTTACACTAAAAGCTATTTTTACGCATTTAAATTAAAATTTTTAATTTATCACTTTTAGAAATTAAATATAACATAATGTGTTTAAAATTTTAGTTAAACATTTAAATATTATATAAGATTTTAAATTTCATTTTTAGGTATTGAGATAATATTATAAAATTAAATTTAATTACCACAATATTTGTGGAGTATTTTTTTTAAATATATTGTTTTATTAATATATTATAATTTTTTTATAATGAATTAAATTTATATAATTTTAATGATAAATTTAATATTATGTTTAAACCTATATAAAATTATATTAAAATTCATTCAATTGGTAATAAAAAATAAATAATATTAATAACACATAATGGTTAAATTCATTTTTCTACAAAACTATTTTTATATATTATATATTTTATTTTAAGAGTTGATTTTATTTTATTTATAAAATAAATTATAATAAATGGATTTTAAATTTAGGTTAAAAACATAAAAACTTGGTAATATGGGTTACATTATATTTTTAAATAAAATATAAACTACTTTGTTAGAAACAGATTGCCTAGGTAAGAATCAAAATTTTAAAATGTATAAAATTATGGTAAAAGTCTTGAAACATGTTTAAAATATATGTTAAAAGTATTGTTTGATGATTTATAGAGACAATACCACACTATACTTCATTATTACAAAATTTTGGAAGCATTAACCAAGGAATAGTGTAATGATATTTTAGAAGTGTAAAGGGTATTACCAAAATGTAAGGACCTGGCATTAAACATTACATAATCTAATAAAATTAACAAGAATTTACTTTCTTACATTCTCAAATATATTTTCATATTATATTTTTATAGAATTAGGTCATAACTTATACATATAAACTCATATATTACAATATAGACACTTCTACTCAATATCCATTTTTTAAAATATGAAACTTTTAAAATAAAACATGATTTCTTCTATAACATAACTTCATGAATTTAAACTAAAATTATTCATTTGAATTACCCATCCATAAACCCTATGAAAAACATTTTAAAACATGGTATGATCCTAAAAACTCATTAATGGACATAAAAAAGTAATAAATAACCCATTATTCCATGAATGAAAATATTTTCACAAAGTTATAACTTTTACACAAAAAACATAAGCTCTTTAGCTTACCTTATAAATTTATAAGTTTCTTATAAAACCATAGAAATAATGCATAAATAATAAAATATAACTTGTGGCTTCATTTTCATATCAATCTTACATATAATCTAGCTCTCTTGGCTATATAGGGAGTAACCATCATGGTTATACTTGGAATAAGAATTGAAGTATATTTCTATAATCTCTTAGGAGAAAATTAATCGGTTAAATCTATATATTTACCCAATGCATTGGAGAGATATAATGGGATTGATCACCCTCATTTTATCATATAACTTATCCTCATAAACAATTCACAAAAACCATAACAAAATCATAACACATCAATCTTACATAAAAGAAATATTCTTGAGGGAAATAATTTTTCCATTTTGAAATCACTTTATATTTTTACTAAGTCGAACACTAATAAATGAAAAAATTATTTGAAAATAAAATATAAAACTTTTAAAGGAATCTTAAAAACATTAAATCTTCATGGAATTAGTAAATTTCATTCATTTTTAATATGTAAAAAACATTTTTGTAAAAAGATACATTTAAGAGAATTTTTAAAGGGAAGTCCCATTTAAATATCATATCATTAAAGTGAGAATTAATCAAATGAATGGAATATTTATTTTTAATTAAAACCACAAAATAATACATAATATATTCTTAATTTATTTCATAATTAATATTAGCCTGAACTAATCATTGAAGTAGAAGGTTAACACAAAGAATGGAAATTTGGTTAAGAATTATCTTACCTTATGTCCAAAAGCATTATTCAATTATACTAAATGTCCTATATAATCAAATTAGATTTATTTATTAATAAATACATAACCTATTCTTCATTTATTTTATTTATTATAATTTTATTAATTTTTTTTATGTCTATTTGGATGAATTATAGAGATCAATTTCGTCATTTCGGGAGTGTTTGTTTCATGGTTTTATTGTCGGTTCCCTTGATTATAATTATGGGAGTTCTTGTAAAATGGAAGAAACACTCCATAAGTGGAATAAAATGGTATTAATATACTTCCATAATTTTAAATTATCCCATATATCATTTTTTCTGATATGAGGGTGATTCATTAGATAAAACATTTATGATAAATTTTTGGTTTATTTGGGGGGTTTTCCAACCATCATAAAGTAGTTTTATTTTATTTAATATTGTGTATATAAATTATTTATAAAAAATTAAAAAAATTATAATATACATATTAAAATCTATTTTAACCATAATAATATTTTTATGACCAGCCTTAAAGGCGGTAATGGAAAATGAAAAAACGTTATCAATGAATGTGGTGAATCGACATGTCACGGATGATGTTCTCATTTTTAGAATAAGAGAAGAGGGGAAGAGGATTGATGATGGATATTAAATTAGTATAATAAAATTACATTATATGAGTGATACTAGAGTTATAATTTCACTTTTTATAGGGTATGTGAAGATAAGTTAGAAGTAATAAATAATTTAAAAAGAGAAAGAAGGGGGTTTTACCTCTTGAATATCATCTCCTTGAGAACTTCCTTAAGGAACTTGGTTTTTGTCTTTTAGTGAGAACAGAAGTTATTGGATGTGGGGAAGAGGCTTGGTAAGGTAATTGGGTAGAATTTAGACAATATACAAGGCTATAGATTTGTTAGCAGAATGGGTGGTGAGGGGTGGTATTTATAGGGAGAGGAGAGGAGTGTTTTTTATTATTTTATTCATTTGTTTATTATTTCGGATCAATACTACCAATAGTGTTGATTATTGTGAATAAGTATAGTAAATAGTGCATTTGAGATTGAACTAATGGGTTCTTACATCATCTGTGACTAAAAAATCATGTATTTGGATTATAATTTTAAATACCATAAATTATTGCATTTCACTATTAACCAAAAATTCAACTATTTAAGAAAAATCTCAAAAATTTACCTAACCATTTTTAAATGTGTATATTTAAAAAATAAACTCTATTTTTTTAAAATAATATTCTAAATATGTGAAATTTAATTTTTAATTAAAATCATCATTTATTTGAAATTTTCTGATTTTAATATTAAAACAGATTTTTTGACACTTTTAAAAAATAGTTAAGGTCTCATAAAATTATCTAATAATTATAATAGAACATAATATTAATTTATAAATATATTTATGAAAATATATTTTCTTTCAAATAATTATACTAATTATAAAATTTTAAATAATCATTTATGTTTTACAAAAATACTGATACTTAATTATCATTTTTAAAATATTTATTTACATATTTCATGATATATATATAATCATATTTTCTCTTATGAGATACCTAAATTTTATTTATACTTTCATAGGTGATTTTATTATTCTAATGTTCAGATTACTATTCCTAATGATCACATTACGATTCCAATGGTCATGTTACTATTCTATTTGTATAGATTCATTAATTTTTATACATACCACTTATTTAATTATACATTTATAATGAATTTAACTATTTAATTATAGAATAAAAAAATATTCAATAAGTACCTGAGTTGTTACATTCTCCCCCTTTTGGAAATTTCATCCTCTCTATTTTATTCACTTATTAAAAAAAGTGAGGATTCCTTTCCCTAATAGCATTTTCAGATTCCCGTGCTACTTCTTCAACTATGTGATTTCTCTAAAAAACCTTAACCTGGTGAATTAAATTATTCGATAATACTTGATCTCTATGATCAATAATATGAACAAGCTTTTCCTAATATGAAATTATATCTTATAATTAAACTACTTTAGGGGTAAAACATGAGATGAATATAGAACATACTTTATTAACATCAAAACATGAAAAACATTGTGTAACTAGGACAAAATCAAAGACAAATGTACTTAGTAGAAAACTAATTCAACTTTCTCTATGATTCCATAGGTTTCAACGAACTTTGGACTCATCTTCCCTTTCTTACTAAAATGCATCACACTTTTCCATGAGGAATATTTGAGAAATACATGATCACTTACATTAAAAGAAAGATCCTTCCTCTAGTTATCCACATAATTTTTCTACCTACTCGGAGATATCCTCAAGTATTTCTAAATCAACTAAAATTTAACTATTATTTCTTAAACCAATTCTAGTCACACTAACTTTCTTTCACCCACTTCATAACAAAATGATGGAGTTTGACATTGATTTCCATATATTTCTTTAAAAGGCTCCATTTGTATACTAGAATGAAATTATATATTATAAGAAAACCCAAACAAAGAAATAAATTGATCCCAACTTACCTGGTAATCCATTGAATAAGCTCAAAGAATATCCTCTAACGTCTGAATCGTTTTCTCCATCTTCCCATCAGATTGAGAATGAAAAGTAGTGTTAAAATTTAATCCAATTCTCAATGAATTCTGAAGGCCCGTCTAAAATTATATGTGAACTTGGGATCATGATTAGATATAATAGAGAGAGTAACTTCATGTAATAGGACTATATCTTTAAGATACAACAAATAATCTTGATCTGGAGACTGAGTGTCTCAAATAGGAAGAAAATGTGCATATTTAGTCATTCGATCAACAACAACCCAAATCATATTTTTACCTTGAGAAGTTTTTGGTAATCCCACTATGAAATCCATGGATATATTTTCCCATTTCCACTCTAGCATAGCAAAAGGTTGAGTCATCCCATTTGGTAGTTTTCATTATTATTTTACTTATTGAAAATTAAAACATATCATGGTATAGTCAGTATTATCTCTTTTAATTCCATCCCACCTATGATACTCTCAATGGTCTTTATACATATTAGTGCTTCCAATATGAACTGAAAATGGAGAACTATGAGCTTCACTTAATAACACTTCATTAAATTATGAACCACAAGGCAAACATAATCTCTTCCTAAATCTCGAAAAATAGTCTTTATCAATGATAAATTCTAGAAAACTTACCCTTTTTAAACAATTCAACCTTAATCTACTACTCATGGTATTCCTGATTTACTTCCTTAATTCTATATGATAGAGACGATGGCACTAACACCTAAAAAACAAATGAATTTCCTACACCAACAAATTCTAATATAAAATTAATCAAATCATTAACTAAGGGGTCATGTTCCAAACATAACACGGTTAATGTAGCATTATTTTTATGGCTCGAATCATCAACTGCTTTATTTTATTTTCCAATATGGTAATGAATTGTGCAATCATAATCCTTAACTAGTTATAGTCATTTTCTCTCCCTCATGTTCAATTACTTTTGAGTAAATATACACTTCAATATTTTATTATTAGTATATATTTAACATTTGAATATATATAAATGATGTATCAAAATTTTTAAATCAAAAACCAGATAATCTAATTCCAACTCAAGTGTGATATAATTTAACTCATGAGGTTTCGGTTTCCATGAAGTGTAATCAATTACCTAATCATTCTACATCTAAACATTACCATGTCCCTTTAAATAATCATCACTATAAATGACAAACTCACCAATTCTAGAAGGTATGTCCAAAACTAGATCATTCAATAATCTTCTTTTTAGTTATAAAAAACTAACATCTCATTCTTCTATCCAAATAAATTTAACCCATTTTCATGCTAGATTAGTTTATAGGATATATAAACATGAAAATATTTTAACAAATCATCAGTAATATCCTTCTAATCCAAGAAAACTATGAATCTCAGTATAATTTGTAGGTCTTGGGAATTCATCACCAACTTTTTTTGGTAGGATCAACTGTTATGACATCCTTATTTACAATGTTCCCAATAAAATAAATCTATTGTAACCAAAAATAATTTATTCTAAATTTTATGTATAACATATTTTATTTTTGTGTTTTAAGAACAAAACTTATATATTTTTCAAGATCCTCGTAACTTTTTAAATAATCCAAAATATCATTAATAAAAACAAAAAAAAATTATCCAAATATTCTGGTAAGATTCTATCTATAAGATTCATAAATATAGCATGAGAATTTTTCAAACCAAGGGACATAACTAAAAACTCATAATTCCCATATCTATTATAAAATTATATTTTTGTAATTTTATCCTCGTTAACCTTCATCTGATGGTACCCTAAACTGATATCAATATTTGAAAAGTATTGAGCACCATAGAGATAATCAAACCAATCATCGATATGATGCAACAGAGACTTATTCTTAACAATAATGTTGTTCAGTGCTCTATAATCGATGAAAAGACTTATGGAACCATATTTCTTGTTTGAAAACAAAATAGAATCACCCCAAGGTGAAGTATTTGGTCGAATAAAACCTTTATCTAAAAACTATTTTAATTTCCTTTTCAATTCTAGAAGGTCTACTTGAGCCATTTGATAAGGGGGTTTTGAAATAGGTTTAGAATAAAGAACTAAATAAATAGTAAACTCAACTTCTTTATCAAGTATAATACCAAAAAACTCCTTGGGAAAAGAATCTAGATGCTCATTTACCACCAGTAAATCATTAATCTGAACAGTTTCATTATTTTCAACAATATGTGAAAGATAATATTCATTTCTATCTTTAAATAGTTTATCACCTTCCTAATATGTTATGAATGGTATGGGTTAATTATTTTATACAAACTCAATATCTTTATGAAATAAAACTTTTTTAGCTCTACACTTGATATTATCATGGAAAACATAAAGAAAATCCATACCCATAATAACATCAAATTCTATTAGGGTAAATAAAATAAGGTTTTCATGTAAATTATTTCTATATAAATCTATAAGAATATATTTATCATTTATTTTTGCCTTAATATTTTCCCCATGTGTTTTTACCATAAGTTCTAGATTCATTTGGTGAGGTGGAATTTCCAATTTACCATAAAATCTCTTAGAAATGAAAGAATGTGTAGACCCCATTTAAAACAATACATTAGTATAATATGAATAAACAAAAAATGTACTTGATACCACTTCATTTGATGGCCTAATATATTTTGAAGTAGTTGTAAAGTATTTTACCACACCTTTCTTATTATAGTCTAGATGCTTCACATCATTTGGGTTCCTCTTCAAACACTCATTTGCATAATGACCTATCTCATTACATTTAAAACATTTTATTATATCTATATAAAAATTGTTCTTACCATTACCATGATATTTTTCATTTCAATTATGATCAATATTCCCAAACTTACCACATCAGAAACACTTACCAGACTTCAAAATAAATTACCAATGTTTTTTAACCACAATTAATACAAACTAAAAACATGATTTTATTACCATAAAACTTATATGATGAATTATTTCCTTTTTCCTGCCACCTCGACCTCTTTTTCTACTAGTTTTCAAATAACACATGATCATCAAAAAACTTCATTTCCACCTTCTCCACACATCGAACAATTTTTTTATAACTTTTTAATTTCTGCGAAGCAAATGCCCGTGGATATTTTTGCTTCGATCCTGAGTAAAAATGATTAATTTTACTATCAATATCTTAGAAAATATTTATAGTGTACCTTTCCAATCAAATGAATTTTTTCTCATACATAGCCAATGAGTTCTCCTCTTATATCACTTTGAATAATTTTTCTCCATCCTAAGTCGAATATCCTTAGGAAAATATTTCTCGATGAAAATATTTTTCAATGAAAATATTTTTGAATTCATCCCATTCAAAAGAATCAATCTCTTCAATATATCTGATATTCTTGACCACCAAAAACCACTGGTCAGTTTCACCTTAAAAACAGTAAAAATAAAGACTAACCTTTTTATGGTTTGAACACCCCATGACATCAAAAATCTTTTCTATGTTTTCAATACACCCTTCAACTACTACTAAGTCAAAATATCCCTTAAATGTAGTAGGATATTGCCTCATAAAATGTTCTACCACTTATATATTACTCTATAGTTTATCTAGATGATTTAGTACATGGATTTAACTACTATTTATATCCTGTGTAAACTAATACATTAATACCACAAATTACTTGGTTCCAATTCCCACCATTCCAGGTTATGGATTCAGAAGGATATCATCCTCTCGGTGCTTCCTACTTCAGCTTCCCTATTTCTTCTATAGAAAACAATTCATAACATAAATATCATAGATGAATAAATATGGTAATATTTAAAATTTATATCATTTCAACTTAACCATAAAGTAAATTTCATTTATAGTTATTCTATTAATATTATCCTAACCTCTAAAGTTATCTAAACCTTTCTCTGATACCAACTATAAGGACCCATAATTAAATATTACATAATGTAGAAAATTCAACTATAATTCACATTATTAAATTCCCAAAGATCTTTTTAGTTTAGAGTTTTAGAGAATTAGGTCATAAATTATACATCACAACTCATATTTTATAAAGTAGACACTTCTACTCAATATCCATAATTAAATAATATGAAACATTTAAAATAAAATATAATTTCTTCTATAAAAAAATTCAAGATTCTAAACTTGAATTATTAATTTCATTTATCCATCCACAAAACCTATAAAAAATATTTTAAAACTTGGGATGAGAACAAAAATCTCAGTAAGGGACATAATAAGGAATAAAAAACTGTTAGTCTATGAATGAAAATATTTTCACAAAGTTATAACTTTTATACATAAATTATAAGGTCTTTAGATTACATTATGAAATCATAATTTTTTTATAAAAACATATAAATAATGTATAAATAATTAAAGGTAACTTTTGGGATCACAATAATATCACTCTTACATATAATATAGCTCTTATAAATATACAAGGATTAACTATCATGGTTACACTTGGAATAACCATTGTAGTATATTCTTATAATCTATCAGAAGAAACCTAATTGGTTAACTTCATCCCTTTAACCAATGAATTAGAGAGATATAAAGGGATCAAACATCCTAAGTTTATCATGGAACCACCATTTCTCATAAATAATTCCAAAGATCTATAACAAAATCATAACATATAAAGTTTTTATAAAAGAAAAATTCTTGTGGAAAATAATTTTTCCATTTTGAAATCACTTTTCGTTTTTACTAAGTAGCTCACTCATAAATGAAATTATTTTATTTGAAAATAAAAAATTAAACTTTTAAATGAAGCTTCACAGCATTAAATATTCATGAAAGTAGGAAATTATTTTCATTTCGTATATGTAAAAAACATTTTTATCAAAGAGACATTAAAGAGGATTTTTAAAGGAAAGTCCCTTATAAATATAATATCAATAAAGTGAGAATTAACCAAATTAATGGAATATGTATATTCAATATAAATACACATAATATAATCATAATTAATATCAAAAATAATATTAGAATTAAATAATCATTTAAGTAGAAGTTAAACCCAAAGAATGAAAATTGGGTTAATAATTCCCTTACCTTATGTTTGAAAGCATTCTACACTTGTACTTAATATCATGGATAATAAAATTATATTCATTTATTACTAAATCCAAAACCTATTATTCATTTATTTTTTTATTATAATTTTATTAAGTTCGTTTATGGAAATTTGGATGATTTATAGTGTTCAATTTCATCATTTCGGGAGTGTTCGTTACATGGTTTTATGGTCGGTTCCCTTGATTGTAATTATGGGAGTTCTTTTCAAATGAAAAAAATAAAAAATTGGATGAAATTTTACTAATAAAATTCCATAATTTTAAATTATCCTATATATAATTTTGTTTTTAGATATGAATATGATTCATTAGATAAAACAATAATGATAAATGATTGGTTTATTTTTTATGGTTTTTTCCAACCATCACAAACTAGTTTTGGTTTATTTAATATTATGTCTAAAAATTAGTTCTAGAACATTAAAAAAGTTATAATATACATATTAAAATATTTTTTAACCATAATAATGGTTTCATTACTATCCTTGAAGGTGGTAATGGAAAATGAAAAATCGTCATCTACGAAGGTAGTGAATCGACATGTCACGGATGATGTTTTCATTCTTAGAAAGAAGAGAATATAAGAGTTTTGATGATGGATATTACAATAACAAAATAAAATAACAGTATAATTTTTATTCTAGAGTTATAATGTCACATTGGATATGGGAGTTTTGGATAAGGTATAATAAAGAAAGAAGTTAAAAGTGAGGAGGATTTTACCTCTTGAATATTGTCTCCTTGAGAACCTCCTTAAGGAACTTAGTTTTGGTATTTTGGTGATAACATAAGATCTTGAACATGTGGAAGAGTTTTAGGAAGGAAATTAGATATAATTTATGCAAGATACAATACTTTGAAGGTGTTAGGAGAAGGGGTCATGAGGGGTGGTATTTATAGGGAGAGGAGAGGGGTGTTTTTGATTATTTTATTCATTTGTTTATTATTTTAGCTCATGAATATCAATAGTGTTGATTATTGTGAATAAGTATAGTAAATAGTTAATTTTATTTAAAAATAATGGTTTCTTCATCATTCATGACTCAAAAAATCATGTATTTGGCTTATAATGTGAAATACCGTAAATTACTATATTTCACTATTAACCAAAAATTCAGTTATTTTTAAAAAATCCCAAAAAGTTACCCTAACCATTTTTTCATATGTAGATTTAAAAAATAGACTTCATTTTTTGAAAATAATTTTATAAATATGAGAAATTTAATTTTTAATTAAAATCATCATTCATTCAAAAAATACCAATTTTAATATTATAACCGATTTTATGACACTTTGAAAAATTATTTAAGGTCTCATAAAATTATATTATAATTATAAAAAAAATATAGTATTATATTGTGATTATATTTAATGAAAATAAATTTTCTTTTAATTCATAATATAAATTATAAAATTGTAAATAATCATTTATGTTTTACAAAAAATACTAAAAACTTATTTATCATTTTTAAAACATTTATTTACATATTTCATGAAATAAATATATCATATTTTCTATTATGAGATACCTAAATTTTATTTATACTCTAATTAGTATGTTTATCATTCTAATTTCCATATTACTATTCCTAACAGTCACGTTACTATTTCAATGGTTAGGTTACTATTCCATTGGTATAGATTCCTTAATTTCTATAACTACCACTTATTTCATTATACATTTATAATGAAATTAACTATTTACTTACAAAATAAAAAAATATTTTATAAGTACTTAGGTTCTTACAGAAAAGTTTCATTTTCTTCACTTATAAAAGAGGATTACTTTTATCCCTCAATGGTTAAACCTTAAATTTGAATTTAACTTGAACGTCTAACTAAAATACCTCTCATATAATTTATTTATTCATCCATAATACCTTTTTATCTATAAATTATATTAAGGACTTATTTACAAAGAATGTCTCTAAGAGAAGTTCAAGTTGAAAATGATGTTAAGCTTTTGTAAATAATGAATCTGAAAGAAGGTTAGGATTTTATCACAAAATTTCCATATTTGAGATGTATTTTCATTTATTAACCTAATTTATTTTCATATCAATAATTTTTGGTTAAAAATTCTCTTTATTTTTCTCAATTTCATGAAATATTCTTCTCATTAACCACTTTAATTATTTTATATATTCCTCTATTATATAACCCTAGTTAAATATCCCTTTTATTGTTGGGGTCATACATTTTTTTGGATCCCTTTGAAATCTCAAATTTCAAGTAAATCTGATTTAAGATAACTTTTCTATTTCTTTCCTCATATCAAGAATAAATACTATAAAATACTTTCAAATAATGAATTGTTTTTAAAAACCCTCATTATTTTTTAGGAATCCTCTTTGTTCAATTATGGTATTATGGATAATAGTATATTTTTCCCTTATTTAAATGTTCCTATAGTTATTTCATAAAGTTTAACCTAAGTGTTTTATTTTTATTCTTTATTCTCCAAATCATTCATGTGAATTTTATATATTAGAAATCCATGTTCATTTACTATTTCCATTTATTAATTTTTGAAATTCAAAAGTAATTTAATTCCTTCTTCTCTTGGGAATCCTTGTGATTTTGGTTTCAGTTATGACTTCCACTTCTTTATCACGGTCTTGAACATAATTATGGTTTATATATGTTTTCATTTCCTAATGTGATATAAATAATTATTATTTTCATTATGTGATAGGTGTTCCTATAACTACATAGTATTCTAATGTATTTGGTAAAGATTTATATCCCACAAGATGTTATATATGAGATTATAGATTGAACATAATAAATTATGGGACTATGTAAACTATATAGTATGCATGTGCGGTTAGCCTAATTACACTATATTATATGATAGGTAGTCCTAGAATTATATAGCAGTCCATTACATTGGGTAACAATTTATATCTCATTAGATGTTATGTATGGGATTACAGAGTGAACCTAACCCAATATGTGACTTTTTTCCATTATGTATGGTTCAGAAGAGGTTGGCCTAAGAACAATACATTATGTGATGGGAGGGAAAGAAATTATATAGCCCTCCAATGAATTGGTTAATGTTCTATATCCCATGAGATGTTATATAATGGATTAGGGAGTGAACCTAATCCACCATGGGACATTGTCCACTTTATGATGATAGTCTTGGGAGTGAACATTGGATTCTACGTAGGATATAGTGTCTTATGTTATTGTTATATATTCAATGACTCCATGATCTTATGATTTAATTTCTATATTATATGTTTCTATGCTTATGATCATTCATTTTATGATATGATTCTATGCCTATTAAATCTCATGTTGTGCTTCATTTCCATTTTTATTCTCTTACTAGGATTTATAGCTCACCCTTTTCCTAATGTATATTCCCTAGGGTACCCTATGTAGTTTAAAAAGATCTATGGGAGTTTGGCTCACTATGTACAGTTTTAAATAAATATTATGTGTTAATGTTTGATCATATGTATTTATTTTTATAATAATCCAAATAAAATAGACCTCTTTCATATGTATTCATGTTTCTAATAATAAAAATACACTAGACATATTGATCCTTGGATTGTAATTATTGGAAAAGTACGTTAAGAATCCTAAAATTATATTTTTTTCAAGGCTTGGGTCGCTATAGTATGCTACAAATACCAAGTTTCATATGTTATAGCTAGGAACCACTATTTTTGACACTCATGTATTTAACATGCTTTCTAGAAATATATTTTAGATCAATAATATTGACATTTTAATAATTATATGTAGAAAATAAAATTTTATCAGTAGAATCAAACACTTTTTAAATGTCTTTCTCAAAGGAAACATTAAAACCTTTCTACATAATTAACAAATATTACAAAAAATTATATTTTAGGACATCAACATATTAAAAATTATCAATAATACTTAAATTAAAAAATGGTACTTATACCATTGATCTTGCTTCTTGGGTTATCACCAAAAGTAACATATCTAACATAAGTTTTTCAGTGTTGTTAAACTTAGAGTAGTCATTACACATATCTCAAGCATCTATTGTCCATGTAACATATAACTATATGGTATTTAAAATTAATAAATGTTTCCTAAAAAATATTTGAGATACTAAATATTTTATTACCAAATTTAATTTGGGTCTTATAATATTAACTAAATGAAATTTTTTCCTATATTTTCTTTGTTTGAGGGTATCTCATAGAAAATTCAGAAAATAAGTGAACTATTTTTGGTCCACTATAATGATAATTTTATGAATTTTATTCATATATTGGATGCAAGGTTTTACAAAAAAAATTAGAATTTATACTGACATATTCCTTAAAAAATTTAGTTTTTTTAGGAAGTAGTTTGATTAATGAATATAATTTAAAAGTTTTCATTTCCATGAACTTTAGATCCAAGAAATTTATCAAGATTTTATTCACCCTGGGTAAATTTTGAGAGTTCCTTTATATTTTCTTTAACTATGGAATATAATTTACTCATGTTATTTTAAAATTTATGTTTCAAGTTCAAATCATAATTTTTTTGGAGAGTTGATCCTTCTCATTATAGACAGGAACATAATTATTTTTATATTATTTTAATATTATGGTGTGTTCATAAAAATCCTTCCTCTATTTAATCTATAAAAGTTTTAATATCTTCATAATATAAATAATTTGAAGAACATGATAAAATAGAAAATTTTACCTCACCTATCTTATCAATTTCTTCCAAGATGAATTTTAATTTTTCATTACCTGATTAAAATTAAGATATAGAGTCATTGATTTCACTCTATGTAAATAATTTAAAGGATTTCTTACATTCCCTTTTTCCCTTCATTTTTTCATGAAAGTGGGCCAATTCGGCCTAATGTTCCCTTTCTTTTTAGATTCAAATCATGTAACTTATGCTTATCCTATTCAATATTCCTTTTTGGACCATCGAAGTGGTTTCCATTTCTTCATGAACTTATTTGTATTTTTTTCTAAGTGTTAAATTTTAATGTCACTCTTAGATATGATTTCCTCAATTTTTTAAAGAAATGATTTTCATCTCCTTGAATAATTATTTACCTTTCTATTTTTTCTTCTCATTATGATTTAATATGTGATGAGATACCCAATAAATTTATTTATGGGAATGTTCTGTATATCCTTTATATATTGAACTATTGTTACCCAATGTGACCAGGAAGAAAGAAAACAAAAAAAAATTATTCAAAAGATACTTGGTGTAAATATCATCACCATTAGATTTTTTATTAATAACAACATCAATAAAAAATGTAAAACATTTAGTAAATAACTCATTATAATTCATGTTAAAACATTTAAATTATTTTCTTTATATGTGAAGTATAATTTCATTGATTTTTTACTTTCATGTGTAACTTTGAGAAGATTACATAAATTATGAACAATTTTATATTTGGGAACATGATTAAATTAATTCCTCTCCAAACCATAATGGTGAGTTTTATGTACTTGAAATCAATCTCAAAATCATCAATATCACCCACTAATAGAAAATAAGCCTTAGAATATAATTTAGTAGTCATACTCTGTATGACAGATAATGTAGGTATCCTGAACCTATGGTCCACATAGATCATGGTTATATGTTGTAATAAAGTCAGGTATGCTCAAAATATACATGGACTATAAACATAGACAATAAATATGGCCATATTTCTCTTGGACCATGGACATGAATATCTATGATCCATAGGGACAATGGACATAGTTGACCATGAAAACACATATGAATAAAATCTATGTAGACCATGGCCATAATTTTTTTCCTATGTCCATGATCCCCATGGACCATGGTTGTAGGCCCACATAGACTCATAATGATTTCATTTTTTAAAAATAAAAATAATTGTAATTATATATATATATATATACAAATAAAAACACACACACACATAGTAAATCATAGCTTAGTGGTAAAATGATCTAAAAAATAAATGAAGTTGTGTGATTAAGCATCTATGGATGGATATATTTAATTTTTTTGTATAAGGGCTATGACTATAGGTAGTGATTGTGGATATAATCACCATATGAAAATAATCACACCCCAACCATGGTCAAATGATATTCCAACAACATTAGTAGCCACAAGACACTAAACCATGGACATAGGCTATGACCATGATCTAAAGGCTTATATCAATGGTTTTTTCCCATGGAAATAGGCTCATTTTTTAGTAGTGTTCATGAGTTTATTTGTATTAAGCTTCCTTAGTAGGTTTTTAACCATGTAAAAAAAATTAAAAATAGGATATCCAATTATTTAAAAAAATGTATACATAGATTTGTTTTCTTATAAATATACCCCATTTCATCAAATAATGGAGGTTTATCCCTTGAATTCCCCTCGGGAGGAACTTAGGTGTTACATGTCAAGGCCATCCTTTACACTCATTACTTGAATATTAACATGTCTTAAAAATAAATGGAGGATTTGACACTACTTTTTTGTCTAATAAGATAGATTGGGGGGATTTCCATTAAAATTTAAACATGAAAATTTAAAATTAATTAAAATTATAAAATAGAATTATAAATTAAAATAGATTATGCTAAGGAAATAAAAAGGAAATAATAATTTGTTATATAATTTCAACTAAAACTCAATATTAATAAGTTATAATTTCATGTATCCTTAATTTATTAAGATTTCCTTTAATCACTTGGAGTTAATAGAATCCAAGAAACTCGAAAAAAAATACCATTTCATTCTAATGATTTTAGTAAGAAATCAAATCCCTAACTTTAGGGGTAATGACCACCAAAGATAATTCAATGTCAAAGTGTTTTGTATTTTTCTAATATAATCAATTTGATTAAAACTGTATAATATCACAATATTGTTAGATTTATAATTTGATAATAGATAAAGAGAGATAAGTAGAGGAACGAGAATATAAATGAATATAGAATCAAAATATCTTAAAATAGTGAAATATTTATAACCAATAGTTGTAGATATTATTTATATTTTTAAATATAAATGATGTGATTATAGAATTTAATAATAGATAATATAATGGGTTTCTTATTATATGTAAACCTTATATGAAAAAATAATGATTTGTGTATTTGGACCATATCATCCCTTACGATATACACACATAAATTCCATATCTTTTTATAGTGTACAATAATTATATATTGTTATATGATGAATAGTATGGTATAATTCATGAAATGTCCTATAATATTTGTAAAGAAATTGAACTATAAGTGTTAACATTTGGGTGATATTACATGTGTACTAATCTATAATTAATATAGATGTTTAATATGATGTAACATAGGATAATTAAAGTCATTGATGGTTACAAGGAGTTGTAACTATTTAATTATACATTTTACAACACATGAGTAAATTCCACGGAGTCTTAGAGAGAATCCTTATGACCTATATAAGTAGAAAACATCATATATATGGTGATTGATTATTAACTAAAAATTTTCCATGAATCCTATATAATTTCTGAAACTCTCTTCTTTCCTTATTCCTTTAACCCATGAGGAACTAATATACTATGTATGCAGGGAGGATCCCACCTGAACATTGAGTGATTTTAGTTCAACCCATAGAAACACCATATAAGAGAGAGTCTATTGGATACCTCTCAATGACCTTCATCGATCACAGTGTTTTAATATAGTATCATAAGGTAAATTTTGTTATTTATTTATATTAATACATGGTTTTGGTTTTAATGCATGTTTTTCTTGGGATTTGAGGTTTCTAATGTCTTTTATTTCTTAAAATAAGTGTATTTTGATCCCTAAAATCCTGATAGTGGTATCATATTAATTGTTACATAGTTAACTAAATCCTAGTAAATCTCATGAATGAGAAGTGATGAAGTGTGACCCTATGATGAGGAGCTCCATTATCGATGCAAAGAGTTTCATAACCCAAATTGTTGATGTAATGGAGTGCACTGATTAGTTCATATGGATTACACATTGGATGAGTTCATATAAGGGAAATTGTTCTTAGATTATGATATAAGAAACTATATTGTATGATAATTCCGATTCCAAGGTTCAAAAAAAGCATTGTATCGTAGGGATGATATCGAGCTAATCATAAAATACGACTCCCAAGAATCTAAAAATGATATCTCAAACTAAGTATTATCTATCATAAAATATAATATATAACAATGTGTGCTATATAATATGATATATATGATATCATTAAATATAATATTATGGAAAAAAATATTTTATAAATTTTCATTATGAATTGAATTATATAATTTTTAAATTGTTTTTAAATTATTAAAAATGCTATAATGGGATATTTATTTAATTTATAAAATTTTTTATAGATTAATTAATTATAAAGTGTAAATAATTATATAGTAAGTGTTTTTTATACATTTAATAAATAAATATACATAATATTAATTATTAATAATAAATACCTTTTAAAATTATATGACAAGATTTATAATTTGGATTAAAATTTTTTATATGGAAATTATGAGGGTAATTTATAAAGGTTTTATAAAGTAAAAAATATGGAAAAGCATAAATGTATTTATATTTTATATTATAAATAGTTCAAAATAATTAATTTCAATTTTTCAAATTGAATTCCACATTTGATAAATTATTTAAACGATGTTTAAAAGAGTTTTGATTATTAATATGATCAAGGTTTAAATAATATTAAATTTGTGATATTTAAATTATGTAAATAGTTTACATAATAATTTTGGAATATAAGGTGTTTATATTTCATTTTATATTAGATATTTAGGATGTATTCCATATAAAAAATTTAATATTAAGGAGTTCATGGTGGGAATAAATATAAAGTGTTTATATTTATTTAATTATGGAATGTCTATAATGCAAGGCAAAAATATAAAGTGTTTATAATTGATTATTTATTAATTATTTATAAATATTTCATATCATGTTTAAATATATTATTTTTTATTTGTTTAGTTTATTCACTATTTTATTAATGAATATAATTATTATATTCTGAATAGATATAGGTTTAGTATCAATTATTAAACTACTTTTTTAAATTATAATACATGTATTTAAGGAGTTACATTCTAGGTATTATAATTGGTTTCATTTTCTTCTACCTTGACTATAACATGTACTAGATTATGATATTTAATTAAAAAGTTTATAATTTTATATACTTATTAAGTGTTGAAATTATGATTGAATTTGGGTATCTATTGAGTAAAGTAACTTTTTATAGAGGAAATTAGGTTGGATTGTTAATTTTATTAGATGATTATGCCTTTTCTACAAAAGCAGGTGGTTTTATCTACCGCTCCAAGAATACTCCTATATGGAGTGTTGATTTAATATGATTCCAAGACTTTACATGAAATTATTTAATATACCTTATGAAATAGATGAATATATATATATATGTATACACAATTATATTTTGATTTGGGTTAATAAAACAAGAAAAGAGTTATGTAAAGGTTCACTCATCCTGATGATTTTGACATATATTTTTTGGATGGAATATTATTACAAACTAGATCATTAGATTGATGTGTATATGTAATGGTAATACATGATATAATATGGTGATAATGAATATTATTTAAAATTCTAAGTGTTAGGTTCCATCCAAATCAGACACTAATCAAGACCCTGATCATTCAACTGGGTAGGTTTTACCAAAGCAAGGTTCTCTTGAATTATCTTGTGTAAAGTAAGGGAGTAATGAAGTAACTCTAAGAGTTAAATTCCATATTTTTTAGAATTTTCTTTGGGTTACACTTATATGGAAAACCATAAAAGTTATTATACAAATGTAATGATGTTGAGTTTATCTATATGATTTATTGTTAATAGATTTTTCCTCTCTAATTTCCAAGAGTCGTATATGATATGATTGAAATAATGGCTTACCTAAATAGATAAGTGGTTTTAGTAACACCCAAGAAAACTCATATTTTATTAAAAATGATCTTAAAACACTAATGAATTCAGTGGATTTAAAAATAGGGTCACTAATATAGTGGGAGTATATATAATGAAATATTTACTAAATGAATATAAAACATGATGCACACTAGATAAAATATTTTATTCTAGATATTAATCGAATCATTATTATCTAATATGGCTTTGAGATCAATATTTTTAAAGGAGTATCTTAATATAACCAACTTTTTAGACTAGTATAAAACTCAGAAAATTTTCTTCAGTAGGAGATAATATTCAAAGTTTTAATGAAATATCTTCTTGAGTAACCTTATGTTGAAATTGTTAAAAATTTGAATAAATATGATTATAATAAGAATAAAATGATTCACTTGAGTTTTAAAAGTAATTTTAGGAAAGATAACCAAATGAAATTTAGTCTCTATTCATACACTCAATGTGATTGAGTGTGATAATGACTTAAAGATTTTATTGGTTACCTTTATGTTATAATCAAGATATGAAATTATTTTTAGAATCATTATTTTAAATTATCTAAAAAAATTAATAATTTTTGTAAATTTATACCATATTTTCTAAAACTGTTGAATATAGAGATACTGGACATTTTATTTTGAGTTTATTTTCCTACGTTGATAGTAAAATAGGGTAAAGGTTTAATTAATAAGAATAAGATTGTGTTTTTTTAATAGTTATCCTTATTCATTGAAATCTTAATGTTGTTTCAGGAAGTAACTTAATTATTTTCATTGAATTAAATTTTCTAAAATACCTGAAGGGGTTTGAAAAACTATGTTGAAATATCATGTCCGGTATCAGTGCTATAGAAATCAACTCAAATATTATAAAGGGTATATGTTATCAAATGTGAATTTTACAAATGATATGAATATAAATGAGTTCAAAATCAAGGAAAGAAGTTATGTAACTCTTAGTTTTTTCAGATTATGAAGTAAAGGATTGTTAATTCCTAAAATTTAGTGAAAATGAATATATCAAGCTTAAATGGATCTAAATAAATGATATGTGTAGTTATAATATTTCTTTTATAATATAAGAGAAATTTTTTAATTAAAAATTAGTTGTTATGAAAACTATTAGATGATAGAGTTAATACACATGATTTATGATTCATCAACCCTAATATATTTTTAGATAAGAAGTTAGGGATAAAAGTATTTTTATCCAAGATAAAGGAGTTTTTATAAATGATTATTAATATATAATGGATATAATTCCATAAACCTTTAGTGAAATATTATAAATATTAAAATATTATTTTTAAATAATGATTCAAAAAAAATTAATATAATATAAGATATGAATATTATAGTTTATATAAAAAAATTTACCTACTAAAGGTAATAAATATTATTTCTTAACACAAAGGAGTAATTGATTTTGATAGTGATATTCAAATATATTATAGTTTCTAATAGTATATTAGAAATAAATTTGGACTTAAATAAGTTCAATGTTAACAAATAAAGGCATATACTTATAATAAATTAAAGTGAATATCACTTTATATCCAAAATAAGTTTGAGACATATTGGTAAAAAATGTATAGAGTTACATAATATTACCAAAATATTTTAAGGAAAAAATTATATGGTATAGGTTATAATAAAGATTATTATTATTGACTAATAATGACTTCTAATTAGATAATATAAAATATTAACATAACAATATTAGATGTTTTGATGTAAAAAATTGAATATATGTTCAAAAAAATTAACATTAAGAATATAATTCTTCAGTCTCATAATTATTAAAAACTCATTTATTCATAGAAATTACTCACTGAAGGTTTTTATTGGGAGGGTTCTATTAGATGGTCACATAGAGATATTGCAGGATTTACATTGAAATGTAATTTGTTAAAAAAAATAAAGTACAAAAAATTAAGGATAGTTCCATGATCAATCATATGTGATACAATTTGATAGGTGATTATATAATATTTTTATAATATTATTAAAGGGTATTACTAGTGTAAAATGTTTCAAGATATATAAAATATAGTCTCTAATTTATCATTAATTCATGTTGGCTAAATACATCATGTTAAATGAAATGATTATTAACCACTCAAAGTTAAACATTGTGTTATCCTAACTAATGTTCTTTATGGATTATTATAAATTATAAGGTAAAACAAGCTAACATGAACATACTTAATATAATATTTTACATTAATATTTTTTTCATATCATAAATAATTACACCCAAGAACTCAAAGGTTTTGTGTCTTAGGATATTAGCTACATAATTATGTTATTCTATAATATCTTTAATAACTCCCATAAAATTTATCTACCTAAAATCCTTTAGATTCATAATATATAATAATTATCTTTATAACCTTAGGAAAATAATAATATGAATGGTTGAGCTCAGAAGATCAATAAGGAAAAATATTAGAGGTAAAAACAAAATATCATAAAGTGAGAATAAGAAAATCATATGGGTATGAGAACATAATCAATATCCATGAGCATAATTTAAGGATTTCACTCCCAAAAAAACATATTTCATAAATCATAGGGGAGTATATAAGCATAACATAATCAATAATATCATGAGAAAGATGAAAATAATATATGTATTGTACAAACACTAGCATAGTATATCACAACATTGAGGATATATATTAATTGTAGGTAGGCACACATAGTATTAGGGATATAGCATACCAAAAATCATGCCCACGTATAGTCTTGTAAACGTAGCTTAATTTCCCTTGGGCCCATACATAGTCTTTTGGAAAAAAATTAATAACAATCGGGCCCATATATTGTTTGGTATATATATCTTAATAGTAATCAAGCCCTCACATATCTTCATTATCCCATGATAAATAAATACTTCAAAATTTTATTGGGGGTGATATATGATCTCAACCAACACATAATGATAATCCATGCATGTGTGCCATAGGAATAGGAAAAAATTCATACTTACAACATGAATTGGTTAACCCATTGGAAAGAGATGGGTTTCATAATGGACTTCCATAAAAAAATTATCATAAGTTGTCTAGGTAAATAAGGTGGATGGTAATAATTAGTGTATTACCTTAATCAAGAACAATATATTCAAATGGATACTAACATAAATTAAAATCATTGTAATGGAGTATTTGGAAAATCACTTGGGAACCAAAAGTAATGTCCTTGACCTCTAAAAATAGTTACTTAACTTGTATTATTTATAAAAAAATGAGAATAATAATTTATTTTAAAAAATGTAAACATGGAAAAAATTATTCATAGAAAAATATTATAATTATGTAAAGATGTGTTCATTAATAAAACATTAAAGAGGTAATATTTTTAAACTTTTCCAAAAATGACCCATTTGTAAAATATAAAATTATTTCCATTTATAATTTTGTAAATAAATTAAGTTATTTAAAAATTTCCTTAATCTATTATTTAAATTAATATAATTATGTCCACAAATTTACCCAAGGAACATAGACATACAGTAATAAGATTCTCAACCGAGAAGAAGGGGTGGGTAAGTTTTACATACAAACACCACCTTGGGTAAATTAATAATTAAGTGGAAATTAAAAAATTATAGGACATGTAAAACCTCAAAAATTACTAGATAAGGAGAAGATGATGGTGTGTTTAAATATAAATATCATACAAATTCCCTAGATGTATTATCACTCAAATTAATCTTGATTTTATAATGAGATTGGAAATAGGAACCTTTCAAATTTAGTAACCTTTAAATAAAACTCATAAAGGATAGAAAATGATATAGTTATTTTAAACACATTAATTTCATTAAAAACATGAAAAATTACATCTATATTGTTTAAATACACTACGAAAAATGAAATAAGTGGTGGATATGGCATAAGTCCTAAATAATGAAAATTGAGATGAGAATCCCTTAACCTTGTTTCAAACTTCCACGAATGAACTTTAACCTCCTCTATAATAAATATTAAAATATTAATAAAATATTTTAGAAACATAATAATGTATTAAACCCAACTCAATTAACCATATCTAGTGTCTTTATTTATTACATTGTCATAAGATACAAGGAATCACATCCCAAAGGACCAAATAGTTTAGTAGTCTTGGTAAACTAGGTACATACATGATTATTATATTACATTTGAAAAAAAAATACAACATAATATTTTTTGGAATAATTATATTCCCTCTAGAAAATCATTTCATATCAATCATAGTATGTTTCATGGATTCTTCATAAAGGAAACAAAATAAGGGTAATCTCAATTACTTTGTAAGGTTTAATTACAATGAATGTTATCATGAATCAATAATCATAAACAATATGGAAAGGTAAATAAATAAACACACATGACATTTAAATAACATTATTATCATGATAATATAAGGAATAATCGATATATAAAGGTAATGAACTAAAAACACATTCCATTTAATCAATAATCTGAGAATGAAATTAATCTAGAGATAATATCATTGAAAAAATCTCAAGGATAATAAGATAAGGTATAACAAATATGGAAAGGTAAATAACAGAACACACATTTAATTTAACTAGTAAATAGTGAATGAAATTCATCCATATATGATATCATTTTTAAAATCTCATGGATTATAATAAATTAATTCTAAATAAATGAAATTATTAATTATTATACTTCAAGTTCTCAATCACATGATACCTCTATCATCAAGACCTTTCACAAGATGGTTTAAAAATATATATAGAAGCCCATTTAACTATAGCTTACTAATTTTCCTCATGATTCTACCAATGCATTGAGAGGATATATGATTATAGGCTCCAACCATCACTATATTTCTAAATCATTCCTCATATATCAAATAATTGACTTAATTCATGAACAATTTGCCTTATCATCAAATATCCATATTGATTAAAGAATAAAGATTTATCAATATTTAACTAGATAAAAAATTAAAATTAAATTTAGAACACTATATGTAAAAATTATATATGTTTTAAGAAATAAACATATCTATGATAAATAATATGAATATTTAGTGGATTTTTAAAGTCCAATGATCATAGGAAAGTGAATATTTCAAGGTAAAGTTTATGACCACATAAATGAATCAAGAAAGATAATTTCAATACTTACCATCATAAAAATGATCATAAACCATACATAGGATGAATAGGGATGGTATCAATACAACATATGCATAGTAGAGCATAAGTAGAATAAGGGTTGTTTTCATTAATTGATATAAATTCCCTGAAAATATCCTTTAAAACATTCTTGGGAAAAATAACCTTTTAACTTTTAAAATGAACATTTAAAACTAAAATATCACAAAACATTTTAAAAATAATTTTATTTGAAAATAACCATTTAAACTTATAAAATAATCTTAAAACATTTAAGTGGTTATGAAGGTTGGAAATTTCATTCATGTTGTACATGTTAAAAAAATATTCCTTTCACTTTTTTGATAAAATATAAATTAGCTTTGATTTGAAAATGAAATGAATATTACATTCAAAAAAATTTAAAAATTCAAAATTGTTAAAAAAGTCATTAATAAAACATTTTTAAAAGGGTTAAAACATTTTTTTTTTAAATGTATTTTTATGAAAAAAGGTTTTTGATAAAATAGATAAATTAAGTTATATTTTCTTAAAAACATTTTATCTACTATTTTAAGTACAAAAGAGTGGTAAAATGATAATATTACTTGAAAATTTCATAAATAAATAGAGGATAAGTAAATTAAATGGATTTATTATACAATGATCAAATTATTTCCTTCAAATGAAATTTAAGAATAAACAATCTCGATTAGAATTAGATTATGAAATAAACCCTTCAATGATTGTAAAATTGAAGTGAGAATTAATCAATGAATAAATTATCTGTATCAAATTTAAATCCACATAATAAATTTAAAAATACAAAATAATATATCCAAAATTCATTACATGCATAATATTATAATAACAAAGACAATTAAAAGGTAATATAACCCAATGAAAATAAATTTAGTTGTGAAATTCTTTACCACTTGGTAACTTTTAATTAAAATAATTTTGGATGAAATAATTAAAATATAAAATTAAAATTCAATTAATTTTTATGTAATAATGATATTACATATAAAATTAATAGTATGAACACCATATAAAATAAATTAGATATTCAATAATAAAATATGCCTCAATAAAGGAAAATTGGGATGAAGTCCCTTGTCTTGAGTCTGACTCATCACATAAATTCGTTATCTTCTTAAATAATAAAATTATTTTAATTATTTAATTGATCCAAAAAAATTAATATTTATTATTTTCTTTTATTTCTCTTATTACCATGATATATTAAATTACTTAATCAAATGATTTTTTGTAGGGTGTTTCAATGATATTTGACTTATTTGTCAAAAATGACTTTGGTAGGTCGATTATTGGTCCAATAGGTCATTATTTCGACATATAAAGAATAATTATGATGAAATATTTATCATATTTATACATAATTTCCACTTTTAAGACCAATTATGAAATATGGTTCTGATAAATGATGTACATTATGATCACGGAAGCGACTGGTCATACGTGTGGTATTGTTTACATTTTTCAAAAATCATTATAGAAAGGAGTTATGTAATATTTTATGTTTCCATAATGGTTATAATATCCTAAATAACTTATTATTTTTTTAAATAAACTTAAATATACCTCCCATGTGCTTTTATGATGAAAATAGAGTCACATCACTTCGTGAAGGCAGTAGACCACACAAACACGAACGACGTTATCATCTTTCAGTGAGTGAAAAGGGAAGAAATAAAATAATATATTATATTTTAAGAATGAAAAATATGTCATGGATATCATAATTATTTCATTTATATCACATATATTCCTTAAATTTATCCTTATTACCTTCCATGTAAAACGTTATTGAAAAATGAACCACGTCGCTTTGCGAGGTAGCAGTTTGTTGTACACACGAGCAGTGTTATCATATCCCCTATGGAATGGAAATTAAAAAAAGGTATATATGATATAATGAGTGAAGATGTATAATTATGTAATAAATATCATATATATACTTTATATCTATCATTATACCAAACTATAATAGGTGTTGATGGAAAATGTGTCACATTAGTTTGCAAGGTGGTAGTTTGCCGTACACACGAATGATGTTATCATTTCTCATTTGAGGGAAGAGAATATTGATATAATTAATTACTTTAAAATAATAAAATAAAAATATGTGGTATATAATTTCATTATAATATAATCATAAATGTAAAATATTTAAAATAGGTGGAAGAAGAAATAAATCAAAAATGCATAGTTAGACCACTTCTCAAACCACCGCTTTAGGATTATACCTATATTATTCCTAGAGAGGATTTATGAAAAAAAAATGTTTCTATTATGATTTTATGGGAACTTTTAATTTATTTGGTTAGGTATTTGATGAACCAAAATGGTTTGAAGGTGTGAAGAAGAGAGGATGGGTGGTGGCCTTTTATAAGTGAGGTGAGTGGCACACTTGTAATTTTTGAAAATAAAAAGGTGTTCCCGTGTTTTCCACATTCTAAAAGGGTAAAAGATGGAATATTATTGATCCATATACATTATAAGGTCAAAATATTTCGATAAAATACATTTTTACCTTTATCTTTCTAGCTTAACTCTCGGTAAACCCATTTTTACATTAATCATGGTAATTATTTTTACTATTTTTGTTGTTTATTATTATAAAAAATTAATTTATCTTATTAAAAAATAAAAAATATTATAATTAAAAATATAGAATCCATTTTACCAAATTATATTCACAAAGGTGGAAAATTTATTTATTTTTTAAACTACAGACCCAATGAAAAAGTGTGTTTTCAAGAACAAAATTATCATAAGTATATAAGGTTTTAATAAAAAAATTAAACATGAAATTTATTCTAAAGACATGAATTATATTTATTATAATATAGTTTAACTAATTTTTCTTTAAAAATAATTTAAAATTTAATTTAACTTTTCATATTTTTTAAATGAAAAGAATGCTTTCAATAAAAATCATTGCTTTTCATTATTCATTGAAAAATGAAACCTTCCAAAAAAATATCAAAGAATTACCCTCAGATAATTTTATTACTTTAATTTAAAAAATGAATTTAATTTTATAAAATAATTTTTCTAAAATTTGGAAAAATTAATTTTAAATTATGAATCAAAAGCATGACTAAACCATCGTTTAGAAAAGATACAACTTTTCAGAATAAATTTCTTTTTCTTTTAAATGATTACTATTTTATTTCTAATAAAATTATAACCAGTGAATTCGTTTTTAAATGTGTAAACCATATTATTTTCATAATTTATTTAGTACTATTCAAACCTTCCAATTTAATGGCTAGGTTGTAATGGTATACTAAATTATGGTTCATTTAGACTTGGGGTTTCATGTTCCCCAAGCTATCAAAGAAATTAAATTTGAAGAAATATATTTCATGGGTTATTTAAGCTTGTCGCTACATGTCACATATTCTATTGAATACAAAATTATTCTTTTAAAATTTTGGGGTGTTACATTAAACTCACCTTAAATAAATTATGTCCTCTCAATTTGATCTTGTGCTTAGAAACCAAGGGTTTGATGTTTGAAAATTACTTTTCTAAAAACCAACATCATAAAAATGCTTAATAAAACATCCTATTAAAATAGATAAAGGGAAGTAAAAAATTTCATATTTAATATCAAATAACATGGTTTATATGTAGGAGAAAATTTGTGTAAATTGATGATATGTTCATGAAAGAAAATCGTAAATAATTATAATGAATGATAAAGATCATTGATCACATGAAAAAAAATGGTCAATATAAAGTTAAGGACCTCAAAACCATAAATATATGATGATTTAAAAGGACATTTGATTCATATTATATGACAGAAATATTATGATATTTTTATTTCAAGATATATTTCCTAAAGTTGAGGAATTGTTTTATTATCTATGGATATAAGGAAATATATATACTTGATGTGTTTCTATTTCAAAAGAATAACTTATTCCTTTGGTTATGATTTGTTAAATTTACAATTCATCACTTACTCCAAGAAATAAATATCAAAAAATGATTTTTTATGTCGGAAAAAATAAAATTAACTTATAACATATCATAAGATCTGTAATAGAGTGACAATACTTTCCTTCTATATTTGATTATTTTATAAAATCAATATGGTCAGTACAAGTTATCCAATATAATAAATTAATATCTAAACCTCAATAGTAACACCACCAGTTCATCATTAATATTTATTCATAAAATCATTTAACTAAAATCAATGACATATTAACCATAACATCATGTAGGTCAGTGGTAGGTGTTAAACCCTTATCATTCTTCAACTGTGGGTTCAATCTCTACGGCCTTCACTGGATGTGATGAGTTGTCATTTTTCAAGAACTATATTAATATATTATTATAATATTCCCAAATTGTGATGAACCATAATTATTAAAAGATCAAAGATAAGTTAAACCATAAAGGTTACCAATAATTTTAATCTTATGTCCAAAATCTAAAGGAATTATTCCTTAAATAACATTTTTATATACTAAACCAATGGGTTTTATTCCTATAAATGCTTTCTGAAAATATACATAATCATGTCATATTCCTAACACATAAATTTTAAATGGTTTATTTAAAAATTTTAACTTATGATCAACCTAAACTCATAAAACCATGATGGTATTGATAACACTGAAGTTAATTAAGACATATGTGATTCTAAAATTTAACCTAATCCATAGATGTTTCATGATTCTTATAACTAAAATACAATTGGTAAAAGTAATTTTAAAATTTAATTCTTGATTCCTAATATATAAATACTTCAACCATTTTATTTCAACATAAATACTTCCCCAATCTATGGGATATCCTTTATAATAGGTTATTTACTCAGATAATTATCTGGTTCTTTTCATTTAAGAAAACAAACAATAAATGGATCCAAAGGATGGGATTTAGTTTCTTCCATCATACTCTTCATTTCTCCTCAATAATTCATTACTTTTTTCCCTAATTTTCCACACAAAAAAAATTCTTGTTCCCTTGAAACACTTTCCTAGGTGTCTCTTTCAACATTTCTCATGTGATGAAAATTGAGTCTTATTTCCTCTATGGTCTCCACCACTCAAGATCTTATAAAAATTCATCCTTATCTTCTTTCGTGAATCTGAGTGTTGGTTAAGGTATAGGTTTTTAATCATATTTTAGGATAACTAATTAATAACGATCAAGATATCATTCACTCATGTCATCATCCCATTTGGTTTCTCATAGTCACCACATTTCCCTTCATGTTCAATATTAACATGATTCCTTAGGATTCCATCCATTGACTAAAACCAAAAATTATAGTGTGTTCAACAATAATCATAGTGGGAAAACTATATAATCATTTATAATATGTTTAAATCAAAACACTTTATTTTAAATCTAATACACCTAAGTTTTAACCCAGTTCATTCCTTATCATCATCTATTCAAATCATCCAAAATGGGCTTTAAAGAAAATGTGAATTATCCTAATCATATCCCTTGAGAATGTCAAACAAGATGCATAGTAAGGCCAATTTTCATGCACAGGGTAATGATTAGGTCAAGAACAATGAACCCTTTTCAGAGTTACTATTCCTATGTACAACTATTCTAGAACCACTTCCACTTGTCGTTTCCAAATAGAGATATACTTCTAGGAAAAACCACATAATCATTCCCTTACCAAAAAATTAGGATTTTCTTCTATAATTATCCTAAAATTATATAATAGGGCTATGATACCTAATAAATTTTTTTCAAAATCTAGTTCATGAGGTTTCTACTAAAATTACTATGATACCAACTTTAGAGACCTCAACCCCAGTAACTCAGAGTTAGTGTCTTACATTATTACATTGGAATATGATAAAATGAATTGAATCCTAAATGACCAAATAGTTTAGTAGTCTTGGTAAACTATATACATACATAATTCCCATATTACATTTGAAATCACAAATTACAACATATTTTTTTCAAGAATAATATAATTCCCTCTATCATATCCTTACACATCAATCATAGTATGCTACATAGATTCCTGGTAAATAAGACAAAATAAAGGTGAGTTTAAATGCTCAGTAAGGGTTGAGTACAGTGGAATCCATCATGAATCAATAAGCATAAATGAAATGGAATGTTAAATAACTGAACACATATGCTATTTAAATAACTTGAATATCATGATAAGATAAGGAATAATCAATGTGGAAAGGTAAATAACTGAAAACACGTTTAATTTGATCAATAAATAATAATGAAATTCAAAAATATATAATATAATTATGAAAATATCATGGATAATAAGATAAGGAATAATCAATATGGAAAGGTAAATAACTGAACATGCATGTTATTAAATAAATAAACTATCAATGAAATTCATCTAGAGATAATATAATTATGAAAATATCATGGATTATAATTACTAAATTATTAATGGAGGAAATGATTAATTATTGGGATTCATGTTCTTAGGTTCATGATACCTCTACTATCAAGACCTTTATTAAGACATTTTAAAACTAAAGGTAGAAACTCGTTTAATTCTATCTTATTGATTCACCTCATGAGACTATTGATGCATCAAGGGTCGATATAATTTTGTGCCTCATCCATTATTTCACGTCGAAATCATTCCTTATATATTGAATAATCTATTTAACTCCTAAAAAGTGTGCCTTATCATCAAATATCTATATTGAGTAAAGAATATGAATTTATCAATATTTACCCAGATAAACAAACTTCCAACATAGAATACTGTATGTAAAAATGATATATGTTTTAAGAAATAAACATATCCATGATAAATAATATTGATATTTTGGGTATAACTAATGTCCAATGATCACATTAAAGTGAATATTTCAAGGGAAAGTTAATTACCATAAAAATTAACCAAGAAAATGAATGTAAGTACTTCCCTAGGTCAAAATGATCATAAACCATCCATATAATGAAAAATTATGGTATCAATACAAAATATCCCTAGTGAATCATAAGTAGAATAAAGGTTTTTGTCTTTGATGAATATAAATTCCATGAAAAGATCCTTTAAAACATTTTTGAGGAAAATAACCTTTTCACTTTGAAAATAACCTTAAAAACTAAAATTTCAAAAAAAAATTGAAAATAGTTTTCTTTGAAAATAACATTTGAAACTTATAAAATAATATTTAAAATATTTGAGTGTTAATAACGTTTGGAAATTTAATTCATGTCATACAAGTTAAAATAACGATTCTTTTTCCTTTTTTAATAAAATCCAAACGAGCATTACTTTGAAAATAACATGAATATCTCATTTAACACATTTCATAAAAAGTAAAAATTGGTAAAAATTTATTTAATAAATATTTTTTAAAAGGGTTAAAAACATTTTTGAAAAAAAAATTAGAAAAAATGTATTTTTATTAAAAAAATTCTACTGAAGATATAAATAAATTCATATTTTCTTAAAAATATTTTCTAAACTATTTTAATTAAAAAATAGTTGAAATTGTAGTATTACTTGAAAATATAATGAATAACCATAAGAAAATAAAATTACATGGGTTTATTAGATAATGATAAAATAATTTCATTCAACTGAAATTCAATAATAAATAATATCAATTAGAATGAGATTGTGAAATAAAGCACTATAATGATCATTACATTGAAGTGAGAATTAATCAATGAATTGACTATGTTTATCAAATGTATATCTACATAAGAAAAGTGTAAATAAAAGAAAATACATTCAAAAGTATTTACACACATAATTTTAGAATATCAAATACAATGAAAAATTAATGTAACCCAATGAAGATTAATTGAGTTATAAAATTATTTACCACTTGGTGAATTTTAAGTCAAATACCATTAGATGAAATAATTCCAATTGAAACCTAAAATACCATGAATTATTAAGGAATCGTGATATTACATGTAAAAGAGTCTGTATTCACACCATATAAAATAAATAAGGTACACCAAAATAAAATATGCCTCAATGAATGGAAATTGAGGTTTAATTTCTTTTCCTTTAGTTCGACTCGTCATGTGCATTCTTTATCTTCCTGAATAATAAAATGATGTTAATTATTTACTTTCTTAAGAAAATTTTTAAAGTTTATTATTTATTTTTTTCAATTATTACCATTTTATATTCAAATGCTTAATCAATTAAGTTTACTTTAGTTGTTTGATGATGTTTGACTTATGTATCAAAAATGACTTTGGTAGGTTGATTATTGGTCTAAGAGGTCATTATTTAAAAATCCACAGAATAATAATCATGTCATAATTGTCATATTTATACGTCAATTATAGTTTTAAGACTAATTATGTGATATTTTTTTGATAAATTAAGAACATTATGGTCATGGAGATAATAGTTTTTATAAATGTATGATTGAAAAGCGAGTCACATAATTTCATGGAGGCAATTGTCTGAATGTAAAAAACGACATTATCATCTTTTAGTGAGTGAAAAGGGAAGAAATAAAATGATATATTAACTTTTTAAAAATTATAAATATGTCATTAATATCATAATTATTTCATGTATATCACATATATTCATTAAATTTATATTTATTACCTTCCATGTAAAGCATTAGTGAAAAACGAATCACATCACTTTGTGAGGTGGTATTCCTCCAAACACATGTGCGACGTTATCATATCCAATAAAGAATGGAAAGTAAAAAAATTATATATGATATAATGACTCCAAAGGTATAATTATTTTATAAATAGAATATATATAATTTATATCCATCATATTATTAAACTGTGAGATTTTTTTATGGAAAATATGTCAAATCGTTTAATGATGTGGTAATATGTCATACACATAAATGACATTATCATTTCCCATTTGAGGGGAAATGAGATGGATATATGTTATTATATTTAAAAAATAAAATATAATTATATGGGATATGATGGTGTTACTATCTAAGATTAAATTAATAATATTTTAAGTATTTGGTAGAATATATAAACCAAAAATTCATATTTAGTAATTTTTCCTCTTCTCAGGCCACCTCTTTTGGATTATAAATAAATTGTTACTAGAATAGATTTATGAACAAATAAAGGCTTATTGGATGATTATATAGATTTTAGTAGGTGATTTGGTTAGTTATTTGATGAAAAATGGTTTTAAGTTTTGAATATGAGAGGATAGGGGTGGCATTTTATAATTGAGGTGGGTGGAACACTAGTAATTTTTGAAAAGAAAAATATGTACCCATGTTTTTTACATTCCAAAAGGGTCTAAAATGAAGAATTATTAGGAATTATACATTATAAGATCTAAATATTCCTATTTAATATATTATAGAAAAAATATTAGGTCATTTTAACCCTTATCTATTTAGTTTAACCCCCTAGTAAATCCATTTTTACCTTAACTATGGTAATGAATTTTTACTATTTTCACTATTAATTATGGTCAAAAATTAAGTTTACCTTATTATAGAATATAAATAATTCTTATTAAAAAATTTTAATACATTTTATAAAATTTAATTCATATAAGTGGAAAAATTAAATATAAAAAAATCTCACAAATGTGATGAAAAAGTGGGTTTTCAAGTAGAAAATTCTCATAAATAGGGAAGGTTTTAATATAAAAATGAAATATGAAATTGATTAAAATGGCCTAAATTTTATTTATTATAATATAATTGAGATAATTTTACTTTAAATATAATTTAAAATATAATTTATCTTTTTAATTTATAGAAATGAAAAAGGAAATTTTCAATATAAATCAGTATTTTTCATTATTCATTGAAAAAGGAAACTTTTTAGAAAAATCACAAAATTTAACCCTAAGATAATTTTGATATTATTATTTCAAAAATTAATTTCTTATTATTGAATAAATTCTCTAAAATTGGTAAAAAAATTATTATAAATAATGTGTGCAAAGCGCAACTAAACTATCTTTTAGAAAAAAAAATATTGTTTTTCAAAAAACCTTTTTTTCTTTTAAATTATTCTTATTTTACTTATACTCAATATATGACCAAGGATTTTGTTTTTAAATGTGTAAACCATATACTTATCATAATTTATTTATAATTATTCATAACCTTCAATTTAATGGATGGGGTATAATGGTATATTATATTATGGTTCATTTATAATCGGGGATGTGTGTTCTGCAAGCTATCAAAGAGATTAAATTTAAAGAAATATATTTATTGGGTTATTTAAACTCAATTTCTCATGTCACATATGGTATTGAATAAAAGTTTATAATTTTATAATTTTTGGGAGTTAAAAATAATATATATTCTCTTTTATACTCATTAATTATAATTATTTATTATACCTTAATTAATTAGTTAAAGTTTTTTTCATTATATATGTTAGTAATTTTGTTTGTTTTGAATGATTTTTGTAATAATGATGTCGATAATTATTATCTTAGATAAATGTTCATAATTACTAGATCATTAAAGGTAATTTTAATAGATTTTTTATAATTTTATAATGTTCTAATTTCATTTCATTCATGTTTTATTTACAATTCATGAATATGGAATCATTGATGCGCTTATTTCTATAATTTCCAACGACTGAAATATTTATATTAATAAAAATTAAAATATTAATATAAGATTTATTGAAACTTAATAATGTTATGAATATCATTTTTATTTATTAAATTCTTTCTTAGAATCATCCATATATGATGATGATGAAAAAGTAATTTCTATATAGAGGTGGTAGTTCACACATACACACAGAAAGAGTAATAATTTTTCCATAAAATGAGAGTAATATAGGTAATAGTTTATATTTTAAGAATATTAATCTTATTATAAATAAAATATTGGTTCATTAAATCTCATTTTTAAACCATCCATGTATATAGGTAATAAAGAATAAAATACATTATTCATGGAGACGGTAGTTCACATATATGAATGATGATGTTTTCTTTTTTTAAGGAAAAAGGGTGAAAGGAAGGTAAAATTTATTCCATAAAAATAAATAAATATCAATATATAAATAATACTAATTTCATCATGTTTTAATGTGTAATATAGTGTTTGAGCATAAAGATATATATGTAAAAAACATTAGATAGTTACTATAACTAATGTAGATATTTTAAACTTTCTCATGAAGTACTTAGAGGAAATAGAGGACTTAGGAATACTTCTCATGACCATATACTTAGGGAAGTGGAATAAGATACTAGGGGAAGTAAAATCGTTGTTTTTAAAAGATTGGATATAATTTTTATAGTTTCCCTAAATAGGTGGTAGAAGGCCCCTTTTATAAGTGAAGGGAATATAATTTTTTAAATATAACCTCTTAATATAAAAGGAACACATGTTTCACTAATTTATTTTCAGTAAACACCTCAAAAAATCACTTGGAAACATTTTTAACACATTTTAGCTATTTTACACTTGGTTAAACTTATTTTACCTAATTTAACTTTACCATGGTAACTATATTTTTATCCTAAGGAAATAATTTTCATGGAAAAAAATTAATAGAACATTATTACCTAATTTTAAAATGCTGATTTTAAATATGTAAAAATATTTATCAAATAAAATTTCTAAGTGGGAGAAAATTTAAATTTAATATTGCTATATATTACATGTAAAAACATTTTTTAGAAAAAGTGAATTTTTAATCATAAAAGGTATTTAAGATAAAATTATCATGTTCTTGATTTAAATGACATTAATTAGTTTATTATTGAAAATAATAAGAGTTATTTTACTTTCAAAGAAAGATAAAAATTGAATTCCACCATGATAAAATGTAATTAAATGAGAAAGATTAAAATAATTTTTTTATTATGATAAAATATTACTTTATTTTTTAAAATGTACAGCATGAGTTTCATAAATTCAATATAGCATTTGAAAATCATAATTTTACTCCGTAAATATTTTTTTGTTCCTAATGAATGTTTTATATGTTTTTATGTCTTAGATGCCTTATGATATAGTCATAAATTCTACAGTATTAGTAAAAATATATTTTTAACTATTCATTGTAAATTCAAATATTTCAAAAAAACCTAAAAAATAACCCTAATATAATATTGAAATGTTAAATCCAAAAAATAAAATTTATTTTCTTCTTCTTGTATTTTTTATCCTCCTCATATAACTCACTATTAGAAGTTTTATTCTTTGGACACCCATATTTATTAATAGTTTTATTCTTTAGACACCCATAGGAAAGGTTTCCATTGCCATTACAATTCCATCACTATAGTGGTTTTTTTCTTTTTCCTTTCTAATTTAACTTTTTTAATACTATTGTTATAAGGAAAATAATTTCATTTAGATCCTCACAAGATTCATAATCATTAAAATCACTTGATTCTGTAACTTTCTTAGCCTTGATATTATGTTTTCTCATGGAATTAAAGGCCATTATATCTATTGATTTTTTTTAAAACTTGGAGCATTTATCATTTCATAATCTATGCATATATTGTAAAGTACATACATTTAAATATATTATTGGTCTTATTAGGATGAAACCTTGTGATCAAATAGGTTTGGAACATTTCTCATTAACTTCTTAAAAATGGTGGAGTCCTCTAGCTTCTCACCAAACCTCCAGATATTACTCACAATATCATTAACCCATATAAATTAATTGTCAATATTCCCATCATTATATAACCTTATATCCTCAAATTTTCTTCTCTCAATATTAATTTTATCTTCCCTCACATTGATATAGCCTCCATAACTTCTTATCAACTGGTCCTATATATCTCTAGAAGTTTGAATTCCCATTACCTTTGTGTATTATTTTATGGTAAATACATCATGATGTAATTTAGTGTATTTTCATCATCCTCAATATTTTCCATATCATCTTGAGTTATATAATAATCCTTAATAATGGGTGGAAAACCTACTATTTTAATATCTCTTACCTCCAACCCAAGAGATAGGTGGTAGGGAAAGGACTTATTCCTACAGCTGTAGTGATTTTTTCCATAAAAAATAGGTAAAACTTGGTTTTTATAGAATTAATGTACTCTATTTCATATAAGGTTCTAAAATATTAATAAGTAATTCTTTATTTGATTCCAATTATAGTGCCTAGAGACTATGTTCCATTGAGAGTGGGGTGAATCAGTAGTACACAGGTTTTATTAATTCTTTTTTTAATTCAACCACCATGACTAGTTAAAGACTATATCCCTCATATTTAATTTCTTATCCTCACCTCATATTAAATATAAATAATTAAAGAAAAACACACAATGATTTATAGGGTTTGGATTTGAAAAACCACTCCTTGATACAACTAGCTATATACCCCAGTTATAGATTCTACACTAAATGCACAAGTGTTTACAAAAAATGTTTATATGTCCCAATTACAATATTAAATGTGATTAGTTATATTCCCCAACCACTAATTACAACCCTAACTTATTAGACATTCCAATCACAAACTACCTCCTTGACTCATTATACACCCTAACCAATTCTTCAGCAATGATTAGGTATACACCCAAATCACAACTCTTTAGTCATATCTAGTTATAAACCCCAAGAAGAAACTCCTCTTCGATATAGATCCACAATAATAAAGATATATATATTTCTCCTAGTTGCTTCTATACCAATAATAATGGCCTTCCTCCGTGGATGTATAGATTTTATTCTACTCATGTATAGCCTCATGTTTTTATATTCAAGTATTCTTCGAAACATGAACATTCGACTTTCTCAACTCCTAGATATTTTTATGATCAAAATTTTCATAGATCATTAAATACTTTGATATGAAAGTAAACTTTTACAAAGTTATTCTAGCTTTAGTCTGTTCTCTATCCTTTAAAAAATAATTTATTGATTTCCTAAAATTCTTTTCTTCTCAATTGTTTCACAATTTATTTTGACAAAAATACTCAATTTATTTTCCTTGAATGAAAATATTATTTTCTTTATTTAAATTATATAATAATTAAATCATGTAGAATATTTTTTCATGCATGAAATTCACGTATTAAGATTATCTAATAACACAACCCCCCAACTGAATCCTTGAAAACTCATTTTATGCAATTTATACTTCATAAAGGACACTTGATTCATTCATTATACCATGTGGGATCCTCCTTATTCATATACTAATATTGTGTTTCCTAAAACTCCACTTTATGCACATTACTATGAAAGAACTTATAAATAAAGAGCACAAGTATTTTCAAGATAATCTTCTTTTAATCACATTCACACATTTTCCAATTATGTGAAATTGTATTTGTAAACTACAATAGTCCATCCCATCCCTTCATCATTCTGAGAAACCATGTTAACCGTATATCTCTTCACATATCCAAAAAACATTCCATTCTATGACTTCATACTATCATCACATTATTCATCATGTACTTCATGTGAGAACCTCCATATCTAAGCATCACCATGTATTATATACATTCACCATGTATAGTTTATGCATGAATGAATATTTTCATACTGATTTTTTCATGATGTTCATAATGTACTATTACCTTATCTCGTAGCATCTTCATTACGAACTAACATCAAATAATCACAAACGCCTCCCCTTTACAACAATTTGGTATCCTCATGATCATATCTCAATCACATGGAAATATTATGTACTATCTACCTCAAAACCAACCTCATTCATGAAAAAATCACATGAAATATACGTGGTCAAATTTACTTTACCATTTTTTCATATTGATCTCAAAATTTATTTCATCTCTTATAGTGGTTTTCATATGCCTCGTGAACTTAGGATCTCACCATGAACTCCCACTCATAAATCCTATGAGCTTCACATACTCTAGTGCACGGGAGGTTAAAGATGATGAGTTCATGGTGAATGACATCGTTTTGTTAAAAACTGTGAGACCACACTTATTTACAAATATTTTTAACATGTGACCAGTGATCACTTTTAAAATTAATCCCACATTAGTTTTCATTTAGGTGGTAACATCACTTTATTTGTCTGAGCACTCCCTTATCTACCCAGTGAAGACCACAATGGTGGAATAGGTCTCCCATAGCCTCTGGTGCCTACCCACATGTGAGAGTCTAAAATATATGTGTATTAACCCAAATGATCCATGATTGACTTATACATCTACTTGTGTTTCATTCTTCATCAATGCTCCTCCTTGGAATGACCGATCTTAGCAGGGCTACCCATAAGCTTAGCCCAATTTCATACTAGGCTTCTTGGGTGGCCTAGCTGAGACTTGGTAAAAAAAATTACTTATTCTTATAATAACACTTTTCCAAAATAAAATCCATATTCCCTAAATTATTATACATCATAAATCCTTCCTCAAATATTCTTATCCTCCTCAGAACTCCTATATAATTCTTCATTTCCTTTTTTATTCATCAATTTAAAAAAATCTACCACTTACACCAATCCTCAAACATATTTTAATATTCTTATCATATATAAAATTCTTATGACATCATCCAATCATTGATAATAATTCTAAATCATAGAAAGATTATTCATCTTCACTTATAAATTTATTGTGAACAATATGTTATCTCAAAACACAATTTTCACATGTATTGAGAATTATTTTCATCTCAATAATCATCACATGTAATTTTAGATATGTATCAATAAAAGTAACTCAAGAATCATTATCTCCTTGCATATAAAAGATATTGACACATTGACCATAAATACAATTCATCCAATGGGAACTTAAATTTGAAGCCTCTTTGGGAAATTCCAAGTGTGTTTCAATGAAAAAAAATTGATGGAAAATATAGTCCTTGTGCCCTATATTGGAATTTTTAAGGAAGTTTCATTATTTTTAAAAAATAATTTTTATTAGTAAAGGGGATGTGTGTTCTAGTACATTTTTAATTTTTTGTAACAATTAGATTTTAATTAGATATAAAGGACTTGGAATGTTAATCTAATATGCATGTGAAGTCTCATTTAGCACATTAAAAAGTAAATTGTTTATTTCACCTGATACCCTCATTGATTGCCTCATTATTGTTTCACTAACTATGGTTTAATGATTATTTATGTGATGGATGTACGATGTGGAAAGGAGGTATTCAATTCAATGGTGTTAGAGGTGAGTTATGAGGCATTGATTATGTTTTATTTTGGTAATTATCTTG
Organism: Viscum album; assembly: GCA_963277665.1. Taxonomy (NCBI): domain Eukaryota; kingdom Viridiplantae; phylum Streptophyta; class Magnoliopsida; order Santalales; family Viscaceae; genus Viscum; species Viscum album. The sequence continues at coordinate 349,399,562 of OY728137.1, forward strand.
ATTTCTTGTTCACCTCCATGTTTGGTTGGTCAAAGTAACACATGTTTCTAGGTGGGGGTTTTTGATTCACGTTACCCTAGTTGGTACACACACTGTTATAGTACATATAGTTGTTCTTTGGCCAGGCCTAGTTGGGGAGTTTTATTCTGATGAGGCTAGTATGAGATAATTGGGTGGCTTATGTATTGTTTGATGCAACATACATCAGTTTTTTGTTTGTGTTATTATAGAATTATGACCATATCACTTTATGACCTAGGGATATTCCCATGACACTTGATCCTTTATTGGTGGTTTATATAGTGGGTTTATATCTTATACATACCCCCCCTTTATATTTTTTTATGGCACTATTTACCTAGTCTATTTTGGTTATTCTATCTTATTATCATGGTGTCATATCTTATTATGACCTTATAATTTATAGTGTTTTATTTAAAAATGGTTTTAAATGAGACTATTGTAGAGTTGTTTTAATATAAAAATATAATTTTTTATTTTTACGAATGCATTTTCTATAGATGGTTTTTGAAATGAGGATAATTTGGTTTTATTTTTTCATTTCAAAGGCCCCTACATAAGTTATAAAAGTTGATTCATTTATAAAATAGATATTTCAATTAGTTTCATAAAATAATCATGCATTTCCTTCCTTTTGATTAAAGTAATATGGTTTGGTTTTCTTCAAGCATTATAAAATTTAAAACTTTATTTTCTATTTTATTTTAAAACTAGAATTATTGAACTACTTGATGAAATGAATTGCATAGATTCATTGATGAGATCCTATTAGGAATGTCGGTTCACACCCTGCATACACATTATAGTTTTTTTATTTGGTTTTTATGTTTGATACAGGATCTAGGATCCCTTCAGATAAGTTATCATTTTATTGGGATAATAGTGGTGAGTTGGGATGTGGATGGAAACCATATATTGCATAGAGGTGTCTAAAAATATGGTTCAGGTTTAATTTTTTAATATTTTGGATATTGATTTATTAGACAATATGGTCTTTCTTTATCTATATTATGTTTCTTTCATTATATTTTGTAATGTATTTATTTTTGATTATTTTTATATTTTCTATTTATAAAATAGGTTGAATCATTTTTTTGGTTATGAATCATTTGGTTTAATTGTTTATCTAGTTATTTTTATTTTTATTTGTATAGAAACTCGTTGTTAGACCTTTGGTAAAAGATCCATTATGGATTAAATTTTATTTTAGGGAGAAATCATTCCCAAGGTATATTTATTGATTTCCATGTACTAGTTTCCAACCCATGGGGATTGAGAACTCCTTTCAAGCCTAGTGGTGAGATGGTTCGGGTGATAGGTCAGGTCAGCCCAAGTCAATTTATTATACATCTCTCCTCATATTTCATTCCTTAAATCACTCTTTTAAATATAATGTCATCATTGTTCTATATATTTAATAAATTAATTATTTATTTAATGTAAAATGAGTGGTAGTTGAGAATTTATTTTAATGTTTCCATCATTGAATCAGAATATCCTTCATTAGGTCTATGATTTTGAAAGGAAAATTTAGAATTCTCAAGTGGTTGAGGACATTAACCATGAAGTCAAAATACTATCAAACATTAAAAAAAATGGTTCATTGAATTTGGAATTCCTCTTATCACGAGTATGAGAACATAAGTATTGAAAAATTTATAAAAAAAAATATTTGATTTAGTTACAAAATTTGTTAAAACAAACTCAGTAATAACTTTTATGAAATTAAATTACCAATCAAATGGATTGTGATCTATTTGAGAACATAGGATTTTACGCTTATTTGAACATGGAAGGAAGATCGAATATAAGGGGGTTAGGGGAGGGAGATAGATTAGAAAGTGGGTTGGGGTAGAAAGTGTCAACGGTGATTTCATTGAATATATAAGGGGAACGAGGGGGATAAACAAAAGGAAATGAAGGATCTTGTGTCAATGGAACTATAGTGGGTTATGCATACTATATGATCGAATAAGGGGGATTGTCAAGGGAGAAGGAAATTATGGTGGTAGAGGGGTACCAAATATCATCGATGGAAGTAGTGGGATTAAGAAGAGATAAGGGGATCAAGGAGGGAAGTTGGGTTTTTTTAACAATATATGGTCATAGTTTGAACTGTGTGTCTATATGATAAAACTATCACAGTGGTTCTAACCATGTAAGTAAACATTCATATACCCTTGATTATAGTAAACCATGGATAGTAGTGATATATATCCATTATTTATTTAAACCAGTGGCTATAGATTTTATATATAGATAATATTTAAAAATTATTGGCTACAAATTCTTATTCACATGAATTTGTAAATTATAGAGATAAATACCTAGAGAAATATTCTTGTTTTTATAGTGACGTGATGTTTTCATATACTTGGTTGAATAAAATATAACATGTTTTTATGTTTTTTTTTTCAATATAATTAGATAATCGAGCATCAAATGAGTTATTTAATGCATGATTAACATGTTTGATGTGTTATGTCAATACTTGATGTCATGGATGAAGGGGTTATATGAGTGTACATATTACTAATGGAGATCACAAAATAACCCTTTGATACTTTAGTAACATTGATTTGTTACTAGATAATGCTATTTTATTATGATTATGGATTTAGAATTCATAATCACCCAAAATGTTGTAGAGTACAACAAGGCCCCACATATGCCTGTGTAAATTTGGATTTTTTTGGAATAACATTTTTATTTAAAATCTGAAAGATCCAATGGGATTAATTTATGTCCAAAAAGGTTTTAAAAAATATAAAAATATTGTTACATAAAATCCAAAGAAAAGTCATAAATCCATTAATTTCATGAGACTTTAATAAAATGATAGTTTTTTATTTATTTTCCATGAAATCCATAAGAATTAAAAATAAGTTTACCTTTGATTGTGTATTATATTATTTGTGAAATGTGTGTGCAATATGAGATAATTCATTGATATATTTTATGATACGATCTCTTAAACTAAGCTACCACTTGTGTACATCATGTAATGATGTGGAAGAGAGTTACCATTGTGTTAAATGAGTATTGAAATGTTCAACATCGCATGAAGCTTGTTGGGTTTGTGAAAAAAAATGTTTCAGAATATTAACATTTAGTGCATTGATCACATAATTTTTTTGTAAATGTTTAAACACACCTAGGATCCTTATTTTTCAATTTAATTAGTGTTATAAAATGGGAACCAAACAATATATCCTTGACACATGTTTCTTAGTGAACTCACTTTGACCGAAGTTTTATCAGTATCTTCATTTTTTGATTAAAAAATGTCGTTACCTATGTTGTGGGGCATACCACATTCAAAACCCGAAGGAATTATTGATTTAAGATATGTTTCATGAAAAAACATAAAATTTTAAATTGTTTAAATGGAATTATTATTTGAAACCAAATTGAAAATAAATTCTATTTAATCCAAATTACAAGAATAAGGAAATGATTTAAACAACAATGGGAATTTAAAAAAATCGTAAATTTTAATTTCAATAATAAGAGAATAAAAAATCTGGAAATGAAATCAATGAGAACCAATAATATACAATAATGGAATGAAAACAGTAAAGTAAAGTGGAAAATGAACACAACGATTTATGTGTTATAGTGTAAGTGACCTATATGCACGGGGTAGGGGCATTAGGGTTTTCTCTATAAATAAAACAAGTAGAAATTACAAGGTGGATGTGAGAAAAATGAAAGAAGAGAAACAACCCAAATACAATCTATACAATAGGAATGAAATTGAAGGAAAAGAGATCCACTTACAATATCGATTTCTTTTACCCAGAACTTGAATCTAAGCCTCTGAGACCACGTGAAGATGAAGTCAATGTACCGGTATACAAGCCACAAGATGCCTAGATCCAATCTATGTGCCTTCAACACATAAGGAAAAACCATTGTCGAACTATCCTCAATCATTTTTTCTCCTCCACATGAAATATCGCCACTAGTTTTATCATCATCTCTCAATCACAGAACCACCTTTTATCCAATGGAAACCTGAACCATCATCCTATCTTTTATGCACAACCCCATTGAACCTTATGATCAACAACTCATCTACTCTCAGAACAATCACTTCACCACTTATTGATCGAAAACTCTCTTCAATTGGGAAGAGTTAGGTTAGAATACCCATGAAAATTGAAGGAGTTTGTTGCAACGGCTCAATAGAATTTGTAATGGATAGGTATAAATCCTCATACCCTAACTACCAAAAATCAATAAAAAAGAAAACAAAATAACCCATGTAAAAGTTATTTTAAAATATTATGTAAGGGTAGTGCCCAAGTAAGGGTTACAAACCCACTGTGTAAGGGTGATCTATTATGTAAGGGTCCCATAGTATTTACTTAAGGGTATCAAGCACTATTTAAGGATATCATAGCACTTATGTATGGTTACAAAGAACTATGTAAAGGTGTTGTGTATGTAACGACCCAAAGTTTTCAATGGAAATTTTCTTCTTATAATTATGTCATATAATCACATTAAATCACAACATAATGAACTAATAAGTGCTATGTGACCTCTAAACCTAAGTTTTTCACTTCTGTATTTTGAATTTTGAAAATCTGACATACACGGTTGTGATCAGTAAGTTATTTGGAGTCTAATATGACCAACTTATTTTTTTAAAAATGTAACATACCCTTATGAATAGTAATGTTACCCTTATGAGTAGTGACATACCCTAATGAATATATACCTTACCTATGAAATTATATAAATAAGATTTAAGTGAAAGTATTATCACTACTGGAAATATGACCTTTCCCAACGCTTTTATACCAACGGTTCATAAAAACCGTTGGTATAGGTTACCTTTCCCAACGGTTTGGCTAAACCGTTGGAAAATCCCACTTTGAAGCCACCTTTCCCAACGGTTTGGCCAAACCGTTGGGAAAGCCCACATTGTGGCCACCTTTCCCAATGGTTTTGGAAAACCGTTGGGATAGGTATACCCTTTCCCAACAGTTTGTCCAAACTATTGGGAAAAGTCCACTTTGTGGACATCTTTCCCAATGGTTTGGCCAAAACCGTTGGGAAAGGGTATACCTATCCCAACGGTTTTCCAAAACTGTTGGGAAAGGTCCCCCACAAATCAACCTTGCCCCAAAATCAAAATCCAGAATCAAAATCTATACCAACGGTTTTGACAACCGTTGGTATAGATACTTTGATTTTTTATCATTTCTTCTTACCCAAAACATTATATAAATCAAAATTTAAAATCATTATGAGAATACATATATATATTTATGTAATTATATTCACAAAAGTCATGTTATGTTAGTGGTTAAGTCGTTGAATAATAAACTAGGGGTCCTGGGATCAAATCCCAACGAATGTTTTTTTTTTCGAAATACATATACCAACGGTTCCATAACCATTGGTATAGATTTTCATATTAATTATACCAACAGTTTCCAAAACCATTGGGATAGGTCTATACCAACGGTTTTGGGAAAATCGTTGGTATAGACCTATCCCAACGGCTTACTTGGCAACGGTTTGGAGGCCTATACCAACAGTTCCAAACCGTTGGTATAGGTTAGTTTTCCAGTAGTGTATGTACCTATATTTTGAAATAAGTAAATAAATGTTTTAAAACTGTTCTTTTAGAATAAATTTTTATTTTAATTAAATATTAAATTAAGCATATTTATAAAGTTATTTATGAAAAATGGATTTCATTTTTGGATTCTACATGTCAAAAAATAGTTAAGGTGAATTTTTGGAATTTTTCTAAAATACTTGATTTTTTGGTGAATAGTAAAATACATTAATTTACCGTATTAATTCATTATAATTTAAATCCAATATTCCTAAAATAATAAATGAAGTAAGCACCCAAATCTCTAACTAACATGTATTTATTACTATTATAGGTTGTGGTATACTCACTATTTCTTATCTTCTGAAGAAATAATAAATTAATGATTATAATATTATGAAAACCCTCCTCCCCTCCACAATAAATACCACTCATCCTTACCTCTTCTCTTCACTCCTATAAATACTTTTGGCTTTCCAATATTCTGCCTCAATCTCTTCCCAAGATACTTACCCATTTCAAATATCCCCTAGTCTCTTCAAAATACCAAATCATCTCCCTTTAAGAAGGCTCTCAAGGAAGATTGATTCAAGAGATAAATTCCTCTTTTCTTTTCATTCTTTTTCTTTTCAAGTTCATTGGTTTTATTTTCTATCCTTACCTCTACTCATAAAATGTTATGAAAACTCTAGTACCTTACATGTACTGAAATTTTTTTATGATAATAGAATAAATTATTATCATCTCTCCTTTCCCCACCTTTTATTTGAAAGAAATGAAAACACCGTTTGACATGTGTTTATTTAGAACAATCAAGGACGATGAGTTATCAATTTCCATTACCGTCTTCAAATATGGTCATAAAAAAATTTCATAGTTTAACCAGACCATAATATATGTATTATTACTCATATATGGTTCTTTAATACTTTTTTACACATGGTTTTGGTTTATAAAACAAAATGTGTTCTTTGTGTTCAAAAACCGCCAATTAACCCAAAAGGTTGTCACTAAAGTTTTATATAATGATTCAACTTCACTTAAAGTAACCAAATTAAGTTTTCAACCATTTAAACTTCTGGATGTTCAATAATAAAATACAACTTCAATTTTTTACAACCACCTTCATCATACATGTTTATTCGAACATGAACCGGTCATTAAAACCAAGCAAGTAAACAGACCCAAACAATGAAATTGAACCTATTAACCGATCAAAATGGGTATAAATGAACTTAAAAGGGTTGTAATAAATATTTTACATATATAATAGGTTATATAATTATTAATTAATGAACATAATTTTACTACTTAGGTCATTAAGATCAAGGGAAGATCGCCACCGGACTTAAGGTAAGGGATCCTCTCCATTTCACTTTTATTCAAGAATGTCCTCTATGTTGTTCCATTTTATGTGTAATACCTAATGATGGGGTATGATTTCTCACCTCACCCATACTTCCCTCATGATTTATAAGTGATGATAAATCCCATACTCTCTCATGAATCCCTTTTATGTACACCCAATACCATGACAATAATCCGTAAGGAATTCTACCCGAACCGCCTTTACTCCTTCGGGTTACTCTATCGTTCCTTTTTATCCAAATTAAGTCATCTTTTATTTTTATGTAAAACTTATAAATTATGTTTATATGCTTTAAAATCATGTTTCAAGATCCATAAATCATTCTATTTTAGGGATGTACATTCTTTTAAGTGAACCCCTCCTCGATAATACCCATTATGAAAAATCATTTTAAGGGAACTTCCCAAATTTCTTCCCAATTTCAAATGCACTCTATCCTATATATTAAGGAATAATTGTATTTATAAAATAAGTTTTTTTATTATTAAAACATTATTGTTTCACTTCTGGTTTTATATAAAATATTGTTCCATTTTCTATTTTAAAAGCTCTATATCATTTTCCTTAAAACCGCACAAAAATGTTTTAATGCTAAAATTTCTCAAGTTCATTTCTTATATGTTGTCACTTCTAGTTGACATTAATTACCATTATATATTCCTATTTTACCTTATGATCTTCATGTATGTTCTAATCCTTTCTTTCATGGACACTTTCAGGATACTCCCTTTGGTTATGCTTTATGTCATGATTATGGTATCCAATTCTTTCCATGGGTAGCCCTTATGTTTCTGTTCGATTGATTATGTATGATTATTTATATGGAAAACATATCCATGAAATTTAATATGGGTTCACCCAGATAGTGCTCCAATTAATTGGGTAATGTTGAGTCTCATGAGATGATTATTTGTGATAGTCTTGGCGGTTAGTCTTGGCTTGTGCTACTATGTGCAACGGTCTTGGCGGTTAGACTTAGATTGTACTTTTATGGGAAACAGTCTTGGTGGTTAGATTTGACTCATAATAAATCCATGTTTTATGTTTCTTCCACAATTATATGATTCCATGTTTAAATGATCCCATGTTTATATGTTATGATTCTATATGTTACGTGCCTTTTTATATCACCATGTTATGCCTTCTAACCCATGTACCAAAGCTTTATTCTTATGTTTATTTCCTTGCTGGTATTTTTAGCTCATCCCTTTGTACATGTGATCCCCGGGGTACCCTATGTAGATTTAAGGGATCAAAGGAAGTTAGTATCTCTTTATGAATAAAAAAAGAGATGAAATATTTAGTTCCATGTTTTCAGTTTTATGTATCTAGTCTTTGAAGACACTAGACTTCAAGATCCTTGGATTGTACTCTGATGTATAAATATGCTTAAAATAATGTGATGTTATATGGAAAAGGTTAGGGTATCTATAGCGTAAGGGTACCCAACACTTGTATAAGGGTTCAACAGGTTAGACCCCCACTGTATAACAGTGCACTGCTTCTATGTAAGGGTCAACAACCACTTGAGTAAAGGTAAGTCACCTGATACACAAGCTACATAAGGGTAACATTGAACTTACTGTAAGATTTGGTATCCTAGAACCAACTGGTTTTACTTTTATTACATAGATATTTAATATATTATTACATATTGTTCATTATTCTTCATGACTATGATGTAATAATGTTCTAGAGTATTTGTTACATTGATAAGGTCATGGCAGTTCCCCGCTATGATGAGAACCTTGAAATGATATAACAATATTCTTAAATATAGTTTTGAGGTTGAATGACATACTATGATCGAACACATAACATGCAGACCGTCAGGCGTGAGTACTCGTAAGCATATAATACTTCCTCTCATGAAGTTCGCACTTGGAAATCTCTAAGATGGGAGATTATGAGAACAGACCCGCTTGTAGGAATTCTTCATGTTTTGGTGTCATCGGATATTTCTATCTGAGAGCATGTGTAATGATCCTTAGACATTAATATTATCATTAATATGTGTCACGACTCACACACTTTGATTTACTAATGAAAACGGTCATGCAGACAGTTGGTGGGAAGTAGATTACATTGGGTGCGTCACGAGTGGCATGTTATTAATGGATAATTTGAGGAAGGATTTGTCCCTTCCATTTATGGAAGTTGATATCTCATCCCTTTTATTGAAATAGAACCATCTTGTGAAATTACATGGCTATTTTTTAATGATGATTTTATTTCAGGTAGTCAAAGAATGACGTATCAAGCATAAAAGTTGATGACACTATCATGAAACCCGCTTGATGAGATATTGCGACAAAGGGATTATATTACACAGTGAGCGTTCGTATGTGGATGTCATTTTTGTGAATTTAAGTTCTTTCTCTTGGGTTCCTTGACCCGTTTCTAGATAGTACTCTTGAACTTTAGGCAATCCCACATAATGCCAATGAGAAAGAATCCTTGAGGGTTACACACTAAGTGTTTTTGATGGTCTCGGTTAAATTCTATTTGAATTTAATTAATGAAATAAATATTATTCTCAAGACCATGGAATAATTTTATTAAAGTTAAAATGATCACATAAATTAAATTAAATATATTTATTTATTTTATTAAACATTTAATAAATATTTATTTACTAGTTTGTAAATAAAATATTTATTTAAGGGAATAAATTATTTATTTATTTATTCGGGTGTTCAATAAATGGAAGTGGAGTTCGAGCGGACCAAGGTCGGTTTGGTAGTAAAATAATTATTTGTAATATGGTAAATAATTATTTAACTAGTTGTCACAAGTTAAAATAATAATGACACTTCTATTATTTTGTGACGCGGAATTTTAATTTATAATTCCATTTTTCACAAGTTGGCGCACTATGAATAATGACGCAGTATTATTATTATGGGCATGGGTTTTCTCTAAGTTCATTAATGTATTTAATTTTTGCTATGAAATTAAATATTTTAACTAAAATTCCATGTATATAAATAGACAAGTAGGCCTATTATGCCATAGACCACACCACATTCCTGGTGAATTGAGAATTGTTGAGCCAAAAAATTTCTCTATCGAATCCTCTTCTCTCCCCTATCAAGAATGAGAGATGTTTATCAAGGCTTAAGAACAAGAGAACAAGAATGACCAACACAAGACACTCACTTCACCGTGCTAGCACCCGGAGAATGAGCGGTGTCGATCGGAGGCCATTAGAGCATGTGTGGATCACCACTAGTGGGATTCTAGTTTGGATCCTTACAAGCACAATGAGATAATCTAGAAGGGTCATTCCAGACGATCAACATCATCAACGAAGAAAAATACCAAATATCCAGGTATTATTTTTCTTTATGAAATTAATTAAATTAATTATAAACATGATGTACAAGATCCTCTCTAAAGGTTTCGGATCTCTTTATTTTTTATCTAAATCTTTGATTATATTACATGGAGACTGGCGTTCATCGTCGTATTGATCCCAAAATAATCATTGGTCATGGTGAAAATTAAAGTTGGGTGTCGTCCCAACCATGTTTCCCCTGCGCCCAGAACCTTCAAGTGGTATCAGAGCGGTTACATCATAGTTTATAATTATTTAAATATTTCGTTGATGAATTACACATTTAATAATTTAGTTGTTTCAATTCAAGTTAATCGTTCTGCAAATCTGAATCTCGAGATCTATTCCTCCTCTTTCGTTTCTCGTTCACCTTACAGAAATGATATTTTTTTTAATTTTGATTAAAATAAAATAGAGGATCTCATCTGAAGGTTCCAAAGCTTCCTGGTCATACAACACCAGAACACGTGGCGTGTATTAGGTAGTACATGTCGTGTAGTCAACATTCAATGCATCGGAACGGTCTTCCAAACCAAGTTGTGTGTTAAAGTCTTTCTAAGTCTTAAATGACTCTATGTGTTGACCAAGAATAGGTGGCACATGGTTTCCAGATTACACACTATGTGGCCCAAATGGACACGACGTGTAGTCCCTTCAGGTTAGGGTTGGACCGTGTACCCGTACACGGCTTGCCCGGCTGGAGACCATGTAATGAGGAACTATACTATGTGTGGCCAACTGGACATGCTGTGTACTTCGAAGATTTCTGAATCACACTCGCACAATGTTTCCCCAGGCATGTACTTCGGATGGACGGTGAACAATAGTACATGCCATGTAGTTGGAACTACACATCGTGTACTCATCCAAATTATACAGATTTATTAAAATTTATTATTATATTATAAAAACCCTTGAGACGCATACCATCATGGGGGCGTAAAGCTGAGGCACAACACATGATAGGTGTTTTATATATATGTGTTTAATTTAACATCTGCATAATGTTCATTTATACTCATTAGGTAGTTATGAATCGGAATTCACTAGGTTTCCTCTAAGGTACAAGTTATGTACAAAGATAATTTTAAATGAATTTATTTTTTTAAAATTATGATGGATGAGAATCTCAAGGAAATTCAAAAAAGGATTTAAGATAAAAGGATTGATTAATTAAAGATGATAATTATTTGACTCAAGCATGATTTATCATAAACAATAATGATTAAAGAATTGAATTTTAGTTTTATTTATGAGTAAATATCATTGCATGTATGGATGATTGTGATCTAGACCAATACCTTTGTTTGTGGATGGTTTCTTCTAATTTATTTATTGAATTAAATTTTTTGGCCTGCGAGCCTTCTCCTCATTTATTTGTAGGACCTGCATGCCCAAGGTTTCTTTTATATAAAACCCCCTTTTACCCCTCACCTACATGTGAGTTAAGAAAATGGCATATGTAATGGATGGAACCACCACGCTAGTGTAGGCGGTTCAAGCTGGAGCTGAGACGAAACTAATCCCAGGAGATAGAGAGGTGGATAGGTGGAAGCTGTAAACACTAACCCAAAAGTTTCAAGGTGTTTCTCCCCTAGAACGGGGTTAGTTTATCAACCACAAGATAAACTAACCATTAGAAAAGCTCATGATCATGCCATTTTACTTTATTTTATTTCTATCATTTTCATGGTTTATCATTATGGATCTGTTGTTTCAATCACATAATTAATGAATTAAACAATAATACAAGATGGAACTAAAATAAACCAGACTTATGCATAAATATAATCAAGACATGGTTAATCACTTAAGTAAGTTCCACTTAATATTAATAAGCATGTGATAATAATAAATTCACGCATAATATATAAACATCCCTTAAATAAAATATTAAGTCAGACCAAGCCTTCTGTTACTTGATTAAGGGAAAAACTCAATAAAACTATGTGTTTGACCAACCCTTTTTGGACACTTTCTTTTTATACAGGAAGCCCTTATGAAAGGTTTAGGGTTGACTTAACCATACTACATCAAGAGGAGTATCCCTTTCTAGACTTACTGTAATATTGGAGGTAAGAGTTGAGGAAATCCAAAGTCATGATTTCAGGATTGGGGAGTCCATTAAACAGATCAAGGAGCTGGAAGCCCATAGTTGGCAAAGACCTGCCTACCTAAATACCTTCTAATAGCTTGACCAACCCTTGTTGGGGTTATGCGAAGGGGAATATGGATTCTTTCCACTAGAATGTCATGGAAACTAGACATTCTGAGTTCAATGGTGAGGGTCATTGAGACTTGATAAAATAGTGGGAGACTTAATAAAATTTATTATTTCTCATAAAATGTAATCAAGAAAGTACTAACGATCTGCTCTTTTAATTGTAGAATAAAAATGACAAGCTCGTCAACCACATTATCCCTACGATCAATTTTTGATAAATAAAACATCCTCACCAGCAGTAACTTCCAAGAATGGTTTAGATGCCTTCAGGTTATCTTATGTCGTGAATGGAAGTCTTACATTCTGGAGTCAGCATTACCTAATCTGCCTGCTAAAGAGATGAGTGATGAGGATTTCATGGTCTATGGAAAACATATGAACGATGCGTTCGACATTCAATGTTTGATGTTATCATCAATGTCTAGTGATCTCATGAAGTCTCATGAAAACATGGATGCTTGTAGCATGATCGATCACCTCTGTGGTCTTTACTAAGAGAGATAAAGATTGGAAAGTTTTGAGATATCTAAGGCACTCTTTCAGAGTAAGCTTGGAGAAGGTCCCCTGACTGGACCTCATGTAGTCAAGATCATTGGCTACATTGAGCGCCGGGAAGTTCTAGGGTTTAAACTCCCTGAAGAACTGGGCACCGATCTCATTCTCACATCACTCCCTCAAAGATTCTCTAACTTTGTTGTCAATTTTAATATGAACAACATTGAGAAGTCTCTATCTGATCTTCTTATCCTCATTCTCCAAGTGGACAAAGATATGAAGCACGAAAAGTATTCTGTCCTTATGGTGAATAAGAGGAAAGTGAAGGAGAAGATATTTAATCCCAAATATTCTTAACGGCCTTCCAAGAAAAGGAAGATCAAAGGGGAGGCAAGGGAACAAGAGGTTTTTTGTTTCGCATGTGGCAAGAAGGACCAATGGAAGAAGAACTACACCCAGCCTAAAATGCAAAGGGAAGCTTCAGGTGCATTAGTTATCGAATAAAATATGTATGTTTCTACAAATTGGGTATTAGATACTGCTTTTGGTTCTCACATATGTATCCAAATACAGGAACCAAGTAGATTCATGAATATTGATCGAGGAGAGGTAGATCTATGAGTAGCCAACAGAGCCAGACTTTCTGTTGTAGCTATTGGGGACTACCACCTCATGTTGCCAACTGGGATGATCTTGGTGTTAAAGGGTTGTTTTTAGGTGCCTTCTGTAACCAAAAACATAATTTCTATATCCAGAACAGATATAGATGGATTTTCATTCAAGTTTGGAAATATATATTTCTTCTTTTATAAAGATAACATTTGTTTTGGTAGGGTACATTTATACAACAGTCTTTATGTGTTGGATTACACAAACCATGTAATGGAAATAGTTGACAAAGATACTTCGCATGACTCATACCACACCCAAATTTGGAATCACCAGTTAGGTCATGTAAATGAGAAACACTTGACAAAGTTACATCAAGATAGATATTTATATTTCTTTGAACTAAAACCACTTGGCATATGTCATGAATGTTTACATGGAAAAATGACTAAATCCCCATTTGGTGGGAAAGGTGAAAGGGCTAAAGAGCTTCTTGAATTGGTTCATACCAATGTATGTGGACCATTTCCAGTTGAAACAAGGGGTGGGTACTCATACTTCATAACTTTTATGGATGATTTTAGTATATATGGATTTATCTACTTAATGAGGTATAAGTCGGATTCCTTTGATAAATTCAAGGAATACAAGAACGAAGTTGAGAACCAGCTTGGTAAGAAGATTAAGAAACTTTGCTCAGACCAAGGTGAGGAATATCTTAATCAGGATTCTATTGATTACTTATGAGAGTTTGGGATCCTATCCCAACTCACTCCTCCTTACACACCTCAATGGAATGGTTTAATTGAAAGGAGTAACCGCACCTTGTTGGACATGGTGAGATCAATGATGAGTCATGCAAGTATTCTATTATCCTTTTGGGGGTATGAATTACAAACAGCGGAACACATACTAAACCAAGTACCAACTAAATTGATAAATGGTATTCCATACAAGTTCTGGAGTGGAAAAAAATCCATGTTATCGAATTTACATGTGTGGGGTAGCGAATCATTTTTTAAGGCCTCTTCATGTAACAAACTCGCACCCGGAGGCACAAAGTGTACCTTTATAGGATACCCCAAGGAAACTAGGGGATATTACCTATACAACCCCTCATAAATAAAATTTATAGTGGATAGACATGCCATATTCCTTGAGAGGGAGAACATCTCTAAAATATGTAGTGGGAGAAAGATAGGCTTCGATGAAGTCGAGGCTCAAGGTACACAAGAGTTGGTACAAGAACAGGTTCCACAAAGCTCTGTGGAAGAAGAATCTATTCTAGAGACACAAGTACTACGTAGGAGTACAAGAGAGGTTAGAGACTCGAAATGGTACATTTTTCTAGTTACTGAGGATGGTGAATCATTATTAGTTAATAATAATGATCCTCTAACCTACAAGAAAGCAGTAAGTGGCACAGATGTTGCCAAGTGGAAAGAAGCCATGAATTCTGAAATGGATTCCACGTACCAAAACCAAGTCTATATTTTGGTAGATCCTCCAATTGATGTAAAACATGTTGGTTGAAAATGGTTATTCAAGAAGAAACTAGACATGGAAGGATAATTCAGTACCTATAAGGCACGACTAGTTGCAAAAGGGTTTAAATAGTGTCAAGGAATTGACTACGATGAAACCTTATCACCAGTTGCAATGCTGAAATCCATCATAATTCTACTTGTCATTGTGGCTTACCATGACTATGAGATTTGGAAAATGGATGTCAAAATATCATTCCTTAATGGGAACATTCAAGAATATGTCTACATGATACAACCTGAAGGGTTTGTGACTCCAAAGGATTCTAATATGGTATGCAAGTTGCAAAAATCCATTTATGGATTAAAGAAAGAATTCAGATCATGTAACATCCATTTTGATGAATTCATAAAAGAATTTGGTTTTATCAAGAATGGATTTGATCCTTGTGTATACAAATGGTTTAGTGGGAGTGCAGTCATTTTCCTAATATTATATGTTGATGACATATTACTTATTGGAAATGAGATACAAGTCATACAGTCTATTAAGGAATGGTTGAATCAATTCTTCTCCATGAAAGACTTGGGTGAGGAAGCGTATATTCTTGGGATCAAGATCCATCGTGATAGATCCAAGAGATTATTGGTCCTAAGTCAAAGTACATACATTGATAAGATACTGAAGAGATTTAGTATGGAATAATCCAAGAGGGGATTGTTTCTAGTGTCACATGGCATTCATCTTTCCAAGAAAATGTGTCCTCAGACATGTGAGGAAAGAAAGATAATGGAAAGGACTCTATATCCATTATCGATTGGGTCAGTCATGTATGACATGCTATTTACTAGGATGGATGTCACCTATGCATTGAGTGTGGTAGGATGATATTAAGCTGACCCAAGTGACTTTCATTAGATGGTAGTCAAGACTATCCTAAAGTATCTGAGGCATACTAAGGATGTTGGGAAAAAATCCCTCAAGGTATCATTGAAGTATTTTTGAGGTGATTGTGTTTGTTGACAAAGTGGACATCTGAGTAGTGATTGTTGACAAAGCAAAACAATGACATACAAATTTGTTGACAAAGATGATTTCATGGTGGAATGTTGAGTTCAAGAGATGAGGTCAACGATCCATGTTTGATTCAAGAACATCGATAAAAGGAATGGATTATTTGGAGGCGGTACAAAAGAACAGATACAAGGTGGCGCCATTTTCCAGTGTTTTCCAAATTTTAGGGCCTGAAAATTGGAAAATGAAGAAAAGTGTTTTTGGCAAAAGGACTTGCGTGCCGAGGACTTGGAGTATAGGAAACTTGCGCGCCATATGTTTTTCAAGATCAGAAGATCAAAATATGGCAAAGTAAAGAGGTCCGCGCAAGTTTGGGAGTTGGTCGCGCAAGTGTCTAAAATGACAGGGGACTTGCGCGCCGAAACTGGGTCGTGCAGGTGACTTGTGCGCCATCGCGCAGGGTGGTCAGGTTGCCTATAAATACTGGACCACCCCTCCTCATTTTGAACAGAGTTCAACACTTTGAGAAATCAGAGCTCCCGTCGCGCAGGTGTGGTGATCGCGCAAGTGGTGAGTGTGGGTCACGCAGGTGAATTTGCACGCCAGTAGTTGAAGTTGTGCGCCGGTGTTAGAAGTTGCGCGCCGGTTGGCAGTTGCGCACCAATATTGGTTTGGGCGTAAAAGGAAGAGAGTCTCGCAAGTTTGGAGTTGAGGAAGCTTGAGTCGCGCAAGTGTCTGAGGAGGACTTGCGCGCCCGTTGTGACTTGCGCGCCGATACTTGCGCGCCGAGATTGACTTGCGCGCCAAGTAAGGTTTTGTTCCAGCAGTGCTTCTCGTACTGCGTGGAAGCTGGTATGTTGCCCGATACCTTCGGTGCAAAGAGATATTCATCTACGGGTGAAATTTGTACTTCAACAGAGCATCTACACACAGAGGAAGATGCATTCATTCATGCAAATGAAGAGACCTACAGGTCTATAAACTGTGAGTGGATTCCTTCCAAGAGCAGTGAGCTTAGGAAGAGGAAGAAGGTGATCCTCTCCACCGGCAGTGAGCCGGAGAGAGAGAGAAACAGGGAGTGACCCTTGGGAAAGAAGTGAGCTGACCCTAAACTTGTAAAGGTAGTGAGCTTGGGCTTAGAAGTGATCTAGCCCGAACCTTGTAATCCACAGCTAGTGAAGATTAGTGGAATTTGGTACGACCGGAAACTTGTCGGCGTATGCTCCGTGGACGTAGCCCTTTGCGGTGAACCAAGTAAAATTGTTGTGTCCTGTGCATACTTCGCTTTCTATTTACTTTGTGCAACAGGAAAAAGAGAGAAGAGAGTTTTTCTCAACAGCGAAACAAGATCAGAACGGGAATTAATTTTAAATTAGTCATACCCTGATTCACCCCCCCCCCCCCCTCTCAGGGTATTCATACTTGTGGACCTAACAATTGGTATCAAAGGGAAAGGTTGACAGTTTCTCTTCTCTCAAATAGAGGTCACTAATCATAGAGGGATTCCGATCTTCGACGGATGTAATTTTCAGATATGGAAGAATCAAATGCAACACTATTTCCGATCTTTGGGAATAGATGTGTTTTCAGCAGCTATGCATGGTATCACAGCTGATATTACTAGTGGTGCATTATCAGAAGCTGAGAACAAAGAGTTGGATGCTGATTCCAAAGCAATCAATGCCTTAGGGGGAGCCCTCTCTAATCCCATATATACAAAGGTGATGTCATGCAAAACGTCACATGCCATGTGGGAAAAGCTTTTGAATATTTATGAAGGGGATACAAAAGTTAGAGAGGCAAAGCTGCAAGTGTTGTGGAACAAGTATGAAGATCTCAGAATGAACCCGAATGAGTCTGTTGATGCATTCTTTGACAGGGTAAATGCTGTGGTAGAAGACATGCGGGGTCTTGGAGAAATTATCGAAGACACTAAAATCGTAAAGCGCATCTTGAGAAAGCTTCCACCTCGGTTCAATCCGAAAGTTTCTATCTTGGAAGATAAAGATCCGAAAGAGCTGACATTGGATAACCTACACAGCACTCTTGTTTCATATGAAATGAGAAATGATGACAACGATGCTGTGGAAAAGGGGAAATCCAAAGAGGTGGAATTTAAGGCCATGAAGTGGCTCACTATTGAAGATTCTCAGGAGGATGAAGAGTCAGATGAGGTGATGTCGTTCCTTTCTTCAAATCTGCAAAGAGGAAAAGGAAATTTTAAAGGGAAACTTCCACTAGCATGCTTCTGATGTGGAAAGGTTGGTCATCTTGCTGCAAGATGCCCCAAAAAGTTTCAACAAGAAAGCGATGAAGATGAAGTTGATATTCCCATGAAAAAATCTTCAGCCTATGTGAAAGGGAAGAAGCAGTTCAAGAGAAATTTCTTTAAGAAGAAGAATCTTCTTTCCCAAGAAATAGACAGTTCAGCTGAGTCTGAGGGTGAAGAAGTTGAAGAGATAGAAAAATGCAAAGACCGTGGACAAAATGCGATGGTGGCTGTTGCCAGTAGTGCTCTAGAAAAGAAAGAAACTGAAACTAATGAAGAAGAAGAAGAAATTGAAGGGAGATTTGACATGGAATCTAAATTAGAAGAAGCTCTTAAAGAGATAGATGTTTGGCGAGCAAAAACAAAGAAAGCAAACAAGATAGTACGTGATGCCAAACTCTACATGAAACAACAAGAAGAAGAGAAGTCTGAGCTTGAGAGAGAAATTGAAAATCTTAAGTCTTCCAGGCCAGAGCACACAGAAAAGGTTGATGAGCATAAGCTCAAGCTTGAAGAGTAGAAAAGGGAGATCGATTGCTTGAGTCGAAAAGTGAAAGATCACGTCAAGCGTATTGAAGAGCTTGAAGAGGAAGTTGTCGGTCTGTGGAGAAAAGTTAAATACCAGGAAGAACCTTTGAATCCCAACCCATTCTTGGGAAATCAGGTCTTTACGAAGACTGAAAAGAAGAAATAAGAGCCCAGTAGTTCAGCAGGAAAGAAGCAGCAATTGAACTCATAAGTTAAGGCTGATTCATGGCTTAATCAGAAACAAAAATCTATGGCAGTTGAAGTCAGACTGCAAGCACCTGTCCCGAAATTGAAAGTGGATTTGAGCACAAAGCAGAATCATAATACTCAGAGATCCAAAGGGGAAACTCGTAGTGCTGAAGTAACACGAAGGAATGCACCTTATATCAGGTGTTATTGTTGTGGAAAGATGGGACATTCACAGTATGTGTGTTCCATAGAAAAAAGATATCGAAGGGAACAAGAAAAGAGATGGCATCCAAACATAGAACGGTTTTCCAGAACATATTTTGAAGGACACTATTTTTGTTGTGGAGGATTTGGACACATGGATAGGTACTGCACTCCGACCATTCAGAAAAATGTGCCAAAGCAGAATCAAAATGTTCGCAAGCAGCAGATCAGTAAACCGACAAGTGAGTTAAAATTTCAGAACAGATTTGAAGTTTTGCAAGATGAAGCTGGTCCATCATACTCTGAGAAATAACAGAAGACTCAATTCATGCCGAGTATGAAAGAAAAGGTATGGACCAGGAAGAAGAAAATTGAGAAGGTCGTAGTTGCTGAAATTGCCCTTAAAGCATCAGATCGTTCTGGTGTTTGGATCCTTGACAGTGGTTGCACATCCCATATGATGGGTAATAAGGATATGGTTACAGGCATAAAATATGACAAATAAGGAGTTGTCAAATTTGGAAATGATGAAGGCCTGAAGATTGTTGGCTCAGGAAAAGCCAAGTTTGGGGGCAAAGAAATGAGACATGCTGATGTCTTGGTGGTAGAGGGTCTCAGTCATAATTTGCTTAGCGTCAGTCAACTATGCGACTCTGGGCACTCTATCCTATTTACCAAGAAGATAGGTTTTGTTAAAGGAAAATATGGAATAGTAATTCTTCAGGGAAAACGAACAAAGGGGAATCTTTACCTTGTAAGTGGGGAAGAAGATTCATGCCTTTTATCCAAGGAAGAAGAAAATCAGCTATGGCATAAGCGACTTGGTCATCTATGTCAACCATCTATGGAAGATCTGGTAAAGTGTGATGCTGCTAGAGACCTTCCCAAACTATCACGTGATCGCACTCATACGTGTGATGCTTGTCAACAAGGGAAGATCATCAGGAAGACATACCGGCCAAAGGAACAAAAAGCAACTCGAGTGCTCGAATTGGTGCATTCTGATGTATGTGGACATATCTCACCTCGAGCTATAGATGGGAAAAGGTACTATGTTCTTTTCATTGATGACTATATCAGAATGGCCTGGGTATTCATCATTACCCATA
The DNA here is from genome assembly GCA_963277665.1 of Viscum album. Classification (NCBI taxonomy): domain Eukaryota; kingdom Viridiplantae; phylum Streptophyta; class Magnoliopsida; order Santalales; family Viscaceae; genus Viscum; species Viscum album. The sequence goes on from OY728137.1 coordinate 349,419,990, forward strand.
AGACAGAGGTGTTCAGTTGCATAAAGCAATACAGGAGGGAATCAGAAAAGATTCTTGGGCAGAAAATTTTGAAGTTCCGTACTGATAACGGTACGGAATTTACAAACAGTCAGGTTGAAAACTATCTCGAGAAACATGGGATAAGGCATCAAGTTTCATCAGTAAGAACTCCCCAACAGAATGGAGTGGTTGAAAGGAGAAATGGAATCATCAACAACATGGCCATAACAATGCTTATCGATAAGGACCTACCAGAGAAATTTTGGAAGGAAGCAGTTTTAACATCAGTATATGTTTAAAACAGGTCCCTGTTATGTCCGAAGCAAGGGAAGACTCCATATGAACTGTGGTACGGAAAGAAGACAACGTTGAAATAATTTCGAATCTTTGGAAGTAAGTGTTTCATTCTCAACAAAGAACATCATAGGAAGTTTGAGGCACGAGGAGATGAAGGGATATTCCTTGGCTATTCAGGGAAAAACAAAGCATATAAATGCTTCAACAAAAGGCTGGGAAAATTTTTTGAGAGCAATGATGTCACTATAGTCGAAAATGAACAGACTGCTCAATGACCCAGTGAACAGTTTCTGGATGAAAGTGATGATGAGGTAAGCAACACAGGGGGGGCAGAAGTTGCAGAGGCTGACTCAAAAGAAGATATTGATGATGAACAAGAAAGTGTCAAGTCTATATCTGCAAGGAAGCCAAAGAGTCGAGCTGAAATTGATAGGCAGAATATCATTGGTGACCAGACAACACTAGTTCAGACTCGAAGAATGAAGTCATTACAGCAGACATCGTTTTTATCTCAGGTAGAGCTGAAATGTTTTTCCGATGCAGCTGAAGATGAAAACTGGGTTCAAGCTATGAATGAAGAGCTTGATCAGATTGAGAAAAACCAGACGTGGGAGATTGTTTCGAGACCAGTAGACAAGAATGTCATTGGGACTAAATGGGTCTATCGCAACAAAATGAATGAAGATGGAACTGTGATTCGAAACAAAGCACGACGAGTGTGCAAGGGGTACTCCCAGATCGAAGGAATAGATGTTGATGAGACATTTGCACCAGTTTCAAGGCTGGAGACAATCAGATTATTCTTGGTCATAGCAGTGCAAAGAAAGTTTAAAGTGTTCCAGATGGATGTCAAATCCGCGTTCTTGAATGGGGTTCTGGAAGAAGAGGTGTACATTGAGCAGCCAGATGGTTTTCTTATTCATGAGGATGAGAACAGAGTTTGCAGGCTAAAGAAGGCATTGTATGGGCTGAAACAAGCACCACGAGCATGGTACTCAAGGCTTGATCAGTATTTGAAGAAGTTTGGTTTTCAGCGTGGAGGAGTTTATTACAATCTCTATTTTAGTAATGAAAGTAATCAACGGATGATGGTGCTGGTTTATGTTGATGACATAATATTCGGCGGATCAGATGAAGCTCAATGCAGAAAGTTCTCCGAATTCATGAAAAATGAGTTTGAAATGTCAATGATTGGAGAGCTAACATTTTTCCTTGGTTTACAGGTGACACAAGGAAGTAATGGCACTTTTATTTCTCAATCCAAATATGCCAAGGATGTTCTAAGAAGGTTTGGAATGGATAATTCCAAGGAGATGAAGACTTCAGTTGCTACCCGGATGAGATTATCAAAAGATGAGGATGGAAAGGCAGTTAATATCACAGAATATAGGCAAATTATCGGAAGTCTGTTGTACTTGACCGTGACAAGGCCTGATATTGTTTTCGCCACATGCCAAGCAGCAAGATATCAATGTAATCCCAAGGAAAGTCACATGCTTGCAGTGAAAAGAATACTTCAGTATATCAAGGGCACAGTAGACTTCGGGCTGCAAATAACGACAAGTCTCAGACAGAATTATTGGGATATACTGATGCAGACTGGGCCGGTTCAGTAGATGACAGGAAATCAACATCTGGAGGTGCATTTTATCTTGGCGGACTATGTATTGCTTGGTTGAGAAAGAAGAAGGATTGCATTTCATTAAGCACCGCAGAAGCTGAGTATATTGCAGCCACTCAAGCATGCACACAGTTATTGTGGATGAAGCAGCAGCTTGAAGATATGGGAGTTGAAGTGAAGTCTCCAATCAGAATCCAGTGTGACAACTCAAGTGCTATAAATCTTAGAAAAAATCATGTCCATCATTGCAGGACAAAGAACATTGAGATCAAGTATCATTTCATCAAGGAGAAGGTTGAGCAGGGCATCGTGAAGTTGGAGTATGTGCCTACAGAGCTACAGGATGCAGACATTCTGACAAAGGCCTTACCCAAGGAAGCTTTTGAGAGGCATCGACTGGCTCTGGGAGTTCATTTGATTCCCCACACTTGAAATAGTGTGGATGTGGGACCCCCCCCCCCCCCCTCTCCCCGAGGTATGATGTGTTTTTCCCTAATATGCTGATATGTGTTCTCTACTATGTTACATACTACAAAGGATTGTCCTTTGGGTTCGTTGACAAAGGGGGAGAAAAGTTTTTGTTAAAGGAGGAGAAAATAGTGATTGTTCAAGGGGGAGACAGTGCGGAGATTTGATAAATCATAATTGATATGGGGAGAAGCTGACAGGTGGAGCAACCAGAAAGGGGGAGAAATGAGAAAGGGGGAGTGTATTAAATCTGACGATGCAAGAAGTGATCGATCAAAGAATATATATCACGATGGCTGAGGATCGTGATAAAAGAAAAAGAGTGGTGATGGAAAGTGGTAAGACTATTTCCAAACCAAACATTGGTCTTCCAACAAATCCATCAACAATTGGTATCAGTTTAGTACAAATTGGTATCAGTTTGGTGTCAACAGTGGATGTCAGAGATAAAGTGATTCATTGATGAACTTTTCATTTACTCTTGTTTCTCACGCCGAGCATTGCTCATGTGGGCTTAGAGTATGTGTTGAGTAAATCCTTGATCGCTATCAGAATCGCAATGAGGCAAATGGAGGCTGAAGAATCAATGACGTATCTTTGTTTTAGAAGAGTTGTCAACAAACCCAAAGGGGGAGATTGTTGGCAAAAATCCCTCAAGGTATCATTGAAGTATTTTTGAGGTGATTTTGTTTGTTGACAAAGTGGACATCTGAGTAGTGATTGTTGACAAAGCAAAACAATGACATACAAATTTGTTGACAAAGAGGATTTCATGGTGGAATGTCGAGCTCAAGAGATGAGTTCAACGATCCATGTTTGATTCAAGAACGTCGATAAAAGGAATGGATGATCTGGAGGTGGTACAAAAGAACAGATACAAGGTGGCGCCGTTTTCCAGTGTTTGCCAAATTTTAGGGCCTGAAAATTGGCAAATGAAGAAAAGTGTTTTTGGCAAAAGGACTTGCGCGCCGAGGACTTGGAGTATAGGAAACTTGTGATCCATATGTTTTTCAAGATCAAAAGATCAAAATATGGCAAAGTAAAGAGGTTCGCGCAAGTTTGGGAGTTGGTCGCGCAAGTGTCTAAAATGACAGGGGACTTGCGCGCCGAAACTGGGTCGCGCAGGTGACTTGCGCGCCGTCGCGCAGGGTGGTCAGATTGCCTATAAATACTGGACCACCCCTCCTCATTTTGAACAGAGTTCAACACTTTGAGAAATCAGAGCTCCCGTCGCGCAGGTGTGGTGGTCGCACAAGTGGTGAGTGTGGGTCGCGCAGGTGAATTTGCGCGCCAGTAGTTGAAGTTGTGCGCCGGTGTTAGAAGTTGCGTGCCGGTTGGCAGTTGCGCACCAATATTGGTTTGGGCGTAAAAGGAAGAGAGTCACGCAAGTTTGGAGTTGAGGAAGCTTGAGTCGCGCAAGTGTCTGAGGAGGACTTGCGCGCCCGTTGTGACTTGCGCGCCGATACTTGCGCGCCGAGATTGACTTGCGCGCCAAGTAAGGTTTTATTCCAGCGGTGCTTCTCAGACTGCGTGGAAGCTTGTACGTTGCCCGATACCTTCGGTGCAAAGAGATATTCATCTACAGGTGAAAGTTGTACTTCAACAGAGCATCTACACACAGAGGAAGATGCATTTATTCATGCAAATGAAGAGACCTACAGGTCTATAAACTGTGAGTGGATTCCTTCCAAGAGCAGTGAGCTTAGGAAGAGGAAGAAGGTGATCCTCTCCACCGGCAGTGAGCCAGAGAGAGATAGAAACAGGGAGTGACCCTTGGGAAAGCAGTGAGCTGATCCTAAACTTGTAAAGGCAGTGAGCCTGGGCTTAGAAGTGATCTAGCCAGAACCTTGTAATCCACAGCTAGTGAAGATTAGTGGAATTTGGTACGACCGGCAACTTGTCGGCGTATGCTCCTTGGACGTAGCCCTTTGCGGTGAACCAAGTAAAATTGTTGTGTCTTGTGCATACTTCGCTTTCTATTTACTTTGTGCAACAGGAAAAAGAGAGAAGAGAGTTTTTCTCAACAGCAAAACAAGATCAGAACGGGAATTAATTTTAAATTAGTCATACCCTGATTCACCCCCCCCCCTCTCAGGGTATTCAGCCTTGTGGACCTAACAAAGGATATGTTCCTAGTTTATGGAGGAGATGAGGAACTAGTAATCAGATGATATGAAGATTCTAGTTTCCAGACTGATCAAGATGACATGAAGTTGCAAACGGGATACATCTTCACTTTGAATGGAGGTGTAGTGAGTTGGAAGATCTCAAAACAGAGTGTGGTCGCAAATTCTACAATAGAGTCTGAGTATATCATATCTTCTGAGGCAGCTAAAAAAGAAGTTTGGATGTGAAGTTTAATCCAGGAGCTTGATGTGATACCTAGCAGTAAAGATCTCATCACACTATATAGTGATAATACTATAGTGGTGGCTCTCGCAAAAGAGCCAAGGTCACATCAGCGGATGAAACACATACTTCGGAAGTATCATATCTTGAGGAATTTTTCTCAGATAGGTGAAGTTGCAGTGAGAAATATTTCCACAAAATATAATGTGGCAGACCCCTTGACTAAAATATTGAATCAGTAGAAACATGATCATCATGTGAGGTATTGTAGACTGAAAGTTGTTGGCAGTTGGATCTAGTCCAAGTGGAAGTTTGTAAGAGTAGGTGTCCTAGAAACAACTGGTTTTACTTTGATTACATGGATATTTAATGTATTATTACATATTATTCATTTTTCTGCATGACTATGATGTAATAATGTCCTATAGTATTTGTTACATTGATAAGGTCACGGTAGTTCCCCGCTATGATGAGAACATTGAAATGCTATAATAATATTCTTAAATATAGTTATGCGGTTGGATGACATACTATGATCGGACACATAGAAAGCAGACCGTCAGGTGTGAGTACTCGTAAGAATATGAGACTTCCTCTCATGAAGTTCACACTTGGAAATCTCTAAGATAGGAGATTATGAGAATAGACCCGCTTGTAAGAATTCCGCATGTTTTGGTGTCATATGATATTTCTACCTGGAAGCGTGTGCAATGATCCTTAGACTTTAATATTATCATAAATATGTGTCACAACTCGCACACTTTTATTTACTGATGAAAACGGTCACGCAGACAGTTGGTGGGAAGTAGGGTACATTGGGTGTGTCATCAGTGGCATGTTATTAATAAATAAGTTGAGGAAAGATTTGTCCCTTAAATTTATGGAATTTGATATCTCATCCCTTTTATTGAAATAGAACCATCACACGAAATTCCATGGCCATGGTGTAACGATGAGTTTATTTCAGGTACTCAAAGAAAGATTTATCAAGAATAAAAGTTGATGACACTATCATGAAACCTGCTTGATGAGATATTGCGACAAGGGATTATATTACACAGTGAGTGTTCATATGTGGATGTCATTGTTGCAACTTTATGTTATTGTTAGGTTGGTATGGAGTATGATATTCTCCTTTAATAACAACTATAGGATCAAAATGATGATGTAGATGCTCAATATACAAGAGGGGGGTGAATTGTATACTTTAATAAAAATTCCTTTGGAACTTTTAAAGATGATAATGTTTAACAAAGTTAAACAAGGTAAATTCACAAAACCTCTAAGTTCTACAAAATTGCTTGATTCTGAAAATGTGATTCTGAGAATGTAATTCTGGAAATGTGGTTTCGGAAATGAAACTTAAAAAAAGTTTACAAAGATAAAGATTCTACCTTAAAGCATATAGAATCTTACAAAATCAGAGTATACAATTATAAGAAAGTATAAGATAGTTATACTTTCCTCAATAACCAAAATGTAGTGGAAAACTTAAAACAATACAAGTAACAAGTAGTAAATCTTTTAACCCAAAGAGAAGGGTATCCAACAACCTTGGATAAAGGTCCCTTGATTTATAATTTCAAGAAATTTTGTCTTACCCACACCCGAGTAAGCCCTTGATATGAAGATCAGAGTCTGTCTTGCTATCCCCGCAAGCCCTCGAACTTCAAGGTATTCGTCACCTCTGTCTTCCTATCCCTGGAAGTCCTCAAATGTACTCAACAACATTTGGAGTCACATGAATCAAATTTGAACAAGATTTTTAGTATACACAAAGGATGAAAGTCTCTCTCACTAAAAATCACTTCAGCAGTATGTAATCTCTAGATTGATCAACTTGTGTTAACGTTGTTGTGAGCTTGTTCAAATGAGCTCCTATTTATAGGCACATCTTCAACGGTCATCTCCCTCCTCCAATGGTCATATTTTTCCTTGAATTTCAGAGGAACCTGTATAAGTGTCACTAAAACAATGGTTAGTTAGTAACTGAATGCACAACATCCTTTTGTAACCAAAACATGAGTAAGAAAAAATATGGTTTCTTAACCAAAATCATTTTTCAGAGTGTAAGAAAAATAAAATTTTGGAGTCTAACCAAAAAACATTCGGTGTTTATAATACATAAATATTCGGATTCTATTTTCCCAAGAATTTGGAACTTGGATTCTATAGAATTCTGGAGTCTGAATTTCAAGGAAATTCATATTCTGAATTCAATAGAATTTGGAATATGAACTTACAAAGTTCATTGTCTGAATTCATAAGAATTCGGAGTCTAAACTTACAAAGTTCGGAGTCTGAATTCATAAGAATTTAGAGTCTGAACTTGCAAAGTTCGGAGTCTAAATTCATAAGAATTCGGAACCTGAATCTGGATCCTAAAAATAGAATACTCTATATCTAAGTATTTATAAGATTCCGAGGTTTTAGATATGAAACTAAATTTTATACTTAGACATATACTGAGTTAGACTAAAATAATGAACAATTAAAAACATGGTGAGGATAAATTTCCTTGTGGAATGAAAATTTTCCATATCAAGTAAAACATAGTCTAAATGAAATTTTCCTTAATATAAGGTGTTTGTGATTTTCAAAACATTAAGGAATAGAAAAGTCATAAGGAAACCTTATTGACTCAACAATCTCCCCCTTTTTGGAAAGCACAAACATCCTTACAAAAAAGAATATAAGGACTTAGAAAAATATTTTCCTGAACTTTGAAAGTAAAACTTATATCCCTTAACACATGGTAAAAGATGAATATGACTAACTCCCCCTTAGTCTTTGGAAACACTAAGGATCATATTCTTGATTTTCAGAATGAGACATAGCATTTTATTGCATAAGAAAATCTTCTTGGATAAGAACTCTCCCTTAAATGAACTACCCCTTTCTTAGGGAAATTTATTCTTTACTTAGTATTATTTTTTTATTTCTCCCCCTTTGTGATTTTCAAAAATGATTAAAGGGAATGGAAAAGTAAATATGGTACCTGAAATATTAGTACAAGACAACCAAAAATATACGAAGAGCAACCAAAAATTTCATTAGGATTAGAAAATTTTATACAAGGAAGGAATACAAAAAAAAATCTGAATTGAACAAAATTATCCTTCCTTCTCCTTCGGCATCAACTTCTTTACAATGATTTTGAGCTTCTTTAGCTCCTTGTGATCTTCCTCTGCATGTTTGAGAAGCTGATCCTGATCCTTTATTTTCTTCTCTAAGGCTTTTATTTTTTCTTTCTGAGCCTTAAGAATATCAGCCTGAGCCTACAAGGCTTCTTCCTACTTTCCAAGATTTTCCTCAATCTCAATCCTAAGATCTCTTTCTCTCTTCCAAATTTGAGTAATTGAATACAACTTCCCATTCAGATCTTTTACTTCTTGCATCTGGGAATTCTGTTCCAGAGTCATCTTTTCTTCAAAACTGTTTGTGAGATCCTTGATCTTCACATCTTCGGTGTCAAATGCATCCTTAACACTTTCTTGGAATTCATCAAGAAATCTCATATCCTCTATAGTTTTCATTGACCAGCTGGTCATCTTCTTGCAAGATCTTTTTTGTGCTTCGTAGTTTATGAATAATGTTTTGAAATCATCCTCAAGCTTGACACACTTATCCATCACCATGGATACTGAATCTGATTTATGATTTAATGAATGTTGAAGCATTTGGCACCTCGAATCTATACTGGGAAATATTGGTATAGTTCCAATAAGCTTCTTCAAAGACTGTACAACAAAAATCATGTCCAAGGGAGGATGATTCCGAATCAGATATTTTTCCTGGTGAGGTTTCTTTTTCTAACTCAACAGATTTCCTCTTGGAAGAACCACCAACATATTTCCTTTTTACCATAGCCTTGGTAGGTGTATCAACAACTACCTTTTTTCCTTTATCAACCTTCGGATTGGCTTCCTCTTGATCATGAGATTCTTGTTCACTATCAGATAACTGAACAATTTTGTCTTCATCAAATTCTTCCTTTTCAGCTCCTACCTCAGCATCCTTTGGGTGAATGAAATATTTATTGATACTTCCTTCTTCAGATGGTTTGTCAAATTCATCTTCATCCTTCTATTCATCCTTCCCAGGAGTAGCAAGCTTTGATGATTTGTATTGGGAGGTTCAGAATGACAACTTCTCAGAAGAACTTTCCTTCTCATGAAAATCCTCAACTTGCTTAATCAGGTCTTCGGTATCACCACTGCCTTCTTCTTCTTCTTCTTCTACTTCTTTTTCTTCAACAACTTTTTCTTGGACTTTTACCGGAGTCACAAACTTCTTTCTCAGATTATTTAGTAAAGGTTCTATTAAGAAGGATTCTGGTGTTGGAATTTTCTCAGAATCTTTCTTAGAATCCTTCAGAAGGGATTGAACAATTTCAGCCTCAGACAACTTCTTCTTATGTTTCTTCTCTTTCTCTTACTTTTCAAGCTCATCAGCAGTCTTTTCCCTCAAAGACTTTGATTTAGTAGGATCCAAGCCAAATTTAGGCTCCCTTTCTTTCATATTTTTCTTGTCTTCTCTCCATTTTGCTACAAATTCATTAGGATGGGTTTTTTGTTTCTTTGGATTCGGTGGTGCGGATTGGGTTTCCTTAGCCATTGGGGTTTTTTCCTTCTCTTCCAATTCCTTCAACTTCCTCTTCCATCCACCCTTTTTAGAGGTCTTAGCCACCTCTTGTTTCTTTGATAAGGCTTCTTCCTTTTCCTCAGGAAAATCATAAAATTCTTCAGATTCTTTAGAAAAAACAACTTTCATCCTTCTCAGAGTGTCATCACTCAACAACATAACTTTACAATTCCTCAACTTAGATTTTCAAGGAATTTTGAATGAATCTAGACACCGAACAATCATTTTTGAAAGAATGGCTGGATACATGATAATCTGAGCCTTCATGTTTCCATTCTTTATGTTTTCAATGGTAACCAAGATGTACTTAACCAAGTTTATCTTCCTTAGGTTTACCAAGAAATCCAGAATGTACATATCACTTTTCTTCAAAGTATCCTTGTCTCTTTTTCTCGGTATGATGAATCTGTGAACCCACAATTCAAGAATCCGATAATTTGTCATCAAGTGAATAATATTCTGAGTCTTTACCTTTGAAAGACCAAGACAAGACATTGCTTTTTCCTTAATGAAACTTCCCCGAACATCAAGCAGCTTATGTGAGCAGAACTCAGCTTTTCCTTCATAAGGGATTCCAACCAAGCTTGCAGCCTTGGTGTAAGAAAGAGAATATGTATTCCAGTAACTCTTGAATGAAAACTTTATTTTTCCTTCTTACTTGAAGAAAGTTTCTGACTTGTATAATTCTATCAACAATTCCGGATAAACCAAATCTTGGGCTTTTTGGTTTTGAAAGGAAAATACTTTCCCATCCATTCAGCTTTATATTCTTCGAGATAATAGAATCATACTTTGCAAAAAACTTTGGATCAACTAACCTTTCTCTGTATATCTTCCATTCTGAGATTGGTTTTATAGTTGACATATCTTTCTGATAGGATACTTCGACAGAAATTCAGAAGTAAGAAAGATCTAAGAAGTTCAGAACGGACTTAAGTAGGAGGGCAGAGCTTCAGCACGTGAATGATTGAGTTTCAATGTGGGACAACCATTTGTGGTCCTTTATATAGGAGATTGGGGTGACGGTTCAGCTTACATACTCAATCCAACAGTTGAAAAACCTTCTAATCAGATCTGACAGTTTAGATGATAGCCGGAAGGAAATTTTGATAGAATCTGATCTTTTGAGGTTTTTAATAAAAACATTCAGATTTAAGAAAAAGTGAATAAGAAAATTTAAAACAGATGAAAATACCAACAAGTAAAATATGATTATGAAAATTCAAGAAATGAAATATACCTTTCGGATTGCTTAGGAAGATTATTCATATTGAGGAAAATTCTTTTGAAGAACTTTAGATTCCAAAAAAATTTGATTACGAAAATTTTCAATACAAAAATCTCTTTTACAAAAATTTTAAGTACAAAAATCTTCATTAAAAAATGTTAAGTACAAAAATATTCATTACGAAAATTTTAAGACTACAAAAAAAAATTTAAAAACTGAGTGCCAATTTTTTCATTACGAAAAATTTAGAAGATCTGACTACAATAATTTTCATTACGAAAAATTTTGAAAATCTTCATTACAAAAATTTAGAAGATATACATTATGAAAATTTAGAAAATCTTCATTAGGAAAATTTAGAAAAGATTCATTACGAAAATTTATAAAATCATCATTACAAAAATTTAGAAAATCTTCATTAAGAAAATTCAGAAAATTTTCATTATGAAAATTTAGAAAATCTTCATTATGAAAATTTAGAAAATGAAAAATTTTAAAAACTAACAAATAGATGTACTCCCCCTATGAAAAGGAGTTTCTTACTGTAATGAGGTTGATTTCAACAGGAAGTTAACATAGAAGATTACCTTACAGTTATCATTCCTAAAATATGTTTAATGTATTCAAATATATCATATGGCAAAGATTTTGTGAAAATATCAGCAAGTTGATCTTGCATTCCGATAAATTGAAGAATGATATCTCCTTTTTGTGTGTGATCTCTAAGAAAGTGATGTCTAATATCTATGTGTTTTTCATGAGAGTGATGTGCAGGGTTTTTTACTTAAGGAAATTGAACTAGTATTATCAAACAAAATTTGTGTTTTGGTAAAACTAATATCATGGTCTGTGAGTGTGTGTTGCATCCACAACACTTGAGCACAACAACTTCCAGTTGATACATATTCAGCTTCAGCAGTGGAAAGTGCTACAGAGTATTGCTTTTTCAATGACCAAGAAACTAATGAATCTCCTAAGAAATGATAATTTTTGGATATACTTTTCCTATCCATTTTACATCCACCAAAGTCAATATCCGAAAAAAAAAATTAAAACAAAATCATTTCCAGAAGTATAAAAGAGTCATAGATCCATGGTTCCCTTTAAGTACCGAAAAATCCTTTTCACTGCCTTTAAATGAGATTCCTTTGGATTGGATTGATATCTTGCACATAAGGATACTGAAAATATTAACTCTGGATGACTAGCTGTCAAGTATAGTAGACTTTATATCATTCCTCTAAAAGATGTTTGATCTACTGTTTTCCCATATTCATCTAGATCAAGTAAATTTGAGGCACCAATGGGAGTACTTATACTCTTACTGTTGTCATATCCATACTTTTTAAGAAGATATTTAATATAATTATGTTGGGATATATAGATTTATTCTGGTTTTTGAGAAATTTGAAAACCAAGGAAAAACATTAACTCACCCATCATACTCATTTCAAACTCATATTTCATTAGATATGAAAAGGAATCAGTTAAATATTGTTAAGTTGAACCAAATATAATGTCATCAACATAAATTTGAATAATCAAAACATTTTTATTATCTTTTTTATAAAAAGGGTTGGATCAGCATTTCCCTTAACATAATTATTTTGAAGAAAAAATCTTGTAACTCTATTATACCAAGCTCAAGGGGCTTAATTAAGTACATACAAAGCTTTGGTAAGTTTCTAAACATGTTCATGATGTTTTGAATCTTCAAAATCTAGATTTTGTTCAACAAAAACTTCCTCTTGTATAAAACCATTAAGGAAAACACATTTAACATCCATTTGAAAAAGTTTGAAATTGAAGAATGCTGCAAAGGCAAGTAGAATATGAATAGATTCAATTCTAGCTACAGGAGAATAGGTTTCTTCATATTCTATTACTTCTTGTTGATTATATCCTTTAGCAACCAATCTAGCTTTATTTCTTACTATGATTCCATTTTCATCACATTTATTTCTGAAGACCCATTTTACTCAAATAATAGAAGTTTCCTTGGTTTTTTGAACCAAGGTCCAGACTTTATTCCTTTCGAATTCATTTAGCTTATCTTTCATAGCTTTTACCCAATCATCATCACCTAAAGCTTCATTAGTGATTTTTGGTTCTAATTGGGAAAGGAATGATAGATGTTCTACTTCATTCCTTAAGGAACTTCTAGTCCTTACAGGTTGATTTACATCACCAATGATACTATCACTGGGATGATTCTTTAGAAACAACTGATTTGGGTTTTATAAAACCTGTTCATCAACATAGGGTAGGAAATCTTTTGGGGTAAATGCTTCAGAAAAATTTTCTTAAACATTTTTCTTATCAGAAGGATCTTCTAACAAAGTTTGATAATCAGTTTTTGAAAACACATATGAGGATGTAGGTTGAGGTTATTTAAAAACAAAAGGATCAGTTTCATCAAATTTGACATGTACTGTCTCTTCAACAGTACAAGTGTTTTTATTGAAAACTCTATAATCCTTAGAAGTTGTGGAGTAGCCTAAGAAAATTTCTTCATCTCATTTTTGTACGAATTTGTGTAGATTATCTTTAGTATTCAGAATGAATAATTTGCAACCAAAAACCTTGAAGTAGGAAATTCTAGGTTTTCTACCATTCCATAACTCATAAAGAGTTTTATTAAGAAAAGGTCTAATCAAAAGACAATTTATAGTATAACAAGTAGTACTTGCATCTTCAGCTAAAAAATGTTTGGCTACCAAATATTCACTCAACATGGTTCTTGTTATCTCTTGAAGAATTCTATTTCTTCTTTCAACAACAGCATTTTGTTGAGGTGTTCTGGGTGCTGAGAAGTTATGAGTAATGCCTTTTCTACTACAAAAGGTTTCAAAATCAGAATTTTGAAATTATCCTCCATGATCACTATGAATAGTTATCAAAGGAAGGTTTTTATCATTTTTAACTTGGGATCTAAAACTTTTGAAATAAGAAAATGCTTCAGATTTATTTGTTAGAAAATAGACCCATGTAAATCTAGTGTAATCATAAACTAAGACAAATACATAATATTTTCCTCTGATGCTTCCAGTTTATGTTGGACCAAAAAGATCCATATGCACTAATTGTAATGCATCAATGGTTGAGACTTCACTGACTGATTTAAAACTTGATTTATGTTGCCTTCCATATTGAAAAGGATCACAAACTTTTGAAAAATAAAATCTAAGCTCTGGTAGATCCTTAACTAGTCTTTTCTTAGAGAGTTTTCATAGGTTCCTAAGGTTACAGTGTCCTAACGTTCTATACCACAACCAAGAATGATCTTCCATTACACTAAGGCAAGTTAGATCTTGGCTCCTAAGGTCTTCTAAGTTTAGTGTGTATACATTCTCTTTACTATGGGCATAAAGAATAAAATATTCCTTGGAATTGTGTACTAAGAACTTGTCATTCCTAAAATTCACAAGGTAACCTTCATCACATAGTTGACTTATGCTAATGAGGTTGTTCTTAAGACCTTTAACAAATAAAACATTTGAAATCAAAGTTTTTCCAAGAAGAACCTATACCCATAATTTCTCCCTTAGCATTGTCTCTGAAAGTTACTTTTCCTCCTTTCATCTTGATAATATTTTCAAAGAAGTTTTTGTTACCAGTAATATGCTAGGAACATCCAAAATCCATGTACCAAGTATTTCTATTGGTACTTTCTTTATTTTCCTGAAAATAAGAGTGTTAGAATTTCGGAACCCAAACATTCTTGGATCTGGAAACTTCATAAAGCAAAAATTTAGGTATCCACATTTTCATTGAAAATAAGCTTTATGAAAACCCAAAGACTGAGTTTTGTTTAAGGAACAATTTTTTTCCCAATGCCCACCATATTGACACTTAGTGCAGAATAGAACACTTTCAGGAACAAAATAATTGTTACTAAAAATCGGTTTTAAACTAGTATAACCAAATCCATAATTATTCCTAAGAGGTCAAATTTGAGAATACATTTTATCGAAATTTTCATTACCTAAGGTAAATTTTGACAAAAAATTACTCAAGGAAAATATCTCTAAATTCAGTCTAATAACTAAGTTCTTATCTTCAAAAACATTAGTTTTAGCACTAGAGTTAGGCTCGAAAATATTTTTCTTAGAAATTACTTTTTCTATATCCTTAGAAATTTTATCCTTCTCAGAATTTACTTCCTCAAGGTTTTTTGAAATACTTTCAAAATCAAGGGGTTTCTTATCAAGATCTTTAGAAAGATCTGATATTTCCTTAGTAAGAATAGAAATTCTAGAATTTTCCTTATCAAGATTTTTCTTAACTTCAGAATTTTCATTCTCAAGGAGCTTAGCAAACCTATAGACTTCTTCATAGGTAGGTAAAGTATTATATTCCTCAAAAGAAGATTATTCATATGAAGATTCATAATATTTACTATCACTATAATTAGCATTCAAGGATACATTGGTCATAGATTCAGTATTTTGTACCTTAGCTATTAAGCAATGATTTTCAATATGTAACGTGGCTATTAGACCAAGATTCTTCTGACCAGAAGATTCGCAACTGAGGATTCATCCGAAAAGTCTCCACCACTATCACTCTAGGTGTCATTAGCTTTCAAAACTTTCTTAGCTTTAGATTTGTATTACTTCTTTTTATTCCTCTCAGAATGTTTTTCCAATCTATCTTTTCTCTTAAGCATTGGACAATCTGGCCTTATATGTCCAACTCTTTTCCATTCATAACAAGTGACTTCAGAGTCTTTTTTATCCTTTCTTTCTTTCTTCTTATATCTATACTGAAAATCTTTCTTCCCAACTATCTTGTTCATCCTTTGAGCTAGATTATCTAGTTCATTTTCTGAGGATTCACTTCCACTAGATTCAGATTATATAACAACCTTCTTAGATTTAGATCTTGTAACTCTCTCAGGAGTCTTGGATTTCATATGATTTGAGGTAGTTGTAAAAGCAACACTTCCATTCCCATTTTTCTTATTAACATTTTCAGCATCTCTCTTCATTCTAGTCTCAGGTTGAAGAAGATTTCCAAAAATCTCATCAAGAGTAATCTGTGAGACTTTCCTATTCTCATCTATAGTTGTTCTCTTGGATTCCCACTCATTAGGCATGATATATATAATTTTTTCTACAAGTTCCTCATCATCTAAACCTTTTTCACCCATAGATTGTAAGTTGTTGACAATAGTCATAAATCTATGTTGTACCTTACATATAGGTTCTCCATGAGGAAAGAAAAAACCATAGTACTCAGCTCTAATCATAGCTCTTCTAGTTTCAATAACTTTGGAAGTACCAAAATGTGTAACTTCAAGACTCTTCCAAATACAATTTCCAGCTTCATAAGATAAAATCTGGATATATATATTCCTAGTCATGGAACACAACAAAGTATTGTGTACCTTGTAGTTAAGTTGATATTCTAACTTCTCTTGATTAGTAAAAGTTCTGACTTCCTTATCAGGAATCTTGTAATATCCAGTAAGAATAACACAGTTGTCCACTCCAGTATTAATAACAAAAGTCTTCATATGATCTCTCCAATATTTGTAATCATTCCCATCAAAAATAGGTGGTCTATTAGGATTAATATTGTTGATTGAACCAACATTCACTCCTGTCACCTCAAAGAAAATATTTCCACACAAACTTGTCAGTAATAAAAGTTTATAAACAAGGATAAAAATATCCTAAGCAAGTAAAATATAGAATAATGAAAAACTTGAGCAAGAAAACTTATATGTGAATATAAGTATTTCAGAAACCTACTCTGATACCAATTTTTATTATTAGGTTGGTATGTAGTATGATATTATCCTTTAATAACAACTGTAATATCGAAATGATGATTTAGATGGTCAATATACAAGAGGGGGTGAATTGTATACTTTAAAATAAATTCCTTTGGAACTTTTAAAGATGGTAATGTTTAACAAAGTTAAACAAGGTAAATTCACAAAACCTCTAAGTTCTACAAATTTTCTTAATTCCGAAAATGTGATTCTGAGAATGTAATTCTAGAAATGTGCTTCCGGAAATGAAACTTAACAAAAGTTTAAAAATATAAAGATTCTACCTTAAAGCATATAGAATCTTACTAAATTAGAGTATACAAGTATAAGAAATTATAAGATAGTTATACTTTCCTCAAAAACCAAAATGCAGTAGAAAATTTGAAGCAATACATTTAACAAGTAGTAAATCTTTTAACCCAAAGAGAAGGGTATCCAACAACCTTGGATAAAGGTCCCTTGATTTATACTTTCAAGAAAGTTTTTCTTACCCACACCAGGGTAAGCCCTCAATACGAAGATCAGAGTCTATCTTGCTATCCCCACAGGCCCTCGAACTTCAAGGTAGTCGGCATCTCTGTCTTCCTATCCTTAGAAGCCCTCCAATGTACTCATCAACATTCAGAGTCGTGCGAATCAATTCTGAACAAGATGTTCAGTACGCAAAAAGCATGAAAGTATCTCTCACTAGAAATCACTTCAGCAGCATGTAATCTATATATTGATCAACTTGTGTTAATGTTGTTGTGAGCTCATTCAAATGAGCTCCTATTTATAGGCATAGCTTCAATAGTCAGCTCCCTCCTCCAATTGTCATATTTTTCCTTGAATTTTGGAGGGACCTGTACACGTGTCACTCAAACAACGGTTAGTTAGTAACTGAATGCACGACATCGTTTTATAATCAAAACATGAGTAAGCAAAAAATATGGTTGCTTAACCAAAATCATTTTTCAAAGTGTAAGGAAAAATAAAAGTTCAGAGTCTAACCAAAAACCATTCAGTGTTTATAATACGTAAATATTAGGATTCTGTTTTCCCAAGAATTCGGAACCTGAATTCTATAGAATTATGGAGTCTAAATTTCATGGAAATTCGGAGTCTGAATTCAGTAGAATTTGGAGTATGAACTTACAAAGTTCGGAGTCTGAATTCATAAGAATTCGGAGTCTGAATTCATAAGAATTCAGAGTCTAAATTCATAAGAATTCGGAGTCTGAACTTACAAAGTTCAGAGTCTGAATTCATAAGAATTCAGAGTCTGAACTTACAAAGTTTGGAGTCTGAATTCATAAGAATTCAGAACCTGAATCCAGATCCTGAAAAAAAAATACTCTATATCTAAGTATTTATAAGATTCCAAGGTTTTAGATATAAAATCAAAATTTATACTTAGACATAAAATGAGTTAGACTAAAATAATGAACATTGAAAATATGGTAAGGATAAATTTCCTTGGGGAAGGAAAAATTATCTTATCAAGTAAAACATAGGGTAAATGAAATGTGTCTTAAGATAAGGTGTTTGTGATTTTCAAAACAAGAATGAATGGAAAAGTCATAAGGAAACCTTATTGACTCAACACTTTACATTCTTTCTCTTGGGTGTCTTGACCAGTTGCTAGATAGTACTCTTGGACTTTAGCCAAGTCCGCCTAATGCCAATGAGAAAGAATCCTAGAGGGTCTCGCACTAAGTGTTTTTGGTGGTCTCCGTTAAATTCTATTTGAATTTAATTAATAAAATAAATATTATTCTCAAGATCGTGGAATAATTTTATTCAAATTCAAATGATCTCATAAATTAAATTAAATATATTTATTTATTTTATTAAACATTTAATAAATATTTATTTACTAGTTTATAAATAAAATATTTATTTAAGGGAATAAATTATTTATTTATTTATTCGGGTGTTCAATAAATGGAAGTGGAGTTCGAGCGGACCAAGGTTGGTCTGGTAGTAAAATAATTATTTGCAAGATGGTAAATAATTATTTAACTAGTTGGCACAAGTTAAAATAATAATGACACTGCTATTATTTTGTGACGTGAAATTTTATTTTATAATTCCATTTTGTGCAAATTGGCGCACCGTGAATAATGAATCAGTATTATTATTATGGGTATGGGTTTTCTTTAAGTTCATGAATGTATTTAATTGTTGCTATGTAATTAAATATTGTAACTGAAATTCCATGTATATAAATATACAAGTAGGCCAATTGTGCCATAGACCACACCACATGCCTGGTGAATTGAGAATTGTTGAGGCAAACAATTTCTCTCTTGAATCCTCTTCTCTCCCCTATCCAGAACGAGAGATGTTTTTCAAGGCCGAAGAACAAGTGATCAAGAACGACCAACACAAGACACTCACTTCGTCGTGCTAGCACCCGAAGAATGAGCGGTATCGATCAGAGGCCATCAGGGCATGTGTGGATCACTGCTAGAGGGATTCTAGTTTGGATCCTTACAAGCACAACGAGATAATCTGAAAGGGTCATTCCGGACGATCAACATCATCAATGAAGAAAAATACCCAAGATCCAGGTATTATTTTTCTTTATGAAATTAATTAAATTGATTATAAACATGATGTGCAAGATCATCTCTAAAGGTTTCGGGTCTCTTTCTTCTTTATCTAAATCTTTGATTATATTCCGTGGAGATTGGCGTTCATCATCTTATTGATTCTAGAATAATCATTAATCATGGTAAAAATTAAATTTGGGTGTTGTCCCAACCACGCTTCCGCTGCGCCCAAAACCTTCACTTACCACAACTATAAATTTGTGTTCATTCAGCACTAGCTTTTATCAGCGTTGGCTAAAAATGCTAATAAATGGGGGGTCTTTATCAGTGCTAAAAAATGCTGATAAAGTGACCCCTTTATCAGTGATGATAAAGGGGGACCTTTTATCAGTGCTCATAAAAAAACATTGATAAAGGGGGTCTTTATCAATGCTTTTTATGATCACTGATAAAAGTCTCCCTTTATGAGTGATTTTTATCTAGCGGTGATAAAGGATCTATTTCATAAAAAAATATCATTAAAAATAATATATTAGTATAAAAATATATTTATATTGATATAAATATAATATATTTTATTAAAAATGATTTATATAAGGGTAAATACGCATTTACAATTAATATATAAGATATTTAGTGAAAATTGATTATAAAATAAGTTAAAAAATATTAATTAATAATTTGGTAATTAGTATCAAGTAATAATCATTTAATAAAAATTAGACGACATAAAAATTCAATAAAATAATGAACGATCTAAGATAAGTTAAAAACGTGAATTGAACTTTAAACGACCATAATTTTGATCCAAGTGTCTGTTTAGGGTCTAGTACATATCAAATCAAAGTATGAGAAAAGATCTATACCATGTTAACCAAGTGGGAACCTTGGTCAATATTTTTTCGAGGTCAAAAAAGGCTTAGAAGGCCTCCAAAATTGAGTTTTAGTTGAGATATGCTAATTTTTTAATATTCGATAATATTTCAATTTCATTTAATAGTCTTTTTCTTTCTTTTTTTTAGTGAAGACTAAATTTATTCTCAGGGCTTACATTCATATAGATATTATGGTTTTAGAATTTTATCTTTTTTCATAATTTTGTTTTATTTTTAATTAAATATATGCATATTTACTTATATTTACTTATAATAAATCAATTGTATATATAAATATTTAAACATATTTAAATAAAAATGTATTTTTAAATATATAAACCAAATGGAAATAAATATTTATTTTTAATTTTATTTTGGGTAAAAATTTATCTATTTTGTTTGCCTCATAAAAATGCATTAATGTGTGTGTTTGTGTGTGTGTGTACCTATACAAGTAATGTTTATATATAAACATGTGCGTGTCAATAAACAAATTTATATTTATATGCATATTATAATATACAGGAATAACCTGGTAAATTATGTTGCCCCAGACCAGCATAATAATTTTTTCCCTAAAATGCATTAAGAGCTACAATGAAATGGTGAAGTTTTTGCCCTTGTCTTTGTATTTTTTCCGTTATTATCGGTTGTCATAGCTCGGGGGGCTTGTGGGGCTTGCCCTAGGGCCGATCCTGAAAATATATGTGAATAAATACATATATATGTAAATATTTGTACGTGTATGTGAGAAATATAAATGTGTACGTGTGTGTGTAAATATGTGTATGTGTATCTGTATTAATATTGTGTATTTACATCATATATAAATGTATTTTTATAGATATATCATTGTCATTAAATCTAGTATATAAATGTATTTACAATAAATATTTATAAATACATTATAAAAAATTTATATCTAAATACATTATTAAATATAAATGTGTATAAACATATATGTAAATATATATACATAAATATATATGTTAGGTATAAAATTTATATCTCAATATAGAGACATATTTTAAAAATTCATTTAAAAATAATTATATAAATCATATGATACTAATTATTGTCCATTTTATTGAAAAACAATATCTAAACATTTTTTATACATTATAAAAATATACAAATATATATATATATATATACTTAAACAAATGCATATATAATGTTTATATATGCATATGTGTGATTACTAATAAACATATATATATTTATATTTATATTCTAATATATATAAATGAATATTAATATATAATTTATTTAAATAAATATAAGTGTGTATTTATATATATATCACACACTTGTAAATATATACAAATACATAGAAATATTGTAAAATATAAAACAGAACTTGATTGGCGAAGTGGTAAAGGGCATTGAAACGCTGAAAGGAGGTCACATGATTAAGACCTAGCGCGAGCAAGTATTTAGGGGAGTCATTATAGTGTTGAGGAAGGGTGGGGTGTGTTTGCGGGCACTGAGTAGGGGTTGGGGGTGCGTGATGACGAGTTGGGGAGCAGAAAGCGCTGAGAAATAGGGTTGCAGATGTTGAGAAATGGGGGTGTTATGGTGTGAGATTTTTTTTTTCAAAATTTTTATTAGTGCTGATAAAGAATATATTTATTCGTGCTTTTTTTAGTACTGAGATAGTCACCATTTATCAACGCCTTTTCCTAGTGCTGATAAAGGTCGGATTTTAACATCGCTCGTAATATGAGCGTGGATAAAACCCTTTTTTAACGTCGTTAAATGTCGGATCTGCAATAGTGTATGTAAGGGTTCCTTAGGCTTTACTGAATCTATGTAAGGGTAGTAAGGTTAGTCATACACTTACGTAAAGGAAAAACCAAAGGAAACAAAGCTACGTAAGGGTGAGATTAATTAATGAACCAAAACCCAAGTAAAGATACAAGAAACTTCAAATACTTATGGGTACACAAAGACTCATGTAATAGTAGGAGAAAAGTCAATGAAGTACACAAGACAAACAAGATAGGAACATAATAAAACCTCATTTAATTAACAACTCAAAGGAAGGGGAAATTAAAAACAACAAAAATCTTTGACAGCCCATGGGAATTTGATCTGTGAATTACTTGAACATGATCCTTTTGATTGGTGCTTTTGCTTTTCATCAAAGAGAAGGAGAATTGATATGAAACAGTAGGTGTTCTTGTGCTCATTTTATTTCAATGTTCTTGATTTCAAGAAATTAGAGTTTGAGCGATTTCATAGCAGCGATCAAGCCTGGTATATTCCTGTCAACGCCGCCGCCGCCGCCGTGTGGCTCCTCCGACATCGCGTTCAGTGGATAGAGCTCTCCGGGCTGCTCCGGGAAGAACTGCTGCTGGACGGGCCCGCGCACGAGGGATGCCGCCGGCGCCGCCTCATTCTCCGTGAACGGTGGCATCAGATGGCAACCGGCCGGCGAATGGAGCTGGGGCTGGCCCGACTCCACGGCGGCGTCGGGGGCAGGGCAGTGTCGATGGTCCAATGGCTCGGGGTGCGCCGGGAAGAACCGCTGCAGAACAGGGGCACGCCGGACAGATTCCGCCGGCGCCGGAGCCGGCGCCTCATTCGCGTTCAGGTCGAACGACTCGAGGTTATCCGGCGAAAACGGCTGCAGAACAGGAGCGTGCCGCCGGGATGGCGCCACCGTCTCCTTCAATTCCGGCAGCCTCTGTAAAAAAAAAAAAAACAGAACAAGAAGAAGAAAAGAAAACCAGTCAAGAAGGCTAACGAAATTCAAAAAACCAGTCAGAACGAAGCGCACGGGTTTCTTGTGATCTCTTTCCGGCCGCTCCCCGGCGACCGGCGACGGCGAGCAAGGGTGGGTCGCCGGTGTTGGGGGCGACGGCGGGCCGGCGAGCACCGACCTCCTCTTTCTGCTGCCGCATTCCGGGTCGCCAGCGGCCATTGTCACATTTTCGTAGACTACTTATTGAAGAACTACTTTCATAGAAGAACCTTCAACCGTATGAAATGTTGGGCTCACCTATAACGACCCAATCTTTAAACACTTTTTATTTCACTATTTTTTCAAATGGTTTTTCAATAAGTACAATCCAAATATAAAAAAGTCTAATGTTTTTGGAAGATTAGACACATAAATACATCATCTTTATTTAAATCCCCATATAATGCTCCAAAATCTCATAAATCTTCTAAAACATATTTGAGGAAAACATAAAGGAAAAGAGTGAGGTGAATGCATGAAGATGAGACAACACATACAAGTCAGGGAACATAACATAATATCAATAGGCGAATGATCATAAACACATAAACATGACCTAAGGGGATGATATCATAAGTTTATCGAATCATAAATATATCACAACAACATATAGCTTGACATCATAAAAATAAACCAAGACTCACTGCCAATACAACATTACATAGTGTGTCAGGCTGATTGCTTGTGCACCATGGTATCTAATAAGACAAAAACATTATCTTATGCATTGGATGGTTATATAATTCTAAACTCACCCATCACATCATAAACATATGTTTGCCTCATGGGGAAAAAACCATACATAGATCATAAACATGATCAAACCCATGGGATTGAAGTGGGTTTCATAATCTTATCTCAAAGCGTAGCCAAAGACTATATCACAACGATTGCAAAGAGAAGAATGAATTAGATCATTTTGGATGTTCATATCTAAAAGAAGCAAGGGTCTTGAAAATGGAGCTCCAATGTAGACATATTCATGATAAGGAATGGAAATGTAATGATAAAAAACGGAACCACTTAGGTGACACTTTATGAAATAAGTAAAAGATCTTTTAAAGGAGTGAATATATTATTTTTCTTTAGGCCATAATTGAACCAAGAGGGTTATTAATAAGGGATTTAGAAAGCTATTCATGGCTAAAAACATTTGATTTGGGTAGTATTTGACATGGAATAAGACACGAGGAAGTTCCCTTAACTCGGGTTTACTTAAATGATGGAATTGCGAAGGGAACATAAACCATTTATAACCCAAGCAAGGAAAGGGATATTTAACTAGGTATATATGTAAGGAATATTTATTGGAAAAAATAGGAGAATTACGTGAGAACCAGACTGAAAAAAAAAAACTGGAGAAAATGAAAGAAAACGTGTAACACACAAGTAACGAGGGTGGTTCAGAAGCTCTCGTACCACAGTTTCAGATTTTCTCTATGCGTGTGCTTAACTTCCTAAAAATAAAATTATGTTTATTAAAAAATTTCTTGAGATACATTTTCATATATATATTTCAATTTCTTTGGTCTATTTATTCTCATTTTTTATTCATTTATTAAATATTTTTCATTTATGGTGATTATTTGATGTGTTTCTTTCATTTTTTTCTGAAACATCCTCGGTATAATTACCATGGTCAAATGTGTTGTAAAATAGATTCATTATCTCTGTAATTGTAGAGGTGAATGAATTTTATGATCCCATTAGCACAAAATTTATACAATTTCAAAGGTTTTCCCAAAATGGACTCAAATTATGAAAGATGCTTTGATATATTAATTTAAGGCGGTTAAAGTTACTATGACTATATATTGTTAATATCACTTATAGAATTTACAATATTATCATTACATAATATTAATAGGTTTATTAATATCACTTTTATAACTTAAATATATTTTTGAATTCATCCTTGTTAGGCGGTGATGGAAAACCAAATGCGTAGTTTACGTAGAGGCGGTAGTTGGCATATACAGAGAGATGGCACTTTCATTTTCTATAGAATGGGAGGGGGTAGAAAATGAAATAATTTATCATTTCAAAATAATAATAACATTATAAATATAATATTTTCTAGTTATCTAACCCTTTTGAACCATTTATATAAGGCACTGATGAGAAATATAATACATCGTTCATGGAGGCAGTAGTCTGCATGCACATGTGACAATGTCTTCATTTTTCAAATGGTTTTGGAGGATGGTAGAAAATGGATGTTCCATTAGAATAATAAAATCTTAGAATATTAATAATATAGGTGTTATCATTATTTCATGAATATAATATATTTGTGAGGGTGGAAGAAGAAACAAATCAAGGGAGTTCGGTTGAGAACATAACCTCCCCCTTTGGATATTCTCCCTTGTGTGACAACTTAAAGCTCCTTAGCTTAGTCTTTTGGAAAGACTGAGGATTCTAGGACATGGGGAGAGTGTTTAGAAGAGACTAGGGTGTAGCTTTAGTTGAGATAATTCTTTATAATGAGTGGATAAATGGGGTGGTGAAGGGTGGTATTTATTATTTAGAGTGGCATTTTTGTAAAAATATAATATGGAAATCACTATTCAAATAAAGTGTCTTCAATAATGGAGTGGGGGAAGGGGTAAGGTCAAACATCCCTCAACCATTCATTCACACACAATATTTTAACAAGTTTTTATGACATTGACTCTTAGATTTTTCTATTTTACCATTTTTTCTTTTAACATGGTAACTACATTTTTACCTTAGTAATTACTTTTAATACCTAAAAATAAAATGGGTATTATAAAAATTTTTGGAGTCAATTATTCTAACTATGAAATCCATTTTTTCAAATTAAATTTATTATAGTGATAAAAAGTTGTCACAACCCATCCCCCGAGGCCCATGTCGTGACTACCCCAAGCCCACCTCCCGAAGGCCAGAGGATGGTGACTAGTGCTGAAGATGTTAACCTGTAAGTGAGAGGCATTTTCCTGAGTACTTGTACGCACACAAATGACCAACCACACCCCAACACACTTAAATGGTTAAACAAGTATACTAAAACAAGACTGTGTACAAATTACAGCTAAAAGAAAGTGGGTCAGAATACAAACTCAAAAATAGGAACTGAAACAACAAAGTACAAAAAGGAGCTTTGATGGCCATTCGTAGAAGAACCCCACCTGATTGTAAGAGTGGAGAAGATACTGTAATCCGAAGTAGTATTCCATGCCTGCCCTGTCCTACTAGGCCCCACCTGGTCCAAGTCCACCAAGTCCACCGTCGTAGCGTCCGTCAATCCCATCTCCCTGGGCACCTTTGGGTCCTGGTCCACCAAAGTCTCCATTGAAATGTCGATCATCTGTACCAGACACAACATGTGCAGGCGGGGCCCGTTTAGGGTTGAGTAACAACATACTCTTTAGGTACCCAAAAAAAAAGGAAATACCACACAACAATCCTCAAATAAAAGAAAGAAGTATAGGATAAATCATTAGAATGAAGCACAAGATAACTCACACTAGGTATATTCAAGGGTAGTGATAATAGCATCATCAATCACATCGTCAAACACCTTGACTGCTGGATAACTCCTCCTCTAACAAGTACATTGGGCCAATAAAGTCACGAATAAGTGCCTCCCTCTAACCTTGGACTGCTTAGTTACACCTCCCCATCGCGTACTGTGGGCCTACAAAGTCACAAAGAAGTGATTCCCACTAATCGTGGCCAACCGAGGTACTCCTCCTCATCACGTACTGCGGGCCTACACATTCATAGAGAAGTAATTCCCACCGCGGGCCTACAAATTCACAGAGAAGTGCTTCCCACTGGGCCACTGTCGAGTCATACAGATTCGAAAGTCAACAGTTCTCAGATCTCAACCAACCAGAGGGTTCTGTAAGTAGCGCGCCTAGGAGAACCTCTCCTCAAGCCCTTAATTGCATCTCAAATTCCATGAAATTCACCATAGAGAATTTCAAAATATCCACCTTGTCAAGAATGTTCCATTTCCACAAACAGATCGTCAATCGGACTCACAGTTTGCAAGATACAGGTGTTTTAGTAACCATGGGATCAGTTGTAATGGGGCCCGGTCCGACCCGATCAGACCGACCCAACCAACCCGGACCAGAGGTTCCTCATACCCCGGTTCATATTGACATACACGACCTGACCTGGTGCGGTTCAGGGTCGGTCTGGTCTGGCCTGGCCAGTGGGCTAGGCCCAACAGTAGTGAGACCCGTCCCGGTTTGGTCGGGGGTCCAGCCCACCGAGTCGCCCGGCCACCAGGTCTAATCCGGCCCAGCCTACCAGAGCGGGTCTGAAACACTAGGCTGTGGGACCATCCCGCTGGGCTGGGGGTTCGGCCTGAGGCTCGGTCGCATGAGGCATCCGGGGTGCGCCGCCTAATCGAGACACGACAGCTGTGTCGTGTCTTGCACGCTCCGTTGGCCCCACGGACGCGAGGCCCCTCCAACGGAGGTCGACAGACCACAGCTCGCCAGTGCCTGAGTGGCCTGGACACATGCCACCCTCCTCCACGCGGTGCCCACCTGGCGCCACGATTCCCACATGGCATCGTGATTCCTGCTGCAGCACACCGACGACTCGTCACCGTCCTCCCACGTGGCCGAAGAGGTCTGGTCGTATCTGCTACTGTGGTGGAACCCGTTGGCACAAACCTCTTCACGCAGCTGGTGTGGCCTGGACACCGCCAATCGTCAGCATCATTGTGCTAGCGGCACCTTTCGCGGGCTACCATAGTTGCTCTGGTGGTCTGTTTTATTATCCATCTATGCCTACGTGCCTATCGAGTCACTGCCATCCCTGCTCAGGCCCTAGAATCAAATTATCATCACTTTAAAAAATGCGTCCACCAAGAATGCACAAGCGGAGGTGCTCAGGACTTGTTCATGTCAGTTGAGACCCTCCGTGTTATAGGTTTAAATCAAAGGGGAGGTTCGAGGATTGTAGTTCAACCACTTCATGCAAGCTTTGAATCCTTGATAAAGAATCCCAATGAAAAAGTCACCCACCCACATAATGCATGAATCACAGATCAACTTGTTTGTGGGTTGATCCGCATTCGTCGTTTCTAGAAAGGGAAGAACATGGAAGAACTTTGAAATAAAACTCAAACCCCTACCTCATTGATGTTCGATGCTGAAGCGTTCATCCTTGAGGATTTAAGATTTCGACGTCGTCACTTTCATCACTGTTCTTCGAGGTTCGTTGAAGTCGGTGATGTATCGCTAGTGTTATTCATCATTCTTCATTAGAGAGGAAATTTACCGAAGTTTCATCAGAGAATCCTCCAAGTTTAATTCCCAAACTCCACACGTTGGATTATTAAAAAAAAGTGTAGCGATGTTGCACCCATTAATAATTCCCATTAAATTATCCTCATTTAATGAGCCATTAAGGTAATAACATCACAGTTTCAAATGAGCCATTATTGACCCTCCATTAATGCGCATCATCGCCGCCTCATCACTGCACCACAACATCGCCGTCCGCCACCCAACGGTGAGAAATAAATAAAATAATTCCTTTAAATTATTTTATTCTTTTTCTCGAAAAGTCTGAAAAATAACTTTTCCGCTCGGACCTTGTCAGCTGATGTTAAGTCATTTCTAGGCAAATCCTGGTGTTCTGAATTCAACGGTTCCCTCATATTTTCTTTCTGAGCACCAGTTCAAAAGATAGAAAATCTCACCCGCACGTTTACTGAATGTACCTTAAAAAAAGTTCAAAATTTCATTCTGAGATTTCCAGACCTTAGAATCACATGCCGTCGAGTTTTTCAGTCTTGAAATAATTACAAATAATAAAAAAAATTACACAGAAATTCCAAGACATTAAATTCTCCCCACCTTATAGATTTACGTCTCTGAAAGAAAAAAACAATAACTAAACAAAAATATGGGGGTAAAGAGCATGAATCTGAGCCTCCTGCGTCCATGTGCTCTCCTAGAGATTCTCGTGCTATAATCGGACACACACTAGAGGAATCGACCACCCATGTAGGACCCACTCATGTCAATCCTCTATCTCCACCAGGAACTCTGAAAATGTCACCCCATTTTTAATATCTAGCTCGCCCTAGTCAATGACATGTGATGGATCATGCACGTACCTCCTCAACTGCAACACATGGAAAAAATCATGCACCCAATGCATCTGTGTGTCAGGATGATTTCTTGTACACCATGGTATCTAACAAGACGAAAACATTATCTTATGCATTGGAGGGTTATATAATTCTAAAATCATCCATCACATCATAAACATATGTTTTCCTCATGAGGAAAATAAACCATACATAGATCATAAACATGATCAAACCCATGGGATTGAAGTGGGTTTCATAATCTTATCTCAAAGAATAACCAAAGACTATATCATAATGATTTCAAGGAGAAGAATTAATTAAATCATTTTGGATGTTCATATCTAAAATAATCAAAGGTCTTGAACATGGAGTTCCAATGTAGACACATTCATGATAAGTAATGGAAATGTAATGATAAAAAATGGAACTACTTAGGTGACACTTTATAAAATAAGTAATGGATCTTTTAAAGAAGGAATGAATATATTATTTTTCTTTAGACCATAATTGAACCAAGAGGGTTATTAATTAGGGATTTATAAAGCTATTCATGGCTAAAAACATTTTATTTTGGTGGTATTTGATATGGAATAAGAGATGGGTAAATTCCATTAACTCGGGTTTACATAGATAATGGAATTGTGAAGGGAACTTAAACCATGTACAAACCAAACAAGGAAAGGGATATTTAACTAGGTATATATGTAAGTAATATTTATAGGAAAAAATAAGAGAATTATGTGAGAAAAATAATGAAAAAAATGTAGAAAATGAATGAAAATGCATAACCCAAAAGTAACGAGGGTGGTTCAGAAGATCTCTTTCCCCAGTTTCAGATTTTCACTACATGTGTTCTTAACTTCCTAAAAATCAATTTATGTTTATTAAAAAAAATAGAGAACCATTTTCATATATATATATTTCAATTTCTAAGGTCTCTTTATTCTCATTTATTATTCATTTATTAAATAGTTTTCATTTATGGTGATTATTTGATGTGTTTCATTCAATTTTTTTTTCTGAAACTTCCTTGGTATAATTACCATAGTCAAATGTGTTGTAAAATAGATTCATTATCTCAAGAATTGTAGAGTTGAGTGACTTTTAGAATTCCATTAGCACAAAATTTATACAATTTCAAAGGTTTTTCAAAAATGGACTCAAATTATGAAAGATTCCTTGATATATTAATTTAAGGTGGTTAAATTTACTATGACCATATATAGTTAATATCACTTACAGAATGTATAATATTATGCACAAGAGCCTTAGCCCAGTTGGTGAGGACTGGGCAAGTCCATCCAAGAGACCCTAGTTCAAATCTGGGTGGAGACATTTTCAGGTACTGTAGCAGACACTGTTTGGTACTATAGTAGTCAGAACTATTCATTTTTTTGGGATTTTAGACCACCAGTTTGGTCCTCGGGTCCTCTAAGGCATTCGGTACACCCAAGGCCTTCGGGCCAGTAAGGCTTTCGGGCCACCTCAAGGCCTTTAGGCCGCCTAAAGGCTTTCGGGCCATATGAAATTTTGCTTAATGGACCAGGAAGACTCTATAAGGAGCAGTCTCCAGATGAGGATTTAGAGAAGACATATTCACCATAACAAAATCTAATGGATGTGGAAGAAAGAGAGGGTATGGAGTTTCCATCGGGACCGGCCTGTGCATGCACGAGAAACCTATCCAAACGACCATGCGAAGGTGGAGAGCTGATATCATGATGCAGAAGCTAGGGAGGACCAGTTCCATGTAGTTATAGTTTGTATATTTTCCCTAAGACCTACGGTTCATGTAATCTCTAAGCCCATGAGTCTTGTAAGGGTTCCCCCTTATCCTGTGAAATGGAGGTTATAAAAAATCAATAAAAAAGAAGGCCTTCAGGCCATTCAGACAATGTACAATATTATCATTCCATAATATTTATAGTGTTATTAGTATCATGTTTGTAACTTAAATATATTTTTAAAGTAATCCTTGTTAGGAGGTGATGGAAAAAGAAATACATCATTTACGCATAGGCTGTAGTTGTCATGTACACACAGATGCCACTTTCATTTTTTATAGAATGGGAGGGGGTATAAAATGAAATAATTTATCATTTTAGAATCATAATAACGTTATAAATATCATAATTTATAGTTATGTAACCCTTTTGAACCATTTATATAAGGAATTGATGAAAAATAGAATACAACATTCATGGAGTCAGTAGTCTGCATGCACGTGTGGTGATGTCTTCATTTTTCAAATGGTTTTAGTGGAAGGTAGCCAATGGATGTTCCATTAGTATAATAAGATTTTATAATATTAATAATATAGGTGTTATCATTATTTAATGAGTATAACATATTTGGGAGGGTAGAAGAAGAAACAAATCAAGAGAACATGGTTGAGAACATAACCTTTCCCATTGGATGTTCTCCCTTGGGTAACAACTTAAATATACTTAACTTGGTCTTTTGGAAAGACCGAGGATTCTAGGACATGTGGAGAGAGTTGAGGAGAGACTAGGGTGAAGTTTTAGTTAATCTAATTCTTTATAATGAGTGGATAAATGGGGTGGTTAAGGGTGGTATTTATCATTTAGAGGAGTGGCATTTTTGTAAAAATATAATATGGTAAGTCACTAATCAAGGAAAGTGTCTTCAATAATGGAAAATGATGGAGTGGGGGGATGGGTATGGTCAAACATCCCTCAACCATTCATTCACACACATGATTTTAACAAGTATTTACAACTTTGACTCTTAGATTTTTCTATTTTAACATTTTTTCTTTTTACCACGGTAACTACATTTTTACCTTAGTAATTACTTTTAATGCCTAAAAATAAAAATGGATCTTATAACATAATTTGGAGTTAACTATTCTAACTATAAAATCCATTTTTTCAAATTAAATTTATTAGAGTGATAAAAATTTATTTTAATATTAGTGCACATAACCCATAAAAACCCATTTTGAGAAAAAGTGTATTTTTGGTTGAAGACAACCCACCACCCACATCCATCTTCAAAATAATATACTTATATTTTTAATTTCACTTGGTGACCTATGAATATATTATTTTGGATATCCTACTTTATATACTATGAATCATAGAGTCTATGATGTGGAGATAAAATTTATCTCATGTTGTGGGTGTAACACCCAAATATTTTATGGTACATTATCTTCAATACCTTTTGTTGCACACAACACTGACTTGTCTTGCATAACAAGCAATATTGTGTTTCTACAAAACAACACTTTAGTGTTGTAATTATTTGAATGACATATTTAAAACTTATCCATTGAATATAGTAATATAAATAGTAATAAATAATTTTTAAATGTCATTTATAATGTTTTCATATAAATAAAACATATTTATAATGAAATGTATAAGCTTCGGTAAAATAGATATATGTTTAGAAATACTATTTTCATAAATGAACAATTGTTTACGTATTTTTGTGAACAATAATAAAATCAATTTTAGACACTCATAGAAATTGAATTTTCTTAAAATAGACTTCATTTTTAAATTCGGAATATCAAAATTATCTTAGGTTGAATTTTTGGTATTTTCTGAAAACTTTCAATGTTTGACGAATAGTGACAAACACTACATTATTGTTTAAAATCCAACTTTTTCATTTAAATAATTATTTTACTTTAAATTGATTTTAAATTTAAAATAGATAAATAATACATATATTAACCCAATTTAGGTCATTTTAATCATTTTTATAATATAATTAGATATAAAAATTCATTGAACATTTTTAACGTATTTTTACCCGCCTTCTAACAACATTTACAGTTTAGTATTAAACGTAATTTTATCGCTTTAGTGAATAGAATTTAGAAAAATAGAAATACATGGATGTAATTAGTATGAAAAATGTGGTTCAATAGGATTAAAATAATTTTTTTGGTGAATAGTAACTTTTGAATTTTATTTACCATGGTTAATGGTAAATAGGGTAATTAAAGGTAAAAAAAATATTATAATAATATAAAATTACCCTAACACTTGTCTTAATTTAATTATATAAGTGTTTTTAGACCAAAATCAATCTAGGGTAAAAAATATGATTCTTTTTAAGCCACTTGTGTTATATTTAGACATTTATTATATTTTAGTTAAAGAAGAGTTAAAAGTGTCATTTCCAAATTTTAATAACTAAATCATTTTTAATATAGGGTTATTAATAAAATAAATTATATTATAAAAATTCATTATAAATATAAGAAATTTATCAACATCATTATAATTTATTTATAATTTTTATACATTAAATAGTTAAATTAAATAGTGACACAATGATGATGTAGTAAGTGTTTATTTAATTGAGATATAAAATAAATGATATTAAAATTATTAAAATAAACATAATATGAATTAATTAATAATATCAACTAATTTTATAGATAACTTAGACATGTTAGTGACATATCGGATTTATTGGTTTGAAGTTATCATGTTGTTTTTATATTTTTAAAAATGAAAATACTAAATATTATTAAAATTGACATAAATAATATTTTTAAAATAAATTCTATCTTATTAAATGATATAAAAGTAATAAAAATATAAGGTTCAGAAAACTAACTTTAATAATGTCAAATATGTCATAAATAATTCAATTGGGGGCTCGTTTGGCATTTTATAGTAATTATATTAACCTTATTTTGTAAAAATACAAGAAAATACGATAAGAGTTAAAATGTTTTACTAAGGGTCAAATCCAAAAGATAAGGATAATTTTAGGAACTAAACATGTCTAAAATTAATTGGTTGAGGGGATTTAGAAACATATTCATATTATCCTATAAATAAATCACTTTTTAGCTAGTTGAAACCAAAAAAAAAATTATAATAAATTAATATTTTAAGATCTTTAAAAAGTTCCTCTCACCTCTCTTATAAAAGGGAAATTCTCCTTATCTTTAATCCACACCTCCAAATCCCTTTGGCTCGGCCAAACACTGCCCATTTCCTATCCCAAATTCTCTCACTACATTCTAGAGGCTATAATTTTGGAATAAATCCATCCTAATGAGTCCTTTTGTGCAAATCAAAAGGACATACCCGAAAAAGAGGTAATTGTTTTATCACCTCTTTTAAAGTTCTTTTCTTCTTCTACTTCCTCTTCTGATGTTGTTTCCATAATAAATTAATAAATAAAATATATAATATATTCGTAGATATTTTTATTATTATGGGACAACCATATTTATCTTTTTACCCATCCCATGAAAAATAATATCACCATGCATGCGTGCGTACGACTTACGGTCTCTACGTTGTGGTGTAAACTATTTTTCAGGTACAATTTATTTATATGGGTATAAATATGAATATAAAGGATGTAAATAGTAAATATAACATGATATTTTTTCTATAAAATTAATATTTCATCCAATTCTATACCATTTAATCTTTAAAGAAATGATATTGTCGTTCGTGCGTACGTACGACTTATCATCTCCATGATGCGATGAGATTCGTCTTCCACATTCACCATTCAAGAATGATTATAGAAATTTATATTTTTTATAATTATGAAATATATAACATAATAATTATAATGTAATAATATATATATATATATATATTTATATTTATATTTGTGTGTGTGTTTTTATTTAAATATATTTCATTCACTTACTTCCATTCAATACGATAAGAAAACGAAAACAACATTCATGCGTAAGTACGACCTACCGTCTCTAGGAACGGTGAATTCCATTTCATATATCTATATATTATATATATTTATATAATGAATATATATTATATATAAATCATGTTTTATATTCTTTAAATAAGTAAATTAGGATCTATATAATAATATCAAGAATAACAAGCCAAAACATATATGATAAACAAAGCGATTATTACCTGAAACATTGCTTTAACTTGGGAATTATTAATAAATGGGTAATATAAAGTCATAAATGAATCATATATGATATCATAAATATTATTATGATCCTGGTAGAAGTTAATAATATGTTTAAAACCATTATAAACGAATTTTGGACACGTACAGAGAGTATCAGACCTAAGGTAAGGGAAATCTTAACTCAATTTCCATACATTTAGTTAAGCATCTATGTCATTGGTTATATTCTTCCAAAAATATGTGTGAATGAAACATGATTGTTTTATATTTAATATCCACTTATATTTTGTGGATTTATATTTTTGACACATAATTATGTCTTTGATTTATCCTCACTCTAAAGATACGGTCTTTGTAAGGGAATTCTGTCTCACTTTTAATTTTTTTGAGATATAAGCCATGTTCACCACATATTTATTATGTGAGGTGTATCTACTATGCCAATTATATTTGATATCATGAATTCATTTATCATCATTGAATTTAAATATTCACTTGAATACATCGGTCTTATGATTTAAATATTCAAAGTGGTAAGGGTTAATTTCACAATCTCTTTATTATATGATATTGTTTATATATAAGTATCTATAGGGACATTATTATCATCCATGTCCATGTTTCATAAAATTTATTTCAAAATATTATTGAAATTTTATTAAATAAAATTTTACCCATGTTTGACTTTTTATATAAAACATTTTGAAAGGAATCATTCTGTTGTTTCCCAAATGAGGTACTTAATGACCTTTTCAGCAAATTAAAAAAAGAATTTTTTTTAACTTAAGAAGAGTGAGCGGCTATTTTCCACCATTATGATGCCTTAATATTTTTAATCTCCCCTTACAATATTACAAAGTTATTTAAAAAAATGTTTTCTATTATAATCTCACAACTTTTAAATGATTTCAAAGTAAAAAAAGGATATCTCTCTCAAAGATTTTTGATGATATTATTAGATTATTTTCATTTATGTTCACATACTTTGTCGGATTTTAATCTTAATTGAGGTTGATTTATTATGATATAATCTTATTTATTATATTAAAGGGTTTATGATATATTTGACTATGGATATTCTATTTTGATATCATTCATGGTTTATAGTAAAGTATTAACATTTCATATGCTTGTATTAATACAAATGTTTATGTTATGTTTTACCCCTTTCATAAGAGGAATGAATTGGACTTTGTAAGTGATGGGTGGAGCCCGCTATAGCCCCTTGATGAATCGGTATGTCTCATGAGACAAACTAGATATGGACTTGGCTGAGGCCTTGCCCATCTATTTTTAGATATAGATTTGGCTGATGGCTTAACCATTTATTTTCAGATGTCTTGGCAGAGGCCTCAACGGTATGTTTCAGATGTATGGCATTATTCATTCCATCATTATGAGATTAGTTATTGATATTACATGTGATTATTCTACTATTAGAATATCCATGTAAATATTTAAATGAATTTATTTGATTTATTCTTACCATATTATGCTGAAGATTCTGTTTATAAGGATTTTGTTTCAGTTTTATACTTGCCTTAAAATTTTATGACTATTTATGAAAGATTTTGCTATATTATTTAAACATACTAAACATATAAGCCCAACCCTTTCTTATGTTTTATTTTCCTAGTATTCCAAGAAGAGTTTTATGATTGATATATAGGGTTAACCTAGGATAATAATGTTGTTGTCAAAGAATTATCCATGTTTCATTTCATTCTTTGAATTATAATGAAAATTCTATATATGTAATCTATTTTCCATGACTGCTAAACTGACCGGTCCTTCATAATTTGATTCCTTTTAATCATTATAATTTATTAAAATAATCCACCGACTTCGGTTATATGGGATTGGATCATTACAGTTGGTATCAAAGGAAGTTTAACAACAACTTTGGGAATTTGATTTAAAAGGCTTAGATTGGGGATCATAACCCTAAGATATAATTTTAGAATAAGTATACAAGAACATCCTAGAATTTTGGTTGAATAGAAATTATGTGGATTTTCCAAGTAATAAACTCATGTCTAGACACTAAAAGTGGATGTAGTTCTAACATAGATGTACCTAAAAGTAACAAATCTGATAAGGTGTTCCATGCCTGACTCGAGGTAACCTAGTACACAACAACATGACTTACTGCGCACCTGTTTTGACACTCTTGAGGGATATTTTTAGGATAATTCAAATTTTTATTTACAAACCATTACGAAGGATTTATGAGTAAATATTTTCCCACAAAACCCATTTTTATGATTATGGATTAGATATGCATAAATCATACAATTTATGTTAAATATTTTACTAGTTTGGAATTATGAATTATGATTCATAACTTAATCTAGTGTATTCAATTTTTTAGAAATGGCACCTAGTGGAAGGAATGGAAACTGTATCAATACACACAATCCATGTAGAGATTTCCCTCCTATGAAAGATAATTATAGTGGAGCTCAAGATACAACTAGTGTTTAACATCTTATAACTGTACTGGGACAACTGACTCAGGTTATGAATAATAACTTTACCCATATGGATCACCATGATTCACAACACAGAAGATCAATACTAGACCACTTCATGAGACAACAACCTCTGACAATCAATGGGACTACAAATCCATTTTTAGCTAAGCAACGTATAAGTTCCTTAAAAAAAATTTCTTACTTTGGAAAGTAATGAAAGGGAAAAAAATTTCATGGAAATTTACCATCTCTCCAGAGATATGAATCAATGGTGGTAATTAATTCAAAATATGAAAGAATATAAAGAAGTAGAAAATATGGAATGTAGGGAGTTTAAATAAATTTTATTAGAAAAATACTTTCCTAGAGAACAACAAGATTATATGGAAATATAATTTCTGAGTCTGAGGAAAAATGAGGATGAGAATGTTGCAAAGTATGATGCTAGATTCACAAGGTTAACAAGGCATGCTATATACTATATACATAACCCAATAAGTAAGATTGATCGATTATTTGATGGGTTAAAACCATTCCTCTGACGGGCACTAGTCTCACAATCTTTCTCATCATATGAAGATATAGTCTCTTGTGCTATCGAGATAGAAATATAATTCTCCAAGTCTTATGATTTTAAGGTAAAGTAATAGAAGAATAGAATGGTGAAGTAAGAGACAGGTAATCGGAAGAAGGTAAAGAAGGATTTTTTTTCACATGGGACAATTGTGGAAGGAAGCAACTTGTTGCCTTCTTAAAAGGAAAAGGTGTTTGTTTTAAGTGGGGTGGGAAAGGATATCATGGTCATGATTTCAAGGGAAAGAAAGAAGCTACAAATATGTAATTCTATAATTGTAAATATATGGGGAATTATGCAAATGATTGTCTAAAGCATCAAGGAAATATGGCTCAGAAGAAGAAAATGGATAAAGGTCAAGCTTATAATGTTACTACAATCAAATTGGAATAATTAATGTATTTATGTTTTTATATTCAATAATTATGTTATTATATTTTGTTTATAAAAATAATGTGATATATAAGTAATGTGTTGCAGTAATTTTTATTTAAATATTTGGAGGCATTAACATTTTCATTAAGGTTTTTAAAGGTGATCAAATATTTGGTGAGTGATAATAAGAGATAAATTACATTGTTTGAGGAATCTAATGTTAAGATTGATTTTGGAAATTTAGAGACTTTTTGGAAATTTAATTTGGATGGAAGTATTTTGGTCCAGTCTTAAGGCTATAATAGAGTAATTTGAACATTAGATATTATTGTTTGTGGTTAATGTATGATTTATTGGATACTTTGGCCTAACCTTTTTGGTTTTAATAAATATTTAGAGGATTAAGGAAAAAATTGAGGGCCTTATGATTTATCAAAAGTGATTAAAGCATGAAAAATACATTTTAAATATTCATTTCTAGGTGTAAGGGATGAAGTGAAAATAGATCAAACGATAACAAAAGAATGAGATTAAGATTATGACATGGAAAGAAATCAATTAGGTAATTTTATGAATAGTAAAATAATTTTTCAACTCTAGGGAAAGGATCTTGAAACCAAAAAATTCTATCCTATTCCTTTTTCCAATGAATAAAATGGTCCCTTAGGTCATCACAAATTTATAGCATTCTGATTTTTAACTTTCTTCTGATAATGTTCTCTATCGCTCTCCATTAGACCTTGATGGTAAAGTTTTCTTTCATGTCTATGTTTTTCTACATGGAAACCCAGTATGTGTTATATCTAGTGACCTTAATACTTACCTTTATTTATTTTAAAATGGTGGTCTCATTAATCTATTTTCCGATGTGGGATTTCAATAAAGATATTTTCAAAAGTCCATCCCATAGTTTTTGTTTCTGAGTTTAAATTGTGATGACACAATTTATTGAAGGAGTGAAGAATTGAACACCCCAATATTTCATGGTACATTATCTTGAATATATTTCATTGCAAACAACACTGACTTGTCTTGCATAACACACACGATTGAGTTTCTGTGAAACAACACTTTAGTGTTGTAATTATTTAAGTGATATATTTAGAACCGTCACACTCTATTTTTCATGTCTTTGTTTTGATTCGGTTCATTGGAAATCCTGATCCTTTTTCCTGGGTCTTAGGTGAGATTAATGTTGAGTTTTGAAGTTTCATATATATATAATCATTCATCTTTGGGTGCCTCATTTCTTTTTTTAGGAGTTTTGGTAGAAAGTGTGGTTAACTCATGATTTGGGCCAAATTGTGAGACCATTTCCAGTTTTAAAAACATATTTTGTTTCTTTTATAAATCCTTAATTTTTTAAATTTTTTGACTCATTCCACTTCCTAATTTTCTTATCCATACATATTCAATCCTAAATATCCTTTTGGACCCATTAAGAATTAATAATCATGGTGAATATGGATTATCTATTCAGGTATTGGGCCAGCCCGTGGGCCCATTTCTAGTTTTTAAAAAATAATTTGTTTCTTTTATATATTTTTTTTCACATTTTTTGGCAATTATACCTCAAAATAGAGCTCAAGATACCTAGGAGCACCCCCATTGTTGATTTTAACTCTTTGGATATCATCTTAGCCAAGTATTAGGGTAAAACTTCTCAAGATTCCTGAAATCATCCAGATTTTCTAAGGTAAATTATCTTTTTCATAAATAATTTATATTTCACTCTTTTTACCCCAAATAAAATTTCAATGGTTCTTCCAGACCTAAGGAGAATCTTCAATAAGTTCCATGCTATTACCTTGCCTCTGAGGGTGCATATATAAGGGAATATGAAGAGTCCTTTAGTTTCCAAGGTGTGATTCCCTCTTTTTTCTTCTCCCTCTTCCTTCTCCTTCCATTTTATTTTGGTTCCATCTTCTCCCCTGATCATTATAGACCTAGGGTACTGTTTTGTAATGATTTTTATGGGTTTTTGGTTCGTTTAGGGTGGATCTTCATAGGTCTAGAATGTTGGGAACCGCAGCGGGTGATTTCGGGTGTGTGTTTCCTTTCCGCCACAAATTTGAGGTAGGATATCCCTTGAAAAGTACTTTATCATTTAAGTTTCATCATTATAATGATTTTATAACATTATTTATATGATATTTTCTTCTTTGAAACCTTGGTTTTAATTATTTTGTGCGAAAATGATGTTTTATACCAAATTTTGTTAAAAATATAGTTGTTTTGGTATAAATGTGCACTCCTCTTGTTTGATAAATTATTCCATGAGATTTCACACATGGTTTATGGTATTTTGAATATTTTTTAGTATATTGAATAAATTTATGACAAGAGAATGGTATTTTATCCCTATTTAAGTGCTTAAAATAATTTGTTTTTTTAAAGAGTGCATGACATGTATTCGGTAAATTGCCTCGTAGGCTTTTATGTGTCTAGTGCAATTTAAAATGATTTGTTTGGATTTATAAATACATTTTCAGCATGGAAAAAATTATTTTGGGATCCTTTCATGGATTTTAAATTTTTATTCGGTTTTACAAACAAATGTATTTTGTTTTACAACATGTTTTGGCCGGAGTTGCCGGAAAATGGTCCGTTTCACATCCTTATGAAAATGGTTGTGTTTTGAATATGTAACCTTAGTGTTTTAAGGGATTTATGAATATGGTTTGCTACTTTAAATGGTTATTATACTCCTCCTTAATAAAATTTAAATGCATAACTTTGTCAAATGTTAGTTTTAAGAAAAATTTTAAAGGCCCGTTTGGCATTTCCTAAAAATGAAGAATGAGTGTTTTACATGTATATACCGTGTTGTGTCAATTGGGATTGTTTTATGACCCATGAAATGATTTTATTAAATGTTGTTAGGGATGAAACATATGTTTGGGTATGGTTTTTTTGTGTGTTTATACTTAAAAGAGTGTTTTTGAATGAGATTTATGTGCAAAGCCTCAATACACTCCTTTAAATTGTTTTGCGAAAATTTTTAGTGGTTTATTGATTTGTGAAAGAAATGTGAAACACGTTTGTGAGATGTTTGTGTGTTTATGGTTTAGTAATATAATTTTTATGTGAAATGTGTATTTGATAATATGTGTAACTTTATTGAGCACTAAATGGAATTCTGGGTATCTAGGTTGGTGGACGTGTACTAGTATGCTAGTGATCCTGTGGGGTTTGGCCCCTGTTTTACGTAGCAAGTTTGACGATGATGTAAAGACCCGTAAAATTCAAGGGAAATTTTTTCTTAATTTTCTTTGGAATTTTGCAAGAGCGCGGTTTCTGACGGCACCTGATTCCGAGGCCCGGAGTGCCCGGAATCAATTTCCGAAGTTTGGCTCGGGTACGTTCAGTGAACGAACGAGCGGGAGTGGATGAACGAGATGGCGTGGTGTCGTCGCACCACGCGGGAATCGCACGACTATAGTTGCACGGCGCCGTCGCGCCGTGCCGCGGGAAGATTATCAAGAACGCGACGCCGTCGCGCCGCGTCGAAGGAAACCGAAGGCGCCGCGGCCGGAGCGGGGCCGCGGCGGAGGGGCGCGGTGCCGTCGCACCGCGCCGGATGATGAAGGCCGCGGCCTGTTCCGGGCCGCGGCGGAACGGGAAGACTGGCGGCCAGCTGGGCCGCCGGTGTCGGAAGCCGGAAAGGGGACCGGCCTTGCCGGTCCCGTTGAGGAAGGACCGGCCGGCCAGGTCGGGCCAGCCGGAAGGGAGAAGAACCGGGGGAATTAATTCCCCCGGCTAGCCAAAACCAGCCCCCATAATGGGGGGGCCGCGGTTACACCAAGGGGGGGCAGCGCCCCCCCGTTTTTCTCAAAGGAAGGCCCCCACGTGAGGGGGGGCCGGTTCCTCCAAGGCGCGGCATCAAGTCGCGCCGCCAGCTGAAGGAAAGCGGGGGCTTTGCCCCCCGCGCGTGGCACCCGAGCGGCGCCCCGGCCGCGCCGCCGCGCCGGACCGCGCCGCCGGCCGGTCCGGTTCGGACCCGGGTCGGGTCGACCCGGTTCGGGCCGACCCAGGGGGGGTCGGGCCAGGTCGGCCCGGACCCGGACCCCCCGTTTTCGAATCGACTTCGTTCTTTTGCCCATAACTTGAGCTACGGACCTCCGATTGACGAACCGTCAGCGGCGATGCGATCCTTGGATCGAGACAGTTGATTCAGTATATCGCACTCAAAGTTTCGGAATACTTTGAGTTCGGCCGGGTTGGTTCGTACATGAAACCAACCGGGCCCTCGGAGCGGAAACGCTCTTATCTTGAGCTACGGACGTCCGATTGACATGTCGTTAGCTTTGTTGTGTTCCTCTTAGTGAGACGCATCTTTTGGCATACTCTGCCCGAGGTTTGGACGCAGGTGGAGTACGGTCGGGTTGGTTTTGCCTTAAAAACCAACCGGGCCCTTGGGACGAAAAAGCCAATAACTCTCAGACCGGGCGTCCGATCGACGCGCCGTCTGTTGTGTTGAGTTCCTATTGGCGATACGGAACTTTTGGATACATCAAATATGGACTTTGTGACAGTTGATGTATCAGCCTCTCGACTCGTGGAACGGACCCTCCCGAACGAGCTTGCTATGTGCGGGAACCCTAGTGCTGGCTGCGACTGTGACTGCTACTGCTACTGCTACTGCTACTACTACTGTGACTGCGACGACGACAGTACAGAGATCCTTGGTGGATTCGACGACGACTACAGCACTCAGCGATCCTACGTGGATCAGTGCTACAGGTCCTGTGTGGGCCCGATCCTGTGTGGGTCCGATCCTGTGTGGGTCATTGCACTCAGCGGTCCTGTGTGAACCAGCGCCTACAGGTCCTGTGTGGGCCCGATCCTGTGTGGGTCTTTACGGGGGTTAGTTACCTATCGATCCTTCGTGGGTCCGATGACTTAGATGGATCAGAGATCATCTCTATCGTCTTTCGATGAAGTATACCTGTGTGAGTTGAATCCTGTTGCTTTCCTGTGTGGATTGTGTTGTGCTATCCTGTGTGGATTTCGTTTTGCTTTCCTGTGTGGAATACGTATACTTTCCTGTGTGGACTGAGTTGTACTTGGGCTCGGAGGTTGGAGCGTATTGGAATTGATGACTTAGGTATATGTATGGGCATATAACTAAGCAGTGTCAGTTGTTACTTCGTGTTTGTTTCTCACATTTGTGATTTATCCTTTGTGGATTTTGGGAGACCTTCAGGGGTCTCGGGGTCCCT
The DNA here is from genome assembly GCA_963277665.1 of Viscum album. NCBI lineage: Eukaryota > Viridiplantae > Streptophyta > Magnoliopsida > Santalales > Viscaceae > Viscum > Viscum album. Next base: position 349,463,156 of record OY728137.1, read on the forward strand.
ACTGAGTAGCTTATACTCACCCCTGCATGGGCTATGCCCGCACTACGTTGTGTTGGTTGCAGATGACAGACAATGTTGATCGTGGTTGAGGCTTGCAGAGCAGGACGGTACCTGGAGGTGGACCACTGGGCGGGACGTACTCGGGGCAGACGGTGGGACCCGTGGAGCAGTGGAGCTATCTTTACCCACCCTTCAGGTGGGATTTCCAGTGGACAGCTCGGTGTAGCGGCTTTTACTTTACAGTTGCTGTTTTCCCTTTCGAGTTGTACTTTACTTTCAGTTTGAGTTTGTATACTGACCCATTTACTTTTCCGCACTTTCAGTTGTACTCTGTTTTCACTTAGTGTTTACTTTCCGCTTGCTTACTCTGTGATGCTTGTTTACTTTACAAAGGAAATGCCTTCCCTTTTTACCGGGATTTACGCCTTGGTGCTAGTCGCCAGCCCCTGGCCTATGGAAGGCGGGCTTGGGGTAGTCACGGCACGGTCCCCGAGGACGGGTCGTGACAAATTGGTATCAGAGGAGTTCGGTTCTACCGCGAACTCTGATATTTTCTATGTGAAGCAATAATGTTTAGCGTATTGAGTGTGGTTATCAGTCCAGGGAGTCCAGTGTTGGTGCGGCGGACGACGTATCCGTACACCAGGACCCTGACTTCTGATTTCCGACTTAATGCACGAAAACATTAATTGCGTGTGTGTTTCAAAGTTTTCTTTGTGATTAATTTATATCAGCTCACCAGGTATACTGTTCTGACTGTGGCGCACCTGTTTCCTTTCCAGGATGGCCCCACGACGGCAGCCAGCTAGGGTTCCGAGAGTCGAGCGTGACGACATCCCACCGAGCGACGAGGCCTCGGTGCAGGGCCCTTTGTCAGTAGTGGCACCAGCGGTAGCTCTACCCGTCGAGCCACCGATGCTTCCATCACCAGCTGCTGATGATGCACGTCGCCTTGGAGCTCTGCACGAGTTCCAATGCCAGCGACCGCCTAGGTTCCGTGGGGAGACGGACCCCCAGACAGCAGAGGACTTTCTGGAGGCAGTGGTACGAGTTTTTAGTCTAGTGAGGACACCTGCAGACCTCATGGTGATCCTCGCTGCGAGCCTACTGCACGCAGCAGCAGGACGATGGTGGAGCTTGATGCTCCAGGTGCACGATGAGGCATCTCTACTATGGACGGACTTTGAGAGCCTCTTCCGCTCAGAGTTCGTCCCAGCCACCCTTCGTGCGGTGCGTATCCAGGAGCTTCTTCAGCTGCGATAGGGCAACATGACGGTCGCTCAGTACTCGGCGAGATTTACTGATCTCTCGCGCTACTAGACCGACATGGTACGAGACCCATTCTTCCGGGCCCGGACCTTCGAGTAGGGTTTGAGACACGAGATCAGGGCATCACTGATCTCCCTCAGCGTACCGACTCAGACAGGAGTACTAGAGAGGGCCCTTTTGATCGAGAGCTTCCTTTCTGAGTCTACACCAGCGCCGAGACCCACCGCAGGGCGGCACGTGGCAGAGTCATCTGCAGCAGGCAGTCGACGGATGACTCAGGGGTTCAGGCAGACCAGACCTTTAGGTAGACGACCTCAGGACACTGGCTCAGCAGTGTGGGGCACACAGCGAGGAGCCAGTCTTTCGAGAGGCAGACAGTGCTACTCGTGCGGCGGGTAGGGCCACATGGCTCGTGACTGCCCGACCCGCCATGCCGAGGAGCAGAAAATGGTTGAGGGACAACCGAGGAAGAGGCATAGGGTCAACCGTGGCGGTCCGCAGGGAGGAGGCAGACGAGGCAGAGGAGATGGCCGAGCAGCAGGTGGTGGGCGACGCTTTGAGGCTCTGCCACCACCACCACCAGGAGGTCCACCCCGACCACAGGGAGCAGGCGGGCAGAGACAGGCACAGCTCTAGGCAGCAGATGCCTACGACCACGGCGCACCCGAGATGATTCGAGGTACTATCTGTGTCTATTCCACTGTTGCTGCAGTACTTATAGACACTGGAGCGAGTCACTCTTTCATAGCCGCTGCCCTTGTTCGGAGCTCGGAGATTCTGACAGAGCCGTTGGCTTGATCCTTACGGCTAGAGACTCCTACGGGAGTAGACTCGACGATTACGCACTGGTTCCGGCAGTGTGAGCTTACTCTAGGAGGCGAGAGCTTCGACTGGGATCTTCTTGTAGCAGCATCGAGGCCTTACGACGTCATCTTGGGCATGGATTGACTATCTACGGTCCATGCGCATATTGACTATTTTAGGTGCAAGGTGCGATGTGTACGCACCGACGGGAGCAGGTTTACCTTCACCGGCGAGAAGGGAGCCTTTGCAGCACAGGATGGACTTCCGCGGAGGAGAGGACAGCCCATCACTCATCAGTTGGCTAGCCTCATCCTTGGAGCAGTTGACGTGCGGAGTCCTGGTTTTCCTGCAGTGGTGGATCAGTTTGCAGATGTTTTTCCCGACGATGTTCCAGGGCTACCTCCTCGTAGAGAGGTAGACATTTATATTGACTTGTACCCCGGGACAGCCCTGATATCCACTCCAGCATATCGGATGGCCCCCGCCGAGCTTCGAGAGCTACGGGTACAGTTGGAGGACTTGCCGGGAAAGGGGTTCATCCGACCCAGTGTTTCACCCTGGGCTTCCCCGATATTGTTCGCCAAGAAGGCGGACGGAAGCTTGCGACTTTGTGTTGACTATCGTCGCCTGAACCAGGTGACAGTGAGGAACAAGTATTCACTACCGAGGATTGATGACCTCTTTGATCAGCTCAAGGGAGCACGGTGGTTCTCGAAGATAGACCTCAGGTCAGGCTATCATCAGCTCAGATTCAGAGACGAGGACGTGCAGAAGACGGCCTTTAGATGTCGGTATGGCCACTATGAGTTCTTGGTTATGCCTTTCGGCGTAACCAATGATCCAGCAGTGTTCATGGCCCTCATGAACAGGATCTTTCAGCCATACCTTGATCGGTTTGTCGTGGTCTTCATCGATGACATTCTGATTTACTCTACGACTGAGGAGGAGCACACCTATCACTTGCGAGTTGTACTAGACACACTCCGAGAGCACCAGCTTTATGGTAAGGTCTCGAAGTGCCAGTTCTGGATAGGTGAGGTCCACTTCTTGGGACACGTTATCTCTGAGGTGGGAGTTGTAGTGGATCCTGCGAAGATCGAGGCTGTGTTAGCATGGGAGCCACCCAGGAGTGTGACTGAGGTTCGGAGTTTCTTGGGAATAGCTGGATACTATCGGAGATTCATGCCAGAATTCTCTAGAGTTGCGGTACCACTCACAACTTTGACGAAGAAGGGGAAACCCTTCTTGTGGTTAGACAGTTGTCAGCAGAGCTTCCAGGAGCTGAGACAAAGATTGACCAGCGCACCTCTCTTGAGGTTGCCTGAGGAGGGAGTAGGGTACGTAGTCTACTGCGATGCATCAGGGACAGGACTCAGATGTGTTCTGATGCAGGAGCGGGCAGTGATCACCTATGGATCACGTCAGTTGAGGCCGCATGAGCAGAACTACGCTACCCATGACCTGGAGTTAGCAGTAGTGGTCTTCGCTCTGAAGACATGGCGACATTACCTGATGAGTGAGTGTTTTACAGTCTTTTCTGATCATCAGAGTCTCAGGTATATCTTCTCGCAGAAGGACCTGAACCTGAGACAGCGGTGATGGCTCGAGTTCCTACAGGACTATGACTTTGAGATAGTCTATACTCCTGGAAAGGGGAATATAGTAGCCGATGCCCTCAGCAGGAGGACGGGCATTCAGCTACTTGAGGAGGCGATGGAGAAGCTAGCCTCTTTGCAGATATCCTTCGTGGATAGATATGGAGCAGCCTTCCTCCAGTCTCTCACAGTCACCCCTCCACTATTGCAGCGGGTCAGAGAGGAACAGCGTGAGGACGCTGACTGTGAGACGCGGCGTGCACAGATATCCTTGGGACAGGCACCTGATGGTTTCTCCCTTGGAGCAGAGCACGACATCCTTTTCAGAGGACGTACCATGGTACCAGTCGCTTTGCGAGAGGAGGTGCTGAGAGAGTTTCACACTTCTCCTTTGGCGGTACATCCTGGAGTGGCGAAGATGTACCAAAATCTCAGACGACAACACTGGTGGCCGGGCATGAAGAAGGCTGTAGCAGAGTTTGTTTCTCGATGCCTCACCTGCCAGCAGGTGAAGGCATAGCATCAGGTACCAGCAGGCTTGGTACAACCCTTGGAGGTCCCGGAGTGGAAGTGGGATGACATATCTATGGACTTCGTGACTGGAATTCCACGCACCTCCAGAGGTCACGAATCCATTTGGGTGATTGTTGACCGACTCACCAAGTCGGCACACTTCTTACCCATCAGAGAGCAGGGCTCAGTGGAGAGCTTGGGACGTCTCTACGTTCAGGAGATTGTGCGGCTCCACGGCGTGCCATCATCGATCGTCTCCGATCGAGATGCTCGCTTTACTTCCCGACTTTGGAAGGGGTTACAGGAGGCGTTCAGGACGCAACTATGTCTGAGCACAACCTTTCACCCTCAGACGGATGGTCAGACGGAGAGGACCATCCAGACTCTCGAGGACATGCTCCGCGCATGTGTCCTCGACTTTGGTCGTAGCTGGGAGGACCACCTACCCTTGGTGGAGTTTGCGTACAACAACAACTACCACTCCACCATCGGGATGGCACCGTACGAGGCGTTGTACGGCCGAACTTGTAGATCTCCTTTATGCTGGACAGACCCTGGGGAGTCAGCACTTGTGGGACCGGAGATGGTCCAGGCCACGACAGAGAAGGTCCAGGTCATCCAGGAGCGGATGAGGACAACTCAGAGCCGGCAGAAGTCATACGCTGACAGGAGGCGGAGGCCACTAGAGTTCGAGGATGGCGACCACGTCTTCTTGAGGGTCTCACCTCGACGTGGTATTCGGAGATTTGGCCGAGGCGGCAAGTTATCTTCGTGCTTCATCGGACACTTCCAGGTCCATAGCAGGATAGGCGAGGTGGCTTATCACCTGGCTCTACCACCTTAGTTTCACCGGGTGCACGACATCTTCCACGTATCTCAGCTGAGGAGATACATGCACGACCCGACGCACATCATTGACCATGGGGAGCTTGACGTTGACGATGGGGCGACTTTTACGGAGGTCCCTGTGGAGATAGAGGATCGACAGGAGAGGGTCCTACGTGGGCGATCGATTCCTCTTGTGCGCATCAGATGGAAGCACGAGAACCTCCAGGAGAGCACATGGGAGCGGGAGGCTCAGATACGTGCTCAGTACCCTCATTTGTTTCCCTAGTTTTTGATGTATATTTACGGGGACGTAAAGCCCTGAGGTGGGAGTAATGTAAAGACCCGTAAAATTCAAGGGAAATTTTTTCTTAATTTTCTTTGGAATTTTACAAGAGCGCGGTTTCTGACGGCACCTGATTCCGAGGCCCGGAGTGCCCGGAATCAATTTCCGAAGTTTGGCTCGGGTATGTTCAGTGAACGAACGAGCGGGAGTGGATGAACGAGATGGCGTGGTGCCGTCGCACCACGCAGGAATCTCACGACTATAGTTGTGCGGCGCTGTCGCGCCGCGCCGCGGGAAGATTATCAAGAATGCAACGCCGTCGCGCCGCGTCGAAGGAAACCGAAGGCGCCGCGGCCGGAGCGGGGCCGCGGCGGAGGGGCGGGGTGCCGTCGCACCGCGCCGGATGACAAAGGCCGCGGCCGGTATCGGGTCGCGGCGGAACGGGAAGACCGGCGGCCAGCCGGGCCGCCGGTGTCGGAAGCTGGAAACGGGACCGGCCTTGCCGGTCTCGTTGAGGAAGGACCGGCCGGCCAGGTCGGGCCGGACGGAAGGGAGAAGAACCGGGGGAATTAATTCCCCCGGCTAGCCAAAACCGGCCCCCCATAATGGGGGGGGGGGGGCGGCCGCGGTTACAACAAGGTTGGGAAGCGCCCCCCCGTTTTTCTCAAAAGAAGGCCCCCACGTGAGGGGGGGTGGGGGGTTCCTCCAAGGCGCGACATCAAGCCGCGCCGCCAGCTGAAGGAAAGCGGGGGCTTTGGCCCCCGCGCGTGTCACCCGAGCGACGACCCGGCCGCACCGCCGGCCGGGCCAGGTCGACCCGGTTCAGGTCGACTCGGTTCGGGCCGACCCAGGGGGGGGTCGTGTTGGGTTGGCCCGGACCCAGATTCCCCGTTTTCGAATCGAATTCGGTCTTTTTCCCATAACTTGAGCTACGGACCTCCGATTGACGAACCGTCAGCGGAGATGCGATCCTTGGATCAATACGGTCGATTTGGTATATCGCACTCAAAGTTTCGGAATACTTTGAGTTCGGCCGGGTTGGTTCGTACACGAAACCAACCAGGCCCTCGGAGCAGAAAGGCTCATATCTTGAGCTACGGACGTCTGATTGACGTGCCGTCATCTTTGTTGTGTTCCTCTTAGTGAGACGGATCTTTTGTCATACTCCGACCGTGGTTTGGACGTAGGTGGAGTACAGTCGGGTTGGTTTTTCCTTAAAAACAAACCGGGCCCCTGGGACAAAAAATCCAATAACTCTCAGACCGGGCGTCCGATCGACACGCCGTCTGTTGCGTTGAGTTCCTGTTGGCGATACAGAACTTTTGGATACATCAACTCTGGACTTTCTGACAGTTGATGTATCAGCCTCTCGGCTCGTGGAGCGGACCCTCCCGAACGAGCTTGCTGTGTGCGGGAACCCTAGTGCTGGCTGCGACTGTGACTGCTACTGCTACTACTACTGCTACTACTACTGTGACTGCGACGACGACAGTACAGAGATCCTTGGTGGATTCGACGACGACTACAGCACTCAGCGATCCTACGTGGATCAGTGCTACAGGTCATGTGTGGGCCTGATCCTGTGTGGGTTCGATCCTGTGTGGGTCATTGCGCTCAGCAGTCCTGTGTGAACCAATGCCTACAGGTCCTGTGTGGGCCCGATCCTGTGTGGGTCTTTGCGGGGGTTAGTTACCTATCGATCCTTCGTGGGTCCGGCGACTTAGATGGATCAGAGATCATCTTTATCGTCTTTCGATGAAGTATACCTGTGTGAGATGAATCATGTTGCTTTCCTGTGTGGATTGTGTTGTGCTATCCTATGTGGATTTCATTTTTCTTTCCTATGTGGAATATGTATACTTTCCTGTGTGGACTGAGTTGTACTTGGGCTCGGAGGTTGGAGCGTATTGGAATTGATGACTTAGGTATATGTATGGGCATATACCTAAGCAGTGTCGGTTGTTACTTCGTGTTTGTATCTCACCTTTGTGATTTATCCTTTGTGGATTTTGGGAGACCTTCAGGGGTCTCAGGGTCCCTACTGAGTAGCTTATACTCACCCCTGCACGGGCTATGCCCGCACTACGTTGTGTTGGTTGCAGACGACGGACAGCGTTGATCGTGGTTGAGGCTTGCAGAGCAGGACGGTACCTGGAGGTGGACCACTGAGCGGGACGTACTCGGGGTGGACGGTGGGACCCGTGGAGCAGTGGAGCTATCTGTACCCACCCTTCAGGTGGGATTTCCAGTGGACAGCTCTGTGTAGCGGCTTTTACTTTACAGTTGCTTTTTTCCCTTTCGAGTTGTACTTTACTTTCAGTTTGGGTTTGTATACTGGCCCATTTACTTTTCCGCACTTTCAGTTGTACTCTGTTTTCAGTTAGTGTTTACTTTCCGCTTGCTTACGCTGTGGTGCTTGTTTACTTTACAAAGGCAATGCCTTCCCTTTTTACAGGGATTTACGCCTTGGTGCTAGTCGCCAGCCCCTGGCCTATGGAAGGTGGGCTTGGGGTAGTCACAGCACGGGCCCCGAGGACGGGTCGTGACAGATGACAACACTAACTAAACTATGATGATGATGATGTTGGGGGACCACTAGGCTATGGGTATTCTCCCTAATATTGGATCATGTGCATGATAATGGATATTTATTATGGTTACTTTCACTGAGATACGAGGTACCTGGGGCTCATAACTAACTAGTGCCTAGGGGTGTTCCTATGATTTGTGCTCATTGGTTATTTTGTAATCACTGTCGGCATATGGTGTGTTTGGTTGGTAAATTAATAAGTTTGTGTGGTTTATTTAAAAGTGTATTTTTTAAAACATCCCTCTTGAAAACTAGTTTCATTTTGAAGTTGCACCTCTTTGAAAATTGTTACCAGCATTCTTGTTTATAAAACATTCAAGTTTTTGTCTGGTAATTTTTTTATAGAATGAAAAATCATTTGGAAAAAATACCTTTATATATTGTATTTAAAACTTGAAATTTATGTTTCTTTTATTTTAAAGGATGTGCATTGGGAATAGAATATCGGGCTAACCTACTGAGTTTTAATACTCATGCCTATAGTCTTCTTCTGTTTTTAGCCCTTGTAAAGGTTTCAACTTGAGTTTGATCACCTTGGGAGATGTGTGATCATTTTATTGGAGAGTTACCATAGGGGTCACATAGAGTTATTTGGTTATCAGGTTTGGTCAGTTGAGTTGTTGGTTTAGTTGTACTTTTTGTCTCTTGTACAAATAATGTTCAGTTCAATTTTTATGTAAATGTATTTTGGGCTGTCCTTTTCTTTTTGTTGTTTGTTTGATTGTTTATATTTGGGATAAATCATTCCCTTGTGTACTATATTGATTCCCTTGGTGCTTGTTTCTATCCTGGGAGGATCGGGAATGCCTCTCGGGACTTGCCGCGGGCTGGCCTGGGTGACCGGTTTAGGGTCGACTCGGGCTGGTTCCTAACAAGAACTTATCCATTAAATATAGTAATATAAATAGAAATAAATAATTTTTAAATTTTATTTATAATTTTTTCACATAAATAAAACATATTTATAATGAAATGTATAAGTTTCATTAAAATAGTTATACGTTTAGAAATACTATTTTCTTAAAGGAACTACTTTTTAAATCGTTTTGTGAACAATAATAAAATTAATATTAGACCCTCATAGAAATTAAATTTGATAAAATAGACTTAAATTTTGAATTCAAATTTTCAAAATTATCTTTGGGTGATTTTTTGATATTTTTTTGAAAACTTTCAATTTTTGATGAATAGTAAAAAATACTACATTATTGTTTAAAACCCAACTTTTTCATTTAGATATATTTTTTAATTTAAATTGATTTTAAAGTCACAATAGATAAGTAATACCTATATTAACCTAGTTTAGGTAATTTTAATTATTTTTATAATAGAATTAGATATAAAAATTCATTGAACTTTTTTTAACGTCTTTTTACCCACCCTCTAGCCACATTTTCAGATTAGTATTAAACGAAATTTTACTGCTTTAGTGAATTGAATTTTGAAAAACAGACATACATGGTTGTAATCAGTATGAAAAATGTGGTTCACTAGGATCAAAATATTTTTTTGGTGAATAGTAACTTTTGAATTTTATTTACCACGGTTATAGGTAAATAGGGTAATTAATGGTAAAAATAATATTATAATAATATAAAATTATCCTAACACTTGTCCTAGTTTAATTGGATAAGTGTATTTTGACAGAAATCAATCTTAGGTAAAAAATATGATCCATTTTAAGCCACTTGTTTTATATTAAAACATTTATTATATTATATTTAAAGAGGAGTTAAAAGTGTCATATTCAAATTTTGAAAACTAAATCGTTTTTAATATAGGGTTATACATAAGATAAATTATACTATAGATATTAATTAGAAATATAATAAATTTATATACATTATGATAATTTATTTATAATCTTTAGACATTAAATAATTAAATTAAATGGTGACACAATGATGATGCACTAATTGTTTATTTAATTGAGATATCAAATATATGATATCAAAAATATTAAAATAAATATAATTTAACATAATTCATGACATTAAATAATTTTATAGCTAAATTAGACATGTTAGTGACATATTGGATGTATTGGTTCGAAGTTATCATGTCAATTTTATATTTTTAAAAATGAAAATACTAAATAGCGTTAAAATTGAAATAAATGATATTTTTAAAATAAATTCTATTTTATTAAATAATATAAAAGTCATAAAAATCTAATGTCCAGAAAAATAACTTTTATAATTCCAAATATGTCATAAATGATCCAATTTGGGGTTCTTTTTTCATTTTATAGTAACTATATTAACTCTATAGTTTAAAAATACAAGAAGACACGGTAAGAGTTAAATTTTTAAATAAGGGTTAAATCCAAAAGATAAGATTTATTTTATGAGCTAAACATGTCGAAAATTAATTTTTTGAGGGGATTTATACCCATCCTCATCTTATCCTATAAATAAACCACTTTTGATCTATTTGAAACCAAATATCAATTTATAATAAATTAATATTTTAGGATCTTCCAAAAGTGCCCCTCACTTTTCTTATAAAAGACACTTCTCATGATCTTTAATTCACACATCTAAATCCCTTTGAAGTAGAAATACCCTTCCCATTTACTCTCCCAAATTCCCTAAATACATCTTATAGGCCATAATTTTTGTATAAATCCATCCTAATGAGTCCTTTTGTGCAAATCAAAAGGAGATACCCGAATAAAAGGTAATTGTTTTATCACCACTTTCAAAGTTTTTTCTTCTTTTACTTCCTCTTACTATGTTGTTTCCATACTAAATTAATAAATCCATAATATAATATATGAAGATATTTTTTTATTTTTATAGGACAACCATATTCCTCCTTTTACCCATTCTGTGAAAAATAATACCACCACACGTGTTTGCGTACGACTTACCGTCTCCACACAGTGGTGTAAACTGTTTTTCGAGTTCACTTTATTTATATGAGTATAAAGATGAATATAAAGGATTTAAATAATAAATATAACATGATATTTTTTATTTAAAATTCACATTCCATATAATTCCATACCATTTAACCATTAATGAAATGATACCGTCGCTCGTGCATACATGCGACTTACTGTCTCCACAATGCAATGAGATTCATCTTCCACATTCACCACTCAAGAATGATTATAAAAATATATATTATTAATAATTATGAAATATATGACATAATAATTCTACACTATTAATTTTATATATATATATATTTATGTAAATATATTTCATTCACTTACTTCCATTCAATACAATAAGAAAATGGAAACAATGTTCATGCGTACATACGACCTATAGTCTCCATGAATGGTATATTCCATTTCATATATCTATCTGTTATATATATTTATATAATAAATATATATAATATATACATCATGTTTTATATTCTGGAAGTAAGTAAATTATGATCTAAGTAATAATACCAAGAATAAAAAGTCAAAACACGTACGATAAACAAACCAATTGTTACCCAAACTGTTGCTTTAATTTGAGAATTATTGATAAAATAGTAATATAAAGTAATAAATGAATCATATATGATATAATAAATATTATTATGATTCTGTAAGAAGTTAATAAAATGTTTAAAACCATTATACAGTAGTTTCAGACACGTACAAAGAGTATCAGACCTAAGGTAAGGAAAATCTTAACTCAATTTCCATACATTAAGTTAAGAATATATGTCATTGGTTATATTATTCCATGAATATGTGTGAATGAAACCAGATTTTTTTTTAAATTTAAAATCCACTTATATTGTGTATATTTATATTTTTCACACATAACTCACTCTAATGATACGATCTTTGTAAGGGAATTTTATCTCACTTTTAATTTTCATGAGTTATAATCCATGTTCACCTTCTATTTCTTGTGTGAGGTGTATGTGCTGACCCAATTATATTCTATATCATGAATAAATTTATCATCATTTTATTTAAATATTCACTTGAAGAAATCAGGATTATGACTTAAATATTCTAATTGGTAAGGTTTAATTTCACAATCTATTTATCATCTGAGATTGTTTATATATAAGTATCTACTAGGACATTCTTATCATCCACGTCCATGTTTCTTATAATTTAATTCAAAATATTATTGAAATTTGTTTAAATAAATTTTTACCAATGTTTTACTTTTTATATAAATTTTTTTAATGGAATCATTCCATTTTTTTTTCAAACTAGGTACTTTATGGAATTTTCAAAAAATTAAGGAAAGAATGTTTTTTAACTTATACAGCATGAGCAGATATTTTCTGCCATTATGACGCCTTATCATTTTAAGCTTCCCTTAAAATATTGAAAAGTTATTTTCAGAAGAAATGTTTTCTTTTATAATTTCACAACTTTTAAATGATTTCAAAGTAGAAAATGGATATCTCTCTCAAAGATTTTTAACGATATTATTAGATTATTTTCACTTATGTCAACATCTTTTATTGGATTTTATGCTTAATTGAGGTTGATTTATTATGATATAATCTTCTATATTGTATTGAAGGGTTTAGAATATATTTAACTATGGATGTGCTATTTTGATACCATTCATGGTTTATGGTAAATTATTAACATTTCATATGCTAGTTTTAATACGAGTGTTTATGTTATGTTTTACCCCTTTCATAAGAGGAATGCATTAGACTTAGTAAGTGATGGGTGGGGCCCGCTATATCCCCTTGATGCATCAATAGGTCTCATGAGACAAAATAGATATGGACTTGGCCAAGTCCTTTCCCATTTATTTTTAGATATGGATTTGGCCGAGGCCTTAACTATTTATTTTTAGATGTATTGGATGGGGCCTCAATAGTTTGTTTCAGATGTCTGGTATTATGAATTCTCTCATTATGATATTAGTTATTGATATTACGTGTGATTATTCAACTAGTATAATATCCATGTGAATGTTTAAATGGAATTATTTTATTTATTCTATCTATATTATGCTGAAGATTACATTTATAAGGCTTGTGTTTCAGTTTTATACTTTCCTTAAAAGTTTATGATTATTTATGAAAGCTTATGTTGTATTATTTAAACTTACTAATCATATGATCCAACCCATTTCTTATGTTTTTTTCCCAGGATGCCAAGAGGTGTTTTATGATTGATATGTAGGGTTAAGCTGGGATAATAATGGTGTCCTCAAAGAATTATCCATGTTGCATTTTATGATTTTAATTTTAATGTAAAGTCCATATATGTAATGTATTTTACATGAATGATAAACCGATTGGTCCTTCAGGTTTTGATTCCCTTTAATCATTCCAATGTATTAAAATAATACACCAGCTTCTGGTATCTGGGGTCGGGTCATTACAGTGGATACATGGATATAACATGAGTTCATTTTTTTAGAATCCATTAGTGTATTGTTACTATAATAGTCCAATATTTATCACAAACCATTGATTTGGAATAATTTACTTTAAATGTGATCGTTTAATTTCAATCTTCATTTATTGATTAGATAAAAACTTCCAAAGCTAACTCTTCCAACAAAAAGAGGTTAGGAAAAAATAAAATCCTTACAATTAACACTGGAGATTTACAAAGTTTATCATTAATTGTGAATTACCAAATCCTTGAAATTACATCAATAACCCATGCATAGATACTATTAATATGACATGAACAAAGTTTATCCTTGAAATCACTACAAGTAAAAACACCAAACTTAAGTGCTCCATCACAAATAGAATGATACAATTTTATTTCAAAAAAATGTAATTTATACTACTTATTGAATGAAAAATATTCATAGAATAAATTTAAATAGTGATGAAACTTTGGGCTCATTTATAGCAACACAAACCTTAAACACATTTTATTTCATGGGTTTTCATATAGTTTTCCATAAAATATAATACAAAGATCTAGAGGCCTCATGTATTTGGGATATTATACACATAGATATATCATATTTAAACATAAAATACACTATATTTATTTAAAACCCCCATATAATGATTAAAACTCTCATAAATTTTTTAAAATTGCATAGGATACCCAAAGAAAATACATAAAGGAAAAGGGTGATCACTACTAAATATCGTGCAATATACAATACTAACTTTTATTAACACTAAACAAAAAACTTATAAAGGGAATAATTTTATAAAATCTAGCTAAAAACATTCATAAAGGTGACTATTATCGATACTAAAAAAGCACTGATAAAAGGGTAACTTTTATCAGCACTTTTTTTAGTGATGATAAATGCGTCCCTTTATCAATGCTTTCTTTAGCGCTGATAAATAACACAATGAACAATTTAATTTATATATGCATATTTTTATATTTTTAAATAATATTTATATAATTTTAAGTTTATATATGTAAATACAATATATAAATATTATTTATATGACTATATAAAAATAAAAAATTATTATCAAAAATATTTTCATAAATTTTTATATAAATATTATCATATTTATATTAATGAGTAAAAATATTTAATAGTTTATTTATATATACATTAATTAAAATATAAATATAAATATAAATATAAATATGATATATTAGTATTTTATTTAAACAATTATATAAATATATAAATAAATATTTTTTTTATTTAATTATGTAATTTTTATTTGAATTTATATATTAATATTAATTTTAAATAATTTACAATATACTTCCAAGTATTTTTATGTATGTGTATTTATGTCTTTGTATGTGTATGTATGTGAATGTATATGTATATCTATACGTGCGTGTATTCAAGTGTTGTATGTGTATATATATGTGTTGTGTTGTGTTGTGTGTGTGTTTATTTATGTGTACATATAGATGTATGTATGTGTGCATATGTATGTGCATGTATGTATGTTCATATGAACATGTATGTATGTATGTATGTATGTATGTGTATATATATGTATGTGGATATGTACATGCATGTGTGTGAATGTGTATGCACATATATGTATGTACATGACAGGTGTATGTGTATGCACATGTATGTAATTGTATGTATGTGTATGTGTGTGTATATTCATGTATGTGTATGTGTATGTGTATGTGTATGTGTATGTGTATGTGTATATGTATGTGTATGTGTATGTGTGTGTGTGTGTGTATGTGTGTGTGTGTGTGTATGTGTATGCGTATGTGTATGTGCATGTGTCTGTGTATGTGTATTTTTATGTGTATGTGTATGTGTATATGCATGTGTATGTATATGTGTATGTGTATGTGTATGTTTGTGTATTTTTTTGTATGTGTATTTGTATGTATGTGTACATGTATGACTATACATATGTATGTGTGCATGTGTATGTGCATATTTATGTGTGTTTATACAGTATGTACTATGTATGCATATGTATGTTCATGCATGTGTATGTAATTGTATGTATGTGTATGTGTATGCATACATGTATGTGTATGTGTATGTATGTTTTTGTATGTGTATGTGTATGAGTGTGCATGTTTATGAGTGTGTATGTGTATGTGCATGTGCATGTGCACGTGTATGTGTATCTCTATGAGTATTCACGTGTACATATATGTCTATGCGTATGTATGTGTGTGTGTGTGTCTGTATGTTTATTAATTCAATATTATTTATTCATTTTCAATATTTCTCATTTTTTAGTATTTTTCTGTAATTTATTCAATTTTAATATTTATTCATTTTTAATATATATTCATTTAATATTTTTGTAATATATTTAATTTTGATATTTATTTACACATTTTTAAATATTTATACATTTAATTAAATATTAATATTTTTATTTATTATTAAAAATTATCAAGGTTAATAATTAATTATATTTTATATGCAATCAATACAATACATATATGAATAATTAGAAATTATATTATTAATTATATATTCTTTTTTTCATTATTTTTTACATTTTTTCAATTCTTGTAATTAATGTTATGAATTCACTTTTAAAAAATATTTTTTTAATTTAATTTATTTAATTTATTCAATTTTAATATTCTATCATTTCATATATATATATTTTCATATTTGATATTTTTTATATTTTAATATTTTTGGAATTTATACATTTTAAAAATTTATACATATTTATTTACTAAGTTTTAATATTGTTGATATGTTTGTAATTTATATGATTAATATTTCTTTATTTTTATTTATTAAAGTTTTAATATTTTTAATATGTTTGAAAGTTTTATAATTGATTTCTTGGAATGTATTTTAATTTCAATTTTTTTCATTACCAATATAATTCATTTTTCATAATTTTGTTATTTATATAATTAATATTTTTTTTTGTTTTTTATATGTTTTCAATTCATGAAAGTAATGTTACAAATTTACTTTTTAAGATATTTTTTGTAATTTATTCATTTTTAATATTCTTTCATTTAATATTATTTAATCACTTTTAATTTTTATAATTTTTTAATATTTTTGAAATTTATTCATTTTTAATATTTATTTATACATATTTATTTACTATGTTTTAATATTTTCAACATGTTTTGTAGAATCCTCCACCCGGAATCCACTAAATCAATGCTCCGAGCCGGGCCACCACATGACCTCAGGTGTGCCTTCCCATATACTAGCGGTTATGACTAGAAGCGATGGTATAATAAGTCACATGGGCCCTATGTTAGTGGGAGTGAGTATCTCAAGAGTGGGGTGAATTGAGTACCCAATAAAAAATTATATTCAATATGGATTAAAAAGGATTCCAACAATTTATTTAAAAACAACCTAGTTGACCAAAACAACTGATCATTATAAGTTTTAATCTTTCAAAATATTTCTTAGAAGATTGATTTGGTCTTGGGTAAATAATATTCAATATTACTCAACCGTTTGAAATCAATTCACTTAATTAAAATCTTATAAAAACACTAATTAAGGTTAACTATCAAAGTATATATTTTGATTATAGTTTAAAACAAATTTCAATTTTAAAGAACAGATTCAAGGTAAAAAAAAAATAAAACACACGGTGGAATTTTGAATACAAGAGGTTCAATCTCAAGATGAGACTCAATCCTCTCCACTTGGTGATCACCCACCACTAAGTAGTTTATATAAAATAAATAGTTTGATCCACAACCCGGATCAGGTTTTACAATAGTTTACAACTATCCAGGACACACATGACCTCTTCCATAGTTATACGTGGGTGTATAAAGGAAACATGTCACATAGGGACCACTACTATAGTTTTCATGGGAAAACAGATTAAAGGGTATTGAGAAGATATCAGGTTTCTTCCAGTTTGCTGAAGGAGACAATGTGTAACTCCCTGAGATTCTGTGAATTATTATTTTTCAAATTAATTTAATCTTTTTGACATTTTACATTTCAGACAATAGTAAAAATATTTTATTTTATATTAAAACACTATGTTTGGCTTATGTGCACTAAAAGAAACATAAATTTTATCTTACTCTATACAGAACACCAAATATAGCTTGTGTTACATGCAACAATTGCCTTTCTCGAAGGCTTGTGTAACACGCAAGACAGAGTGTTTCAGAACAATAATATATTATTAATATATACATATATAATAAAATATAACCTAGCCATTAAATTAGCTTTTATGAATATTATTAACTAACTTATGTAAATATATGGTTTTCACAAAATATAAAATGAATTAATTTGTTACAAATTATTTAGAAATGAATATAAGAACCAAATTGAATATAAAAAAAGCATTTTTATAGAAAACTATTTTTATGCTCAAAAAGTTGTTTTAATCCTAAATAAATTAAATTAATTGAAATTAGTAAGTAATTTTAATGAAATATATATGTTATATATCCAAGTAAATATTTTTTATATTCATCCAACATATTTTCTAAGAATAAGATAAGAATAAAACCAATTTAACACATAAAACCCAATATTTTTATTAAGGTAGTTTCAACGCCTTTTAATGGAGAACCCATTTTAAATACAATTTTTGGAACTTTTATTAATTTAATATGTCAAAATAAACTTTATATTTGGAATCAAAACATAAAAATTATGTTATGGTAAATTTTTGGTACTTTTTTGTATGGTTTCATTTTTTAATGAATAGTTAAAAATACTGGATTTTAGTTCAAAATTTCTTTTCATCTGATTTATTTATAAGGTTAAATTATTTTTTAAATTTGTTTCAAAGTTTAATTATATAATATTTTTATTAATAAATCAAATTTAGTTCATTTTAATTGATTTCATTTTGAAATTGACTATAAAAACATAGCAAACTTTTGAATGTTTTTACATTAAAAACTCGCATTGTTGACCCGACTACAAGATAAATTTAAATTAATTTCTACCACTACTATGTTTGGAATTTTAAAAAATGGATTCCATATTTTGAATCATCATAATTTATAATGTCTAATAAGGTCAATTTATTTTTGACCAAAAAGATTAGTGATGTAATTAAAATTAATTACAACAATTAAGGTTAAATCAAGATTAATAAGGGACTAAACCATAACCTTAAGGCCCAAAACGACCTATAAACTTTTCCAAAATCCATTGTATGGCCATATTTAGAACCTATAGTCCCTTTTTTATAATTTAGTCCATTATTTATCTACTTTCAATAAAAAATGTGGGTGGGGTTCCTTTCTTTTAAAATATTTTAAGAGAGCCACTCTCCCTCCATTATGAAGGTCTCCTCTCCTCCCACTTTCTCAAACCTCTCAAGAAACATTGGATCGAAAAAAATCTTTAAAATTATCTCTCCGATATCCCTAAATTCCTCATTTAATCCTCCTTTAGTCATAAATCCTTCCAAGGAATCCCTTTGGTGCAAACCAAAAGGAGTTACCCGATTAAGAGGTAACACCCTCCCTTAAACTCATTTCTTTTATTTTATTTCTACACTCTCTAAAATATTATTATTACATGATTTTATAAAAAAACCATTATCTTCAGTATACTAGTATTTTTTTATTATCATATTTCATCCAACACTTAGACACACATTCATCTAATGGGTAACGAACATACTGTTTAATTGTACGACGGACTACCGCCTCACTAAACAATGATTGTTCATTTTTCATTTACCTCCTTTCATAGAGGACATTATGATGGACACTATATTTATATATTATATATAAAATATTTATTATATTTTTATGTCTTTTTAATTCCTTCACAAAATATATCTTTATACTTTTCATTTTTTGTTAATACAATAATTTCGTTTGAGGAAGTGTGGACTACCGCCCCTCAAAGCGATGTGATTCATTCATACACTACATGGAATGTATTTATAATTGGTTTAGTGAATATATATGATATATATGATATATTAAAGATAATTTAATAATGATATATATATATATATATATATATATATATATATATATATATCTTCTACTTTCTTTCTTTCAACATGACAATTAAACAGAAATAATGTTTATGCATACATACGACTTACCGTCTCCATGAATGGTGTATTCAATTTGATAATTCTATATTATAAGGAATATTATGATAAAAATATAATGAATATAAATTATATTTAAATAATTTTTTACATTCAGGAAATCATGATATAAATTTAAGGACTAAATATATAACAAATTATGACAAATGTGAAAAATAAAGCGGATATTACCTGAAGTGAAACCTTAACATAGAATTGTTAACAAGATAGTGATATAAATCCATAATAAAAAAAATATGGTATTATAATCAATAATATGGTTTTTTGATATATCTATAATAGATTTATATTTATTATATAGGAGTTTTGTACTAGAATGAAGAGATTAAAGACATAAGGTAATGGAATTTCATCTCACTCCTTATTTCCATGAAATACGTGCCTTATTTACCACTCAATTATTTTGTGTGGTGTATATAATGACCATTAATGTATTATATGTATTTAATAATAAAATATATGGGTATTTACATAACCATTTTATGATCTTTCTATCATGGGGTTTAAGTTTCAAAAGTTACCAAATCAGTAATGTAATTTTTGTTTCAATTTGCCTTCTTTAAGACACATACCATGTTATGAACCTATATTTTTATATGATATATATATACTTACTTTGATATGTTATATAATTAATCTAATTCCTTTAATTATATTTTAATATTCATCTGATTTTATTTTATTACATGGGGAGTATGGTTCAAATTTACAAAGTTATAAGTACTTATTGAAATAATATCACCGCTTTTCGATATTGTTTATGATCATATTTTATTTGATGAAATATTATGATAAATATCTTATGAAAATTCATGAATTTTATTCTCCTATATTTATTCATGATATATTCATGTATTGGTGCCATTTTTCCACTCTTTGGTACATAAGATAGGCAATAAAGTGTTTTTTTAATAAAGTTCGACTTTACCTCTCTCTTCAGTCTAAAATCTATGTTCATTAAAAACCATGTCTTCTAAAGGGTTTCAAAAAATGTTCAATTATTTCACTATGACCTTTAAAATACATTTTTATCCATGTTTTAACTTTTTAAACAAAAGTGTTTTTGATAAGGAATTTTTTCTCATTTTTCGGTCAAGGCACCTTTCTAAACATTTTACGATGTAAAAGGAAAGTTCGACATGTTTGGGTTTATCCACTATCATGAACAATATTCCATTGAACCTTACTTTCAAATATTAAATTTTATTTTCTTTTAACAAATAAATTTTTTTCCAAATATTATTTAAATTCATTGTTTTAAATTAATTTCAAAGAAAAATGTGTTTAAAACGTTTTCAAGCTATTTTATAAGTTTTCAAGGAAAATGGGTTTCAAAATATTTTCAAGATTATTTTATAAGTTTTCAAGTAAAATGGTTGTAAAAATGTTTTTAATATTTATTTATAAGTTTAATTCCCAAGAAAATGGTTTTCAAATGGTTTTATGAATTTTTAAAAATCCATTTTCAAAGAAGAAGGGATATTTTCCTCAAGAACTGTTTTTTTAAAGATATTTCAAAATTATTTTCCAAATAAGATAAAATCCGTTCATGTTAATCATGAATTTCTTGGAAATGTTCTAAATTTTCCATTCATATTCTTTTTCTGAATGGTTTATGGTTGATGTTAGGGTCTTTATGAAACCCAATTCTCTTTCATAGGTTATATGTTTTTGAAGTCCATTTTTTTTCATGGGTTATGTTTTTGATGAAATTATTATGAATCTTACATATTTTATATAGGTTAATATATTATTACATGTTTATGATACCCATTACATTTCATGGGTGATGATGTGATTTTTTATGATTTTGTTCCACATGTATGTATGATTTCATTATGAGATGGGTGAGACCTATATATCACTCCAATGCATTGGGTAATGATAAATGTTTTATGAGCTAAAAGGGTACACAGGTGGAAATCCCAAGACTGAAATAAAAAGTTAAATGTGAGGAAATACCAAGCCTGAAATAATATGGTAAACAGGAGGACATCCCAAGCCCGAAAAAAAGAGGGTAATGAGATGAAATCCCAAGATCGAAACAAGAGGTTACATAGGAGGGCATTGTAAGTATGAAACAAGAGGGTAGACAGGAGGGAATACCAAGCCTAAAGTAGGTACATGGGCAATAAACCCAAGCCTAACATGTTACAAAGGCCTCGGTAAGCCACCTTGACATAGGGTTTTTATATGTGTTTTTCCAAAATTCCATGTTTTACTCCTATGTTTTGATTTCATGTATTATGTTCTTTATTTATTTTTGATTTATGTATTATGAATGGATAATATTTATTATGGTCACTAATATGCAGGGTATAATCTTCAAATGTTATGCTAAAGTTCTTTACCTTTTGTTCATGTTATGCATACACATTTCCTTCATTTACCCTTACTAAGAATATGAGATAACCCATTTCTTATGTTTCCAATCCCCAGGTTATGAATAAATTTTTTAGGTAGAAGTACTAAAGGTGGAGTTACTTTTAGGAGATGTTGAATATCCTTCACTAGGATAGAAGATTTTGTTTCCAAGTTTCCAAAGTCACTAAACTATTATGGTCCTCATGCATTTATTTTTGTAATGTACTGAATATTAATCTAAAATGATGTAATATCCATTTATGTTAATCATAGTTTTTTATAGTTGGTATTAGAGGAAAGTTTTATTCAACCTTTAGAAACTAGGATGAGAAAACCTTAGTGATAACTCTAAGGACATGTGTAAGGATAAGTCCAAGGATAAGGAAAAGTATAGGAAAATGTCCTAGAATTCTGGTAAAGGATAGAGTGAGTGGTTTCCTAGAAATACATACCTATATGGATACTAAAAGTTTGTATGGATCAATAAAAAAATTAAATAGGAGTAACAACTTTGGAAATATGTTTCGGGCTTGACTCGGTGTAATCTAGTACTTGACAATGGACCTTGCTGCACACCTGGTCTAACACTCTTGGGGGATATGATTTGGAAATTCACAAACTCTTTATGAACCATTATGAAGTATTTGAATAGAATATTACTTTGGATAACATAGGATAAACCTAATCTTTCATCAATTAAATAATAGGTGTCATAATTTAGATATCATATAAGTAAATTTTCATGATCATTTGATTTTCTTCTATGTTATGTGTTTATCATCCTATGATTTATGGTTTTAGTCAATGAAGAGAACTATAAGGAACATGGTTGACATTTAATGTTTCGTATTTTTAAATTATGGGCATCATGAAAATCAATTTCCCAAGTGGAAATGTAACATCCCAGTTCAGGAAGCCACCCAGAGGCACCCCGTACCCGGTTGGTCACATGGCCTCAATCGCATTTCCCCAAATGTCAGAAGCTTCCGACTAGAAGCGAGGGCCTTGGGTGTGATAGTGGGGAAACTATGACCTCATTGACAGAGTACACAGTGGAAGAAAAACAAATAGATAACAGAAGAAACCATAACCATCCAAACCAGAGTAAACAGCGAAAGACTGATAAATAAACAGCTGGAGCAGAAATATATGTAAATGATGCATGATACATATATGTCTAGGAAAACAGCCAAACAAGTCACAATGCTGAATAAAGTACTAAACCCAAGTACAAAATAAAAACAGATGAGCAACTCCTCAGCACCGCAAGCCTCGGCTTGGTCCCATGCTTTCCATCTCCAGTGCAATCAAGAACCTGAAGTAGAAAGGCGCTTTCCCTTATCTATACCTACAACAATATAGTCTATTTGGGCCCAAAAGCATGACCCAAACAGGGTGTGAGAAAAATTCCCAATAGGCAACCACCCAAAGATCAGTGCCTAACAGTCAGTGAATATATAGAAGGTAACAGGAAGTAAGCAGTAAACAGTAAGCAGTAAACAAGATAATACATAACAGTAACAATCCACAATTTCTAGCATATAATCTATAAACAAGAACTAGCCACTCAAGCAAGTAGAAAAAAAGGTTAACCTCTGGGTAGTTCTCACAGTCTAACCCCCAAGGTTCGACCTACAAGTACTAGCAACCCTTTGGGAGGAACACACAGTCCCACCCCTCTGGTTCACCTAAAGAAATAATAGACTCTCTGAGGAAGCACTCACCATCAATTATCCCTATAGTCTCGTATAGTAATAAAGGCTCTCTGGGGAAGCACTCAATGTCTATTACCCATGTGGCCCGCGTTGAGGAATTACAGACTCTCTGAGGAAGCACTCAATTTCAATTCCCCATGTGGTCTCACATCGTAAATTAAAGACACTCTGGATAATCCCTTACATCCATTCTACCTATGGTCCACTACACTAGGTTCTCACAGCCCTGTGTATAACAAACATGCATAGCACACGTATTGGCCTAAGTAAACCTCAAGAAATACTTGGCTATCATTCTAAGGCACAACAGCATAATAGTACAACAGTTCCACTATCCTATAACTAGGCATGGCAACTGGAAAAATGCCAAACAAGCAAAACAAGCATGGAAAACATCCATAGTACAGTAAAAACTACCCTATTCACAAGCAATTACCTCTACTTAAGCAATCAAGAAAAGCAGGAAAACAACAGGGCAAAACAGGAAACACGCAATACCCCATTCAATGGTATTGGTGGAAATTGCACATAATATTAACAGACTTCCTACAGAAAGGAAAAAACCACCTACCTCGATGCTAAGAGATCGATATAAGTGAACCACGATGAGTGATTCTCCTTAGAACATCAAGGATATGAGAAAACGTAAAAAATGATCAACTAACGATATCTTGAGAAAGAGGAGGAATTGGAAAATGAAGATCTAGGAAAAGAGAGAGCTTACCACTGCGGTTCCAACACAATCAACGATGGTCGATTCGGAGCACGGACGGAGGCACATGGGCTCGGAGATGAATCGCGGCCGTACGAGTCACTCTCGGATGAAGAACCTGAAGAAGAAGAGCATTCTATCTGTCAGGCGCGACCCCGGTGCGTTTAATGAAAAAAAGAAAATACACGGCGTGTACTTCTTGAGTACACGGTGTGTATTTCATTTTTCCGTACTCCACTTTAAACGGACTCCACTTCACCTCTACACACCGTGTGTGTGGCCCAGACACAGCCAGCACATAGCCTGGCACGACAAGGGAGTACACGACATGTAATCATAAAGTACATGACGTGTACTTCAAAATTTTTCAGAAACTCCTCTTTTCTCAAAAACTCTAGAAAAAGGAAATACATACCTGAAACGAAGATCTGGGTTCTTACAGGAAATCTCATAAATATAATCAAGAAGGTGGTACGATTATTTCTTATACTTATAAAGATAAAGAGACTGCAAACAACATGTGAAAGGTATGTGATGTTCTTCTAGTATTATTTACATTAATCATAATAGTAATGATTAGGTTTGAGGTTTAGGAACCTTAAGTCTAGATTCACATTTCATATTCTTGGAAAGAGGTATTAAGGAATATGGTTATGAAGCATGAGTAGTGTTTTAAGAATAAATTTGGATGAATAAAGCACTTATATTTTGGAATTCAAATATTATGTTATATGAATCATGAAATATATAATTATTTTCAATATAAGGTTTTATTAAGGATTTAAAATGATATGTTTAATTGTGATTAATACTTAGAATATTGATATTTTGATTAAGGTAAGGTAACCCTTAATGTGATCAAGATATTGAGAAAACTGTGTTTCACTTGGATAAAGAGTTGATTGATTTGGATAAATTAAATTGGATAGAACTGATTAACCTAGATCCAATTATTGATTAGTTGAAAAAATGTTCTATGTAAGCATGGGTTAAGTTTAAAACTTCTTAGATTTATGAAATATATCCAGTATTCTATGGAATAAAGTATCATTCATGATTTCAATAAGTATTTATTGTAATTCAGGTTATTACCATGTTTTAAGAGAATATATTATGAGGGTATTCACATGTTTGTAATGTGATAACCAATAGATTATTTATGATATAATTGGGATCAATGTTAAGATTATTTTGTGACCTTCTTTTTAAATATTTGAATTTTCATCTTTTGGAAGGGTTATAAGCTTAACCATTTATGGAATGATTAAGTTAAACTTTGGATGAAGTTTTTGAGAATAAAGTATTGTATTAACACATAGGTATTTATGCATATTTTATAACCTATTATAATAAAATATTTTGTGTTGATGATAAATTATGACAGATGGGATGGCATATCATGGATATGATGATTTTTTGGTGCTTTTGGATTGAAAAATTCACCTTCCCTTTTAGAGAAATAGGTGAAGTAGATCAAGGAACAACAAAGGGTGAGGGTTTTATGAAATCATGAATGTATATCTTTTCATAAAAAATAGTTAAATTTAGGAAAAGGTATCTTGAAACCCAAAATTTTATCTTAGTACCACTGTTTTCGAGGAATCAGATGGTCCCTTAGTTCATTATAGATATATGGCTTTCTGATTGTTAAGTTTCTTCTAACCTTGTTCCCTATCACTCTCCATTAGAACATGATGGTTATATTTCTCTTCCATGTACATGTTTTCACTTTCCACCTATGTTATCTCATGTGGAAACCTAGTTATATATTACTTTGGGTAACCATTATGGTTCCAACTTTCCCTTTCTAAGGGGAGTTTTAGTATTCATTTTTATGATGTGGGTTTCAATAAATTATACCTTCAAGTATTAAACCTTTTATAACCATGAAAAATTTTGAGGGTGAAATTCATTTTAAGGGGGGTAGAATGTAACACCCTAAGATTTTGGGAATTTTTTTTTCAAATTAATTTAATATTTTTGATATTTTTCATTTCACACAACACTGAAAATAGTTTATTTTATATTAAACCACTATGTTTGGATTACGTTCACTACATAAAATATAAATTTTATATTTATCTACATAGAACACTGAGGATAACATGAATTACATGCAACAACGCATTTCCTCTAAGGATTGTGTAACACACAAGACTGAGTGTTACCGAACAATAATATATTATATATATATATAATATAATCTAGCTATTAAATTAGATTTTATGAATATTATTAACTAACTTATGTAAATATATGGTTTTCACTAAATATAAAATTAATTAATTAGTTACAAATTATTTAGAAATGAATATAAGAACCAAATTGAATATAAAGGGATTATTTTTTTAGAAAACTATTACTATGCTCACAAAATTGTTTTAATACTACATAAATTAAATTAATTACAATTGGTAAGTAATTTTAATTTAATATATATGTTATATATCCAAGTAAATATTTTTTATATTCATCCAATATATTTTTAAGCATAAGATAAGAATAAAACAAATTTAACACATAAAACCCGATATTTTTATTAAGGTAGTTTTACTGCCTTTTAATGGAAGACCCATTTCAAATCTAATTTTTGGAATTTTTATAAATTTAATATGTAAAAACAACTTAATATTCTTATGGGAAACATAAAAACTAGGTTATGATAAGTTTTTTGTAGTTTTATGTAAGGTTTCATTTTTTAATGAATAATTAAAAATACTGGATTTTAATTCAAAACTGTTTTTTAATCTAATTTATTTATAAGGTTAAATTAGATTTTAAATTTGTTTAAAGTTTTAATTAAATAATTTTTTTATCAATTAATAAAATTTATTCCATTAGAATCAATCTCATTTTGAAATTGACTATAAAAATATAGCAAACTTTTGAATGTTTTTACTTTAAAAACCTGCATTGTCGACCCGACTGCGAGATTAAATTTAAATTAATTTATTCCATTTATATGTTTTGAATTTGGAAAAATAGATTCCATATTTGGAAACAGAATAATTTATAATTTTTAATAAGTTCAACTTAGTGTTTAACTAAAAATATTAGTGAAGTAATTAAAATTAATTGCAATGATTAAGGTTAAATTAAGTTTAAGAAGGGACTGAACCATAACTTTAAGAACTAAACAGACCTAAATTTTTTTCCAAAATTCATTTTATTACCATATTTTGACACTATACTCCATTTTATCAACTTTGGACCATTATTTATCCACTTTCAATAAACAAATGTGGGTGGGGTTTCTTTCTTTTAAAATATTTCAAGAGTGCCACTCCTCCATTAGAAAAAGCCTCATATCCTCCCACTTCCAAACACCTCTCAAGACACTTTGGATTGACCCAAATATAAAAAATTATCTCCCAAAATCACTAAATTAATCCTTTAATCCTCATTTGGGTAGAAATACTTCCAAGGAATCCCTTTGGGGAAAACCAAAAGGTGTTACCCGATTAAGAGGTAACACCCTCCCTCAAACTTATTTCTTTTATTTTATTTCTCCAATCCATAAAATATTCTTATTACATGATTTTATAACATAAAAATTATCCTAAATATACTATTATGTTGTTATTATATGTTTTTTACCAACACTTATGCACACATCCATCTAATGGGTAACGAACATACTATTTACGTGTACGGCGGACAGTCGCCTCACTAAATGATGATTGTTCATTTTTACTTTACCACATTTAATGATGGAATTATGATTAAAACTATGTTTATATATTTTATATATAATATTTATTATGTATTTAATATTTTTTAATTCATTTATAATACATATCTTTATACTTTCCAGTTTGTGTTAATATAATAATTTCGTTTGAGGAAGTGTGGACTACCGCCCCCTCAAAGCAATGTGATTTGTTAGTACACTACATGGGATGTATTAAGGATGGTTTTAGTGAAAATATATGATATAATAAACAAACTATAAAAATTATATATATATATATATATATATATATTTCTTTTACTCTCTTTCTCCCAACACGACAATTAAATGGAAATATCATTCATGCGTACGTAAGACTTACTATCTCCATGAACTATGTATTCCATTTGATAATTATATATTATAAGGATTATTATTATAAAAATATACTGAATATAAATTATATTTAAATTATGTTTTACATTCTTGAAATCATGATACAAATATAAAGACCAAAGATACAACAAAACAATACACATGGGAAAAACAAAGCGGATATTACCCGAAGTGAAACCTTAACAAAGAATTGTTAACAAGAAGGTGATATAAATCCATAATAAAACCATGTATGGTATTAAAACTAATAATATGGTTCTATTAAATATTTATAATAAATTTATATTTATTATAAATGAGGTTTTTACGAGTACGAAGAGAGTCAAGAACAAGGTAAGTGAATTTCATCTCACTCTTTATTTGCGTGATATGCATGCCTTATTCACCACTCAATTATTTTGTGTGGTATATATACTGACCATTAATGTATTATATGTATCTTATAATTAAATCAATTGGTATTTTGATAACCATTTTATGATATCTCTATCATGGGGTTTATGTTTCAAAAGTTACCAAATCAGTAATGTAATTTTTATCTCAATTTGTATTCTTTGTGACACATGCCATGTTATGAACCTATATTTTTATGTGATGTGTATATAATGCCTTTTACATGTTATATAATTAATGTAATTCCTTTAATTATATTTTAATCTTCATTTAATTTCATTTTACATGGGGAGTATAATTCAAAGTTACAAATTTATAAGAGTTTATTAAAATAATCTCATCGATTTTCGAGATTATTTATGATAAAGATTTATTTGATAAAATATTATGATAAATATCTTAATAAAACTCATGAATTTTATTATCCTATGGTTAATCATGATATATTCATGTATTGGTACCATTTTCCCACTCTTTGTAACATAATATAGTTAAGAAAGTGTTTTTAATAAAGTCTGACTTTACCTCTCCCTTTGGTCGGAAATCTATGATCATTCAAAAACATTTCTTCTAAAAAGTTTCCAAAAAAATTCTATTATTAACCTATAATATTTAAAATAATTTTTCCCCATGTTTTACCTTTTTAAATAATTTTTTTTGTTAAGGAATATTCTTGTCATTTTTCGGTTGAGGAACCTTTCTAAAATTTTATGGTGTAAAAGGGAAGTTCAACATGTTTGAGTTTATCCACCATCATGACCATAATTCCATTGAATATTAGTTTAAAATATTAAAAAGTTATTTTCTTTTAAAAAATAATTTTTTACTAATATTCTAGAAATTCTTTGTTTCGAATTATTTTCAAAGAAAAAGGTTTTCAAAACGTTTTCAAGCTATTTTATATGTTTTCAAGGAAAATGGATTTCAAAATATTTTCAATATTTATTTATAAGTTTTATTGTCAAAACAATGTTTTTCAAAAAGTTTATGTTTTAAAAAAAATCCCTTTTCAAAGAAGAAGGATTATTTTCCTCAAGAACTATTTTTGAAAGATATTTCAAAATTATTTTCCATCTAAGATGACATCTGTTGATGTTAATCATGCCTTTCATGGAAATGATCTAAAGGTTCCATTCATATTCTTTATCTAAATGGTTTATGGTTGATTTCATGGTCTTTATGAAACATGTTTCTCTTTCATGGGTTATATGTTTATGAAATATATTTTTCTTTCAATGGTTATGTTTTTTATGAAATGATTGTGAAAATTGTTTCTTTTATATAGGTTATGATATGATTACATGTTTATGATACCCATTTCATTTCATGGGTGATGATATTATTTTTAATGATTTTGTGTTACATGTATGTATGATTTCATTATGATATGGGTGGAACCTATACCTCCATCCAATTCATTAGTTAATGATAAATGTTTTATGAGTTTATAGGGTATAAAGGAGGACATATGAAGCCCAAAATATGAGGGTAAATGGGTGTAAATCCCAAACTCGAAACAAGATGGTAAACAAGAGGACATACCAAGCCTAAAACAAGAGGTTAAATGGGAGGATATTCCAATCTTGAAACAATAGGGTACACGTTAGGATATCTCAAGCCTGAAATAAGAGTGTACATGGGAGGGAATCCCGAGCCCGAAGCAAGTACAAAGGGGATTAACCCAAGCCTAACATATTACAAAGTCCTTGGTAGACCGCCTTGACATAGGGTTTTTATATGTGTATTCCAAAATTCCATGTTTTATTACTATGATATTATTCCATGGATTATGTTCTTTATGTCCCTATGATTCATGTTTTATGAAATACTAATCTTTATTATGGTCACTAATATGCAGGGTATAATCTTCAAATGTTATTATTAAGTTTCGAACCCTTTTGTTCTTATTATGATTACGCATTTCTTTTATTTACCCTTACTAAGAATATGAGCTCACCCCTTTATTATTTTTCCTTTTCCCAGGTTATGAAGAACGGTTCTAGGTATAAGAACTAAAGGTAGAGACATTTATGGGAGATGTTTAAAATATTTCACTAGGATAGAAGATTTTTTTCCACATTTCCAAAGACACTAAACTGTTATGATCCTCAAACATTTTTTTTAATATAATAAATATTAATCTAAAATGATGTAATATCCATGTATATTAAGCCTAGGTTGTTATACAATGTGTGTGTGATAAAACAGAGTATGTATACACACTTCTCAAAATGTAAAATAATGTAAACATAATAAAGAAACTAAGAGTGTAAAGGAATAGAAGTGCTTGGTCTATATATAGTGCATATCATGAATCCTTGATTTGATTCAAAGTAAATCTCGAGTTGAGTTATATTGAAATATTAAAAATAATAGAGTGTCGCATACTCTTGTTTTTGAATAGAGTAGAGCAGCAAATATGTATGACCTTCAGCTTCCCCAGTCGAGTGATTGCAGGATGTAACAGTTCAACTCTTTAGTTCTATGCGTGTGTTCTATAATAAATATCTATCATATTTCTATCTATATATGTATCATTAAAATTAACCTCCATAAATGAGGGAGTATTCTTCCTTTATTAATGGAAACAACAATAAGAATAATATACACGTGCATCCAGATATCCTGCTTCCTCGCACAACATGTGTAACTCACTCTTCAATGCATTCTATCAAACATTTAAGATAAAATCATTAAAATAGCATTAAAAATTAAATTCAATAAACTAGGAATTAGTAATAACTCAAAATATGTATAATTTAAGAAGACAGTGGTGGTGTCTTAGACTGGTGGTGAGTCGATCTGGCTGTTACTCATGATCTAACGGTGTCTCGTTCTGGCGGTGTCTAAATTTTTTTACTTTGCCAAATTTCATATATTGTGGTGTGAAATCCTTACAACGAATGATTATGATGGTAGGTTAGTCTGGAAGTGTCTCACACTTTTCCAAATTTACGTTTCAGTGGTATGACATCATGATGGTGAGATATTCCGGCGATATCACATACTTTACCGATTTTTTCACTCTAGCGGCATCTCATCCTATCAGTGAGACATTGATGATGGTATCTTAGAATTAGAGATATTTCCATGTTGATGGAGATTCATAGACAATGGTGACTTGCACTTAGAAATTTTTTAATCTAGGTGGTGTCAGTATCAATGGTGTCTCATCCTTAGTAGTGACTCGTAGTGACTCATATTTAGTCAATTTCATCACCCGTCTCAGATTAAAAAATACTTAGAGAAAACATGAAATTCATTGATATCATTATAATCATGATTTAATTATTATTAAAATAAAGAGGTCAATAATATTCCCCCTTTTTTATGATCACAAATCATGGCATCAAAGGTATCACAAATATAAAACATGACATCAAAGAAAAATGAAAATCATGACATAGAATTCACAATATGTGCAGATGGTATAAAAGATAAATAATAACAAAATAAAGGTTCAAAGGTAAAAAGATTAAAAAAATATCATAAATGGTAAAAGAGAAACATAAATGTAATAAATCAGAAATAAATGTCATACAGGAATTATCTCCAAATGAATTCTCCAAAGGGAAATGCCATAGGTTTCTCCCCCTTTTGGGATTATCAAAAAGGATAAAAACATAATGATAAGTAAAAACATGAAATTCAGGAATAATAAATATGAATAGCTTAATAATATTCAACAAAGGCCTGAAAAGAAGTGGTTATCAAAAATTTATTAGAAAACACCCCATCAAATACAAAGTCTAATCCAACAACAAGTCAAGGCTTGGGTGAAGGATCTATCAATGATTTTTCTTTTCCCTTGTCTTTCTTCTGGGATGAGAAAATAGGTTCAGTTGGATATCTTATAACTCATGGCCTGAAATATTATCCTTCTTTAATGGGAATGTATTCCTGAGTCACTACATCTGTTCTAAGAACATAAAGAAACAGATTCATCAAGTTTATGAAATCCCCAATGATCTGGCCACCTATTTCCATTGTACTAAATAAGTCTCCTTTTTTCCTCCATAAATATATTTAACACTGGAGTCATCTCTTTCAACTGACTTACATTATTTTTAAAATCCTAGGTTATAGGTGGAATCCTATAATTTTAGTCCAAAAAATTTAAATTTTTATCCATTAAATGCTTGTTAAAAATCCTAGAGAGATAGTATTTTACGGATTTAGTTATTATCTATCATTGAACATTCATATCATTGGCATATGATTTGTTCATCATGTGATTATTCTTAGTACCTTGATCAAACTTCCTCAAAATATCTAACAGCATGACAGGTTCTCCACTAGCAGGTGCACTGCACATAGATGTAAATTTATCTATGACCACAGTTCTGATTTGATCGACATCAACTTGAGGTGAAGCAGTGGAGGTAGATGTGTTTAAGGAAAAATTCTCAAGAATATTCAAAATTCAATCCAAAAAGGCATAAAAAGTTGACTTTAAATCATCAAGCATAACCTTTACATATTCCATCTTAGCACCTATCCTATTATTCAAAATATGAATCTCCTAGATTTGATCCATCATTTTGGGTTATATGTGATGAATCACTATCTCAAAAAGATACCATGCATTATTTTTAATAATTTTTGTGAGAATGGGTGCTTTAATCTTCAAAAGATAATTAAAATTTGAAATCATTTTCTTACTAAAAGTATTTAAGTCACTTCTTATGACTACATCAATTGGGATAGATAGAGGAACAATAGGAGGATTAGGTGCTGGTTCTCTAATAGAGTTAAAATTTTCCAAAAAGATAGTAACATCAATCTGATCCACCATAGATCCTTCAAGATTTATCTATTTTCAAACCTCAAGTCCACAATCCTTTGTTGAATACTTATTGAAACTATACCATTCTTCTACCATAAGATCAACCCAATGGTCTAAAATCTCAACAATAATAGGTAAAGTGGCAGGAGGTACCACAAAAATAGGTACAAAAAACAAATCATCACTTTTTTGTCCATCTAGACTCTATGTAGGTACAGTGTGTTCAACACTGGCAAGAATCACTTTTATCTTTTTATCAATAGTAGGTGCTTCTATCATATAAACATCCAATTTTTGAACATCAACAATAGATTTTACTTCCATATTATTATCCATAGGAATCTCATGAGTATCTATAATACCAAATTGTTCATTGTCATCTTCATCATCAACAAGATTCTTCTTAATCTATTCAAATACATGATACTCAACAAAAGCTATAAAACCCATCTACTCAACCAGATTAGAATCAGAAACTATATATCATCAACCAAACTCACTTTAGTTCCTTAAATATCCTTATACTCTTGAATAAATTACAAAGATGGGGATTTATCCCCATAAACAAGTGCATATTCCTCTTTTAGATCTGGGTCCACTTCTCCAGTCAGGTCTGGTTTCTCAACAGGTTCACCAGGTGAAGCAAGAAAATCTATAGGCATCTCTAGATCTCTCCTTATAATTCTTCCAACTGAACTACTAGGATCATAATCATCATTATTAGTATCACTTTGATTTCCATTTCCATTTTCTTATTCCTCATACTCATCATCATCGTCTTCATCAACTTATTCATCATCAGACTTTGAGATTATTTTAAGCTATTCTTCCCCAAAAACCTATATTTTCTATTCATCACTCTCTATAAACTTTTATCTTTCTGGAAGCCTTCTAGGTGGACTAGGATCTTCATAAGTAATTTATGGTGATTGAGGTGACAAATTTGGGTCACTTCCTTCATCAATAGAAGGTTCCTTTTCCACTTCTTCTTCTGCAAAATATTCTTTCACATCATATGAGTACTAAACCACCTCACCTGGATCTAAGATAGGGTCAACTATATCCCTCAGTCTCGTGTGATGATCCACTAGGTTAAAATCACTATAATGTTTTTCATTTTATTTTACCCATTGTTTCTTCCAAGGGTTCCAGCTGATCTTCATCCCTCAACAAATAGCTCTTGAAATGAAAAAACTACCACAATCAACAACTATTTACTTATCATCTACAACTAAAACTTTTGATTTTAACATAGAAAATATCATATTTAGATAAATTGAAAAATTGGATCTAGATGAAGGCTTGATCATTTCAGAAAAATGAACCATAAGATACCTACACAGATTGATCTTAAGTCCTCTTTTCATAAGACTAATCATTTATACATCTTTATATCTTAGATTAGAAAAAAAACTTTTCTTGGGAAAAGCATATGTTGAATAAATTTGAACAATTGTCTGCACTCTCAGTAAAGTTCTAAAGCTACTGGCCTTCTAACTATCTTTTCACCAGTCAACTCTTCAAGAGATTTTTCATAATTAAATAAGTCACCGTCCTTAGGAATAGATCCTTAATATTCATCCTACACACTCATGAGTTACTCCAAATCATTTGGCCCACTTTTTTGTGGAAAATATTTCTATGTGACTATTAACTCTTGTTCTCATCCAATATTCTTCTTCATCATTAAAGAAAAACTTAGACATATTGAAAAAATTGATGTATCATTCTAAGATAAAAAGGTATCTTATTCAAATATAACCACTCTAACTAGCCTTGATATTCAAGAACTTAGAGAACTAAAAAAATATTTAACAATGGGCACTTTTCTTCCACTTATTTTTGGGGTAAAACTATCCTCTTTGAAAGTATTAGGTTCACTGGTTCAACCAGAGCATGAACACTCAGTTCACCTTTTTTACTTCTTAGCTCATCTTGACTCAGTCAGATATGACTCAGAAGAATGCTTTATTCTTGGTATGAAGGTTGGTCTAGTATGCTCAATTCTAAGGTAAAGGAAGTTGAAGGTTGGGATAATAGAGGTCACACTGAGCTCGAGAGAGAAATGTGGTAGAGTAGAGGTGTGTTGGAAATAGACAAATACATTCACCCTTTCATTTGGGATTTGGGTATTTTGAAAAATTGAAATCTAAATTTAATTTAGTATCATGAAAATATACATATCATTTCATGGAAATATCATAAACCAGATGAAAATAAATCCAGAAGTTTGAAATATTATAAGCAGAGAAAATTTTCAAAGTCATAAAAAACCAATGGTGTGATAACCCAACAGTGAGACAAAAATGAAAATGTGTCAACCACAAAGGTGTGACAACCACAATGGTGTTTCAAACATAATGGTTTTTCAACTATAATAGTGTTTCAACCATTATGGTGTGTCAACTACAATGGTGTTTCAATTGAAAATTAAACTTTATCAAAATTAATCATACCTATCTCGTGTTTGATATAATTCATTCTCTCAGAATTTATCAGTTTATTAAAAATATTAGATAACTGATGTTATATACCAATAAATTCAAGAGTGATATTACCTTTTTGAAAATGATCTCTCAAAAAGTGATGTCTTATATCAATGTTTTTTATTCTAGAATGGGATACTGGATTCTTATAAATATTTATAATACTTGTATTATCACAATTTATGGGGAAATGTTAGAATTGATATCTATAGTCTAGTAAACTGTGTTTCATCTACAAAAATTGCGCACACAAACTACCTGAAGCTATGTATTCAACTTTAGGAGTAGACAATGGAACAAAATTTTGCTTCTTACGACACCATGAAACTATATACTTTACTAAAAAGTCACACATTCCAATGGTTTTTTTATCTAAATTACATGCACCAAAATCATCTTCTAAATAACTAACTAAATGAAATTATTGTCCTCTAGGGTAAAAAAATCCTAAATTGGCAGTATACTTTAGGTATTTTAAAATTCTATTTACAAAAAACCAAGTGTTACTATTTTAGATTAGCTTGAAAATGATCACAAATACACACACTAAACATTATATATGGTCATCTAGAAGTTAGGTAGAGAAAACTTACAATCATATCTCTGTAACTAGTTTGATCCACTGGTTTTCCACTTTCATCAAGATCCAATTTACTGGTGGTACTCAAATGAGTATCACTACTCTTAGTTCTATCCAAGTTGAAACATTTTAAAAGATATTTTGTATATTTACTTTGATTTAAATTAATTACTTATTCATTTTAAATATTTTAAATCTAATAAAATACTTAAGTCAACCCATCAAACTCATTTGAAATTCATTTTTCATCATTTTAGACAAATTTGTAAAAAGATAATTTCATAAAGATCCAAAAATAATATCATCAATATAGATTAGTACTACTAAAGCATATTTTGAAATTCATTTTATAAAAAGGGTTAGATTAACTGTTTCTTTTGAAATTAGAATGTTGTTGATCCTATCATACTAAGCTCTAGGATCTTGTTTTAAACCATATAAAACTTTTGTTAACATAAAAAATTGATTTGGAAAATGATTATTTTGAAAACCAAGGGTTGTTTAGAAAAAAAATCCACAACTATAAAACAATTCAATAATTCACTCTTGACATACATTTGATAATGTTTTAAATCTAAATGTGTTTCATAAGAAAGAAGGATTTTTATGGATTCAAGTTTGGAAACTAGTACAAATGTTTCTTCATAGTCTATTCCTTTTTATTGGCTATATCTTTCCACAATAATTCTATCCTTATTTCTAACAATAGTGCCTAACTCATCAACCTTTTTTCTAAACACCCATTTATTTCCTATAGTCAAGGTGTCCTTGGGTTTATCTATAAGTTCCCATCCTTTTTTCTTTCAAAATGATTCAATTATTATTTCATTTCCATTACATATAATTTTTCATTAATAGCTTCATTGATGTTATTAGGATCAAGCTGATACAAGATTGCTTCATGTTCAACCTGATTTCTTAGAGAAGACCCTTTTTTATATTCCTCTATTTATGTCTCCTAGAATAGTTTCTAAATTATGGTATTTAAGGGTTCTAATAGCTCTATAAAAATAAGTAATGTTCACTTCATGTTATACAAGTTGAGGTTCTAGAAGTTCTAGAAATTCTTCATATCTAGAAGTTTTTTTCATCTATTTGACAATGGAATTAGAAGGTTTATAATTTAAGTTAAAAGATGATAAATCACCCTCAAGGTTTTCTAGGTATGTATTGGTCTCATGTGTATCATTCTCATCAAATTTGACATGGAAAAATTATTCAAAAGTTATAGTCTTTTTATTAAAAACACTATAGGATTTTCTAGAGGTTAAATAACCAAGGAAAATTCATTCATCACTTTTGGAGGAAAATTTGTCAAAATTATCCTTAGTGTTAAGAATAAATACTTTGCAACTAATAAATCTAAAGCAATTAACCTTAGGATTTAGATTATTCTAAATCTCATAAGGAATCTTATTCAAAATGGATCTGATTAAAACTCTATTTATGATATAGCATGTTGTATTCACAGCCTCTTCCCAAAAATAGATAGGTAAGTCATAATCATTTAACATGGTCCAAGCTATCTCTTGTAAATTTCTATTTTTTAATTTAAATAACTTCATTCTTCCATGGGGTCCTAGGATTGGAGAATTTATGAGTGTATCCATTTTGTGATAAAAAATATTCAAAGTCATGATTTTAAAATTCATGACCACTACCACTTCTTAAGATCTTAGTTATAAGTCCACTTAGGTTCTCTATAGATCTAGCATACTTGGTGAAATAAGAGAAATCTTCACTCTTGTGATCTAAAAAGAACACCCTAGTATATCTAGAAAATTCATCTACTAGTACATATACATAGTGCTTCCCATTTAAACTAGATACTCTAGACGGTCCAAATAAATCCATATGAATAAAATCAGTAGGTTGAGAAGTTGACACATAATTCTTTAATTTAAAAGAAACTTTGTATTGTTTCCCTTTTTGTTTGGGGTTACAAACTTTGTAATTTAGGAAATAAAGTTTAGGTAGATCCCTAATTAACCTTTTCCTAGTAAGATTTCTAAGTGATTGAATTTTTTAATAGACTAGTCTCCTATTCCAAATCCAAAATTCCTTGTGAAAGGCACTCAATCAAGAAACATTTTTGGAAACTAAAGATTTTAAATCAATAGAATAAACATTTGCATTCCTTAAAGTAGTAAAAATTAAAGAATTTTTAAAATCATAAACATGGCATGAATCATTGCTAAATTTAACATATTAAACATCATCACATAATTGTGAGATTTTAAGTAGGTTATACTTCAATCCATTAACAAACAATACTTTTGAAATTAAAATAGAATTAATATTACCGACTTGGCCAAGGATGATGTTTTTTCCTTTTACGTTGTCACCAAAAGTGACATGACCACCATAAAACTTAATAAAGATCTTAAATGATGAATAATATCCTATCATATGTATTTAACAACCACTACCCAAGTACCATAGAATTTTACATGAGATCTTGAAATAGTTTTCCTATAAAACAAAATTTATGCAAGAAATGACTTTGGTACCCAGATTTGATTGGGTCCAGATATGTTAATAATTAAATATTTTGGAACCTACACTTTCTATATGGGTTTACTATAAATATAATGAATATTTTTTGAAATAAAATCTTTTTTAGGTCCTTTATAAAGATAACTGGAAGAAGAAATTTTTGGTTTGGAATTAGGTACAAAATTTTTCTTTATTACTCTCCTCTATCCAGGTTGATATCCAATTACAATTACATACTTAGGTAAAAGTTTATTACCTAATATTTGAGTAATATTTTCTCTACCATTTATAATTTTTTATTGGTATTTATTTAATAACTCTTTTAACAAAATTTTCTCAGTATTTTATTTCAGTTGTTGAGCATTTTATTTCTTTCTCAATAGACAGTTTAGATTTAAAATTGGTTGATAAAGCATGATATATTTTGAGAATTTAATATATATCATTTGTTTAACTAAAGGTATCCTCTAACATGGTATAGTATTCAAAAATATTCTTTATTAGACATGTCATCATTATCATTTTTATTTTCAGATACATTAGAAATATCATAATTATGCATAGGTGAGGAATTAGAGATAGTAGGTAAAATAGATATAGTAGGTACCTTAGAAATGTTTGTCATAAAGCACATGTTTGATATATCTAATTTCTCCTCATGTGATGTATCTGACCCATTTGAGCTATCCTTATAAGCACTCCATGGAGCTTTCATTGCTTTCTTATATCTTCTTTCCTTTGCATCATATCTATTTTTGTACTTAAACATTGGATAGTCACCTTTGACATGTCCTTTTAC
Organism: Viscum album; assembly: GCA_963277665.1. Classification (NCBI taxonomy): domain Eukaryota; kingdom Viridiplantae; phylum Streptophyta; class Magnoliopsida; order Santalales; family Viscaceae; genus Viscum; species Viscum album. Next base: position 349,502,841 of record OY728137.1, read on the forward strand.
ACTCATAACAGGTGATCTATTTTGAATCATCATCTCTCTTATAGTATTTCTTCCGATTGATTTAATATCATATTTCCCTTTATAATTTGGATTTTTGAAAAAAATACTTTTTTCGTATAAAATTTCTTGAATCTTCTAGCTAGGTGAGCCATCTCATCATTACTATCTGATAAAGATTCACTATCACTTGAACTTACATCTTGGAATTTCTACTTTTATATTTATTTATCTTTTTTTCTAGTTAAAGTAGTCTTAAATGCTACTGATTTCTTATTAGGTTCTCCATCGTCATCTCGGTTTACTTTTAAATATTCTTCATATATCATTAGCTTATCAATCATCTCTTCAACTGATAACTTGTTGATATCGTATGATTCTTTAGTGGAGACAAATATTCCTCTCTATATTTCAGGTAAACATCTTAACAACCGCAAGATCTGGTCCTTATTGAACACATGACTCCCAAGTTGGCTCATTGTGTTCACAATCTCATAGAACTTTATGTGCATGTCAAAAATAGGTTTATCATCTTAAAGTCATTATATTTAATATTATATGTGTTAAGTCTCATCTCCTTAACATTATTTGTTCCCTCATGTGAAACATATAAGGTATCCCAAATTTCATATATAGTTTTTCATGTATATATTCTTTTAAATTATTCGTCTCCTAAAGCACAATACATGGAATTCATTACTTTATAGTTATTATTGTAAGGAATATTTATATAATCATCCCATTCTTTTCTAGTAGTATCAGGGATAATATATTTATCTTCTATAAAAGTTCAAATTTCAAAACCCATACTCTCAATATGAATTTTCATTTTAATTTTTCATTTAGCATAATTATTATCATTTAAAAAGGGGGTCTATTAGTAGAAGAACCATATTTTCTAGAATCCATTTTAAAAAACTAAATTTAAAAATAATATAAATTTAATATCATTAAATATTAACTAAAATATCACTTAAAACTATTATGAACACTTTAATACCAAATAAAACTAACCTTTGATACCAAATGTTGGTCAGAGTGATTATCTTAAGAGGGGGGTGAATTGAGTACCCAATAAAAACTTCTATTCAACATGGATTAAAAAGGATTCCTATAATTTATTTTAAAATAGCCTAGTTAACCAAAACAACTGATCGTTATAAGTTTTAATATTTTAGAAGATTTCTTAAAAGATTGATTAGGTCTCAGGTAAATAATATATAATATCACTCAACCCTTTGAAATAAATTTATTTAATTAAAATCTTATAAAAACACTAATTAAGGTTAACTGTGAAAGTATATATTTTGTTTATAGTTTAAAACGAATTTTATATTTAAATAACAGATTCAAGGTAAAAAAATAAAACACACAGTGGAATTTTTAATATAAGAGGTTCAGTCTCATGATGAGACTTAGTCCTCTCCACTTAGTGATCACCTTCCACCAAGAAGTTTATATAAAATAAATAGTTTGATCCACAACCTAGATCAGGTTTTACAAATATTTACAACATTCCAAGTCACACATGACCTCTTCCACTGTTATACATGGGAGTATAAAAGAAACAAGTCACATAGGGACCTATACCACATTTATTGTGGGAAAATAGATAAAGGGGATTGGGAAGATATCAAGTATCTTCCTGTTCTTAGTAGGAGACAATATGCGTGTGATAAAACTGAGTTTGAAAAAAAACTAATAGAAATGTAAAATAATGTAAATAGAATAGATCAACTAGGAGTATAAAGGAATAGAAGTTCTTGGTCTATGTATAGTGCAGTTTTTGACTCATTGATTTGATTCACAGTAAAGTTTGAGTTGGGTTCTCTTGAAATATTTAGAAGAACAGAGTATCACAAACTCTTATAGTTGACTAGAGTAAAGTAGAAGATGCGTATGATCTTAATCTTCCACTATCGAGTGACTACAGGATATAGTAGTTCATCTCTTCAACTATATGTGTTTGTTATATGAGCAGGAGATCTCAGATTTCTATCTATCTACTTTACATGATGATTCACCTCTGTGCATAAGGGGGTATGATTCCTTTATTAATATAAATGGTAGTAGGAAGAATATCCATGTGCATACGGATATCCTATTTCCTCGTACAACATGTATGACTCACTCTTCAATGCATTCTGCTGAAAACTTAAGAGACAATCATTAAAATAGCATTCAAAATTAAATTCAATGAACTAGATGTTAGTAATAATTCAAAATAAATATAATTTAATAAAATAGTGGTCGTGTCTTAGACTAGAGGTGATTCGATCTAACGGTGACTCATGGTCTAACCGTGTCTCACTTTGGCGGTGTTTTAGATTTTTAATTTTTTAAATTTCATATTTTGTGGTGTGACATCCTAGAGATGACTCAATCTAATGGTAGTTTAGTCTAGAAATGTCTCACACTTTTTCAAATTTATGTTCTAGAGGCATGACATTCTAATGGTGAGATATCCTGGAGGTATCTCATACTTTACCAATTTTTCACTCTAGCAGTATCTCATCCTATCTATGGGAATTTATGATAGTATCTTAGACTTAGTGATATTTCCATGCTAGTGGTGAGTCATGGACAATGGTGGATCATACTTAGGAAAATTTTGATCTCAGTAGTGTCATTCCCAACAGTTTCTCGTCCTTAGTTGTGACTAGTGGTGACTTATATTTAGTAAATTTCATCACATGTTTCAGATTATGGAATACTTATATAAAACATGAAATTCATTAATATAATCATAATCATGATTTTCTGATCATTAAAATAAGGATTTCAACACCCATTTTATTTTAGTAAGCCACAAAAGATAGAATAAAAAACAAAATAAATAATAAACAATAATAAATTAACAACAATCATGCATTAACAACCATTTACCAAAATTGGGTACAATCCCATAACCAAATGATAAATATTCCATGTCATGTCATACAATTCTAAGTGTAAGGAAACCCAAAACAAAGTGAAAGTAAAAAATCCCCAAAAATGGGTTCTGACAGCAAGTCTGGACCCCTACTCTATTAACATCCCATGACCAATTAAACCCTATAGTATATGGCCTTTTCCCTTATCCAGACTTGAGACAATTAAGTCTTCTTGTGTACCCAATAGCAGCCCGAGCAGGGTGTGAGTAAAACTCAGTATGCCACCACCAATAGTGTCTACAAAATATCCATTCTAAATAGAGTGTTTACGAAAGTACTAAAAGGGTAGTAAGATAAACAAAAGATAAAATGGGTTCTATTAGTTAATAATATTAAATTTAACCATTTACATCATCTGTTCTATGGGCTAGGCATCTATGTCAATTGCACTATGGCCTATATCGGCCAATTACCATTCATAAGGTAGTAATTCAAGTTCCCTATCTCACTAGGGACAACTATTTCATAAAAAATTACATTACACATACCATAGAGCCTCGATCTAGGTAGTCTCATCAAATGCAACCATTAGGGGAATACATCCTCAGTCCCCTTCACTAACTCGTGCATTATGGGGATGGGGTTTAGAGCCTCAATCCAACATAACCTATGGGAGTAGATCCTCAAGTCCAATACCACACAGCTACCAATCCATGTACACATGCTTCTTTATATGTTAACAATATATACTATATCACAAACCATAAATAATCAAAACACATAACATTCACGTTTCATATTTCATTCAACATATGAATCATCATCAAGCCTTAACCCATTAAAACATTTACCATTTAAATTATATATCCCTTTTAACCCATTTAACACATTCAACAATTTCTATACATTTTCCCATTTAATATATTCACAAATTCACATGCGTTGTCCCATTTACACATTTCAATTACAAATCATAAGTAATATAACACATTCACTTTTTTCCATTTAACCACTTTTACAACATGCCAAATAATAACTTATAACAATGTGAATGACTAGACAGAACAACTATTAGTGCCTCTTTATACTTCAACTAACATTTCAACATATTTATCATGGGCTCTATTTCAACACAAATAAACCCTATGATTAATATTACAATTTCCATATTTGTTAATGTTGTAACATCCCATAGGTAGCCCTAAACTAATCTAATCCACCTCAATGAATCCCATGAGGATCATAAGGGGTTTGATTCATAATTTATAAAACCATTTTACCAAATATCACTAAAGGAATCAATTACACAACATGAAAGAAGCAATAGCATAACCAAATATGCACAAATAAACTTCATGACTGTGGGATATAACTTGTAGACCACCTACCTCAATTCCAAAGAAAAACACATGATTAACCTTGGATCTTGACTCAGATTCAAACAACCTTTGAAGCCCCAACCTTGGGTCCACTGAAAAAGTAGGGTTTTATGGATTCAGAATAAGAAGAAAAAATCTATAAGCTCTAACATAAAAATAGAAGGAAGAGGAGCGGTAGACTCTCCTAAAATTTCAATATAAAACCAACGAAACTCTAAATATCCTAGAAATGAAGGGTATCGACCCTTGGGAAGATTGGGGAGTTTGGGTTCATTACTAGGGTTGGAGGAGGAAGAATGAGAAATAAAATTGAGTGAGAAATCATAAATCGTGAGGGGAAAAAAGTTAAATTCCCACTTTTAATTGATCACACAGTTTGGCCACACAGTTTGTTAAACTGTACACCATCCTCTATCCAAGAGGATTATAAGTCACATTGTTCCATGAAACCTGTAACATCTTCGAAATTGGTGCTACCAAAAATAAAAATTCTTTGATGAACCTTTGTTAATATCCCACCAATACCAAAAAACATTGAATATTTGAAATATTATTGGGTTTCTCCCAAGATATAAATGCCTACACTTTATTCAGGTCTACTGACACACCTTCCTTCAAGATGATGTGACCCAAAAAATACACCCTATTAGACCAAAAATGAAACTTGGATAGCTTGGCGTATAGCCTATGTATTCATAGTGTACTTAGGATGATATAAAGATGTTTGGAATGATCGTCATGAGTTTTGGAGCATACCAAGATGTCATCAACAAAGACAAATACACACTGATATAATTATGGGTGAATGATTTGGTTTATAAGGGCCATAAAAACTATGGTAACATTGGTAAAACCAAACGACATCACAAAAAACTCATACAATCCATACATGATCCAGAAGGTAGTCTGTAGTATATAAAAAGATCTCACCCTCAACTGATGATACCCTGATCTCAAATAAATCTTGGAGAACACTAAATTACCTCTCAGTTGGTCAAAAAGATCATTAATTCAAGCAAGTGGGTGTCTATTCTTAATTTTCATCTGATTCAGCTTCCTATAATCGACACGTAACCACAATGACTCATCAACCTTCTTCGAAAACAAAATTGGAGATCCCTAAGGTGATATACTAGGATGAATAAACCCTTTACTCTCCAAATCATCCAACTAAGTTTTAAACTCTTAGAATTATTTTAGTTTCATTCTATATGGAGGAATGGAAACTGGTTCTACTCCTAGAAAAAACTCTGTCATGAACTCAACATCTCACTCGAGAGGTATCCCTAAGAAGTCCTCATTAGAAACATCCTAAAAATGATCCACCACAAGAGGAAAGACAAGTTTCTCTACTCCACCATCATTAAGCATAAGAAAATACACTTGGGATGTGGTTTCAACTAACTACTAAAAAACTGGCCCTACATGGCCTTCCCGGACATCCCATTCACCGCGATGGACATAAGTAACCCCTTAAAGAGATGTGAACATTACCCTAAAATGATAACAATCAATATGGTAATGGTACAACAAAATCCAATCCATACCCAAAATTAGATCAAAACCGGATATCTCAAGCAAAAATAAGTCCCAAAGAAAATGGTACCACCCAACCTCAAGAGTAAACTACTTACATTGTCAGATATTTTATTCTTGCAACCCTAACGATGTATTAATCAACATAACACCACACATATGTTTCCCGACTAGACCCATAATAACAAAAAACCAAGCATAAATAAAATAATATAAGTCACTTTTATTAAATAAATCACTAACAAGCATAAAAGTTACAAGAATCGCGCCTTGAACTATAGATGGTCCATCATCACCACCTCCAAGAATAGACTGAACTACATGAAGTTGAACTTCCCCTTTAACTAGGCTTCAGTATGAGTTCCTGGTGCCGCACTACCCTTTTGATATTGAAACTCTCTCCCTAGAGTACCACACCCACCACCTCAACTGATAAAACCAGTCGAGCTCTAACTGCCTGCCTGGTAAGAGGAAATCGACCCCCTACCTGCACATGGAATAGACCTCAGTCCTCCATCAATGACCAGTTGTTGATGATTTCTATAGAACCTATACACATTCCCTATTCTACCATATTCTCAACACTCAACTAGTGGATGGGGGAACTGATCACACATGTGTCCTGACCTTCCACATAGATAGAAAAACACATGGTCACCATCTTGAGAGGATAATCCTCTTTTTTAACTACTCTTCACACCTCCAACCTAGTGAATTTTTCCAAAACAATTCTTCCTATCCTCGAAAGTCGCACCATTGGTCCATCTAACTGGAACAAAAAACCCACTACCTAAATACTCCTTTAAGTTACCTTCTGAAATAAGGTATTGATCCACTACATCTGTAAACCACTTTAAAATAAATAATTCCACTTAATACCATGTCGAAGTCCATCCTAGAAACATCTCACCGTAGCTCCCTCATACTCTTCCAACACTAGAACAAATCATTTAAAGTCCATGAAGCATCCAACATAATTCATAACTGAAATAGTCCCTTGGGCCAACCTCATAAACTCTACAAACTGCTCCTATTTCAAGGTATCTGGACAAAAATTACCCCAAAAAAAATTCCTAGAAGTCTTTCCATCACATACCTTCAGCCTATTGAATCTGGTCTAAAATATACCCCCAACATTTTGATGGTACCTACTACATATAGGCTTCCAAATTGACTCTTTTATAGGGAGGAGTCTCCAAGTGATCCAAAATCATCTGGATGGACTCTATCCAAAACTTTGCTACTTTGGGTCCACCCTCTCCATAAAACGTTGGAGGGTGCTGGAACTAAAACTCTCTGGTTATATCAAACATGCTCAGTATGACCCACCTTGGGTCTCATTAAATCATTTGAATAAAATGAGATAATTTCTCATAGATGTGATCCTCCTCTCGGTTATCTTAGACCAATGATTTTTCTTTCTCTGCTACTGGTGGAGAATTCTCGGTAATATCCTCTTGTCACCCAACCGACATATGTATCCATAGTGGAATTTATCTACAATTCCAAACACAAGTCTTAGAACACATAACATAAAGATTCCATAGTTTATGTAAAAGAAATATCTTCACTAGCCGTAAAACAACTAATTTCACATACAACATCCTAATGGTTACCATCAAATCTCAATCACTAACCTCATTCATCCCTACCACAAGTCATGGTCAACATGATGTAAACCAATTTAAACAACTATAATCCCTTTTTACTAGACACCCATATGTTACATTTTCACTTTCAAGACACAATATTTATATTTTAGGAAGCTTTCCCATTTTCATAGCTTGTTACAACAAAAATTTAAATCATTTACACCCTTTAATTAAGCACAAACCATTAACCATCCTTTCACATTATTTCTTTTTAACCACTTTCATCATCTTTTCTAAACATTATTTTCATCAAATTTTCAAGGAATATGAAACAATTTCAACCCCTAAAGTCCCACACACCCTTCTCGTGTGTTCCTACCATGATTAATTCCACCTATATCCCTAGGTGTGTATAATGATGTATGTATTCATAACCACATCTCATATAGGCCACGAGAAAAATATCATAAAATAGTCATATCACACAACAAGTGTATCACCCATTGGTGAACTATCATTAAAATGTAATAACACATATCAACAATAATAATTATTACCCTAGGTACTTGGGGTTTTCCTCGTATATGGGTTATCTACTCCCACACATGAGCTAATTTCCAAGGCCCAAAAATTCCAAGTATCATATCTACCATTACTAAATAGTCAAGAACATAAAAAACCTCTCTTATACCACTTTGTAATGTCCCTAACCTAGAATCCACTAAACCAACGCTCCAAACCGGGTGGCCACATGACCTCAGGCACACCTCCCCATACACTAGAGGCTATCGACTAAAAAAGAGGGTATAACAAGTCACATGGAGAGACTATACCCTCTTTATCGGAGTAAGCCATAACATATTGAATATGAAATAAATGAAACAATGAGAAATGAGAAATGATCAACAACCAAGCATTAACAACCATTTCCCAAAATTGGGTACAAGACCACAACCAACTGATAAATAATCCATTCCATGTCATAAAGTGCTAAGTGTAAGGAAAACCCAAAACAAAGTAAAAATGAAAATTCCCCAAAATGGGTTCCAACACCAAGTATGGTCCCCTCATCCATGCACATCCCATGCCCAATTCAACCCTCTAATATAGGGCCTTTGCCCTTATCCAGACCTAGAACAATGAAGTCTGATCGGGTACCCAATGGTGGCCTAAACAGAATGGTGTCTACAAAATATCCAGTCTAAATAGATAGTATATGCAAGTATTATAAGAGTATCAAGATAAAAAAAAGATAAAATAGGTTCCATTAGTTAACAATACTCACTTTAACCCTTTACATCATTTTTTCTATGGGCGAGGCATCTACATCAATTACAATATGACCTATGTTGATCAATTACAATGCATAAAGAAATAAGTAAAGTTCCCTATATCACTATAGATAAAAATTTCATAAAAAATTACATCACACTTAACTTGGAACCTCAGTCTAGGTAGTCTTATCAAATAAAACTATTAGGGGTATAGAGACTCAGTCCCCTTCTCTAACCTATGAATTATAGGGGTGGGGTTTAGAGCCTTAGTCAAACCTAACATGTAGGATTAGATCATCAATTCTGATACCCCACAACTACCAAGACATGTGCACATGCTTCTTTATTTGTTTACAACATAGACCATACCAAAAACCATACATAATTGAAACACATAACATTCAAATTTCATATTGTATTTAATGTATGAATCATCATCAAGCCTCCCATGATAACATTTACCATTTACCATTACATGCTTTAACCCATTTAACACATTAAAAAAATTCCATACATTGTCCCATTTAACATATTCACCAATTCACATGCCTTAAACCATTTAGAAATTTCAATTACAAATCATAAGTCATATGACACATTCACTTTATTCCATTTAACCACTTTTACAACATGCCAAACAATCCCTTCTGCCGATTCCAATGACTAGATACAACTACTATTAGTGCCTCTTTATAATTCAACTAACATTTCAAAATATTTATCATGGTCTATATTTCAACACACATCAACCCTATGCTTAACATTAAAATTTCCATGTTCGGGAATATTGACACACCCCATGGGCCCCTTAAACTGGTCTAATCCACCTCAATGAATCTCGCAAGAATCATGAGGGGTTCAATTCATCATTTAGCCAACCATTTTACCATATATCATTAAAGGAATAAATTAGACTATAAGAGAGAATAAATAACACAACCACATATGCACAAATCAACTTCAATACTGTGGGATATAGCTTATAGACCACCTACCTTGATTTTAATGAAAAATGTATTCTTAACCTTGGATCTTGACTTAGATTTCACCACCCTTCAAAGCCCCAACCTTGGGTCCACTGAAAAAGGAGGATTTTAGGGATTTAGAAGAAGAAGATAAAATATACAATCCCTAATCTAGAAAAGATAAGGAAGATGAGTGTTAGACTCTCCCAGAGCTTCAATCTGCACCCAACAACACTCCAAAAGGCCTAGAAATAAAGGAAATCCACCCTTGGGATGATTGGGGTGTTTTGGTTCATCACTATGGTTGGAGGAGGAAGAAGGAGGTAGAAAATCGAGTGAGAACTCAAAAATCCCAAGGGGAGAAAAGGTAAATTCCCACTTTTTAATGGGGTGCATGGTTTGGCTGCATGGTTTTCCAAACCGTCTGCCAAACTCTATTCAAGAGGGGTAAAAGTTACACAGTTACCTAGGGAGCCAATAGGGTTTGACAAACCATGCACCAACCATGTAGAATGCCTCAATCCAAGACAACACGATTTGTCCCCCCTATATAGTTTACCAAACTGTGCACGCTCCCCCTTTCTATCATGGTTTAAACTCATGGTTACCACTAATCATGTGCCAACCGTAAAACATGCACAAGATTGCCCAATTTCCATTTATTTCATGCCTCAAACCCCAGAGACACACCCAAGCCTCCTCATACACCCAATAAACATTTGATTAACCACCATTAAGGTATTTAAACAAAAATTTAAATGATAACGTACCTCTATGAAGTTCGAGATCTTACATGTTTGTAATTTATATGATTAATATTTTTTTAATTTTATTCAATAAGTCGTAATATTTTTAAAATGTTTCAAACTTATATAATTAATTTATTTAATTTTTTTTTGTAATTTAAATAGTTAATATAATTCATTTTTAATAATTTTTTTATATAATTTATTTATTCATTATTCTTCATTTTTATATGTTTTCACAATTCAGGTAATTAATCTCAAGAAATAATTTTTTGAAATAATTTTGTAATTTATTAAATTTTATTTATTCAATTTTAACATTCTTTCATTTAATATTATTTTTTTATTTGTAAGATTTATTATTTTTTATATTTTTTAGAATTTAAATAATTTTTAATATTTATTTAAATATATTTATTTACTATGTGCTAATATTTTCAATATGTTTATAATTAATATTAATAATATTTATTCATTTTTCTGTTAAGCTTTAATATTTTTAATTTATTTTAAATTTATATAATTTATTTATTGATTTTTTTGATTTTTTGTAATTTAAATAGTTAATATTATTCATCTTCAGTAATTTTATTACTTATGTAAAAAATATTATTTATTTATTCATTTTAATTCAATTTTATATGTTTTTAATATATACAATAATGTTATGAATTCACATTTTTTAATATTTTATAATTTATTTAAAATTATTTTTTCATCTTTAATATTCATTCATTCAAAATTATTTATTAATTTTTAATAATTATTAAAATTTAATTTTATAATATGTTTGAAATATATATAATTAATTTATTAAAATTTATTTTTTCATAATTTTTTTAATTTAAATAGTCAATATTATTTCTTTTTAGTATTTTTGTTATTTATATAATTAATATTATCTATCTAATCATTTTATTCAATTTTTGTGGGTTTCTAATTTAATAAATTTATGTTATGAAATCATTTTTTTAAATATATATTTTTAATTTATTTAAATTTATTCATTCATTTTTAATATTCATTCATTCAATATTATTTATTAATTTTTGCTAAGAAATTAAAAAAATATTATTTATCAATTTTTAGTATTTTTAAAATGTTTTTAATTTATATAATTAATTAATTTAAATTAAAATTTTAATAATTTTGTAAAATAAATAGTTTGTATAGTTCATTTTTAATAATTTTATTATTTATATAATTAATATTACTTATTTAATCATTTTAAACATTTTTTTTATGTTAGGCTAAGCATTAATAAAAGTCTATTTTATCTGATCTAAAACGTATGCACTGAGAAATACCACTTTTTTCGGTGCTTTTTTAGCACTAATAAAAGTTATGATTTACCAATGCAAAGAAAGTGCAATCAAAAGTGGTATTTCTCAGCGCTTATGTTTTTAGAATTGATAAAACATACTTTTATCAGTACTTTTTAGTAAGCACTAATAAAACCCTTCACCCTCTTTAAAAAAGAACCATTGCAGAATGATTCTTCCATGTGACACATTCAATCTCCGGTGGAACTGAATCTTTAATGTAGCCAAATTCGATCACTTTTGACAAATCGAACCTCCAAACTGAATGTATGAAAATTTGAACTTGTTTTTAAGGAATCTTAGTCAATCTTTCATGTGTTTGATTTTTTTTTGATTTTATCTTCCCTTTCTCATCTACATGTAGTAGTCATACACTTTTTTTGATATTACCATGTGAGACTAAAATAGATATCTTCCCTTACTCATCTTCATTTAGATGTTGAAATCATTTATCTTACCTTTCTCATCTTCATGCATGATTTTTTTGAAATCCATAAAGTAACGAACTAGTTTTCATACCATGTTGTTTCATATATTTACATCATAAGAATTGTACAAAAAATAACAAATTTTGTTTCTTTTATTTTATTTTTTAATCTAGTATATTTTTTTTTGATTTTTTTTTTCTAATTTTATTGTATAATAATTTTTTAATATAAAATCATAAATTTTATTATATTCTGATGTTGATAAATTGACCAGAGAAGAAAATTTTCACTATATATGTATACATTTTAATGAATATTGTTAATAAATCTATTTTAAAAAATTAAAATGATGTTTAATTATTCATAGCGATAGTAATTTATAAAATATAATGTCAATTCATCGCTAAAATAATTGTGATTAAAAAGTGTATAATAAAGAGATATTAACTATTTTGGAGGAGGAAACTAAAATTTACCATATAAATATCTATAACTTTAAATATTTATAAAGAAAGAAAAAATAAGAATATGTTAATTTTAAAAGAAATTAAAATTATAACATATATATTATTTAATATGAACAAAATTATCATGAAGACTAGTATAAAAAACAATACACCACCCTTATTAAGAGTAATTGAAGGATAATTTTCATTATAAGACCCACAATCATATATATTTTGTAACATCTTTACAAAATATTGATTAGAGGATTTTTAAAGGTTGTAACCATAGGATGTGATAGTGGACTAATCCAAAAAAATTATAATAGTGATAAGTGTGTTATTGATTTAGGTATACTAATTATTTTACTATGTAAGCTATATATATTATCCAATCCTCTTTGAAAGTTGAGAAAATTAAATTAAAATTATATCATTCACTTTTATTAGTTATATTAGTGATTAATTTTTTTAATTGAATTTCTTATAGACTTTATTATTCAACCTAACAAGGTAAAATAATCCAAGAGAATAGATCTCACAGAATGAAGTTTTTGAAGAAAAGAACACCATGATACATCTTTTATTAACTATTTCCAAAATCTCATGAAATATTAATTTTTTTATTATTACCAATTAAAGAATTCAATTATTACATATTTTATTGATTTAAAAATGTAAAAACCATAACAGATGTGATTACATTATTTCAAAAACTGTGAAAAAATTGCGAAAATAGGTAATTTTTTATATATGTTTTTATTGTGAAATATTATTATATATACCCTAATACTTATCCATTTTTATAAATCCATAGGTTTCTTATGAACATTGATAGTGTCAGGGAGTGAATTTTCTCCCTTGATGAATTCATTTCAAAAAACATAATGATTTATGATATGTGACTTCTTTTAATAAAAAAATAAGTGTCGTAGTACTTTAAATTCATATAATAATTGGTCTTTATATGTTCTAAAAAGTTTTTGATGCAATGAAAATTTATATCAAATATGATGACTATATGTATGTATATATAAAGAATATCCCATTAGGGTTCTAAGATCATACTTTCTATGTATTTATTTATTTTTGTTAAATATGAATATTACTTAATCAAATATGATGGATATGAATCAAAAATAGATGTATGCTAATCATATGAAAAAAGTATGAGGATAGAGTGAAAGAGTTCATCAAGTTTGAAAAATATTGTTCATATTCCCCTTCTCAAATCCTTTATCTATGTTTACCTTGTTATTATTCAAGACAAATTATTCTAGAGGAGTTAGAGGAACACTTGATGTTAGTCCAACTAGCTTAAATAACCTGAGGTGGTAGTGAATCAGGATATGATAGTTTAAAACAACTACCCATTTGGATATTGTTTCATTATCAAAAGAAACACTCTTCTCTTGTTTCTCATAGCAATGTATGAACAAAAATGAAACCATGCATGAAACACAAAAAATTTACTTGGTTCACCTGAATTAGGATACATCCAAGTAGTATACAAAGAAAATGTTCATATGTACCAATTCCACTAAAGCACACTACACTTATGAATTTTGGAGTGGACTCACTATCCCTCCTGGTTTACAATGATTCACAATTTTAAATCTCACATATTTCTCAAATAATGTGTGTTCACTATTCCTTTATATGATTGTTCTTTTGATCACTAGAATCAATATGTTTTACACCTCATTGGTTCATCATTATGTTCTACATTCTTTCACTTGATGAATACTACTTTGAAATATATTTACTGGGAAACCCCTTATGGTTCTCATGATATTTACTTTTCCAAAAACCCTATTTTCAACCTTCTCAAAACTGATCAATTCCTCACAAGAATATCCTGAATTTTTGAACCCTATAGATTTTTCAAATCTCACCACTTTCAAGAAGATCACAACCTTCACGAAGCTCAGTCCTTTCTTGAAGCTCACACCTTTTGCAAAGCTCACTTAGCCTTCATGATGCTACCAACTTTCACAAAGTTCACTACATTCATGAAGGTTATATAGCCTTAACGAACTCTCTTTCTCTGTAAAATAGATGATGTTATGAAAACCTTAATGTAAGATCAATCCTTTACAAACCAACTTTAAAAAATAAAAAAACCTTCACGAACCGACTTCATTAATTCAGATACTTTGGTTTTTTACTAAGGATTGATTCCTAAAATGGGGGGGGGGGGGTAAATACTTATTTATAGAAATTTCATTCCTTTTATAAAGATTTCAACTTCACCATAGAATTTTCATTAATATCTCTATTATTTTTCACGAACTTTCCTTTCTTCATTAAGATTCTAGGATATTTTCCTATTCAAGAAGCTTCTCATACTCATGTAGATTACCATCAACCCTATGCGCTCTTCCCTCTTTCATGAAGCATTATATATTCACGAAACAATGACCTTTCTCAAATATATTGACCTTCATGAACCACCATAACTTCAAAAAAAAATTCCTATGTCATATTTTTATGATCTGTTCATGTAAATATAACTTTCACAAAGCTTGATTCATCCTCTAAATTTGGGACACCAAAATTTTTTCAAACACTAGGAAACAACACCACCTTGTATACAACATTTTCTATATTTCTTCCAGGGAATCCATTTCATTATCTTGTATATTTTTTAACATACCTAGTAAACTACCACAATAGAAATCCAAAACCTACCTCATCCACTAGCTTTGTCAATAAACACAATCAACCCAAAAACACTTCAAATTCACCTTGAGGAATTTTTTTCCAGCAATATCCCCCTTTGGATTTGTCAAAAACTCTTCACCCATCGATAAATTTTTAATGATACTTCCATATTATACCAAAATTAGCTTCATGGAATTATATATAGTGATAAAATATTTATCAAACACACACTCTAATCCCACATGATCCATGATTGATATGACAAACAAGAGTAGCATGAAAATTTCATCAATGAATTACTCTATCCCCAAAACAATCAACTGATTTTATCATGAACCCCATCTATCATGATATATAACATTTGATAAATCATCATTATCATAATTAGATTTAAAACTCCTTCTACATAACTACTCCCCATATCAGATTATCCTCTATCTCGATCAAGATATTTACCCCCCATTTAACAATGAACCCAAAGGCCAATCCTTTGTGGCCGCAACATTGTAAAGAACACATATCAACACATAAGGTAAATACACATCATAACTCAAGGAGAGGGGGTCCCAAATCCTCAATTTTTATGTTTTGGGAGTTAACTTAACTCCAAGGGACAATCGATGACACTCAAATGCCTCTTTGGGGAAGGCCTTCATCAGAATGTCTGCAACCTGTTGTTCTGTAGAAACATACTCCAACTTCACAAGCCCATGCTCTAAATTATACTTCATAAAATGATAATTGATTTAAATTTTCTCTGTCCATGAGTGATGGAATAGATTCTTGATAATATTCATATCACTTGAATCATCATAATTGATTTTGATCAGAGACTTCTCTTTAAATCACATGTAACCAAGATACTTATTCATCCATAATAAATTTTTTCAAGCTTGAGTTTCCATAATATATTCATCTTCTAAAGTTCTAAATGAAATGAAATAAAGTTTATTTCTTATCAAATAAATACACAATCCACCAAGATAGAATTTACCTCCTGGAATTTATTTTTTATAGTATGATGATCTGTCCCAATCTATATCTATATAGCCCAATAACACTTGCTGATATTTTTCATTGTACGACAAACCAAAATCCACCATTCCCTTGATATACTGAAGTATTATTTTTATTATGAGTTATTGTATTTAATTGGTATTTCTTTGACACTACACTAATTGTCTTGTGGAAAAAACAATAACTTGTCATGATATTGTTAAGTAAAATAAACATCCAATGATTTTTCTATATTTTATAAAATTGACCTCTTTACCTTCATCATCTCATGATAGTTTCATCCTTGTAGCCACTGGAGTCATCATCTACTTGGAATTATCCATCCCAAATCTTCTAAAAACTTCCTTGACAAATTTTTATTGTGAAATTAATGTTTCATTCCTTCATTTTGTCACTTGTAAACCAAGGAAAAGGCTAGTTCACCAATAATTGTTATTTAGAACTAACTTTTCATGAATTCTATGAACTATTTGCACTATCCTTCATCTCCTACACCATATATTATGTCATTGATATACACTATAAACATAATACTTTGATTACTTTCATTTTTTACATAGATATTGTAACCAAATCCACCATGCTGAAAACCAATCTTCTTTAAAAACTGATCAAGCCATGAATATCATGATCTCAGTGCATGCTTCAACCCATATAGTTTCTTTTTCATCCAAAAAATTTTGTTCTCATATTTATGAATTATAAAACAATCTATCTAATCAGTATACACTTATTCTTCCTGAACCCCATTCAAAAATGCTGACTTGACATCCATCATGAAATATTTGAATTTTATTTTCACTAGTATGGCCAAGAATAATCGGATTGTTTCTAGCCTCACAACAGGTGAAAATGTTTCATCAGCATCGATACCCTATATTTGGGAGAAACCTTTTCACACTAGTTATTTTTTTTAATCACCATACCATATTTATTCATATTATTGTGAAATACCTATTTGGACTTGATGAAATTATTATCTATTGGTATCAAAACATTCTCCCATGTCCAATTCTTCTTGATTTGGTCAAGCTATTCATTTATAGCTTAAAACTAGTTCTTATCCCCAGTTACTTCCTTAAAACATGTAGTCTCTAACTAAGATAGTAAAGATTCATGTTGTAAAGACTTCATTCTCCTTGTTTAAACTGGTGTTGTGTGATCACCAATGATATTTTTCCTATAAATTTATGCTCAACTCTTCAGCTCCGTGAAGATATATATTTGAATTTATCCTATTCATCATCAGTATCTTCTTCTGAATCATCATTTTCTACTTCTAATCCTCCTTATTTTCTTACCTCCTCATCACTATCATCAGGTAATTGTTCAATGTATTATTGAAGATTCTGTTCATTCTATAATATATTGACATCATTGATTTAAACTTATTTTCCCAGCCTCTTATCGAAGAATTTATATGCTTTTATTTTTCCTGAATATCCCCTCATCTCCATGATCTTCAAAGTTTTTGTGTTTCTCCTTATTGAGACTAAAATAGTTACTTATAAAGATTCAAAAGTATTTCAATGTTGGATTCTTTCCATACAATAGCTTGTAAGAAGTCTTTTCTTCCTTAGGACAGAACATAACCCTATTGGATATATAGACTAATGTTAAGATTTATTTCTTCCATAATTTTTCTAGTAGGTCATTTTCAATAAGAATTATTCTAGCCATGTTTTTTATGATCTAGTTTCTTCTCTCAACCACTCCATTTTTTTGAGGAGTTCTCACTGGTGAAACTTGAGACATTATCCCATGTTTCTTGAGATAATCTCCCACTTGAATGTTTGTGAATTATATACTATTATTATTATGAACCTCCATAATATTCTATCCAAGAATCATTTTAGATTCCCTTTGATATTGTTTTATTCAGTTGAAAATGTCAGACATGTGGGAAATGATAAATACTCATGCCATACCATTGAAATCATCAATGAAAAGAAAATAATACCTCTTCCCATAATTGTATATTATTGAGATAATCCCACACAAATATTCATGCACCAATTATAGAACTCTAGTTAACTTTTTTTCTTTTTCCTTTTATGCCTTTATGATAATTTTACTTTATTTAAAATCATATCATATGTGAGTATGATCACATGATAGATTAGGGAGATCTTGAGATGCATAACATAAGACCAGATCTTCTAGGGATGGTTGACGTAGATGTACAAGCTGTTTATACCACAACCTGTTTTATTCTTCTTTATAAAGAAAACACATACTCTCTTCTCCAATCACAAGGTATATATTTCCATTCATCTACTTTCCCAGTAAAAAATTGTGCCTTTATTTCCATTGATGAAACACAATTTCATGGTAAATCTTATAGCATGAACTGAGTCATAAAGTTTACCAAAACATAGTAAGTTGTGAATGGGACCTTCAAAAACCAATACATCAACACACCTTATATATTTTCCCCAAAATTTGGATTTCCGTAAGACAAAAATCTACATGAAATCATCATTTCCAAATTTTAAAACACCCTCTTTACCATATTTGATTCATGTAACAAGATCTTTATTTTACATTATAATATATGTCCATATGATATCAAGGATTGATACACTAGAATGATCTAACTATTTAAGTTCAATATCCATAAGCAATGCCTGCTCAACTTTTTTCTTGTTGATCAATGCCATTGATTTCTTACCTAGATATTCTTGATATTCTCTATAATATGATCGACCAACTTCATCTTTTAGAGGGAAAAATTGATTCTTGTGTTTTCATATCATTTAATGATTCTTTTATATAATGATTATGAACACTTTTAGTTTTATTTAGAACATTCATCTGTATTCTTAATGAGCAATACCTATCCATGTGTCTGAATCCTCTACACCATAAATATTGAACATCAAAATCATTCTTTAAATATTTAACTCTATGTGGCCACCTTTGTTTATCTTGATCATTTCAATTCCTTTTGGCTTTGGAAAATACATTTTTAAAATGTCCCATATTTCTACATAAATAACTCCTAATACGAGGTGTATTCCTATACATTATTATAGGAACAACTCTTTCTTGGGTTCTATGAGACTTCTAATTCTGATTTGTACCCAAATAAATTTTCAACCTTGGAGTGGTTGCTTACAGTTTGACATCAATCACCATATCCTTAATATTTGGTCCCCGAGTCCTTCGTTGGCCTTCGGGCACCCAGGCCTTCGGGTCAGTTGGGCCTTTGGGCTATCCTAATGGCCTTCGGGTCACCTGCAGATACAAACCAGACCAAACTATAAGGAACAAGCTCTACAAGGAGGATTATAAAAGGAGATTTCACCATATCAGAAGCTAAACGGATTGAAAGAATGAGAGGGTATGGCACCTACCATCGGGACAAGCCTGTACATGCACGGGAATGCCTAGCCGAACAGCCATGTGGAGGTGAAGAGCTGATTTCAAAGATGAAGATGCTGGGGAGAAGCATTTCCAAGTTGTTAGTCTGGGTTGTATGTAATGTTTGTGCCTACAGGAATTGGTTCCTATATGGCCTACCGGCATGTAATAGGGTTCCACCTCATCCCTTGAAAGGTTTATTATCAAAAATCAATAAAAAATGAAGGCATTCGGGCCATTGGAGGATATATACTAGCTGTGCCATTTGAATTTGACTATTGCTTCTATTTTTCTAGATAATTATGCTCCACATCTATCTTTTCTATAACTTGAGTAATCTAATTTTTCAATTTCATACCTAGATTCATAGTGTCTTTTTATCTTTAAATTTTCTTCAGAGGTCAAAAAATTCCTCTCTATATTCTTTGATATATTTTATTTGATCTTTTTATGTGTTATTCAAACCATCAATGACACTTTTCTATTCTTAAATTTTAATCTTGTAATCAAATTTTTTTATTTCTCTTGCATTGAAGACTTAAGATTTTCAATTTCTTCATTCAGCTCAGACTTCTCTTCTTCTTGATACTTCATATAAATTTTGGTATCATGAACCACTATATTTTCTTTATTCGTTTCAGATCTCCAAACATCTATATACTTAAAATTATCTTCTAATTCATCTTGGAGATCAAATATTACTTTAATTTATTCTTCATTATTGTCTATTTCTTCCCTTTTATAGTAGATACTTACAACTGACACCATATCATTTTATCTATGATCTTTGAAGTTCACCATCTATTCAACCATAGATTCTTCTTGACTACCATTTTCTTTTGAAATTATATTTTTATTTTTGAAGAAATTTCTCTTGAAATATTTATTACCTTTCACATAATATGAAAACTTCTTCATAGGAATTTTTACTTCATCCTCATCATCATATTAAAACATATTAGGGCACCTTACTAAAAAATGTCAACCATTTCTATATTGAAAGCATGAAAGTGGGAGTTTCCCTTTGAATATTCCTTTTCATCTTTGAATATTTGATGAAAGGAATGACATAAACTCATCTGTATCTTCTACTTCTTAGCCATCTTCAATAGTGATTTTCTTTATGGCCTTGAATTCCACCTCTTTGGAATTTCATTTTTCTATAGACTCAATATCTCCATTTCTCATTTCATATGCAATAAGAGTATTGTATAGGCTATCCAATGTCATCTCATTTGAATATTTATATTATATGTACAAAAAATTTTAAAATGAACCATGGTATAAGTCTTATCAATATGCACTTAATGATCATTACACCTTAAAAAATTTCTCTGAGATCACATTTGTCGTTCACAATAACATTCCCCCAATCAAAGAATATAACTACAGACTCATTGGGGTTCCTTCTCAGATCCTCATATTTGTTCCATATAACTTGAAATTTTTATTATATAACATTTTAATAACCTTACTTGATATTTAATATCTTTTCTTACATGGATTTATTCAAGTTAATTAACATCACCTTTGTGTAGATTACATTGGACAATACTCCCCCAAATGCATTGATTCCTATGGTGTCAGAATCCAATTTCATTTGGTCTACTTCTAATAAAGCACCAATGTACACACTAGCTTAAATACCATGAATTATTGTTGTAAATACATCCATACCTAAATATCATAAGTAGTGATGCATCCAATTCTTACAAAATTTAAAATTGCTTCTATCGATGATCAGAATCCATTTATAATTGACAATATTAATTATTGAAACCCATTAGGGAGAAACAATGAAATTAACCATTGTATATAATACCTGTTTATATACCAAATAAGTTAAATACCCTAATACGGGGGTCAATTAGGGTTTGAAATTTTAAAACAGCTTCCCCTTTGGATCTTGTTTCTTAATCAAACAAAACACTATTATGTCCTTTCTAGTAACAATGTATGAATAGAAATGAAATCATGCATGAGACACATAAAATTTACTTAGTTAACCAAAAATGGGATACATCCAAGGATAATACTAAGTAAATGTTACTATATACCAAATCCACTAAAGAACACTTCTATTATCAAGTTTATAGTATACTCATAGTCCATGTAAGTTTATAACCAATCAAAATTTAAAAATCTCACATCTCTCCCAACTAAAGTGTGCTCACTTCTCCTTCAGATGATTCTTATTGTGATCATATGGATCAATTATTTACACCACATTGGTTAATTATTATATTCTACTTTCATTCACCTGATGAATACCACTTTACCATAGATTTAATGGGAAACCCCTTCTAGTTTGCATGATATTTACTTTTGTAAAAACCCTATTTTCAACATTAAAATAACTGACCAATTCCTCACAAGAATATCATGATTTCTCAAATCGCAAAACTTTTTTTAAGATATCCACTTTCATGAAGCTCACAACATTCATGATTCTCACTCATTTCATGAAGCTCACTTAGCCTTCGTGTTGCTACCAACTTTCATGATGCTCGCTAATTTTGTGATGATCACATTACCTTTACGAACTCTATTTCTCCACAAAATAGATGATATTATGAAAACATTCATGCATGAAAAATCCATCACAAACCACATTTATGAAATAAAAATACTTCACAAACCACCTTCAGAAATTCAGAGCCTTTATATTTTTATTAAGGCATTCTTTCTAAAATGAGGGTGGGGTAGACACTTATTTATAGACGTTGCCTTACTTTCTTGAATCATAAAAACTTTCCATTAATTTTTCATGAGGATATCCATTATTTATTGAAAACCTTCCTATATCAAGAAGCATCATTGATATTTTCTCATTCACGAAGATTCTCTTAGTCACGTAGATTATTGTCAAACCTTCGTGCTCAACCCTATTTCACAAATATTCACACCTAAATGAAACATATACCTTTCATGAAGCACTGGAAATTCTTGAAATACCACACCTTTATAAAATTCATTCCCTTTCTATATTTTTATGAGGTTTTCATAGAAATCCAAATTTCGCAAAGCTTGAGTCATCCTCTAAATTTTGAACCCCAAATATTTAACAAACAATGGGAAATAGTGCCACCTTTTATATGCAATTTTTTTAATACTTATAGGGATTCCATTACTTTGTCTTATATCATTATCAACATACTTAGTAAAAAATTAAACTAGAACTCTACAACTGGCAATTTCCACTAGCTTTTTCAACAAACACAATCAAGCCAAATACACTACAAAGCCACCTTGAGGGATTTTCCAAAAAAATCACCATTTGGGTTTGCTAACAACTCTTCACCCTTTGATACCTTTTTAATGATACTTTTATATTCTAAAAAAATTAGATTCTTTCAATTCTAGATAGTTATCAAAGATTTACCCAACAAACACTATAAAACCACATGATCTATGCTCGACATGAGAAACAAGATTATCAGGAAAATTTCATCAATGAATCAATCCATTCCCAAACAAGTCAACTAATTTTATCATGAACCCCATCTGTCATGATATATAACATTTGATCAATCATCTTTAGCATATTCAGATTTAAAACTCCCTTTTCATCACGTCCCCCCTATAAGCTTCTCTCCTATCATGATCAGGATATTATCTCCCACTTTTTAAATGAAACCAAAGGTCACTCATTTGTGTCTACAGAATTTTAACGAAAAAATATCAACATGTAAGGGAAAAAACATCATATCTAGTTGCGTTGTTGAGTGTGTCATCTTAGTTGTTTAGTTTTACTATAATTTATACATTAAAGAAGGAACCCTAGGTTATCTCTTGATGGAGCCTTAGATAATTAATTAAAAAAGGGTTTTATTATGAAAAATTGGAATAATATTGTATGAAATTTGTATTTTTTATTTAAGATGAAACATATAATATAAAGTGATACAATATTTCAGAAATTGATAGATTTGATTAAGTGTTATCAACCCAAGGAATTATCATGATGCATGTCCTTAATCGCTTCAATAAAAAGGGTATAAATATTTTAATACCTGGTTTATAACACCTAGATCTAGAATTTTATTGAGTTTATACTATTATACTTCCTAGGGTTCAATTAAAAACACAAAATGATTCACCAGTTACCACTGATGTTTGGGTTATTTGTGTTCGACTTCATATCTGAAACTCTCCAAGGAAACACATGAAGAACTTGATGTGCTATCTAAGATTTTATGTTATTTTTTTGATACCATTAAATAAATTTAAATGCACTTGATAGTGTTTATTATAGTTCAATTGACCATTATGAACCACATAAACATCACAATTAAAATATGGAAGAAGAAATGGTGAACAGTGTGAGAAAAATCACATGAAAGGGTACCCCCAAACATGATCATATGAGTTTGATCATG
This sequence comes from Viscum album, assembly GCA_963277665.1. Classification (NCBI taxonomy): domain Eukaryota; kingdom Viridiplantae; phylum Streptophyta; class Magnoliopsida; order Santalales; family Viscaceae; genus Viscum; species Viscum album. The sequence continues at coordinate 349,526,819 of OY728137.1, forward strand.
ACATAATAGTACATAAATAAATTAAATAAGAATAGAATATGATGAAAAAAACTTGTAATTTTAAATACCATTCAAATATTACAAACAAGAAACTCGATATTACATCGCATTCCTCCCTCGGTGATCACAAAGAGCTTAGAAATCCATGGAATCAGAGGAATCCATAGATGTTGAAGTTGAACTTACCATAGAGTAAAGAAATTTTGGAAATGATTATAATATTACTTTGGACCTCAAAAATTTCTTATATTTTCTTTATGGTCAAACTTTCAAATGGGGTTTCCAAAGTTCCATTTTATAGGAAAAGTGGAAGGTGGTTTTGGGCACCCATATATCAAGAAACCACATGGACCATGGTTCTGAGTGGCTATATAGTCTTATATAGATTTGAAAAAAAATATAATGTTTTTGAAAAACATATTTAATTTCTCTGCTAAAAATTTGGAACCATTTAGAAAACTATATCATGATATATGGATGAAATACCAAACACAACTTTTGACTTTGAGCATATTTGGTTCCCTGAACAGATCAGTTTGTTTGGGCCCCTTAATTGAAGATTTGGGATTGAGTGTATTAATAATATTTGTATAAAACTTAATTTTGGATAAAATAAAAAATCTTTCAGACCAATTGAATTAATTTATTATCTTAAGTGTTCATTTGAGTCCACCGATATGCTTGGAATCTTGCACAGTTTGGCCCATTTTTCTTCAACTTCATCTTGGGACCTATAAATCATCTCCAAATACAATGAAAACATAAAAAATTAAAATATACCTTTTTAACAGTGATAAAAATTATATTATTGAATAAAAAATGAAGTTAAATTTGTTATAATAATTATAATTTACAATAAAAAATTAGTTTAATGTAGTGGTATAAGGGTGAGATAAAACAGTGAATCTCGGTGTGATCACACCCCCACACCTAAATATTTTCACTCCTAGGTAAATCCACATTTCCAATAAAAAATTTATTCATTTAGATATTCCAAAATTCATTAATATTTAAAATTTAAGGAAATTTTAATTCAATATAGACATGTTATCAAAGAAAAAAACCACACCAAGGAGTTATTCCCAATAATCATGGTAAAATATGTCTCATAAATTGTACCATAAAGAAATTCAAACAGGAAATTGAAAACAATATGAGAAAGGAATTAAAAAGTAAACCATTCCAATAAACCTCTATGTGTGTGTGTGAAAACCATTTCATTCTAGTTATTCTACTTTCCATCCAGTAAATATAGGCCATTTTAAAAAAAAAATTGCTTACCTGATTCTTTCCATAGAACCTACCGTATGTCCTTTGAAATAAAATTTCAAGACCCACTCACATAATAATTCCTATAAGTCAAATGATAATCACCCAACCTATATATCCCCATTTTTTTACATTTCATAACTCCCCTAATTATTTATTATTATGATTATTATTTTTTTATTTTCTTTATTTTTTTAGGGCGTACAACAGCAGGATAACAGGTACACATGTATAGGTAAATCTGGTATAGTAATAAAAAAAATCAGATAAATAATGAACTTATGGAAAAATCATTTTATAAATATAATAAAAATCAACCTAACTTATATTTACCTTTTATTAAGTAACAAATATTATCACTTCATGGTTGGGTGCAAAGATGTGTGGATATATTAGTAACATAACTTTTCCATTAACTAATAATTGAAAGATTATCATTCCTCTAAAATTATTCATAGATATACAGTGATTTATATTATTAAAAAGCAACCAATTTAGTAAAAATTACACCCCCATGTTAAATTAAAAAAAAAATCACATTCTATAATCAATAAAAATTTAATGAATTTTTTAAAAAATATGGATTCAAGAATATCAACATGCATTTTCAGTAATCTCAATGATTTGGGGAGAATAATATGGGGTATGGAAAGGCAAAAAAAAACTATTCAGTAAGCAAAAAATATAATAAATATGAAAGATGATGAAAATCCTAATGAACTCAATAAGGCGGGGAAAAGTAAAAGTACTATTCAACAAGAAAAAAAATAAAGAAGAAAGATAATGAAAATCCTAAGGAACCCAAGAATATACCCACCCCCACAGCTAGAGTGTGTAGTTTTCTCATTGTAATAAAAGATAATGTGGGAAGGAATTCACTAGTGGAAAAAACATTTAACATGTCATAATTTTTCACGTCGGTTCTATATAACCGACGTGCAAATCTATAAAAATCAATTTATCACGTCGATTATTTTATAACCGATGTGATAAATCGATAAGAATCCATGTTTTACATCAGTTATTTTATAACCGAAGTAAAAAATATTGAGATTAGCATTATCATGGTAGTTATTTTATAACCGCCATGAAAATCGAATATGGGTGCTTTATCACGTCGGTTCTAACACAACTAATGCGATAAAGGAAATCTCGACAATTTATCATGTCAGTTATCAAAAGAACCGACATGATAAATTATTTTCTACGTCGGTTATTAAATAACCGACGTTATAAACATAAAAAAATAGTTTATCACATCGGTTATAAAATAACCCACGTGATAAACCTTTTAAATGATTTATCGCGCCCCATATTCAGTCATTCTGTTTTCTTAGATTTGGCAACCTGCGACTCGTCTTTCCCGCACAGAAAACCTAGAAAGTATTCTTCAAAGTTGTGACCTCTAGCCTCATTTTTTCCAACATCATTAATCATCTTTATTGGCACCAGATCTATCAGGTCAACTCACAACACTCTAGTAAGCTTCACATGGCTCGGTTTTAGTTTTTATTTGTCGCGATTCCCTAAACTAATTTTTTGAGATGTTATTTTTCTATCTTTGTTCTTGCTATCATGGTAAGTTTCATAGTGTTCATTTATACTGTGCTAAATTCTTTTCTGGTAAAAGAAACCATGGAAGAGATATCATGAAACTTAATGCTTTTTGTGTGCTCCATCATGTGTGTGTGCGCGTACAGGGGGTGTCGAAGGAGGTGGGGGATGTCTAGAGGGGTGGGGGGATGTCTAGGGGGTGGGGGGACTATCCAGAGGGTGGGTTTGTCCAGGGGGTGTCAAAGGGGGTGGGGGTGGTGTCCAGGGGGGTGCGGGGCTATCCAAAGGGGGTTGGGGTGTCCAGGGGGGTCTAGGGGTGAGGGGGATGTCCAAGGGGGTAGGGGTGCCTAGGGGGTGGGGGTGGTGTCCAGGGGGTGAGTGGGCTATCAAAGGGGGTAGGGGGTGTCCAGGGGGTGAGGGTGTCCAGGGGGTGGGGGGCTGTCTAGAGGGGTGGGGGATTTCCAGGGGGTGGGGGGATGTCCAGAGGGGTGGGGGTGTCCAGGGGGTGTCAAAGGGGGTGGGGGTGTCCAGGGGGGGTGAGGGGGTTGTCTAAGGGGGTAGGGGTGTTTAGGGGGTGGGGTGTCCAGGGGGTGGGGGCTGTCTAGAGGGGCGGGGGGCTGTCCAGGGGGTGGGGGTGTCTAGGGGTGTGAGTGGTCTGTCCAAGGGTGTAAGCGGTGTCTAGGGGGTGGGGGTATCCAAGGGTGGGGGAATGTCAAGAGGGGTGGGGGCTATCCAGGGGGTGGGGGTGGTGATCAGGGGGGGTGAGTGGGATGTCCAAAGGGGTAGGGGTGTCCAGGGGGTGGGGGTGTCTAGGGGATGGGGGTTGTCTAGAGGGGTGGGGGTTGTCCAGAGGGTGGGGGCTATCCAGAGGGGTGGGGCTGTCCAGGGGGTGTCAGGGGGGGGGGTGTCCAGGAGGTGTGGGGCTGTCCAAGGGGGTTGGGGTGTCTAAGGGGGGTAGGGGTGGTGTTTAGGGGGTGAGGGGTTGTCCAAGGGGGTAGGGGTGTCCAGGGGGTGCAGGTGGTGTCCAGGGGGTGGGGGCTATCTAGAGGGGTGGGACCTGTTTAGGGGGTGGGGGTGGTGTCAAAGGGGGGTACAGGGGATGTCCAAGGGGGTTGGGGTGTCCAGGGGGTGTCTAGTGGGTGAGGGGGTTGTCCAAGGGGGTAGGGGTGTCTAGGGGTGGGGGTGTCCAGGGGTGTGACTGGGATGTCCAAGGGGGTAGGGGGGCTGTCCAGATGGTGGGGGTGCTATTTAGGGGGTGGTGGTGTCTAGGGGGTGGTGGTGTCCATGGGGTGTCCAAGGCGGTGGGGGTGTCCAATGGGGTAGGGGTTGGACATCCCCCTCACCCCCTAGACCCCACTCCCACACCCCCAGACACCGCCCACCCCATGGATAGCCCCCCCTGGACAGGCCCCCACCCCCTGGACACCCCCACCCCCTAGACACCCTAGACAACCCCCTACCCCCGTGGACAGCCCTGAACCCCTTGGAAAACCCCCCTGGATAGCCTCCAACCCCCTTGGACACCCTCTTGGTATATATATATCCCAACAGTTTCATTGGAACTGTTGGAATATTTTAACTTCAAGCAGTCTATACCAACAGTTCCTATAGAATCGTTGGTATAGGGCTATTGCAATGACCATCTTGCCAATGGTGTGTGAAACCGTTGGGTACCCCAATAGTTTTAGGGGTTATCCCAATGATTTCAAGTCGTTTGGATCTATGTAATTTTTAGTAGTGAATGTATACATATTTTAATATTTATACTTCATATTTATTTTTTACGGAAGGGTGAATTTGGAATCCAGCTGCACCAGGATGTATTCTTTGTGTACCTTAAGAAGAAAGATCCAAGATGAATTTAGAACTGTTATATCTAACTATATTTTCTTTTTAAAAGAATTTTCATGTATATTTTTTTTCAAATACGCATAGATTTGTTTTATATTTCAAAATTGTTTTTACATTCAAATTATGATATTTTTCATATAAATATATATTTCTCTTATCTTAACAAGATTTATAATTTTGATATTTGTTATAGGTTAATAATGAGTTGAAGTTGGATTACAACACATCGAATGAGTAATTAATATGAGGATGGTGTTGATGCCTTTTTGGAATTTGAAAAACAAAATGTTCCAAGCAGTGACATTTTTTTCTGTCTATGCATGAAATGTTTGAATATGAAGAAGTTGAAAAGTATAGAGATCAAAGATCATCTGATTTGTTATGGTTTTAATATGAGTTACATCCCTTGGATTTGGCATGGTGAAACTAGACAGAATGTTAGATCTACTGATGATGATGATTCACAAGATGGAAACTCCGATGGAATTGAAGAAATGATTCATGATATTGTAGTAGAAGAAATTGAGATTGAACCAATAGTTCCGCGTCTATATGGTGATGCTAAAAACCCACTGTATCTTGGTTTTATGGATTTTACAGTTTTTTCAGCAATGTTAAGATTGATTAATTTGAAGGAAAAACATGGATGGAGTGACATAAGTTTTAAAGAGCTGCTACAATTGATGAAAGACATTCTTCTAAAAGATAACGATCTTCCTGATTCACATTATAGGGACAATAAAATATTATGCTCGATGGGATTGGGATATAAGAAAATACATGTCTGTCCGAATGACTGTATGATATATAGGAAGGAATATGAATTTATATCAGAGTTTCCAAAATGTGGGACATAACGGTATAAGTTGAAAGATAAATCACAATCTTATGTAGAAATTACAAAGATCCCTTCCAAGTTATTTTGGTATCTTCCAATAATTCATCATTTGAAACATTTATTTTCTAATTCACATGATGAAAAAAGGGTAATATGGCATGCAGATGAGCGAATATGTGATGAAAAAATACGTCATCCAAATGATTGTCCACAATGGAAGACAATTGATGATAAGTATCCTATATTTGGAAATGAAATTAGAAATCTCATACTAGGGTTGTGCATAGATGGAATGAATCCATACCGAACCCTCAGTAACACACATAGTTCATGGATTATTTTATTAGAAATTTACAACCTCTCTCCTGAAGTTTGTCTGAAGCGCAAATATGTCATGTTGAGTATAATAATATCTGGTCTGAAGCAACCCAAAAATGTTATTGATGTTTTCTTGTCACAATTGATTGATGATTTGAAACTTTTATGGGAGGATGGTATTAGGGTGTATGATTCTTATAAAATTTAATATTTTCAGCTTCATGTAGTGATTATGTTCACTATAAATGACTTCCCAGCATATAGAAATTTGTCTGGATACAGTGTTAAGGGGCATAAAGCATGTATAATTTGAGAACAATAGACTTTATATTGTCAATTGAATCATGGGAGGAAAACAGTGTACATGGGTCATCAAAAGTTTTTTCCTATGTATCACTCTTATAGAAGACTAAAAAAGGAATTCAATGGCTCACAAGAATTTGATATTGCTCCAAAAACCTGTATCCCCTAATGTTTATTTTGAGAGGGTGGAAAAACTTGATGTTACATTGGGAAAGACATAGAAATCAGGTAATGATAGACATATTTGGAAGAAAAGGTCAATATTTTTTGAGCTACCATATTGGTGATATCATGAAGTTAAACATAATATTGATGTCATACAGGTGGAGAAGAATATTTGTGATAGTTTTATTGGAACATTGTTAGATATTAAAGGAAACATAAAAGATGGGTTGAATGCAAGATTAGACTTACTATCAATGAGAATATGTTTGGAGTTATCTCGCACTCCTAATGGAAGACGAACATTTCTTCCCCCGGCTTGTCATAAATTGTCCAAGAGGGAGAAAATTATCTTTTTTCAGTGTCTACATGATATCAAAATGCCTCAAGGTTATTATTCAAATGTAAAAAATTTTGTCTCATTGAAGGATTTGAAGTTGATAGGTATGAAATCTCATGATTTTCACGTCATGATGCAATAACTTCTACCAGTTGCATTGCATGGAATATTTCCCATCCATGTTAGAAAGACTATAATGAAGTTGTGTTATTTTTTCAATTCAATTTGTAATAAGGTTATTGATGTGAATGCTTTGAACATTTTCGAAAAGAATGCAATTTCTATACATTGTCAATTGGAAATTTATTTTCCTCTATTTTTTTTTGATATAATGGTGCATTTAATGATTCATCTGATTTGAGAAATAAATCTTTGTGGACCTGTATATCTTTGTTGGATGTATCCTTTTGAAAGGTATATGAAAATATTGAAGGGGTATGATAAGAATCCATATCGACCTGAAGCCTCCATTATTGAAAAGTATATTTCTGAGGAGGTTTTGGAGTTTTGTATGAGTTACTTGGCTATGGCAAAGCACATAGGTTTGCCTCCATCTCTCCATGAACGAGTTAATAATGAGGAAAAGGGGATTTTTGGCTTGAAAGTAACATCATTTTTAGCTGAAAAGATGATGAAGTTAGAATTATACATATAGAATAAAATTTCTGATGCTCAACCATATATCACATTGCATATTAATGAGTTGAAACAATGTTATCCAAAGAAGAAAGGAATGTGGATTTTGAATGAGCACAACAAAACGTTTTTGTCATGGATTAAAAAGACATTTCTTGGTAGATCAGATGTATCAGAGACATTAGGATGGATAGGGGGTGGTCCATGTTTAAATGTGATAACAAGGTCTGATTATGACATTAATGGCTATAAATTTTATACAAAAGCTCAGGACAACAGGAGTGTAGTTCAGAATAGTGGTGTATTGGTGTTTGCAGAAGCAATGCATTTTTCGAGTTCTAAAGACAAAACCCCAATTTCTGTATCAAGTGCATATTATGGAGTTATTGAAGAAATATGAGAGTTTGATTACATTAAAATTGAAGTTTCTGTTTTTAACTGTAAATGTTTTATCGGTAACAATAATGTCAGACATGATTAATTTGGAATGACAGTTGTTAATCTGAATAGATTGGAAGACACAACTGATTCTTTTATAATAGCAAAACATGAAAAATAGATTTTCTATGTAGTTGATCAATCAGATATGTAGTGGTCTGTTGTTTTACACGGGAAAAAAAATATGTTTGTGAGGATCAACTTCATGAAGATGCTAATTTATGTGAGATCCCTAATTCCATGGAAAGATTAACAGAACATAATTATGAGCATGTTGAAGACCTAGTTTGTGCCATAAGGAACAATCATGATAAAGGAATTTGGGAAAAAAATCTATTTGTACATTTCTCATATTACAGGTAACATATGTTTATTTCTTATTTACATTTATTTTTTTCATAAAATGTTATATATTGTAGTTTTTTTCTTTATTAAAACACATATTAAAACAAATAAGTTAAATTTTTTGTTTATTTTAATTTTTTTTAGTGTAGTTTACCATGTTTACCATAGTTTACCATTGTTTACCATAGTTTACCTTTATGTAATTTTATATATTTATCAATTTTGTTGAATGGAAATTACACTACCATGTTTACCACATTTACCATCTTTATCATTTTTTAACATGCTTACCATATTAACCATGTTTACTATTATGTAACTTAGTTCAATTTTCCATTTTCTGTTTACATTAGTATTGTAATATATGAATTTGTATCTTTGTGAACTAATGTTTGTTTTTTTTATTTGAAGGATAATGACAGATAAATCAGTTGATCAACCACATGATTATGGAAATGAGCATAATGATCATACCTCTGGGGAGGAACACTCACATGCTCCTCTTGATGTTCCCCAATCTTCCTCATGTGCTCCCATAATGACAAAGAGTTCAAGAGTTGGTAAACGTGGGTGCACACGTTTACCAAAATTATCACTATCCCATACGTAAGACCAGAGGATACTCATTGAGTTTGATGAGAATAATATTCATAGAGGTCCAAATGCAAAAGATTTTAAGATTTTTGTATCAACTCAGGGTAAGAGAAAAATAAAAAATTTGAATGATGATTGGAGAAGTGTGGACAAAGTGATAATATCTCAGTTGTAGGAGACGATTTTGATAAGTTCTTTTGCTATTGTATTTCTATTCTTTAAATGTTTCTAGTATAATATGTTTTACCTCTTCTTTATCAGATGAAATTTGATATTCCTTACACTAGAGGAGTCAGGAAGAAATGTTTATCGATGGATGCTAAGAGATGGAGGGATTTCAAATCCACCCTCACATCTGATTTCATTTTTGGTCATAGGTGTCATGACAATCCATGTCAAATATATCCTTTAATAGATGAAGACACATGAAGACAGTTTGTTGAAAGTAGAAGAAAAGATTCATTTTTGGTAAGGGAAATGTAAAATTATATACGCTTTATTATATAAATGATCTTATTAATGTTTTATTAATGATTTATTATTCTGAATTTACAAAAAACAAGGAAATATCATCATGATATCCAATCTAAAAATGTATACCCTCATAGTGAATCTCGGGGAGGGTATATATTATTGGAAGAAGAAATGATGGTGGAAAATTTACAAAAACTGAGAGCTGAGACTTTAATCTATGGAGAGGTTTCCCCTCCATCCTCTCCATCTAGACATGGAAAATGGAAGAGAGCTCGGATGAGAAAAAAGGGGCAATATCTTTCGAATGATTCGAGAATCATAGCTGAGAGTATTATAAGATATTTATATTATTTATTTAATTTAACTATATTCTTAATATAATTTAAATCATTAAAGAAATGTTCAGTTAATTAATACATGATTCTCTTGAGGATCAGAGCTCATAGGGGGTATTTACAGCTGCTGGGAGGAAAGATATTTTATCTGCAGCATTGGGAAAGCCCAAACATCCTGGTCGTGTATGAGGATATCCAACAGGTGTATTAGTAAGAAAAGTGTTTCCATTTTCTTCTACTTCTTAATTTGAGGGTGTTTATAAAAAAATAGAATCATTAGAGGCTAAATTTCATAATATTAATGCGATGATAGAGGAAAATATTAGAGCTTCAGTACAGTCTATGTTTGCAGACATGCAAAGACAATTTCAGACTATAGATCCCACTGCTCCACCTCCTCTTGCAGACCCCATTATCTATCCTCCACCACTTCTAGTAGCTCCCACTCCCCCACCTCAGCCCGCAGACCCCATTTATTATCCTACTCATCTGTCGCAACTTCCTACTTATTGCGGGTTGTATGTTGATGATCCTCAACATCATATAGTTTCATATGGTCTGGTATATTGTATAGGAGATATAGTTCATCATCAACAGTTAGAGTTAGAGCATCATAGGGTCACTGTACAAGATATTATAGATAGATCAGCTTGAGTACCATTACCTAAAGACCAGCTGATGATAGTTGGACATAGTATTGACCATTTTTTAATTTGGCCATCCAGACTTCTGCGATTCATTACCATAGAGGTATGTATGTTATATATTCTATTTTTTTATTAAAGTTGTTTTAACATCTGAAAACTAATATATTTTTCTATTTATTTTTACAGGAATACTTTAAAGGTAAAGAAATACAGTATAGACAACAACAAAGACAAATGGTTATGACATCAGATATAGATTCTCATAGTCTTGATAGATTGTCAAGATATTCAAATTTGTTGGGGTTCATTATGAGTTTCCAATGGAATATCATGTTTTTTGACATGCAATAACTATGGGGATTGTGAAAACTAATATCATAGAGCTTGTTACTAGAGATAAGTTGGGTATCAACATGGTGGAAATTTTTTCCATGTAAGTCTTAACACCTTTTCCCTATGTTATATTTATTAAAAATGTATACTTATGTCTATTTTGTATTAGGTATCTTTATAAAATGTGTGATAATAATGAGCAGATAGATGTATATGGATTCATGGACCTGCATTTGATTTCCCCTGAAGCACATGCATTGGATGAGGAACAAAGAATGCTTTATATTGCTAAAAGATTTGAATAGAATATAATCACACAGTGTTAGATGTGGCCTTTTTGTGAGAGGTATGAAACATATATTTGGAAAAGAGTTCATTATCTTTTAACATAAAAACCAATAACCTTAAATTATCTTTTATCAGTGATCATTGTATGTTAGGTGTTTCTTTACCAAGGGAGAAAACACTTTATTGGATATGCTCTGTCCATGGCGATGTGTGGGAAAGTTTTAAGAATATGTTGGAAAAGTAAGTTTCAATTTCTTAATAGTTGTATATATTATAACAAATTATAAATTTATTTTATTCATATTATTTTTTAACAGGGTATGGGTCTACTTTCAAAAAAATACAAAAAAATGAGTGCCAAGATCAAATATGTAGAAGTAAAGGTAAATATCCATTTATAATTTGTACTTTTTGATGTATTACATAAAAATAATATTTTGAATTTACACTCATTCAAACATAATTGTCCTGAACAACATGGTGTTTTCGAATACATATATTATATGTTAAGATTTATGTATGAAATAATTACAACCAGAACACTTGTGAAATTTGATATGGTAAGATTTCCTTTTAAACTTTGACATTGTAAGATTTCCTTTTAAACTATTCCATAATATTTAATTTGATTTATTCATTATGCATGTTATCTACCATCCTTTTAATTTGTAGCTATTTGATGACCCTCAACCCTATAGTGCTCAAGAGGCCAAACACATACAAGTGTAATAGTCAAATTATTTTATAGGATTGATTGGATTTTAGTTTGTTTGTAGTGTAAAATGTAATTTTGAATATTGTCATTATAATTGTGTATTTGGTAGTCGTTTAGGGTGGATTTAGGTTTTTTTGTGGGCATTGTAAGTTATTAATGTTATATATGTGATTGTTTAATTTTGTGCTACTTCTTGTTTTGGTCTAGTTCTGATGGTTTTTATGGTATGGATTCTGGTCTGGGGGGGGTTTCCAGGGGTGTGGGGAGGTGTCCAGTGGGGTGGGGGGTTTCCAGGGGTGTGGGAGGGCTGTTCAGTTTAGTGGGGGGGGGGGGGGTCTAGGAGGGTGGGAGGGCTATCCAAGGGGTGTCTAGGGGGTGGGGGGGGGGGGGGGGGGGTTCCAGTGGGGTCAGGAGGCTTTCCAGGGGTGTGGGAGGGCTGTCTAGTGGGGTGGGGGTGTCCAGGGTGTCCATGAGGGTTGGGGGAAGTCCAGGGGGTGTCCAGGGTGTCCATGGGGGTGGGGGTGTCTAAGAGGGCGGGATGGCTGTCCAGGGGGGTGGGGGCTGTCCAGGAGGGTGGGGTGTCCAGGGTTGTGGGCAACCTATTTAGTTGGGTGGGGGTTTCTAGGGGTGTGGGAGGACTGTCCAGAGGGTGGGGGAGGATGTCCAGTGGGGGTGGGGGTTCCCAGTGGGATCATGAGGCTTTCTATGGGTGTGGGAGGGCTGTCCAGGGGGATGTGGGGGTGTCCAGGGTGTCCATGAGGGTGGGGGTAGTCTAGGGGGAGTCTAGGGGTGATTGTGTGTGTGTGTGGGGGGGGGGGGGGGGTTCTAGGGGTGGGGGGGGGGGGGGGGTTCTAGGGGTGTGGGAGGGCTTTCCTGGGGTGTGGGGGTGTCTAGGGTGTCCATGGGGGTGGTGGTGTCCTGGAGGGTGGGAGGGATGTCCAGGTGGTGGGGGCTATCCAGGAGGGTGGGTGTGTCCAGGGTTTTGGGCAGGCTGTTTAGTGGGGTGGGAGGGTTTCCAGGGGTGTGGGAGGGTTGTCCAAGGGGTGGGGGGGGGGTGTCCAGGAGTGTGGTATGGATGTCCAATGGGTGTCTAGGGGTGTGGGGGTTCCCAGTGGGGTCATGGGGATTTCCAGGGGTGTGGGAGGGTTATCCAGGGGTGGGGGTGTCCAGGGTGTCCATGAGGGTGGGGGTAGTCCAGGGGGTGTCCAGGGGTGTGGGGGTGGGGGGGGGGGAGGGTCTAGGGGTTTGGGATGGCTGTCCATGGGTCTGGGGAGGAATTTCCAGTGGGGTGGGGGCTTTCCAGGGGTGTGGGAGGGCTGCAAAGTGGGGTGGGGGTGTCCATGATGGTGGGGGAAGTCGAGGGGTGTGGGGGGTTTCTAGGGGTGTGGGATGGCTGCCCAGGTGTCTAGGGAGGGCTTTCCAGTGGGGTGGGGGCTTTCCAATGGTGTGGTAGGGCTGTCCAGGGGGTGGGGGGGCTGTCTAGAGGGTGGGGGGTGGGAGGGATGTCTAGGGGGTGGGGGAGGTTTGTCTAGTGGGGTGGGGGGGGGGTGTCCAAGAGGGTGGGAGGGTTGTCTAGGGGGTGTCTAGGGGTGTGTGTGGGGGGGGGGGGTGGAGTGGGGTTAGGGGGATTTCTAGGGGTGTGGGAAGGATGTCCAGGGTGTCCATGAGGGTGGCGGAAGTCCATGGGGTGTCCAAGGTGTGTGTGTGTTGGGGGGGGGGGGTTCTAGGGGTGTGGGATGGCTGTCCAGGGGTCTGGGGAGGGCTGTCCTATGGGGTGGGGGCTTTCCAGGGGTTTTGGAGGGCTGTCCAGTGGGGTGGGGGGTGTCCTGGGGTGTTGGGGTTCTTAGGGGTTTGGGATGGCTGTCCAGGGGTCCAGGGAGGGCTTTATAGTGGGGTGGGGTCTTTACAGGGGTGGGGGAGGGGCTATCCAGGGGTGGGGGATTTCTAGGAGGGTGGGGGTGTCCAGGGTTGTGGGCAGGCTATTTAGTGGGGTGGGGGGGTTTCCAGGGGTGTGGGAGGGCTATCCAAGGGGTGGGGGAGGGTTTTCCTGTGGGGAAAGGGTATCTAGGAGGGAGGGAGGGCTGTCCAAGGGGTGTGGGGGGGGGGGGGGGGGCTTCCCAGTGGGGTCATGGGATTTCCAGGGGTGTGAGAGGGCTGCCCAGGGGGTGTGGGGGTGTCTAGGGTGTCCAAGAGGGTGGGGGGGGGGGGCAGTCCAGGGGGTGTCCAAGGGTGTGGGGGGGGGGGGGGGTCTAGGGGTGTGGGAGGGCTGTCCAGGGGTGTGTGGGGGGGGGGGGGGGGGAGGGTTTACAGGGTTTCCATGGGGGTGTGGGTGTCTAGGAGGGTGGGAGGGTTGTCCAAAGGGGTGGGGGCTATCTAAGAGGGTGGGGGTGTCGAGGGTTGTGGGCAGGCTGTTTAGTGGGGTGGGGGTTTCTAGAGGTGGGGGAGGGCTGTCCAGGGGGTGGGGGAGGGATTTCCAGTGGAGTGGAGGGTTGTCCAGGAGGGTGGGAGGGCTGTCTAGGGGGTGTCCAGGGGTGTGTGGGTGCCTAGAGGGGTTAGGGGGATTTCCAAGGGTGTGGGAGGGCTATCCAGGGCGGTGGGTGGGGGGGGGGGTCTATGGTGTCCATGAGGGTGGGCGTAGTGCATGGTGTGTCCAGGGGTGTGTTTGTGGGTGGTGGGGGGGTTCTAGGGGTGTGGGATGGTTTTCCAGGGGTCTGGGTAGGGTTTTCCCATGGGGTGGGGGATTTCCAGGGGTGTGGGAGGGTTTTCCAGTGGGGTGGGGTGTTTCCAGGGTGTCTATGAGGGTGGGGGGCAGTTCATGGGGGTGTTCAGGGATGTGGGAGGTTTCTAGGGGTGTGGGAGGGTAGTCTAGGGTTGTGGGGGGGGGGGTGTTCAGGGTGTCCATGGGGGTGGGGGGTGTCCAGTAGGGTGGGAGGGTTGTCCATGGGGTGGGGTTGTCCAGGAGGGTGGGTGGGTGTCCAAGGTTGTGGGTAGGCTGTTTAGTGGGGTGGGGGGTTTCCAGGGGTGGGGGAGGGCTGTCCAGGGGGTGGGGGAGGGCTGTCTAGTGGGGGGGGGGGGGGTTGGTTTGTTTTTGTTCCGTTTTAGGTATTCTTTTGGATGGCCATAGTTGTGGGGGTGTATAGGGGTGTGGGGGGCTGTCTAGGAGGGTGGGGGCAGTCCGGGGGTTTGGGGGGTGTCCAGTGGGATGGGGGGGGGGGGTTAGGGGTGGGGGGGGGGGGCTGTCTAGTGGGATGGGTGGGGGGGGGGAGTTTGGTCTGTTTTTGTTCTGTTTCATGTATTCTTTTGGCTAGGCATAATTGTGGTTGAAGAGTTTAATTAAAAAATTTTGGTTTTTATGTCGGTTATTTTATAACTGACGTAAAAAATGCACCGGGATTGGTTTTAACATCATTTATTTGAAAACCGACGTAACATATGCATGGGAATGGTTTTTATGTCGGTTATTTCATAACCAACATAATAAATGTAAATGAATTATTTTTTACATCGGTTATAAAATAACCAACATAGTATATATGTTCTCACATCAGTTATTATTTAACCGACATGGAAAACCGCTCAGCAGACTGCTTTATCACATCATTTATGCAAATAACTGATGTGATAAATGCCTCCAAAGCATGATTTAGGATTTATGTTATATAATAAATGATGTGATAAAGTATATTAAACGTCGGTTTTTAAATATCTGACGTAATACATCATGACTCCGAAGCATTTTCCATGTCAGTTTTTGAGTAACCGACGTGAAAAATGCTTCGATTTTTTGTTTTTTACATTAGTTTTAAAATAAACAACGTAACAAAAAATTATAACGTCTTTTATAATAACTTCCACCAAAATCCAACATAAAAACTAAAAAATAACCTCTGTAAAAAATGTTTTCTGCACTAGTGGAAGGATAAAACATGGTGGATTTCACTGGTATGTTTTAGCTTGAAGGTGACTTTTCTCCGCCAGATGCTTCAAAAAATCATCATAAAAGTGTTTAATTATCTTCCCATTGATGATAATACTTCAGCCACTCTAATCATGAAAAACATATGTTACACCCAAAGGGTAAACATTAGTAATGGTGTAAGAACCAAGACATCGGGAAAGAAGCTTACTAGGGTAGAGATTTTTCCTGGAATTGTACATGAGGACCTTCTCACCAATATAAAACTTCCATGGATGAATCATCTCATTATGGATATTCTTTTTCTTCTCTTTATAGATTTAGGAGTTCTCATATGGATCATTCCAAATTTCTTCTAAATATAGATTCCACAACTTTCTATGTTTACCTACATATGATAGATTCATATTTCATTATTTAATTGCCCAATATGAATGGTTCTCTACCTCCACTGAGAGGTGATAAGCCTTTAAAAACATAATACTATATGGATAAATTCCTATAGAGGTTTTAAAAGTTGTATAGTATGCCAAAATTTCATCATCCAAGAACAAACTCTAATCTTTCCTATTGGGTTGTATAGTTTTTTACAAGATTTTATTAACTTCTCAATTTGAGATTTCGAAATTTCCAGCAGTTTGGAGGTGATATGTAGTGGAGAATTTATGAACAACCCCATAATTACGATGTAATTTTTTCATGTTGCAAATGAAAAAACTATAAACCCTAATCACTAATGATGAATCTTGGAAAACCAAACCTGCTGAAAATCTGGGACCTCACAAAATCAACAACCACTTGACAATCATCACTACTTGTATCTTTTGATTCAAACCATTTAGAGACATATTCAACATCTAGGAATATGTACATAAATACAAATGAATTTGGAAAATTTACCATGAAGTAAATTCCCCATGAATCGAAGATCTCAGAGAATAACATCAATTATTGGGGAATTTAATTTTTCTTGGAGATATTCCCTGTGAATTGACATCAAGTACATGACTTAAAAAACCGATGGTCATCTCTATATAATTTTGGATAATAAATTATAATGTCAAGGGCCTTTAGAGATGTATGTTGAGAGCCAAATTTACCCACACAACCCAAAGTGTGGCAGAAGCTCAAAACAAATGTGAACTCATGGTTAGGGACACACCGATGAACAAATTGATCACTAAAAATTCTCCACAAGGGTCATCCAAAATGTACCATCTTTAATCATGTTTATGTATCTAGGATTTTGAAGTGCTAAAATCAGTGGGGACCCTAGATGATTCTAGAAAATTCATAATTCCTACATATCGTGGAGGGGGGTAAGGTCCAAAACATCATAAAGGTTCTCACAAAGGAAGAATAATCCAATGTGGAGGGGTGAGTCAACATGATAGTCCAATGGTGGGTAAATCATACTAATGTGGCCAGCTACCACATTTTACACTCTGGTATTTTATCAAATCTCATGGTCAAACTTATGGAGGAGGATCATACACCGAATGATATCGGGCATATCTTCGGTTTTCTTAAGGAGAAAATAAAATGCATCATGATCAGAAAACACAATGATTTTTGACCCAAGAAGATATGAATGTAATTTTTCCAAGAAAAAAATATAAAGGATTTATTTTTCAGTGGTTGTGTAGTTTACTTGGGTAGGTTCAAGGGTATGTGAGGCATGCACAATGACATGAGGAGACCTTTCAATCCTTTATGGTAAAACTTCCCCAAATGAAAAGTTAGAGGAATCACACATAAGTTTGAAGGGGAGATCCTACCTTGATGGTTGGATTATAGAAGGTGATATGAGACTCCTTTTATTCAATTTAAAGAATACTTACATTTTTTTATCAAAAGAAACTCAAAATATTTTTTTAGTAACTAAGATAAGGGATGTGTGATCTTAAGTATTTAATGAGTGGATAGTAAAAACCAGCATAACCTAAGAAATATCACACCTCACGAACACATTTTGGATGTTCAAGGGATAAAATTAATTCAATTTTTTATTTATTGACTTGAATTATATCATTTGAAATAAAATTACCAATAACTATCACCTTCTCAATCATGAAATGTAATTTCGTGTAATTTAACATGAGATATTTTTCAATGCAGTGGTAGAGGATAGAACCTAGGTTTTCCAAATAGTCATCAAAGAAAGATCCATAAATGGTAAAATACTCCATAAAAATTTCTATATAATTCTAAAGGTACTCATAAAAAATACTCAACATACATCATTGAAAATTATCAGGATCATTACAGAGAAAAAAATACATCCTTCTATATGAAAATATACCGAATGAACATGTAAGTGTTGTCTTTTCTTGATCCCAAGGGGATATATGGATTTGAAAATAACCCAAATAGCCATAAAGGAAATAATAATGGGACTTACCAGACAATATTTCTAACATTTGGTCAACTAAAGGTATAGGAAATTTTTCCTTTCGTGTGAATTGATTCAGTCGATAATAGTCAATATAGACTTGCCAAATGATTTTCACACGTATTGGAACCAATTCATTCCATTAATTTGACAAAAACATTATTCTAGTTTTTTAGCCACAATTTTCATTAGTATAACCCATTTACTATCAAATATAGGATATATGATCCCAGTAGTAAGTAATTTACGAACTACCAATTTTACCACTTTATGGAGAGTGGGATTTAACCAGCATTGAACTTGACTTATGGGTTTATCCTCATCATCTAAAACTATATAGTGTATACAAATAGATGATATAATCTTGAGAATATCATCCAATGTTCATCCTATCATCTTTTTATACTCTCAAAAGATATAGATATTTTGATTCCAATTTTGGAGAGGGGTTATTGGAAATAATGATACAAAATTTTTCAATACCCTCAAGATAGAAGTATTTTAATTTGGAATGAAGTGATTTTAGTTCCAACACTGGTGTTTTTTGGATTTAGGGAGGGGATTTAGGGGGAGTGAGGTCCATGAAACTATCTATATACTATTGTTTATTCTTTAAAGAAATATAATTAATGGAAATGAGATTTTCAGAATCATCAAAGGTCATGGGAACCTCAGAATGAACACACTCATCAATTAAAGTACAAAATTTGCACTTTTTTGAACCCGCACAACACTCAAAACATGAATCAAAACTCAAATATCCAAGGTTGAAGAAGAGGAAAATTAATTAGAGTATGGGTAGAGGAGATAATTTTGTGTGTGTGTGTGTCATTATAGATAAATTTTATCAAATAGATAAGAATATTGGAGTTCTCAGGATGTTTTATAGTATTGAAGATATTGAAACTTACATGTTCCCCATTGAACTCCATGGATAGCATACCACTGTGAACGTTGATGATCATATTTATTGTTTTGAGTAATGGCCTTCCAAGTATGATAGAATCATGTACTTAGGTTTGGGTATCTTCCATATCAAGAATGTAGAAGTTTGTAGGGAGGATGAGATTCATCACAATTATAAGGATGCCCTCGATCACTTTGAATGGGTGTGTTGTGCTCCAGTTGGCAATTTTCATGATGATGACCATCATTTGAAGTTATCCAACCTATATAGAATTTTACACAGATTAAGGAATCACATTACTCAAAGAACCCAAATATAGAATTTCATCAGAAATAAAGGTATGCCCTATGGTTCAAGGTATCATGAAAGTTCCTAGATCCTTGAATATAGTTGGAATTTTTGGTTGTATCAAATCCAATACATTCCTTTCCAGGTTGACTCTCTCATTCCCCTTCAGTCATCATATATGGGTGAAAATATATGTAGGAAATTTATCATACCAATGGATTTTTTTAACTGCATCCAAAAGTGGAATATTAACTTTTTTCTTTTTAAATGTATCCATGATTTTCTTATCAATATCATTACAATTTATTTCATAAATTTAGAGAGTCTTTATGGGACAGGAAGAGGAATGAATTGTTTAGGGGAATCCTTAATGATAATTTGTTTACACTTTTCTTCTTTTTTTCTTTACTTGAATATTTTGAGGGTAAGGAAAGAGGGGTTTCAAGATTGGTACATACATGTTGGGTAGAATCATTGGAAGAATAAATTTTTTTACCTCTATGAAGTGTAATTGAACATAAATTATCATTATCCATTAGATTAAAAATAGTATGGGATGTTAGTTTTCCAGTTTCATGCATCTTTATCTCACCGATGGTGTTTCGCAATTGTACCACTTGAGTTTGAAGGTCTTGAATAACCGATTGTGTGGTGTATTGAAACTGTAGGTTCTGGGATTTCATTTTCTTCACCATGTCCATGAGGTATGGTTCAAATTTTGAAGGAGGAGGATTATTTTGAGACGTTGAAGGATACTAAGGTTTCATACCTTGTCCTTGTTGATACCATTTCAATTTAGGGTAGCTCAATTTGCCTCCTTGTTAGTAATATGGTTGTGCTTCCCACCCAAGGTTTCAATTTTACTTGAATGGTTCTCGCCTGAAGGGTGAAGTTTTTTGAAATGGTCTCCCGGTAAATACTGTCGTTCAATACTCTCATGAATCTTGATGTTGTGGGAACTGGTCATAAAAATGATTATTATCGGAATAAATTCCATAATTAAATATAATTAGAGGAGAGTTTAATTTAAAATGAGTTTGAGATAATTGTATTAGAATGATATGAATATCATCAAGATTATTTTCTACCTTTTCTTAGGGATTAATAACTTACCTCATTAACTCCTCAAGTTGGTGCATTTTCTCATGTACCAAATGGTTGTGAATTTTGAGCCATGTTGGCTATTATGTCATGAGTGAAAGCATGAGTTTTATCAAATATGGAATCACCAAATACAACATCTATCATTCCACGATCCATGGGGATATGATCCTTATAAAAGTATGGAATAAGAAAATTTTCACTTATTTGGTGGTGGGGTAAACTTGAGAAATTCTTTTGAATCTCTCCTAATATTAATGAAAGGTATCTCCTTGTGAATTTATAATTCCATAGAATTCATTTATAATTGATTTAATTCAATAGTTAGTGAAAAAATTATCTAGAAAGAGTTGTTTAAGTTCATTTCATCCTCTAATTATAGTAGGCAGATAGTATAGTTAGTCTTTGGCTACACTATCAATGAGAGAAAGGGAAGGCCCTAAACATAATGAGGTCCTCAAACACATTTTGAGGTTTCATGGTGGAGAATACTAGGCGATATTCCTTGAGATGTTTGTGAGGGTCCTAACTAAGAATACTATGGAATTTTGGAAGGAGGTGGATGAGGCCCAATATCAGCTCAAATTTGGATACTTCCTTAGGATATTGGATTTATGTAGGTTGGTACTCCACATCTGGGATGGTCAGTTATTTTAAGTTTTGGTTATTTTATACCATGTTTTCATGAATTTGAGTTTGTTAACTGTTAGATTGGTTTAAGATAACTTGAGGTTCCACATGGTTTTTTTAGTGTTACTTGATTGTCCTACTCAAGATGACCTAATTTTTGAGTGAAGTGTCTTTTCAATTTCTTGGTCAAATTCATGTAGTATTTATTTTGGAGATCTTATCATGCAATAGTGATGTCCAGTTTGATTGATTGTGTGTTTTTTGTTTCCTTTTTTCAATGGAAAATGAATAAAATAAAATTACTAAATAAGAATGAATGGATAAAAGAAAAGATAGTTCTATATTATAGAATTAGATAGAGAGAGAGAATAAACACACAAGAAAACAAAAAGAAAAAAAACCAAAAAAAACCAAATGGAAGGGGAAATATTGAATTGGGTAATAAATAAATAATAAAACAAATAAATAATAGGAAAAAATGATCTTGGTTCCCCGGTAATGGTGCCAAAATTTGGTCGCATTGTTAAGCACATCAAATTAGTTGTTTAGTTTTTACTAGAATTTTTATAGTATAGAAGGAACCCAACATAATCTCTTAATGGATTTTTAGATCATTAAATAAAAACAGGTTTTGATTATAAAAAATAGGAATGGTATTATAAGAAATTTGGGTTTTTTTATTTAATATGAAACATATAAAATAAAGTGATACAAGAAAGTAGAAATTGATAGATTTGATTAAGCGTGATCAACCCAGGGAATTATCATGATGCTCGTCCTTCATCGCTTCCATAATAAGGGTATATATATTTTAATACCTGATTTTTAACACCTACAACCAGAATATTATTTATTTTATACTAGGATTCCTTCTAGGTATTGATCAGAAACACAAAATTATTCACTGATTACCACAGATGATTGGATGATTTATGTTCGACTTCATAACCCAAAGTCACCAAAGAAACACATGAAGAACTAGATGTGTTGTCCAGTTTTGTATGATATTTATTTTTTAGGCCATAAAATAATTTTAAATATCTTTTATAGTGTTTATTGGAGTTTTATAGACCAATATTAACCACAAAAACACCACAATTAAAATAGGGAAGAAGAAATGGTGAATGGTGTGTGAAACATCACATGAAAGGGTATCCCCAAACATGATCGTATGAGTTTGAACATGAAATACCAGAACATAACTCAATTAAATAATAATATAAGATTATGAAAAAAACACACGAATCTAGAATTTAAAATACCATTCAAATATTACAAACAATAATCTCAGTATTACATCACGTTCCTCCCCGAGTGATCATAAGGAGTTTAGAACTCCATGGAATGGGAGGAAGGCATAAATTTTGAATTAGAACATCCCATAGCCTCCAAACTTCTATAAATGAATATAGGACTCCATCGGGTCTCCAAAATGGAATATTTTTTCTTTCAAGTTGAACTTTCAAATGGGGTTCCCAAGGTGCTATTTTTTAGGCAAAGTGGAAGGTGGTTTTGGGAATCCAGATTTCGAGAAACCACTTAGAACATGGTTTTTAGTGGATAGAAAGTCTTATTTCACTTTATAAAAAATTAAAAATTTATTTCCCCACCTATTTAATATCTCCACCAAAAAGTTCGAAACATTTGGAAAACTACATCCTAAGATATGGATGAAATACATAACACCGATTTTAACTTTGAGAAAAATCGGTTCCCTAAATAGATTAGTTCGGTTGGTCCTCTTAATTAATGAATTGTTATTGGATATATTCATAAGAGTTTTATACCACATAATTGTGGATCATATCAAAAATTTCATCCCAATTTAATGAAGTATTAGCTTTAGTTTCTATTTGAGTCCACTAGTATGCTAGTAATCTTGCACAGTTTGACCCATTTTTCTCCAACTTCATATTGGGACCTCCAAATCACCTCCAAATATAATAAAAAAATAAAAAAAAGTGAAATAAACTTTTTTAACAGTGATAAACATTGATTGTTTAATCCAAAATGAATTTTACTTTGTTATAACAATTAGAATTTACATTTCAAAATCATTTTAATGCAGTGGTGTAAGGGTGAAATAAAATAGTGAATCATTGTGAGACCAATAAATATAGGATAGGGGGTCCAACATCCACACTTTTTAAGTATGGGGAGTCAACTAAACCCCAATATCTAGTCAGTTCTTCTCAAATTCCTCTTAGGGTAAGGCCTTCTTCTGAATTCCTGCAACTTGTTATTTTGTAGGCACATAATCCAACTTCACAAGCCCATTCTCCACCTTCTATTTAATAAAATGATACTTGATTTCAATGTACCTTTTCCATGAGTGATGGAATAGATTCTTGATAAGATTTATAGATCTTGATTTATTTCAATGGATTCCAATAAAAGACTTCACTTCAACTCCCATATCATCAAGATGATGTTTTATCCATAATAAATGCATGTAAGCTTGAGTTTCTAAAATATATTCAGTTTCTGTGGTGCTTAATTAAATAAAATCACATTTATTTCTTAGAAAAGAAATTCACACTCTACCAAGATATAATTCACCACCTGATGTTGATTTTATCTCATCTGATGATCTGGTCCAATCTGCATCTGTATATCCCAATAGATCTTGCTAAGATTATTCATTGTAAAGAAAACTGAAATTCATTGTTCCCTTAATACACCAAAGTATTATTTTTTACTATGAGTAGGTATATTCCCTTGGGATATATTTGATACCATGTTTCTTGGAATTCGTAAAAAAAATATTCATGTCATTGTTAAGTACAATTATTTTCCCATGATCTTTCTATATTCTATGAAATTGACCACTTTTCCTTTATCACATCATGATAGATTTATCCAAGTAGCCACTGAAGTTTTAATCTCTAGGGAATTATCCATTCCAAATCTTCTTATAACCTCCTTGAAATATTTTTATTGTGAAATTAATGTTCCATTCCTTCCTTGTTTCACTTTTAAATCAAAGAAAAAGGCCAGTTCACCAATCATTGAACTTTCAAACTCACCGTTCATGAATTATATAAAAAAAATTCACTAAACTTCTTTTGATCCACCAAATATTATTTTGTTTACATACACCAAAACCACCATCCTTTTATTATTTTTATTGTTGACACATATATTGTAATTAAATCCACCACACTGAAAACTGAGATTCTTCAGAAAATTTTCAAGCAATGAATACCATGCTCCCGGTGCTTGCTTAAACCCATATAGCTCCTTTATCAACTGAAAAAATCTGTTATCATCTCCATGAATGAGAAAACCATATGTATTCTTGATGTACACTTATTCTTCCAGAACCTCATTCGGAAATTATAACTTGAATTCCATCTAGAAAACTTTTAACTTTATTTGGACTTCTATGTCCAACAATAATATGATTATTTATAACCTTAAAACAGGTGAAAATGTTTTATCAAAATTAGTACAATATATCTGGGAGTACCTTTTTCACACTATTCATGTTTTTTTGAATCATTATACCATATTAATTTAACATATTGTGAATGACCCATTTGGTCTCGATTACATTCTTATATAATGGTCTTGAAACAGTCTCCCATGAATGATATTTCTAAATTTATTCAATCTAATCACTCATAGAAGGAACCCAATTCTCATCCCCAACTGTTTCCTTAAAACATTTAGTCTATTCATGAGAAATTAAATATTTTATTTGTAAAGACTTCATTCTCCATGTTTAAACTCATGTTATCTGATCACCAATGATATTTTTTCTGTCAATTTTATCTCAACTCTTTGGATTCTGTGAAGATATATATTTGACTTTATCCTTCTCATCATTAGTATCTTCTTATGAATCAGTATTTTCTACTTCTACTATCCATGAATTTCTTACCTTCTCATTACTATCATCAAGGAACTGTTCACTGTGTTTTTGAATATTCTATTCATTCTCTAATATAGTGATATTATTGCTTTCAAATACTTTTCATAGACTCTTATTAAAGCATTTATATGATTTTATTTTTCCTAAATATCTAAGGAACATACCCTCATCTTGAAAAGATTCAAATTTCTTATATTTATCCTTATTGAGAATAAAACACTGCAAAATAGTTGAAAGTATTTCAATGTTGTATTATTTCCATACCACAACTTTTATAGAGTATTCTATTCATTTGAA
This sequence comes from Viscum album, assembly GCA_963277665.1. NCBI lineage: Eukaryota > Viridiplantae > Streptophyta > Magnoliopsida > Santalales > Viscaceae > Viscum > Viscum album. Next base: position 349,551,664 of record OY728137.1, read on the forward strand.
CACAATAGATCCTTGTTGGATATGTAGACTATTTTCAAGACTTCTTCCTTCGAAAATTTCTCTAATAGGTCCTTTTCAATATGCATTGTTCTGGCCATGTTTTTTATTATATAATTTCTCCTCTCAACTACTCAATTTTTTTTTAAATTTCTCACTACTGAAACATGATTATTTATCCCATGTTTTTAGAGATAACATTTTACTTAGATATTTGTGAATTCTGTACCATTATCAGTGTGAACCTTCATAATTTTCTATCTATGTTTCTTTTTAGATTCCCTATGATATTGTTTTTTGAAAATGAATATGTTAGACTTGTAGGAAATGAAAAATACCCATGCCATCCTATTGACATAATCAATGAAAATAACATAATACCTCTTCCTATCAATGTATCTTGGTGAGATAGGTCCACACACATATGCAAGAACCAATACAAACACTCTGGTAAATTTTTTATTATTTTTCCTTCTATATCTTTATGATAACATTCCTCTATTGGTGAGCATCATACATGTGATTATGATCATGTGATGGTTGGGGAGATCTAGAGCTGTATCACATTATAATATATCTTCTTGGGATGATTGACATATATGGAAAAGTTATTTTTGCCACAAATTGTTTTCTTTATCTCTTGATAGAAAGAAAATATTTGTTTCTCCACTCACAAGGTAGATATTTCTCTTCATCCTTTATCCTTGTAAGAAAATTGTAACATCTCTTCCCTTGACAACACACAATTTATTGGTAAAGGTTATAACATGGCCCAGGTCACACAGTTGACTAAAACATATCAAGTCACGAGTAAGACCTTCTACAACCAAGACATCAACACACCTCATATCTTTGTCTCCAAATTTGTCTTTTTCCAATACAAAAATATTCAAGCCTTCATCATTACCAAATTTTAAAGCACCCTCCTTTTCATATTTTATGCCTCTAATAAGATCCTCATTTCCCATTATATGCTATGTACATCCTCTATCAAGGATCCATACACAAGTGTGATATGATGATTTAAGATAAATCTCTACAACCACTTACCAATCAACTCTTTTATTTTTGATAAATATCATTGATTTATTAATAGAATATTCTTGATCTTTCTCATAATATGATGGACCAATTTCATCTTATAGAGACTCAAATAAATTTCATGGTTTCATCTCATTTAATGATTCTTTGATATGAATATTATGAACACTTTGGGTATAATTCAACACATTCATCTTCATTATTGATGAGAAATACCTAGCCATGTGTCTGAATCCTTAAAACCAGAAATAGTTACCATCAAAATCATTCCTAGAATATTTAACTCTATATGGATACTATTGTTGATCTTATTCCCAATGGTACCTTTTAACTATAGAACATAAATTCTAAAAATTCACCATCTTTCCATGGAAATAACTCCTTATATGTGGTGTATTCCTATACATTATTGTAGGAATGATTATTTCTTGGGTTCTATGAGACTTCTAATTTTTATTTGTACCCAAATCAACTTTCAACCTTGGATTGGGTGCTTGTGGTTTGACATCAATCACCATAGCCTTCTATTTATGATCAATCCCCATAACAGCCTTGTCATTTGGATATGACTATTGCTTCTATATTACTAGATCCTTATGCTTCACTTCTATCTTCTCTATATCCTGAGTAATCTAGTTTTCTTAGTTTCACACTAGGAGTCCAGAGTCTCTTATAGTCTTCAAATTTTCTTCATAGGTCTATAACTTCTTCTTCAATTTCTTTGATACGTTTGATTTTATCTTTTTTTGTGTTATTAAAACCATCTATTACTCTTTTCTATCACTCAATTTTGATCTTGTACTCAACAAAATTTTTTGATCTCTCTATAATTGAATACTTATTACTTTCAATTTATCTATTTATCTCATAATTATTTTCTTTCTACTGCTATATATAAAGTTTTTCATCACAAACCAATCTATTTTCTTTCTTTATTTTGGATCTAAAAAACACATATATACTCAAAAATAGATTCAAATTCATCCAATAGATCAACTCTTTCTTCAACTTCTTCTTCATTGTTGTTTACTTCTTCCCTTGTATTGGAGATACATACAACTACGACCATCACATTTTCTCTATGATCCTTAGAGTTATCCATATCATCAACCTCAAATTCTTATGAACTAAAATTTTCTTATTAAATAAGATTTTTCTTTTTGAAGAATTTTTTCTTGAAATTATTATTTCCTTTCACATAGGCTTATAACTACTTCATGATAATTTCAACTTCATTCTCATCATTATCTTGAAACTTCTTGGGGAACCTTACTACAACATGTCTAACTTTTCCACATCAAAAGCATGCAAGTGGGAGTTTCTCTTTGAACTTTCCATTTTCTCTTTTAATATTTGAGGAAAGGAATGAAAAAAAATCATCTGTCTCTTCTTATCCTGGCCATCTTCAATAGTGAGTTTCATCATGGTCTCTAATTCCACCTCTTTGGAATTCCCGTTTTTCAGAGACTCAATATCTTCATTTCTCATTTCATATGAGACAAGAGTACTATAAAGGCTATCTAATTTCATCTCCTTTGGATATTTATCTTCTAGTAAAAAAACCTTTGGATTGAACCAATGTGGAATTATACTAAATATGAACTTAACGATCTTTATATGTTTAATAATTTCTCTGAGACCATGCAAGTATTCAACAACAACATTCTCATGGTCAAAGAATGCATCTACAGACTCATTGAGATTCATTCTAAAATCCTCATATTTGTTCTATAGAACTTTAATATTTTCTTCTATGACTTTTTAATATCATTCATATATATTTAATAGCTTTTCCCACATGGAATGAGTCAACTTACAAGACATCACATTTTTGTAGATTTCATTGGAAAATGCTCCACCTAATGTATTGATTCATATGGAGTCAACATCGAATTCCCTTTGGTCTGCTTATGATAAAGAACCACAGTCCACACTAGCAAAAATACCATGTATTTCTGCTATAAAGACACCCATACCTAATGATCAGAAGTATTGTTGCATAAAATTCTTCCAAAATTAAAAATTGTTTCCATCGAAGATAGAAATCCCATTATAATTTAAAACCTCCATTTAAACCCCTTAGAGAGAAACAATGAAATTATCATTTGGTTATGTTACCAATTTTTATACCAAATATGTTAAATACCCTAAGGGGGTGAATTAGGTTATGATAGTTTAAAACAAAACCCCCTTTGTATCTTGTTTCTTCATCAAACAAAACACTCTTCTCTCTTTTCTCATAACAATATATGAATATAAATGAAAGCATGCACGAGGAACACACAATTTACATGGTTCAACCACAATAGGATATCTCCAAGAAGTATAAAAAGAAATTGTTCCTATGTAAAAAATCTACTAAATCATACTTCTTTTACAAATTTTGGAGTGGACTCATAGTACCTCCTAGTTTATAATGGATCACAATTTGAAATATCATTGCTCTTTCAACTAAATTGTTCTCACTACTTCTTCATATGATTCTTTTTTTTCACATGAATCAATATGTTTTAAACCTCATTAGTGCATAATTAGGTTATAATTTCTTGCACTTGATGAATACCAATTTACCATAGATTTACTGGGAAAACCATATCTGGTTCTCATGATATTTAATTTTGTAAAAACTCTCTTTTCAACCTTCATGGAACTGCCCAATATAGGTTTTGATCACAACGGAAGTGTGTAATGGGTCATGCCCAACTTTTCTTTTTTGTCATGATCTATGATAAATATGATATTTATACTATGATAAGCATCATTATCAATGAAATTGAATCAAATATTACAAATAATATATAAAATACCGGAACCAAGCACATGATCATCACATAATTTAATCAAATAAGGAATTATATTTTGGGAATTATTTATTCGTTGATGGATATAAAAATAGATCTTCATTTTACCCTCATTTCATTGAAGGAAACAAGATAATATTCCCCCTAGTGGTTATCTACATGTGTTCCAAAAATCTCCTAATGTCGCTATAGGAATCTCTGGGTGCTTGAATGGAATATCCTCTCACTTACATCATTCGCCTTTGATTTCCATGAGAATCAATTCCAAAGAATTATCCTTGATCTATCTATAATCAAGAGTGGGAGATGGATGAATGTATCTCTCCATTCTTGGGAGTGTTCTTGGAGAAGGGATCTCTCAATTGATTCAAGGAGATTTTTTTGAGTTTTTTGTGAACAAGAAAATAAATTATCTCTCTAGGAATAATAATATAATTGGGTTTAAATACTTCTAGGGTTTAGAAATAAATATTTTCACAACTTCCTTTTAATTTTTATTTAATCCCTTGTGTAACCCCATGTCTAAAATAATAATAACATTATTATTTTATCAACATGCGCTTAATTTGTGAATTAAATTAAATATTATTTAATCAAATAATATTCAATATAAATTATTTCTCATTGGACCTAAAAACTCAGTATACCATTCTTCCAAAATATTTATCAATCCTTGAATAATGACTATTTATTTAATAAATAAATATCACTACATTATTTTCCTATAAATAAATAAATATTATATTCATTAAATTGAATATAAATATTTATTAAATATTTCGATCACGTTATATTCTCTCAAATAAATAGTTATATAATATATATGATCAAACATACATGAATAATTATTAAACGAAATTATGGAATAATATTTATTCAACTTGTTAAATAATAAATAATAATATATAATTTAACTGTTATTCTATATAAACTTAGTGTGTGACCCTCTAGGCCTATTTCTCAGTGGCATTTGGTGAAGTAGCGTATAGTCCAAGGTGAACATCTTCAACACACCAAAGAACCTATAGAGAAAGTAGTTAATGTTGTAACTAAATAATACCTCATACAAATACTTATTTTGTAATATATTCTCTATATCATGACATCTCTAATCAAGAAGGTTGCATGCTGGTGCCATCAACCTATGTGTTCGATGTCTCTTTCATTGAATTTTTAGAAATAAAACTTGCCTATAGAACACCATGGTCATGTATTTATTTATTCTATAACATTTCCATAAAAGGGAATAAGATATTGATTTCTGTTAAAGAGTGGAAGGGAAAAATACTTCCTCATATTATTCATTAATGCAATATTACTGATGACTCTCCTAATGTATCCTATCATGCCGCGAACATATGTCATCATGGTTTTTGTCAATAAATCAACATACATGGATTATAATACATATTAATAATAATCTTATATTTTAAGGATCAAAACACATGTTCATAGATAGGAACATCCAATTACACATATAAATATGGATTTCTTATTGGTAGGTCTCGTTCTCATAATATCCAACACTGGATATTACCAAAGGTGTACACCAGGAGAAAGTACCTCAAAGTTGTATGAGTATCCACCCTTGATAGACTGTATAATTTGTGTCCCTCAAATGATATCATCCAGCTATAGAACATATATTTAATAATACCATTTTTGGCACTTCTGGGTTCTCATCATAGAGAGGAACTATTATGAACTTTGAGTGCGACAAATACTCTTAAGAAATTATAAAATACTATATTAGACAGAAGAATAACCTTGATAGATAAGATGTTTAATAATATTAAAAAATGTGAATATAGGTTATCATAAAGTACATATAAGTTGGTTATTGGGTACCAACTCTAGCAGACCCTCACTTGCACTAGATCCAAATGCTAACAACCTTCAGTTTGCTAGCTCTCGCATGATACATAGGCCTTTAGTGAAGGGGTCCTCCAAATTTTCTTCTATGGAAACTCTTCTTACTGTAACTTCACCCCTCTGATAAAAATACCTCAATAGGTATTTACTTTACCTTCTATTTCTAGTTTTCTATTGAAGAATCATTTGAACCCTATGAGCTTTAAATCAACTGGCACATCAACTAGAACCCAAACATTGTTCTAATACATGGAATTAATTTTAGAATTCATGGATTCTTGTCATCTTGTATCTTCTGATCTCTCTACTAAATCTTCATAAGAGAGAGGTTCAATATTTTAAACCAATAATGAGTAACCATCTTTGGTGACAAGAAAACCATATCTATTTGGTTCCCTTACCTATCTGGTGATCATGCACAGTACTTGTGTTTCAAGAACTACTTCTTCCATGGGGACTTGTGGAATATATTCATCTAAAAAATCTTGTATATCTTGAGCTTCAAATTCATTGAAGTAAATATTTCTAGAACTATAATTTTTTAGGATTTTATCCCTCTCGATAAATATAACTAGTTTTGTGAAAATTAATTTATTATTTTATGTATTATATGGGTAGTATCCCTTTGTTTCCTCGGGATACCCTATAAAGATACACATTGTTCCCTGGGTTTCTTGTTTATTACTTGAGAAGTTCTTAAAAAATTTCTCACAACCCCATACATGTGTATGCAAAAAAATGGGTTTCATTACACTCTATAACTTGAAGGGAATTTTATTTTCCACTTATTTGGTACTCAGTTTAATTTATATACTGCGGTTTGTAATGTATATCCCCAAAAGGGTAATGGAATATCTGTATGACTCATCATCGAACATACCATGTCTAACAAGGTATGATTCCTCCTTTCACTAACACTATTCCACTATAGTGTATATGGTGGAGTGAGTTGAGATAAAATCTCAAACTCACATAGAAAGTTGATAAACTCTTGGTTAAAATATTAACCACATCAATTTGATCAAAGTTTTTTCTTCTTCTTTCCAATTTGATTCTCTACTTCATTCTTGAATTATTTTAATTTCTCAAAGGACATTCACTTATACCTCATCAAGTAGGCATAGCCATATCTACTCAAGTAATTAGTAAAATGTATGAAGTAAGAATATACACCTCTATAATGTACTATAAATGGTCTAAACACATAAGTGTGTAAAAATCCTAAAAGCTATGTGGCCCTTTCACCCTATCCACTGAATGGTGGTTTTGTGATTTTTCCTTCCAAACAAGCATGACATCTTTCATGTGTTTTTAGCTCAGATGAGTCTAAATAACCATCTTGATATAGATTTTTCAAACTTTTCTCATTTACATGACTAAGATGGTGATTCTATAGATGGGTGTTATATGAGTTGTGTGAACATGATTCGTTATCAATTTCTAATACTTGGTTTTTAAAATTTAATACATAAAGGCCATTATTTAAATTTTCCAAACCATAACATATGTTGTCTTTATAAAAGAAACAAATTTTATTTCCAAACATGAAAATAAAACCATATGCATACAGGCATGATACAAAAATTATTTTCTTGGTAACTGTTGGTAAATAATAACAATATTTTAATACCAAAAATAATTCCTATTTTCAAAGAAAGGTGGTAGTCACTAATGGATAGAGAAGACAACCTCACAACATTACCAGCTCTAAAATCCACCTCTCATATGTAATTATTTTGGAATCTACTTGGTTCTTGTATTTGGATACATATGTGAGCAAAAAAAAATTTATTCAATACCCAATGTGTAGATATTGAAAGATTACACTTGATAACTAATTCACCTTTATCATTCCCTTGCTTTTGGGTGTAGTTACTCTTCTAGTGGCCTTTCATGCCACCTGAAAAAAATATTATCTCCTTTTTTATTTCCTTACCTATGTGTTGGAATCCTCATGTGTTAATCATGTTTTAATGACCACAAATACTACACATTTTTTGAAACCCATTAATCCTATGTAATCTGTCTAAAATCATATGATTAGTATCTTTATGATTTAAATAAACCTATCCAATATCTTAATTGCTATACATTAAGTTTAATTATTGTACACTATATTTAATTTACTTCATAATTATTTCTTTGATAAATGACTAAGTCTAAACCATTTTATGAATATCACTGTTTAAGTCTATATACAGATATTTGTCTAAGTCTGAGACGCCGTGACCATCCAGACACCATGACCATCCAGAAACCGTGACCATCCAGACACCGTGACCATCCAGACACCGTGACCATCCGGACACCGTGACCATCCAGACACCGTGACCATCCAAACATTGTGACCATCTAAACATCATGAACATCTAGACACCATGACCATCCAGACACTGTAACCATCCATACATCGTGACCATCCAGACATCATGACTATCTAGACACCATGACCAGACACTATGATCCTAACACCGCATTTTTGCTACCGGTTCCTGATCTCTATATGAATATGACATCATAGTTGTCTCACCGCTCAAAGAAAAATAAGGATACATCATTTCAAAGAGACATTGTTTCATGGAAAAACCCCATTTACAGACAAACTGTGACACTATTTCTTAATCAGTTTTGTCATTTTCTAACGGTCATATTAGAAGCTTTTAAATGCACTGACATAATTAATGTTTTTTTTGTAGACATATCACCTGACAGTACAAGGTAAGAGGTGCAGAATACATGCATCTCGACATATATAACACATGAATTTTCAAGAATAAAAAATAACAACTTGGCTAGAAGGAAAATAAGCGATCGTGGAGACTGTAGAAACAACGGTGATAATAGAAAAAAAAAGTGTGTGCGCGATAACAAAGAATAACGAGCATACATGAAACCTGAAACTACTGAAGAACACACGAAGCAAACTCAAATCCCAGAGTTGAAAAAATTTTCACATTATCAACTCCATGAAGAACAAGAGCCAGATTTAGCTGACTTATGATACTTTGTTTTCACGAGAGGAATAGATTTATGAATATGCTTCATCCCAGAAGTCTAGAGCTGCATAGACTAACACTCAGAGCACTTCTAAACTTATCTTATCATTTATGATCTGTTGTGTATTATTTTTCTTATCTTTCGAGTAGTGTGTGTATCTGTATTAAACACGCATTGTCTTCTGAATCAAACTGAAGGATATAATATATACTTTCTCTTACATATTTTTAGATTTTTGTATTTACAAAGATAAGTGTGGAAGAGGTTTTGTGTAACCTGTTAGTTTATACCCATAAAGAACTGTGAAAGAGGTCATGTGACCTGGAAAGTCTTGTGTATTGTTTTAAATCCCAATACAGGCTGTGTATCTAGTTTATTTATAGAAACTGCTTGGTGGAAGGTGATCACCAAGTGGAGTGGATCAAGTCTCAGCTTGAGACTGAACCATTTGTTTTATATCTAATGTGTTGTTTAATTTTAGTTGTCTTTATTTTACTATTTAATTCAGAAATCACTAAATTTACTTTGATAGTTAATCTTGGAAAGAATTTATAATTGTTTTTCCTTATTAGAACAGCTTAAAAAGTAATGTTAATAACTTCTACTAAGATTACTGAAAATTAATCAATCTTCTAAGAATTTATTTAAATATTCAAACATTCATAATAGTATAACCTTGATTGTTTGGGATGTATTTAAATTTATTAGGGAACCCTTTTAAGAATACTTTTAAAACAGAAATTTTGAATAGATACTCAATTCACCCCCCTCTTGAGTACTCTAATCTAACCAAAATTTGGTATCAGAGGAGTGTTTTTTAATTCTATTAAGACTCTGTTTTTGACCATATTCAACTGTGATTGTAGTTGTACTTTAAAGATCTATAAATTTCTATTAATTATAAATTTATAGCTCTTTTAAATTATTTCTCTAACATGGACAATAGATTGGAAGGTGTTGTAACCAACAGACCACCATTCTTTAATGGAACCAATTATGCTCAATGGAAAATTAAAATGAAAATTCATTTAGAAAGTATGAGCTTTGAAATATGGTATTAAATTCTAGATGAATATAAGATTCCTTCTACTGATAGACTCACTTGGGATGAACCTACCAAAACTTCCTATAATAACAATTGAAAAGATTTGAATGCTTTATACTTCTCTTTAGGAGATGGTGAATTTAATAGGATCTCTCCATGTAAAACTACCCATGAAATTTGGGATACCATGTCTGTTTCACATGAAATAACTTCCAGTGTGAATGAAATGAGACTTAATACTTATACTATTAAATATGATAACATTAAAATGAAACCTGATGAGCCTATTTCTGACATGTATCTCAGGTTCAACGAAACTATCAACACAATGATCTCTCTTAGAAGAGAAGTCACTGCCAAAGAACAGATCATGAGGATTCTCAGATGCCTACCTAACAGATGGAGAGGAACCTATGTCTCTATTAGAGAATAATGCGACATCAGAAAGATACCTATAAAAGAACTCATTGGAAAATAGATGATGCGTGAAGAGGAGTTGAAAGTCAACAAGGAAGAGGAGGATGAACCCAAAAGAAAATCAGTTGCATTCAAGACCACCACCTCTAAACACAAAGAAAAATGGAAAGTGGAAGTTTCTATAGAAAGTTCCTGTAGTGAAAAATCATCACCTGACAGTGATGAGGATATGGATCAATTAGCCAGAATTTTTAAGAGGTTTTACAAGAAGAAGAACATTTTCAGAAATCCTAACTTCATGGGAAGATATGATCAAAAAGGAAGTTGGAAGAAATATTGGAAAAGAAGTGACAAGTATGATGAGATTGTCTGCTATGAATGTAAGTGAAAGGGACATATCAAGGCTGACTGTCCCAAGCTCAAGTACAAAAAGAAATATGAGGAAAAAGATAGAAAGCATAAAAAGGAAATAAAAGAAACATGGAGTGCCTATGATGATATTTCAAGTGACTCAGAATCATTACATGATGAACAGGATAACAAAGGCAATATGTGTTTTATGACAAATACATCTGAGGTAACATTGGAATCTTCTGTACACAATTCATACTATTCTGGAGATGAGAGTGACTTTGAAAATATGTCTAATGAAGAAATGTTTGAGTACTATAATATGATTTAAGAGACATGCAATGAACTAAAAGATAAATATGATACTTTGAAGAAACACCATGCTCTTACCTCAACTGTTAAATTTGAACTCACTGTATAAAGGGATAAAAATTCTTAATTACTCAAATAGAACAATGAACTAAAACTATCTAATGAGTAATTGAAAAAGTATCTTGAAAGGTTTATTAATGGTAAGGATACCTTGGTACAAATTCTAGTTAAAAATATTACTCTTAAATATACTACTAGTATTGGCTATCAACCTAGTAAAAGAAACTTTGGAAGAACTAATTTTGTTTCTAAATCTAGGACATACAACTTTACTCCTAGTTCTGGAAAATAGTCAGCTAGTTCAAGTTATGATACACTCTCTACTATTTCAATATTTTCAAGACCAAATAGAGTTTTTTCTTTCAAATAATTTACATAATTATTATAGGAAACCTATGAGGCATATATGGGTTTTTAAAACACTTATCACTAATATTACTTGACCCAAACAAGTGTGGGTACCAAAATCTGTTTTTATTTGACTATTTTGTAGGAAAGATACATAATGATTTCATGTAAGAGAATATGGTACTTGGATAGTGGGTGTTTAAGACACATGACATGAGAATATTCATGCTTAAATAATTTAATAAAAATTGATGGAGGACATGTCACCTTTAGTGACAATGCCAAAGGAAAGATTATTGGCCTTGGCCAAATCAGTATCTCAAACTGTGTTTTTATTTCCAAAGTACTTTTTGTTGATGGATTGAAATATAATCTTCTTAGTATTTCACAATTATGTGATGATGGATTTCTTGTAAAATTTGAAAAGGATGCTTGTAATGTTTTTAATTCTAAAAATGAATTAGATTTTTCTGCATTAAAAATGAAAATGTTTATTCTGTTAACTTACATTATTTAGCTTCTTAAAATTATTCATGTTTAATTGTGTTTCACAAAGAGTCCTGGCTTTGGAATAGGAGACTAGGACACTGTAACACTCACTCCCTTAGAAATTTGACTAGAAAAATCTTATTCAAAGACTTACCCAAACTTGAATTTCCAAATGATAAAATGTGTAATCCTTGTTAAAATGGAAAGCAACACAAAATTTCCTTCAAACCAAAGAAAGAAGTGTCAACTTATCAAACTCTCGAATTGGTTCACATGGATTCTTTTAGACCATCTATAGTTTCTTGTTTAAATGGGAAGCGCTATGTTTATGTTCTTGTAGATGACTTTCTAGATATACCAGGACTTTATTTTTAGCTCACAAAAGTGAAGCCTATTATCATTTTACCAAATATGCCAAAACTGTAAAAAATATTAGTGGAAAGAAAATTAAATCCTTGAGAAGTGATCATGGTTGTGAGTTTTAAAATCAAGAGTTTGAATCCTTTTGCTCAAAAAATGGATACAGTCATAATTTCTCTGCCCCTAGAACACCTCAACAGAATGGAGTTGTAGAATAAAGAAATAAGACCCTGAAAAAGATTTCTAGAACCATGCTTAGTGAATATGACTTACCTATTTATTTTTCGGCTAAAGATGTAAATACAACATGCTATATTATCAATATAGTTCTGATTAGACATATTCTTAAAATAAATCCATATGAGTTATGGAAAAATAGAAATCCCAAAGTAAGCTACTTCAAAGTTTTTGGTTGTAAAGTCTATATCCTCAATACTAAGGAAAATCTTGAAAAAATTTCATCCAAGAGTGATGAAGGAATATTTTTTAGATATTAAATTTCTAGTAAAGCCAATAGAGTGTTTAATAAAATAACTAAATGTGTGGAAGAATCTTTCCACGTCAAATTTGATAAAATAGATCCACATGATCCAAAGACTACTCTAGAGAACCTAGAGGATGATGTATGAAATCTGGACATTAATTGAAAATCCCCTAACCTTCCTGTAAAGGAATCCGTGAAAAATTCCAGTTCTAAAAATTCTTTAGATCCTGATCACAATGAACTAGATCTTATTGAAGAACCTAAAATCATTTGTCCTTCTTTTTCTAGAACTGTTATAACTCTTAAGAACAACCCTTTAGATGTTGTTGTAGGAGAATTGGACAAAGGAACTCAAACTAGATATTCTCTTAGAAATCTGGTTGAACATAAATTCTTCTAGTCACAACTTGAACCTAAAAACATTAATGATTCTATCAATGATGAATTTTGGGTGACAAGTATACAAAAAGAACTTAATCAGTTTGAAAGGAACAATGTTTGGAAACTTGTTGAAGGACCCAAAGACACATTCACCATATGCACTAAATGGGTGTTTATAAATAAGGTAGACGAAGTTGGTAATATACTTAGAAACAAGGATAGATTCATTTTACACAAATATAGTCAAGAAGAAGGAATTGACTATGAAGATACCTTTTCACCAATAGCTATACTTGAAGCCCTAAAAATTCTTCTTGCTTATGCTACACATATGAATTTCAAACTATAACAATGGATATCAAAAGCGCATTTCTAAATGGGTATATAGGTGAGGATGTTTTTTGTTGAACAACCCCCTGGTTTTACAAACCCGTATTTTCCAAACCATATTTTTAAATTATCAAAAGATGTATAAGGTATAAAACAAGCTCTAAGAGCTTGGTATGATAGATTAAGTACTTTTATTATTTCCAAAGGTTTTTCAAAAGGAATAGCTGATCCTACCCTTTTTATAAAATGAATTTAAAATGATGTTTTAGTTGTTCAAATTTATGTAGATAAAATTATCTTTGGATCTTCAAAAAATTCTTTATGTATTGAATTTTCAAAAATGATGCAAAATGAATTTAAAATGAGTTTAATGGGTGAACTCAAATTATTAATTAGATTTTAATTATTTCAAAATAATGATGGTATTATTTTAAATCAAATTAAATATATTAAAGATCTTATAAAACGTTTTGGACTGGATAACACTAAAAGTAATGAGACTTCAATGAGAACTACTTGTAAGTTGGATCTTTATGAAGATGGAAAATCTGTTGATCAAACCACTTACAGAGGAATTATTGGAATATTTATTTACTTAACTATTAGTCGACCTGACATTATGTTTAGTGTGTGTATGTGTGCTCATTTTCATGAAAGTCTTAAGGAATCTCATTTAAATGATGTTAAGATAATTTTCAAATACCTCAAGCATACACCCAATTTAGGACTGTTCTATCCCAGAGGAAAATCATTTGATTTAGTGAGTTATTTTGATGCTGGCTTCAGGGGTTGTAAGTTATATAGAAAAATCACCTTTGGAATATGTCACTTTTTAGGCAAGTCACTAGTATCATGGTGTAGTAAGAAAAAAAACTCTATTGCATTATCTACTACAGAAGCTGAATACATAGCAACTGGAAGTTGTTGTGCACAAATTTTGTGGATGAAACACACATTACTATATTATGGATATAAATTCAGGAATTTAACTATAAATTGTGACAATAAAAGTGCTATTAAAATCTCAAAAAATCCTATTTCACACTCTATGAAAAAACATATTGATGTAAGACATCACTTTTTGAGAGATCATTATCAGAAAGGTGACATTACTTTGGAATTCATTGGAACGGAATATCAGCTTGCTGATATATTCACCAAACCATTAAATTCCGATAGAATATATTAGATCATACAAAAATTGGGTATGATAAATCTTAAGTAGTTATCTTATTGTTTCATATATTACTGTTTCACACTTTACAGTTTCACAAATCACTATCTTGATATTATTGTTTAAATCTAACAGTTCTATAATTTTACTATCTCACGGCTTGCTATTTCATGTTTGCGGTCTCAAACAATTACTATCACTCGGTTACTATCTGGAACTTACTGTGTCAAACAATACGGTCACACAGTTTAGAAATCACACTGTTACGGTCTTACCGTGAACGCTTGTTACGATCTCACCATGAGAATTGATTACGGTCTCACTGTAAAGATGCTTTATTGTTTTATCTATAAATTATAACTTGTATTGTGGTAATTCATTGTTTTTACTTTCCCACGCTTTTGATCTTGCGATGATTGATACCCTTGAATTATAAAATAAAATAAGTTTCACTTGTTCTTCACTCAAGCTCTCTTCTCTTCTCTCAAATCATAACCAATCTTCAACCATTCTCTCTCTTGAACCTTCGGTGAATTACTAGGATTAAATTTCCCTCATCGTCAACTCCTGAGAATCACATTTCAATGAAGAAGGTGAAGATAACGCCAAAGTTAACACCCGAGGGTCCTCTAAATCCGAATATAGTGAACAAAATAGTAGTACCTGAAAATGAGATATGTCCTAAGTGTCTTTTGATAAGTGAGTCCTTGTTTTTGAAAGTGGTAACCGAGAAATACTAGTTATATTAGTTTACTAACGAGGATAGGTCTATCCACCTGAAGCTAGTAGCCTAGTTTTACCAGTATGTTCAATTCTCTTTTGTTTCAGAAGATGTCTATGTTGTGCGAAGTTGAATCAATGGCCAGAGATGCATGTTTTCATTGAGGTTATGTTCTGCATGCCTTAGGATACCTCATGAGGGTATTTGTGAGGACTACTGGAGTGGTCCTCTACCTCCAAGTGAATTCTTTATTTTAGAAGATTATTTGAGAAGTTTAACTGGTAATGAAACCAAAAGGAGAGCCATAGATGCTGAGCTAGATGGAGAATCTAGACTCTTGTTTAAACATGTTCAGAATTTGATAAGCCCTAGAAAGGTGATTTTGATGTAATCAAATATCAGGATGTATTTTTGATACATCTCATAAAAAATGGACATAATATTAATATTTTTAAGTATTTCATACACCATATGTTTGAATTGATCAAAAATACCTCCGAGTCAACCTTCCTATTTTATTATAGGCTTATCTCAGCTATGCTTCATGCAAAGGGATTGGTTGGACAAGATGAAGAAACTATTAAGGATTATAAGTTTTTTCTTTCAAAATTTACAATAAATAGAATGAAAATATATTGGAATCCATGGAGGAATGTATGGGTGGAAAATAATGATAGATTTTATGAAAATTTTAATCCAGTGGAACATCCCTCAAGACCTAAGGAAATTTATGATCCTTTTTTCGAGCCAGATGAACTTGTTGAATATTATGATGGGTAAGAAGAAGAAGAGGTTGTTGTACCTCTGAGAGAAACTGTTCTGGTTAAGGAAGATAATGAATCTTCTCCTTAAGTCTTATTTGAAAAGGAAGTGCCTATTCTTGAAAAATTTGTTGATTTGGAAGAACAAATTACCTCAAAAGAAGAATTTTTTGCTAAGGTAAGTGGAAAGAATTTCATGGAAGAGCATAGAGAATAAGATATTCTAATTGTGCAAGAAGCTTCCCTTGAGGAATTCCGAGAAGAACAAGTTGTTCCTGAAGTTATTCCTTCTACTAAAGAGAGAATGGAGAAAGCCTTTCAGATGGATCGAAAGGAAATGGATAAGGAGATAAGGGATGAAATCATGGAAATAGATTGAGGATCTAAATATCTCAGTTCTAAGAAAGATGCACCTATTGAGGGGGAGAAGCCCCACAATCTGGAATCTGTTGAAATCCCTAATCTGATTGATCCAATCTCACTTGATACATGGTATAAATTCCCCAGTTATTTTGATGTGACTGATTCATATGAAGTCTCAGTAAAAGGTCTTGATTAGTCTACTATGTTTTATTTGAAACTGGAATTTTCTCCTGAATGCATCCCTGCCAAGGAACATGAGCTTGTCTCAGCTTCTATCCCGAGCCTTCACAATAATCTCCAAACATGGTGAATAAGGATGATCTGAAAGATTTTGGAGCTACTCTATTGACTGGATTTGAGAAACTTATGAATACCCAACGGGCTCCTGTAACCAATCTGAGTGAAAGAGATGATTCACTGTTGTTGGAAAAGGTTATATGGAAGATTCAACCCAAAATTCTTCATGAGATTCAAGAAGTAAGATTTGAGAAAAAACTGCTCAGTGATGAAGTAAAAACTATAAGAGGTATGGTTGAAGAAATGAAGAGAGTGATAACCACCAGACCCGAACCTGTTTCTCATCCTGTTGAGGATGTTAGTCATACCCCATAGGAAGTATCCTCATTGATTCAACCTCTTTTAACTTCCTTAGCTAAGAAAGTAGCTGAAAGAAACAAGAAGATTGTTTAATAAATGAATGAGCATGTTATTGGTCTAAACAAGTTAAATGATGAGTATAAGTGTTGTCCCCAGAAAGTTCTAAATCAAATAAAATCCCTTACCACTGCTATCACTGCTTCTCATACTTCTGGAAAATCATCTAAACCTTCTTTATATAGTGATCTGCTTTGAAAAGTTGTCAAAGAAGAACTTCAGTCTGTGCTTGGGGGTTTTGATATGGAATCTCTATCAGAAGTTATCAAGAACAGTGACAGAGTTCTTGATTTGGTGAGAATTCATTCCAAGATTTCCAATGATGCTTAGCAAGAAATTTCTAAGAAGGTGGAATTATAATTCAATTGGATATTCTCTAACAATGACATTACCAACCACTTTAAGTATGTTGTGGAGAATCTTAGGATTCCTCCTGTAACTCTAACTTTAAAAACTCAAGTCCAAAATCTCAAAGATTTCACTCCTTTGTTGGATAATTTTATAGAGAACAAGGATGACTTTGAGAAAGCCATGAAATATGGTGGTGATATTGTTGCTGATTTTATCCAGCTTTTAAGGACTTATCTTTATGTCCAGATTACTGCAATTGTTTCTCCTACAGCTTCACCCCTGAGATATGGTATGCCTATCTTCTCATCCTCTACCCTTGCCTCCACATCTATGTATGTCTCTCATGCTATGAGTCAGATCAGAACTATAATCCTTGATTAACAGTTTCTTTGATCTTCTACTGCACCTACCTAGGCCCCTTCTGTTTTTAAAGGAATCCCTTTACCTTCTCTGTCCACTGGTTCACTCCCTTCTTCCACTTGTACCTCTACTCCTCTGGCTTCTTCTTCTGATGTTGCTGCCAAGAGAAAAGAGAAGACCAGCTAGTGATGAAGAACAGTGTTTACTATCTTTTGATAGGGATATTTTATGTATTCTTGTTCCTTACTGATTGTAATGACACCTTTTATCCATCTAATGCATTATGCACATTCATTGTCTACTTATTTTTTACTCTTTTTGATAATCCCAAAAGGGGGAGAAATATGTATTCTCTATGAACTAAATGATCATTAAAGAAGAGACACATTACCTAAGAATAAATATCTCACTCACATGATTTTTGATCATCAAAAAGGGGGTGATTATTGGAATACTCATTTATTAATCATGTTTTAATGATAAAAAATCCTACACATTCTACGAATCCCGTTAATCCTATGTAATCTATCTCAAAAAATGTGGATAGATGATTAATATCTTTATGATTTAAATAAACCTGTCCAAGATCTTAATTTTTCTACATTAAGTTTAATTATTGTACACTATATTTAATTCACTTCATAATGATTTATTAGATAAATGACTAAGTCTAAACCATTTTATGAATATCACTGTTTAAGTATGTATACAGATATTTGGATAAGTTTGAGACACCGTGACCATCAAGACACTGTGACCATCCAGACACCGTGACCATCCAGACACCATGACCATCCAGACAACGTGACCATCCAGACACCGTGGCCATCCACACACCTTGACCATCTAGACACCATGACCATCCAGACACCATGACCATCCATACACTGTGACTATCCAGACACTATGATCATCCAGACACCATGACCATCCAAACACTGTGACCATCCAGACACTGTGACCATCCAGACACCATTACCATCCAGACACCGTAACCATCCAGATACCATGACCAGATATCATGATCCTAACACTGCATCTATGCTACCAGTTCCGGATCTCTATACGACTATTCCATCATAGTTATCTCACCACTCAAAGACAAAGAAAAAGACACCATTTCAAGGAGACAACGTTTCATGGAGACACCGTTTATAGAAAAACTGTGACACCTTTTCTTAATCAGTTTTGTCATTTTTCTAACGGTCATATTTGAAGAATTTTTAATGCACTGACATAATTAATGTTTCTTTATAGACATATCACCTGATAGTACGAGTTATGAGGTGCAAAATACATGCATCATTTCATCTCCAACACTTGAATTTTCAAGAATAAAAAAGAACAATGTGGCTAGAAGGAAAAGAAGTGATTGTGGTGATGATAGCGACGATAGTGACAACAGAAAAACAAGTGTGTGCGCGATAATGAATAAGCGTGAACATACATGAAACCTGACACTGCTGAAGAACACATGAAGCATACTTGAATCCGAGAGTCGAGAACATTTCCAAATTATCAACTCCACAAATAACACAAGCCAGATCTAGCTGACTTAAGATACTCTATTTTCATGAGAGAAATTGATTTCTACATATACTTCATCCCAGAAGTCCAGAGCTGCATAGACTAACACTCAGAGTACTTTTAAACTTATCTTATAATTTTTTCTCTATTGTGTAATATTTTTCTAATATTTTGATCAGTGTTTGTATCTGTATTAAACATGCACAGTCTCCTGCATCAAACTGAAGGATACATGATATCCTTTCTCTTAAATATTTTTACACTTGTGTATTCCTATGGATTAGTGTGGAAGAGGTTGTGTGTAGCCTATTAGTTCATACCCACGAAGAACTGTTGAAGAGGTCGTGTGACCTGGACAGTCTTTTATAATGTTGTAAAGCCCGATACAGGATATGTATCTAGTTTATTTATATAAATTTCTTGGTGGCAGGTGATCACCAAGTGGAGAGGATTAGGTCTCATCTTGAGACTGAACCACTTATTTTATATCCGTTGTGTTGTTTAATTTTAGTTGTTTCTATTTTACTATTTAATTCAGAAATCACTAAATTTACATTGATAGTTAATCTTGGAAAGAAGTTATAATTGTTTATCCTTATTAGAATAGCTTCAAAAGTAATGTTAATAACTTCTATTAAGATTACTGAGAATTAATCAATCTTCTAAGAATTTATTTAAACATTCAAACTTTCATAACAGTATAATCTTGATTGACTGAGTTGTATTTAAATTTATTGGGGAACCCTTTTAAGAATACTTTTTAAACATAAATTTTGAATACATACTCAATTCACCCCCCTCTTGAGTACTCTACTCCGACCAACAATATGGATCTTCCTCTTCTTGGTAGTATGATGATCGGGAGATTTAGACTTGTTATGAGTTTTAGGACCCTTCACCTCGTTCTTCCTTTTCTTATTCATCATAAGGAGGGTTTATTATGCCCCATGTTCTTATCTACTTAGAGAATCAATGTAATATGTTTCAAAATAATCATCTCATTACTTAAAATTATAATTTATAATAAAACCAGAGAATATCTTGGGTATTAAGGAGAGTGTGATATCTATGCACAACTTGTATGAAAATTTAATCCCTAAGATTTCTAAGCATTAAATGTAGCCAATAATCTTGAAAACATGATGTCGAGCTGGCACTGACTCTCCAAGATTAGTTGTAAATAGAGAATTATAGATATCATATCTCCCTTGTCTCACCTTCTCTTGATAGAGATCCTGAGGGTGGTACATCATGATATATGAATCCATGTCCTCATTTTTCTTCCAAAGCTCATTGTTCATGGATGATATCATGAAACATTGGATATATGTGGAATCATTCAAATGTTTCCCATAGAGAGAAAAATATTCCCCACTAGCCTCATTAGTAGGTGCATTAGGAATTGGTTTTTCCATCACATATAACATCCTTTCATGGTATAGGATAACACAAAATCACATTTCCCACTATTAGAAATTTTTATTGGTGAGAATATTATCCTTCTTAAGTATAGATCATAATGATATGTTTGAAGTCATTTTTATTTATGTTTCTAAAAAAATATGAGAATAATTTTAGAACTTTATCTAATAAAATTAAAAAAATATATATTATATTTATTAATATCCCACTATTTTATCAAAACAAAATAGCCCCCACCATTGGTGTCAGAATATCCTATTTCTATGAAATTATTGTGTAAAGGATCTATATTCCCCTTCTCATTATTCCAACTTTGGTTGTTCAAGAAACTTCAATGGTTTTGGGCAGGCATTACAAATTACAACTTCCTTAAATTGGATTTCCTCAACTCCTTCCTATTAGTGACACCAAGTCCTTCTTTAGAAGTCAACCCTTAATATAAACCCTATTAATTCAACCCAATACTTCATGTTAGAATTCATTAATAATTGAAAGCACCCCAAATTTGGATGGCCAAGCACTTTGAACTATCACTATATTTTAACTAAAGTAGTGTAAGGTTATACCGAATTAATATATATTATTAAGGGATTTTATCCTTTTGTGCATAAATTTCCAATTATTATCTTTATTACATTCTTGTTAATTTTAATTTGATTTTATTAAGTGATTAACTAAGTATTATATAATATTTATGCATAATCTAATTTATTTTTGTTAATTAAATAATTCATGTGATTGAGACAAAACATCCATAATGAAATAACCATGCAAGTTGACATAAATAAAATAATAAAGCGATATGATCATGAACTTTTAATAATGGTTGGTTTATCTAGTGAATGATAAACTAACAATCATCCTATGGGGAAAACACATTAAACCAATTATGGTTCATTTTTTCACTTTCCACCTGTCCACCTATGTATCTATCTTCAATTTGTTTCACCTTAGATCCAAACTTGAACCGCATCCACTAACATGGGATCTCCATCTATTACATATAATTATACTCACATACAGGTAAGGGAAATAAGGTGTTTACATAAAATAAAATATGGACGCACAATCCCTTACATAATGAAATAAAAGATGACACATAGAAAAATAATTTAATTTAATAATAAATTAAATGAATCCAATCACATACATCGGTCATAGTGTATGCTCATGATCATCCCTTAGAATGAAACTATTTATGTATTTAATAAAATAAGCACTCAATTTTTATCATTATTATTTAATAAAAAATACACTCAAATCTATTAATTATCTACTTTAATTAATCAATTCTATTATTTTAGTTCCCATCCAAATTTTATTGAGATTATCATCCCTATGACTTTAAACAAATTAATTAAATTTATTTAAAATTAAATGTGTACATAAATGTACCTTAGAGGCAACATAGTGAGTACCCATCCAAACTACCTAACATGTATTATACTCATATACTTTTAATTCTTGTGACATGTGGCATACATGATTTATCACATACTTTCATGACATGTACTATCACTTGAATGATTACACGGATTACATGATTTTTATGTCATGTGTTATGCTTCAATGTATATAGAGTAATAACTATAATATGACTCATACATGATATGCAGATCCAAAAATTACACATAATTTATTTATATATTTATATATATTAAAATCCATCACATGGAATGTCCTATCAACTTAATGATCACACAAAAGCACATGTAGAAAAGTTTTACACAGTATAATAAATCAATTTTAATTATACAAAATTTGGTATAGGTACATGACATGTACAATACAAACATATGGAGTGTATGTTTCTCACTATCTATCTGAGACACATGCCTAGGGACTTTTCATGTAAAGCATTCCATGAAAAAAATTAGAGTATATGACATGTACATGGGCTACATAAAATGTGGTCCCCGAGTTACATGATTACAATTTAGGTAGATCGTGTAAGAAGATGCAACACCCATTCATGACTATAGAACTATACGTAACATATGAGAATACACAATGTGTACTCTAACTAACAATGTTTCAGGTTGACCTGGTCAACACGTAGTGTATAATTAAATTAATTGTGTGTACAAAATACACAAAACTTGAATTAAATTCAAATTAATTCTTGGTGCATTGAACACTCGTACACGACATGTACCTTAGGGTTACACAAAAAGTACTCTTTTGTTATCTAGAAAGTATCCTCAAAACCTCTGGATGAGATATTCAATTTTATTTCATTTATAAAACTAATCAATTTGATTATGTTTAAAAGAAATGAATAAGGAAGAAGAAGATCTCAAAATTTAGATTAAATAATGATTAAACTTTAATTTAAAACTAAATGAAAAATTCATAAATCAATCAACAACGTTTTAAATAATTATAAATAATTATTTAACCTGGATCTGATACCACTTGCAGGTTCCCGGTGTAGCAGAAGTGTGTGATGGGTCATGCCAAACTTTTCTTTTTGTCATGATCGATGATCAATATGAGATTTGCACAAGGATAAATATCATGACAACTGAATTGAATCAAAGATAAAAGAAAATGGATGAAACACAAAAAACAAGCATAGGATCATCACATATTATTTATAAATAATTTAATCAGATACAAAATTACCTCGTGGGAATTATTTCTTATTTGATGAATCTTACAATAGATCTGCATTGTATCATCATTGCATTGAAGGAATAAAGAGAAGATTCCCTCTAGTAGTGATATACAAGTGTTATAAAAATATTCAAACATAGTTGTAGGAATCTTTGGGTTCTATCACGGAAGATCCTATTGTTTGCGTCATTTACCTTTGATTTCCATGAGAATCACTTCAAAAGCGTTATCCTTGATCTCTCTAGGCTCAAGAGTGGTAGGTGGAGGAATATCACTCTCATTTATTAGGATTCTTCTTGGATAATGGAGATCTAAAGGGCTTCTAGGTGATTCTCAAAGTTCATTGTGCACAAAAAATTAATTGCCTCTCTTGAAAAAAATAATATAATTGTGTTTAAATACTAATAGGGTTTAGAAATAAACATTTTCACAAGTTAACTTTAATATTTAATTATTTAATCTCATATGAAACCCCATGTCAATAATAATAATAATAATATTTTTCTCAATAAGTGCTTAACTTGTGAATTAAATTATAATATTATTTAATAAAATAATATTCAATATATATTATTTCTAATCAAAAATAAAAACTCAGTCTACCATTCCTCCATAATATTTATCAGGCCTTGAATAATGACTGTTTATTTAATAAATAAATACCACTACATTATTTTCTAATAAATAAATAAATATTATATTCACTAAATAAAAACTAAATATTTATTAAATATTCTACTCACATAATATTCTCTCAAAAAACTAATGGCAGAATATATTTGATCAATCATATATGAATAATTACTAATCCATGTGTGGGAATAATATTTATTCAACTTGTTAAATAATAAATAATAATATATTATTTAACTGAGATTCTGGATACACTTAGTGTGTAACCCTCTAAGCCTATTTCTCAATGGAATTAGGCAAAGAAACCTAAAGTCCAAAGTTAGAATCTAGTAACATGCCATGGAACCCATAGAGAATGAAGTTTATGTTGCATGATACAATACTCCATACTGGTTCTTACAGTGTAATATAATCCATTTATCAAGATATATATAATCAAGAAGGTTTCTTTGACTTTCTGAAAATCAAACATGCCTATAGAAAAACATGACCATGGATATATTTAGGCTATATCATTTCCACCAAAGGGACTGAGATATCAACTTCCCTTAAAGAACATGAGGGAAAAATAATTTCTCTCATTATTCATTAATTCAATATTACTCTTGATGCAACCAACATATCCTACCATGCCATAGACATATGTCATCACAGTTTTCATCAATATATCAAAGTATATGATTTATAACACTTATTAATTATAATATTAAAGTATAAGGATTGATACACAAATCTACAGATAGAAATATCCAATGAAACATATAAATATAGATTTCCTACCGGTGGGTCTCATTCTCAAAATATCTTACACTGGATATTTTCAAAGGTAAATGACATGAGAAAGTGACTTAAAGTCCTATGAGTCTCCTCCCCTAATATACTATATCATTTTTGTCCCTAAAATGATATCATTTGGATATAGAACATATATTTAAGAATACTATCTTGGAACATATGGGTTCTCACCACAGAGGGTAAATTATATGACATTTTAGTGTGACATATACTCTTAGGACATTATCACACACTATGTTACATGGGAGAACAATCATGATGTGATAAGAAGTTTATTAATACTGAAAACTATGAATACATGTTATCAAAAAGTACATAGAAGTTGGTTCTAGAAAAAAAATACAACACCCAATTCCTCACAAGAATATCCCTATTTCGGGAACCGCACAACTTTCGTAAAGCTCGACACTTTATCAAATTTCAAAACCTTCACAAAGATCACTCCTTTTGTGAATCTAACTTAGAATTCATGATGCTACCAACTTTCATGAATCTCACTACATTTGCAATGATCACATAGCCTTTGTTGCCTCCTTTTCTCTGTGAAACATATGATCTCATGAAAACCTTCACGCAAGAACAATCCTTTGGGAACCACCATCAAGAAATTAAAATCCTTTATGAACCACCTTCTTGAATTCATAGCCTTATTATTTTTGTTAAGGATTTATTGCTAAAATTAGGGGGTTAATGCCTATTTATAGACACTTTCTTCCTTTAATGAAGCATTAAACCTTTCCATAGCCTTTTCTCAAAGATCTACATTATTTTTCATGATTCTCCTTGTCTTCATGAAGCTTCAATGGTATTTTATTGTTAATAAATATTCTCATAGTCACGTAGAATACCGTCAACCCTTCGCGCTCAACCCTCTTTCATGAAGATTTACACCTTCAAGAGACAATGACCTTTCACAAAGCACTAGACATTTGTGAACCACCACACCTTCATAAAATTCATGACTTTTACATATTTTTATAAGGGGTTAATTGAAATCCAACTTTCTCAAAGATTGAGTCATCCTCCAAATTTTGGACCCCAAAAATTTGGAAAATAGTGGGAAGTGGTTCCACCTTGTATACTTAATTTTATGTACTACTTATAGGGTATAAATTATTTTTTATTGTATATTTTTAAAAATAACTAGTAAAAACCACACTATAACTCCACAACTTACCTTGTCCACTATGTTCTTTAATAAACACAATCAACCCAAAAACACTACGAAGTAACCTTAAGGGATTTTTTTTAAACACTTGATCTATCACAGAATAGATCAAAGTTATAAATGTTGGACTAAAAATAGAGAATAAATTAATATAACTAGGGACTAAGATAAAACCTCATTTTTGGATCATCTAATATGGTTACAAGTGTGAAAATTATGAAGACTACAATGAGGATATGATTACATGTGTGAACGATGATAAAGGTCATTTTGAGGAAATGATAATGATAGTATAAGATAAACTTTATGATTCTCTAAAATTGTTTCAGAAGATAAAGATTTGTGAAAAGATGCTATTGTATACTAGTTATACTAAATATAAATCATTGGAAGCCATACTAAAGTTATATAATGTAAAAACTAGAAACATATTGAGTGACACCAACTTTATTGAACTAATTTCTCTCTTGAATGATATGATAACAGAAGATAATTATTTTCCTTTCCCAACATATGATAGTAAATGAATTATATATTATAATGGGTGTGATATATGAAAGAATACATGCCCATCCAAATTATTGTATACTATTGGGAAAGGACCCTAAATCACTTAAAAAATACCCAAAGTGTGGTGTGTCTTGATAAAATATAGATGAATCAGGCCCTTCGAAAGTTATATTGTGCTTTCCAAACATTATAAGGTTTAGAAAACTAAATATATGTAAGGTTACAGTAAGTTAATTGATGTGGAACACAGATACAATAAATCATGGTGGGAAACTTCATCACCCAACATACTCTCCATAGTGGAATAAAATTAATCATGAGTATCCTAAATTTAGAAACGAGCCAAGAAAACTTCATCTTTCACTATCTACAGAAAGAGGGAATCCTTTTTGGTTTATAAAGAAACACGCATAGTATATAGATATTTATGTTGGTAAAATATAACTTTCGACCATGTTTATTCATAAATAAAAAATACATTATGTTGTCTCTTCTTATATCATGACCAAAACAATAGGGTAATGATATTAATGTTTATTTGGATATATTAATTGAGGATTTCAAATTAATGAGGGATTTAGGTGTTATATTGTATGATGCTTACAAAAATCAAGATTTAAAAGTGAGTTACATGTTATATGATACAATAAATGAATTTTCTACTTATGGATTTTTTCTTCTTCTAGTAATAAAAGAACTTAAGGGTGTCCCATTTGTGAATAAGGTACACACTGAGTTAGGTTAAAAAATTCATTGAAGATTGTGTTTCAAGGAAATAAAATATTTCTACCACAAAAACAATATATACTGATCTTATAAAACATCATTGGATGGGAATTATGAAGAAGGTATAACATAATCTTCACTAAACGGTGATCAAATATTTGAGAAATTAAAGGATATGGCCATCATTTTTTGTAAAACTTTTTCTAAAACATTAGGAAAACCATTTGTAAAAATTGATCATTTTTTTTGAATTACAGTATTGGAATTTTTCTCAAGTCATACATTTTCTTGATTTCAAGATTGTGGAAAAAATATATGTGATATTTTCATTGGAAAATTACTAAATGCAACCTAAAAAACAATTGATGGAATTAATGAAATGTTAGAAATGATTGACATGGGGATACAAGAAGAGTTGGTGCTAGTGAAGGGTGAAAAATGGTATTTTCTTCCTCCAAAATCTTACACACTATAACAACTTGAGTTTTTAAAAGAGAAAATTACGTTTGATAGCATACGCATTATGCAACATCAAACCCAAACAAACAATGATTATTTGATCTTTTTAACCTAACCATTAAATTTTTGGGTATGAATATGATTAAATTATTTATGAAATTTATATATATATATATATATATCATACTCAACATAAATTTATAGATAAATTCTTAGTAAATAATCACCCAATATTTAGTAATGTCATTTTATTCTTCAAAAATATGTTTTCTTTAAAAATGATTTCTATTTATTTTTATGAAAAACATATTATAATTAATTTATAGAACATTTAGAAAATGTATTTGATAAAATGAACTCTATTTTTTATATCATTATATCAAAATTAACTTAGATTGATTTTTTTTGATTTTTTAGAAAATATTGATTTTTCTGTTAATAGTGAAAAATACCCATTTGTTTAAAACTTTCATTTCTATTGATAAATTAAGTAATTTAAAAGTACCATTATTCTTATAATTTTATTTAAAATAAATATAATTATTATTTATTTATATTTAATCCAATTAATCACATTTAAATCATCATTATACTGGATTTTAGAATAAGTTTATTTTTAGGCATAAAAATACATTGTTTTTGAAAAATGTTTCAAAATACGTAACTTTTCTCCCTTTAAATTAATTAAAAATAAAACCAAATGAGGAATTATTTAGATTATATGTATATATTATATAATTATTAATTAAAATTCATATAATTAATATTACTATTTATAAAGTTATAATAAAATAATCCCTTGAAAAAATTCATTTTTCAAAAAACAGTTTTTCATCGCATTGGAGGGTTTTATTAATATTAATTTCTTCCACCTATGTGAATTAATTTTGATAAAATGGATTCCATATTTTGAATCATCATAATAAATATTATGTAATAAGTTCAACTTAATTTTTTTATAATAAAAATAGTAACCGTATTAAACATTTATTACCATAGTAAAAGTAAAATAGGTTAATTATGGGTAAAAAGTTAATAATAATAATTTAACAAAGAAAAAAATGTTAAATTTTTTTTTTTGAATATTTATATTTCCATTCAAATGAAATAATTAAATTTATTCCTTATTTTTTTAATTTATAAATGATTAAGTAATGGGTTTGATAAAAATTAGTTTTCAATACGACAAACTCAAATTGTATTTTTGTGTAATATGAAATTTAAATTAAGATATTAATTTTGATGAATACCTGAATTGTAAAAATAAATTATATTTTATTAAAATAAAACTATTAAGTAATTTTTATTAATTATAGTTTATAATATAATTTTATGAAGTCAAAAATAAATTTTTTGTTGGTTTGAAAACCGTTATTATAAAAATATACAGATTTTCTCAATAAATGTCAATTATTATTTTAAAAGTTTAAATTCAAAAATTTAGAAAATTATTTGGACACAATAAATATTATTTTTTTGAATTATAATTTCTAAATTATCCAATGGTGAATTTTTCATTATTTTCTGATACGGTCAAATTTTTCAAGTAAAAATTAAATACGGTATAAATATATGAGGTGTATTATAACATCATAATGACCCAAAAGTGATGTAATAAATGTTATTAATTATATCCACGAGCAAATATATGTTCCACTTTTAAAATATTTTTGTTTTTAGGTTATTTTATTAATTTTATAAATCCTTTATGAATCCTGCAAAACCTATATTATATTTTAAGATTTTAAATCAATTCTTCATAAACATGACTCACTTCCACATCAAAAAGGATGATATTTTGTTAATTTAGGACCTTGGACTTATAAAATAGTGAAAAAAACTATCATTTGGACAAAACCATGGGAAAAAAACCATGTGAATGTTTGTGGTTTTGATTACTTTAATATATAGAGTCCAAAACCTAGGTTTAGAAAATAATAAATAACTTCCCTCTCTTTTCCTTTTTAAACCCACCCAATATCCCCTTATTATTCACTAAAAACATTTTATCTCATCCTTACTCTTATATTAACTCTCTATAGTCATACCTTGGTGCCCCCAATCTCTCAAGAAGCTCCTCCCAAGCTTTTGGAATTACCCTCTCAAGGTAAGGGATCTCCCTCTCTTCTTTTTATTCAAGAACCTCTTTTATGTTATGCCTCTTAATTTATATTTGTTCTTGTTTGTGTATGTATTTATATATCCACATTACCTCCCTTTTATTTTATAAATAATTATATACCACTTTAACTTTCATTAATTCCTCTCATGAAAATTTATGTACACCCATTATGCTTCCGAAATTGTTTTTCGATTTTCCAAACCAAAAGTAAGGGACCTCTCTCTCTTAATTTCCATTCAATCACCTTATTTTTATATAGACGTTTATGATTTAATTAATTTATAAATGCCTATTTACTATCCAATTTATTTTATTTTGATGGGATATCATTTATCCCCTCTCATTTTTACCTTTACCTAAGCTGTTACCATGCAAAAATTTAATAAGTGATTTCTCCTCTTTTCTTTTCCATTCAAGAAATTTATTTGTATTTAACCTTTTGAATCTCAGTTTTTTAAATTTTCATGATATTATAAATATCTCTATAGGATCAAATTTATTTTTTAACAATGATTTAACATTTATACTCTCTCATTTCGACCTTTACCTAAGCCGTAACCATACCAAAATTTAGTAAGAGATTTCCTCTCTTTTATTTTACATTCAAACACCTTATTTGTATGTAACATTTTTAATTTCTATTGGTTACATTTTCATGATATTATAAATATAAATCTAATACCAAATTTATTTATTAAAAATTATATATCATTTATCCCCTCTCATTATAGCATTTACCTAAGTCATTACTATGCTAAAATTCTCTCCTTCTCCTCTTTATTAAAGAATATTAGTCATTTAAAGTCCTTATATTTCGAATTTCTAATGTTGGGATATGTTTCTCCATATCCATATTAATATAAATTTGGTTTACAAATGATTATATACCTCTTTCTCTCTCATTAAACCATTTTATGAACCTTTATATACCGTTGTTAGGCTGTCAAAATTTCACTGCGATTTTTCCAAGCCAAACCTTTTTATTGAGGATACCATTACTATTTTTACTCAAGGTCATTCACCTAGAAATAACTATACTTATTTTATTGGTTAATTACATGTTTTTAACAAAAAAATCCTTAATTTTGGGATTAAATGTGATGTAATATGTTCTTATTTTGTAACATCCCACCCCTCCTCATTGGCTTGAGTCGAGGAAGAATAACTACTTGGCCTTATGAGACATCCACAAGGCCCCAAATGCTGAAAATAAATGCCAAGAGGTTCAATATAGTTGGAGTATTATTTTCACTTTTAAAATAAAAACA
Organism: Viscum album; assembly: GCA_963277665.1. Taxonomy (NCBI): domain Eukaryota; kingdom Viridiplantae; phylum Streptophyta; class Magnoliopsida; order Santalales; family Viscaceae; genus Viscum; species Viscum album. The sequence continues at coordinate 349,582,579 of OY728137.1, forward strand.
ACCATATCCAAACACACCATAACCAACTAACCACTAAATGATACATGATAATAATTTATACAACTCTAAGTATAATAACCTAAACCAAAATATATCAGAGTACCCAGCGGAAAACTAAACCACAAAGCTCAAAGACTCCAAAGACATGACTCCACATCTACCGAAATGATCCATGCTCCAACTCCACAATACAGTCCAAGTATCACACATCACCACTAATGAAATTTGATACTTTATCTTTACCTATGTCTTAATAAACAATATTTGAAAAAGAACCAACGTACCAAAGCATGGAGTGAGTAATGAAACTCAGTAGGTTTTTCCCAAATGAATTCCCTACCCATGAAACTAGGATAGAACATATTATAACATTTATATAAAACAATTTAAAACATTTTTTTATCATAATATAAAACAATTTCCATAACAAAATATTTTTTCAAAACCAAATAGATTCCCAAAGAAAGCAAGCAAATAATGCTTTAAAATCATTATCTGATTTCCATTTTGGCATAACCATTCCATTCCACATATCTGTATATCCACACATGCAAGACTAGGTGATAGTTTCATACTCATGAGAGATCTCTCATCAATCTACCAAGTCATTATAAGGAAACCATATACCAGTTCCCCAATGGAACATTTCCCTTCCATAGGGCTATATCAATGAAAATGAACGCACACCAACCAATTATGTCAAACCCATGGAAAATCCAATTATGCCAAACCACTTCAATAAAACATCATTTTTATTGAAAACCTTTCCATGATACTTTTTTACATAAATCAAACCAAACAAAAAAATTTAAAAACCTCATTTTAAAATCATCCACCAAAGAATTTTTCAAATCAATCCCACCATTTCACAAATCCACAAACCATCACTTAAGAAAGTTTCTACAATTATTTTCACATCAAATTCACAATAAATTTCAATAAATTCAACCAATTTTAAACTAATACATCAATTTCTAATAATATGAATCATGAATAAATCCAAAAACATGAAAAACTATGGTGAAAACAAAGAGTGGAATGAATTATTTAACAAAACTGGGTTGAATCTCCAAAAACCTACATTATATATCATTCCATAATATCAAAACATCCAAATATCATCATGATTGAAATAAAATATAATAGATATATCACAAATGGGTTAGATATATGAATCCAAGAGAGGGAAAAATAATAGATCTAAGGAAAACCACTAAGAACAGAGACTTAACAAGCAATATAGACTTCAAGGCACCAAGATTTTCCAACAGATCACTTCTAGATTTAAGGGGAGTCTTTATATCCATTGGGAGGAAAAAACCAATTTAGGGTCCAAATAGAGGTAAAATGAGCTTTTTATAGGAAAATATGAGTGTGATCCACTTCTCTAGGATCTAAATTTTAACCTTGCATAGCTAGTAGCACAGTTAAGAAAACCATGTGTTAATTGTGAAAAATACTCTATCTCCAAAATCATGGTTTCTCATAGGTGGACACATAGTTTTTCCAAACCATTCACCTACCAAAATCCCACTTCCTCACTTTTCACAGTTTCTTATAAGAGTTACATGATCTGTACTAACCATTCTCAAAATCTTTATCTCTAGAAAATCCCCAAAAACATTCCAAAAGTCTTCTAAACCCTCCCAAACATCATCCATACAATTTTCATACTTAAAATAGAAAAGGTTACTTAATTGAAATCATGGGTGATAAATTCTCCCCACCATTATCCTTTCTATCCCTAAAAATTAGAAAAAGGCTATTGTCCCAAAATAGTTCGGGCCATTTTTTGACCACTTATTTATCTTGTTCCTATGTCTCTTTCTGAATCTGGCCATGTTGCTGCAAAACATGAACTCGATCGATGCTTTTCCCATGAAATAATTTGTATTTTCAATCCACAGTTAGCACTAGCACATGCACCAATGAAGCATCTGACTCTAGGTCAATTTGATCCCATCGAATCACATGGCTAGGATCAGGCTAATACTTTTTCATCTAGATACATGAAACACATTATGCACTCCACTAAACCATGGTGGAAATGACAACTGATATTCCACCTCTCCATCCCATTGAAGTATCTCAAAAGGGCCTATGTATTGAGGAGATGACTTTCCCTTATTCCCAAAATGATGATACCCAATCCTTGGAGAGATCCTTATTAACACATGATAACTCACCTAAAAAACAACAACCATCAATGATGATCTTCATATTATTTCTGATGACTCTAAACCATCTCGATCCATTTCCTGATCAACTGAATCTTCTTCAGTATTTCTTGGATAGGGCTCACCCCAATTAGTGAAGTCTCACCTGTTTCCACCCAACAATGTGGTGAACGACAAAGAATCCCATAAAATGCTTCAAAAGGATCCATATGCATTGATTCCTATTAAATTAAATTATTAGATAACTCCATTAATGATATGTTCTCCTACTATAAACCATTAAAATACATTACACAAGACCGAAGCATGTATTTCAATTTTTGTATCAACCTTTTGGATTTCTCATCTATATAAGGATGAAACGTCATACTCATATTTAAATGAGTCCCAAAGTATTTATGTAAGGATTTACATAAATGAGACATAAATCTTTGATCATGGTCTGATACTATCAAAAATGGTATGATATGCCTCTTTACCACTTCTTGTTATATATTTTTGATAAGTCCTCCACCATATGAGATTCACAAATAGGTATGAAATGGGATGAATTTATGAGATGATCCCCTATATTGATTCTTATTTCCAAACCATTCATGGGACACTTGTTATAAAATCCATGTATATGTGCTCCCATTTACAAATAGTAATAGGTAAGGATTTAAAATATTTCTTTTGGTCGTTGATGTTTTTCCTTAACCTACTGACAAGTTAAGCATCTAGAGACAAACTCAGCTACTTGTATTTTTATATTAACCCACCAAAAATATGCTTTTAGCACCTTATACATCTTATATATCTTAGTGTGAACATACCTTCTCGAATAGTGGTAAGTAGGAAGAAGTGTTTTCTAAAAATCCAGAGGTAATACCATCCAATTTTGAAACAAAAAAAACTGAACTCACATCCACCATCCATCCCTCAATGGTCTATCCACCATTGAGTTTTGACCTCATCGCAACACATTCTGAATTACACATCTGTACCTATTTAACTATTTTAAAAAAATCAAGAACAAAAGAAACTTGTAAGAAAAACAAAAACATTACCTCAGTCTTCATATTCCAAGTGTAATTCAACTATGACCGACATCAACTATCACAGATCTGAAGCCTCTTTTTTCAACTAAGCAAATTACTTTATTATTAATGAATTATCAACTGAATTACCTTTACCCTATGTATACATCATTTCAAAGTCAATAATTTTGAGATACTCCATCTATATACTTTATCTCATATTGAAATACCTTTGTGAAAAAATATGTCTCAAACTCTTATGATCCATAACATAATAAATTTCTCACCAAAGAGGTAATGACGTGAAGTATTCAAAGCATGGGCTACAACAGCTAAATCCAAATCATGTGTTGGGTAGTTCTTATCATGAACTGATAACTTCCATGATCCATAAAAAACAACATGATCTCCTTACATGATAACACATACCAAACTTGATCCCAAAGTATCATAATACACCAAATACCCTTATTCTAATTTCAACAATATCAATATCAGTGATGATGTAAGTAGAACATTAAACTCCTTAAAAGAATTATTTCATTCCTCGTTCTAATGGAATGGAACTTTATTCCTTTTCAAAGTTTTCATTGGTGAAGCTAGTCGTGAAAAATCAGGAACAAATTGTCATTAATTACCAGACAATCCAAGGAAACTACGTATCTCAAAGACATTTTTGGTGGTTTTCAAGAGATAACAACCATGATATTTTTTAGATCCATAGAAACACATCTTTAAGAGATAAAATGTAAAAGTTAATCTACTTCTTGTATCCAAAAAACACACTTTGATAATTTGGCAAACAAACGATGATCTCTCAAGATACACAACACTGTTTCTAAGTGTTTATCATGCTCATCCATTTTCCTTGAATACACCAATATGTCATCCAAAAATAACACCATAAAAGAATCTAGATACCTTTGAAATATTTGATTCATCAATTACATAAAGACTTTTTGTGCATTCTTAATACCAAAAGGCATAACCATGTACTCATAATGGCCATATCTACTCATGAAAGCTGTTTTTGGAATATCCTCCTTCTATACCTATAATTTTTTATATCCAAATCACAATTCAATTTTATAGAAACACGAGTCTCCCATAAATTAATTTAATATATCATTAATGTATGTAAATTAATACTAATTCTTTATCATAACTTAGTTAATATTATGATAATCCATGCACAATTGAACAGTTCTTTCCACATTTTGACAAACAAGACTGGTGTTTCCCATAAATATGTGATAGGCCAAATGAACACTTTTATTTACAGTTCCTCCAAAAAAACTTTTAGTTCCCTTAATTCTATTGGTTCTATTTGATAATATAGAAGGGAAATATTAATTTTCCCTAGAAGGATATCAATCACAAACTCCACTTCTCTTATGGGTGGAAAACTTGAGAAATTTTCATGAAAAACATCCAAAAACTGATCAAAAACTTCTAGAAAACTATTATTCTCAATATATTCTATTGATTATAAATCCATCAATACCAAATAAAATGAGATCATTCCAAATAGTGGTTCCAACAATCCCATTTCACCTTCCTTTACATTCTGGTCTCCTCTAAAGAGATGTTCGATGCTATCCTCAGTCATAAAACTAACCCTTTGGGTATAACAGTTGATGTGGTATTTGAACATTTTCGACCAATCCATACCCAGTTTCATGTCATAGACATCCATCTTAAGAACCTATAAATCCATTATCAACTAATTTCCATCAATAATTATAGATTATTCTGTACACATAAAGTCTCCAAATTCTCTTTGACCAAGAGGAGTTTCAAGTTTCAAACCAGAAAGCATCATCTGAACATTTAAACCCAAAAGATCAACAACACAAGAAGTAATAAATGAACGGGATGCACCCTTATCAAAAAAATATTGGATAAGGGTTTAATTTATAAGATTCATACCTCTCACCATTTATGGTCTAGATTGATCATCCATAATAACTTTCTCATCTCCATATAATTGCTTGCTCATTACACTTTATTTTTTATTTACCTGTTGAGATTGTACTGCATGAGGAGTCATAGTATTCCTAGAATCACTATGGCTAGCATGGTTTTGTTGATGATAATTATTTTTCTACCCTTTTCCCATCGAAGCATACGAGCTCTGTGAAACATGATAAGTGTCCCGAATACCAGACCATGGAGCAATGAGATAATAGCACTCAAGATCCCCCATCTGGTTTCCATTATGGAATTCTCTAGGGGGGTCCATACAATCGCACTTCATGTGATCAAAAGATCCACATTGTAAATATCTTGCTTTACTCTTAGGTTTTGGAGGAAGATTCACATATCTAGTCATCTAATTCTAATTCAATCCACTACCTTGTAAATTGGTGTCCCTCTTCTTCTTCTTGTTCCAATAATTAGAGTTCCTTACATTTCCCATAAGTATCAACATGATTTTTCCACCCATAGTTTTAAGGATTCCCTTTTCTAATCCCATCACTATATTAACCATTTATGACAAATCCGTTATACAAATCTTGGAAATCTTTGAGAAATTTTATTTCCTCATCCCTGATTCAAAAAATGAATTCCTACAAGGATGCATTAGTAGAAACTTTGGGGAAAAATCAGACTAAATTCATAAATTTAACCACATGCTCTATCACCAAGAGATTATCCCTCTTCAAGATGAAAATTCTACCATTATTACAATTATAAATGTATGAGGATATAGTTATTTGTTAAAAATTCTTCAAATTCATCCAATGAAATTAATTGGTCTAATTTATCCTAAACTGCTAAATCCCACCACTAGCATGAAATATCATCTGTCACTATACTCTGAACCAATTTTTGGTACACCTATGGCTCAGGTGCAACCACATTCTCAATAGCTTCTTCCAGTTGGTTTCTTTGATTCCTATCGAGTTCCATTTCTATAAAAAAATAAACACCATAAATATCACTCTCTAGAAACTGAAGACTTAATAATTTCAAATTCAATAACCTCATATATCACAACATTTCTTTCCAAATTTCAAAAGTATTCACATTCAACAATTTTTGAAAATTCCACCATGCTTTTTAAAACCAACCCAATTTTAAAATACCACAACCATGAACCTTTCAGAATATCATGATCTTATCATTGGATAAACCCATGTCAGTGAGACTATAACTCCTCTAAGTCTCACCAAAACTATTATGTACCCAACTCCATAGTAACTTGATGTTAAACATAAATAAGTTAGCTATACATTTTTATGATCTACATTTCAAGTCCATACGATCCTACTCCTTTCTACCATCCCAACTCAAGGACTATACCAGAATGATTTTCAACTCCAAGACCGAAACAACTGATACATAAGGATCAAACAAACTCATACCATTTTCATGTCGAGGACCTAATAATCTGATACCACTTGTAACATCCTGACCCATCTCATTATCTTGAGTCAAGGTGAAATAGCACTTAGCATTAGGTGATATCCCCAAGGCACAAAAGGCTGGAAATAAATGTCAAGGGCATCAATACAATTGGGGAATGATTTTAAATTTTAAAATAAAAACAACCACAAACAAACACACCATAATCGACTAACCACTAAATGATATATGATAATAATGTATAAAACTCAAATTATAACAATCTAAACCACACCATATCAGATTACCAAGTGGAAAAATATACCAAAAATCTCAAAGACTTCAAATACATGAATACACAGCTCCCAACATGCTCCATGTTCCAACTCTACAATACAACCCAAGTATCATAAAGAACAACTAAATAAATATGATAATTTCATTTACCTGTGTCTTGATAAACAATATCTACAAAAGAACCAACTTTCCAAAATAGAGGGTGAGTAATGAAACACAATAGTTTTTTCCCAAAGGAATTCCCTACCCATGTCACTAGGATAGAACATGTTAGCACATTTATATAAATCCATTTATATAAAGCAATGTAAAACCTTTTATCATAATATAAAACAATTTCCATAACAAAAAAAATTTCCCAAACAAAATCAATTTCCAAAGAAAGTAACCAAACAATTATTTAAAACCAATCCACAATTTCCATTTTGGAATAACCATTCCATTCCACATATCCACATATCCAAACTTTCATTCCCATTTTATAGTTCCATACTCATGAGAAATCTATCATAGATCTACCAAGTCATCATAAGGTAACCATATAACAGTTCCCCAATGGCACACACCCCTTTCATAGGATCACATTAATGAAAATGAAGACACGCCAACCAATTATGCCAAACCCATGCCAAAACCAATTTTTCCAAACCATTTCAATAAAACATCATTTTTATTGAAAACCCTTCCAAAAACCATTTTCCATAAATCAAACCAAACAACCAATTTAAAAATAATCATTTTAAAATCATTCATGAGAGCACTTTTCACATCAATTCCACCATTTCAAAAATCCAAAAACCATCACTAAAGAGGGTTTCTACCACGCTTTTCAAATTAAATTCACAATAAATTTCAATAAATTCAAAAAAATTGAAACTAAAATTCTCTTTCCTAATAATAGGAGTCAATACTGAAGCCACCTACCTCATAAATTATGGTGAAAACAAACAATGACACAAATTATTCAAGAAAACCAGGTTGAATATCCAAAAACCAACCTTATATCTCATTACCTAACATAAAAAACATCCAAATATCATCATGATTATCAACAAATATCAAATATTTATACCCAATAGACTAGATCTATGAATAAAAGAGAGGAAAGAATAATAGATCTAAGGAAAACCACAAAAAATGGAGACTTACCAAGAAATTTGGCCTTCAACACACCAAGATTTTTCAATGGATTGAAGGGGAGAGTCTCCATATCCTTTGTAAATAAGAAAAACTAAGTTAGGTTTAAAATAGAGGAAAACATAGTGGTTTAGAGGAAAATATATGTGAGATCCACTTTTTTAGGATCTAAAATTTAACCATGAACTATTAGTCACAGGGTTAAGAAAATCATTTGTTAACTATGAAAATGCCTCTATCCCCAAAATAACAGTTTCTCCTAGGTCTCCACGTAGTTTGGAAAAATTGTGCACTTAACCAGAGCCCAATGCCTCACTTTATATTATTTCTTGTAGGAGTTTCATGATTTTTACAAACCATGCTCAAAACGCGCACCTCCAAAAAAGTCCCAAAAACATTCTAAACGCATTCCAAATCCTCCCAAAATACATAATGAAATGGTAAATTAATTAAAACCATGGGTTTTACATATTCTATATGATCTATGTGTCACACTTATGCATTAACATGATATGATTATGATGGGTGTGCCCCGATAGCACTCCAATGCATTGGGTAATGTTTTAATCTCATGATATTCCATGTTTAGTGTGTGATAAGTAATCTTGAGCACATTATATTATGACATATTGGTGGTTAACCTTGACCTATTTTTATTAATTTATGTCTATAGTTGTTTCTAAATTTCCCATATTTCCTTTATTTCACCATGTTATGTCATGCCTTATTATTCATGTTTCTGATTCTCACCACTTTTATGTTCCATTTAAATTTCTATTATCTAACATGAAATAATATTTTCATGTTATTATTATTTTATATTTCCTTACTAGGTTTTATAGCTCACCCTTTTCTTATGTACTTTCCCAGGTTATTTCATGCAGTTTTAGAGGTCCAATGATTTCTAAGGTAATGTTATAGATGTTTTCAATAATGTTGATGTATCACCTATTTTATGTTGTTATGTAATATACATAATTTCCAAATACACTATAATTATCAATCTTCTAGGTTTTTATGATGTGTAATATTTTTTATTAAATCATGAATTTATGTGTAATAATGACAAGGGTTGTCATAGTTAGAATCAAAATAAAGTTTAGTTATTTTGGGGTTAGGATTTGAAAACATTATAGAAAGATTTAGGGATAACAATAAACATAAGAACACATACCTAAATTTTTATAAAGTATAGGGTAATTAGTTTCCAAGAAAATACATCCCTATCGAGATACTACAATAGGATGTGGATCTAATACAGATGTACCTAAAGGTAAAACTCTAAAACACTACATTGATCTAGACTCGATTGAGAACTGGTGCCTGAAAACAGGCTTTACCGCACACCTAGTTTGAAATTTCTAGGGAATATTCTTTGGTAAATTCACAAGATAATTACAAACCATTATTCAGGGAACAAGAATGATCATAATATTACATGTTAGAAAATAAAAAATGGATAAATTATATTTAAGTCTATATATTCATAAGTTAAGGAAAAAATCATTTATATGTTATCCCTTTAGTGTTATTGGATTCCTATTTATGTGTTTAATATTTTAAAATAAATCATCCCTAATTTTCAATTTGTTCTAGTAAATGGATGGAAATATGAATAACTAAGTCAAAAAACAATGTGATAGGAAATTTGATGATTGTCCAAATGAGATGCCTAATATGACATGAACTCAAGTAATACATATTATGATTATTCCAAAATAGTTATAAAAATCATAATTAGAAATTTAAAAATAGTTAAATGTAAAAAGAAATCAAGTAAGAGGATGTATAAGTCTCAAGGATGTTAAACTATTAAAGAATATAAAAGAAAGAAGATTAAATTTCCTACGTGTCATAAATGTAGAAAGAGGCACCATGGGAAATTACAGAAAGGAACTTGAAGGTGTTTTAATTGTATAAAAATAGGTAATAAAGTCAATATTTTCAATAAAAAATTAATATTATAATATAATGGAATATATTAAATCCTACGACACCCCTTTGTTGTTCAATGTCTTGTGTATAGAGAAAATGGTCTTTATCCCAGTCAATTCCCTAATCCAAGAGTTGAATCCTAGACTAAAGAAGGACATATTCTATGAAAATCATTAAAGTGTAAGGATTAAAGTGTTTATGTATTGGTATTTGATAGTTATTTTGTAGAATTAGTATATCAATGAAATCCTGGATATATGAATCTTGAAAAATCTATGGATTGTTCCATATTTGTTTTAAGGACTTGAAATATATAGAGGATGGTACCAATAACATATAAAAGTGATTTAGTGATAAAGTGATATTTTGAGGGATTGATAACCCTTAATATGTGTTTAATGTTGGGATAAACCTAAGGAGTATTATGATGATATTTCTAAGGATAATCTTATTCTTAAAATCATTGATAAAACTTTTAGATATTTATGTGATGGAAGTTTAGTATAGTATTTTGGGAAACATATCACACTATATTTTTTTTATTTTGAGGTGATTAATGATATTTAGGGAGATGTTTTATTTTCTTAAGGTATATATACCCATTATAATTATTTTATAAAAATTATATTATGTTTTTGGAGGTGTAATATTAAGGGTACACTACTAGAAAACTACCCAATACCCATGGTTTAGAACTGTGGGTATAGCTCCTAAATGTAACACCCTGACCCCTCTAGACTGGATCTAGTGCATTACTTATTATATTGGAAAGGTTAGGAGGAATTAAATCTCAAAGTAATGAACAATTTAGTAGTCTTTAATAAACTAGATACATAGATGTAACTCAAATTACATTGGAAAAGGTTACAAAATACAAAACATAACAAAAACTAAAAAATGCATCCACCTAAACTCAATAAATGATCTCTTATTCATCACCTGTTGAAGGTAAAAAAAATTAAAGGGGTGATATCAAATGCTCAGTAAGGTTTAAAAATAGCGGAATCATGAATAAATAATAACTGAATCATAAAAAATTTGACATATTCAATATGGCATGGTGAATAAATGAAAAACTCATGCCATTAATAAACTAAGAATGAAACCGCAACCATAGATTTTTTCATAGTGAAAAACTCATGGATAATAATAATTAATAATGAAAAAATATAATTATTATTAATTGGAAATCATGTATCTATCACATGATACCATAATATAGTTAAAATGGTTTAGTTCTACTACTTGAAACCCACCTGATTTTTGGAAACAAACACGAAGGGTTTTTCGCCAACTGATTTGTCTCATGAGACCTACAGATGCATCGAGGGGCTATATAGGGCCCCAAACTCTACTGAAATTCCAAATAATTATTTATACATATATTTAATATAAGTTCAATATTCCTTCTCAATATCCGTATAGAGTAGAGAATACGAATTCATCAATATTTCCTTAGTAAAAACAACTTTCCAAATTAACACCATATGTGAAATGGTATATGGCTTAAAGGATATAGTAATATCCATGCTATAAGAAAATGGATACTTAACAGAATTATAATTTAAAATTAAATATGGTCTCAAATGGGAAGTAGATACACCACATAAGAAATATTAGGTGCACAATACTAAGTAGGTCTCAATGAAATAGAAATTCAGACAAAGTAACCTACCATATTATAATCAATTGAATCATATGAACAAAAGTCGATAATCACTAAATGAATCACATAATACCATGAATATAAAAAAATCAGGATATTATATATCATATGGCAGCACACATATACCACATACAAGAAATAAGTGGTGAACAATGGAAATCTCATAGAATTAAAAGTGAGATAAGAAATCCCTTACCTTATGATCGAGTGTGTTATTTTTTTTAATAACCCGAATAATAAAATTTATCTTCATTAATTAATAAATCTATAACCTACTATACATTTAATTGATTTATAATAACATTATTAGGTTCATTCATGGCCCTTTTTATGGGTTTAAGAGGATCAATTTTATTGTTTTGGAAGTATTTTCTTCCTTGGTTTTCATGATTTGTTTACTTGTATTCATGAATAGAGGTTTCTTTGAAATGTTTTTAAACATCCAGAATTGTTAATATATATTATTAGTGACATTAAAGAGATATAAATTATCTTATAATTATTCTGGGTTATATACTTTAGGATGAATCATTACTTAAAAGTTATTGATAAACGCTTGGATTTAGCTTGGCGGTTTTGTGCACAATGAATTTGTTTTGTATTATTATTACATATTATGAGTGAGTAGGTATTAAAGAACATTAATGAGATAAATAAATATATTCTGATCTGGTTCAACCATAAAAATTATTTCATTACTAGAATTGAAGATGGTAACAAAAATTGAGAACTCGTCGTCCTTGAATGTGATAAATTAACACATCTCAGACGATGTTTTCATTTTTTACTATAAGAGGAGGGGGAAAGATAGATGATGATGAAATATTACATTAGAATAATATAATTAAAGTTCATGAAAGGTAATATAATTATCATAGAATTTTATGAGGGAAGATGAGGAAATAAGTATAAAAAAATGAACTCAAAATAGAAGAAAAATTGAGAACTCTCTCACGAAAATTCGGCAGCCTAATGACGTCACTTAAATTTTCATAAAATAGTTTTATGAAAGAAATGGGTTATCTCACCACTCATAAATAATATGGTCAGTAAGGGGAATATTTAATGACATATCCCAACGAAATACAATTGAAAATAAAAGATAAAACATAAATGAAAGCTTTAAGAAAAGAGAAGGGTTGTTGATTCTCTTGCCTTGTATAGTAACTCCCAAAACATGAAGGTTTGGACCTTGAGGGTTTAAGGACACCTTTTTAGGACTCCTAGGGAGGTAATAATACCATATATTTGAGGGTAATGAGTTTTTAATGAAATAAAATGAAGGGGGTGAGTGGGTATTTATAGTAATTAAGAGGGAGTTTTTTATTAATTAAAAAGGACACCTCTTTAGTGGTTTTTGCAAAACCATGGGCTTGCCCAAGGTTTTAGCCACTTGGGATAACTCATGTCATATTTTGATATACATAAGTATACCATCCTTTTATATTTAATTATTACATCATTATGATGTCATTAAACTACTGAAAACTCAAAACTGTATTTTTACTATTCACAAAAATTCAAGTATTTTAGAAAAATAACAAAAATTCACCCTAACCATTTTTAGATGTGTAGAATTAAAAAATGAACTCCATTTTTTGAAAATAATTTTCAATGTATTTTTAATTTAATTTTTAAATAAAATCATAGTTAATTTAAAAAATAACAATTTTAAAGGTATAATTAGTTCTATATCACATTGAAAAATTAATTAAGATCTCATTATCTTATTACCTCAAGAAAATAAAATATTATCATTATTTACTATTTATAAGGGTCATATTACTATTCATATTACTATTCATAAGGGTATATTACTATTCATCAAAAAATCAAGTTGGTTCTATGAGACTCCAAATGACTTACTGGTCACAACTCTAGATAACCGTTTTTCAAAATTAAAAACATAGAAGTGGAAAATTTATGTTTAATGGATAGATTATAACATTATCTTATAATCCTTTGTTTCATAAAAGACTTAGTTCTTCATGAAATATGGGTTATATAATGAATAAAAATTATTTAAGAGGAACATACCATAAAATGTTTGGGGTGTTATATTATTCCATCTTTCAGAAATTTTGTCCTTGAAATTTTATGTATAAAGCCCACCAAAAAGATGTGGGTAGTTATTCTTCCTAACATCCTTAGGTTTCCATGGTGCTTCCTCCATATTCTAGTTTTTCCAAAGAACCTTTACTAGATGAGTCATTCGGTATCTCAATACCTGCTCCCTTGTGTCAAGGATCATGATAGGCTCTTCACAATATGACAAATCAGGTTCCAGTTATATTTCTTCATAGGTGAGTACATGCATTGGGTATGGCATGTATTTCTTCAATAATGACATAAAGAGCACATAATGGACTTTGGAGAGACTTGGAGGAATTTCTAAATAGTAAGCTACAGCTCTAATTCTTTCCATAATTTCAAATGGTCCGATGTACCTGGGGCTTAGTTTCCCTTTCTTATCGAACCTTAAGAAACCCTTCCATGGATATACTTTTAGAAAGACATGATCTTCCACTTGGAATTCCAAATCCTTTCACTGATTGTCAGCATAAATCTTTTTCCTACTTTGTAATGCTTTAATATGGTCTTGGATTGTCTTCACCTTTTTTGTGGTCTCTTCAATAAGTTCTGGGCCTATAAGTTTCCTCTCACCAACTTCTTCCCAACAAGTTGTAGTTCGACATCTCTTTCCATATAATGTTTCATATTAATCCATTTGAATACTAGAATAGAAACTATTATTGTAGAAAAATTTAACCAAAGGAAATTATTGATCCCACATACCTTGGAAGTCAAGAGAGAATGACCTCAACATGTCTTCTAAAGTTTGAATAGTCCCTTCAGACTATCCGTCGATTTGGGGGTGATAAGAAGTACTCATATGAAGCTCAGTATTCAAATCCTTCTGGAGACTTTTCCAAAATTTTGATGTAAATAGGGGATCTCGATCAGACACAATTGATATAGGTACACTATGAAGTCTTACAAATTCATTAATATAAAGTCTTTCCAGGAATTCAAGTGGTAAATACTCTATTATAGGAAGAAAATGTGCTGATTTAGTGAGACGATCAACAATTACCCATATTACGTCATTCCTTCTAGGTGTCCTCAGTATTCCAGTGATAAAATCCATCGTAATGTTATCCTACTTACACATAGGAATAGGTAGAGGTTGCATCATTCCTCTAGGATATTTTCTCTCTTCCTTCACTTGTTGACAAACTAGACACCTTTACAGATAGTCAATAATTTCCCACTTCATATTATCCCACCAAAAATATTCATTCGGATCCCTATACATCTTTGTGCTACCTGGGTTTATAGATAAAATTGAGCTATGAGCATTGTCTAATAGTTCCCTTTTTAGCTTAGGTACTGATGGAATGCATAACCTGTTCCCAAACTTCAGAATTCCTTCCTTATACACGAAGTCTTCCAATCTCCCATCCTTAACAACAATAATTTTCTTGTGTAGATTTTCATCATCAGATTGAGAGATTTTTATCTTCTTTAGTAAATATGGTTGAACAATCATTTGAAAGTGGAAAGATGTTTCCAATTCCTTAAAAATTACCATATCTATATTTATTAGATCCATGAATATAAGATATCTCTCAATCCTCATTTGAGTTAGAAGTCTATGATCTTTCCTGCTTAATGCATCTACCACCATATTTTCCTTTCTTGGGTGGTAGTTTATTGAACAATCGTAATCTTTTAGTAACTCAAGCCATCTCATTTTCTTCATGTTGAGTTCTTTTTGTGTGAAAATGTATTTAAAACTCTTGTGATATATGTATATCTTACATTTTTTACTATAAAGATAATGTCTCCATATTTTCAAAGCAAAAATTATAGCTACTAACTCAAGATCATGTGTTGGATAATTTTTATCAAGAGTCTTCAACTGCCTTGATACATAAGAAATAAATTTACCATTTTGCATAAGGATGCAACCCAACCCATTCTTTGATGCATCACTGTACATTACAAATCCATCACTTCCATATGGAAGAGTCAAAATTGGAGCATTGACCAATCTTATTTTCAATTCTTCGAAGCATTTTGTACATTCTTTTGTCCACACAAACTTAACTCCTTTATGTGTGAGCTTGGTTAGTGGGTTAGCCAGTCAGAAAAAATTCTGAATGAAATGCCGATAGTAACCTGCTAAGACAATAAAACTGTGTGCCTTGATTATGTTTGTTGGAATGGGCCAATCTTGGATTGCCTTTTTATTTAAAGGATCGGCTAGGATTCCATCCTTAGAGACAATATGTCCTAAAAAATAAACTGATTGAATCCAGAATTTTCACTTGCTAAACTTCCCATATAATTAATTTCTTCTAAGATTTTTCAGAATAATCCGAAAGTGATCTTCATGGTCTTCATAGATTTTTGAGTATACTAGGATATCATTGATGAATACCAAAACAAAGTTATCAACATATTCCTTGAAAACTCTATTTATTAAATCCATGAAAACATAGGGTTCATTAGTCAGTCCAAAAGGCATCATTGTAAACTCATAATGCCAATACCTGGTTCGAAATTCTATCTTAGAAATATCTTCCTTCCTCACACGCAGTTGATGATATCCAGATTGAAGGTCAATCTTCAAAAAGTATTAAGATCCATGATTTTGATCAAATAAATCATTAATACAAGGCAAAGGATACTTATTCTATATTTTAATAGCATTGATTTCCCTGTAATTAGTGCATAGCCTCATGGATTCATCTTTCTTCTTGACAAACAAGACTGGGGCTCCCCATGAATAAACACTAGTTCAAATAAATCCATTTTCACTAAACTCCTATAGTTATTTATTTATCTCTACTAACTCCATAGTGCATATTCTATAGGGGGTCTTTGATATAGGTCTTGAACCAGGAATTAAGTCAATGGAAAACTTAATTTTCTGCTCTGGAGGATGTTCAGGTAAATCCTATGGAAACAAATCAATGTATTCTTGCAATATATGCACATACTTAATTTGAAGATTTATTTCCTCACCCATAGATATTGGGTTCTCTTCTTCTCCAAGAATTCAATTCAATAGAGCTATTGGGGGTGGGTCTAGATAAGAATCAGATGGAGAGGCTTCTGCTCTAAAGATAAGAGATTCTACACCATTTTTAAAAACTATAACTTCTTTTTTCTTGCAATAAATCTTCACATAATAGTTTGATAGCAAATTCATACTGATAATTATATCAAATTCAGTCATTGGTATGATAACAAGGTTAGAAAATAAATCACGTTTATGTGTCACGAGGGGGACTAGTTGTCATGGCTTTGTTGTAATTATGCATCCCCTATGAATTTTGACTAACAACTCCTTTATTAAATCAAAATGGACTTGTCTAATTTTCTTGGAAAATTAGGATGATATAAATGAATGCGAGGATCTAGAATCAAATAATTTGTTGGATAATTTTGAGGAAACAATTAAAGTAGTTACCACCACATCATTAGGAACTTCAACCTCTGCGGTTGTAATTTCATAAGTTCTCCCTTTATCTCTTGGCCTTTTCTGAGGAAAGTTTCCTTGGTGCTTAGGACACTCATTTTCATAGTGTCCCATATCTCTACAATTTTAGCATTGAAAAATCATCAAATTGTTTCTTCCCCTTGCATTCATTATATATATTCCCATTTCCTCCACACTTAGATCAGACTCCCAGACCTTTTAAGAATTTCTCGAGATGATTCTTTCCACAGTTCTCGTATAATGGGAATTTATTTGTTCCCTTGTTATTCTTTAGCACTTCACCTTTCCCTTGGTTATCAGAGTACCTATTCTTATCTTCATTTCCCTTAAAGAAATTTTATCTATCAAATTCCTTCTCTGTTTTGATGGCACTTGATAAAATTTCATCATATGATGAAAATTTTTGAGAAGCCAGTGCCCTTTGAAGACTTGTCTTAAGACATTAAAAGAAATGATCAATCTTTTCTGCCATGTTGCGTACGAAATCTATGGTATACCTAGCTATCATTGTAAAGGTAGATTCATACTATGCAACACTATCTTCTTCTCTTTGATTTAAGACAAGGAATTTCCTCTTCATTTCAGTTCGTTGCTCATGAGGGAAGTATTTTTCAAAGAATATTTCCATAAAAGTTTTACATTCCATATCTTCTATTTCTTCTTCCTCCATGGTATTTTGAATCAAGGACCACCATTGATCAGCTTCTCCCTTGAGACAATATACCACCAGTACTACCTTATCATTTTCATTTCATCTTAATGCCATGAATATCTTTTCAAGGGACTTGATCCATTTTTCAGCAATCATTGGATTAGTAGTCCCACTGAAATATGGGGGCTTCTTCCCCATGAAACAATCCAACATAGGTGTGAAATGGTTATTCGTTACAACCTGAGTAAGTTGTCTTAATATAGTCATGATATGATCTGCTCCAACATTGATTGTGTTGACTTGCTCAGTGGGGAGATCCCTACATTGCCCATGAGAATTGACACCCCTTCTTCTATTAGACGCCATTTCTAAATAATGGCACACACTATATTAGGGTATGAATCATAATGTATAATCTTAACTTAACAAATTACATATCATAAATTGAGATCCTACACATGGCTAATCTCATAATCAGAAAAATGGTTTCTTTGAGGATTAATTTACATTTCAATCCTTCATAATGTCTTGTAAAGAAAATATGAATTATCTAAAAAATATCCCCTGAGAGTGTCGTAACCAAGAGTGTAGCAAGGCCTATTGTTGTGTACCAGGATACCCCAGGTAAAGCCCAAAACTCCTTGTCAGAGCTTTCACTCCAAGGTACATCTGCGCCAGAGCCACCTCTACTTACTCATATCTAGACAGGGATGTATTTTCTAGAAAGATTCACATAATCTATACCTTAACGAAATATCAGGATGTTATTGTATGTTTATCCTCAAATACTACCTTAGGGATTTGTTCTCTACTTTACATTTCCTACTCTAGTTTCTAAGTTTTCTACTAAACTTCCTCTGATACCAACTGTAACAACCTGACCCCTCTAGAACAAAGCCGGTGCATTACTTATTATAATAGCATGGTTAAAAAGAATGAAATCCTAAAGGAACAAACAGTTTAGTAGTCTTGAATAAACAAGATACATAGATGTAACTCAAATTATATTGGAAAAGGTTACAAAATACAAAACATAACAAAAACTAAAAAATTCATCCATAGAAACGCAATAAATGATCTCCTCTTCATCACCTGTTGAAGGTAAAAAAATGAAAGGGGTGAGATTAAACGCTAAATAGGGGTTAAAAATAGTGCAATCATGAATCAATAATAACTGAATCATAAATAATTTTACATAGTCAATATGGGATGGTGAATAAATGAAAAACTCATGCCATTAATAAACTGAGAATGGAACTGCAACCATAGATTTTTTCATAGTGAAAACCTCATGGAAAGTAAAAATTAATCATAAATAAATAGAATTATTATTAATTCGATTTCATGTATTTGGAACATGATACCATAATACCATTAAAACAGTTTACCTCTATGGGTAGAAACCCGTCTGATTTTTGGAAACAAACTTGAAGGGCTTGTCACCAACTGCTTTGTCTCATGAGACCTACCGATGCATCAAGGGGATATAGAGAGCCACAACCACCACTGCAAGTCCAAATAATTATTTATACATAGATCTAATACATGTTCAATCTGACTTCTCAATATCTGTATAGTGTAGAGAATATAGATTCATCAATATTTCCATAGTTAAAACAACTTTCCAAATTAACACCGTATTTGAAATGGTATACGGCTTAAGGAAACAGTATTTTCCATGCTACAAGAAAATGGATATTTACCATAATTATAATTTAAAATAAAATATGATCTCAAATGGGCCATATATATACCACATTAGAAATATTAGGTGCACAATACCAAGTAGGTCTCAATGAAATGGAAATTCAGACAAAGTCACCTACTATATTGTAATCAATTGAATCGTATGAACAAAAGTAAATAATAACTAAATGAATCACATAATACCATGAATATAAAGATAATAATTATATTATATATATTATGGAAGCACACATATACCACATAAAAGAAATAAGTGGAAAACAATGGAA
Source organism: Viscum album (assembly GCA_963277665.1). Classification (NCBI taxonomy): domain Eukaryota; kingdom Viridiplantae; phylum Streptophyta; class Magnoliopsida; order Santalales; family Viscaceae; genus Viscum; species Viscum album. The sequence goes on from OY728137.1 coordinate 349,602,295, forward strand.
ATCTCAAAGAATTAAAAGTGGGATAAGAAACCTCATACCTTATGATCGAGTGTGTTCTTCATTTGTTTTAATGAGCTGAATAATAAAATTTAACTTCATTAATTAATAATTACATAACCTACTATACATGTAATTGATTTATTATAACCTTATTAGGTTCACTCATGGCCCTTTTTATGGGTTAAAGAGGATCAATTTTATTGTTTTGGAAGCATTTTCTTCCTTGGTTTTCCTAATTCGTTTAAATGTATTCATGAATGGAAGTTTGTTTGAAATGTGGTTAAACATACAAAATAATTAATATATATTATTATATAAATTCAAGATATATAAATGATATTATAATGATTTTGGGTTATATACTTGAGGATGAATCATTAGTTAAAAGTTATTGATAAACGCTTGGATTTAGCTTGGCGATTTTGTGCACAATAAACTTGTTTTGTATTATTATTCCATAATATAAGTGTGTAGGGATTCTACAACATTAATGAGATTAAATAAATTTATTATGATATGGTTCAACCATAAAAATGGTTTCATGACCAGAATTTAATATGGTAATGAAAATTGAGAACTCGTCATCCATGAATGTGATAAATTAACACATCTCAGACGATGTTTTCATTTTTTAGTATAAGAGGAGGGGGAAAGAGAGATGATGATGAAATATTACTTTAGAATAATATAATTCCAGTTCATGTAAGGTACTGGAATTATCATAGAACTTTTATGAGGGAAGATGTGGAAAGAAGTATAAAAGAAATGAACTCAAAATATAAGAAAAATTGAGAAATCTCTCACAAAAATTCAGCAGCCTAATGTCGTCACTTAAAATTTCATAAAATAGTTTGATGAGAGAAGGGTGTATTTCATCACTCATAAATAATATGGGAAGTTAGGGTAATATGGAATTACATATCCCACCATAATCCAATTGAAAATAAAATAGAAAATATAAATGAAATCCTTAAGAAAAGAGAAGGGCGGTTGATTCTATTACCATGTAGACTAACTCCAAAAACATGAATGTTAGGACTTTGAGGGTTTTAGGATACCTTGGGAGGACTCCTGGTGAGGTAATAATACCATATATTCTAGGATAATGAGTTTTTAATGAAAGAAAACTAAGGGGGTGAGTGGGTATTTATAGTAATTAAGATGGAGTTTTTTATTAATTAAAAAAGACACCTCATTAGTGGTTTTTGAAAAACCATGGGATTACCCATGGTATTTTCCCATGGTTTTAGCCACATGGGACCCCTAATGTCATAGGATACTATAAACAAGTCTACCATCTTTTTATATTTAATTATTACATCATTATGATGTCATTAAGCTACAAAAAAACTCAAAATTGTATTTTTACTTTTCACGAAAAATTAAAGTATTTTAAAAAAATCCCAAATATTCACCCTAACCATTTTTTGATGTGTAGAATTAAAAAATGAAATACATTTTTTGAAAATAATTTTCTAAGTATTTTTAATTTAAATTTTAAATAAAATCATAGTTAATTCAAAAAAATAACAATTTTAAAGGTATAATGAGTTCTATATCACATTGAAAAATTAATTAAGATATCATTATCTTATTACCTTAAGAAAATAAAATATTATCATTATTTACTACTTATAAGGGCCATATTACTATTCATATCACTATTCAAAATTTTATGTTACTATTCATCAAAAAATCAAGTTGGTTCTATCAGACTCCAAATGACTTACTGGTCACAACTCTAGATAACCGTTTTTTTGAAATTCAAAACATAGAAGTTGAAAATTTATGTTTAATGGATAGATAATAACTTTCTCCTATAATCTTTTGTTTAAAACAAGACTTAGTGATTCATATAATATATGTTATCTAATGAATAGAAATTATTTAAGAGGAACATACCATAAAATGTTTAGGTGTTATACTAAAATTGTGGGTATAGGTTATACCCATGGTTTTAGGAAATATGGCCTTGGGAGCTATCGGTATAGAGCTATACCCATAGTTTCTATAGAAACTATGGGTATATACATTAATGATTTTATCATACCCATGGTTTTTAAAAACTGTGGGGATATATTTTCCTAACATAAAACATATACCCACAGTTCTCCAAACCATGGGTATAGGTAGATTTCCCCATTTGTCAGCAGCAAAACTTTTAGATCCAAGACCTATAAATAAAATAAAAAACATTTTACATATTCAATGTAATAAAAATATTGTATATTTAGAATTCAACCAACTACTTGTAATAATTTTCAAACCATTTATAATATTATAATATACATATGAATTCATATGACCAATCAATCAAGTCATTAAACAACATCCTCATGTCTCTTTACTGCAACATAAAAAACTAATGGGATCAATATCTCCCCCATTGAAAAAATACTCAACCTCATCACCATTAGCAACATCCTCATCACCAATAACATCATCTGAAGCATCATTATCATTATAATAATCATCATTTTCACCACCATAAGCTAAACCACCACTAGAACCCTCATTGGAATCACTCGAACCACCATTTAAGGAGTGAATTGATTCCATATATGAATCAATAGTAGTAGCAAAATATTAATGGAGTGATTGAATTTTAACTGACATAGAATTTAGGAAGTATTGGCTGATCAGTTTACTTCTTTCACACTCTTGAAAAGGTATTTTTTGGCCTCAACTAATTCTATATGAGTTATTTGTTGTCACGAACCAAATCTGGTCGCCGCCAAGATCGACACCAAACCCAGCCCATGACAAGGCCCGAAGGGCGTTCCCGATCCCCACGGGCTGGCACAAGTGCCCGGGTATCATATAATGATAATTGGGAACGATTTACCTGATTCTATAAACATTAAACAACAAAAAAACTCAACAAAACAAATCTGGATTTTTCAACTAAAACCATCTTTTACAAAATTTCTGAACTGAATTACATAAGTTAAAACTACATTTAAAGACCATTACAAAGGTAAAAAAACAAATAAGGACAGCCCAAGAACCCTTTTTTCAAGGGGCACCACCCTTATGTTATCTCCACAAGACTTCACTACCAAGGACCTGCTAGAAACCCGAACCACTGGAACAAAAAAACTGTACCCAACCTGCGACAACAAAAATAACCAAGTCTACTTACACCCAAGGGTGTAAGTAGGGTGTGAGCCAAAGCCCAATAGGATACCACCACTAATAGATTCCATGTGATAAACATTTAATGGCAAAAAGCATGCATGTTTTCAAAGACATGAGATGCTAGTTAACATTTCTAAAAGATGCAACATTAAATAAAAACAATTTTTAGGTGGGATAATTTAAAGAATAAAAACATTTAAAATAAATACCATAGCTACTGAATTTTCCAGCCTCTCATACCGTATACCGACGGTAATAACAAAGTATCCAGTGAGCACAAGCAATGGGAAATAACCCCTAGGCACTAGCTAGCTGTGGGTCCCAGGTACCTCGTATCTCGGTGAAGGTAACCATCACAAATATCCATTCTCGTGCACGAGCCACTAGTAGGGAACATACCCATAACCTAGTGGTCCCCAATAATCATCATCATAGTTTAGTTAGAGTTGTAAGCGTAAATCTTGCTAAGTGAAACTGAGGCCAAACCTCACAGATTCCCTAGCATACTAGTACACGTCCACCCACCTAGATACCCGGGTTTTCCCTTTGTGCTCAAACAAGTTCAGCAATCCAAGAAGTATAGTTTTCACATGAAAATATCACTTCCACATCACAAATTAACCAAACATCCCCATGTACATCACACAAGTCAAAAATTCCACTTTTCATTCAAATGAATTTTGAAATCAAACTCACTCCAAATTGCCTACAACACTTTTCAAGTTTCTTTAACACTTCCACAAATCCATTAAACAATTTTATAAAACCATTACAAGATATTCAACTCACATAACATCCCACACAAATGTCACACAATAACATTCTCACCTTCACAATTCATTTTATAAATAAACTCACATGAAATATCCCACACCCGTGTTTCGCACACAAAACACAATTTAGTAAAACATTTCGACAATTTATAAAAAAAAATTATAAAAATGTTCAACATCTCAAATCACCACTTTACCATTAAAAAACCCACATTAGGTGAACACACTCACCCAAACAGTACATATACACCCTTTCCCAACTTTGTTTAACCAAATAAAACATTGGCAATTTTTATAAAACAAACCCAAGAGGTATAACCATTGTTTGCACACTAAACCCATTTCAAAACCCTTATTTAAAAGCAAAATCATACCAATACCAATCCAAAACAGAATTTTTCAGCCCTAAAACAATTATTAAACCACCCCCAAATGTTATAAAAATACATCAAATAATACCACAAAGATACACATGAAAAACACACGTTTTCATAAATCACCTTCAAGAAGTACAACATGTTTTTACTCCTTAAACTCATAAAAAAACCTACATTCAATGTCAACATGACAATAAGGAATTAACAAACCAGAATTGGCATCCCCTTTCAAGACTAATAAATCACTTTCATATGTTATAAACTAAACCCAAACATTACCCCAAGAGTCACACATGAAAAGTACCCAATTTCAAGCTATAATGCAACTAAAAATTAAATGTTCAACCAAATCCATCAAAACTGTTTTCACAGCACATAAAACAGATTATAAACATGCTAAATTAATAATCCATGAAAGCTAACTCATCATAAAATGGATACACATGGAATCACCTACCTTTTGAGTCGAAATCCTCAAAACTTGGTGTGAAACCTTAAGCGCACCACCGCCGCACCACAAGGAATATAAATCCATACCTAGACCACCAAAAATTTACCCAAAATATACCAAATCAGACCTTAGGATCGAACCCTAACTTCTGGACATTTTAGAATATAATGAAAGAGGGAGGAAACCCTAAGGAGAATGAAGAATTGAATAGAGAAACTCTTACTCAAAACAATCATGAATAAAACGACCCAAAATCCACCAGATTCTGAATCTGAAAACATCCAACCATTCAAGGGATGTTCGAACAAGGATTATGAGACCATGTAGGAATTTTAATGGGGAAAAAAGAGTGAGAATTGAAGTATTTATGAAGGAAACAAATTACCTTTATTAATCTTCCCGAAATATGAGTGCTTTAGAAGTTTCGACCTAAACCGCGATGAAACTGAGCTTCAAAGAGGGTGGGAGGATATGGGACGCGCGGATGGGTTCAAGGGGAGTGTTTGGGGCTTGGAATCACCGAAAAAACCTTAATATTGTATAAGTTATTAATTAAACAAAATTTATTTTTAAAACTGGAATTGGGCTTTCCGGCAGGCCCAATCCCTTAAATAAAAACCCATATACAACTTGTTTATGGTTTTCTAAAGGCTCCAAACTACAATGGTGGTGTTTCTATATCAGGGTAGACCATTTAGGAACTTGAATGGGTGAAAAATATTAAAAATTGAAAAAGTTATAAAAGAAACAAAATTTATTTTTAAATCTGGAATTGGGCTCACGGTTTGGCCCAATTCATGAAAACTCACCCATTCCACCATAAAAGCTTGACAAACCCCAAAAACAAATCATAAATGAAAAATAAATGAAATTTAAATTTAAAATAAGTCATGTATGTGACAATTCTCCCCACCATGAAAACTTTCCGTCCCCGGAAAGTGACCACAAGGCCAGATACCAAAACCATGCCCAACAGATAAACTAAGATGTAATTCTTTGCCAAGCTTTTCCCCCAAGGGTCAAAACACATCCAGTGATCAATTAAGGAATGATTAATCTCACAACCCAAACTTACACCACATTACTGAAATGATCAATCACATTCATACATTATCCCAAAATGAAACTCCTCGAACGCTATCCGAACAAGACTCAAGCAATTCACCCAAACGAACAACAACTTCAAACAAGGTTACACATACCTTGCTACAACTAAACCATTGGGCACTCTCCAATCTCAATGGTTACCCAAAGAAGATTTAGGTAGCTTGATATATCTGAATGAGACTACCTACCAACAATCCTTGACCTTGGATAAGAATAAGTTATTGGTACGGGGAAAAAAAATAGGCTCCCCAGCATAAGAACCAACAATCTTAATCGACCAGCATGGGCCGGTACAGAAAGACCCCAAAATATAAAGTGTTGGGACGACCACATGGTGAGTCTTCACGGTTTGGGAAACCATGAACCAACAGTGGAGATTCTTCTATCTACATGGTTTTTTTTTGTTCATGGTTAGACTAACCATGTGAAAACCGCATGCTCAACTTTTCAAGCCAAATTTCCAACCATTCTTCAAAGACTCAATGGAAACCAAATGGGGAGGGAATAACATTGTGTGATGACATGGGTACAAAACCCTCCACCAATTTCCACGGAACGGGAACAACAGAAGAAATATGATGACACCATAGGTTTAAACTCTTTTTATCTTTCATACTGAGGATAGGACTTTGTACAAGGGTTTAAATGACACTGGGGTTTCCCCTGACTACGCGCCAGCTTCTCTCCGGGACCTATGGCTGGAGCTCAAAATATTGAAGCATCTTCGGCCACGCAGTTTGGCTGTTGAAACCCCTATGTGGAACTTCTTCTTTCGGTGCCACAAACAACTACACTGCATACCCTGATGGGTTCATAAAGACATAACACACTCCATAACTCACTTTACCAAAACCAGACATTTAACTGAAACAAGGGATCAGAATAAGCACACACATCACACCTTGTTTCTTTGGCTGAGAAACAACAGAAGGGCAGTACACGTATAAACATTGTCCTCTAAGGTAGAGGATTTGATGTTTTTCCCAAGGGATACATACTCCCAACATAACATAGAACCTAAGAGGATAGTGTGACCTTGACCTTTATAGTCAAAAGATCACACAACATCACAATGCGTCACCGAACATGACCCTTGTGATTGATAGAAACAATACATGGAACATGACCATATTCCAAGTCCCTAAACAACAGACAAGTCCAAAAAGTGGACACAATATCCTATCAGGACCAAAATCTCAAAATTGGTGGTTTAATAATAACTCTTGCTTCAAGGAAACTATTAAGAACCCAGAGGCCCTCTTAGACACCATCATGACACTCATCCACACTAACAACCAAAGAACACTTCCACCTTCGATGAATCATGAAACTTAAGAAACCAAGGCCTCTTTCAACCTTCCACAAGAACTATCCAACTACAAGAGGATCTACAAATCAACTAAATGAATGGTTGTAGACTCAATCAACAATGATCTATAAAATATTCCTTATATTGATCAACTGGAGGATTTTCCAATGGAGAAACAATACGGGTTGCACTTCAGTTCTGCACTAACCCTAAATGGGGGCATACCTTATCCAATGGGAGAACCCAAGGAACCAACCAAGATGGTTCATTGGTCAAAATATACCACAAACTAGATCCAAACACATGAAGGGAACCATCATAAAGGCGCCCCAAAACATTTTTCAAAAGAGACCACTAATTGTCCCTATAACACAACTTACTGACCAAACCCAAACCCAAAACACAGTTCAAACAGGAGGGGTTCTTGGACTCAAAACATCCCACAACATCAACATTTTCCAAAAAAACATAATATAAACCATTCCATACAATTAATCAAGTCTTCATGTTTCTCTTTAAAAACAGTTCTTAAAAAACAAATGGTTCAGCGGTTAGCACATCCACCAATGGTACCCCATGGGCCTTACACATGCATGTTTCTGTGCCACACTGGGCACCCTCCTCGTATCCATCTCGACACTCATCCAGTCCTTTCATCAACCATCCATCTTCCCATATAACCCCATGCATGTGGTTGCTCACGAAAATACCAAAGGTTAAAACAAAAATTTGTTCCACTTTTCAAAACCAAAACGGTCAACCAACACATCCTTTTTCCTCAAAACCGCTAACCACGAGATCAAAATCCCAACTCACATCTTAAAAAAATTTCAGAAAGTCACAACCATTTAGAAAATAACTCACTTTCAAGATATTCACATCAATTTCAAAACATCTCATCCCATTAAAGCACACTCTGATTGTTTAGAAAACTCTATTGGAAACACTTTTCAAAACCAACTTCAATATAGTTCCCGCTTTCAAAGAGGTGTGAGCACACCATTTTATGTTTCAAAACAATTCTGAAAATTCAGTTCTTCCATTTCATAAACCCAACCATTCCCTCTTTATTTGAAAATCATTTCATAAAAACTTTACGCTTCTTCAAACCAAGTCACCTTAAAACCAAAATGCCAAGATTTCAAAACTAAAGAACACCAGACAATGCAAGAGGAAACTAGTTTCAGTGGGTGACTTGGACATATGGTTGGCGGCCAGATTCCAATCACTTCACTGTCACAGAGAGTGTTCTAGGGAATATCCCCGGCTCCAAATGGCTTGCCAGACCCTGCGAGCTCATTGAGACCATTAACCCAACTCTCTTTTCATTTCCCCTAATCATCATCAAACCAAGAAAACCCAAAGACATAGACAAATCCCAACTTCCCCTGGCGACTTGAATCCTGAAATGAGGTGTGGTGATCAAGCACACTACCCATAACTAGAATTCCATGTCCCAACAATCATAACTCTAGACTATGTTGACTATTTCCCAAATAACATGACTCAAATGGAGCGAACCTCCTTTGATACCATTTTGTCACGAACCAAATCTGGTCGCCGCCAAGATCGACACCAAACCCAGCCCATGACAAGGCCCGAAGGGCGTTCCTGATCCCCACGGGCTGGCACAAGTGCCCGGGTATCATATAATGATAATTGGGAACGATTTACCCGATTCTATAAACATTAAACAACAAAAAAACTCAATAAAACAAATCTGGATTTTTCAACTAAAACCATCTTTTACAAAATTTCTGAACTGAATTACATAAGTTAAAACTACATTTAAAGACCATTACAAAGGTAAAAAAACAAATAAGGACAGCCCAAGAACCCTTTTTTCAAGGGGCACCACCCTTATGCTATCTCCACAAGACTTCACTACCAAGGACCTGCTAGAAACCCGAACCACTGGAACAAAAAAACTGTACCCAACCTGCGACAACAAAAATAACCAAGTCAACTTACACCCAAGGGTGTAAGTAGGGTGTGAGCCACAGCCCAATAGGATACCACCACTAATAGATTCCATGTGATAAACATTTAATGGCAAAAAGCATGCATGTTTTCAAAGACATGAGATGCTAGTTAACATTTCTAAAAGATGCAACATTAAATAAAAACAGTTTTTAGGTGGGATAATTTAAAGAATAAAAACATTTAAAATAAATACCATAGCTACTGAATTTTCCAGCCTCTCATACCGTATACCGACGGTAATAACAAAGTATCCAGTGAGCACAAGCAATGGGAAATAACCCCTAGGCACTAGCTAGCTGTGGGTCCCAGGTACCTCGTATCTCGGTGAAGGTAACCATCACACATATCCATTCTCGTGCACGAGCCACTAGTAGGGAACATACCCATAACCTAGTGGTCCCCAATAATCATCATCATAGTTTAGTTAGAGTTGTAAGTGTCAATATTGCTAAGTGAAACTGAGGCCAAACCTCACAGATTCCCTAGCATACTAGTACACGTCCACCCACCTAGATACCCGGGTTTTCCCTTTGTGCTCAAACAAGTTCAGCAATCCAAGAAGTATAGTTTTCACATGAAAATATCACTTCCACATCACAAATTAACCAAACAGCCCCATGTACATCACACAAGTCAAAAATTCCACTTTTCATTCAAATGAATTTTGAAATCAAACTCACTCCAAATTGCCTACAACACTTTTCAAATTTCTTTAACACTTACACAAATCCATTAAACAATTTTATAAAACCATTACAAGATATTCAACTCACATAACAACCCACACACATGTCACACAATAACATTCTCACCTTCACAATTCATTTTATAAATAAACTCACATGAAATATCCCACACCCGTGTTTCGCACACAAAACACAATTTAGTAAAACATTTCGACAATTTATAAAAAAAATTATAAAAATGTTCAACATCTCAAATCACCACTTTACCATTCAAAAACCCACATTAGGTGAACAAACTCACCCAAACAGTACATATACACCCTTTCCCAACTTTGTTTAACCAAATAAAACATTGGCAATTTTTATAAAACAAACCCAAGAGGTATAACCATTGTTTGCACACTAAACCCATTTCAAAACCCTTATTTAAAAGCAAAATCATACCAATACCAATCCAAAACAGAATTTTTCAGCCCTAAAACAATTATTAAACCACCCCCAAATGTTATAAAAATACATCAAATAATACCACAAAGATACACATGAAAAACACACGTTTTCATAAATCACCTTCAAGAAGTACAACATGTTTTTACTCCTTAAACTCATAAAAAAAACCTACATTCAATGCGAACATGACAATAAGGAATTAACAAACCATAATTGGAATCCCCTTTCAAGACTAATAAATCACTTTCATATGTTATAAACTAAACCCAAACATTACCCCAAGAGTCACACATGAAAAGTACCCAATTTCAAGCTATAATGCAACTAAAAATTAAATGTTCAACCAAATCCATCAAAACTGTTTTCACAGCACATAAAACAGATTATAAACATGCTAAATTAATAATCCATGCAAGCTAACTCATCATAAAATGGCTACACATGGAATCACCTACCTTTTGGGTCGAAATCCTCAAAACTTGGTGCGAAACCTTAAGCGCACCACCGCCGCACCACAAGGAATATAAATCCATACCTAGACCACCAAAAATTGACCCAAAATATACCAAATCAGACCTTAGGATCGAACCCTAACTTCTGGACATTTTAGAATATAATGAAATAGGGAGGAAACCCTAAGGAGAATGAAGAATTGAAGAGAGAAACACTTACTCAAAACAATCATGAATAAAACGACCCAAAATCCACCAGATTCTAAATCTGAAAACATCCAACCATTCAAGGGATGTTCGAACAAGGAGTATGAGACCATGTAGGAATTTGAATGGGGAACAAAGAGTCAGAATTGAAGGATTTATGAAGGAAACAAATTACCTTTATTAATCTGCCCGAAATATGAGTGCTTCAGAAGTTTCGACCTAAACCGCGATGAAACTGAGCTTCAAAGAGGGTGGGAGGATATGGGACGCGCGGCTGGGTTCAAGGGGAGTGTTTGGGGCTTGGAATCACCGAAAAATCCTTAATATTGTATAAGTTATTAATTAAACAAAATTTATTTTTAAAACTGGAATTGGGCTTTCGGGCAGGCCCAATCCCTTAAATAAAAACCCATATACAACTTGTTTATGGTTTTCTAAAGGCTCCAAACTACAATGGTGGTGTTTCTATATCAGGGTATACCATTTAGGAACTTGAATGGGTGAAAAATATTAAAAATTTAAAAAGTTATAAAAGAAACAAAATTTATTTTTAAATCTGGAATTGGGCTCACAGTTTGGCCCAATTCATGAAAACTCACCCATTTCACCATAAAAGCTTGACAAACCCCAAAAACAAATCATAAATGAAAAATAAATGAAATTTAAATTTAAAATAAGTCATGTATGTGACAATTCTCCCCACCATGAAAACTTTCCGTCCCCGGAAAGTGACCACAAGGCCAGATACCAAAACGATGCCCAACCGATAAACTAAGATGTAATTCTTTGCCAAGCTTTTCCCCCAAGGGTCAAAACACCTCCAGTGATCAATTAAGGAATGATTAATCTCACAAACCAAAATTACACCACATTACTGAAATGATCAATCACATTCATACATTATCCCAAAATGAAACTCCTCGAACGCTATCCGAACAAGACTCAAGCAATTCACCCAAACGAACAACAACTTCAAACAAGGTTACACATACCTTGCTACAACTAAACCATTGGGCACTCTCCAATCTCAATGGTTACCCAAAGAAGATTTAGGTAGCTTGATAGATCTGAATGAGACTACCTACCAACAATCCTTGACCTTGGATAAGACTAAGTTATTGGTACGGGGAAAAAAAATAGGCTCCCTAGCATAAGAACCAACAATCTTAATCGACCAGCATGGGCCGGTACAGAAAGACCCCAAAATATAAAGTGTTGGGATGACCACATGGTGAGTCTTCACGGTTTGGGAAACCATGAACCAACTGTGAAGATTCTTCTATCTACATGGTTTTTTTTTGTTCATGGTTAGACTAACCATGTGAAAACCGCGTGCTCAACTTTTCAAGCCAAATTTCCAACCATTCTTCAAAGACTCAATGGAAACCAAATGGGGAGGGAATAACATTGTGTGATGACATGGGTACAAAACCCTCCACCAATTTCCACGGAACAGGAACAACAGAAGAAATATGATGACACCATAGGTTTAAACTCTTCCTATCTTTCATACTGAGGATAGGACTTTGTACAAGGGTTTAAACGACACTGGGGTTTCCCCTGACTACGCGCCAGCTTCTCTCCGGGACCTATGGCTGGAGCTCAAAATATTGAAGCATCTTCGGCCACGCAGTTTGGCTGTTGAAACCCCTATGTGGAACTTCTTCTTTCGGTGCCACAAACAACTACACCGCATACCCTGATGGGTTCATAAAGACATAACACACTCCATAACTCACTTTACCAAAACCAGACATTTAACTGAAACAAGGGATCAGAATAAGCACACACATCACACCTTGTTTCTTTGGCTGAGAAACAACAGAAGGGCAGTACACGTATAAACATTGTCCTCTAAGGTAGAGGATTTGATATTTTTCCCAAGGGATACATACTCCCAACATAACATAGAACCTAAGAGGATAGTGTGACCTTGACCTTTATAGTCAAAAGAGCACACAACATCACAATGCGTCACCGAACATGACCCTTGTGATTGATAGAAACAATACATGGAACATGACCATATTCCAAGTCCCTAAACAACAGACAAGTCCAAAAAGTGGACACAATATCCTATCAGGACCAAAATCTCAAAATTGGTGGTTTAATAATAACTCTTGCTTCAAGGAAACTATGAAGAACCCAGAGGCCCTCTTAGACACCATCATGACACTCATCCACACTAACAACCAAAGAACACTTCGACCTTCGATGAATCATGAAACTTAAGAAACCAAGGCCTCTTTCAACCTTCCACAAGAACTATCCAACTACAAGAGGATCTACAAATCAACTAAATGAATGGTTGTAGACTCAATCAACAATGATCTATAAAATATTCCTTATATTGATCAACTGGAGGATTTTCCAATGGAGAAACAATATGGGTTGCACTTCAGTTCTGCACTAACCCTAAATGGGGGCATACCTTATCCAATGGGATAACCCAAGGAACCAACCAAGATGGTTCATTGGTCAAAATATACCACAAACCAGATCCAAACACATGAAGGGAACCATCATAAAGGCGCCCCAAAACATTTTTCAAAAGAGACCACTAATTGTCCCTATAACACAACTTACTGACCAAACCCAAACCCAAAACACAGTTCAAACAGGAGGGGTTCTTGGACTCAAAACATCCCACAACATCAACATTTTCCAAAAAAACATAATATAAACCATTCCATACAATTCATCAAGTCTTCATGTTTCTATTTAAAAACAGTTCTAAAAAAACAAATGGTTCAGCGGTTAGCACATCCACCAATGGTACCCCATGGGCCTTACACATGCATGTTTCTGTTCCACACTGGGCACCCTCCTCGTATCCATCTCGACACTCATCCAGTCATTTCATCACCTAATACCTAACTCAAATGATCATTTGGCCCAAATTTATGATCTTATTTATCATCAAGGGCCTCCAAGGAAGTCTTATGAAAAAAAAACAAGATATATAATTATTAATTTCATATAAATATTTGAAATATAAATTAAAAAATTTACAATATTTTCTTGTATTTATTCATTTACTCCACTTCCATCCTTTTTCTTCCTACTCAAGAAAAATAATCTTTCTCGAGGCACATGAAATTTGATGCCCAATACAACTTTTTTCAAATTAAATTGATTAGTATACACATATTCACAATGAAATTTTTTTATAATATTGAATAATAATAAAACGGAATAACTTTTAAATGAATGAACAATTAAAAAATTTAAACATGTGATAAACATTGATGAAAAATTAGTAAGTAAATGATAATCATAAACACTTTATAATTTTATCTACTCATTATGAACATTCCATAATTTTTAATATGAACTATTTATATTCATTTCATAAAATGAACTCCATATTATTCATTATATAAAATTTAATTTATATATGGAATTTTTATTAAATATAAAGATTTTATGTTTCAATTTATTATAAAACTATTTAGATAATATAAATTTAACATAGTTAGTAATATTTAATACTTGATCACATCAAAAATAAAAAATCTTTTGATATGGTTTCAATAATATCCAAACAAGGCCCCAAATTTGAATAATTCAAATTATGTATTTATGAAGAATTCATAATCTTTAAATATAAATACATTATTTCTATTTCATAAGGAATTCAAATTGGTTAATGACCTAATGTTCATTAACCCAATTGTCCATTTGAACATTAGGACAACTGGCCAATTGGACATTAGGCCATTAGTCCAATTGGCCATTATACCATTAGGCCTTTAGGCAAATTTTCCATTAGGACTTTAGTTTAGTTGTCCAATTTTCCATTAGGCCTTTAGGCTTATTGGCCATTAGTCCAACTTGCTGTTATACCTTTAGGCCAATAGTCCATTAGGCCCTTAAGTCAATTAGCCTATTAGACATTAGAACTTTAGGCTAATTGACCATTTTCCTTTAGTCCAATGGTATATTAGACCATTAGGACAATTTTCCATTATTGTATTAGGCCAATTGGCCATTGGTCCATTAGGTTAATTGGACATTAGTTCATTATGCCTTTAATCCAATTGGTTGTTATGCCTTTGGACCAATTATCCATTAGTCCATTAGGTTAATTGGACAATTATCCATTAGGATTTAAGGTCAATTTTCCACTAGGCCTTTAGACAAATTGGATAATTTTCAATTAGAACATTAGGAAAATTAAAAAATTGGACATTATGCCTTTAGTCCAATGGCCATTGGGCCTTTAGGACATTTGGAAATTTTGCCTTTAGACTAATTGGTCAATTGTATATTAGGTCTTTAGGCCAATTGGCCATTAGGCCATTTTGAAAATTGGCCCATTTTCCATTAGGACATTAGGATAATTGGCTAATTAGGCATTTTTTCTTCATCCCAATTGGCCAATTTTCCATTAGGCCTTTATGCCAATTCACCATTAGGACATTAGGATAGTTGGTCAATTAGAAATTAAGCTTTTAGGCCAATTTCTCATTAGGCCTTTAGTACAATTTTCAGTTAGGCCTTTAGCCCAATTTTCCAAAAACCCTTTAGGAAAATTGACCATTAGGCCTTTATGCCAATTGTCCAATTGGCCATTAGGTCTTTAGGATAATTGGCCATTATGCCATTAGAACTTTAGGTCAATTGGACATTAGGAATTTAGGACAATTGGACATTAGGTATTTAGGTCAATTATATATAATTGTCCATTATGCCTTTAGGAAAGTTGAACTTTAGGCCATTAGGAAAATTTGAAATTATGCCTTTAGGCTAATTGGAAAATCGGTCATTATGCCTTTAGTAAAATTTTACATTAGGCCTTTAGGATAATTGGTCGATTATCCATTAGGCCTTTAGAATAATTTTCCATTAGGCCATTAGTCCAATTATCCATTAGGCCAGTTTTCCATTAGGCCTTTAGGCTAGTTGTCCATTAGTCCTTTAGTCCAATTAGCCATTAGGCCTTTAGTAAAATTGGCCATTAGGCCAATTAGTCCAATTGGATATTAGGCCTTTAGGACAATTGGAAATTTTAACATTTGGCTAATTGGAAAATTATCCATTAGGCCTTTAGTAAAATTGGACAATTGGCCCTTAGGACTTTATACAAATTGGACATTAGGCCTTTAGGCCAATTGTCCACTAGGGCATTTGAAAGGGGTATTTTCTGCCATATATTAAAGTGATTCATGACAATAAAACATAAATTTATGCATGAAAATCTTACTAAATAACAATATAAATCTATATATTATTACTATTCATATTAAAGTACCTGACACTTCTCATTATTGGTCATTTTAGTACACCCCAATGTGTGCAGTTACATAATTGAATCTTTGTTCTTTTGTTTTTTCTTGATGCATCCTAAAAAAATTTAGTACAAGTAATCATAATTAAATTTTATAAGAAAAACATTAAGGATTAGGAATACCATAAACTCATCACTCTTCCAATATGAAATAATTTTTTGATATTTTGTTTTTGGACAGTTGGGGAATATGGGAACAGCCTCTAAATCAGAACTGACTCTACTCCTCTAACCAACATACAACTCAAGATTATATGATCACTAGAACTCCCCAGAATCCATAAACCTTGCAAACCTTAATAGCTTCACCATCAAGAATGTTAAATCAAACTATAATTAATATGTTAATTCATATAAATATAAAAATAATATAGATATAAATTTAACAAATTTTCTTACCCATATCTCTACCCATGCTTTTTCTTTGATATCATTACCGATATGTCTCCATGAGACTGGTTCCACCGGAATGATATCATGGTACTTGGTTAATTTATAAATGAAACTTCTAAACCGCCTAAAATTTTTACCTATCATATGATTTTCTTCATTGTAATCCACTATTATTTGTGTTTGGATATTCCAGGATTCCCACATATGGGTGCTCCCATATTTCCTACTAGAAGATCCCACTGAATAAGATAAATTGGTAAAAGGAAGAATTAAATCATGATACAATAGGATAAAATTAATGTTATATAATTTTAAAAACTTATAATAAAAAACCTGATGCAGGTTTCTCAATAGGCTTTGATAGATCCTTGGGCTGTCCTGGATCAATAGCCTCTAAAGGATGTGTATGTTCTAGTGGATGCTCTAGGTGATCTACATGTATTGGAGTGGTATTTGAAGGAATAGAATCATCAGATCCTAGATGGATAGTTTTAAATGAAGGTGAAATAGACATAGAAGGATATTGGTAGTGGGGTTTGGGATACATCAAATGATATGGAAATGGTAAATGTGGAAACATTTATGCAGGAGGTGTTGACATGGTATGGGAAGAAGAGGCTAAATGAGATGATGATGGTGTCATGTATGGGAAAATCCCTAGAGGCTCAAGTGGAGGATGGAAAGGTGGGGTATATGGGGTTTATGTTTATGGGTGAAGGTGGAATGTGTAATATGGGTGCTATATCAAGGTCTAGGAACATCCCCAATTATACCTATACTAGTTGGATGAGGAAGAGTTAAATCTAGTGTAATTGAATATACCTAAAAAATTGATAAAGAATATTAACATGACATTATATGTAATGTAGAAGGAAAATATTAAAATTATTATACTCACTATGTGAAGCATAAGAGGAAACCCATGATCGTACATCTATTGATGAACATAAAATAATCACTTTCTTCAAACTTCTGCAGTATGTTTCATAATCTTCATAAGAATTAAATGTACATTTTCTATAAATAGTATTTAAAAATTATGAATACAACTTAGAAGTCAAATAATTCATAAAAAAATTATAACATGTTTTAGTGAAATTAATTTAAAAATAATTTATAATTTTTTTTAAAACCATATTAAACCTGGTTTTATGAATTGAAATAAATCTAATTAAATATAATGAAATCAAATAATACTGAAAAATAAATATCATTCTAAACTGAAATTAAATTAATGTAATTACTGTAATACCAACCTGAAAAACCCATTTCATGGTAAACTAAATTAATTGCGAACATATATGGTTTCTTATATATATATATATATATATATATATATATTACCCACCACTACGCTAGGTTCAACAACAACTTTCACAATGGGAAAATTTGAGTCATTAAATGAAATATTTTGGTCAACATCAATGGGGGAATCAATTGTGTAAAATTCTCCCTTATCATCATGAAAAACATTTCTTAGTATTACATCATTAATGACACCATAATCAGGTATCAGATGATCATTCAAATAAAATAATTTTTTTCCACTCATGCCAAAAGTTATGGTTCAATGATAGCCAGGAATTGACTCAGGTTAATAACTCTGAATCCAAAATCATCAATAAATATACCATGTCATGTAATTGAATCAAACCATTTATATTTCATCACAGTGAATCGATCCTGGGACACTACTACAAATATGGCCTTTATCAGTGCTCCGAAAAGTGCTGATAAAGGACCATCTTACTAGAACATTTAAAAAGTGCTGATAAAAGTTGAAAAAATATTAAAAAAAATAAAAAAAAATATGTTTACAATTTTGGGGTGCTTGAAGCCCCCCTTTAACAAGGCCCTCCACCATGGTAGCCCACGTACTCCCTAGGAAAGCTCCACCCAACCCCACCCACCTTTAACAGTGCTAGGTAATTCCCCACACCTATGCATGCGACCTGCCTCCTCTAGGATTCCAACTTGAGACCTCTTGTCAGCGCGCCTAAGCCTTTTCCACTCCACCATATTGCTTTGCTTTTCATTTATTAATATATCTATTTATTTATATATATATATATTCATATTAATATATACATATATTTTATTATATTAATATATATGCATATATATATATATCCGTATATTAATATATATATATATATAGTTGTAATTTTTTATCCCTATATTTATTTGTATATTAATATATTTTTATAAGATTAGTTTTAAATACATTTATAAAATATGTTTTCTGATGTGTGTTTTTATAAATAAATATATAAATACATACATACATACATATATAAAACACACACACACACAGATATATATATTATATGTATATATTTAGGTATAATTATTCATATTTATATATATTTACAAATATTATATATTAATATGCATATACAAAAGTGATAGAAATGGGGTCTTGAAAAACCTAAAAAATCACGGAGTCACTGAAAAAGACATAACTTCTTCTTCTGGGTGTCCGTTTCAGCTCCATGAACTGTGAAAATGAAGATCATGGAACGAACTATGATAGCACATGTGCTGGAGGCCGAACAGACACACATATCAGAACAGGAACTGAGTTTTAGAGGCATTCTGGTGGTTTTTTGAGATTTTTAGGTCCCAAAAAAGATTGATACTATGTCTCAATCAACCTGATGTGTATATCTCTTCACTGCCTTCGATTTGATATATGGTATAGCCCAAACGGACACCCGGAGCGAAAGTTATGGTCGTTTGAAGTTGGACCTTTTTTGGAGTTCTATAACTAATATATCTTTCGTTCCTCTGCTCTTATAATGGTTTCTAATGGATTTAGTCATCAATCATTTCGTGAGATTCGATTTTACTAGTTGTGGCACTCAAACAAACAATTGGAGCAGAAGTTATTCATGTTTTAGTGAGTTGTTGGTATCTTAGGTTTTTAGAAGATACGAGAGTTGCAAAATTTCAAACAACAATAATTTCTGCTCTGAGTGTCTATTTTGGCTCTACCACTTATCAAATCAAATCTTCAAAAAATTTACACACTATTATGATCACCTAAACCCCTTATCATATTCTTTGAGGTTCAAAAAGGACCAAAACCCTCTGAATGGTCATAAGTTTGGCTCTGGGGGTCCATTTTGCCATAACTTCTGCTCCGGGTGTCCGTCTTGCCTCAACCACATATCAAATCAAATTTTACGACCATACCTACACTATGATGACCATTGTTACACCTTCTAATATTCTTCAAGGTATGATAAGGTCCTTAATCCCTACAAACAGTCACAATTTCTGCTTTGGGGTGTCCATTTTGGGTCTACGACATATCAAATCGATATAAAACATATTTTAAAAAACATTTATTATATTTTTATAAATATAAATATACTTATATATCAATATATCATTTCTTATGGTTTTTTTTGGAATATACATATTTATCAGCTCTAGGAAAATGTGCGCTGATAAAACCCCCCTTTATCAATGCTACTAAAAAAAGCACTGATAAAGGGGGGCCTTTATCAGCGCTTTTTTTAGCGCTGTTAAAGGGGAAACGCTTCCCTTGACCCGTTTTGTGGTAGTTATAGTAGTAATATAATAACAATATTTTATCAACAAGTCCATAATAATACACATTTTCATATCAGGGTCGACTATCTGATGCACCAGTATAATATTATGTTGTAGTAGTTAACATAACACCATCATGTTGTGTTATCATTTTCACCACTCGATCAGTTGTAATAAATATATACCCATTGATTATTAAATATTTTCAGTAATGAACCAAATAATTTGGACCAAAAGAGCATTCTCTTAATTCTTAATAAATGGAGTTGACAGGTAAATTCAATACCTAATGTATATATTAATAATAAAATTAAAAGAATATATACATATTTTAAGTTAATTAATGTAATCATCATACCTTTGATTTCAACCATGTAGGAAACTCTTGGATATGAAAATCCTATCTCCTTCTCAAATTAAAAGATCGATGAACTCTACTTATAATTTGTTTATATTCCCTATATAAAATTATAAAAAAAAGTTTAAGGTATATATAAAATGATATAGTATGAGATAACATATAAATATTCAAATTAATTACTTGATATAGTCATAGAATAAACCATAGTTGAATAAGTCTGTACGATGTTCCATATAACTCTCTTTAAGGCTCAATGTATCCAATGTATATGACCTAGGAATTCTTATGTTTTGGGGAAGAGATTCAAATGAGGGCCAAATTTCCCCATATTTCTCAACTTCATTTCACATTGGCTATTTATGTCTTGTTCTCACATCATACAAATACATTGAACAAAAATCCATACATTCTTGAGCCAGAGAACCTCTCACATTGGAACCTTCAAGATGATTCTTGTTTTAGACATAATATTTCATTATTCATATGTTTATTTTAGTAGGATACATCTACGAAAAATAAATGGTTCTTCCAAGAAGTGTTTTAGTTGGAAGATGAACTGTTAAATGAAGTATGTTGGTAAAAATGATAGAGATATTTGTTTCTAACTCACACAAAATTAATAGACCCCATTTCTATATTTTTATCAAGAAATATATCAATAAACTTTTAGCATAAAGATCTTTAAAAAATGGAATAATAGAATCACAGTCTCCCTTAAATTATTAGATAGAAAATTCTAGACTTCTATTGAAATTAATTCATGAAAAATGATATGATAATCCTGATTTTTAGAGATTTCAGTTTCAAATCCCTTCTATTGACTCGTTTAGATATGTTGATGGAATAGCCACCAGGAACCTTGATATTCACTAATACTTCTAGAAATATATTTTTCAATAAAAGAATCATCACATAAGAAGCACAAGGAACTTTCCATTTGTTTTCACTGATACACATAGGTTGTAGTTCTGGTCGAATACCTTAATCCAACAAGTGTCGGTGAGCTCAGAAGTCATCTTTGGTCTTCCCCTTGATATTTAAAATAATTTAAAGAAACATTTCACATATATTTTTATCAATGTGAATTACATCTAAAAATGAAACAATAAATTGGTATACCAATATGGAAACTCAAAAAAGATACTTCCCTTTTTCCAATTGTAAGTGGATTTAGTGTCCACATATTTCCTCTTTTTAGATTTCATCTGAACTTTCCCTAATAAAAAACTGAAATCTTTCAATTCATTAAGAACATAAGTTCTTAAAATACGTTGAGGTTTTTCTTCAGTGTTAACAGTATTATCAAACCTCCAGTGATTCTTTCTATATTAATGATCTATTGGAAAACATCATTTGTGACCCATGAAACTGAAACTCTGACGATATTTAAGCCTTCTTGATCATGCATTCTTCAAACAAATAAGACATAATATTTTTCCCTTCATTCTCTAACCATACATCATTTCATAAGTGGGAAAATCATTTATAGTCTATACAAGGGAATCAAACATATGAAATATTTTTTTTGAAGAAGCATTGAATGCATGCACACCCATATCCCAAAGCTTCTTCAACTCTCTTATTAAATGTTAAAAGTAGACATATACACCATTTCTAAGATTATAATGTACAAATATTAGTATACTTAATAAAGTGAAAAAAAAATCATACACATCCAAGGAGTAATATTATAAACATGAATAAAAACTGGCCACATACTATTAGCAGTAAGCATCAGACCAAACAAATTAAAACCATCACAGGATAGACCCAACCTAACATTATGCACCTCAACTAAAAAATAGGGATGTCGTGCATCAAATATCCTCCATACTAATCCATCTGTAGTATGAACCAACTCAGCATTACCATTAATTCTCTTAGAAACATGTCATAATATATTAGATGAAATTTATGTATACATGAATATATTTTGAAGCCTGGGAATCAATGAAAAGTTCCACATGAATTTTTATGGAACATTAGATGGAGTTATATTTTCATTTTCCTTAATTTGAGATTTACCACATTCTTTATAGTCATTAAGGTTAGTTATTTTCTCCCAAAATAAAGTATAATCTTTTGAACAAGCATGAATTTTATTAGTATAAAAAACAAGATACATAATTAACTTCCATGCTTTATAATGATTTGAGGTAATATCTACACCTTCATGAAGTAAGTCCTTAAAAAAGGAAATAATATAATAATTAGTGGTATTAGAAATTACATACATGGTTTTTATATGATATAACCACATTAAAAATTACAACTTTAACACTTTTTAGTATATTCCTAATATAAAGGAGTTTTGACATTATCCATTAAATTTATTACTCTTTCAACATCATCGTCTTTAGTATTTTATTCATTTGTATTGATATCATTTTCATCTTTCACTAGAATACTATCTCTCTTGTGACGATTCAAAGATGGAAACTGATCAAATATCAAATTCTCCATACCACTTCTTTCTATTCATGAATAGTATAATATTTCTCATCTCTCCATTGTGATACCAAATATAATATTTTTTAATCCATATTTCATTATATTCTAGCTATCTTCTTCTGAAATTAACCATGGTCTTAAAAAAATTATAACATGGACATTGTATGAGAACTCTATATAAAGTATTATTAAATGAAAAATCTAAAATAAATTCCAAATTATATTGAAACTCGATTGAAATATGATTGGTATGATACATTCATCTTTTATCCATTCTATTATAACTAAAAAAATGTTATGTTCCAATAAACAATATAAACCATAATTACAATGATATAAAAATTTAAATACAAATTAAAATTATACTGTAGAGGAAATTAAATAACACTAATAAGAAACCAAATAGAATACAATGCATGATGTAAGTGACTATTACATAATAATATACTAATTATACCAGTAAAGAATAAGTCATATAATAAGAAAAAACTAAGGCATACTCATAGATGTGATTCCAAAACTCTAGCACACATTAAGTATCTTTGAAAACCATCCCCCACTAATCCAACTATAAAGAATACAATGAAAGTTTAAACCACCTAGACTATATGGTCTATATACATGCTCACTAAATATCACATCTATAGAAATATCCATGTTACTAGACAAGGAAGAGAAAATAGCACATGGAACTATATTCGAAGATAGGGAAGTATTAAATCTAGAAGGTGGAATGACCCCCAAATACAAGTAATTTATCTTCATAGTAGACCATTCTAGGAGTCCAATATTAAATAAACACGAGAAATCAACCTAACATGGTCATTCCACCTAAATAAAACCACTCTCCAAAATAATCAAAATGATTTTAAAAAATAAACTTTTTAAAATTATGGACTCCATTATTCAAGGAGTTCTAAAACAAAATAAGTGATAAAAACCAATAATTAAACCACCAAAGAGGAAACACCTTTGAAAAAAATTCAAAAAAATAAACTTCTTGTTTAATTAAAAAACATTCACATCTTGAAACAAGTTAAACCACCCACTAATTGGATAAATCTCCATCATGCAGAAAAATATATTTTTGGAAATCACCAATTTTATTTATAAATATTAATGATGACATAATTTTTTTGATAACACCATTGAATCCTGATTATAAAACTAATAACCATTAAAAAATATCTTATAGTAATCTATTTATATTTCTAAACTTTTCCAACTAGTTTAATACCAATACACCACCTACACTTCACATGTTAAAAATAATCAGTTTTGAAATACCCTTCAAGATAGTGTAATTTCCTTTTTAAGAAAATGTTTAATATTATTAAAAAAATATTTCATTACACAAAAAAAACCCTAAGTCATCATATCAAATAAAAAACATTTATTTCATAGAACCCATTTTTCACACAAAAAAAATCCAATTTTTTGAATCAATCGAATAAGCATAACATGCCACAACCTTACTTGAGGAATTATGATAGAAAGAACACATGGAAACTGGAGAAGTTAATTGAATAAATAATAGGAGGTAAATAAATATTACCTCTCAAGGATCGAAACAAAAAAAAATTACCAAAAATGGAGGAAGTATAACTAGTTAATGGGTGATATGTTTTCTAAAGAGGGGAGGGGGGGGGGAATCCAAAGTAACCTAAGGAGAGGGGAAGACACCACGGTCTCCTGGGGGAGGGGGGGAAGCCAATGTCACGAGCTAGTGGTAGAATAGATCTAGGGATCAAATTGGTTGGTGGAGGAGGATCCCAAGTGAGGTTACTTAATTAAAGGGTTAGACCCATGGTTTTTAAAAAACCATGGGTATAGGTTTAGGTAGACAATATATACCCACAGTTTCTCTAAACCATGGGTATAGATCTATGGTGATAGAGGGAGTTTACATTAGTGGTATGAGATAACCATTGAGGTTAAAACATTCTTTAATGTTGAGGTTATTAGTGTTATATATGGGTATTTATTTAAGTAATGATCTGTGTTAAACCATTTGGATTATTTGTGGGATTTTGGATATTAATATATTAAGGTTTATTAATTTTAAATATTATCTCAATTTATACTGAAAATTTTAGATATATTAAATATTATAGTAATATATTATTATTCTTTAGTGGATTAAGTGATCTGTTAGAATCTTATTCTAGTCCATCAAGCATAAAAAAATTATCTTAAGTACTCATTATTTGGGGAAATGATGGGATTGTTGTGAAAATTGATTAAAGGATGAAATTATACTTTTAAAGAAAGTATATTTATTTATGTACCTAGTATATATGATAAAGGAATTCCTTAACTCTAGGAAAATAATCTTGAAACAAAAATATTGTCATAACAGAATTATTTCTGATGAATTGATGGCATTTTCACCCATCACAGATTTATGGTTCTATGGTCATTGACTATATCCAGACCATGTTCTCTATCACGCTATATTAGTTATTTGGTGTTATTTTTCTCATCCATGTCTATTTTTTCACATACCACTAATGTTATCCTACTTTGAAACATAGTTATGTGATGACCTTCGTACTTCCCTTTCTCTCTTTTCAAGTGGATGTTTTATTAACCCTTTTTATGATATGGGTTTTGAATAAAAATATTTTCAAGTGACAAAACATAGCTTACTAATATCAAGTTTAAATTGTGAGGACTAAATTTATTAAATGGTAAAGAATGTATCACCTCGAGTTTTTAGAAGATAAAATTATATTTGATAGCATATGTGTTATACAACACCAAACCCAAATAAACAATGATTATTTGACCATTTTAATCTAGTCATTAATTTTTTGGGTATGAATGGGATTAAATAATTTATGATATATATATATATATATCCTAATCAACATTAATTAATTGATAAATTCTTAGTAAATAATCACCCAATTTTTAGTAAGGTTATTTTATTCGTCAAAAATATGTTTTCTTTAAAAATGTTTTTTATTTATTTTTCTAAAAAAAATATTATAATTAATTTATAGAAAATTTAGAAAATGTATTTGATAAAATGAACTCATTTTTTATATCATCATAAAAAAATTATCTTTGTTTGAAATTTTGGGATTTTACAGAAAATATTGATTTTTCAATGAATAATGGAAAATACCCATTTGTTTAAAACTGTCATTTCTATTAATAAATTAAGTAATTTAAAAGTACCATTATCATTATAATTTTATTTAAAGGTAACATAATTATTATTCACTTATATTTAATCAAATTAATTACATTTAAATCATCTTTATACTGTAATTTAAAATAAGTCTATTTTTTAGTTTAAAAATGCATTTTTATGAAAACTGTTTTAAAATGCGTAATGTTTCTCCCTTTTAATTAATTAAAAATAACACATAATGGGGAATAATTTAAATCATATTAATATATTATATAATTATTAATTTAAATTCATATAATTAACGTTGTTATTTATAGAGTTAAAGTATAATAATCTCTTCCTTGAAAAAATTGAATTTTTTGAAAAACTAATTTTCACTACGCTTACATGTTTTATTTATATTATATTATTCCACCTATGTGAATTGATATTTATAAAATGGATTCCATATTTGGAATCACCATAATTAATATGAGGTAATATATTCAACTTAATTTTTGTACTATGTTAATAGTAACCATAGTAAATATTTTTTACCTTAGTAAAAGTAAAATAGATTAATTATGGGTAAAAAGTTAATAATAATAATTTAAAAGGGAAAAAAGTGTTAAAATAAAATTATTAATACTTATATTTTATTTTAAATTTGATAATTATATTTTTTACCTTGTTGTTTTTTACTTTATAAATGATTAAATAATGGGTTTGATAAAAATTATTTTTTAATACAAAAAACTCAAATTGTATTTTTGTGTAATATGTAATTTCAATTAAGTAATTAATTTAGTTGAATTAATTAATTGTAAAAATAAATTATATTTTGATAAAATAATACTATTAATTATGTAATTTTTATTAAGTATATTTTATAATATAATTTTATTAAGTCAAAAATAATTTTTATAAGGGTTTGAAAAATATTACTGTCAAAAAATGCAGATTTTATAAATAAATATTGACTATTATTTTAAAAAATAAAATTAAAATATTTAGAAAATTATTTGGATAGAATAAATATTATTTTTTAATCATAACTTTGAATTTATCCAATGGTGAATTTTTTATAATTTTATGAGACAATCAAAATTTTAAATATAGTATAAATGTACATTGTGTATTATGAAATCATAATGACCCAAAAAGTGATATAATAAATGATATTAAGGGTATAAAGGACCAAATATATCTTTACCATTTAAAATAATTTGATTTTGAGTTTATTTGATTAATTTTATAAAGCCTTTATGAATCCTCCAAAACTTATATTATATTTTAGGATTTTAAATCAATTCTTTATAAACATGACTCACTTCCACATCACCAAGGGTAATATTTTAATAAGTTAGGCCATATAAATTATAAAATAATTAAAAACACTCCCTATTTATAAAAAACCATGGGAAAATCATGGTAATGTTTTTGGTTTTGATTACTTTAATACATAGAGTCCAAAACCTTGGTTTGGGAAATACTAAATAAAAACCCTCTCTATTCTTATATAAACCCACACAAGCTCCACATTATATTCAATAAAAACCTTGGATATTGTAATTACTATTCCCTACAATCTCTATATTCCTCCCAATATTCCCCAAAGCTCTCAAGAATCTCCTCCCAAGCTTTTGGAATCACCCTCTCAAGGTAAGGGATCTTTGTCTCTTCTTTTTATTCAAGAAACTCTTTTATGTTACACATCTTAATTTTCATTTTTTCTTATTTGGGTATGTTTTTATACACCCCGTTACTTCCCTTATGATTTTTAAATAATTAGATAACCCTTTAACTCTTCTTAATCCATCCCATGAACATTTATGGACACCCATTATGCTGTCAAAAATGTCCTACAATTTTCCGTACCAAAAGTAATGGACTTCTCTCTATTCATTTCCATTCAAGTGCCTTATTTGTATATAGCCTCTTAATTATCAATTGGTTATGTTTTAATTCATTTATAAATGTCCCTTTACTTTTTAATTTATGTTTTTTGAATGATATATCATTTATACCCTCTCATTTTTACCTTTACCTAAGTTGTTACTATACAGATATTTAGTAAGAGATTTCACCTCTTTTCTTTTCCATTAAAGTACCTTATTTCTATTTTACATTTTGAATATCAATTTTTTAAACTATCATAATATTATATATATCCCTCTACTATCCAATTTATTTCCTAACAATGATATATCATTTACCCCTTCTCATTTTTACCTTTACTTATGTCGTTACCATGCCAAAATTAAGTAAGAAACTTCTCCTCTTTTCTTTTCCATTCAAGAACCATATTTTTATTTAACATTTGGAATCTCAATTGGTTACATTTTATTAATATTATAAATATCCCGCTACTATATAATTGATTTTATAACGATGATATTTCATTTATCCTCTCTCATTATAGCATTTACTTAAGTCGTTACTATGCCAAAATCTTATCATTCTCCTCTTTATTCAAACATTATCTTCATTTTATTCCCTTATATTTCCAATTCCTAATGTTGAGATATGTTTCTAAATATCATTATTACTATCAATTTTTTGTATAAATAACTATAGACCCATTTTTCTCTTATTAAACCATTTTTGAACCTTTATATATCATCGTTATGTTGTCTAAATTTCACTACAATTTTTCAATAACAAACATTTTCATTATGAATACCATTGCTATTTCCACTCAAGGGTACTAAAATAGATATATATATATATATACTTATTTTATTGTGTAAATCCATGTATGTAACCAATAATTCTTAATCATGGGATTAAATGTGATGAAATATGTTCTTATGTTATATGATCTATATGGAACATGTATGGATTCACATGATATGATTATGATGGGTGCACCCAGACAGGGCTCCAATGTATTGGGTAATGTTTTAGTATCATGATATTCCATGTTTAGTGTATTATAGGTTATACTAAAAACATTATGTTACGAAATATTGGTGGTTAACCTTGACCTATGTTTATAATGTCATGTTTAATGTTGTTTCCACATTTCCCATGTTGCCTTTATGTCACCATGCTATATCATGCCTTATTGTTCATGTTTATGATTCTAACCCATTTTATGATTTATTTAAATTACTATTATATAAATTTTGATACTATATTCATGTTATTCTTATTTTATATTCTCTTACTGGGATTTATGGATCACCCATTTCTTATGTATGTCCCCAGGTTATCCCATACAGTTTTAGAGGATCGATGATTTCTGAGAGCATGTTAAAGAAGTTTTCAATAATTTTATTGCATCCCATGTTCAAGATGTTATAATATGTACCTAATTACCAAATAAACTATAATTATTGATCTCTTTTGTTTTATTATATGTATTTTTACATAATAATTCATGAATTAATGTGTAGTAATGACACAGGTTGTCATACACTCTTTCTCGTTAAGAGAGATATTAGTTTTACAACTTCCTAAATGATATAAAGGTTCTAGAGAGGTGTTTATCAAATATAAATAATATCATATAAATGACTAATTTAAAGTTAAATGACTGTAAATAACATGATTTTCATGTTTTTATGAAATATCTAATGCATTCAACTTTACATTACATTTTTTCTAATATTGTGCATCATACATTAACCAAAATTTGATTCTTGTTTAAAGATATATGCAATAAAGTTATAGACTCGGTGAAATTAAAAACTATGAAAAAGGAAATTACTATCATATTATGTGAATTAGAGATGTTCTTATTACTTTAATTCATTTATATAATGGCTCACTTAGTGAGAGAGATCTGACTATGTGGTCCTACTTATTAATGATGAATGTACCCTATCGAATGATACATAAATATTTTGAAAGGGTATGTCAAAAATTGATGTTATATAGAAGGTTGTATTGTGGAAAATATATTATTAAGGAAACCATTTAATTTTTTATCAGCCACCTATCTGATGTGGAAATCATTGGTCAATCAAAATCTAATCACACTAGGTGACTTGTGGGGGAATGAAATTATGGAATATATGTCATCACAATTACTATTACAAAGTGGGATCAGGATCACCTTTAGATTTTACATAATATTTTAGAGGTTTTTACATATATTTAAAACCCCAAAATAATTCTTAGGAATTTAAATCCATCAAGGGATAAAATATGGATATAAAATATATATATATATAATTAATATTTTTAGGATGGTTTTGAGACCATATTTTTAAGGAGTCAAGTGCAAATATGAATTCAATTTCAGAATGAATTTGATGACTAGAGAGTGGACCAAATTTCCATATATTATATTATAATAGTTATGTAATTAATAGTTATATATTCAATATAAAGTAACATGATTAATGCAATACCATGAAAAATAGTGGAGTTATACTTGTGGTCGAAGAAATGTATGTTTCTTGTCCCAAGAATAGAAATATAACTTATGTGAATATTTCACAATTTCGCATCATATAAAAAATATGCGAGTTGTATTATACAATATTCCAAGTGATGTTGTTTCAATGCACGTGGGTTGATAATAGGATTTTAGTTAAAATTAATGAATTGGGATTTGTGAAAGTGAATTTTAGTAAGGAAGGGTACAAGGAAAACCATTCATAATGTCAACACTTGTAGTATAAGTATTTTATATCCTAAATTCTATAAACAAAAAGTGGTGAATTATTCTTCTATCAATGAAAACCACTGAAGGTCCATATGTTAATTAAAATGAGGATA
Organism: Viscum album; assembly: GCA_963277665.1. NCBI lineage: Eukaryota > Viridiplantae > Streptophyta > Magnoliopsida > Santalales > Viscaceae > Viscum > Viscum album. The sequence goes on from OY728137.1 coordinate 349,633,127, forward strand.
ACCCTTTCATTGGTATTTTGCAATAATTTTTTGGTGGTCCCAATGTAGATGGGGTCTTTTATGTCAAAGGAGAGAAAAATCAGGGGATTTGGATACTTGATAGAGTGGTCAGATATCTTTTACCATTAAAGAAAACGTAGATTTCAATTATATGGTAATATTATTTTTCTAATATACACTGTGTTACATCATATTATTATTTATTAACAACTATATTTATGTATTCTAAATTTAATGTTCAACCACTTATGAAGATAATGGTTTATGTGCATTTTGATGCTCTCAATCCCTAAGGAAAATAGGTTTCTCAAAATATTGATGCTCCCAATTTAGAGTAACAACAAGATTCTACACATGATGATGCTACTAATCCTAAATAATAATATATTGAAATTTTCTAATCCAAGGAAATGGTAGAAGGTGAACAACCTATGTCCCAGAAAAAAATGGAGTGTTGTATCATGAAGGTGTTAATAAAAATTATTAAGGTGGGAAGAAGATGCATCAAATTTAATGTTGGATGGAATGCACATGACCAACCTATTAATCCCAATTAAATTACTTTCATTAGTTACATTGGGGTAACCACTCTGATTCATACATCGATTGATATAGATATATGGAAAAATGTGGGGCTTGTGATTAAGTCACTAATTTGGAAAGATATTATGGTAACATTATGATATAATTTATTTATTTTAATAAAAATTAAAATAAATAATTGGTTATTTACTCCTCAATATTCATTTCATAATGAATTTATACTAGATAATTTTGAAATGAAAATTTTATTAATGGTCATAGGAAAGGCTCATAGTGGCATTCATAAAATTCTTATAATGCATAGTCTTAGATATACTGAAGGGAAAGTTAACCCACACCTACCATAGATGTATAATGACTTGATAAACTAAGAAATGTTGAATAAATTTGTTGGTCCTCAGAAGAGGAATCCTTTTAGTTACATTGTGATTGATAATAGATTACTTGAAAATATTTATATTAATCACATTGATTAATAATTGTTAATTTATGAAATAGTAACTAAGAACTAAAATATGCAGTGTGCATCAAAACCAATGTACACATAACATAAAGTAAGAATCAGGTATGCTTTACTTGATAAAATGGTATTTATTTTAAATCTATAGTAATAATTTTATATGTCATGAAAAAATAGTATAATTATTTTCCATTGTTTATATGCAGATTGATGAATCAAAATCCAAATTCACTTTTATCCTATGTCTTGTGTTGTGGAAGGATGATGTTTTAAATAAATACGAAAAACTAATTTATGGAAACACTCAAAAAGTATGGGAATCATGTGTAAGTATGAGATAATAATTTTTTTCTATTTTAGTTTGATATTACATAACAATGATTGATTATTTTCCTCTATTTTTTATCCATTTTAGACAAAAGAATCATCATCAGCTACACTAGATGAGTGACTATATTTAGTGTCCTTGAACTAGCCAAAACAACATGATCATGTCAGAGATGCAGTATTTTGAGTATCACGCCAAACATATGTTGAGAAAATAAATTTTCAATGGGATAAATATAAAAATATGAATGAGATGTAAACAAAAATAACTACTCTAAAAGAAAAGAATAATTAGTAGTCTGATTAGATAAATAATGTTATGGGAAGGAATCAAAGAGAAGAAACAACACAACAACAACCACTACATGAATATTCTCCCTCTATATTTAAGGTGATCCATTACTCTCAAAGGTCTACCATGCCAGAGGTAAACTATTTTTTCATAACCATTTATATTAAATGTGAATTAGGAAGGCACTCATATTGTTCATATAATAATATTCTATATGGTGAAAATGTTTATGATTTATATCTATCATCACCCATGCATCGCCATTTTGGGAGGGGTATAATATAAAATATATAATTTTATATTCCACACTAAACAAAAAATCCAAAAGGTCATGTGAAAGTTGGGATTAATATAGATCAAGGCTGAGCACCGAGCTACCTATTCTACTTGATGATCTGGATGTTCACATGGCCAAACTCTCTATTATAAATTTCATAGCATGGTTGTTTGATCTTTTAAAAATAAATGTCTATAATGAGGTATTTCTTTCAAATTTATTTTTTACACAAAAAACATTAACAAATAATGAAAAAACATGAACTGAGGAATGTTATTATAGATAGAGAAAAGGAAGTAGAAACAAAAGGTCAAATTAAAAAAAAATATTAACTAATAAATAGAAAATACCTTCCAAAAATTCCTTTACCCCCACCAGTTCAACTTCCCCATTTACTAATATTACAAGTTAATATAGATGCAATGCTCAAATATGGTGACATAATCATCATTAATTTTGAAGATCACATTTATGGAGATGCCACCAGATACTTTCATGGTCTTGATAATGTAGGTGAAATAATTAAGAATGGATGGCTAGGATTCATAGTTGTAAATTTATAAATAAGGATTTTTTTAATAATTTTTTTGGCCAATATATGATTTAATGTAATAATTATAGTTAAATACTATTCATATTTTTTCAGGCATATATATCAGAACTATTTGAAGGGAAAAAATTATGAAAAAAAATTGTACACATTATTCCTCACAACACTTTGAAACAAAATAGTTCATTAGAAGAAGAGTAATATTCCATAATAGTGGAAATACTGTCCACACATTTTGAAAAAAATATTTATGATATACTCTTCTTAATACCCAAAATTCAAGGGTTAAACTCTGCAATTTAGTCATATAAAATATATTTTTATTCCTTTCAATACTTATTCCTTTTTCTTTTTTTGGGAGAATTTGTTTCTCATTACAATCAATTTGGATACTCTAAAGATTTATTTTTTTGGAATCAATGATTTGATACCCAAAAAATAGACAACACGTAATGGTGTTTATAAATTTTTAATACATTGCATGAAAATTTTTACAAATATATTTAAATCTATACATTTCATATTATATTTTAATGAAAAAAAAATTATGTTAGGGTGGTGTTTAAATATCATCAAAATCATGGCATGAGGATAGTCCATGAGCACAATACACCTATTAAATTATAAAATTGGATATGTATTAGGGTATATATAATAATATCTCAATATCGAAACACATATCAAAACAAATTACTTATTTTTTAAATGTTTTTGGAGTGTCTAAATAAACTAATGACAAATATTATAGTAATTATGTCTACAAATTTATGAAAGATATCATATTGCATCAATAAACCATTATCCCTAAAGAGGTATTTCCAATGATAATTGCAATTTCATTTAAAATATTCATTAATCCTTTATTTATTTATATTTTTGAGTACTTCCTGAACATTTGAAAGTCCACATATTCAAAAGAGGAAATCAATTTTTTTTAAAATGAATGAGAAGAATACATGATTCCAAAATATATGGAGACATCTTGAATATTGTACTTCCTAATACTTATTTTATTAATTTTATCTTCATTTTATCTACCTTATTAGTTAATTTACAAAACATTTTTTTCTAATACTTATTTAGTTAACTTTCACATTGATCGTGAAGAAATGACTTCATCGAGAATTGTTTTTTTGTGACCATTTTGTGCTCTACTAAGAGAAAAAAATAATCAGAGAAAAAACAATTCAAGAAAAAGTCTTCAATAAGGATTAATCACTCATTTATTATTTTTCCTTTTTATAGAACTACTTTTTATTGATTTGAACTTTTTATGTTTAGTAGTGTGTGATTTCAGTTTACAAATTACTCAAAGTGCATTTTTTTAGCTTAAATTTAAATTCTAGTTAAGAACATGTTCCACTTACTGAAAAACAATAAAAAACACGCATATTGTATTTATAATTTATGAAATTTATCCATAAGTCATTTGTGACTTGTAGGAATCCTTTATACATCGTTCTGATACATAGTGTGGCTAGTATGACTCAAATTTCATGTTTTTATTTAAAAGTGGCATTTTAGTTCAAAGCATGTGTCACTTACTCAAAACTAAAAAAATGTGATTGAATTATTTTGATACTTTTATAAAATTAAACATAAATTATTTTTTGCATGTAATAATCAACTGCACATCAATCTAATACACGGTGTGACCGGTATAACTCAAAGTGTGTGTTTTTATTTAAAATTGGAATTTTAGTTCAAAAGAAATATAATATACCAAAATATAAGTAAATTCATTAATATTTTCTTGATACTTTATTAAAATGATCCATAATTCATTTTTTATGTTTATAAATTAACCGCACATCAATATGAAACATGGTGTGATGGTTATGACTCATAGTGCATGTTTTCAATTTAAAAATGACATTTTAGTTAAAAATATGTGTCACTCAATTAAAACCAACAAATCACACTTAGATTATCTTGATACATTATTTAAATAATTGATAAGTCATTTATGATGTGTTGGAATAAAACACACAACAATCTAACACACAGTCTGACTGGTATGACTCAAAGTGGGTGTTTCGAGTTAAAAAATGACATTTTAGTTAAAAATGACTATCACTCACTGAAAAAAAAATTAAATGTTCTTATATTATATTAATAATTTTTTAAAATGATAAATAAATAATTTGCAACATGTATCAATTAGCCTCACATCAATCTACCACATAGTGTGATAAATATGACTCAAGGTGCGGTTTTTTAGTTAAAAAATGAAATTTTAGTTAAAAATGGGTGTCACTCACTAAAAATTGAGAAAAATAATTAATATTTTATTAATTATTTTGTAAAAATATCCATAAATAATTTATTATGTGTAATAATTATATGTGTATCAATAAGATATATAATGGGACTAGTATGACTCAAAGTTTATGTTTTTAGTCTAAAAATGAAATTTTATTTAAAAACATGCGTCACTCACTGAAAATAATTAAAAACAATTTCATCATCTTGATACTTTATAAAAAAAATATACTTAATTAATTTTATATATAAAAAAATCAAATCCATCATAATCCAACACACAGTGTGTCCGGTTTAACTCAAAGTGTATGTTTTTATTTATAATTGATAATTTAGTTCAAAATACACATCACACACTCAAAAATAAGAAAATGTTCTTAGATTGTCTTGGTACTTTAGTAAAATGATATATAAATCATTTGTGACATGTAGGAATCAACCTCACATCAATTTGACACATGGTGTGGCTGGTAATACTCAAAGTGTGTGTTTTCATTTAATAATGACATTTTCATTCAAAAGACATGTGACATACTCAAAACCAAGAAAACAAATTTATATTATTTTGATACTTCAAGAAAATGACCCATAAGTATTTTTAACACAAAAGATGTAACATCCTGACCTGGGATCCATTTAACCCATGCCCCAAGCCGGTGGGTCACATGGCCTCAAGCATGACTCCTCATATACTAGAGGTTGTTGACTAGCATCGAGGGCGTATAGATGGTATTGTAGAGAGACTATACCCTCATGTTAGAGTAGCACAATAGATACAATTAGATACAATCAATAGTATGAGCATAATATAGAAAATAGAATATATAAACTATAGAAGAATAAACAAATAACTTAATAAGAAAACAGAGAAAGATAATAAACTGAAAAACTGATAATAATATCAAAATCTTCTATTCCAGTGACTAATACATGGATGCATGTCATGATACAATACAGAAAAAAATAGGAATATACAAGCATGCAATACAATAATACAAAAAAGAAAAAAAGGACAAAACAACTCTAGAAGTATCCTAAGACTATGCTTAGTCCTCTGCTCCTAAGCACCATCTAAAATCAAGCACCTCAACATCTTGAAGTAGGGTGCTTGACCTTATCAATACCTATAGACAAATAATATTCTTAGGTACCAAAGGAAGCTCGAGTATGGTGTGAGATAAAAAACTCAATAGGCCACCACCAATGGTGTCTAAGTGTAATCCAAGCAATGCTCATAACTGAACAGCGTGAAGGTATAAAATAACAAGTAAAACAATGATGAAATAAATTACCATCCCACTCTGGTTCCTATAGGACACCTGGCGGGTCAACCTGCTTTGGTTCATTTCCAGAATAAATGTTTAAACAATCACTATATATATAGTAGTAATATAAATATATATAGTATAATATTATATATTTCATCCACCTATATGAACCAAGTACATATGGATGTAAGTGTCCATATACATGGAATACTAGTTATGACTAAACTAGGGAATAACTCAGACATCCATTACTAGTCTAACGAGATTATACGTTCATACAATAGGTTATAATCCCTACACCCCAATTGAATGAGAGATTCCATGAAACAACACTCTGGATGGTGAGTGGGATTTCATGGAAACAATTTAATCATAGAATGTGGCATGTAAATCTAAACTCCCATATAGTATCACTGGTGAAAGGCATCATACTCAACACCAGATGTAAGGGAGCTTGATGCTTCCATGATCAACGGTCCCTTACCACCATATCATAGCCTACATAAATTCTTATTTATATTTATAAAATTCATGAGGTATAACCTCCCATGCTACATTTTCATCCAGCCCATATACAAATAAATGAGGCATAGTCATATTTATAATTCACAAAATGAGGCATTACCTCTCATGTTCCAAGCTATCCAAGTTCAGTTATAATTAAAGAATTGTAATTCTCAATGAGAATTCATATATATATAAACAAGGATAATTCCCTTACCTTGCCTTGGGGTCACTCCATTTACATTCAATTGATTCATTTTAATTTAAGGCATCCATCATACATTATCCATTTCATTATAACCCATTCAATTTACCAAAACATGACAAATTAACTTATAAGGATCAAGTGTCAATTGGAAGGTGTCATGGTAAAATCATTTAAATTATTCCACCATCTTTCATAATCCATCCAATAAAATCCATTCACTATAACCAAATCATTCAATTCATTAATTCATGGACACCAAGTCATAAAGCTCCAAGGGGTCACTTAGATGGTGACATGGTTAACAAGCCAATTGCCTACTTTGTAAATTATAATTATAAAAGGTATAAACTCCTAAGAGGTGATTTTTGTTATTTAAAACTTTCATAAATGAGGTAAAATAATTTAAAAGCTAAGAAGAAAACTATTTATGAGTTTCGAGTATTTGATCCAATTGATTAAAATGTTCATTTTCACATGGTAATCCCATGGGGTGTTCATATAAGGTATGTGAAACCTCTAAACCACCAAACAAGGATCAATGAATATATATCTAGATACAAGGTTCAATTAGACATGAAGGAGTCAATATAATTGGTATGATCAGGAAAATTCGGCATACGACACAACATTGTAGCTATGAGATGAAAAAACTAAAATGAGAAATGATGTGACCACCTACCTCAAGGTCATAGATGAATCCTCTCTCAATATGAGCCTCAGATTCAAAGTATAGAAGAAGAGATCTGAAAAATGATCCAATTCCCTAAAAATAGTGAAAATGACTCTACACCTAAATAGTGAAACAATTTTGAATATTAAATTTTACAGGATTTGAGAGACTAGGGGATCTTACCAAGACGGTTCCAATGCTTCGGACGGATCGAAGAACAGATACCTGAAGGAGGAGCTGCTTCAATGCTTAGCTCTATATTTTCTTAAGCTCAGAGTAGGAAGATAAGGGGTTTGGGATGTGGGGTAACCAAGGGAAAAGATGAAAGGGGTTAAGAACTTGAGTGAGGGGTGAAAATGTAATTTCAACCCATAATATCAATGTGTGCGGTTTAGGCGCATAGTTTCCAAACCGTTCACCAACCATGAATCGTTATCTATAGAGAAGGGGAACCCCACATGGTTAGGTGAACGGTTTGAATAAGCATGTATATACCATGCAAAAGCAGCTGGTGGTGGTGCGGCTCAGGGGTCTAAGGTGAAATTCTTCAAGGAGGTGGTTTGTGGGGGCGCTCAGGTGGATGTTCCTGGTCTGGGATCTATCCCACCGATCCAGCTTGAACGTTGACTGTCGGAGCGTGTGGAGGGGGAACCAGTGGTGGTGGTTTCCAGTCTAGAGCTGGATAATGTGGAAGAGTTCCAAATACTAACCCTGGTGGCTATATTAGGACCCTTTAAACCTTCGCTCGATGTTTTCAAGATGTTCGTGGAGTTTTGGGGTCTCCAGCAACCGGCGGTGGTTTCAGAGCTTTTGAAGTTTACGTTCAACATTCATATGGATTCAAAAGATGAATTTGTGCGTGCTTGGTCGAGGGAGGGGAGATGTTGCAGTTCTCACCGCTTCACCCTTTCAAGGTGGGCCTCAGAGTTTCATTATGGCCAAGAATCCTGCATGGGGGCGGTTTGGCTTAAACTTCCGGGGCTCCCTCTGCCATTTCATAACCCGTCGATTCTGGAGGCAGTGGGGGATTCGTTGGGGAATTTTCTTTGTGTGTATAAGCTGACTGAGAGGATGCTGGACGTGGGTAACCCACATAATTGTGTGGAGATGAATCTATCTTCCAAGTTTCCTTCTTGTATCCTGATTCGGTCCCCGGAGGGGTTTTCGTGGTGGCAGTGTCTTGTGTATGTTGCTCCTCTGATGTTCTGTTCGGCTTGTGGTTTCCAAGGTCATGTGGTGGATTTTTGTAAGAGGAAGAGGAAGCCCTTGTGACCTCGGGATACTCTGGTTCAACAAAGGCCTCACAAGCCGGGATCCTCTTCAGGCTTGGGGGATGCCTCAGGTGCGAAGTTGGGTTCTCTTTCCCATAGGGTTTTGCCAGCGCCATCCATGGAATCTTCTCCATCGTCATCTTTGGTGCAGGATCGGGTCCTAGACCCGAGTGCGGTGGGTTGCCCGAGTGTTGTCAGATCTGGGTCAGTAAAGGTGGCTCATTTTTCTGGAAAAGGTAAAGCGGTGTGCTCCGTGTCAGCGGATGTCGCGTCCCCTGATTTGTTACCGTTGGAGCCTAGAGAGTGCGACCTGAGGTTTTCGAATCTGGATCCTTCATGGGTCTCTTCTTCATTGTCTTATGCTTTGGTCGAAAATGGTATCCTTGAGGTGAGCTCGGTGGTAACCTCTGTCCTCCCTAAAAGGCTTTCTTCTCCCTGGCCAGAGGTGTGTTTTTCTGCGATGGTTCCAAAGATCGCGTTGAAGATGTATATCTTGGCGTTGATCAATAGTTATGAAGGGTTTCATCCGGCCCGTCCGAGGGACGGTTTTCCTGAGGGGGTGGCGAAAGAGATAGAGTCGGCCCGTAGGTCACCTTACAGGTTGATATTGTTGTCTGGGTTCCAGAATGAAGGACCTCATTCTGCTCCTTCCGAGCAGACAGGGAGTCGTTTCTCACTGATAGAGGAGAATGATAGTCCGTTTAAGAAAAGAATTATCCTTCCTAAAAAGGGCTACTCGTCGGAAGGTTCCTCTTGACCAGTGACTCATTTGATGGCGAAGGGGGACTATTGCAAGGAGCTGTTTTTGCCGAGTCCAGGTAATCCTGCCCGAAGGGCAAAAGTGGTTTCCCTGTAATGTCGTCTGTTATTATATGGAATGCTTGGGGTCTGGGGGGCGTGCGAAGTGTGCTTGTCTGGATTCTAAATCAAGGAAGACAGGTTCTGTGATGGCGGTGGATCTGGAACCTAAACAGGATTCCAGTAAGATTAGTGATTTTGCAAAGAAGTCTGGGTTTGCATGTCACTTTCATGGGCATCCGGTTAACATACACATCTGGATATTTTGGAGGAGTATTATTCAGGTGGAGGTTGTTCAGGTAATGGAGCAGTGAATTTCAGTTAAAGTTCAGTTCAGAGGGTTAGAAGTTTTGTTTTCCTTTGTTTATGCTAGCAGCGACTCTCTAGAAAGAAGGGCCATATGGGATTACCTTAGCATGTTGGAGGCAGCTGGTTTATCTTGGTTTTTCGGAGGAGACTTCAATACCATCATTGATATCTCAGAGAAGAAGGGAGGTGTTATTATGTCTAATAATGGTATGCTGGATTTTAGCAACTGCATTTCCAGCAATGGACTCTTGGATATGGGCTTTCATGGGAACAAATATACATGGTGTAATAACCGTAAAGGAGATAGTATAATTTGGTGCAGACTGGATATGTGTCTCTCTAATCTACAGGGTTTGATCTCCTTCCCCAGGAGCTCAGTAGTACACCTTCCTTGTGCGCTTTCAGATCACTCTCCTCTACTAGTGGAGCTGAAAGCTGGAAATGCGGAAAACCAGATCTTCAAGTACTCAGATAATTGGCATAATAGATAAGGTTTCATATAGATGATGAAGGAGTCCTGGGAGTAGGAGATGAATGAGAGAGCTTGGGTGGGCCTGTTTAGACGACTCAAATGACTCAAGTATGATATTATCGCTTAGCTTCGAAGTAAAACTTCTACTGATGATTCAGTGGAGGCTTTATAGGAGGAAATCAATCATTTCGAAGAGATGCTTCAGTAAAAATGGGATGAGGTTGTCTTCATTCGGCTATGTGATAGTTGGGCCTTGCTTGCACAAAAATTATTTGAGGTGGAGAAGGACCTCAGACAGAGATCCAGGGTCAGATAGCTTAAATAAGGAGATCAGAACAGTGGGGTCTTCCTTGCATTCTTCAAGGAGAGACAAAGTTCGAAGGTTAATATAAGGTTAGAGGATGGTTCTTTTTCCTCAAATGTCGATGTTGCTGGCAGGATGGCATTGGAGCACTTTGAAAGGTTATTGGCGGGTGCCCGGACAAGGCCTTAGGGAGAGGACTCTGATGTGTCGGATCAGGATGTTTTTATGGAGAGGATCCCCAGGGAAATTGAGGGGGAGGATAATCAGTCTCTGGCTTCCATTCCTTCTGGTGAGGAGGTTTGGGAGGTGGTTAACAGTCTACCTCCGGAGAGTGCTCCTGGTTCAGACGGTATCTCGTGTGCCTTCTATGTTGCTGCATGGAGCTTTGTGGGCTCAATGGTTTCAGAGGCAGTGCCCGATTTTTTTCAAGGAGGCCCTCTCAACAGGGGGACGTGTGCCTCTCGGGTGGTTCTTATTCCAAAAGTGAAAAAACCCAACTAAATATGATCAGTATCATCCAATCTGCCTATGTAATGTTTCGTATAAGATCCTTGCAAGTCTCATGGCGAGGAGGCTGAACAAGATGATTCCGAAGATTATTTCTCAGGAGCAGCATGGTTTTGTGCAAGACAGAGGTATTCAAGGGGCGATGAGAGTGGTTTAGGAGCTATTGGAGGATGCGAACAAGAAATTGGTTGGTTCAAATGTTATTATTTAGGTGGATATTGAAAAAGCGTATGACAAACTGGAATGGAATTTCATTCTTAGGGTGATGAGGAATCTTGGGTTTACTGAGTGGGTTTGTGATCTATGTTTCCGATGTTTCTCCTCTCATTGGATCACAATTTCTTTAATGGGGAAAGGGTTTGGTTTCTTCAAGAATGTAAGGGGGGTGAGGCAAGGGGACCCTTTATCACCCACCTTATTTATTATCGGTCAAGAGGCATTGTCTATGAATCTTCGCATGAACATTATGGCTAAGAAGATGCTCCCATATATTTCAAAGGCTTAAGATGGTTACTCTTCTCACATCATGTTTTCTGATGACATTCTGGTCTTTCTCAATGGAAGGAGGTCGTCCTTGGTCTCTTTCATGCAGCTCTTGGAGGTTTATGACATACTAAGTGGACGAAGGATCAATTCAAGGAAGATAAATGTCTTTATCTCTAATAAATGTTCCAGAAGGAGGGGGAGGAACATCCAAGACATCCTTGGAATCCGTCAGAGTTAGTTTCCCATGGTTTATCTAAGGGAACCTATCTCTCCTGGTCGGGTGAAAAGAGTATTCTTTTAGGACCTTCTTAGCAGAATGTTTGGAAGGATTTGCAATTGGAATAATAGGTTCCTCTCTTTCGTGGGTCGGGTCGTGCTGCTGAATAGTATTATTTCCTCGATACCCATGCATATTCTGTCTATTATTTCTCCTCTGAAGAGGGTTATCTCTTCTATGGAGGTGATCATGAATAAGTTTATTTGGGATGCTAATGATGCAAGAAGGGCGCATTGGGCCTTGTGGACTCGAATGGCGAAGCCGGTTGAGGAGGGAGGGGTGGGCCTTAGAGACTTATATTCAACCACACAATCCATGCAGGCTCAGCTGGCTTGGGATTTCCTTATCGGGAATTCGATGTGGGTGAAAACTTTAAGAATAAAATATGGTGCTCACTGGGAAGACTAGAATAGATCCAAACTATCCATACTGGGATGGACAGTGGTATCTCATCTGGATGTGCTGCAGGACTCCTCTCGATGGGTATTCAGATGTGGGGATGTTAATTTCTGGAGGGACAACTGGCTTGGTGATAAATTATTCTTTCCATGGTGTCCTGGTTTGGCGATGTCTGTGAGGGAGGCTTGGAAGCACCCTGGGCTACTGGAGGCTATTCTCAACAACCAGAAGGAAATCTCCACCGGCATTGTTTTCTCTAGGGAGACTGACCGGTAATGCTTTACTACTTCTAGTTCAGAGTTTTTCAAAGGCCTGGATTACCATGATCTCATTCGACGGAGCGGGAGCTGGGATGAGTGGAACGTTCGCCTGTTGTGTAAGGAGCTTCCTATGAAGTTGAGTTTCTTGGTATAGAGAGCGTGGAACTAGGCACTGCTAATAGAGGACAATATTCAGAGGAAAGGGATCCGGCTGGCGTCGAGATGCTACTGTTGTACCTCTCCTCATGTGGAATCATAGATTCACCTATTTATCAAGAGCGGTTGGGCAGTCTACCTCTGGAAGTCAGTTTAGAGATGAGGTAAGTTCTCTTTAGCTTGAGCTTCCATGCAGGAGTTTGTTGAGTCCTGGTTTGTAGGTGTGGAACAACAGGGTATGGGGAGTATGGTCCGATGTATTATTCTCACAGCTATTTTCTAGACGTTGTGGGGAGCTCAGAATAAAGCCATATTAGAAGGAAGAATCTCAGTCCCTCTTCTCTGAACGAGAATGAGAGGGCTGCTGCATGATTTAGGGACTCTGGTGAAGGGTGGTTTAAATTCAGATATCATCTACAGTCTTCTCAACAGACCCGTTTCTCGTCGTGCAATCCAGGGAAGTTGGGTGCGTTGGCATCCTCCATGTACCAGGCTGAAGCTTAATGTTGATGGTTCCTTTTTAAATGGGAAGATGCGTGGGGGGGTCTCATGTGGGACAATAATGGCTCTGTGTTGGTGAATTTTAGTAGCTTTTATGGTCCAGGGAATTCACTGGGTGTAGAAGTGCGAGCTCTGCACTCTGGCTGGATGCTTTGTAAGAGGGTCGGTTGGGTGGCTTCGGAGGTGGAGTCGGATTCTGAGATTCTGGTTCGGTCTTTACGGGGGCAGGTGTGATTCCTTGGGACTTTAACTATTTGGTTTGTGGTTGTGCTTCTGAAATTGCTCGTGGAGGTGTGGTTCATCATATTCCCAAAGAGGCCAATTTTGCTGCCAATGCTCTTTCTCACGGTAGTTGTCCTGGATATCCGTTGATGATTTTTGATACTATGGGATCCCTTCCTCAGGAATGTGTTGGTATTGTTCTGGGGGACGCTCTTGGTCTCCACCATTATATACCACCACGATTAATTGCATTATGTAAGGTATTAAATGAATAAAATAAATAAATTTCAATCAGGATATGTCCCATATCTGCAACAAGTCGTACGGTCATGCACCCTGGGTCACATGATTTCAGAAAAATTGTGCGGCCTAGTCTTTTTTCTCCTTTCAAAACTCCAGGATCTGAATGAGACTAAACACTCTAATGATCTCCTTGGATTGATTAAACATTGATATTATGGTTATTTAAGGTATTTATATTGAAAAACTAATTATTTGTACCTTTATTGAAAATACAACTCATTACAGAAGAATTATACACACTTCAATCTAATACACGATGTGACTGGTATGACAGGAAATGTGTGTTTTTAGTTTAAAAATTAAATTTTAGTTATAAACATTTTATAATCATTGAAAATTAATAAAAAAATCATATGATATTAATAATTTATTAAAATTATGAATAATTCAATTGTGACATATATGAATTAGCTTCACGTCAATATGATACATGGTGTGACTGGTATGACTCAAAGTGCCTATTTTTAGTTTAAAAATGATATTTTTGTTAAAAATGTGTGTCACTCATTGAAAATTGAAAAAATAACTCATATCATCTTAATACTTTTTAAAAAAATTCCACAAACCATTTGTGATGTATAGGAAGAATTTTCACATCAATCTAACACATGGTGTGGCCGATATGACTCATTGTGCATGTTTACAGTTTAAAATTGAAATTTTAGTTAGAAACTTGTGTACTCACTAAAAACCTAAAAAAAGATCATATTTTATTAATAATTTATGAAAACTATCCATAACATTTTTTGATATATAATAATCAACCACACATAAATTCAACACATGGGGTGGTCGGTATGACTCAAAGTGCATGTTTGTATTTTAAATTGACATTTTAGTTCAAAATAAGTGCCACATACTCATAACTAATAAAATTCACTTATATTGTATTCATAATTTATAATAATGATCCATAATTTATTTTTGATTTTTAAGAATCAACCACATATCAATCCAATTCATAGTGTGACTGGTATAACTCAAAGTGTGTGTTTTTATTTAAAATTTACATTTAAGTTCAAAAGATGCCTAACATACTCAAAATTGAGTAAACATGTTCTTATTGTTTTTGAAACATTAGTAAAATGACTCATATTTCATTTATGGTGTATAATAATTTGCTGAATCTCAATATGATACTCGGTGTGACTGGTATGAATCAAAATTCTTCTTTTCAATTTAAAAATGGTATTTTATTTAAAAACTTATGTAACTCATTAAAAATTGAGAATATGTGCATAGATTGTCTTGATACTATTTTGAAATGATCCATAAGTCATTTTTGGTGTGCAAGATTAATTCACACATCAATATAATGTACGGTGTGACCAATATGAATCAAAGTGCGTGTTTTCAGTTTAAAAATGTCATTTTAGATAAAAATAATTTTTACTCACAGAAAAGATAGAAAACAAAATCACATTGCCTTTATATTTTACAAAAACAATATATAAATAATTTTTTATGTTTACCATCACTCACATGTCAATCTAACCCATGGTGTGTTCGGTACGACACAAAGTGCATGTTTTTATTGGAAGTTGACATTTGAGTTTAAAATTCCCATCACATACTTACACTAGTATAATAAAGTCTTTTAGCAACCCCCCAAAATCCATCACTAAAGGGATATAGAGGCCACATATCATCCGCCAAAAGGTAGGTCCTTTGGGCCAGTCGGTATTTCTTACAGATTCTGCCAAATAGAAAACGCTGTAGAGGAGATTAAAATGGCCTATAACGACTTCCAAACGATGGTTTCTATAGGTTAGTTTGGGTTCGGCTATAGTGGATGTTGTTAGGAGGTCGCTATAGGGGTCCTCAGATTTAGCTATTGCGACCGCCATTTAGTGGTCACTATAGATATTCCACACATAGCCTATAGAGACCGCCAAATGGTGGTCGTTATAAGTTTTTTTATTTTTTAAAAATAAAATGACAACAATACAATAAAAACCCCAATATTTCAAAATCACAAAAAATAAAACTATCTAAACTCATACGCACATAAATATCTTCATCTCGTCATCTTCTAAGCTTCATATCCATCATCAAATATAATTGCATGAAAAAATTTAATAAAAAAAATAGTACTGAAAAAAACATCCAACAAAATAATTGAAATTCAATAACATATTTCAATTTAAGTATAGTATAACATATCAAAATTATTTTATTTTGAAAATATATTAATAATTTTGAATACCTTTTTAAAAAATTAAAATCACTGATTATATCGTTCTAACCAGAACACATCTCCAATTGATGTGTCCTCTACTCTCACACCTCACCAATAATAATAAATTGGTTGTCTGGTGATTTCATTTCATTCCAATGTCGTTCGCAATGCATTTGATTGTTAAACGCATGTTTTGGTCTTTTATAACACGAAAAGTACGCTTTTTGTCACCATGGTTACACAACACCTCTAATTAACATACCTTCTACCAGACCATTTTAAAATTCACTCACCAGTTATTTTCATATGTTTTCATGGCATTTTGTGGTCATTCGGCTGGTTTTGACCACCCAATACACCTTTTTGAAAGGCGCCAAACACTTAAAAACTACATATTCAATTTTATCACGCACACCGCACATCTAATTGATGTGATGTACCCTCGTAAACATAAAGAATAATAATTATATTATTTTCCTATGATTTCAATTCATTTTGAGGATGTTTTCTATGGATCTAACTGTTAAATGTTCATTTTGTTGTTTTATGGAACCATATTTTCATTTTCCATCACTACGGTCACATGACACCTCCTATTGACATACCTTTTGCCTGAACATTTCACAATTAACTCACCAGTTGTTTTCGTCTTATTTAATGGAATTCTAAGGTTGTTTGTATGGCTTTGATCACCCCCACACCTCTTTAAAGCGTTCCAAACACTTAAAAATTACATATTCAGCTGTACCGCGCACACCGCACATTCGATTGACATGTTGTATCCTCGTACATATCAAGAATAATAATTAGATCTTTTTCCTCTTATTTCATTTCATTTATATGTCATTCTCTTTGCATTTGATTGTTAAATTCATGTTTTGGTCTTTTATAACATGAAAAGTGGGTTTTCCGACACCGCGGTCACACGACACCTCCGATTGATGTACCACCTACGAGACTATTTCACAATTCACTCACCAGTTTTTTTTTCGTCTGATTTCATGGAATTTCAAGGTCATTCGGCTGGTTTGGACCACCCGAAAAATCTTTTTAAAGCACGCCAAACACTTAAAAACCACATATTCTATCGTACCGCAAAAACTGCACATTTGATTGACGTGTTGTCTCCTTTTACACAACAAGAATAATAATTGTATAGTTTTCCTATGATTTAAAGTCATTATGAGTATGTTTTCTGTGGATATTACCGTTAGATGTTCGTTTTGGTGTTTTATGGCACCAAAATTGCATTTTCTATCACCACGGTCAAAAGACACATCTGATTAACGTATCCTCTACCCAACCATTTTAAAATTCACTCATCATTTGTTTTCATCTAATTTCATGGAATTCTAAGATTGTTCAGCTTCTTTTGACCACCCCATGCACCTTTTTGAAGCACACCAAACACTTAAAAACCACATATTTAGTCATACTACACAGACCACACATCTGATTGACGTGTTGTCTCCTTTTACACATCATGAATAATAATTAGATTTTTTACCTATGATTTTAAGTCATCCCGATGAAGTTTTCTATGTATTTGACCGTTAAACACTCGTTTTGGTGTTTTATGGCACCAAATTTTCATTTTCCATCACCACAGTCACATGACACCTCCGATTGACATACCGTCTGCCCAACCATTTCAAAAATCACCCACTAGTTGTTGTCATCTGATTTCATGGAATTATGAGGTCATTCGGATGGTTTTGACCACCCCATGTACCTTTTTAAAGCGTGCCAAACACTTAAAAAATAGATATTTAGTTTTACCATGCACACTGCACGTATGATTAATGTGTCATCTCCTCGTACATGTCACGAATAATAATTATATCTTTTTCCTATGATTTCATTTTATTCCAATGTAATTCTCTATGAATTTAATTTTTAAACCCGTATTTTGGTCTTTTATAACTCAAAAAGTGTGTTTCTGTCATCGTGGTCACACGAAACCTCTGATTGACGTACCACACACACTGCACATCTGATTGACATTTCATCTCCTCGTACACATCAAGAATAATAATTAGAACATTTTCCTGTGAACTATCTCTAATTTTTTCACTAAATCCTATTATTCTTAATTTATTTTAGGTAATGAAATTTTATTCCAACAAAAAATGGATGTGTTTCCACATGAGTGTGTTACTCATCGAAAGTGGGATTCTTAATCTGGAATAGACTGAATAGTACTCTAATTTATAAGAGGTACAACCAAGGTATTATCCAACTACTCATATGTAATGGGCTACTCCAAAACTAGAAAATTAAACTTAAAATAAAGATAAATCTTAATAAATTGAAGTGTTATGTAATATATCATAATTAACAATCAAGTAAAATTTAAAAGAAGGAATTAAATCACAAGAATTAAAACAATAAAACACAAAGGTATAAATAGAACTAAAGGTTTAATAACAATTATTAATTCCAAATTCATGTATGATATTAAAATGGTAATGTAAATTACCTCATGCATGAGGTTCATCATCATCTGGATCACCAATATCACTACAATGTACACCAGCTATATCCAGACCCTACAATATATATCAATATTATATATCTTAAACATATCAATAAAAGTCAATATGATTATGGTTTGTTTTATTTTTTACCTATGGCACCACCAGTGTACCATCAACAGGATGTCACATCGTCACTTCATCGATACGTGCTAACATCTGTGATAATCTCTCCTCTTATTATGCACATAATTACTGAAACCACTCATCTGTATTGTGTTGCATAGCCTTCATGGAAGCATCTATCTCCGTCGGTGCTTATATCCCTGCATATTTTCATGCACCCATCACCTCTACTCTAGCAACCACACTTCATGGGACACCACTACCATAAGATAAAGAATAACCATGACCGTCACACACCACGACATGTTGAAATATATCATCTCTACGCACAACACTACGATGTTACTCCTTTGGAAACTCTACTAACTAAGCATCAAATTGAGCCTATAGAATATACATAATTAATTAATTAACAAATATGAATAATTTATATGAAATAAAAATACATTTTTTACTAAATAATGTGCTTACTATAACACCAACAACATTGGGATCATACTCCCTATGAGTCCTCACCCATATTGACATTTGATCTATCAACTCACCTCATTGGTGTAACTATAATAAATGGGTTCACCATGTTATACTACAATATTTTTTAATATATGAATGGATAGTGAATTATAAACATACATCATGTCTGAGTTGTGACACATGTCGAGCACCAAGTCTGGAAGGCGTTCCCTGCATCGCCCGATTACATGAATAACGAGAAGAATTAGTCTAAATTCTATGTATTCAGTTAATAGACATATGAAAAATAAGTCATTTATAGATTAAAATCAATAAATCTTACCATCGTCACCTCACTTGACCAAAACGCAACAAAATCTTGCCACTACATGGGAAAAATGCATGGAGGGACTCATTGTAGAATGTCTGTCACACCAACAAATGGTATGCAGTGATCTCTCTTCACCCTTCACTTTTAATTCTTCCATAATTTTTGGAATTTTTCAATACATACTGCCCCAAAATAATCTGGACAGGGTGTAAAATTATCCTATTAAAAAAATATTCAGTAGATGTGATAATAATAAAAACAATATCATGAAAAATTAAACATTGAATTTACCTGAAACTCCCTCCATAATCTGTCAATTGCATCCTAGGGGGAAATAAGTCCAATCATGAGTCGTTAGAGGGAATCTATGTGGGTCTCATATAATATTTTGAAACTGATGAATCAATACAGTTTCACCTTCTCTGACTGGATGAAATGTGTCATCAAATAACGCATCCAATTGATCTCTAGAGTTATATGATCAAACCCCTCTACCTAGAACCCTACGTCTTCTAGAAGATGCACTAGATCTTGATAAACATAAATTCATAATTCAATAACAATATAACTAAATTTTAAATTAAAATTTAGAAACAGATAAGGAAATATGTATAGAAAATTACAATCAATTAATTTAGAAAAATGAAAACATGCATACCGACAACATTAGGTGAACCACTCTGACCACCCAGTAACATACCTACATTAAAAAAATTATATTTAAATCAAGAAATTATCATGAATATACAAGTCATAAATATTTTTACAAACATTAACTTGGGAAAAAATTACAATCTTTCACTAATCATGAAAGTCTATCGTATCTCCTTCAATTGTCTCTCTGGCCCATTGTATGTCCTCATCTCATACAGCTACTCTTGTTTAGTCAAGTGTTTGATTAGGAAATGTGACAATGTTTGGTTCCTCTCTTTCAATCATAAAAAGCCTTATTCTAGACATTTTCACCACAACTTTCCCATCGGAATCAATGCTGACAAAGTAAACTTTATCTGCCTACGATGCCAGTATAAAGGCCTCATTTATTACTCAATCATCTTTATATAGAATATTGTTAAAGTTTAATAACATAAATTGGAAGCTATAATTTTTTTTCCAAGAACTGGATCAACCAAATCAAACCTTAACAATATGTGTTTAAGAAATGCCCATAAATAACTTCAATAATATCCCTCAAAAATCCATAATAATAACCTGCATCAATAAAAGAACAACCAAAACCATTGTTTTGTGTGGCTCGGTTCATGTAAATATCACTAATATGAAATAGGAATTTGTTATCATCCAAAGACTTGTAGTGATGAGCTGTAATAAATAGGACATTAGCTAGTTGGTTAATTTCTTCACTCACAGTATGGGTACTTAAATCACGCATCCTTTTAATTTTTTAATTTTACATAGTTCAATGGATAAAGGATTTTTAAAATAAAACTAAGTTTCACTATAAAAATTTTAAATCAATTATTTATATGTACATGAGTCATAAACCACTCATGAAATGTTTTTAAATGATGTTTTTGGATTTGATAGTTAGTTGCATAGGGCCTTTCACATTTCAACTTTGAGATATGAGTCCTAAATCACAACACAGTAAAAGGTAAGTAATAAAATAAATATATAAACATAAGACACATAAACTATAACACTTACTATATCAATGGAATAAATGATGGAATGTTGAAAAACACATATCGATGAGCTTGAACCCACTCATCGTTTTTCATATCAAACATTATCATATTCTTTAATTAGACCCTCATCATTCTGGGAGGGTTTATCTAACTTTGTTTCAACATCATCAATATATGAAGGATAGAAATTAGTATACTCATCCATTAAATATCCCTTGGCAGTTGAAGATTCTAGACGAGCTTTGTTTTGAACATACCATTTCAATGTATTTAAGTATCATTCTATTGGATACATCCAACTGAATTGCATGAAACCATTAGTAATGACTTCACCAGGTAAATGCACAATCAAGTGAACCATGACATCAAGAAAAGATGGTGGAAATAGTTTCTCTAGGTGACATAATGCAAGTAAAATCTTATCCTACTACTTTTTCAAATCACTCATGTAATGATTCCTTAAACAAAGTTGTCAGAAAAAATTAAAAACCTCAATCAATGACTCAACAACCTGGGTAGGTAAGAAATCACGAATTGCTAAAGGAATTAACTGTTGAAGAAGAATATGATTATCATGACTTTTCAACCCTGGTAATGTCATGATCATTATATTGATACACATGGAAATATTATAGAAATAACTATATGGCACCTTGATGGTCTTAAAAATTGATAGAAATGTTTGTTTCTCCTTTTTACTCATTGTGTAATATGCAACAGGAATGTATGCCCGATTACCTTCACCCAGCTGTAAATGTAATGGTTTTCTCAATACCATTTCTTGAAAATCACATCGAGCATTAACACTATCCTTTGATTTCCCCTTGAAACCTAAAATGGCGCATAGTATATTATCACATACAATTTTTTCAATGTTCCTCAAATCCAAATTATGTCTTAAATATTATATTTCTAATAATGAAATTTGAAAAAAAAACTTTGTTTCTTATCATTATGAATATACTGTCTATTTTCAGTAGAAATAGAAGGAAATGTAAGAGCCACTAAATCTAGAAAAGCATACATTGTACGAATGTTTTCATGATCAAGTTGTGCACGAATTTGAACCCCAAATTGTATTTGTGGTGATGGTTCATGCTCTCTATTCCCATCAAACAACACATGATCTTTTATAGACCTATGAAATGGAGGGAGAAAGTGTATGTGACCAAGATATGACCACTTTATACAGTTCTTAATCCATATAGATTTCTTACTTTTATTACAACAAGGGAAGTCAAATTCTACTTTTTTACTCTAACCTGATAAGTTAGCATACATTGGGAAATCATTAATTTTCCATAACAAAGCAGCCTGGAGTCAAAAAATTTCATTATATGCCGAGTCAAAATTCATTACACCATCATCCCAAAATTCTTACATCTCATCAATCAAAGGTTGCGTATAAACATCGATTTTATCACAAGGTCCTCTCATTCCATCAATTAGAGTTGACATTAACAAAAATGGTTGCTTCATACATACCCACGAGAGAAGGTTGTATTGAACCAACACCACTAGACAAGTACTATGTGTCGCACCAACCATGGTCCTAAATGGGTTAAAACCATATTCTTCCAAACCTAGTCGAACATTATTATCATCCCAGGAAAATTTTGGGTGTCTTTGATCAAACCCTTTCCATGTGAAAGAATTTGTTAGGTGAGTTAATTTATCAACCTATTTTATTCTATCTGAATTCCAAGTAAAAAATTTAGCAATTTTAGTTGACATGAATAATATCTTCAGTCACAGTTTTAGTGGGAAATAACACATATTCTTATCAGAAACTTGTTTCCCTTGATTTAAGACCCTTCCAGGAAGAATCTGGCTACCTTGATTAATCTCAATGGCCTTCCACCTGGATGTATAGAAAATAGTACAGATATTTAATTGAGCATTCTTTTTTCTGAACAACATATAATTATTATGGAACATATAAATGGTGTCATATGTAAAACCAAGGTCATCAGTCAACTTCAGAGCTTTATAGAATGAACCTGGAATCTTTTCTCCAGCAGGGAGTACCTTCTTCAATAATACCTACAACATGTCGAATGAGCTGTATGACCACTGATTCAAAGACTTCAGGTGTAAAAATTCAATGATGAATGATAATTTACTAAATTTAGTGCATCCATAATATAATTCAGTACACACATCATAAATAATTTCATATAATTTCAATGCTTCTTCATCTGCAGAAGAACTGGGATTACTCCATCCAACATTATCATTTACGACATTACTGTCTTCAGGTTGAAACTGACGCGTCATATCATTGAGAATTATGTTCATCAAATCAACTATTCTCAAATAAACATCCATATTAATACTTTCTGATTGATGACATGAAACATACTCTTCTCCATGATGTGTCCATTTTTATAGTTTTTCAAAAACCCATTCAAAAACAGATGTTCTCTAACACTATCTCATTTGAAGAGATGTCTATTTGAACATTTTTTTATGGAAAAATTATAAAATTTCTTGGAAATCCACTGGTGAAATCCATAAATTACTTAATCCCCTCATAATATTTAGCAGAAAACCTATCTTTCATATCAATCCAGCTCTTATCCATATTTTTATTTCATAGAAAATAAATAATTGAAATATCTTATTTAAATTATAATAAACTCATATCATTAAAACTTAAAAACCAATGACTTCGAAACTATTTTTAAGGAAAAATAAATGAATTTGATTAGTTTTGGTGATATTATGAAATATTTATATATATTGTGATCTACTTCAACAAGGAAGAAAGAATTTATAAAACTGGTGTGATTCCATTATAAAAAACCTACAAGAGAATATTAGATCAATTTTGTAATATTATAATCCTTCACCCATGCAATATGGTGAACACAGTTCTAGGATAATCCCTAGAACCCTTTAATATGAGAAAATTAAATATTAATTTATTATTCTTCCATGTATTATATGGAAAAAACACAGTAGTGTTTTTTGGTGTTTTATTATCAAGTTCAAGTTTTCATATCACCTATGTGGTGGGGTGCAGGTAGATATCCTAGATTATTGCTTCTATCTGAACTAATGTTGGTGTCTGGATGGTGTGTTGTGAAGAAATTATTTTCGCAGCTGACTCCATCACTAAAAATGATTATGTGATGTGTAATATTGGTGGTGGGTGTTATTAGAGACTTCTTAAAAGTGATAGGAGTTCGTGAAAATATTTATTTTTAAAGGAAATGTGTTGCAGAAAAAGAAATATATGTAAAAAAGTGGTTATTGAAGACCAAACTATGTTGGGAAAAGTATTGTGAACAATATGACATGCTTTCAATGATTCCATATTAAAAAAGGGGAAAAATTACTCTTAAAATATAATATAGTTCATTGATAAATTCTATATCACACTTCAAACATGGCATGGACAGTTAAGTTAGGGAACAATGCATTGTAGGTTTAATATATTTTAGAAAAGTGTATAGAATATAGCATGATGAACTTCATAATAACTTCTTAATAGTACTGGATTGATGTTCTGTCAACCTTGGTCTATCAATATATCATAAGAATAATAACTAATATATTTCCATCTTCTTCTTGTATACCTTCAAGTGAAAAATTCTTCAGTCTAAAGTTTCTAAGTTTCTACTTCTCCTTCAACGATACAAGAACCCCCGATTCTGAAATTCTAATTTCATTGCCTCTCTCAATACTAATTTTCATGAATGAGCTAATGGATTGAAAAATTCAAAGAATGAATTGCCTATAGAGGACTCGACCATGGGTAAAGGGGTGCGACTTGATTAAAGATCCATGATGGCATAGGGGATCGGTGACAGGGGTTCAACGGTCAAACTGGATAGGGGCGGAACATGTTTACGGGGGTGGTATGATTGGAAGAAGCATGAGAGGGTTCTACGGTGGGGCATGATGGTCCGAGATGGTTCAACAGAGGCGGGATGTGAGGACTCGACTATGGGGTGCAACGGGGATGGGAGGGAACGATAGTGGAGGGACTATTCGAAGGTGCATCACGGAGGCGGGGGTGGGGTTGCCGAGTCGCGGGGGTGTCACGGGGTCGTGGGAGGGTGAACAGGGGAGAGGGTCATGGGTCAGGGAGGTTAAATGAGGGGGAGAGAAAAATTTAGGGTGGGGGGGTAAAAAATACAGTGACTGCCATTTGGAAGTCGCTAATAATATCAATAGAGACTACCAAATGGTGGTCACTCTAACTACCCCTCCTTAAAAAATTAAATTTCTACTAGTGTTTATTCTAAGAAAATGAACTTAGATTATCTTGATTCTTTAGGAAAATGGTCCATATATCATTTTCAATGAGTAAGAATCAACCAAATATTAATTTGACACATGGTGTTACAAGTATGACTCAGAGTCTATGTTTTCAGTTTAAAAGTGACATTTTATTAATGCATTGTTTCGTATTTATGTTTAATTTATTTCATTTAGTATAATTAACATAAATGTTTTGTACATGTACACTATTTTTCTTGAGCTGGAGTGGTTTTTTCGATAACAGGTAGAATGATCTAGCTCTTTTGAGAGGGGTTTGAGGTCCAAAGACAACAAAACATTAATTTTTTTGTTTTTTTTTGTTTTTTGTGATAAATTGTACATACCAATGTAATTTTAAAAACTAATTTTTGACATATTTTTAATATTGAGTTTTCTTCTTATATTTTTAATTAAATTTTAATTGAAATTAAATTATGTATTTTCTGTTATAGTGTGTGGTAATTTTAGTAGCGAAATGCTATAATATTTCTTTTATCAATTCTAGTAATAACACATATAAAAGAACACTTTATCTAAACTAAAAACATTTTGATAAAGTATCCCCTTTATTAGTGCTAAAAAAGCACTGATAAAGGTCCCCCTTTATTAGTGTTAAACTATCACTGATAAAAGTATTGAAATATTAAAGGTGCTTACAAAATCAGTTCTTATTTAGCATCGATGAAGGCTATTTATGGCTCTATTAATGCCCATATCTAGAGATTTGGAGCTAGAAATCCCAGTAAGAGAATAATTAGTGTAAAGAATAATAGAGAGAAAATACATATAAGTTATAAGGAATAACTTGATATCAAAAACAAAAAGATCATAAATATTGAAACATGATGTAAGGGAATGATTTCATAAGTTTATGGAATCATAAATCTTTTGCAAAAATATAAAATAGGACATTATAAGCATAAGTTGATTCTCACTGCCAAGACAACATAACATACTGTATTGGGATGAATGATTTTAAACCATAAATTCTTTCACATAAGATGAAAACATTATCTTATACATTAGATGGATGTATAATTTTGGTCCCACCCATCAAATCATAATATGTACAAGAATATATTTTCCAATTGAGGAAAATAAACCATACATAAATCATAAGAATGATCAAACCTATGAAATGAAAGCGAGTTTCAGAATATTGTCTCAAATCATAACCAAATACAATATCATAAATATTCCAAAGATATGAATGAATTAAATAATTTTTTATGTTCATATTTGAAATAATATAAGGTCATTAACATGGAGTTACAATGTAGAAAAATTAAAAATACGGAATGGAAATGTAATAATAAATAAATGAACCACTTAGGTGATACATTATGAAATAAGTAAAGTATATTTTAAATAAGAAATGAGATTATTATTTTAATTATACCATAATTGAACCATTATGAATATAAATAAAATAATTAGGGTTTTATAAATCTATTCATGTTAAAAACATTTTATTTTTCTTGTACTTGACAATAAATATGACAGAGGGAAATTCCCTTAAATCGGGTTTACTTAAAAGAGAGAATTGAAAATGGAAGATAAAGCCTATATAAACCTAAAAAGGAAATGGATATTTAATGAGGAATATATGTAAGTAATATATATAGAAAAAATAGGATAATTATATGAGAACAATATTGAATAAAATGAATAAAATGAAAGAGAACACATAGCCTAAAAGTAATAAACATGGCTTGAAATATCCCTTACCTCTGGTTCATATTTTCTCTAAAAGTTTGATTAATTTCCCAAAGAAACAAATTATATTTATTAAAAAATTTATTGATAACATTTTTCATCTATATTTTATTCTCTAAGTTCTATTTATTATTCTTTTTTATTCATTTATTAAATAGTTTTCTCTTATGGAGGTTATTTGAGGGGTTCAGTGAAACTTTATAAAAATACCTCAGTATATTTACCATTATTAAATGTGTTGTAAAATAGCTTAACCATGTCTATTATTTTATAAATATCAAAATTTTAAATTAAATTAACCTTTTTAACCATTCATATAAGTAGGCGATGAAGAACAAAACACACCGTTCATGGAGGAGGTAGCCTGCATAAACGCATGGCGATGCCTTCATTTTTGGGAATAGTTTTGAAGGTAGGTATAAATGTACATTAAATTAGTATAATAATATTTAATAATATTAAAAATACTTATTTTATCATTACTTTATGAATTTTATATATTTTAGAAGGTATAATAAGAAACAAATTAAGAGATTTCGGTTGATAACATAATCTCTCCCTTTAGATATTCTCCCTTGGGTAATAGCTTAAGGATCCTTAGTTTAGTGTTGTGGAAAGAAAAAGGATTCAATAAAATAGTTAAATATTTGAGGATATACTAGGGTGGAGTTTTGGTTAAGATAATTCCTTATAATGAGTAGAGAAATGGGGTGGTGAAGGGTGGTATTTATAAGTGAGAGGAGTGGCATTTTTTAATAATATAAAATTGAAAGTCGCTATTCAAGAAAATTTGCTTTAATAATGGAAAATAATGAATTAGGGAAAGGGTTAAGGTCAATAATCCCTCAACCATTCATTTTTACACATGTTTTAAAGAAAAATTATATCTTTGTCTATAAGATTATTCACTTTTTCCATTTCTTTTCTTTAATCGCGGTAACTACATTCTACCTAAGTAATTAATTTTAATATCTAAAAATAAAACGGACCTTATTACATAATTTAGACCTAAGGATTCAAAATATAAAATCAACTTTTTTAAATTAAATTTTATGGATGAAAAAAAATTAATATTCGCACGCATAATTCTAAAAACCCCATGTTTACAAAAAGTGTATTTTCATACATAAAAATTATGTGTTATGATAGAATTATCAATTTTATTTATTTCCATGACATTATTTAGTTTATTATTAACCAAAGGAGGTTTATGTGTATTTTGAATCAATTAAACACCAAATTCAACCTCATTATTATTTAATAATAAGATGAAGATAAAAAATGATTTTTATTTGAATAAAATATTATTTCAGTTTCAAATTGCTAAACATGGATTTTCTAGATTCCAAATAGTATTTTTAAATTCATAATTTTTTACTTATGAAATAATATTTTTGTTCTAATAAAAATTTTAATAACTATTAATTAATACTCACATCATGTTAAATTTATAAACATTAAAGTATTACTAAAAATGGTATTTTTCACTATTCACCTAAAAATAAACTATTTTACAAAAATATTAAAAATTTATCCCAAGATAAAATTGATATTTTTAATTATAAAATGACTATAATCTCATTATATTCAATTTATATGAGTGATAAAAATTATTTTTAAAAATAATCACTTATAAAATCAAAAAAAATTAAAACATGAAATGAATTTATTATTATTACTACACTATAAGTAAGTTTGTTATTTTAATGGTCTAGGTACTAAATCAATGGTCTTATTTTGGACATGAATTAATGATAAAATTTCATTAGTTTTTATTATCTATATTACCTAATATGATACACATATATATTCTAAAGGAAAATTTTTATATATTATTTCTGGGTTGTTACATCCCCCCCCCACCCTTAAAAAATTTCACCATTGAAATTTCATTTCATAAAATAAGTTGAAAAATGAGGTTACATTTTTTCATTGTCTATTAAGGTTCCCATGTAACCTATTTATATTTATGTTTTCTCTAAATTAATTTTACATGGTGAGTATTCTTATTGCCCCAAACTTTGTCTATGTGGTCCAAGATCTTCATCGGATGCTCCTCATAAGAGATATCATTCTCCAACTGTACCAACTTTGGGTTTGGTAAGTGTGAGGGATCTGGTATATACTACCTCAATTTCGATACATAGAACACATAATATAATTTAGATAGGTTTGGGGGAGCACTAATCAAAATTTCATATTTCTAATGTGATAAAAAATCTCAATAAGGCTAATGTAACTTATCATTACCTTCCATTTCTTCCCAAACCCCATCACTCTATTCTGTAGAGATATATAGAGGAACACTTTATCAGCAACCTCAAACCCCAAGTATTGCAAATGATTATCAATATAACTTTTTTATCGACTCTTTGTCATTATAATATGTTGTTTAATGGCTTTGACCTTATCTGGAATTTCATAAACAAGTTATGGTCTTAATAACTTTTCTAGTATAAATAAGGGCTTCCGCGTCAAGGTTATGTCGGTTTCTAAGAAACCGACATTAAAAGTGATTCAGGGGTACTTTTAATGTTGTTTTATTATAAAACCGATGTTAGAATGTATGTCAGGGAATATTTAACATCAGTTTTATATTAAACGGATTTTAGAAGGATAAACATGAGACCTTTTAAATTTGGTTTTTTTAAAAACCGATGTCAAAAGGAAATAAAAAACTTTTCACATTAGTTTTTTTTTATAATTGGCTTGTAAAGTTAAAAAACCCTTTTAACATAATTTTATAAAAAACCAACATTAAAAGTATTTAAAAAAACACTAGAACCATAAACACGCATTTTATTTTTCATAAAACCCTCTTCCTATCTTGAAATTTGACAACATTGACAGCACCCAAAGCCCCTAATGATAATATATCGTACCATTTTGATTTATTTTCATCACTTTTTAAAATTATTTCTCTAAGGTCTTCTATTATTCATCCTTTTTTTATGATACTCGGTATTATTTACTTCAAGGAAACCCTATTCTGGTTGTCTGGAAACCACACCTAAAGGTTTTTGTTATTTCTTTTTTCTACATTGTTTTTAAAAAATTCATTCTTTAATATTTCAAAATTTTCCCTATTTCTAATGAATTCAATATATTTTTTAGAAATTAATGATATATTTTTCTTTATCTAACTCCATATTTTTTTGGTCATTTTTTTTTATTTTTTATAATAAATTAATTGTTTGTTAGTTATAAATTGTAATCATTCATTTAATTATTTTCATGAATTTTATTATCAATTTTAAAAAAAATTGTTAAATGTTCTTTAATGTTATAAATTTATTATTATTATTAATTTTTTATCACTATAATTTGTTTTTTTCTAAAACTATTTTTATTTATAATTTTTTTATTTATAATTTTATTATCATCATAGTTTGTTTGTAATTAAAATAATTTTTTTCTTTAATTTATTTTTTATTTATAAATTTATTTTGTCAATATAATGAATTTTAGTTAATTTTCTTGTAACTTGATTATAATTTTTTAAATTTTTTGAAGACAAATTATTAATTAAAAATGTATGCATGTTTAAATTATCTATTTTTATATATTCTTAATCACTTGTATATAGATTTTCAATGATATGTTTTGATTATTATGTATAATTGTTTGTTATGATAAAATATTTATCAATAATTAATTTTTTTGATTATATCTTTTTTTGTTAAAAATTTATCTATTTATATATTTTTTTAAATGTTTATATTTTTTAATATAATAACCTTTTATATTGTGATATTAGGTAATTAATGGATCATAATTGGATAAATTTACAAAGAATCGCTGATGGATATGAAAAAGGAGTTGATGATTTCTTAGAATTTTCTAAATGAAATATTCAAAAAAAATATTCAATTTTTTCCCATGCATGAAGTGTTTTCATATGAGAAAGTTAAATTATATAGAAATCAAGTATCATCAAATATTATATGGTTTTAGCCACAATTATACACATTGAATTTGGTATGGTGAGAGAACAAAAAATTAAACTTCTAATGTTTATGAAAATATCACAATAATATAGAGGATTGTATTGAAGAATTAATTTATTGTGTAGGAATTAAAACCATAAAAAATAGAAACTATTAAATTATTTTATGGAGATACATAAAAACCATTATTTTCTTATTTCACAAGATATAAAATGTTTCCATCAGTTTTGAGATCAATTAACTTGAAATTAAGAAATGGGTGGAGTGATAAAAGTATTTATAAATTACTTGAAATTCTAAAAAAGATACTTCCAGAAGGAAACAGGCTTCCAGATTTCAACTATTAGGAAAATATAATATTTTTACCAATGGGATTGGAGTATAAAAAGATACATGATTTCCTTAATGATTGTGTCTTTTATAGGAAGGAATATTAATGTTTATCAAAATGTCCTAAATGTGGGAAGTCATAGTGTAATATGGATGAAACATTGAAATCCAATTTATTCTCAAGTAATGGAATCAAACCTCCTACTAAAACAATTTGATACCATCCAATAATTCAAATAATTCATCTTTGATTCATTCTCAGGTACCAGAATCAAACCTCCTACTAAAGAAATTTGTCAACTTCCAATAATTCCTCATTAGAAGCATCTATTTTCAAATTAAAATGATTTTGAAAGGTTAAGATTACATACACATGAGAACATATTTGATGGTAACTTATGTCACCATTCTAATTTACCATAGTGGAAGAGATTTAATAAAGAAGTTTCTGATTTTGGAAGTGAAGTTTAAAATCTCATAATGGGACAGTACATAGATGGAATGAATCCATATTAGATCCTCAGTAACCAAAATAGTTCTTGACCTATTTTTTTGGTAGTTTAAAACTTTTCCCCATAGATATGTATGAATAAAAATATGTTGTGATGATCTAGATGATTTATGGACCAAAACAACATGGAGATGATATTGATGTATATCTTTCACCATTGATTGATGATTTGAAACTTATATGGGGGATATGTGTTACAATTTTTGATGTATAAAAAAATGATTATTTTCTTTTTCATTCTATGATAATGTTCACTATAAATGATATTCCTGCATATGGAAACTTATCTGGATACAATGTTAAGGGATATAAACCATGTCCTATTTGTGAAAGAGAGACTTCATATTATCAATTTTAGAATAGATGAAAGACAATGTACATGGGACATCAAATATTTTTGTGAATTGATCATTCTTATCATAGATTGAGAAAAGAATTTAATGGTTTATAGGAATATAATCACCCCCCATAACCATTTTTAGCTGAAGAATATAATGAAAAGTTGAAAAATATTGAATTCAAATTTGGGAAGAAAGGAAGTTATGGTCATCCAAAAAATATATAGAAAAGACAGTCTACCCTATTTAAACTACCTTATTAGATATTTTTAGAGATAAAAAATAACATTGATGTTATGCATGTGGAGAAAAACATATGTTACATTTTGATCAGAACTTTATTAGACATAAAAGGAAAGAAAAAAATGTAGATTACAAGAAATATTAGACATGATTT
Source organism: Viscum album (assembly GCA_963277665.1). Classification (NCBI taxonomy): domain Eukaryota; kingdom Viridiplantae; phylum Streptophyta; class Magnoliopsida; order Santalales; family Viscaceae; genus Viscum; species Viscum album. Next base: position 349,665,473 of record OY728137.1, read on the forward strand.
CCATGGAAATAACTTTGGAGTTAGCTCCCACAATGAATGAAAATAGAACATAATTACCACTAGATTGTCACACATTAAACAAGAGTGATAATATGATTTTTATTTTTATTTTCTTCATGATATTAATGAACCCAGTGGATATTATTCAAATGTGATGAATTTGGTGTTATTTAAGGATTTTAAATTAATAGGTATGGAATATCATGACTGTTTTGTATTGATTCAACAAATTCTACAAGTCTCACTGCAAGGTATGTTTCTAAAACCTATCAGAAATACTATCATCTGGTTATTTTATGTTTTCAAATACATTTATTGTAAATTCATTGATCAAAATTTGTTAGATTTGTTGAAAAATTAAGATGAACTCATACTTTTTTAACTATAAATGTATTTCCCACCAATGTTTTTTGAGATAATGGTTCATCTGGTGATTTATTTATTATGTGAGATAAGAATATGTTGGCATATTTATTTATGTTGGATGTATCCTTTTGGAATATATATGAAAATTTTAATGTGATATATGAAAAATACTTATCAATTAGAAACCTCTTTTATTAAAAAAATATGTATTGGAATTTTTGATTGAGTTATATACTAATTATTTGTATGAAGTAGAGCATATTGGTATCCCTATATATTAACATTTTACTTTTGATAGTGAAGGTAGAAGGATTCATGGATTAAAGTTATAGTTTATTTCACATAATGAAGTGATGCAGGAATATTTATATATTTTGAACAACACATGTAAAGTTCAACTATATATATCATTATATAATTCTTGATTAAAGGTACAATTTACAAAAATAAACAAAAAGGGGTTGATTTTTAAGCATAAAAAACATTTGTTTCATGGTTTAAATATAAAGTCAACACAAATAAAACTATATCAAAAACATTGAAATGGTTATCAAGGGGAAATATCTTAATGCGATCACATAGTATGGATTTGAAACTAATGGTTACACATTTCACACCAAAAATAAGGATTTCAATAGTACTATTCAAAACTATAGGGTAATAGTCGTCACTAAAGCACTGCATTTTTCAAGGGAAAAAGATAAAAACCCAATTTCTGTATCAATGAAATATTTTGAAGTTCTTGAGGATATATGGGAAATTTGTTAAACCAAATTTCAAGTAATAGTGTTTAAGTGTAATTGGGTTGATAGTATTAGTAGTTTGAAACATTATGATTATAGATTTACACTAGTTGATTTGAAAAGATTTAGTTGTAATGAGAAACCATTTATCATGGTGACACATGAAAAGAAAATATTTTATTTAATTGATCCATCGAATGATCATTCATCTGTTATTTTTCAAGGGAAAATAATTCATTTGGGTGATAAGGATGATGATGATGTAATTGTTTTAGGAGAGGATTATTCATCTATTACATGGTTTCTAGATGATAAAAATGACTATAATGAAGACATATTTCATGTTGTATGAAATGATCATGTTGAAGGGATATGGGAAAACTAAATTAATCTCCTAATTATTCAGAAAAATATTTATATTTTTTTTGAAATTTACATGTGTAAAAACTCTATTTTTTAAAATTTAATGTTTAATTATATATAAATTGATAATTTATATTATTTTTATAAGGCCCCAGCCTTAAACCTTACTTAATCTTGAGTTATTACAAGATTACACCTTGAGGATCTTTTTAGGTTTAGAGTTTTAGAGAATTAGATCATAAAACATGCATTACATTCCACATTTAAAAAAAGTGGTTACATAAAAGATAGTACTCATTTTTCCCATCAGTAGAAACATATTTAAAATAAAACATTGATTCTTTCTTGACACTTCATTGACACTATCATCAAATAATATACCTTTCCCTTGACATATGAAAAACATTTCAAAAACTTGGGATGAGCATAAAAAGATCAGTAAGGGATATAAAAATATGGAAAGAAAACATGAGTACATGTATACATAAGAATGAAATAATACTTTACCCATAAAACATAAGCACTTTAACATACCTCATAAAATCATGAATAAATCATAGAAATCATAAGACATAAAGGTAACTTGAGGCATTCATAACATTCTTACGTAGGGAGTAACCCTCTTGGTTACGATTGGAATACCCATCATAGTATATTCCCTAAATCTCTTCAGAGAAACCTTAAAGTTTCACTCATTCACGTTACCCAATGCATTTGAGAGCTATATCGGGCTCACCCTCCCTTAGTTTATCATGGAACCACCTGTCTTCATAACAATTCCCAAGAACCATAGCATAATCGTATCACATAAAACATGCATAAAGGAAGCATAACATTTCCACATTTCAATCACAAGATATCAATACAACACATTGATATAATAAAAACATTATGAAAACCATTTTCAATACCAAAATAAAAGAAAAGTAAAACAGGGTATTTATTTTTTCTTTTAAAAAAACGGTATGGCTTGTAGAGGAAGTCGAAACTCAAATAATGGTCACGGCGGTGGAGAAGTCGTTGTCGCCGTACACGTACGACCAAAACATTCCATTTTGTCATTTAGTAAACGCTTCGTATAAAAAAATTCCTTTTTAATAAACGTAAAAGTCAAAGGGTTTTATACACCATATAAAAGAAGGTTGTGTATAAAACAAAATATGCCTCAATGAAAGGAGATCGAGACGAAGTCCCATACCTCGGGTCCGACTTGAGTCGATCGTTCTTTAACGTCCTGAATAATAAACTTGAGTTAATTTCTACTTGCTTAAGAACCTTTTTGAAGTTAATTATTACTTCTATATCACTTATTAAAATGTTATAAACATTATGTAATCATTTAAGTTAATAATGTTTGTTTTGTCGATATTTGGTTCTTAAGTCGAAAGTGGACTTCTTACAATTACATGTTGTTCGTGTGGTCAAAGGTTCATTATATCCAGAATGATATTCATGATTTGGATATCATATATATCATATATATCCAGAATATACATGTATTTATAGTATTTCATAATCATTTAGAGGTAAGAAATGAAATGCACCGTTCATGGAGACGGTAAGCCGTACGTACACATGAACGCTACTTTCATTTCTATGTCATATTAATGGAATTAAAATTAATGAGAGTTATGTATATTTTAATTCCAGAATTATATTAATCATTTAAATGTAACATAAATCACATATATCCATTATATATATCTACTTATAATAGTACATTACATTTGGGGATAAGAAATGAAATGCACTGTTCATGGAGACGGTAAGCCGTACGTACGCATGAACGCTGCTTTCATTTCTATTTCGTATTTTATGGAATGGAATCATAATGATATAATGGTATATTATAATACCATTATAATATCATATATAAAATCATTAATTACATCCTTTATACGTCCCACATATGGCATTAACGAATCAAATTACTTTGAGGGGCGGTAGTCCGCACTTCCTTAAATGAAGATATCGCGTATACCCATAATGGAAGCCATAAAGGTATGACATAAATGAAAAATACATAAGCTTAAGGAAAAAATAAACATATTATATATCATATATAAATATAGTGAAATCTTAATGGCCACCTTTGAAGGTGTTAAAAGAATGTTGAACAATCCTCGTTTCAGGAGGCAGAAATTCACCATCCATAGAAACAGTATGTTCTTTAACCATTAGATGTAGGTGTGTGTAAGTTTAGCTCTAATACATATTATAACAACATCCTAGTATATTGAATATACTGGAGTTGTTACAAAAGAAATGAATAAAAAGATTTTAGGGGGTTGGAGAAGCAAAATAAAACAAAAGGACTCAAGTGAAGACATTACCTTAAAATCAGGTAACTCTCTTTGGTTTGAGCTAAAAGGCTTCTTTGGGAAGACTTCTTCCCAAAGTGAGTCTTTAATTAGTAATAGAGGGATGTGGAGAGACAAAATGGGCAGGTGTTGGCCGATCCTAAGGCTTTGGAAGTGTGGGTAAAGAGGTAGAGGTGGGGGCCTTTTATAAGAGGAGAGGAGGGGCACTCTTGGAAAGTAAAGAAAAGTTACTTTATTTTAAAATGATATTCTGATTTAAGAGGTCCCACATTGATATAATTCTAGTATAATGTGATAAGGGTTCGAAATATACTCATACAATAGGTTTTGGACATGTGTAGGTCATAGATTTTACATTATCTTTTCATTTTATTTAAATCCTTTATTAATGAGGTAATCGTTGCATCATCATGATGTCCTAAATAATTTAATATATTTAATGTCTAAAAATAATAAAATATATCATGATGTAGGAAATATTTTTAGATTTCTAATGAATATTTATAGTCAAAAATATGACTTGTATAACCCCATGTAAAAATTGTTTTAGTAAAACATCTCATGTTTGTGTCATTTTTTACTTTAACATTAAATAAAAAGTTATTTATGTCATTTCCCAACCAGTGGCTCTATGGGGTCCCCAAGTTGACCCATGGCTTTTATTGGTCGGCCATGACACATCAAATAATGGTAGGACATGTGTCTAGGTATTTTCATTTTATTATAATATCATTTTTTCCATAAATTGCACTAATTACCTCTAATCGCGATTAAAAACTTAATAAGTTACTATTCACCAAAAAATTGTTTTAATCTCATTGAACCACATTTTACTTATTAATGACAACCATGTATGTTGGATTTTTGAAATTCAAAACACAGAAGTGGAAAAGTTTCATTTAAACGAAAAATCAGTTTCTTTAACTACCACTTAGTGGTTTCACTATTCATCAAAAATTGAAATTTCTCAGAAAAATACCAAAACTTCACCCTAATCTATATTTGATATTCCGAATTCAAAAATGAATTCCATTTTACAGAATTCAAAACATATATGTTGAATTAATTAATTTAATAATTAATTCCTGTTGTCATAGCAAATAGCGTGTTTTTTATGAATAAAAAAGTATCAAAAGATTGACACTAGTTCAAGTCCGATTTCAAAGTGAAATTAATTCCAATGTCCACCATTGGATTACATGGTAAAAATATATTCTATTTACACTTTAAAACCAATTAAGAAGATAATCTAACTATATAAATAAATTCGATTAAAAAGTGGTTTTGAATTAAAATACAACACTTTTCACTATTCCTAAAAAATGATCATTATCAGAAAAATACCAAAAATTTATCCAAAGTAAATTTCAATGTACCAATAATAAAGAATAAGTTTATTTTAAGAAATATAGCTTATAAAATTGTCAAAAGATAGATTTAAAAATGGTTCTCCATCAAAAGGTGGTAAAACAATCTTTTAAAAATACTAGAGTATTCCATGCTTTAGGTTGGATTTATTCTCATTTAAAGCCTCAAACACACTATCTAATTCATAAATAGACATAGATAAAAATATCAATTATTCATTACTTACTTGGGATGTTACATCCTTCCCCCCTTTAGAAAATTGTGTCCCCGCAATTTATTTACTTATCGAATAAGTGGGGGTATTTATCCCTCATTGCATTTTCATATTCCCATGTTGCCTCTTCAATCATGTGGTTTTCCCACAAAACCTTTACCTGATGAATCACCTTATTCCGTAACACTTGCTCCCTGTGGTCAAGAATATGGACCGGTTGTTCCTCATAAGATAGGTTCTCTTCCAGCTGAACTACCTCTGGACTCAAAACATGAGATGGATTTGGCATATACTTTCTCAACATCGAAACATGAAAAACATTGTGTACCTGAGATAAACTCGGAGGTAAAGACACTCGGTAAGCAACTAATCCAACTCTCTCCAGAATTTCATATGGTCCAATGAACCTTGGACTCAGCTTTACTTTCTTACCAAATCGCATCACACTTTTACATGGTGAGACTTTGAGAAAAACATGATCACCTACCTCAAAAGAGAGATCCTTCCTCCTGTTGTTCGCATAACTCTTCTGCCTGATTTGAGCTGTTTTCATGTATTTCTGTATCAGCTGAACTTTTTCTGCCAACTCTTCTACCAATTCTGGTCCCATTAGCTTCCTTTCACCCACTTCATCCCAGAAAGCTGTAGTTCGACACTGCTTCCCATATAACGCCTCAAATGGTGCCATCTGTATACTGGAATGAAAACTTTTATTATAAGAAAACTTAACCAAAGAAAGATGTTGGTCCCAACTTCCCTGATAATCCATCGAAAAAGCACATAGAATATCCTCCAAAGTCTAAATCGTTCGTTCTGACTGCCCATCTGATTGAGGATGAAAAGCTGTACTAAAATTTAATTCAGTACCCAACAACTTCTGAAGGCCTTTCCAAAAGTTAGAAGTGAACCTGGGATCACGGTCAGATATAATGGAGAGAGGAACTCCATGTAACTTGACTATCTCTTTAAGATACAAACGGGAAAGTTGATCTAGGGAAAAAGTGTCTCGTATAGCAAGGAAATGAGCAGATTTATTCAAGCAATCAATAATAACCCAGATTGCATTATTACCTCATGGTGTCTTCGGAAATCCCACAATGAATTCCATGGATATATTCTCTCATTTCCATTCTGGTACTGGTAAAGGATGAATCATCCCTTTCGGTAACTTCCGCTCTGCTTTAACCTGTTGACATGTCAAACACTTCACAGTAAAATCAGCAATATCTCTTTTCATTCCATCCCACCAATAATACTCCCGCAGATCTTTGTACATCTTAGTACTTTCAGGATGAACTGAAAACGGAGAATTATGAGCTTCACATAACAAATATCTCTTCAAATGCGAATCACAAGGCACACACAATCTCTTCCCAAATCTCAAAACACAATCATTATCAATGTTGAATTCAGGAAACTTACCCTTCTGAACCAGCTCTACCTTTTTCTGCAACTCACTGTCTTGCTTCTGTGCTTGCTTGATTCTGTCTGATAGAGAAGATTTCACTGATACCTGAAACAAAACAGAAGAACATCCTACACCAAAAACTTCTATGCCAAATTTCATCAAATCCTTAACCAAAGGATCACGTTCCAAACACAACATTGTTAATGAAGCATTACTTTTTCAACTCAAAGCATCAACCACTTTATTTGCTTTTCCCAGATGGTAATGAATTGTACAATCATAATCCTTGATTAATTCTAGCCATCTCCTCTGTCTCATGTTCAATTCTTTCTGAGTGAATATATACTTTAAACTTTTGTGATCAGTATATATTACACACTTTACTCCATACAAATGATGCCTCCAAATTTTTAGAGCAAAAACAACAGAAGCTAATTCCAAATCATGTGTAGGGTAATTTACCTCATGAGTTTTCAACTGTCGTGAAGTATAAGCAATTACCTGATCATTCTGCATTAGGACACAACCAAGTCCTTTCAATGAAGCATCATTGTAGATAACAAACTCCCCATTCCTGGAAGGTAGTGCCAAAACTGGAGCATTCACCAATCTTCTTTTCAGTTCCTGAAAACAATCATCACATTCTTTTGTCCAGATAAACTTAACACCCTTTCGAGTTAGCTTCGTCAATAGACTAGATAACCGTGAAAAATTTCTAACAAACCTTCAGTAATAGCCTGCCAAACCAAGGAAGCTACGAATCTCAATTACATTTGTGGGTCTTGGCCATTCTTTAACAACCTTTGTTTTTGCAGGATCAACAGTTATCCCATCTTTAGAAACAATGTGACCAAGGAAAGAAATTTGTTGCAACCAAAACTGACACTTGCTGAATTTCCCATACAATTTATTTTCTTTTAAGGTTTGAAAAATAACCCTTAAAGGTCTTTCATTATCCTCTTTACTTTTAGAAAACACCAAAATATCATCAATGAAAACAACCACAAACTTATCCAAGAACTCATGGAAAATTCTATTCATTAAGTCCATGAATACAGCAGGTGCATTGGTTAGCCCAAAAGGCATTACTACAAATTTATAATGGCCATATCTTGTACGAAATGTAGTCTTCAGAACGTCTGCTTCCTTTACCTTCAGCTGATGGTACCCTGATCTCAAGTCAATCTTTGAAAAATACTGAGCTCCCTGGAGCTGATCAAACAAATCATCGATATGAGGCAAAGGATATTTGTTCTTAACAGTGATGTTATTAAAGACTCTATAATCAATGCAAAGTCTCATTGAACCATCTTTCTTTTTAACAAATAAAACAGGAGCACCCCATGGTGATGTTCTAGGTCGAATGAAACCTTTCTCTAATAAATCTTGTAATTGCTCCTTCAAATCTAAAAGTTCAATTTGAGTCATTCGATAAGGGGGTTTTGAAATTGTCTTAGCATCAGGAACTAAGTCGACAGTAAATTCAACTTCCCTGTCTGGATTATTCCAGGCAACTCATTAGGAAAAACATCAGGATACTCATTTACCACTGGCACATCATTAATCTGAACAGTTCCTTTGTTTTCAATGATGTGTGCAAGGTAACATTCATTTCCATATTTTACAAGTTTCTTGGCCTCTTGATAAGTTATCAACAGTAAGGGTTCATTCTTGTACACAAACTGAAATTCTTTCTGAAAAGAAACTTCTTTAGCTCTACAGTCAATCTTAGCATGGTAAATAGAGAGCCAATCCATACCCAGGATAACATCAAACTCTACTAGAGGTAAAACAATAAGGTTCGCAAGTAGGTTCTTTCTACGGATAAGGATAGGAAGATTCTTATAAATTATTTTTGCCTCAACATTTCCCCCAGGTGTTTTTACCAAAAGTTCAGGAGTCATTTCTTGAGATGGTATTCCCATTTTACTAGAATAGTTTTCAGAGATGAAAGAATGTGTAGACCCCGAATCAAACAACACACTGGCATAATCTGAAAAAACAAACAAAGTACCTGATACAACTTCATTTGATGGCCTGACATCTGCTGAAGTAGTTGCAAAGGATTTCACCACCCCTTTCTGCTTGTAGTCTAACTGCTTCCCATAACTCAAGCTCTTTGTCGGACACTCGTTTGAATAGTGGCCCATCTCATTGCACTTAAAACATTTCACTAACTGTAAATCAAATTTGGCCTTACCATCACCTTGATATTTTTCAGTGCAATCACGAGCCTTATGTCCCATCTTACCACATCGGTAGCACTTTCCAGAATTCAGAAGACATTCCCCAGCATGCCTTTTACCACATTTATCAAAAACTGGAAACTTAGTTTTCTTACCATCAGACTTTTTTGAAGAATTTTTTCCTTTCTCCTGCCACCTCAGTCTTTTCTTCTGTTGGTTGTTATAGAACACTTGATCATCGGAAAATTCCAATTCGACCTTCTCAGCACATCAAACAAGCTTTTCATAACTTTTAAACTCACGAGAAGCTAAATCCCTTAGATATTTTGGCTTTAATCCAGAGTAAAAACGATTGATTTTACTATCAAGGTCTCGGATAAAATGTGAAGCATACCTTGCCAATCGAGTGAACCTTTATTCATAGGTAGCCACTGAGTCTTCATCTTGCCTCAATTCCAAGAATTGCTTTTCCATCCTAAGTCGAACAGCCTTAGGAAAATACTTCTCAAGAAACATACCTTTAAATTCATCCCAGTCGAGAGCATCAATCTCATCAGTGTCCCTGATATTTTTAACCATCGACCACCACTGATCTGCTTCACCCTCCAAACAGTAAATAGAAAGACTAACCTTTTGATTGTCTGAACACCCCATGACATCGAAAATCTTCTCCAGTGCTTTAATCCACCCTTCAGCTAGCACAGGGTCAGATGGTCCTCTGAATGATGGGGGGTGTTGCCTCATGAAATGTTCCACCACTGACATGTTCCTCTGTGGTTGATCTGGATGATCTCGTGCATGGATACCACCACCATTTATAGCTTGAGTCAACTGCGCCATTACTGCAAAAAACTATTCAGTTCCAATTCTGACCATCTCAGGATGCTGATTCGGAAGGTTATTTCCTTCTGTATTCCTTCCTAGCACTGATTCCCTGTTTCCTCTGCGGAAAACCATTCTGAACAAACATGTCTTAGATTAAGCAACATGGTAATCTTCAAATGCTATATCATTCCAATTTGACCATAAAAAAATTTGGATAATCATTTAATAGAATTATAACTCTTAAAGTTATCTAAACTGACCTCCAATACCAACTATAAGGCCCCAGCCTTAAACCTTACTTAATCTTGAGTTATTACAAGATTACACCTTGAGGATCTTTTCAGGTTTAGAGTTTTAGAGAATTAGATCATAAAACATGCATTACATTCCACATTTAAGCAAAGTGGTTACATAAAAGATAGTACTAATTTTTCCCATCAGCGAAAACATATTTAAAATAAAACATGGATTCTTTCTTGACACTTCATTGACACTATCATCACATCATGTACCTTTCCCTTGACCTGTGAAAAATATTTCAAAAACTTGGGATGAGCATAAAAAGCTCAGTAATAGATATAAAAATATGGAAAGAAAACATGAGTACATGTATACATAAAAATGAAATCATACTTTACCCATAAAACATAAGCACTTTAACATACCTCATTAAATCATGAATAAATCATAGAAATCATAAGACATAAAGGTAACTTGAGGCATTCATAACATTCTTACGTAGGGAGTAACCCTCTTGGTTACGTTTGGAATACTCATCACAGTATATTCCCTAAATCTCTTCGGATAAACCTTAACGTTTCACTCCTTCACATTACCCAATGCATTGGAGAGCTATATCGGGCTCACCCGCCCTTATTTTATCACAGAACCACCCATCTTCATAACAATTCCCAAGAACCATAACATAATCGTATCACATAAAACATGCATAAAGGAAGCATAACATTTCCACATTTCAATCACAAGATATCAATACAACACATTGATATAATAAAAACATTATGAAAACAATTTTCAATACCAAAATAAAAGAAAAGTAAAACAGGGTATTTATGTTTTCTTTAAAAAAACGGTATGGCTTGTAGAGGAAGCCGAAACTCAAATAATGGTCACGGCGGCGGAGAAGTCATTGTCGCCGCATACGTACGACCAAAACATTCCCTTTTGTCATTTAGTAAACACTTCGTATAAAAAAATCCCTTTTTAATAAACGTAAAGTAAAAGGGGTTTATACACCGTATAAAAGAAGGTTGTGTATAAAAAAAATATGCCTCAATGAAAGGAGATTGAGACGAAGTCCCATACCTCGGGTCCGACTTGACTCGATCGTTCTTTAACGTCCTGAATAATAAATTTGAGTTAATTTATACTTGATTAAGAACCTTTTTTAAGTTCATTATTACTTCTATATCACTTATTACAATGTTATAAACATTATTTAATCATTTAAGTTAATAATGTTTGTTTTGTCGATATTTGGTTCTTAAGTCGAAAGTGGACTTCTTACAATTACATGTTGTTCGTGTGGTCAAAGGTTCATTATATCCAGAATGATATTCATGATTTGGATATCATATATATCATATATATCCAGAATATACATGTATTTATAGTATTTCATAATCATTTAGAGGTAATAAATGAAATGCACTGTTCATGGAGACGGTAAGTCGTACGTACGCATGAACACTACTTTCATTTCTATGTCATATTAATAGAATTAAAATTCATGAGAGTTATGTATATTTTAATTCCAGAATTATATTCATCATTTAGATGTAACATAAATCACATATATCCATTATATATATGTACTTATAATAGTACATTACATTTGGGGATAAGAAATGAAATGCACCGTTCATGGAGACGGTAATCCGTACGTACGTATGAACGGTGCTTTCATTTCTATTTCGTATTTTATGGAATGGAATCATAATTATATAATGGTATATTATAATCCCATTATAATATCATATATAAAATCATTAATTACATCCTTTATACGTCCCACATATGGCATTAACGAAGCAAATCACTTTGAGGGGGCGGTAGTCCACACTTCCTTAAATGAAGATATCGCGTATACCCATAATGGAAGCCATAAAGGTATGCCATAAATAAAAAATACAGAATATTAAGGAAAAAATAAACATATTATATATCATATATAAATATAGTTACATCTTAATGGCCACCTTTGAAGGTGTTAAAAGAATGTTGAACAATCCTCGTTTCGGGAGGCAGAAATTTTCCATCAACGGAAATAGTATGTTCTTTAACCATTAGATGTAGGTGTGTGTAAGTGTAGCTAGAATACTTCTTATAACAACATACTAGTATATTGAAGATACTGTATTTGTTACAAAAGAAATGAATAAAAAGAGTTTAGGGGGTTGTAGAAGCAAAATAAAACAAAAGGACTCAAGTGAAGACATTACCTTAAAATCTGGTAACTCCCTTTGGTTTGAGCTCAAAGGCTTCCTTGGGAAGACTTATACCCAAAGTGAGGCTTAAATGAGTAATATAGGGATGTGAAGAGACAAAATGGGCAGGGGTTGGTCGAGCCAAAGGCTTTGGAAGTGTGAGTAAAGAGTTTGAGGTGGGGGCCTTTTATAAGAGGAGAGGAGGGGCACTCTTGGAAAGTAAAGAAAAGTTACTTTATTTTAAAATGAGATTCGGATTTAAGAGGTCCCACATTGATATAATTCTAGGTCAAGGTGATAAGAGTTTGAAATATACCCATCCAATAGGTTTTGGACATTTTTAGGTCATATATTTTACATTATCTTTTCATTTTATTTAAATTTTTTATTAATGAGGTAATCGCTGCATCATCATGATGTCATAAATAATTTAATATATTTAATATCTAAAAATTAAAAAAAAAATATCATGATGTATGAAATCTTTTTATCTTTCTAATTAATATTTATAGTCAAAAATCTGACTTTTATAACCCCATGTAAAAAGTTTTTTAGTAAAACATCTCATGTTTGTGTCATTTTTACTTTAACATTAAATAAAAAGTTATTTATGTCATTTCTCAACCAATGTGACTCCATGGGGTCCCCAAGTTGACCCATGGCTTATCTTTGTTGGCCATGACACATCCAATAAGGGTAGGACATGTGTCTAGCTATTTTCATTTTATTATAATATCATTTTTGCCTTAAATTGCACTAATTACCTCTAATCGCGATTAAAAACTTAATAAGTTACTATTCACCAAAAAATTATTTTAATCCCATTGAATCACATTTTACTTCTTAATGACAACCATGTATGTCGGATTTTTGAAATTCAAAACACAAAACTGGCAAAGTTTCATTTAAACGAAAAATCAGTTTCTTTAACTACCACTTAGTGGTTTCACTATTCATCAAAAATTGAAGTTTCTCAGAAAAATACAAAAACTTCATCCTAAGCTATATTTGATATTCCGAATTCAAAAATGAATTCCATTTTAAAAAATTCCAAACATATATGTTTCATTAATTAATTTAATAATTAATTCCCGCTGTCAGAGCAAATAGCGTGTTTTTTATGAAACAAAAAGTATCAAAAGATTGACACTAGTTCAAGTCCGATTTCAAAGTGAAGTTAATTACAATGTCCACCATTGGATTACATGGTAAAAATATATTCTATTTAAACTTTAAAACCAATTAAAAAGATAATCTAACTATATAAATAAATTTGATTAAAAAGTGGTTTTGTATTAAAATACAACACTTTTCACTATTCCTAAAAAAATGATCATTTTCAGAAAAATACCAAAAATTTATCCAAAGTAAATTTCAATGTACCAATCATAAAGAATACGTTTATTTTGAGAAATATAGCTTATAAAATTTTCAAAAGATAGATTTAAAAATGGTTCGTCATCAAAAGGTGGTAAAACAATCTTTTAAAAATACTAGAGTATTCCATGCTTTAGGTTGGATTTATTCTCATTTAAAGCCTCAAACACACTATCTAATTCGTAAATAGACATAGATAAAAATATCTATTATTAATTAATTACTTGGGATGTTACAATTTTTGTGTTAAATTTTATATTCAATAGTTATGGTTAAAAAATTGATTGAGAAACCCAACATACATCGTTATGTTTTGGTTGAACTTACCCATATTAAAGCACTTTTTTATAATTTTTATATTTAAAATTATAAATATTTATCATTTCTATCATTTTAGAATTAATTTTAATATTTTCATATAGAATATTTTTTTGAGAATCATGAAATCATTGTTTTTCTTTTTAAAATGTACACATGTGTGACATTATTATATATATATATATATATATATATTTGTAATAATTATTTTTAAATATTAAATTTTTTAATAAAATGTAGATATACAAAATATCAATACATTGCCATTTTTCAATGACAGGCCTAGAGAAAGAGGAATAATAACCATGGTATATGTTTATTTTTTTATATTATAAAATATTCAATAATAAAATTATTTAAAAAAATTAAACATTTAATTTAAAAAATTATTTATAGGAATACTAGTGTGCCTTCTATGACAGAGTCTTCTTCTCTATAAAAAATGATTCCTAGATTCTGTAGACATGGAATTACACATCTACTAAAACAATCAATTTTTTATAGAGACCAGAGAATACATATTAATTTTGATGATAATAATAACCCAACTTGACCAAATGAAATATAGATTATGAATTATATATCTTTGCAAAGTCATTGCAGCATTACCATTTTATGTCCTGATTGGAAGTCGACCAAAAAGATAGTGAAAGAGAAACTGTGGGAGTATGTAATGGTAAGCTATCTCAATTTATTTATTTTTATCTCATTATTTGATTATTATATATTTTATATGACTAATATATAATATAATCAATTATATATGACATTCACCTTTCAAGAAATAAAAGAAATTAAGAAAAGATATCTATATTTAGTGGCAGTTTTATGGAGATATTTTAAAAAAAATTGACAAATAATTATGTTTTTGGACCATTGTAGAATGAAAATCCATGCCTCAAGTATGAGTATTTAGATGTAGATACATGGACTAAAATTTTCTCTAGCTGACATGATGAATCATTTTTGCTATGATAAGTTTTTAATACTGTAATTTTTTTCTGTTTATTACCTGATTACTTATTAGTTAATTTTTATGTAACATTCCTCAAGGAGATATCACCAAGAGATCAAAGTGTATAATGTATACCCTCAGACATTATCATATGGAGGGTATCATTATAGGAAGAGTAAATTATTGAAGAAAAATTTGATGCATTAAAAGCTAAATCAAGTAGTGATTCAGAAGAGGTCAAGTTTAGTCCTCTATATCCCCCCACTCACCATGATAAATGTAATATATAAATGATGAAAACAATGAAAAATATCTTACAAAAATATATGAGCATGTAGCTTATATAATTGTAAAAAATTAATATTTATTTTACTTGAATTTTTATATTTTTAAAATTAATAATAAAAATATACCATTTTAATTTATCATTTTAGGATTACCTTTAGGATAAATATACGTAAGAGAATTTTATCCCCAATGGTATGATGGACATCCTAACTACTATAGAAAATCCAGAACACCCCATCTCTGTAAGACGATATGAGGTGAGTGTCAGTATTAGGAGAGTTTTGGGTAATCAAAGTAACAAATCAAGATACCTAGAAATAGATTCTTTGAAATATGAGATGAAGGGCATAAAATAGTCCATGGGAAATCAAATTCAATCTTATATTAATGCTATATTTTAACAAATGATGAGAAAATCATAGCCTGCACATCCTGCCTACTCAGATCCTCCACCTCCTAATTTAGACCCAACCATATACTATGAGTTGTATACTAGAGATCCCTAGGTATGTATTATAGCGTATGGAGTAATACATATTTTTGGGAATTCTATACACCACCATCCTATTAATTTGGTTTAAAAAATAGTATTAGTACATAATATTATTGATCCAAATGTTCTGCTTCCATTACCAACATAGGAGGTTACCAGACTTAGAGACTGTATGAGTCATTTTTTACTTTCTCTAGCTAGCCTTCTTCACTATCTTACTTATAAGGAATGAATTTTTTATATATTTTTTACATTTTATTGAAAATTACTTATAATTTTTTCTTATATTTAATTTATATAGGAGTATATAAAATTTGAAGAATCATTCCAAAATAAAAAAAGGTTTAGGAATCAATAACTTCATATACTTATGATATTTCTGATGGGATCAAAAAACTTATCCAATATTTATTCTTCCTTGAATAATATTTATGAGTTTCATATGACATATGATATATGTGTAAGAAACTATCCATTGAGAATATTCAAAATAATATCATGTATCATTTTATTTTTGATGTGATCAACATACGTATGTTATAGATCTCTTCCATGTAAGTATATTTACATTCCAAATTTTCTTTCTTTAAATAACTATGAATTCAAGTGAATTACTATATTACATATTTAATTAGGTATATACACATTATTTTCATTAAAAATGTGATCACTTCAATTTATTGTCTTATAGATTCAGAATACATCGCAACACCTATGGAATATCTGAATAACGATGATAGAGTTAAATATATTTGTGACATATTAGAAAATAAGGATATTGGGTACTAATTTTTTTCATTCCACGATGGTTAAGAATAGTAAGATAATTATGAAAAATATTAATCATAATGTAATTAATTGTGAACTTTTTATATTGTATTGGTCATTGGATGTTATGTATATTTTTCCCATATGAATGCACATTATATTGATTTTTCTCTTTATTAGAAATATTTCATAAGTATTTCAATAAATTGTTAAATAAGAAAGTTTTTTATAAGAACTTTATTCTTAATTATTAATATTTATTCATGTTTTGATAATTGATGTATGAAAATATAGATCATGGAAATGGTTTAAAAATGATCAATTGTTGATGCATATGCCAAATAAAATCAACAAAATGAAATTAGTGGTAAATATATCTTATGTTAGAAAATATTTGTTTATATATGTGTGTGTGTGTTGGTATTTATTTTCAAGTTAATATTTATTAATCATAGTATCATCATCAAAAAGGGTGGAATATGGTTATTATGTTTTAATATTCATGTTTGATATAATCACAAATTGGATGATGACTAAATTTTATAAGGTTAGTTATATTAATTATTATAGGTTTCATGTTAAAATATTCAGTTTTTAATCTTATACCATTAATTATTATTGTATATTTTCATTGATGTTGAGTCGTATACAAATGAAGAACCTACCCATCTTTGAATTTTGTTTAAAAACTATTTTTCGAGTACGGTTAACTTTTAAATTTTAAGGTATGCCTCTTTTAATTAAATTTTAAAAAATTAGTAATTAGAAAATTATTTTTTGCTTAAGGTCGGTATATTCTATTAGTTTTTACAGGTTTCTTGTTTAAAAACTAATATTTATGTTTGGTTAAAATTTAAATTATCAGGTTTTATTATTTTAATCATAATTTAAAAAATTAGTAATTAGAAAAAAAAATTCTTAAATTTGGAATATTCTGTTTGTTTTTATTGGTTTTAGATGTTTTAGGTATGTATCTTTTAACTAAATTTAAAGAAATTTTTATTTATAAAATTATTTTTCTTTTTTTTTATTTTGTATATTGTGTTTGATTTTACAGTGTTGTTCTTTGTTTTAAGTTAGTATATTAGGTAGATTATGTAAATATTTTAACAATTTATTAAAAAATTAAGTTTTATTCTATTTTTTAATTTCATAATTATTAATTATTTTTTTATACACGTTTTGATAATTGATATATGAAAATACAGGTCATGGAAAAGGTTTAAAAATGATTAATTTTCGATACAGAAGCCAAATAAAATCCACTATATGAAATTATTGGTAAATATATTTTATATTAAATAATATATGTTTTATCTTATAAATATTTATTTTGGTTCTTATTTTCAAGTTAATTTTTCATAACCATAGTTTCATCATTAAAAAAGGAATGGTGGAATGTGGTAATTATGTTTTAAGATTTATGTTTAAGATAATAAAAATTGGGATGACAACTAAATTTGATTGTGTTATTTATACTAATTATTTTAGGATTTATATAAAAATATTCTATTTTTAATTTTATAACATTAATTAGTATTGTATATTTCTAATGATTTTGAGTGAATGAAATCATCCATATTTCAAGTCTGTTTGAAAATTATTTTTTTATTTTTTGTAAAATTATAAATTATCTGGAATATCTCATTTAATTGAAGTTTAAAAATGAGTAATTCCACAATTATTTTTTATTTAAACTAGGTATATTCTATTTATATCTATATTTTTCTTGTATAATAAATATTTTTCATGTTTGTTTAAATTTTAAATTATCAGGTATGTCTCTTTTAATTAAAGTTTAATAAATGAGTAATTATACAACTATTTTTTATTAAAGTTAGTATATTATGTTTGTATTTATAGGTTTTATATGTTTCAAGTATGTCTCTTTTAATTAGAGTTAATTAAAAGAGAATTTATACAATCATTTTCTACTTTTAGTTGGTATACTATGTTGGATTATATAGGGTTTTTCTTTTCTCTGAGTTAATGTGATCTGTTTGTTTTTATAGGTTTTCATATTTTTTTGGCCAAAGTAATTTATTTTGTTTTTTTAACCCAACGTTCCATGTTGGGTTTTCAGAAAACAATTATGTTGAAAGTCGCTTTAAACATTGGCTTTTATCAAAAAGAGACTTTGAAACTAAATTCCAAATTCAAAATAAAGAGTCTTTCCACATCAATTCTTTATAAAAACTGATGTTGAAATCTTTTTACAAAATAAAAAAATGACTTTTGATGTCATTTTTTTATAAAAAACTAATAAAGAAAGTATTTTTACACATTGTTTTTCCAATAAAACCTATTTGGAAACCCTTTTAAAGAATAAAAAAATGAATTTCAATGTCGGTTTTTATAAAAAAAATTGACATAGTAAGGATTTTTCCAAATTATTTTTTCATGAAAAAAACATGGAAATATATGTAAGGAATTTTTAATATCATTTTTTATAAAAAAAACCAATGTTTAAACCCTTGTTTTCTTAAAAACCTGGCATTGAAATATTTTTTTAATTTAATTCTTAATGAAGTATCGATGTCATTTTTTTAAACCAACATTGAGACTCCAATTTTTAACATCATCTAGGTCAATGTCTATTAAAACCCAATGTTAAATTGTGATTTCCACTCCCAATATCTAGGAGTTATAAATTTATTTCCATATAGGGCTTCATATACATCCATTTGAATGATCTAGTGGAAAATTTTATTATATGAGAGATTAACTAAAGGAAAATGTTTTTTCTAGCCTCCCTTGAAGTCTATAGAACAAGATCTTAGTATATCATCAAGTGTATGGATAGTTTTTTTAAATTGCCCATCAGTCTGGGTTTGATTGGTCATACTGAAGTTTAAATCTTTGTTTAATGTATATTAAAGAGTTTTATATAATTTTAAGTGAACCTTAGATCTCAATCAGATACAATCGATAGTGGTTTTCCATACAACCTCACCACTTCACTAATGTATATTTTTTTCAATTTGATTGAGTGGGAAGCCTTATCGAATTTAAATTAAGTGAGAATTATTTATAATATGATCCAACACAACAGATATTACATTATTCTATTTTAATTCCTGTAGAATATCCATGATAAAATCTATAGTTATATTCTTCTATTTCCATGTAGGTATGGGTAATGGTTGTACCATACCATTGGAATTTTTCCTCTATGCCTTCACCTATGGAAAAACTAGGAACCTTGATATCTAATTTTCAATCTCCTTCTTTATAATGTCCCACAAATAGTGTTTTTTGAGATCTCTATACATTTTTTCCTCCTTGGGTGATGGATAATGTTGAGTTATGAGCATCATTCAACACCTCCTTCTTTATCTCCAAATATGACAACACACATAATTGTTTTCATAATATCACAACTCCTTTTTCATTAGTGTTGAAATTCAATTATTTTTCAGTTCTCACAGTATCCACCTTCTTCTATATCTCTATATCATTTATATAATATTTCTTAATTTTCTCTTCAAGGGATTGTTGATCAATCATTTGAAAGTGGTTGGATGATGTTCCTTTCTATATGGCTTTCATGTTGATCCTTTCCATGTTTAGGAAGATTGGTTCCTTCTTAATACTCATTATATATAAGGTTGTTGGATCTTTTCTACTCATAGAATCTACTAATTTATTTTCCTTCCCAAGATAGTAATTTATTGAGCAATCATAACCCTTGATCATCTTTAACCATTAATAATAGTGCATGTTGAGATCCTTTACTACTATAAATTTTCATATTTATGACAAGACCCCCAAAAAAATGACCCATTGTAGATAAGAGCGTCTCAAATATTTTTCCCAAATTTTTTTAAAAACCCTATTGTGACGGTCCGTCATAAATACTATTTGAAATAGGGAGGGCATATCACAAAAATCACCTGTAACAAATAGATTAAAAAAATAAATAAAATAAAATTAAATTAATAATAATAATAAAATTTAATTATAAAATAATAATAATAATAATAATAATAATAATAATAATATTTATATAATAATAATAAAAAATATATTATTAATATTAATGAAATAATAATATTAATATTAGTAAAATAAAAAAATAAAAAATATTCTTATTATTATTAATATTAATATAATAATAATAATAATAATATAATATTATTAATATAATAATATTATTAATATTATTATTAATGAAATAATTATATAAATATTAGTAAAATAATAAAAAACTCAATATTCCCAAAAATATAAAAAAAATAGAAAAAAATAATAATAAATAACAAAATAATAAAATTAAATAAAGTAAAAAAATAATAAAAAATTAAATAAATAATAAAAAAATCAATATTTTCTACAATATAAAAAAAACACACTATATAAAAATGTAAATAGTAAATATTACAAAAAAAAATACATTCAAATATTTTATCATTAAAAAAATATATCACTGAGGGGGAGGGTCTTCTGGAGAAGCTGGAGGAGATGTCGGAGGGAACTCCATCCCTAAACCATGAGTTAGACATCACATGTACTCCATCTTCTCATGGTGCTACTATTTTCACCAACGCATCTCTTCCTCATATTGTTTATGTTGTTGTCAGAGCTCTTCCGGCTATTGCTGCTGTCATTGACACATCTCCTCCTTCTCCCTATTTGAAATCTCTATAAGCTCACCCTTAGCTCGCAAATGCTCCTAATACTATGTAGATGATGATGATGACTCTCCACGAGCTCCTCTTGAGCTGGACTCCGACATTGCAACGATACCATAATAACTCCTAAGATTCAATCGAGAGACGATACCAACAACTTGGCTTTTCTTAAAGGAATACTACATCACCTGCATCCATTCTACCCCATCAAATCAGTGACCACTGATTTGACTATCCATCTTGGCCTGAATCTCAGTCTGTGTCTAAGACGTCATGGCCTCATATGAATCCTTCAATTTCAATTTAAAATTAAAATAGTAAAAATATTATTTATAGTTAATTTTAAAACTCAAAAATAAATTATGCTGACCACAATATGAAGCTGATGATCACCTCTAATCTCTCCAATGATCAGATCATTTTCCATCCTCTTATAAACATTGAAATCCATAATATCGGGTTATTTAACTGCCTATATGAATATAAAATAAACTGTTTACATTTAAAGTTATATAAATTCTTTTTTTAAAAAATTACCATATGTTCGTTATGCGTATGGAATATATGACTACCAACTTGATGTGTCACCTTCTATCTCCCTCGATTTTGTTGACCTACCAATGATCTCCTCTAAAAATGACCACCCAATCAGTGTAAACATAATCCATCCCAAACCTATGATGAAATATAATCAGGTCTGTGGGCATGACAAGACTTGTTAAACTCTATCACTTGTACTTTCATCATTGTTTTCCTTCTCAAATTGTGCAAAAAATAACCACAATGCTCATTCATAAACCCCTCCCATGCCTTTCATATAGCGCCACACATTCTCTCTTCAATGGTATACCATAATCTCTAAAAAAATTATAATATCAATTTATTAATTAAATAAATTTCAAAATAAATATTATTTATTTACGTATCAACCAATGATCTAACATGCGGTGTTAAACATCAATGGGAATCTGATCCCATGTGACCCATGCTTCAAAAAAATAATTGTGCAATATAGCACTCCCCTATCCAACATCTATATGTGAAAATATGTAAAAAAAAGAACAAATTATCAAATAGTAGAATATAAATAAATTAATGAAAGCTAACTAAAATACAAAGGTAAATATACCTCTGCATGTAAGGATCAAAGACAAGAAATTTATGTCACTCGAGGATAGGGATATGAATCATCAATCACACAAGATCACACCGCCTTTGAGTTCTCCCTGAACCTCCAGCAGTATAAGGGTCAGATGATCCAACATCCTACTTTTCCAAAGGTGGATCAGCCTCCTACAACTGATGAAACAGATCCTCATCCATCTGAAACACTAAATGACTCTTGTTAGAATATAGTTGAAAACAATTATTATATATATATATTAAATATGATTATAATCATCATTTAACTGTGTCAGTGTTCACCTTCATCCTCATTTTCATATCTGATGATTTCAATGTCTCTATATTCCTCCTCAGCATAATCAATTTCCATACGAGTTTCAGTTTCATCGTCTTTTGTCATTTCAAATTCATTTGTAACATCATTAAAATCATTGTCACCATAGAACCTTAATTTTGAGGTGTCATCATCGATATTTGTGTCTCTTCGTGAAAAAGATGGATTTGGAGCAGTATCTTGAAAAAACTCAATTCCTTTCACTTCAGTGGAACAACATTCACTTTAAGTAAACTGATTTTCATGAGATTTAATTTTTATTATGCTCCACCAATCACCAAAATCTCTTAAAATAGCATAGTAATTTGTGTAATAAATTTTATGTGTTTGAGGAGATAATAAAAACGGATCATTTACAACATGAAGAATTTTATATTTAACATCAATGATTCATTGGATCAGATGAACATGCAAGCCTCTCTCAGTATCCAACCACTAACATTTAAATATCATTATGTAATTCTGTCCCAAATAACAGAGTTGAATAATTTCTTCCATCATACTATAAAAGTCAACTTTAGTTTCTCTATAATGAGATCCTCTCAATAAAACTCCACTATTAATTATTTTTTTGATTCCCCATATGCACTTGTATGAAATTGAAAACCTTTCACCATATATGCATTATAAGATTTAACCATTTTGGATGGTGGGTTACTCAATACACACAATTGATTATCAATTCTATCAGCATGTTTTGATACCTACAAATTTTTAAAACAATTATAAATATAATAAGTAATAAATTGATTTTATATGTTAAAACATAAATAATTTATGTTACCAGTTTTTAAAACTAGTAAGAAAAATTATTTTCCCAAATTTTCTCAAGAGAAGCTGTAGTAATTTGTGGTAGTTGTTTCATGATATGATTATCATATAACCTATAAATAAAATTATATTATTTTATTGTAACAAATATTATAGGATAATTGATAGGATAACTCATAGTAAAAATGGTTCCATTTCTTCACAGTTGAGTAGAACATATGTATTAGCTATGTGATGTTCATCATCTGAAAGTCGTCATTCAAGAACACCACCAAAACCATGTTTGGGATGATTGAAAATTGATAATTGATTTCTCATTTCACCTTCAAAATTTCCCTCATTACGGTTCATGTGGTTGAGTTTTGTGGGATATTTATATTGAAAATAATAAGAGAAGAAAAAAAGAAATTTCCCCTTGTAAATAAGCTTTTGCAATTGAGCCTTCAATTGATACTTTGTTACATACTTTTTTCTTCAATTTCTTCATGAATATATCAAATGAATACATCCATCATAACTATACCGAACCACCATAATTTTCTTTATGCGTAAAATGTAATATCAAATGTTTTATTGAGTCAAATAAAGTCAATGGGAAGATTTTTTCCAGTTTACATAAAATTAAAACAACATCTTATTACAGTCTGTTTAGTGCATTATAGTCTATTTTCATTGCACAAATTCCTCAGAAAAAATATTATATGTATGTTATCACATCCCAAATCATAGAATTCAACAAACCTCTTAATATAATCAGAAAAATTAGTTCCATTATAACATGAAATTCATGACTTTTTAATCTGGTAATATGGCCATTTCAGATACATCTACCAAAATTTGAAGCATAACCTTATGGAAGTCTCAAATATTCAATCCACTAAAAAATAATAATTTATTTTCCTTGGATAGTTTATAATCTTATTTTGGATTTATTAACTTCTGTGATTTTACATTTTCAAATAGTTCAAGTTCTGGTCGCCTGCAAATTTAGGCAAGATCTAATCATACATTTATGTTATCTTTTTTCATACCTAGTGTATCCAAAACTGTATGAAATAAATTATCAAAATAGTTCTTATCAATATGCAATACATTCAACACGTGACAGACCAACAAATCTGACCAATATGGTATATCCCAAAAAATTATCTATTTTATCCAATAGTGTTCTTTAACAAAGCCATCAATTTTCTGTTGGTTTATTGTTGGTCTAAATGTGATGGGAGGTAATGAAGATAACATTTATTTTAAATCTATACCTGAGATCATTGTTATAGGTCCATATATTTCAATTATTCCTTTTCTAAAATGATATTTGTTCCTCTTAAAAGGATGATCTGTTAGAAGGAATCTACGATGACTATCAAAAAAATAAGGATTTTTACCATTGATGAGAATAATTGCTTTTATGTATCTCATACAGTATAGACATGATTTTGGACCTTTTTACTCTATCCAGATAAAATTTCATATGCTGGGAAGTCACTATTTTTCCACATCAATGTAGATTTTAGTAGGAAATTTTGTTTCGTAGAAACATCATATGTACTAACACCATTACTTCATAATGAATTTAACTCATCAATAAATAGTTTCAAATAAACATCAATATTCTTTATAAAATATCCTGAAATTAATACGGTCAAAAATATATATGGATCCTTCATCATCATCTAAGGAGGTAAATTGCATGGAGTTATTAAGGCATGCCAACATGAAATTTGACTACCTTAAGAACCAAATGGATAGAAATCATCAGTAGAAAGACCCAATTTCACATTTCGATCTTATAAAGTAAAAGAAAGATTCACTTGGTCAAAATTTTTCTATAAATCACCATTAGATTGATGATTTAAGCTTTTACCTGTTGAAATATTGGTTTTTTGTCATGAAATCAATACTGTTGTGTTCTGATACATAAATAAACACTTCAATATTAGTGTAAGTAGGAAATATCTCTACTATTTTAAAAGAATAAATCCATAATTCCATATTTTATGCTCATTATACCTCAATTTTCCACATGTAGGATAACTATCGAATGACTCATTTTCACCATAATATAAGATGCAATCATTTGAACATACATGAATCTTCTGATAACCAAGACCAAGATTACGAACTATCCTCTTTCTCTCATAGAAATTTGTAGGCAACACATTTCCTTTAGATAATAGTGTTTTAACCAAAGAGAAAATTTGATCAAAACATCTATTTGACATTCCATTATCTGATTTAATAGCCATAAATTTTTCAACCACTTCAAATTTTCTTATCTGGAAACCAGGATATAAGGAATCCTCAAAGGACCTCAATAAATCATAAAATTGAGATGGTTCCAACTCATGAGTTAAATTAATATCATCTTGAGTTTCAGTTTGTCAAAAAGACGGACCTGCCACATCATGTACTAAATTTTGAATGCGTGGTGGGTCTGGAACCAAATTATTTGTATCTTCTCTACAACTTCATTTACCATGTTGACACTAAAAAACATAATCTAGTTGACAACCAAAATGCAATAGATGACCCCCAACATTGTCAAATGTGTCAAACATCCTCAGAGAACATTTTTTATAAGGAAACTTAAATATCCCTTCCAAAATATATTCTGGTTTTAATGATGCAAATGATAATAAAGCGTCAACACCCTTAATATATATAGAATTTAAACCAGAACCGTTTTGATTCTTGTGTTGATTTATCCAAGCACTATCATCTAATAATGACTATTTTTGACTTCCTTGTTCTATATTTCTCTAAAAAATATAAAATAATTAGTTTTTTTTAATAATTAGATATAATAAAAACACTATCCAAATAAGAGAAGAAAATTAAATTCAACTTTCTATAAATTTATAATAGTTTCTATTATTTCATAGTTATTTATAGTATTTGTTTGAAAATTTATACTAATCTATGCTAATTTATAATAATTTATACCAATTACCCCGAATTATAAGAAATTAGAGATAATTTATACTAATAACTATTAATTATGAGTGGTACAATTTCTATCGGATTGGCGTCATCTCTTTTTCCTAACAGCTCATCTCCTTGCAACTTTCTTGGAATAAAATCAGTATGAAAAATTTTCTTTGATGTATGTATATCCATTCTCATGCATATGAAAATGGATATCTGTATGTTGGAGTAGATTTTTCATATTGGTTGCAGTGGGATAAAGTTGCAAGGAGATGAGTCTTCAGACAAAAGAGTTACCGCCAATCTATTGGAAATTGTGCCAATTTATTACTAATTAATACTTCACTAGAAATTGTGTTGATTTATTCTAATTATTCTAATTATTTCTAATTATTCTAATTATTCCTAATTATTATTAATTATTTATATTTATTCTTAATTACTACTATTTATTCCTAATTATTTCCATTTATTCCTAATTATTGATATTTCTTACTAACTATTGCTAATTATTACTAATTATTTCTATTTATTCCAAATAATTGATATTTATTACTAATTATTGTTGCTTATTACTAATTATTGCTCATTATTACTAATTATTGATAATTATTGCTAATTATTACTAAGTATTACTAATTATTTCGAATAAATACTATTTATTTCTAATTAATACTAATTATTACAAATTATACATATTTATTGCTAATTTTTCCTATTTATTCATAATTATTAGTAATTATTACAATTTTTTACTAATTATTACAATTTTTTACTAATTATTAATAATTATTACCATTTATTACTAGTCTTTACAATTTATTACTAATTACCAGTAATTATTACTAATTATTACCATTTATTAAAATTTATTACAATTTATTTCTAATTATTAAAATTTATTACTAATTAATTCTAATTATTATAAATTATTACAATTTACTACAAATTATTACTAATTATTGCTAATTATTACTAATTATAGCTAATTATTACTAATTATTGCTAATTATTGCTAATTATTGCTAATTATTGCTAATTATTACTAATTATTGCTAATGATTTCTAATTATTGTTAATGATTGCTAATTATTACTAATCATTGCTAATTATTACTAATCACTGCCAAATATTACTAATTATTGTTAATTATTGCTAATTATTACTAATTATTACTAGTTATTCCTATTTATTACTAATTATTACTAATTATTACAATTTATTTTTATTTTTTACATATTATTACAATTTATTACTAATTATTACAATTTATTACTAATTATTTCTAATTGTTACAATTTATTACAATTTATTACTAATTATTAAAATTTATTACTCATTATAACTAATTATTACAATTATTACATTTTATTACAAACTATCACTAATTATTACTAATAATTAATAATTATTAAAAATTATTCATATTTATTACCAATTATTCCTAATTATTACTAATTATTTCAATTTATTCCTAATTGTTACAATTTATTTCTAATTATTATAAATTATTCACAATTATTACAATTTATTGATAATATTTACAATTTATTACTAATTACGGATAATTATTACTAATTATTACAATTTATTACTAATCATTAAAATTTATCATTAATTACCATTAATTATTACTAATTATTAAAATTTATTCCTAATTATTGCAAATTATTACTAATTATTGCTAATTATTGCTAATTATTTCTAATTATTGCTAATTATGTCTAATTATTACAATTTATTACTAATTATTACAATTTATTACTAATTATTACAATTTATTACTAATTATTACAATTTATTACTAATTATTACAATTTATTACTAATTGTTACAATTTATTACTAATTATTGCAATTTATTATTAATTATTACTAATTTATTACTAATTATTACAATTTATTACTAATTATTAATAATTATTACAATTTATTACTAATTATTAAAATTTATTACTAATTACAACTAATTATTACTAATTACTACAATTTATTACTAATTATTTCAATTTATTACTAATTATTACAATTTATTACAATTTATTAAGAATTATTGTAATTTATTAAGAATTATTACAATTTATGATTTATTATTACAATTTATTACAATTTATTAGTAATTATTACAAAGTATTAAAAATTATTATTAATTATTATAATTTATTACTATTTACTAATTATTACAATTTATTAGTAATTATTTCTTATTATTACAATTTATTAGTAATTGTTTCTAATTATTACCATTTTTTAGTAATTATTTCTAATTATAACAATTTATTAATAATTATTTCTAATTATTGCAATTTATTAGTGATTATTTCTAGTTATTTCAATTTATTAGTAATTGTTTCTAATTATTACTAATTATTACTGTTTATTACTAATTATTACTTTTATTACTAATTATTACTAATTATTAATAATTATCAAAATTTACTACAATTTATTATTAATTATTAAAATTTATTACAATTTCTTAGTAATTATTACAATTTATTACTAATTACCGCTAATTATTACTTATTTCCCGCTAATTATTACTAATTATTACTAATTTCTACTAGTTACCGCTAATTATATCGAATTATCACTCATTATTACTATTTACTACTATTTATACATATTTATTTCAATTTATTACTAATTATCGCTAATTATTACTAATTATCGCTAATTATAACTACTTATTAATAATTTTTCTAATTAATACTAATTACTACAAATTAATAATAATTAATATAATAACTATTAATTAATACTAATTAGTACTAATCACACATAATTGTTTGTAAAAATATATAATGATAAATAAAACAATCTAATTCTAATTCAATTTAATTGCAACTAATTAACAATAATTATAACTAATATAAAATAAAATGAACTAAATAAAAAATAAAAGAAATAGATAAATACCTTAAAACTGAATCTTTCAGAGGATATAAGCCGTGAATATTGCTCCAATTTAGAAATTTAAACTTTGAAAAAATTTCAGAGAAAAAATGTAAATAGAGAGGGAGAGAGGGGTAGAGAAAAGAGTGGAATGAGAGAAAACGGATGGGGGTATATATAGCTTAGATTATTTAAGATGGTACTATTTGCGACGGGATTCCTGTTGCAAATGCTAACCCGCCTATTAATTAGGCCGGTGGTTAAAAAGGTTTTTGCGACGGGACCCGCCGCAAATACAAAACTACCGACATACTATTTGTGACAAAAGATAAATCCTGTCGTAAATACTAAAAAACACCATTGGATATTTGCGACATGCTTATATACCCATCACAAACACCATTCCCTCTGTTTAGTGCACAATTCGCGCCAAACATATTGCGACGGGGCCCATCTCCCCGTCGCAAATACCCCATCGCAAATATCAATATTTCCCATAGTGCTTCTATGTGAATATATATTTTAGGATCTTGTGGTCCATATGTATATATATATATCACACCTCTTTATATAGAGATGATGTCTCCAAATAATTAATGAAAAATTTACTACAGCCAACTCCATGTTTTGCATAAGACAATTCTGTTCATTCACCTTCAACTCTCTTGAGGCATAGGCAATCATTTTGTCAATCTTCATGAGTATAAAACCCAGACCCTTCTTTAAATCATCACTCTAAATAATAAATCTTTCCTTGATTGTAGGTAATGTGAATACTGGTGTAGTAGTTAGCCTCTTCTTCTACTCCATGAATATCTATTCACATTCAACTATCCAAACATACTTCACTACCTTTAGAGTCAGCTTGGTTAGTTGGTTTGAAAATCCTGAGAATTTTCTCACAAATCACTGATAATGCACAAAAAATATGAGGAAACTATGAATTTATATTACAAATGTTAGTTTGGTACACTCCTCGATCACCTTCATCTTTGAAAGATCCACACATATCCTCTAACCCATGATAACATGCCCCATGAATGCTACCGAATCCATCCAAAAACTCACATTTACTATACTTTGCCTATAACTTTTACTTCTTCAATGTCATTAACAAAATATTTGAATTATCATCTTATTCCTCCTTAATTTTGGAGTGTATAAGAATGTCATCTATAAATACCACAAAACAATTATTGAGGTATTCTCTGAAGACTATATTCATTAGTTCAAAATAATATTTTTGAAGCATTCCAAAGTCAAAATGGCATGACTATATACAAAGAGTGCCTATACCTTGTATGGAAGTCAATCTTAAGAATATCCTTCTTCACCTTAAACTAATGATATCCCAAGAGAAGATCCACTTTATAAAAGCAATGGACCATGTATAGCTTATCAAACAAGTCATAAATCCATGGAAGGGGATCATTGTTCTTTATTATGATCCTATTGAGTTCATGATAATCAACGCATAGATGCATCAAACCATCCTTCTTCTTGATAAAGATGATTTATGCACTCCATGGTTATGAACTCATAAATATAAAACCCTTTTCTATATTATCTTAAAATTTATTCCTTGACTCTTCCAATTCAATGAGGTCCATTCTATAATGAGTCTTGTATATTGGTGTGGATTTAAGTATAATATTTGGCAGAATTAAAACTATGAAACTCTTTGGAGAATATAACAATATATTCAATTCTCGTGTCTTCAAGAGTGATCCTCAACATTGTTTAAATCATTTGAGCTAGATATTCCTACTCATAAAGAAACAATATCCCTGCTTGGGAAGAGGATTTCAATGGTGTTTCATCCTTTCCTTACACTTATACATAATCAGAAGATAAATCAAGATATGTAATATGATTTCCTTATACTAGTATTTGATGTGGGCCTTATATAGAGACATTCAGTCAATTCCTAGTATAGCATCAAATTCCACTAATGGATGTATTACATGGTTTTCTAAGATATTCAACCCAAAAAGGTTAACCAGGGATGAGTTATATACTTAAGATGAAATAATTTCATAATTTACCATTTTCACTGATAATTGAACCTCCATATTTTGCAGTGGTGCTTGAATAGTTCTATTTAAGTTGCATGCTATGAAAGAATGTGTTGAATCATAATAAAATAGTAAATTTTCTATTCTATAATTAATAACTGGAGTACCTATCACCATGTCATTATCTTGATCTACCTCATCAGTAGTAATGGTATAATCCCTCCCTTGCTCTCTTAGCCTTGGATGTTGTTATTATTGGTTATATTGGAAGACCCTTGGATTACTGCATTGGTTGTCATAGTTTACATGTTCCTTATTATGGAAACATTAGACCATAGGTTGAGAATTGATTTGGACATTCCTTCCATCCATCATATTAGTAATCTTCTTCGTCTCACTTATATATTTGTTGGCTTGATGTCCCTCCTTTCAACACATTGAACATTTCATGGTACCCTTGAAACATTTTCCAGGAAGCTTATTCCCATACTTTTGGCATGAGGGATATTATATCATCATGTTCATATTATCATGGCTTCATAGAGAAAAAATTTATTATCAAAGTTAAATATAGTTATAGTGGAAACCTAGGTAGTCTCCAAGAGAGGATTACACACCAAAGATTAGTTTTCATTTTTAATGGGTTAAAGAAAATATTTTTTATGTGTTTTTATTATTATGAAATTGAAGAGAGTAATTGAAACCATATTTTTAAAATAATTTATAGAATGGTGATCGGGTCAGGGTAGGCTTGACCTACTACAATGTTATCCTTGTCTATGAGGTTATCAACTCTTCTTCTACTAAGCTTGGAAAGAGGGTGATTCTATAATCACTTCCTCTCTCTCTTGACCTGATGATAATGGTGAGAATAAACCTATCTATGATCTCAACTTGGTATACCCTCCTTTACATGTGTGTAAGTGTTATAGTGGACTACCTAGTTGACTTAAGCAATTCATAATTGGGTCTTATTATTCCTATAATTCCAAGAGTTCCCATTACCACTTCTACATGTGTTGATGATCACCAAGAACATCATCACTGACCTATATCATGATCTATATTATACAATCCAGGTCTAAGTGGAGTTAGATAATGGATAATTGAATAAGGAAATAAACAATGATTTAATTTGAATCAAATACAATTAACTTGATAATGAAAACTCCTAAAATAAAATTTAAAATAATTTTAATAGAGTAGATAAATATTTAATTCCACAAATAATATGAAATCAAGCATCATAGATAATTTTAGCCTTCTCTTCCTCAGTCACTCATAGTTTACCCCTCTGTTCTGAGGTAAACTAAGAAGAAATAGGGAGATGAAGTAATTTCAAACATAAACAAGAAGTTAAAACTAAGGTAAAAAAGAACAAAAACAAAAATCCAGTTGATTGCACGAGCAGTCCTATAGAAGAAGTAAATTTAGGCATACTCAGTGCATAGTTTATATTTTTTTAATAGGTAGTGGATCCTTTTTCAATAATTGAAAATACCATTCTCTATATACTGGTCAAACCTCTAAAATCTTATCCTTTTTAAAATCTTCTGTCATTTAATTTTTTATCAGATCTCTCTTCTTCATGGATTCTTTATTCTTCATGGTTTTAAATATAATGAGATCCATGGATTAAAAAATTACTTCAATGGTGTGAAGAAAAATATTATGAATGATTTGAGACATGTTCCATATTTTAATTAGTGGTATGAGTGCTCAGGTGGTAGCTTAGAGTTTTTATTGAATTCTGAATGAGTTTTATGAAGTTCCCTCCTAATACTCCATGAATCAAATTTTTTAAAGGAAGGGATTGTTTGTAAAGTGAAAAGAAAATGGATTTATTTTGAGGTAAAAATTCATGGATAAATCATGTGAAAAAAAAGTCACCAAATAGTTGGTTATATATTTGGTCTCTAATATGATCATGTGATAACTTCAGCCTTTGAAAAATTTTCAAGATTGGTCAATTAGATGGTTGTGCAGTCTCTTCATCTTTCATCATGTGGTGGGTATTTTCACGGTTGATATTCACATATTAGGTCAAATCGATTTGAGAGGATTTGAAATTTATTCTTGTGGAATCTTGGTTCATTGATGTTACTTAGGTTTCTTCTTACAACAGATCCAGGACTATGAAATCCTCTCTTGTGGTAAGTTGAGAAGTGAATGTGTGGAAGACTTAAATGTGCAGTCTCTTGGGACTTTATAAATTTTTTTTGCATGGTCTATAATCCATAACAACTCCCTTTGACTAATTAAACATATAATTTTTTTTAATTTCAATAAAATATCCTATTTCCACCTGAGATAATCATAAAAACACCACAAATTAAGTACTATATTTATTCTAGTAATTCCCAAAGATCATATCTTCAATTAAAACCCATGATTTAATCCAAATATCAACAGAACTTCATATTGTTACTTAAATTAAAAAATATGGAAAAAAATCTCAAAATGGTGGGTTTATAATCATTTAAACTTAGGATATAATTTATGAAAATATTGGCTTCTTAATTACCCCACACATAAACCATGGGCTCCAAAAAAGTGGATTTCAAAAAGATTACTCAAGGAATATTCAAATACCTAGAAAATGTGAGTTCCTCCTTTAGAACCATATTCCTCAAGTTATCAATGTTGATTCAATAAAGTTTTCTTATGACTTTTCCATTCCTTTATGTTTTGAAAATCACAAACACTTCATCTTAAGGAAAATTTTAATTTCCTTAATAAGGAAAATTTTCCTTCCCCAAGGAAAATTTATCCTTAACATATTTTCATTGTTCATATTTAGTTTCTATAAATCTAACTCTTTTTATTCCTAAATGTAAAATTCGGTTTCACATCTAAACCCTAGGAATTCTATTAAAACATAGATATAGAGTATTCTATTTTCAGGTTCCGAATTTAGACTCTGAATTCTCTGAAATTCAGACTCAATTTTCTATGAAATTCAGACTCTGAATTCTCAGAAATTCAGACTCCAAATTCTCTAAAATTCAGACTCAAAATTCTCTGAAACTTAGACTCTGAATTCTCTGAAATTAAGACTCCGAATTCTATGAAATTAAGACTCTGAATTTTCTAAAATTCACACTCCAAATTCCTTAGAATTTAGACTCCAAATTCCTTCGAATTCAGGTTCCAAATTCCTTAGAATTCGGGTTCTGAATTCCTCAGAATTCAGGTTTCGATTTTTTTAGAATTCAGGTTCCGAATTCCTTAGAATTCAGGTTCCAAATTCCTTAGAATTCATACTCTGAATTCCTTATAATTTAGGTTCTGAATTCCTTATAATTCAGGTTCTGAATTCCTTAGAATTCAAACTCAAAAATCTATATAATTCTGATTCTGAATTCTTTGAAAAATATAATCTGAATATTCATGCAATATAGAATCCTAATTTTCTTAGACTCCGAACTTTATTTTCCTTAGACTCCAGAAAATTATATTTGGTTTAGAAACCATATTTTTCTTAAAATTTTTATAGTTATGAAATGATTTTGTGTGTTCTATTTTAACTAACCGTTGTTTGAGTGACACGTATATAGGTCCCTACGAGATTCAAGGAAAAATATGACCATTGGAGGAGGGAGTCGGCCGTTGGAGAAGTATCTATAAATAGGAGCTCATTTTAACGAGTTCAGAAATTTTTACTTTACTTTGGAAAAATTTGATAACTCTAGAGACCACATATTGTTGAAGTGATTTATAGAGAGAGAGATACTCTCATGCTTTGTGCATACTGAACATCTTGTTTAGATTTCTTCATGCGACTCTGAATGTTTCTGAGTACATTCGAGGGATTCTGGAGATAGGAAGATAGAGGTTTCGACTACCTTAAAGTTCAAGGACTTCCTTGATAAGGAATACAGAGGTTCCGAATACCTTGAAGTTTGAGGGCTTGCGGGGATAGCAAGACAGACTCCGATATTCCTATCTAGGGCTTACCCTAGTGTGGTTAAGACAAAATTTCTTTAAAGTATAAATCAAGAGACCTTTATCCAAGGTTTTTGGATACCCTACTCTTTGGATTAAAAGATTATATACTTGTTACTTGATTTGTTTCAAGTTTTTTTTCCACTGAATTTGATTAAATAAAGAAAGTATAACTATCTTATACTTTCTTATTCTTGTACTCTAATTAGTAAGATTCTATATGCTTTAAGATAGAATCTTTTTCCTTGTAAAATTTTGTTAAGTTTCATTTCTAGAACCATATTTCTGGAATCTAGCAAGTTTGTAGAACTAAGAGGTCTTGTGAATTTACCTTATTTAACTTTGTTAAACAATAGAAAAGTTTATATCAACTTTAAAAGTTCCAAAGTAATTTTTAAAGGATACAATTCACTCCCCCCCCCCTCTCTTGTATATTGAGCATATACATCATATTCTGATCCTACAATCGGTATCAGAAATCCAACAATTGGTATCAGAGGAGGTTTTTGAAATACTTATATTCACATATAAGTTTTCTTGCTCAAGTCTTCATTGTTATATATTTTCCTTACTTAGGATTTTTATCCTTGTTTACAAACTTTTATTACTCACAAGTTTTTGTGGAAAGATATTTTCTTCTAGATGGAAGGAATGAATTTTGGTTCGATCAACAATATTAATCCTATTAGACCACCAATCATTGATGGGAATTATTATGAATATTGGATAGATTGTATGAAGACGTTTTTGATAAACACAGGTATTGACAACTATATTATGTTAACTGGAGACTATAAGATTCTTGATAAGGAACTTAGAACCTTTACTAATCCAGAAAAGGTGGAATACCTACTGAATTTTTAGGTATAAAATACATTACTTTGTTTCATGACTAGAAATATATATAGACAAATTTCATCTTGTGAAGAAGCAAATAGTATTTGGAAGAAGCTTGAAGTAACACACTTTGGAACTTCAAAAGTCATTGAAACTAGAAGAGCTATGCTCAGAGCTGAATATCATGGTTTTTGCTTTCCTTATGGAGAACCCATATGTAGGGTACAAAAAATATTCATGACTATTGTTAATAGTTTAAAATATATGGGTGAGAAAGGTTTGGATGATGAAGCTCTTATAGAAAAAATCATAGACATCATGCCTAATGAATGAGAATCTAAGAGGATAGTTATAGATGAAAATAGGAAAGTTACTCAGATTTCTCTTGATGATATTTTTGGAACACTTCTTCAACATGAGACCAGAATGAAAAAAGATGCTAAGAATATTAAGAAAAAGAATGGAAATGGCAGTGTTGTTTTTACAACAACTTTAAATCATATGAAATTTAAGACTCCCGAGAGAGTTACAAGATCTAAATCTAAGAAGGTTGTTATTCAATCCGAATCTGGTGGAAGTGAATCTTCAGAAAATGAGTTAGCTAATATTGCTCAGAGGATGAACAAGATTGTTGGACAAAATAAATTTCAATCTATATATAAGAAGAAAGAAAGAAAGGACAAGAAAGACTCTGAAGTAACTTTCTATGAATGAAAAAGATCAGGGAATATAAGGCCAGATTGTCCTGTGCTCAAGAGAAAGGATAGAAAGGAAAAGCATTCTGAAAGAAATAGAAAGAAATACTACAAGGATAAGGCTAAGAAAGTTTTGAAAGACAATGACACCTAGAGTGCTAGTGGTGGAGACTCTTATGAAGAATCCTCAGAGTATGGATCTTCTAGTCAGAAGAATCTTGGTTTACTTTTCAAGTTTCTTATTGAAAATTATTATTTAATGTCCAAGGTACACAATGTTGAATCTATAACCAATGTATCCTTGAATGATAATTACAGTGATAGTAAATATTATGAATCATCAGATGAAGAATCTTCTTATAATGAAGATAATACTTTACCTACTTATAAATAAGTTTCTAGGTTTGCTAATCTCCTTGAGAATGAAAATTCTAAAGTTAAGAAAAATCTTGATAAGGAAAATTCTAGAATTAATATTCTTACTAAGGAAATATTATATCTTTCTAAAGATCTTGATATGAAAAATTATGATTTTGAAAATGTTTCAAAACCCTTGAGGAAGTTAATTCTGAGAAGAATAAACTTTCTAAGGATCTAGAAAAAGTAATTTCTAAAAAAAATGTTTTAGAGCCTAAATCTAGTGCTAAAACTAATGTTTTTTAGGATAATAACTTAGTTATCAGAGTAAATCCAGAAATATTTTCCTTGAGGAAGTTTTTGTCAAATTTTACTCTGGGAAAATAAAATTTTGATAAGATGTATTCCCAAATTCGACCTCTAAGAAATAATTCAGGATTTGGTTATACTAGTTCAAACCCTATTTTTAGTAACAATTATTTTGTTCCTTAAAGTGATCCATTCTGTACTAAGTTTCAGTGTGGTGGGCATTGGGAAAAAAATTGTTCCTTAAACAAAACTTAGTATTTAGGTTTTCATAACGCTTGTTTTTCAAAGAAAATGTGGATTCCTATAATTTTTCTTTCTCAAGTTTCCGGATCCAAGAAAGTTTGGGTTCTGAAAGTTTAACACTCTTGTTTAAAAAAAAAAAGATAGTACCAGTAGCAATACATGGTACAAGGATAGTGGATTTTCTTGGAATATGACTAGTAATAAAAAATTCTTTGAAAATATTATCAAGAAGAAGGGAGGAAAAAAACTTTCGGAGATAATTCAAAAATAGATATCATTCTTTAATTTATTGGAACGTAAGATCAACTTGTTGATATTTTCACAAAATATTTACCATCTGATAGATTTGAATACATTAAATAGAAGTTAGGAATGATAACCATAAGGTAATATTCCTTATTAACTTCTTGTTGAAACCTATCTTCTTACAGTAACAAACTATTTTTCATAGGGGGAGTGCACTTGCTTGTTAGTTAAATTTTTTTTTGTAATCAAATTTTCATAATCTAAATTTTTTTTGTAATGTGAAATTTTAGTAGTCAAAGTTTTCATAGACAAAATTTTCGTAGAAAAAAATTTCATAGTCAAAATTCTCGTAGAAAAAATTTTCATAGTCAAAATTTTTTTAGTCAAAATTTTTGTAGTCAATATTTTCATAGCCTAAATGTTTTCATAATCAAAATTTTTGGAATCTAAAGTTCTTCAAGAAAAATTTTCCTCAATGCAAATAATATTCCTGGAAATTCGAAAGGTGTGTTTCCCTTCCTTAGTCTTAGTAATAATTTTTTTTCTTGCTGGTATTTAAATTTTATTTTAAACTCTTCGGATTCACTTTTCTTTTAATATGAATTTTTTTTAAAGACCTCAAAAGATCAGAACCCATTAAAAACATTCTTCGGCTATCATCTCAACTGTTATATCTTCTCAAGAATTTTTCAAACGTTGTATCAATCAGAGAATTTGAACCGTTGCTTCAATTACCTATATAAAGGAAACCCGATGTTTGTCCCACATCGATCCCCAAGCCTTCATGTGTTAAAGCTCTACCATTGTTTTTAAAGCCGTTCCGGATCTTTAAAGTTTCCTTACTTCCGAATTTCTATTGAAGCCTCTTCTCAGAAAGAAATGTCAAGTGTTAATGAAATCTACGAGTGGAAAATCTACCGAGAAAGGTTAGTTGGTCCAAAGTTTTATTCCAAGTATGATTCCATTATCACTAAGAAAATCAAGCTGAATAGTTGGGAGAGTGTATGTATATCAAAACCAAGAGAACAGGATCTGGTGTATCTAGAATTACTGGTTGAATTCTATGAGACAGTTAGTTTTTTCAATGAAGGAGGAAGAGATAAATTTTCTTTCAAGAGCTATGAAAAAAACATACTCTCTTTCTCATAACATGGAAGAAAATCTGATAGGAATTCTTTATGAGGGAGAAGTAGAGTTTTGCTCACACAAGATTCCTGATGTAATAGGATCTTTTGACAAGTAAAAGGTTGTAGACTGTCTTGTCTTAAAAGAAGTAAAGACTCCAAAAATTATTCATCTCTCTATAAATCTTTGGATTCTTCATATATGGGTTCAAGTTTTTCTCATTTCGATAAAAGGGGACAAGGATACCCTGAAAAAAAGTGATATTTAAATTCTGGATTTCATGGTGAACCTAAGAAAGATAAACCTAGTTAATAATATCTTAGTTACGATTGAGAATATAAAGAATGGAAATATAAAGTCTCAGATTATCATATATATGACCATTATTTCAAAGATCATTGTCCTTTATCTTCAGTCTTTCAAGATTCCTTGTAGTTCTAAGCTGAGAAATTGTAAGGTGATGCTTTTGAGTGATGATACTCTAAGGAGGATGAAGATTGGATTTAATATTCAGTCCGGAGAATTTCATGATTTTTCGGAATCAGAAGTTGAAGCTCTTTCAAAGAAAAAGGAGGTAGCTGAAACCTTTAAAAATGGTGTAAGGAAGAGGAAGGTGAAGGAATCAAAAGAAAAATAAAAAAAAACTGTGGAGAAGGAAACTCAATCCACACCCCCAAAACCTAAGAAGAAAAAGATGTATGCTGATGAAGTGGCTGCTAAATGGAGAGAGGACAAGAAGAACAAGAAAGCAGGGGATCCTAGTTTTGGTTTGGATCCTACTAAGGCAAAATCCTTGAAGATAAAGGCTACTGAAGATCTTGAAAAGGAGGAAAAATAAAAGAAGCAAAGGAAGAAATTATCGGAAGTTGAAGTTATTAAATCTCTTATAAAGTCTACTGAAAAAGCCTACGTACAAATTCGGGTACCAGAATATTTTTTATTAGAACCATTACCGGATACTTCAGGAAAGAAGTTATTGATTTCGGAACAACATCAAGAAGAAGAATCAGTGCAAGAAGAAGAAGTGGAAGAAGAAGAATAAGAAGGCAATGGTGATACTGAGGACTTAATAAAGCAAGTAGAGGATTTCCATGAGAAGGAGAGTCCTTCTGAGAATTTATCAATCCGAACTTCTGAAGCTGAGTCATCAAAACTTGCTACCCAAGGAAAAGATGAAAAGGGTGAGGAAGAAGTGAATAAGTTGTCTGAAAATGAAAGTAGCAATCATGATTTCATTCACCCAGAGGATGTTGAGGCAGAAGACGATAAGGAATAAGTTGATGAAGATAAAATTGTTTAGATATCATAGAGTGAACATGAATCTTCTAATCAAGAAGAAATCATTCTGAAGGATGATAAGAGAAAACAAGTGGTTGTGAATACACCTAGCAAAACTTTGGAAAAGAATAAAGAAGTTGGTGCTTCATCGAAGAGGAAGGTTGCTGAAATAGAAAAATAATCCTCACCAACCAAAGTCTCAGATTCAGAATCATCTTCACTTGTACATGACTTTGTAGTTCAGTCTTTGAAAAATCTTGTTGGAACTATTCCCTTATTTCAAAGTATAGACTTGAGATGCCAGATGCTTTAACATATGTTAAATCAAAAATCAGATTCTGTTTCCTTGGTGATGAATAAATGTGATTGTCTCAAGTCAAATTTCAAATCTTTTCTCATTATATATGAGCCTCATAAAATATCTTGGATGAAGATGAAAAGTTGGTCAAGGAAGACAATAGAAGAGATGAGAATCATTGATGAATTTCAATATAGTGTCAAGGATTATTTTGACACTGAAGATGTGAAGATCAAGGATCTCACTAATAGTTATGAGGAAAAGTTAAGTCTTGAATAGACTTCTTGGAAGTAATAAATTAAAGATCTGAATGGGAAGCTAAATTATGTAGCCATGAATTGTTAGAGAGAAAGGGATCTCAGAATTGAGATAGAAGAGAATCTTGTTAAGCAGGAAGAAGTGTTGAAAGCCTAGGCAGAGAATATTAAGGCTCAGGAAGAAAAGATAAAAGCCTTAGATAAGAAAACTGAAGACCAGGATCAGCTTCTCAAATGTGTATAGGAGGATCACAAAGATATAAATAAGTTGAAAACCATTGTGAATAATTCGATTCCGAAGGATAAAGAGGGATAACCTTTTCCAAATCCGATATTTTTTTGTATTTTTCCTGTCGTACAAATTTTGTTAATCTTAATGAAATTTTTGGTTGTTCTCTATTTTTGGTTATTTATAACTAATCTTTCAGGTACCAAATTTCTTTTCCATTACCTTTATTCCTTTTTGAAAATCACAAAGGGGGAGAAAGTAATGTCAAAAATAATACTAAGTAAAGAAAAAATTCCCTCAGTAAGGGGGAGTTCATCCAAGGGGGAGTTTTTATCATGAAGAGTTTTTGTGAAAATGAAAAATCTCATTTAGGAAATAAATAATATGATCCTTAGGGTTTTCAAATCCTAAGGGGTAGTTGGTTGTATTCACTTTGATCCATAAGTAAAGGGAGACAAGTTTTTTATTTTTAAGTTCATAAAATTTTAAAGTTCTTATATTCTTTTTAGTAAGGATGTTTGAGCTTTCCAAAAAGGAGGAGATTGTTGAGTCAATAAGTTTTACTTATGAATTTTCCATTCCTTTATGTTTTTAAAATCACAAACACTCCATATTAAGGAAAATTTTATTTTCGTTAATAAGGAAAATTTTCCTTCCTCAAAAAAAATTTATCCTTACCGTGTTTTCATTGTTCATGTTTTAGTTTCTCTAAATATAAATCTTTTTATTACTAAGTTTAAATTTTGGTTTCACATCTAAAACCTCATAATTATATAAATAATTAGATATAGAGTATTCAATTTTCATGTTCTGAATTCAGACTCTGAATTCTCTGAAATTCAGACTCCAAATTCTCTGAAATTCAGACTCCGAATTCTCTGAAATTCGGACTCCGAATTCTCAGAAATTTAGACACTGAATTCTCAGAAATTCAGACTCCGAATTCTCAGGAATTCAGACTCCGAATTATATGCAATTTAGACTCCGAATTCCCTGAAATATAGACTCCGAATTCTCTGAAATTTAGACTCCAAATTCCTGAGAATTCATACTCTTAATTCCTTAGAATTCAGGTTCTGAATTCTTTAGAATTATGGTTCTGAATTCCTCATAATTAAGGTTCCTAATTCCTCATAATTTAGGTTCCGAATTCCTCAGAATTCAGGTTCCTAATTCCTCAGAATTTAGGTTCCAAATTCCTCCGAATTCAAGTTCTGAATTCCTCAGAATTTAGGTTCTGAATTCCTCAGAATTCAGGTTCCAAATTCCTCAAAATTTATACTCCTCAATCTATAGAATTCTGATTCTAAATTCTTGGAAAAACATAATCCTAATATTCATGCAATATAGAATCTGAATATTCTTAAACTCTGAAATTTATTTTCCTTAGACTTTGGAAAATTATATTTTGTTGAGAAACCATATTTTTCTTACATTTTTTATAGTTATGAAACAATGTCATTTATTCCATTTCTAACTAACTGTTTTTTGAGTGACACGTATATAGGTCCCTCCGAGATTCAAGGAAAAATATGATCATTAGAGGAGGGATCCAACCGTTGGATAAGTACCTATA
The DNA here is from genome assembly GCA_963277665.1 of Viscum album. Classification (NCBI taxonomy): domain Eukaryota; kingdom Viridiplantae; phylum Streptophyta; class Magnoliopsida; order Santalales; family Viscaceae; genus Viscum; species Viscum album. The sequence goes on from OY728137.1 coordinate 349,708,003, forward strand.
AATAGGAGCTCATTTTAACGAGCTCAGAACTTTGAAATTTACTTTGGAAAAAGTTGATAACTCTAGAGACCACATGTTATTGAAGTGATTTCTAGAGAGATAGATACTCTCATGCTTTGTGCGTACTGAACATCTTGTTCATATTGCTTCATGCGACTCTGAATGTTGCTGAGTACATTCGAGGGATTCCGGGGATAGGAAGACAGAGGTTCCAACTACCTTAAAGTTCGAGGACTTCTTGATAATGAAGACAGATGTGACGACTACCTTGAAGTTCGAGGGATTGTGGGGATAGCAAGACAGACTCCGATATTTTTATCGAGGGTTTACCCTGGTGTGGGTAAGACAAACTTTCTTGAAAGTATAAATCAAGGGACCTTTATCCAAGGTTGTTAGATACCCTACTCTTTGGGTTAAAAGATTCTATACTTGTTACTTACTTTGTTTCAAGTTTTTTTCCATTGAATTTGATTAAATAAGGAAAGTATAACTATCTTATACTTTCTTATTCTTTTACTCTGATTAGTAATATTCTATACGCTTTAAGGTAGAATCTTTTTCCTTGTAAACTTTTGTTAAGTTTCATTTCTGAAACCATATTTCTAGAATCTAGCAAGTTTTTAGAACTAAGAGATCTTGTGAATTTACCTTATTTAACTTTCTAAGACAATAGAAAAGTTTATATCAACTTTAAAAGTTCCAAAGCAATTTTTAAAGGATACAATTCACCCCCCCCCCCCTCTTGTATATTGAGCATATACATCATATTCTGATCCAACAATCAGGACTCCTCAATATTCTTGTTTATATTTCCCCATTAAATAAATTCAATTAATTCCCACTTTTTTCATCTCTTCAAAAACATTTATACCTACCTTCCATATTATTCCACTCAAAACTCAAGTATGGTTTTCAGGCTATGTTTTTCTCATTCCAAGATCACACAAGTGTCACTATAGTCTTTATGAATCTCTTTATCTCTACCCAATTATTCAAGTAGTTATGCATATCAGGAGTGCTTAATTATGGTTTTTCTATGGCTATATGGTGGGCATGATTTGAATATCAAATTATTGAGGCTGGATGAGGAGGTTTTTGCTATAATATAATTCTCAATGCATGATTTAAGTTACCTTTAAGTGTATATTCTCCCTCAACTTCATCTTTCACCACTCAAATATTCTTATTTTAAATCTCTATGGGCATTTCACACCTTTTATAAAATTAGTAGTGGAAACCATTACTATACATGTTTCCTTTAGTAGGTTTCACAAAAAAATATTCTTTTGAAGGAAGAGTGACTTTTGTAGTTTTATGGAAAGTGTGTGAATTTTCATGCCCATATTAGGAATTATTTTCTTCCCTCTTGATTTGTTTAGGGCCTTCTTTATTATTTTATAACTTCTTCTTTTTAGAATCCTATAAAAAATACATCCAATCTTATTTCAATGCCATTTTTACGATATAATTCTATCCAACTTCTTGGTTATTCCACCTTAGAGAGCTTTAGCATCATTGTTTTATTTCTTATCCATTTCCCCTTATTAAAACATTTTTTCATCTTTTTCAAATTTGGATTTCTATTTAGAATCAAATTTTTATGGAAATAGAAGAAGTTTTCTCTTCAAGACAGTGTTAATCCTTGTTGACTAGCCTCAGATAATTTTAGTGACATTTTTCTATACTTCATATATATCTTTATTCATGAAATATTAGAAAATAAGTTATCATAAATTCTTCTTAAAATTTATATAGTTTCTTCCAAACATATTTATCAAGATCACTTTCTCCCTTACCATGCACTTGAATTCAAATTATACCACATAAAAGTTTCAAAATCATGATAGATAAGGATATTGGTCATGCAATGTGGCTACCAAGAAAATTAATTCATGGATTCTAAGAGATAAAAAGATTAATGAAAAGATAATATTTGAAAAAAAGTTTATTGAAATAGGGAATTAAAATAAAAAAATGACTTAATCATTTAAGTGTGTGTTCCTTAAATGATCAAAGGTTTTTATTATATTACCTATCATATTCTGGTTATTCAATTATGTCTTGGTTCTATCAAGAAATAGTGCATTATAAAGAAGATATCAAAATTGGTTCATAGGCTTCTTCATTAAGTGATAAAAAATATAGTATGTTATGTCATGGAAAGAGTTTCTAAAATTATTTCTTTTTCTTTAAATTTCTTCATATAGAATTTGAAAATAATTTTATTTTAGCATTAATCTAAGATGAGTTGACAGATAAAATTATTTTATCAACATTTTCATATATATAATGTTTTATAGGGTATTCATTTTAAGCTCGTGAGTTTCAAAAACAAACTAGAAATTAATGTTATAAGTCATAAAAATTTAAGAGATACAGAAACAAAAAAAATGAAATGTCATAAATGAAAATTGTTCCTTCCAACACACTAAAATGATGCAGTGTCCTCAATTAATTAAAAAATAAGCATCATTTAAGAAAAAAAATGGAATCATAACCTATAATTATTCTCTAAGTAATAGTATAACCTGATGTGTGTTCATTGATAAATATATTGGAGGAGTGTGATCTCCACCACTTGTTCATGGGGTAGGTTCCCATGCTACTTCTTAAACTAATTCCTATTAATAGTGAAGGGTGTTTCTTCTTTTTATTTCAAAATGTTCATGAAAAAAAGTGTATACATGAGAAAATGTAAAGGGACCTTCCCATATAGAATGAAGTTTACCTGACATTAGTTTAAGTCTTAAGTTTTATAAAAACCCTTTATCTCTACGATAGATGGTTTTTTTATTGAATCATCTTTTCATGATCCACCCTAGTTCTCACTTTGAAAATATTTGAATTTTCAAAATATTCTCTCCTAAATTATTCCAAATATTATAGTTATATTCTCTTATCCTTTCCAGCTCTGTCAAGGTCCATATTTGTCTCCCTTATAACCTAGTTAGATTTTTGTACCAATTCCATTAGTAGGAAATAACTTTATCCATAAATTAGCATATATGGTCTTATTATTATAGAGATCTTTTAGTATATATATTAATACCATAAGTTATATTTGAGCATTTATCTCCAATATTTCATGTTTGGGTTGAAAATATTCTCTATAATTTCTTTGATTTACCTTTTTTACACTTCTTGTTGTCCATTGGTTTTTGGATGACATAGTGTTGATGTTTTATGAATCACACCATACTTTCATAGAAATTCCTCTATTATACTATTGTAAAAGTGATCCCCTTGATCACTGATGATGGATTTGGGTACTCTAAAAATAATAAATATGTTAGCCCTAAAAAAATCCCAAAAAAATGAGCATCATTAGTTTTGGTGGATTTGGATTCAAACCATTTCAAAACTTAATCCACTATAAATAAAATATAAAAATTTTAGATGAAATTATGAATGATATTAGGAAATATATGTCCCAAACTTCATATATTTAATATAGGATAATTGGTTATTGAGTCATTTTATTCCCCTTTTATATATTTCTATAAAACTGGCATTTTTCACATTTTTACAAAGCTCATGAGAATATTTAGACATGGTGGAATAATAAATTCTAGATTCTAAAACTTTTCTTATTGAATTTTAGGTCCAAAGTGGAATCAACAATCTTAAGTGTGGAAAAAATCAATGAGATATTCAATTTTTCATTTTAAGAAAATATCTTCTTATAATTTTATCATTGAAAATTTTCTAATGAAATGGATCTTCCCAAAAGAAATATCTATATTTAGATTTTATTTTTTTAATTTAGTGGGGATTTAAGTGTATTAGGGTTTAATATGTTAAATAATTTACCATTTATACATACCATGGTACTTTACCTTCAACCAAATAGATATGATCCCCAAGAATTTGGTCTAGTACCAATGTGTTAGCTAGAATCTCCACTTCAGCCATATGGGGAAGTATAATTAAGTCACCGGCCACCTAGTTCACATATCTCTTACTATATTTTATTTCCAATATTAAATTTAATATAATTATAATCCATACCACAAGCCTAGTTTTTTCATCTTCCTTCTTCATTAAATATCTAAAGGCTACATTATCTTAAAAAACATAAACTTTAGTGCTAAGAAAATATGGTATGAATCAATCCAAAGCAAATAAAACTTCCAAAAATATTTTTCTCTAGATTTTTAGCTGAATTGGATATCATTAAGGGTTTTAGAGGCATATTCTATATCCCATGGCCTTCTATCAATTCTCTAAGAAATCTCATCTCCAACTTCTAAGAAGATCAAATCGTTCTTCCCAATTGGGTTGGTGCATCGCTAGTAGGGTCATCAATATTTTTCAATTCATCAATTTTTTTCCTACACCCATCATTGAAATAAAAATTAAAATACTCTAAAATTAATCTAGAGATGTGTAGATTATTTTTTCAATAATTATTAAAGACCACTTGTAGAATCTTTCATGTCCTAAAAAAGGTCTAACATGTTTTACACAAGTGGGGTAATGTAAAGAATTTATCACTTTAATTTCTGATTTATGAAGTTCAGTTATTTTTTATGAAATGATATTCCTAAGGATAATTCCTTTATCAGCCATGAAATTAAACTTTTAAAACTTCAAAAAAATATTTTTTTTAATGCATTTTTTAATTATTTTTAATGATTTTTTAAACAATGGTAAAAATAATTTTTGAAAAATATAAATTACTCTAAAAATACCTCCATAAAATAATTAATGTGATCTAAAAATATATTTACCATGTAATTTTGAAATGTACCTAGAGTATTACAGATTACAAATGGAATCCTCTGATAATCAAAGGTGCCAAAGGGTGATGTAAATGTGGTACTCTATTGGTATTTCAAGGAAATGAGCACTTGGAAATAACTTGTAAATAATTATAATAAAAAATGATGATTTCTCCTAGAAAATATATCTAAAATCTATTTAATTAAAGGGATGGTTAAGTGATATTTATAAGTGGCATAATTCAATTCTCTATAGTCAATGCATACTCTCTAGATGTTTTGAATTCTTATAGGGACTAATTCATTCTTTTTATTACTTAAACTAGTTAGGATGGAATTCATAAGAACTACATGGATGGGTCTAACCTATTGGGAGTATAAAATTAGATAGATAATCCTTTCTTCTAAAAGATTCCATATATCATACTTCACCGGCTCTATCAAGGTGGGATTTAGCCTCATTTAGGATTTCCTAAAGGGTTTAAAATCAATATATAGAATAGTTTTATATAATCAGATTTTTGTTTTTATTCTTAGTATATCACCTAAGATCCGTCTTTTTTCATGGAAATTTCTTCTCAAAAAATAAATCTATGTTTTTATTGGTTTCAAGATATATTATTAGAAATAATTATTGGTAATTTTTCTCCTTCCATTAAATATGGATATTTCAATTATATTGGGAGTGATTTTAATTCAACATTTAGGGGATTTTCAAGAGATAAGATTAAATTGGGATTCCCTATTCATAATTATTAATGTTTATATACATAAAAAATCATTCAATCGTCTTATGTATGGATTAAATAATTATATTCATAATAAATTATTAGAAGATACCTCTTATTCAATAATAAAAATAAATTTTCAAGAATTATGGATAACCTCATTATTCATGGGGTTTTTAATAAAAAAAATATTATCCCAAGGATAAAGTGTCATGTAACATACCTGAATCTATAAAGGTTTTATCCGCTTCAATTTGGTATAGTATATAAAGTGACTGAATATCTGAAGGGTGGATTATCATGTCAAAAATATTGAAGCGTATAATGTTTTCTCTAAACTCCACTGTGAGTGTTCCATCATGGAGATTGATGGTGGTATTGGATAACTTTAAAAATGGTCTCCTTAGGATTATGGGAGAGAATCCTAGATCTTTAGCCTCCTCCATGTTGATCATATATATATCTTTTGGGAAATGTTGATCCTGCACTTTCACAAGGTCATCTTCCAACACTCCAACTGGGAATATAGTGGATAAAGGTTGAGATACTTGTTTATAAACTAATACTTTCATTACCTGTAAGAATTTTTATTTTAGTTAAAATATTCTAGAGAAACATATCATACCTTGGAATATTTTGGAGGGATTCAAGGAGAGGAATATTAATTTTAACATTATGTAAAGTGTTCATAAATTATTTTTAAAGTGTTTCTTCGTGAATGTTTAATTGAATTAATATTGATGGGAATATTGTGGGTAAGTATTTATTATAAATTTTTTATATGATGTGGTATTTATTGTATATTATTCCTTATTCCATCATTCCATTATTTATCTTACCTTTTTTACGGATATTTTTTTGAGTTATTCCCAAATATTTTTGATATTTAAACTTTGTTATCCGCTAGTTCGAGCTGTCTTGGTTCAGGATCAGGTGTGGATGGTGGTGGGATCTCTTTACCATTACTTTTTTTAATTTTATTCATAGTATAATTTAGATTAGGGGTAGTTTGGGAAGGTATTTTTAGATAAAATATCCATCAGACATAAAATATGGTTTTTAGCTTCTAAAATTAAGTGCTCAGCTTATCAACCTCAGATTCTTATGGATGAACTAAAGTTTATGAACTTATAGAAGGTTTATATTTGGGTATATTTTTTTGAAAAGGTTTATTTTGATATGTGGGTGTCTTATATGTCTATTTTTGAGTCTGTTGAATTGGTTGCAGGTGTTGTTTTGAAAGTTTGAAGGGTGTTGGGTGCTAAAACTATAATTTTTGTTTTTGGTAAAGGGGATTGTTTGAGTACTGATTTTGAAAATATATTATATCTTTTTTCTTAGTTCTAAAGATTCTTCAGAACCTTCCATGCTCTACACTTCATCTCACTAGTTAGTGAAATTACTTGGTGAAGAGCATAAAATACATAACATAGTTGGTTCATATTGTTCACTATCTTATTTCATATAAATCTATCTCATAGAACTGGTTAGATCTTCATGTTCTATTTCAAGAAAATTTGAGGAACTAAATGTTCTAACCTCATGAATTCCATTTTTTCAAGTACCTCTTTTGATGAATATTTGTGATTCGAAGTAAACATTTCAATGTGTCCTTTGTATTCTATTGGTTATTTGTTTATCAAGGTTTATCTAGAATATCTATCTAGCATGAATCTATCACCACCAATAATTCCTTTTTATACAAACACTAGGAAATGGTTCTCCTCTACTATATGGTGTGGGTAGTTAGAACACATCTTCTTGAACCTCTCTAAGTGCTCGTAAAGTGTCTCTCTAGATAAATTTTTGATAGTAAAAGTATTATTTCATATTTTTAAACTCCATGAGCTACGAACAGATATTTTTATAAAGCATAGTTAAATATTATCCCAATCACTATTTTGCCTGATTTTAAGCTATAAAACCATTCTTTTATATCTATTTCAAGTGAGAAGGAAAATAACATCCACGTCACTTGTTCTTCCACTACTCTTTTGTGTTTTTGGGTTGAGAAAACATGTGTAAATTCCTATAGGTTCCTGTTATGTATTATCTTAAAAGGAAATGAAACATTGGAAATAATAATATTAATCCATTTTTTAATTTGAGTTCATTTTTCATTTCAGGCATAAATTTTTTTATTATGTTGGTTAGAAAACCATGGTGCACATAGATCTATAATGGTCTGGTTGAGATTTCCATCCATTTCATCAATCTCAAAGTTAAAACTTGGGGTTTCACTTGAGTATATAAGAATAACTTCCTTAATAGACGATTTTATGATTAAATTTATTTATATTGTTAAATATTATTCAATTTTGGGGTCAAAATCAGTTAATTGTTTATTAGATGTTTGTTTCATGAAAGGTTAAAATTAGTGGTTTTTTTCAGGCCTTTTTATTGGGGAATGGAAAAACAATTTATTACCTATTTTAAATATAGGTATATTGAAAACCTAGAAAGTCTCTTAGAGTTAGATTTACAAAAAATATTAGTTTTCACTTATTAATGGGTTTAAAAAAATGGGTTTTTTATATTTTTTTGTGATGTTGAAATAAAAAAGGGTAATTAAAATAAGTGATTTTAAAAAAACTATGGAAGTTAGATCAGTTCAAGGTTGGATAAACCTACTAAAAATATATACTACCCTTTGAGGTTATCAACTCTTATTCAATTAATCTTGATAAGAGAGATATTCCAAAATCACTTCCTTTATATCCCTTAACTTAATGGTAATGGTGAGAATAACCATAAATGAGATCTCATCTTGGTCTACCCTCCTTCTCATGTGTGTAAGTGTTGGAGTGGGCCCTCCTAGTTGACGTATTAAATTTTGAATTGGGTCTTGTTATTCCAAAAGAACCAAGAGTTCCCACTATCAAATACACATGGGTTGATGATCACCAATAATTTTACCACCCATATATATCATGTTACATCACATATAATCTAAATTTAGGTGGTGGGAGATAATGTATAATTGACCAAGAAAATGAAAAATGAAAAAATTCATACCAAATATGATTATAATTGATAATGAAACCTACTAAATTAAAATTGAAACCAATTTTATATAAAAAGAGAAATAATTAATGCCATTAAGAATACAATCTCAAGTGTCAAATATTTACACTTCCCTTCCCTAATCACATGGATTTTACCCCTCTATTAGAAGGGTAATCAAGAATAAAGAGGGATAGGAAGAAATTATGAACTTAATGTTGGAAATTAAAACTAAGGAAAAAATAAGAACATCAAAACTATTGTTTATCACATGAGAAACCCTAAGGAAAAAAGTGAATTCATTTACACTCAGTTTGTATATAATATTTTTTAATTAAAATATTTTTCTTCTCCTATAGTGGGAAATTCCCTTTTCATAATTTTTTAGTCTCTACGACCTTTTCCTTTTTGAAATCATCATTCCTTTACTTTTTTCCTTGGATATTATTTATTTGTGGTTTCCTTCTTGTTCATGGTTTTAAATCCTCTAATATCTAAGGATTCAAATTTTCATTATTTGATGTGGATTTAAATATTATTCATTATTTGATTCACATGGTATCCTTTAATTGGTTTCATAAATGTTGAGGTGGAATCCTAAAGTTTTATTTGATTATAGATGTGTTTCACAAAATCTAATATTAAAACTCCATGAGTCGAATTTCATAAAGGCATGGATCGACCATCAGGTGCATGGTCAGTGGATCGACCATGAGGGGAAAAGGCGTGGATTTACCATGCAGTTGAAAAGTGACCACATGATAGGTTGAATGTGTGGTCAATTAGATGTTTGTGTGGTCACATCGGTATTATCTTCTTGGTAGGTCTTCACATGGGCATCACATGGTATCTTAAATCAACATGAAAAAGCTTGGAAAATTTTCATGTAGTGGCATGATTCCATGAATTTAGTCAGGATTATTATTGTGGAAACTTCTTAACTTTACTAAATATTCTATTTTTTTCGGTTTACAAGTGATTGTGTTATACTTTTAAACGTGCTATTTATTGGGATTTTGTGAAATTTTGAGGCATGGTCTCTCATTCACAGTACCTCTAGAATTCCCAGTTGAAGATAGACTCTTTGATTTCACTGAAATACTCTTCATCCACCTTATACAATCATAAATCACAAAAAATTAAGTGTACCCTTTATCTTTGTAATTCCCGATGATCAAATATTCAATTATAACTCAATATTTAATCTAAATATCAATAAAACTCAAAATTGTACCTTAAACTACAAAATGTGATAAAAAAATATTCTCAAATGGTGGGTTTAAAATAATTGATACTCAGGATAAAATGTATGACAATATTATCTTGCTAGATATTCTTTCCACCATCTGAATTATCCAATTATCTATAGGAATTAAACTTTATTCTTAAATTCTTATCTCTAGCCCCTTGATACCACTAAGAATCACCAATCTTTATCTCATATTTGAGGTAAAATTTAAAAAAATCATATATGTTGAAGTATCTAATTTTAAAATCTCTTTATAGACTCGAATTTAGCCTAATAATGACATGGATAATTTTTATTTTGATGTTATTGAAAAAACCATAGGCATGCTATGAAATCCTTATTATGTTCACTTCATAAGACCCAATATATTCAACCTCCTTTTGATTGAGTGTAAGGAACTCCCTCTTCATTTTAAGATGTATAGTTCAAGGAAAATATATATTGATAAATATCTTATTAAATTAATCACACTCTATATCTTTTATGTCTTCATCAGGTTTTTTATGCTTGATCAGTTTCCATCATATTTCGGCTTCTCCCATAAAGACATAAATAGCTAGTTTTATCTTCTCATTCTTGGAGGGCTGAAGGATATAGAATATATTTTCAAAAATTAAATCAATTGTTCATTGATTATGGTACTAAATATACACTAAAATTTTTAGGTCTCTATCACATAAAGGACTCAATCACAAATCACTACATAAGATTAATAGAGTATTCCATAAAATTGAAGTTATTATTCATAAATTGAGTTAGTTTTACCAGTACTTTTAGGATGTTTTCGACTTTGAACCGCATCATGTTTAGAACTTCAATAGTTAAATAATCACATTGGATATTTTATATGTTTTTGGCATGGTTCCTCCATGTTCTATCCATTTTATAAAATAAAAGATAGTTAGGTATGTGAGTATTCAAATAATATGCATATAAAAGGGAAACTATAAAATTTGAGGGGATAACTCATAAATGAAATATTCTACCTATCATATGAACATATAGGTTTCAATATAGGTTAACCATGGTCTATTTATTATTAAGTTAAATAACCTAACATTATATTCAAATGCTTTAAAATGGTTTGTAAAGATCAAATGATTTATCAAAAGCATATCCCCAGGAGTGTCTAGCCTATTTTGAAATATTATCCCCCTCATCATGAACTGAGTGAAGATTGATTTTATACTCAACAAATCGTTATTATTTTTATTACCCATAGGTTCATCTATTCTATAGTCACATTCACATTATAATATTAAGATAGGTATGTAATTGATAGTAAACCACATAATCTATTATTCATGAAAACTTTAGGATTGTTACTTTAAAATCATCCCAAGGCTTTTCCATGACTATTCATAAACCCCAAAATGACTAGAACTTTCTCTGATTCCATCTATATAAACCCAATACTTAAACATGTTTTATTTCATTATTTTAAACATATCTTTGTAACAAATACAGTCCAAGTATCTAGAGGTCTAGTGTGTTTAGGATATTAGACACATAAATATATCATCCTTAAATATAAACTAGAATTTATTTTTTAAGACCATATAGTTCTCTAAAATCCCATTGATCTTATAAATCTTAAATGGATACCTTTGGGAAACACATAAAGGAAAAGGGTGAGCTCAAAATCTCAGTAAAGGAATAATAAGAGTGTAGCATGATGGTGAGACAACACATATATGTCTAGAAGAATAACATGATATCAAAAATAGAATGATCATAATCATGGAAACATGGAATAAGGTAATGATATAAATTCATGGAATAATAAATAATTGGAAACAACATAAATTATGATTTCATAAATATAAGTCAAATCTCACTTCCAAGACAACATATCATAGTGTGCAAGACTGACTTCCCATTCACCATACATGGAATTTTATGAGATGAAACCATATCCAATACATTAAAAGGATACATTATTCTAGGACCAACCATAAAATTATATTATGTACATTAATATGTTCACTACATGTGTAAAATAAACCTTACATAAACCGTAATCATGATCAAATCCATGAAATGGAAGTGGGTTTTATAATCTTGTCTCAAAGCATAAAAAAGGTTATATCATAAAGATTCACAAGAGTATAAGTAATTAAAAAATTTTATACATTCATATTTTAAATAATAAAATTTCTCAAAAATAGAGTTCCAAAATATAAAAATTATTGATAAGGAGTGGAAATATAAGGATAAAAAAACCACTTGGTAATAATTTATTAAATGAGTAAAGGATCATTTAAATAAGGAAGTAGCTTATTGTTTATCTTATACTATAATTGAACCAGGTGGTTTTTCTATAAAATAATGAATTTTTTAAACATATATTAATGGTTAAAAACATTTTATGTGTGTGTTACTTCACATGAAATAAGACAAATGGATGTTCCTTTAAATTGGGTTTACTTAAAAGAGGAAATTTTGAAGGAAACTTAAAGCATGTATAACCCCATAAAGGAAAGGTATATTTTACTAGTTATACATGTAAGGATAATATGTACCAAAAAATAGGATAAGTATATGATAACAATATTGAGTAAAATAGAGAAAAATAAATAGAATGTGTAAACCAAAAGTAATGAAGGTGGTTTGGAGGATCTCTAACATAGGGTCCTAATTTGATCTTAAGATGTTCCTAAACTGATAAAAAATAAAATCACATCTATTAAAAACATTATTAAGAAACTTTTTGATCTATATTTAATTTTATATGGCCTATTTATTATCATGTGTTGTTAATTTTTAATTTTTTTTCTCTTATGGAAATTACTTGAGATGATTCGATCAATTTCTTTGAAACTTCCTCGGTATGTTGACCATGATAAAAAAATTTGTAATATAGATTCATAATTTTTAAAATTTTATAGTTTTATGTATTCTATTATTCCATTAACACAAAATTTATACAGTTTCATAGGTCTTCCAAAAATGTACCCAAATTAAGAAAGGTGTATTGATATGTTCATTTAAGGTGGTTAACTTTACTCTGAGTGTTTATTGTTAATATAAATTATATAATTACAAATATTATAATTCCATAATATTAATAGTGTAATAAATATAATGTTTATAACTTAAATATTTTTTTAAATTCACTGAGGTTAGGCGGCGATGGATAACAAAATACATCGTTTATGTGAAGGCGATAGTCCATACGTACACACAGATGACACTTTCATTTTCCATAGAACATAAGGGGGTAGAAAAAGAAATAATTTATCATTTTATAATCATAATAATTTTATAAATATCATATTTTTTAATTAAATAAACCTTTTTAACCATCCATTTAAGACAATGATGAAAAATAGAACATGTAGTTCGTGGAGGCGATAATCTACACATATGCTTGAAAACATCTTCATTTTTAAAGTTATTTTGGAGGAAGGTAGAAAATGGATGTTATATTAGAATAATAACATTTAAGAATATTAATAATAATATTTTTATCATTCTTTAATAAATATAATATATTTTAGGGGTATAATAACAAATAAATTAAGAGAGATCAGTTGAGAACATTACCCCTCCATTTGGATGTTCTCCTTTGGGTAACACCTTAAGGCACCAAGATTGGTGTTATTGAAATAGAAAGAAATTTGGGACATACAGAGAGTTAAGGATAGACTAGGGTATATTTTTCATTGAGATAATTTTTTATAATGAGTGGAGAAATGGGATGGTGTAGGGTGATATTTAAAGTTAGAGGAGTGTATTTTTTATAATAACATAAAAGGCTAAGTCAATACTAATGGAATTTGGATTAAATTATGAAAACTAATGGATTGGGGAAATTGGTATGGTTGATAATCCCTCAAAAATTAATTTCCAAACATGTTTTTAACATGTTTTTATGTCTTTTACTCGTAGATTTTCTACTTTTCACTTTTTTTTTATTTTATTAGGGAAACTACCTTTTTACCTAAGTAATTTACTTTAAATGTCTAAAAATATAATGGGCCTTATTAAATAAGTTGGAATTAATAATTCCAAATATTAAATCAATTTTTTCAAAAAAAATTATAATGGTAATAAAAATAATTTTAATATTAGCACACTTAACACGTAAAAACTGGTATTTAGAAAAAAAAATTAAGCAGAAAAATTATGTTTATGATTAAATTATAAATGTTGCTGATTTCCATGAAATTAATAAATTTATAATTAACCAATATAGAATTATATTCCCTTAAAATCATGATAATTCCAAATTATACCTAATGAATGTTTAATTAAAATAAGAATATTAAAAACCATTTCTATTTGAATAAAATATTACCAAAGTTTCAATTTTTTAAACATGAGTTTTCTAAATTTAACATAGTATTTTTAATTGTATTATTTTTTAATTATTAAATATTTTTTTGGTCTTATAAAAAAGTTTATATTTTTTTAAGTAGTTTCAATTTATAAATTTTTAAACATTATAATATTAGTAAAAATGATATTTTTCAATATTTCCCTAAAATTACACTATTTTAGAAAAATATCAAAAAATAACCCTATGAAAATTTTGATATATTGAATTAAAAAATGAATGAAATTTTATTAGATTCAATTTATATGAATTATAAATTTTATTTTAACAAATAAGCGTGTAATAAAAAAAATATTTTAAAGCATGAGATGAATTTATTATTATTATTATCCCATAAGTTAGTTTGTAATTCAAATGGTTTAGATACTAGATGATTGGTCATATTTTGGGGATGAAGTAATGATAGATTCCAATTTTAATTTTATTATCTATGTTACCTAATATGACACACACACACACACACATATATATATATATATTCAAAAGGTAAATTCTATATAAAACTTCTAGATCATTATATCACAACTACAACCTAATAAATCCACCTAAAAATACCACTAGAACATACTAAAAGTGAAGAAAAGTATAAAAAATGAAGTAGTTATAAAGAGACAAGAACTTGGAATACACCACACCCAAATCACCACACCACAATGCACAGCCTCGAGATGATAGAAAACAAGAACTATAAGAAGGAAATGATAAAAACAAGACCAAATCACAATAACATCACTAGTGTAAAAACACCTTTAACGTTGGTTTCTTAACCTTTCAATGTCATTTTATAATCTATTATAATCTTTTTGACATTGAAAGTGGTACTTTCTATGTTAGATTTCATAAATTGATGTTGAAAACACTTCTAGGGGCTTTTAACATCATTTTTTTATAAAAACGACATGGAAAGATGGTCAGAAGTGATTTTGACATCAGTTTTATAAAAAAAAATATCAAAAGGCATCCTAGGAATAATTTGATATTATTTTTATAAAAAACTGACATGGAAAGCCTACTGACATCCAAAATTATTTCAACATCAGTTTTATAAAAATTTGACATGTAAAACTACCTAGGAATGATTTTGTTGTTGATTTTTTGTATAGACAGAAGTTGAAAGATAATTTTTTCAAAAAAATTATAAATTACATAATCACACACCTAAAAGATCAAAATGTAGAACCAAAACCTATAAAAAAATTTCAGAAAAAACACAAGAGTAACAAAACTCATTGAAAACTTTTACCAAAATTTTTAAAAATATACAACTAAATGAAACTAAAAAAAATTAATAAAAAATATAAAATATTGTGAAAATAAATTTTGAAGGAGTTATAATTAATTTTATGTATATGAAGAAACCTCATAAAAATATAAAAAATAAAGTGTTACGAATTTAAAAAATTATATATTGGTTTAAATTATAAGTTTTATAATGAAACTAACATTTTCAAAATATATTGTTCTTATGGTCATTATTATGTCATAAATTAATCATAAAACATAATATCCACATTAAAAATTATCTTATTTATGATGAAACTACATTAATGAAATAGTATTTTAAAAATAAAAACATAAGATATGTAATAAAAAATAAGGATTCGCCAATATAAATGTTACTCACATGAACTTTCACATAATCAATTTTTTTTGTTTCACTATTGGAGAGAGATCACTATTGGAATACTTCAAAAAACTATTATAATTTCAAATATTAATTATAAAAAATTATATAAAATGAAAAAAACCATGATTAAATAACTAAATTCAATGATTAAAAATTACTTCTTTAACATTTTTCTAAATCTTATTCAAACATCACCTAATAAAGATCATAACCAATATCCTCTATATTTTTTCTATAAAAAATATACATAAGATCCTATATACACTAACAGAATAAAATATTAATCTTTAATAATAGTATAATTAATAGTTTTTCATAATTATATATTTTTTCTTACCCAAAAACTAATGGAAAAAACCAACATAAAATCTCTGTTTTTTTTAATCTTTTGTATACATATTGAATTTTGGTTTATTGTTTCAAATATTTCGCTTATATTGAAATATATTATAGGTTTAGAAAAACATAAATAGAAGAGAAATCATATTGGATATAAAGATTATGGATATACTTGATAAAAATGTAATTAAATAATTCAATATAAAATATGTTTACATAATGAAATTAAATTAATAATTGAAATTTACTTACTTGAAAAACAACTGCAACACAAGTACATTGAGTTGTTCACCATTTAAAACATACAAGGTTTTATTTTTAAAAGTATTTAATGAATAATATTTTCCACATATATTATTACACATCAGAATATCATAATAAGCATCTAATGAATGAAAATCATGTGATAACTTTTTTACCCAATCAGCCTTTTAAGGAATATCTGAAGGTAGTGGAAACTAAAACTTTTATTTCCAATATAGAGATTCCTTAGATATTAAATAATTATATATAAGGTAATTATAAGATAATAATATAAGTAATTTTTAATTTAATGATAAAAATGAGAATCAACTCATACCTTATATGTCAGCTGATGATAATGATTAGCTGACCAAAGTAAATAATGGCCAATACTCTATCCAAATATAGACACCTCCTTAGTAATTAGTGGTACTGAAGTAGTTGGATAAAAAATATCATGTATTTATACTATTACCAAAACCAAATTCATAATCATATGATATATATATGGGGATCCACAATATGCAACTCATAGTACATGGTCAGGTCTGAATGAAGAGGTGGAAGATTTAGGTAGGAAGGCTGCACAGGCTATATTTGTCTCATTTATTCTATAATCATAATCAATACGGATGATTTAATCCTATCCTATATCAAATAATTTAATTTTTACAACTCATACTTCAAAGAATCTTTTTCTTCCTGATATTCTCCCCCCATCGATGTTTCACTAGGGGAGCATCCAATTTTTTTAAATATGATACCCTCCTTATACCCTATAACATTACTAGGGCATTCCAGATTTACTAAAGCAACTATAAGAATATCTTTCATACAGTTTTTTATAAATTTCCCCTATGTCATTTTCTCCAAAATTATGCCTTGAAGTAATATTTTCAAATGTGATATTAGTGAGATAAATTTACTAAATAGTAATATGAATGAAATTTGACAATTAATTAGTTATAATGTTATCATGTACTTCCATTGATGGATTATTAATATGTGTTTTTATTACATTCTCACCCTTTTCTATTTTTCATGAGTGAGAGGAGATAGAGGGTCGAGTGGAACCTCTTCAAAGTCGCTACTTGACTTGGCTCTTAATTCACTATGTTTTGCAGCCATCATTTATTCCTATAATAAAGGATACCCTCATCATGAAAATGTATGAGGGTATAAATTATGAGACTGTATCTCTTAGTTACTTTTCTTGGAGACCTGTTATATAAGAAAAAATAAATATGTTATAAAGTAATGAAAATTAATTAAAATCATATTTTTTTCAAAAAACAAAGACATACCATAAAATCTTCCTCTTATCAACTAAAGACAACCTTATTCCCTATATCTCTCTATATAAACTCATACTTTAGGAATCAATATTTATCCATTTTACTCCCAAAAATATAATTTGAAGTCAAATTTATCATAAAATCTCTCTATCTTATTTCTACAAAGGATAAATATTTATTTATTTCCTTTTGACTTTTGAAAGTAAAATGTCATCCATAATTAAATAAATAAAATATAAAGAAATTTATTATATTTAAACCATTGTAAAAATAAATAAATAATTTTAGAAATTTTAACGTTATAGACTCCCATAAAAGATCTTTCACCAAATTCTTGACTTCCCTCTAATTAGGCTATAAAATAATCGTCCTATATTGACCATATATATCTAGGAAATTTCTAAAATATGTGGAATTTGGGCCATTTTGGAAGTCCTTCCCACCAAATTTAATTATCACTCTATTATATCCATGTGTAATTTCAATTTTTGGTAAATGTGTAATCCCATGTCTACCATATTTAGGTGTTGTCCTATCTAGAGAAAAATAAGAGCTGTAAATAATTTTAAGAAATATAATTCTAATTTCATTAAATAATTTAATTACTATAGATATATATTTAAATGAAAAAATGTATATAACTTAGTTCCCTTTCCTCAGTGTCTGCCATTTTAAAATATCCATTCCACCTCAACAAAATTATGTGTACTGACTAAAATTAAATAACTGTAATAAATAAAATTTTGATTGTTCATAATAGATAACAAAAAAACTTATAAATGAGAAAAAATGAAGAAAAAAATGATTTCAGCCACAAAATATTATAATTATAAAAAATATATAAAAACAAAAAATTATAAATATAAATAATTACAACCAAAAAAAAATTAAATTCACAAAAAATTTATATTTATAAAAAAAATTATAACATTAAAAAAAATTAACAAAAAAATTATAAATGATAATAAAATTTGTAGAAAAGTTTATTAGATGAATGAAATTTATAACTAATAGATAATTTATTTATCTTAAAAAAATAACTTGAAAAGTTTGGTTGTAAATAGATCCTGAATACAATTGAACTCATTTGAAGGAAGTTTCGATAGAGAGAATGCTACAATATTGAAGAGAAACATATAATCACATATAAAAATAGATAATTTAAAAATAAATATTTTTTAAAAAAATAATATATATCTTAAAAAAATAAAAATTAAAAACAAGATCCACTAAAAAAAATTAATCAAAATTCATTATAATGACAAAAAAATTAAAATGAAAAAATTGAAGAAAAAAGTGATTCAAAAATTTAGAGGTCGATAAGAAAAAAATATATTATAAATATTTACTTGAATAATAGGGAAATTAATTTAGTGTTTTCCCATATCCCTTCACCATGATCATTTCATAAAGTATGAACTATTTCTACATTATACTCATTATTATCATCCAAAAATCATATAATAGATGAAGAAACCTCCCATAAATTCACAACATCGTAATTATCCTCATCACCCAAAGGAATTATTTTCCCTTGAAAATGATGAACCATAGATCATTTTATGGATTAATAAGATAAAATATCTTATTTTCATGTGTCTCCATCAATAGTTGTTCCTATTTGAAACTAAATCTTTTCAAATTAATGAGTGTGAATCCATAATCATCATATTTCACACCACCATTACTATCAACCCAATCACACTCAAACACTGTTACTTGAAATTTAGTATAATAAATTTCCCATATATCCTAAAGATCTCTAAAATATTTAATTAATTTAGAAATTGGGTTGTTATCCCTTTTAATTAAAAATTAAAGTGCTTCAGTGATGACCATTACCCCACTATTTTGAACAATACTCTTATCATCCCGATTTTTTGTATAAAATATGTAACCATTAATATCCAAACCGGACCACGTGATTACATTAAGATGTGACCCTCCTTCCAACCATTTAAATGTTTCTAATAAAAATAAATCTATGTTGACTTTATCTTTAAACCATGAAACAAATGTCTTTTTATGCTCAATCATCAACCAATTTTCATTTATTTTCAGATATCATACCTTTAATCTGGTAATGTGTGATGATATATAAGGATTAACTACATTTTTGTTTTTAAAAAAGTATAAATTTTCTTTCATCACTTCATCACATGGAATAAAATTTAACTTTAAGACACAAATCCCTCTACCTTCATTATGAACTATCAAATGTCAAGATATAGGGATGCCAATATACTCCCCTTCATACAAATAATCTATATAAAAATTAGTCACCTATTTTGATATATATTATTCAACAATAGAGGCATTGGACCGTTGAGTATTTTTAATATATACCTTTAATATTTTTGTATACCTTTCAAAATGATACATCCAAGATAAATAAACATGTCCATATATTCTTATCTCACACACAAAATAAATAACCAATTGAACCATTATATCAAAAAAAAATTGGTGGAAAATAAATATCTAGTTAAAAAAGTACGAGTGCATCATCATTCTCCATAAAATATAAAAAATTCGGTTTAATGAATTTCCTATGAATGGATTTGAAAAAATAATATCCCCTAATGATAGAATTTTTTATATGTATTATAATTATATGACATAGTCTGACCAGTAGCGGTTGTTTCATCAATACAAGACAATCATGAGATTTTATACCTATTAATTTAAAATAATTCAACGAAACCAAATTATTCACATTTGAAGAATATCCAATGGTTACATTAACACCATTCATATAATAAAAAAAACTTCTCACTCTTTCTTAATATGTGAAAAATAGGAGGTAAATATGTTTTTTTCATTCTTAGTGGGAGATAACTCCAAAAGTATTCCCATGGATATAAAGTCCAATATAGAATACAGTCCATTTTTTATTTACTTTTAAATCTAAAAAATTTCCAATAAAACATTCACATATTTTATTCTCAACATACATAATGTCAATTTTATATTTTATCTTTAAAATCTCTAATAAGGTAGTTCAAATATGATTGAATGTTTCTTACAAATATTTTTTTGATGACCATAACTTCTTTTATTTTCAAATGTGACATCAATATTTTTATCCTTTTCATAATATTATTTACCTACCAATGGTTATGGGGGTAAATTATATTTCTATAAACCATTAAATTGTTTTTCCAATCTATGATAAGGATGATCTATTTTCAAAAATCATTGATGTTTCATGTACACTATCTTTCTTTCATTCTTAAATTGATAATATGAAGTATCTTTCTCAAAAATGGGACATGCTTTATGTCTCTTAACATTGTAACCAGACAACTTTCCATATGTAGGAAATTCATTTTTAGTGGACATTATCATAGCACAAAAAATAAAATAATCTTTCTTGTATGGATAAAAAATTGTAACATGTGTATCCCAAAAATGTTTCAAATAATAAATAAATTTTTAAAGATACACATCAATATCATTGCCTCACTTTTTTGGTCCAAAAATCATCATGCTCTTCATAACATAATTTTTTCTTCAGACATATCTAAGGGGGAAAGTTGTAAACTACTAAAAAAAATTTCCATGAACTATGTTGGCTATAGAGGCTTTGATATGGATTCATTCCATTTGTTCACAGTCCCATTCTGAGATTTCTAATTTCACTTCCAAAATTAGGAATTTATTTATCAAATCTCTTCTAATATGGTGAATCAGTAAGGTAATGTAAGTTTCCACTATATATACACACATCTATATTACATCTTAACTTTCTTTCATCATTTGAAATGGAAAAAATATGCTTCAAATGATGAATTATTTCAAAATACCAAATTTCTTTAGTAGTAGGTTTGATAATGGTACCTAATAATGAATCAGAGTTTAATCTTTCATCCATATTATATCATGATGTCCCATATTTAGGAGATTTTTATTAAATTAAAATTCTTTCATATACAACACATAACTATTGGGAAAAAATGTATCTTTTTATACCCCAGTCTCATTGGCCATAGTATTTTCTTTGAATCATAACTGAATATGGAAACATGTTTCCTTCTAGAAGTAACTCTTTTAAAAGTTAAATTAATTCATTGAAACTTCCATCACTCCACCTTTTTCTTACTTTCAAGTTAACTAATCTTAGAACCACTGATAATACTATAAATTTAGTGTAACATGAAAATAGTGGTTTCTAAAAATATTCATACAATCATTCAATATTTACTATTGGTTTTATAGTTTCAATTCTTATATATTGAATTAATTCTTCAATGTGATCCTCTCTCTCATGGTTAATATTTTCATCAATATTAGATGTTTAATTTTCTGTTATTTCACCATTCCAGATCCAACATGTATAATTATAGCCAAAACCATAACAAATGAGATGATCCTTATTTTCTATAAAATTTAAATTCATAATATTCAAAAATTTCATGCATGGATAGAAAATAAAATATTTCAAAAAAAAAATTTGTTTAGTAAATTCCAAGAAATCATTAACTTGTTTTTTGTATTCATCGGTTGTTCTTCGTAAATTTATCCAATTATGATCCATTAATTTCTTAAGATCACAATATAAACAATGAATATATTAAAACATAAAAACTTTTAAAATATATATAAATAGATAAATTTTAAATATAAAAACATATAATCAAAACAATAAAATATTGATAACTATTTGATCATGGCGGATAATTATACATAATGATCAAAAAATATAATTAAAAAATCTAAATAAATGTGATTAAAGATATATATAAAAACAAATATTTTTAAAATACATAGATTTTCAATAAATAATTTTATGTCTTCAAAAAAAATAAAAATAAAAAATAAGATATAACAAAAATAATATTCAAAAGTCATTATATCATCAAAAAATAGTTCTAAATGAAAAAATTGAAAAAAATATATATGATTTCAATAAAAAATATTATAATGGTAAAAATATGTAAATAAAAACAATTATAAATAAAAATAGTTACAACAACAAAATTATAGTGGAAGAAAATTTATAATTATAAAAAATTTATAATATTAAACAAATTTTAATGAAAATTTTTTTTATAATTGATAATAAAATTCATAAAAAATCAATGGGTGGATCAAATTTATAACTAACATATGATTAATTTATCTTCTAAAAAAAATTACAAAATTTAGAGGTCGATAATGAAAAATAGATCCTGAATTCCAATTATCCCATTTTAAGTTAGTGGAAATAATGTGGATTCTACAATATTGAAGAAAAATGGTCACAAAAACAAAGTAAAAAAATGAACCAACAAAAAACATGAACTGTGGTTTTCGGTTGACCATAATAGATCTAGGATTCTGAAATAAGGATTAAGGATAGAATATTGTAGAGAAACAATTTGAAAAAATGATGAAAATCAACTATAAGAGAAGATCAATGGATTTCAAGGATCGTCGGGTGTCGTCAAGTGTTATCGTCAATTGAGAGAATAGGGTTTCAAATTAAAAACAGATGAGGCTTTCAGGGGGTATATATTTTTTAAAACACTTTAAATGTCAATTTTATTAAAAAATAACATTAAAAGGGTTTTTATGAATTTAAATTGTAGTTCTTTATATAACCAAAATTAAAATTTTCTAACAGAACTTATAATGTATGTTTATAAAACATGACATTAAAACACTAATGACAAAGCCTCTATTTCTACCAAGAAAATTGTATGTGGTTTAAACCTGCATCTTAATCAATAAGAGAACATTGAAACTCTATTTATTAAGTAAATTTAAGGAGCATTACAATTTCTCATTCATAAAATTAAAATTGATCCATCTTAAAATTTTTAGAATAACTCAGCTAGTGCTTCTGCCAGTCATCACCTCCTGATCATCCACTATTACAGATTCAAAAATATTCAGCACTACCCATTATTAGTGCTAAACAAAGGTATGGATAAAATGGGTATATATATCAATGCTAACTAAAATCATTGATATAGTATCCTTTAATCAAACCTAATGATGTATTGATATAGGGTAGGTCTTTCTCAGTGTTTTTTTATGCTGATAAATATTACCCATTCTAAGTTCTTTAATTAGCACTAATAAAGGTCTCCTCATAAGAGTGTGTAGAGACCCGTATCTTGACGTACATTGACATTACATTACTTTTGCGGAATACTTAGTACATTACAAAAACACACACACAAGGACCGTAATAGTTTAGTGTCTTTGGAAACTCGGACTATAATCTTCTAATCGTGGTGAAAGATCTTCAAAATCTCCCATAAATATCTTCCTCCTTTTTTTACCTAAAACCTTTCTTTATATCCTGGGGAAAAGAAAACATAAAAGGGTGATCTCAAATGCTCAGTAAGGGTAAACAAAATAAATATCAATCACATCATATTCATAAGAACATAGCATTTTGGAAATCATAACCTGCAAAAGAGAGCATAATTTCATAATCATGGGATAAATCATGGCAGTGAAAAAGTAATCCCAATAATCATAACTTAAAACATGAAACTTTGTGGCATACACACATAATCATAGAGAATCATTTCTTGTTAGTCAAGACTAATTGCCAAGACTATCTTAGTGGACAAAGTCCCTTTCTGAATCGAGTAACCCTCGTTTCAGTCCTGTTTCACTGAACCGGTATAACCTACCGTTCCAGCCCTGTCTATCTCATGAGATATAAAATCTTTACCCAATGCATTGGAGGGAGATATAGGTCCCACCCATCTTATAATGAATCCTTTCTTATGTGTGCCACATAATCATAAAACATACATCATCGCATAACACATGTAACAAAAATGGGATTCTTGAAACATCATGACATCATAAATCAATTCATATAAGATAAAGGAATTCATAAACATAATTCCATCACAACATAGTCAAATCAATTTAAAAATATGGATAGAAACAGAACCCTTTATTATCTTAGATGGAAAATAATTTTGATAAAACACTTGAATTGAATTCTTGAGGAAAATATCCTTTCTTCTTCAAAATCAATTTCTTTTCACAAAACATCATGAAATTTTAAAAGAAAGAGATTTTATTGAAAATATTCATGAAATATTTTAGAGGAATCTTCATGAAAATAAGGCTTTATAAAATAGTAGAAATCCGTTTGGGCCGTATAAGTTAAAAAAAACAGTCTTCGTACTTTTGTCGGAAAAGTCAAAAAGTACCTCGTACGAAAAAACGACAAAAGATTCCTTTCATACGTATTACTAAAAACTCACCGAAGGGTAAAAATGGATTTAAAAAATTTTAGGTGGATGGAAATAATATTACATATTGAGTAAACATGGATTTGGATGATAAAATACACCCCAGTAAATACTTACAAATAAACAATCTCGGATAAAAATGAGATTGTGATATTTCCCTTACCTTAGGTCCGACTTGCTTTGTAAGTGTCCGAACCTCCTGTATAATGATTTAAATCATGTTATTGACTTATTACAGAATCATATTCATTGTTATGATATCATATATGGTTCACTTATGACATTATATTACCCGTTCTTTTGTAAATTCCATGTTAAAGAAGCGTTTTGGGTAAAATCGTTTCATTTATCGTAGGTGTTTTGACTTGTTGTTCTTGACATCATTATTACTTATATCATGATTTACTCACTTCCAGAATATAAAATATTATTTATATATCATATATATTCAGTATATATATATATAATAGGTAGATAAATAAAATGAAAAACATCGTTCATGGAGACGGTAGTCCGTACGTACGCATGAACACTGTTTTCCTTTCCTTATTGTCTTGAAATGGAAGTAAGTAGATGACATACATATGTATATATATACATAAATACAGTAGCTTTATAATGTCATATATTTCATTATTATTTCTTATATATACATTATAATCATTCTTAAATGGTTAACATGGAGAATGAATCTCATCGCGTCGTGGAGACGGTAGTCCGTACGTACGCACGAGCGATGATATCATTTCTATAAATATTGAATTGAATTGGAGTGGATCATACAATATATCAGAATCAATATGATGTTGTAATAACTATGTATAGTTATTCTTTACACCATTATACCCATCCATGTAAGGTGGTGGTGGAAAATAGATTACACCACGGCGTGGAGACGGTATTCCGTACGTACGCACGCGCGGTGATTTCTTTTTCCGTAGGATAGATAGATAGTGAAATAGGGTTGTTTCATACTTATAATAACATATCAGTATATGAGTGATACTGATGTTATTACTTCATAATGAAACAACCTAAGAAGAAGAAGTGGAAGAATAAATAAAGATGAAAGAATTGGTAACGGTAATTACCTCTTCTTTGAAGCGCCTTTTGGAGACCTCCTCTTAGGGAACTAAAATTGGTCTTTGAGGAAGACCAGAACCTCTAGGATGTTGCTAGGAAAGTTGAAAAGAGATTTTGGCAGGGGTTGGCCGAGCTTGAGTGCTCAAATTGGTGTGAGGAGGAGGGGGAGGAGGTGCCCTTTTATAAGGGAGGAGAGGGGCACCTTAGGAATATCTCAAAATATTATTTTTATATTAAAGTAAAAATCGGTTTATAATGGTTCCAAAGGGTCTTATTTCGAAGCTAAAGTGGGGATGGGTCGAAAGCCTATCAACCAATAGGATTTAGACAAGTTTAGGTTCTTATTTTAACCTTATCAATTAGATTTAACTCTAAGTTAAATAATTTAACTTTTACCGTGTCTTTTTGTTTTCTTTCACTATATGGTTAATACACTTAATATAACATGCCAAACGAACCCCAAATTGTTTATTATTAATATATATATCCTTATCTAAGTCATTTGGCCGATCCTTAGATTTTTAGGAATACAATAACAATTAATAATATAATATTTGATTTAAAAACTATTTTGTGTCAATTTTGACACTATTTGATATATGATTTTTGTGAAAGTCATAACAGAATTATATGTTCGAACCAAGTTGATTAAATCAACATTAATATATCATAGTAACCTATAAAATTATTTGAATTCATAAAAAGTCTTAAATTACATTTATTTTGGTGTTTATAACATCAATTATGTCAATATTTCATTAATAAGATAATTACTGCATCATTTTTGTGTCATAAATAAATTAAATTATTTGATGTCTAAAAATTACAAATAAAATAACATTATATAGGAAATCATTTTAGATTTCTAATGGATATTTACAATCTAATTTATCTTATGTATAACCCCATATTAAAAACAATTTACTTATTAAACTTTGATTTTAACTATTTTAACCCTTCTTTAAATAAATTAATAATAAATGTCCTAATCTAATCCAAGTGGGCCTAAATGGTCATATTTTATTCCTAAGTTTGTTTTTGGGCGAATTACACTTGTCCAATAGAATTAGGACATGTGTTAGGGTAATATTAATATCATATTTACCCTTAGTTACCCTATTTACTATTAACCGCGGTAAAAAAAAGTAAAAAGTTACTATTCACCAAAAATTATTTTCATCTCATTGAACCACATTTTACTTACTGAAATCAACCGTGTCTCTCGGATTTTTGAAATTCCATTCACAGAAGCGGTAAAATTAAGTTTTATGAAAAATTTAGTTTTTTTAACTACCACTTAGTAGTTTCACTATTAATCAAAAATTGATGTTTTTCAGAACAGTGCCAAAATTTCATCCCAAGCTATATTTCATATTCCGAATTCAAAAATGAAGTCTATTTTACCAAATTCATTACATAAAAGTTGAATTAATTAATTTTATAATTAAATCCCGCTGTTAAAACAAATAGCGTGTTTTTAAGAAACAATATCTATCAAAAGATTGACACTTGTTTATGTCTAGTTTAAATGTGAAATTACATCCAATGACCAACATTGTATTAAATTGTAAAAATATATTCTAAATATACTTTAAAACCACTCAAATTAATGATTTATCACTATTAATTATTTCGATTAAAAAATTTGTTTTTAATTATAATTTAGTAATTTTCACTATTCATCAGAATATGAAAGTTATCCGAAAAGTACCAAAATTTCACCTTAGGCTAAATTCGATACTCCGAATCCAAAAATGAAGTCCATTTTGAGAGCTAAAATTTCTAAAATTTAAAAAGTGGTTATTACTATTCATAACGACTAGTTTTAATAATATTTTAATAGCATATCATTGTTTCGTGAAACTCAGTATTACGTACCACACACGCTATCGAGGAAGGTTGCGATTGCGTGTAATGCAAGGCAAGTCAAGGATGCGTGTTGTGCAAGCTCCTTTTGGTGTAGCGTACAACACAAGACTTTAATAAAATTAAAAAGAATATTTTTTATAAAATCTTGGGTTGTTACATTCTACCCCCCTTAAAATGAATTTCGCCCTCGAAATTCGTCGGGGTTATAAATGGTTTACTATTCGAAAGTTTCTTTAATAGAAACCCACATCGTAAAAAGGAATATCAAAACCAATCTTTAAAAACAAAAGTATGAAACGTAACGGTTACCCAAATAAACTAATCATTGGGTTTCCACATAGGTGAAAATATGGATATGGAAGAGAAATCTAACCATCATGTTCTGATGGAGAGTGGTAGAGAACATGGCTATGGAAAAGCCAGTAATCACAAATCAATAGATTTGTGATGATATAAGGTACCATCTGATTCATCAGGTATAAGATCACTAGGACATCATTTTTGGTTTTCAAGATCATTTCCCTAAAGTTGAAAATTTGAATTAGAATAAATACTTACTTTATTTTGGTACAATCTCACTGTTGTTCGTGCCTTGAACAATTTCCACTTCATCTCTTAAATAAATGAAGTTGAATTTGTTATTAATGAAGTGTTAGCAGATCATGTGATAGAATGACGGGTCATTCCATCTGTCTCAAACAAAAGGTTAGCAAAAATTATATGCATAAGTCGATCTATAGTGAGATTAATCATATATGGTTCCTAAAATGGACTTATACTTCATATATCATACTGCTTAATATAATAAAACTAGTTTCTACTAAACAGGGACTTCCTGTAGGCCAGTGGTAGGCGATAAAGGCCAGTCGCACTTCGGTTGTGGGTTCAATTCCCACAGCCTTGTCCGAAGCGATGGGCTGTCGCCCGTCCTGCGGGTTGTCCTTTTTCTAAAACTATATTACTATAACATACCATCAATAATATCGAAAAAACTTCTATCCTTAAACAATACTAACTTATGTCCAACATAATCCATTCCAATCTTTAGGCTTATCCATAATACTGCAGTCCATTCTCATAACATAGTGAAAACGATTACCAGAGATTTAATACCATCGTTGATCCCCATATATCATAAGATATATCTTGTTGGTCACATTCCAAACATTCAAAGGCCTTAATCTTGTACTCTCTTGAATACCCATTGAACCTTATTGAAAACACGAATTCTATTAAAAGTTAACTCTTTCCACATACCAAAATCCTAAAAATTCTATATACTAACACCATGATATCACTTAGTTCTTATATAAATCATGAGCTCATGAATACAATCAAACATCTCATTATCTTCTTATCCTTTCATTATGAACTTATCATCTACTTTCCAAAATATTTGAATCACTTTTCATAGTTACCAGTACCGTAAAATTATTGAAAACCACAATAGACCAATACTTAAATATATCAACACACCATAAAAGTACCTCAACAACATTATTCTTGAATACCAAAACACTTCAGTCCATCCACATCAATGATTATCCTGGAATAAGTCCTTCCTTGATTTAGAAGTAACTTTTTAGGTCAGGGCATTGAGTTGGGTAATGCCCATGTTCTCCAAAATAAGACATTGAACTCCATAACAGTCTGTCACTCTATGACCCTTTTCTCCACACAGATAACATCGGTCCCTCCATTTGAGGTATTCCTCAAGGTACTTCTTCCCTTCTTTAGAAATCTCAATCTTCCTTTCTTTATGCTCCTCAACATGCGAACATGCATAATAGTCTATCTTCCTCTTCTTTGATGAACTAGGCATACCACTAAATTTCACCTTGTTAATCATATATCGCGATGATTGATTAGGCATAATCACAACATCTTTCTCTCTAGGCATTACACAATTTTGTTGCTCATAGTCACCAATTTGTCCATTGGATTCAATGTTAATTGAATTCCTTTTGGTTCCCTCCATTAACTAAAACACAAAAATAATTTTGTGAGAATCAAAAATCATGCTAGAGAAAACAACATAGTAAAGGGAAAGTATCCTTAATAACTAACTTCTTAGGTTTAATCTAATATCGTTACCATAGTTCTAGGAATATATCCTATACGTATACTTATCCTTAGGGGAATCCCTAGACATACCTTAGAAATATCTCTAGGGATCTCACTAACGTTTTCGCATCCTAGTTTCCAAAGGTTGACTAAACCTTTCCTCTGATACCAACTGTAGAGACCCGTATCTTGACGTACATTGACATTACATTACTTTTGCAGAATACTTAGTACATTACAAAAACACACACACAAGGACCGTAATAGTTTAGTGTCTTTGGAAACTCGGACTATAATCTTCTAATCGTGGTGAAAGATCTTCAAAATCTCCCATAAATATCTTCCTCCTTTTTTACCTAAAACCTTTCTTTATATCCTGGGGAAAAGAAAACATAAAAGGGTGAGCTCAAATGCTCAGTAAGGGTAAACAAAATAAATATCAATCACATCATATTCATAAGAACATAGCATTTTGGAAATCATAACCTGCAAAAGAGAGCATAATTTCATAATCATGGGATAAATCATGGCAGTGAAAAAGTAATCCCAATAATCATAACTTAAAACATGAAACTTTGTGGCATACACACATAATCATAGAGAATCATTTCTTGTTAGTCAAGACTAATTGCCAAGACTATCTTAGTGGACAAAGTCCCTTTCTGAATCGAGTAACCCTCGTTTCAGTCCTGTTTCACTGAACCGGTATAACCTACCGTTCCAGCCCTATCTATCTCATGAGATATAAAATCTTTACCCAATGCATTGGAGGGAGATATAGGTCCCACCCATCTTATAATGAATCCTTTCTTATGTGTGCCACATAATCATAAAACATACATCATCGCATAACACATGTAACAAAAATGGGATTCTTGAAACATCATGACATCATAAATCAATTCATATAAGATAAAGGAATTCATAAACATAATTCCATCACAACATAGTCAAATAAATTTAAAAATATGGATAGAAACAGAACCCTTTATTATCTTAGATGGAAAATAATTTTGATAAAACACTTGAATTGAATTCTTGAGGAAAATATCCTTTCTTCTTCAAAATCAATTTCTTTTCACAAAACATCATGCAATTTTAAAAGAAAGAGATTTTATTGAAAATAGTCATGAAATATTTTAGAGGAATCTTCATGAAAATAAGGCTTTATAAAACAGTAGAAATCCGTTTGGGCCGTATAAGTTAAAAAAAACAGTCTTCGTACTTTTGTCGGAAAAGTCAAAAAGTACCTCGTACGAAAAAACGACAAAAGATTCCTTTCATACGTATTACTAAAAACTCACCGAAGGGTAAAAATGGATTTAAAAAATTTTAGGTGGATGGAAATAATATTACATATTGAGTAAACATGGATGTGGATGATAAAATACACCCCAGTAAATACTTACAAATAAACAATCTCGGATAAAAATGAGATTGTGATATTTCCCTTACCTTAGGTCCGACTTGCTTTGTAAGTGTCCGAACCTCCTGTATAATGATTTAAATCATGTTATTGACTTATTACAGAATCATATTCATTGTTATTATATCATATATGGTTCACTTATGACATTATATTACCCGTTCTTTTGTAAATTCCATGTTAAAGAAGCGTTTTGGGTAAAATCGTTTCATTTATCGTAGGTGTTTTGACTTGTTGTTCTTGACATCATTATTACTTATATCATGATTTACTCACTTCCAGAATATAAAATATTATT
Source organism: Viscum album (assembly GCA_963277665.1). Lineage (NCBI taxonomy): Eukaryota > Viridiplantae > Streptophyta > Magnoliopsida > Santalales > Viscaceae > Viscum > Viscum album. The sequence continues at coordinate 349,739,492 of OY728137.1, forward strand.
TATATATCATATATATTCAGTATATATATATATAATAGGTAGATAAATAAAATGAAAAACATCGTTCATGGAGACGGTAGTCCGTACGTACGCATGAACACTGTTTTCCTTTCCTTATTGTCTTGAAATGGAAGTAAGTAGATGACATACATATGTATATATATACATAAATACAGTAGCTTTATAATGTCATATATTTCATTATTATTTCTTATATATACATTATAATCATTCTTAAATGGTTAACATGGAGAATGAATCTCATCGCGTCGTGGAGACGGTAGTCCGTACGTACGCACGAGCGATGATATCATTTCTATAAATATTGAATTGAATTGGAGTGGATCATACAATATATCAGAATCAATATGATGTTGTAATAACTATGTATAGTTATTCTTTACACCATTATACCCATCCATGTAAGGTGGTGGTGGAAAATAGATTACACCACGGCGTGGAGACGGTATTCCGTACGTACGCACGCGCGGTGATTTCTTTTTCCGTAGGATAGATAGATAGTGAAATAGGGTTGTTTCATACTTATAATAACATATCAGTATATGAGTGATACTGATGTTATTACTTCATAATGAAACAACCTAAGAAGAAGAAGTGGAAGAATAAATAAAGATGAAAGAATTGGTAACGGTAATTACCTCTTCTTTGAAGCGCCTTTTGGAGACCTCCTCTTAGGGAACTAAAATTGGTCTTTGAGGAAGACCAGAACCTCTAGGATGTTGCTAGGAAAGTTGAAAAGAGATTTTGGCAGGGGTTGGCCGAGCTTGAGTGCTCAAATTGGTGTGAGGAGGAGGGGGAGGAGGTGCCCTTTTATAAGGGAGGAGAGGGGCACCTTAGGAATATCTCAAAATATTATTTTTATATTAAAGTAAAAATCGGTTTATAATGGTTCCAAAGGGTCTTATTTCGAAGCTAAAGTGGGGATGGGTCGAAATCCTATCAACCAATAGGATTTAGACAAGTTTAGGTTCTTATTTTAACCTTATCAATTAGATTTAACTCTAAGTTAAATAATTTAACTTTTACCGTGTCTTTTTGTTTTCTTTCACTATATGGTTAATACACTTAATATAACATGTCAAACGAACCCCAAATTGTTTATTATTAATATATATATCCTTATCTAAGTCATTTGGCCGATCCTTAGATTTTTAGGAATACAATAACAATTAATAATATAATATTTGATTTAAAAACTATTTTGTGTCAATTTTGACACTATTTGATATATGATTTTTGTGAAAGTCATAACAGAATTATATGTTCGAACCAAGTTGATTAAATCAACATTAATATATCATAGTAACCTATAAAATTAGTTGAATTCATAAAAAGTCTTAAATTACATTTATTTTGGTGTTTATAACATCAATTATGTCAATATTTCATTAATAAGATAATTACTGCATCATTTTTGTGTCATAAATAAATTAAATTATTTGATGTCTAAAAATTACAAATAAAATAACATTATATAGGAAATCATTTTAGATTTCTAATGGATATTTACAATCTAATTTATCTTATGTATAACCCCATATTAAAAACGATTTACTTATTAAACTTTGATTTTAACTATTTTAACCCTTCTTTAAATAAATTAATAATAAATGTCCTAATCTAATCCAAGTGGGCCTAAATGGTCATATTTTATTCCTAAGTTTGTTTTTGGTCGAATTACACTCGTCCAATAGAATTAGGACATGTGTTAGGGTAATATTAATATCATATTTACCCTTAGTTACCCTATTTACTATTAACCGCGGTAAAAAAAAGTAAAAAGTTACTATTCACCAAAAATTATTTTCATCTCATTGAACCACATTTTACTTACTGAAATCAACCGTGTCTCTCGGATTTTTGAAATTCCATTCACAGAAGCGGTAAAATTAAGTTTTATGAAAAATTCAGTTTTTTTAACTACCACTTAGTAGTTTCACTATTAATCAAAAATTGATGTTTTTCAGAACAGTGCCAAAATTTCATCCCAAGCTATATTTCATATTCCGAATTCAAAAATGAAGTCTATTTTACCAAATTCATTACATAAAAGTTGAATTAATTAATTTTATAATTAAATCCCGCTGTTAAAACAAATAGCGTGTTTTTAAGAAACAATATCTATCAAAAGATTGACACTTGTTTATGTCTAGTTTAAATGTGAAATTACATCCAATGACCAACATTGTATTAAATTGTAAAAATATATTCTAAATATACTTTAAAACCACTCAAATTAATGATTTATCACTATTAATTATTTCGATTAAAAAATTTGTTTTTAATTATAATTTAGTAATTTTCACTATTCATCAGAATATGAAAGTTATCCGAAAAGTACCAAAATTTCACCTTAGGCTAAATTCGATACTCCGAATCCAAAAATGAAGTCCATTTTGAGAGCTAAAATTTCTAAAATTTAAAAAGTGGTTATTACTATTCATAACGACTAGTTTTAATAATATTTTAATAGCATATCATTGTTTCGTGAAACTCAGTATTACGTACCACACACGCTATCGAGGAAGGTTGCGATTGCGTGTAATGCAAGGCAAGTCAAGGATGCGTGTTGTGCAAGCTCCTTTTGGTGTAGCGTACAACACAAGACTTTAATAAAATTAAAAAGAATATTTTTTATAAAATCTTGGGTTGTTACAGAGTGGTAAAAAACATTATTAAAGGGAACCGTGAATAATTTAATTAACATATATTCATATTTATAAATTTTTAAAAATGATTCATATAATAATTAGAATATATATGTAAATATAATATATAAATATGATTTATATAGCTATATTATATTATTATTATTATTATCAATATTATTTTTATAATTTTACATATAAATTTTTTCTTATTTATATTAATAAAATAATAATAATAATATATTTATATACATTATAATAGATATATATATATATATAATATGCTCAAATTTTATTTAAACGTTTATATAAATATGTAAATGAATATTTATTTTTTCAATTAAATTTATAATATATATATATAGTTTATATATACATATTTATATATTGTTATATATAAGAAAATATATATTTTTTTTATTCTTTTATACTTATTTATAAATATATATAATTATAATTACACACACATGTATATATATGTGCATGTAATAAAATATAGTGATATAAACTATATAAATACCTTAAATATAGTTCATATTCGAATTTATAAATTTGTATTCATATTAAATAATTTAAAATATAAAAATATATTTTTATGTATGTGTATGCATGTGTATGCCTATATGTGCATGTATACACATGTATGTATACATATGTTTATTTATGTATGTGTATGTATTTGCATGTATGTGTATGTATGCACATATATATATATATCTTTGTGTGTGCGTGTGTGTCTGTATATGTATGTGTTGTATGTGTATATTTGTGATGTGTATCTATATATCTATATTTATGTGTATTCATATAGATGTATGTTTTGTGTATGTTTATGTTTATATGTATGTGTATGTATGTATGTATGTGTATGTATATGAATGTATGTGCATGTATGTGTATGTATATGTATATGGATGTATATGCATGTATGTGTGTATGTTTATGTAGTATGTGTATATTTATGTAGTATGTGTATGTATGCATATGCATGTGTATATATGTGTATGTAATTGTGTGTATGTGTATGTGTATGTGTATGTGTGTGTATGTGTGTGTATGTGTGTGTATGTGTGTATGAATGTATATGTATGTATGCACATATGTATGTATATGTATGTGTATATATATGTATATGTATGTTTGTGTATATATGTGTATATCTATGCATATGTATGTGTGTGTGTGTCTGTATGTAATGTGTTTGTTTGTGTATATGTATATGGATATAACATTATATAACAAGAAAAGTCAATTGTTTTTCAATTTGACATATTACATTATATATGTATATATCTGTACACATATACATACACATAATCACATCAAAAGTCATTTGGTTTTTCAAATGAAATTAATGCTATTTTATATAGAAATATATGTATATATATGTACATTTAATATATTTTTTCATTTTTTCATTTTTTTTATATTTATTTATACATTTTTTATTAGTAATCTTTAATATTTTAATATCTTTGTAATTTATGTAATTAATATTCATTTATTTTTATTTTAATACTCTCTTTATTTAAATTAATATACAATATAACGCCCCATGATTTTATGATATATATCCTCTTAAATAAATTCAATTCATTTGATAGTTTACATTGTAGGCAAAAATATTTCATATAGTATAAATCATATTAAATCGCATAGAGAACACAAAAAAAACTCTATAAATGAATAATGAAAGAAATAAGGGGTATTCCAAGAAATTAAGGAACATATACCGATGAAATAGTAAGTTGACCTTAGGAATAGTAATATGACCTTATGAATAGTAATTCGGCCAATGGAATAGTAAAATAACCTATAAAAGTATAAATAAAATTTTTACATCTTATAAATGGTAATATGATATAATCATATCATAGTATTAGTAAATGAATATTTTAAAAATTATTAATTAAGCGTTGGTATTTTTGTAAGTCATAAATATTTAATTAAAATTTTATAATTAATAAAATTATTTAAAAGAAAATTTATTTTCATAAAATTTATTCATAAATTAATATTTTGTTGTTTTTTTATTTTAAGATAACTTTATGATACCTTAGTTAATTTTTGAATGTGTTATAAAATCAGTTATAATTTTAAAATTGTTATTTTTCGTGTAAATAATGATTTTAATTAAAAATTAAAATTCTTAAATTTATAAAATTATTTTCATAAAATTGAGTTCATTTTTTAATTCTACACATCGATAATTGGTTAGGGTGAATTTTCATAATTTTTCTGAAATACTTGAATTTGGTTAATAGTAAAATACTGTAATTTACAGTATAAATACATTATAAGTTAAATAAACTATTACTTGAGTCATGGATAATGTAAGCACAATAATCTCGAACACCCTTCACTAGTTTAATATTTATTGTAATAATTCTCAAAGTATTCACAGTCTTGAGCCAAAATAATAAACAAATTAATAACATATTCAAAAAACACTCCTCTCCTTCACTATAAATACCACCCCTCACTGCCCCTTCTCATCACATCTCTAAACCTTCAATATTGTCCGAATTATTTCTACATCCTCTTCCTAAGTATCTCTACCATTTCCAAGGGGTTTTTTTACAAAAAAAAGTCCAAACCAAGGTCCCTTAAGGAGGTTCTCAAAGAGGAAAATTCAAGAGGTAAATCCTCTTTCTTTTTCTTTTAATTTCCTTTCAATTTCCTTTTTCATTTCTTATCCTCTTCTAGAATACTCTATCCAAAGAGATATGATAACTCTATTATCATTAATATAATATAATTATATTGTTTTAATTTAATGTCCATCATCAAACTCCCTTCTCTCTCTCTTTGCTTTTATAAATAAAAACATCGCCTGTGATGTGTCAATTTACTGACATCATGGACAACACATTTTCATTTTCCATTAATGCCTTAAATTCTAGTCATAAAACCATAATTATGGTTAAACCATATTTTATTATACATATTATAATTTATTTATTTTTCTGGAACCAGTTTATATGCATGATATTAATTACTAAGACAAAACAATTTAATGATGATCTAAAAACTGCTAAAATGAACTAAATAGTTATCATTAAAGTTCTATCTAATGAATCATCCTCATATATGAAAAAAAATATAACACCATTAAATATTATTTATGTTCATTAATAAAATATAATTCCAATTCTAGATAATTATACCCATTTTATATGTTCTTCATTACTTATAAACACGTGAACCAATCATGAAATCCAAGAAAAAGAATACTCCCAAATGATGAAATTAAAATCTATAACTCATCAAAAGGCCACAAATGAACTTAATAAAACTATAATGAATCAAATAAAAGTATAAAAGGTTCTGAATTAACTAATTAATGTATTTAATTTTATTTTTTGGGACATTAAGATCAAGTGAAGAACACATTTGGACATAAGGTAAGGAAATTCGTCTCAATTTCAAATTCATTGGGAATTACTTGGTATTGTGTGCCTAATAATTTTTACGTGGTGTATATACTTCTCCTTTTATATATTTTTCAATTTTGCATTATATTTCTATTATTTAACCATATTATTGTATAATTTGTATTATTATTTTCTTAGTCGTATGTCATTTTACATACTGTGTTTATTTTGAATGTTATCTTAATTGGAGAAAAATTGATGAATCTGTATCCTCTACTCAATATAGATATTTATAAGGCATATTTTTATTTAATTAAATATATTTATGGAGAATTATTTGTAATTTTAGTGATGTTAAGGGAATGTTATATCCCCTTGATGCATTGATGAGTCTTATGAGACAAAACAGTTGGTGAAAAACCCTTCGTGTTTGCTTCCAAACAGAATCAGACGAGTATCTAGCCACAGAATTAAACCATATTAATAGTATAATGGTTCATGTTATAGATATATTACATCCAATAAATAATCATTTTCTTCATTTGTTATTCATTTATAACTCTCTATGATATTTTCACTATCACAAAATCTATGGATGCATTTTCATTCCCAATTTATTGATGGCATGTGTTTTTTATATTATTTACCTTTCCATAATTTCTATTCATTATTTAATTTACTTCACTTATTATTGTTTCATATAACCCTTACTGGTCATTTAAGATCACCCTTATTATGTTTCCTTTCCACAGGTTATAAATAAGAAAACTTTGAATAAGCTTTCAAGGATTCAATTTATTTCATTTTATTATATACCATGTTGTATTTTCTGTCTTTCCTAATATACTGTTAGTATTTTGTATGTAATCTGGCCTCCAAAACTACTAAACTGATCACTCATTCAGGATTTTATTCCTTATAATCATGGAAATGTAATAAAATAATGCTCTAACTCTAGGTTTCTAGGGTCGGGGTGTTACAGTTGGTATTAGATGAAGTTTAACAGCAACCATAGCAACTAGATTTAGAAAACATAGTTTAGGGAAAATAACCCTAAGATTTAATTTTAGAATAATCATATAATATAATCTTGTAATTTTAGTAAATTATAGACTATGTGTGTATTCCTAGAAATAAATCACTATTTGGGTACTATAAGTGGACATGGTTCAGGTATAGATGTACCTAGGAGTAACAACTCCAAAAAGGTGTTTCGATCCTAACTCGAGGTAACCTGGTACATGAAAACATTCCTCACTTCACACATTGTTTGAAACTCCCAGGGTATATTCTAAGGATAATTTAAATTTTCTTTACAAACAATTATGAAGGGTTTTAAAATTTAATATGTCCCCGAAGAAACCATGTTTATGATGATGAGATTAGCTATGCATAAATTTTCAATTTATGTTAAGTGTTTTTATTGGTCAAAATTATGAATTGTGATTCATAACCTAATTTATTATATTCCATTTTTTAGTGATATCACCCAATGGAAGAAAGGGAATCAATACCAGTGGACAGGGTAGGGATTTACCCACTGAGCAAATTAACACAATTTGTGTTGGAGATGAGAAGATCATGACTATATTAGGACAACTTACTCAGGTTATGAAAAATAAAAATACTATACCTGTGTTGGATTGTTTCATTTGGCATAAGAAACCATATTTTAATGGTACTACTAATCCAGTGGTATCTAAGAATTGGATCAAGTCCCTTGAAAAGATATTTCTAGCATTGGGATGAAATGAAAATAGAAAGGTATTACGAGCATTATATTTTCTCAAGGGAGATTCTGATCAATGGTGGTCATTAATACAAAATACTAAGAAGGAATATGAAATATAATACATGTATTGGAGAAATTTTAAATAAATATTCTTTGAAAAATACTTCCCTCGTGAGTGATGAACTGAAATAAAGAGAAATTTCCTTAGATTTAAGAAAAGGTAAGAAGAGAGTGTTGTGAAGTATGAGGATACCTTCACAAGACTATCCAGGCATGATATATATTATGTACATGGTTTGGAATACAACATTGATCATTTATTTGAAGTTATTAAGCCAAGCCTCTAAAGGGAATTGTCATCTCAAAAATTTTCATCATATGATGAAATATTTTAAGTTCCATAAAAATAGAGAAGTGATTTTCTAGATCCAATTTGTTTAAGGGAAATCAAGAGATGAATAGGTATTCTGATAACCATGGAAAAGGTGAAGTTACAAAGAAAAATAAGGGAATGAAGAAATTCCCATTATGTGAAAACTATAGAAAGAAAAATCATGTAAAATACATGAAAGTTATTGGAGTTTGTTATAAGTTTGTAGAAAATGGTAATCGAGCTAACAAATGTAAGGGGAAGAGAAAAATCAATGATGTTCAATGCTATAATTTTAGGGATATGGGACACTATGAAAATGATTTTCCTAATAATCAAGGAAACTTGCCTTAGAAAAGGCCAATATAGTAAGTCCAAGCTTATTCTATCACAATTACTAAGGTTTAGGTTCCTATTGATGTGGTGGTAGTACTTTAATCATTTCATAAATATTAGCCAATAATTTATTTGATTCTGGATTATCTCATTCTTTTATATATTCCTAGTCTTCCAAAAAAAATAGACATTTCCCTTTTTATTTAATAAAGGAGTTATTAGTCAAAACTCCTAATGGAAGTATCATTGCAATAAAGATATTTCACTAAATCTTATTTATGACACATAAAAATACTTGAGTTTATTTCCTTATCATTATACATATGATTGATTTTTATATAATCTTTGGTATGAACTTGATTTCAAACTATAATGAAAAATTTTATTAAAATAAGAATGAAGTTGCAATTTTTTAGAAAGGTGTAGAATCCCTTATACTTAGAGAAGAAACCTCATTATCTAATTATTATCTAGATCCACTCCCAATAGATCTTATGAATTAAATTCATAGATAGGAAGAGAAAACAACATCTATGGATGAGGAAAGAAGTCTTAAAATTGAGTATGTACTTATTATGCAAGAATACATTGATGTATTTCCAGAGGATTTACCTGGACATCCTCTGGATCGAGAAGTTGAGTTCTCTATTGATTTAATTCTTAGTGCAATACCTATATCAAATAATCATTATATAATATCCACTATGGAATTATTAGAGATAAATAAATTCCTAGAGTAATTGAGTGATATGGGTTTTATCCACCCTTTTGTTTCTCCATGGGGACCCCTTGTTCTATTTTTCAAGAAGAAAGATGGGTCTATGAGGTTGTGCATTATCTATAGAGAAATCAATGCTATTACAATAAAGAACAGGAATATGCTTCCTTTCATTGATGATTAATTTGATCAACTTCATGGAGCTCAATATTTTTTAAAGATTGACCTCTGATCTGGATATCATCAATTGCATATGAGGAGGGAAGATATTCTAAAGATTGAATTTTAAACTAGGTATATACATTACCAGTTTACAGTAATGCCATTTGGACTGACTAATGCACCCTATATTTTCATGGATCTAATGAAAATAGTTTTCAAGGAATATATTGAATGTTTTTTTGTGGTATTTATTGATGATATATTGATTTATTTTAAAATATATGAGGATCATGAGAACAACATTGAAGTTGTTCTGGAGACTCTTAAAATAAAAGAGTTATATGGGAAGTTTAGAAAGTGTGAATTATGGCTTCAAATAGTTTCTTTTCTTGGATATATTGTCACTTAGGATGAAATCTCAGTTGATCTTACAAAGATAAAGGTAGTTCAGGAATGACCTACACCAAATAACATAACGGAGGTAAGTTGTTTCATTGGTTTAGCAGGTTACTATCAACATTTCGTAAAAAAAAATCTTGATTATCTAACCTGTTAACCAAGATTACTAGTAAATGGGTTAAGTTTGTATGGGAAAAATATTGTGAATAATGTTTTAAATAATTGAATAGGATATTAGTAAATGCTCATATCTTGACTCTGTCATTGGGAAATGGAGGATTTGTAATTTATAAAGAATCATCAAAGAAAGGACTTAGATGAGTACTTATTCAGAATGATAGAGCTATTTCCCATGCATCAAGGCAGTTAAAAATTCATGAACAGAACTATCAAACTCATTATATTGAGTTAGCAGTCATAATTTTTTCTCTAAAAATATGTATACACTATCTATATAGTGAAATATGTGAGATATATACTGATTACAATAGTTTTAAAAACATCTTTACATATAAAGAACTTAACATGAGGCAATGATGATGGATCAAGCTACTCAAAGATTATGATTGTTCAATACACTATCACCTAGGAAAAGAAAATAAAGCAACGTATGCATTAAGCAGGAAAGATCATGGACTTCTAACCCAAATGAGGATTGAGAAAGATCATATGTTCCTGGATTTAGTAAAGATGGATATGAGAATTGTTATGGAAGTGAAAACATCATTCCTTTTTCAAATGATAATGAAACCATATTTACTAGAGAAGATAAAAATATCTCAATCGGATGATGGGGATTTTAAAAATAAAATTAAAGCAGTTAAGGATGGAAGATTGGAATACTTATTGTATGAGGATGGAATCCTAAAATTTGGAAAGAGTTTATGTGTTACATCAATATCATAGCTAAAAAGGGAACTATTATATTATTATCATATCTAAAATTTCTACACACACCCTAGTAGTACCAAGATGTATAGAGATCTGAAGGAACATTTTTTGTGGGATAATATGAAGTGAAAAAGTGCTGACTATGTGTCAAGATTCCTAGTTTTTCAACAGGTGAAGTCTAAAAGAAAACAACTTAAAGGAGTAATAAAAACTCTTATTATACATATGAGAAAATAGTATGATATTATAATGTACTTTCTCATAGGACTACCAAGGACTCCAAGAAGGAATGATGAAATATGGGTTATTGTTGATCTAATTACCAAATTTAAACATTTCTTCACAATAATAGAATATTTTCCAATGGAACACCTAGCAAGACTCTATATTAATGAATTTGTAAGACTTCATGGTTAACCTCTATCGATTGTTTCTGATTGAGATCCCTGGTTTACATAAAAATTATGGAAGAGTCTTTAGAAGGATTTGGATACTGAGCATCATATGAGTACTACATATCTCCCTCAAATGGACAGACAGTCTGAAAGGACTATTCAAACATTGGAAGACATGTTGACATCATACTCACTTGACTTTCAAGGTATGTGAGATCAGTACTTACCTTTGGTGGAATTTTCCTATAATAATAGTTTTCATTTTAGTATTCAAATTGCACCATATGAAGCATTATATGGAAAGATATTTCAAAATACAACTTTTTGGGATGAAGTTAGTGAGAGGAAACTTATAGGCCCAGAAATTATTGAAGAGACAATTAAAAAGGTAAAGATAATTCATGCTCATATTAAAGCATATAAAAGTAGTAAAAAGAGTTATGATGATAATCAGAGAGAATATTTGGAATTCCAAGTTGGGGATCATATATTTATAAAGGTATCTCCATGGAAGGGCGTCTTATGGATCGGTAAGAAAGGGAAATTAAGTCCCAAGTACATCATACCATTTGAAATTCTAGAAATAATTGGGATTGTAGATTACTATTTTTTAATTCCACCAAGTCTCTCTAAAGTACATGATGTGTTCCATATTTCATTTTTAAAGAAGTACATGCCATACCCAATGTATGTACTCACCTATGAAGAAATATAATTTGAACCTAATTTGTCTTACTATGAAGAGCCTATCGATATTATTGACACAAGAGATAAAGTATTGATAAATCAAATAACATGACTAGTTAATGTTCTTTGGAGAAACCATAAGATGGAGGAATTAATGTGGGAACTTGTGAATTTTATGAAGAAAAACTACACTTATCTTTTTAGAAGGAAATGCTCATAAATAATTTGAGTATGAAATTTTTGTAGGAAGGAAGAATATAATGCCCCGTGATTTTATGGTATGTATCCTCTTAAATAAATTCAATTCATTTGATAGTTTACATTAGACACAAAATTATTTCATATAGTATAAATTATATTAAATCACATAGAGTACACAAAACAAATTCTATAGATGAAAAATGAAAGAAATAATGGGTATTCCAAAAAGTTAAGGAACCTATATAGATGAAATAGTAACTTGACCTTAGGAATAGTAATATGACCTTTATGAATAGTAATTCATCCAATGGAAGAGTAACATCACCTATAAAAGTATAAATAAAATTCAGTCATATTATAAATGGTAATATGGAATAATTATATCATAGTATAAGTAAATGAATATCTTAAAAATTATTAATTAAGTGTTGTATTTTTGTAAGTCATAAATATTTAATTACAATTTTATAATTATTAAAATGATTTAACAGAAATTTTATTTTCATAAAATTTATTAATAAATTAATATTTTTTTGGCTTATGATTTTAAGTTAGTTTTATGAGACCTTAGTTAAATTTTTAAAGTGTTTTAAAATCAGTTATAATTTTAAAATTGAAATTTATAGAGTAAATGATGATTTTAATTAAAAATTAAATTTATCATATTTATAATGTTATTTTTATAAAATGGAGTTCATTTTTTAATTCTACACATTGAAAAATGGTTAGGGTGAATTTTTAGGATTTTTCTGAAATACTTGAATTTTTTTATAGTAAAATATGATAATTTATGGTATAAATACATTATAAGTTAAACACACTATTCCTTGAGTCATGGATGATTTAAGAACCTTAATCTCAAAAACCCTTCATTATTTTAAAATATTTGTTAATAATGCTCAAACTATTCATAGTCTTGAGCCAAAATAATAAACAAATGAATAAAATATTCAAAAAACACCCCTCTTCTTCACTATAAATACCCTCTCACCACCCCTTCTCCTCACACCTATAAGCCCTGAATCTTGTCCAAATTCTTCTCAAAACATTTTTCAAGACTCTCCCCCATGTCCATAAGGTTTTTGTCATAAAAAAAGACCAAACCAAGGTCCCTTAATTAGGTTCTCAAAGAGGAGAATTCAAGAGGTAAATCCTCTTTTTTTCTTTTAATTTATTTTCAATTTCCTTTTTAATTTATTATCATATTCTCACCTCCTATGTCAAAAGAGACATTAAAACTCTAGTATAATTAATATAATTTAATTATATCATGTTAATGTAATATCCACCATCAAACTCATTTCTCTCTCTCTCTTTTATTTTATAAATAAAAAAATGCCCATGATGTGTCAATTTATCGGCATCATTGATGATGCATTTTCATTTTCCATTAACACCTTAAATTATAGTAATAAAAACTTAATTATGGTTAATATATAAATATATATATATATTATAATTTATTTATTATTTTGTAACCAGTATATATAAATTATATTAATTACTAAGACAAAACTATTTCATGAAGATCTATAAACCACCAAAATGATCTAAACGATTGTCATTAAAGTTCTATCTAATGAATCATCCTCATATATAGAAAAATAATAGTATATAATATCATTAAATATTATTAATTTTAATTAATAACATATAATTCCAATTTTGGATAACTATACCCATTTTACATGAACTTCATTACTTATAAACAAGCGAACCAATCATGAAAACCCAGAAAACGAATGCTTTCGAATGATGAAATTAAACTCTATAACTCATAAAAAAGTCCATAAATGAAATTAATAAAAATATAATGAATCAAATACATATAGAAAATTTTATTAATTAATTTATTTATTTATTTAATTTGATTATTCATTACATTAAGATCAAGCACATAACACATTCAGACATAAGGTAACAGACTTCATCTCAATTTTCATTTCATTGGGACTTACTTGGTTTTGTGCGGCTAATAATTTTTATGTGGTGTATATACTTCCCCTTTGAGATAAATTTTAATTTGAAATTATATTTATATTAGTTATCCATATTCTTGTATCATGGATATGATTATTGCCTTAGTCGTATACCATTTTATACATGGCGTTTATTTTGAATATTGTTTTAACTGAGGAAATATTGATGAATCTGTATCATATACTCAATAATAATATTAATAATTCATATTTTTATTGAATTAAATATATGTAAAGAGAATTATTTGGACTTTCATTGATGGTCGGGGCCCGTTATATCCCCTCAATGCATTGACAGGTCTCATGAGACAAAATAGTTGGTGACAAACCCTTCGTGTTTGTTTCCAAAAAGAATCAGATGGGTTTGTACCCACAAACTTAAATTGTCTTGATAGTGGAATGGTTCATGAGATAAACACATTAATTCTAATAAATAATCATTTAATTCATTTGGTATTCATTTATAATTCTCCATGATATTTTCACTATGAAAAAATCTATGGATGCATTTTCATTCCCAGTTTATTGGTGGCATGTGTTTTTCAGATTATTTACCTTGCCATAATGTCTATTATTTGTTGACTTTAATTATATTTTTTTTTATATAACCCTTATTGATCATTTGAGGTCACCCTTATTATGTTTCCTTTCCCAGGTAATGAAGAATAAAATTTTGAATAATATTTCAAGGATGCAGTTTATTTCATTTTATTATACACCATGTTGTATTTTCTATCTTTCCCAAAGTACTATAGGTATATTTTATATAACCAGGTCTTCCAAAACCACTAAACTGATTGTTCCTTTAGGATTTGATTCCTTGTAATCATTCCAATATAATAAAATAATGCACCGAATCCATGTTTTTGGGGTTAGGGTGTGACATAAAATTATTTATTAATAATTTTAAATTATTAATTTATTATGAATCTTGTTATTCAAATTAAATTTTTAATATTTATTTTTTTTATTTTATTATTTATTTGTTTTTAATATTTTTGTAACTAATATAATTAATATTAATTTTTTATTTTTATTATATTTTAAGTAATTTTTTCAATTTTAATTATTAAATTTTATTTATTTTTAACATTTATTTGATTAATATTATTTATTCATTTTAAATATTTCTCAATTTTTTAAATTTTTCTATTATTTATTAATTTTTAATATTTATTCACTCGATAATTTTTTTAATGTATTCATTTTTTATATTTATATATACATTTTTAAATATTAATATTAAATACTTTTAATATGTATGTAACTTATATAATTAATATTTATTTTAATATATTGGTATTTAAATATTTATGCAATTATTATTTATTCATTATTAATAAGTTCTTTATTATAAATCTTTTGTTTTTACATTTTGTTTTTTATTTTTTTATTTTTATTTTAATATTTATTTATTTTTAATATTTCATTAATTTATATAATTAAAATTAATAATTCATTTTTTTAAAAATTTCATCATTTATCTATTTTTAATTATTAACTTTTATTCATTTTGAATGTTTATTCATTTATTATTATCCATTAATTTTTAATACTTGTTCACTTCTAATATTTTGTAATTTATTCATTTTTAATATTCATTCATTTAATATTTATTCAACCATGGGAACTCAACTAGATGGTGATCATAGGAGCAATACCTCCAAAAATCGTGCTTGATCCTACGCCAATGTGTTTGGACATTATTCTACAATTCATGTTGATTCCCATGTCCATTCTCTGATTTCCCTCATCTCATTTTAACATAAAGTGTGTCTAGGGATTGTATTTTCTTAGGAAGATGTGGATATTCTTTCCTCAGATTATACTTGTTGGTAAGTTCTATTCTCATCATGGTTCACTCAAATATATTTTGAAAACTTTTGAAATTAATGGTTTTTCATGCTTCAATGAGGGCTTCCTTGATTCCAATCATTCACTTATTCATTTCTTTTCTGAGGATGAGTATTATCATTATTGGTCTCATGGTTTTTTGAATTTTTCAGGATGCTCTAGGAATATCCTGAAATGGTCTCCAAATTTTGAAAATTTTATTGAACCTCCCATTATCCCAATTTGGTTATGGATTTTTGGTTTGTTGGTTCACCTTTTCAATCAATCTTCCCTTTTCCCTTACTATTCTGGTTGGTATGCCACATAAAATTGATTTAACCATTACTAATATTTCTTACCCCTTTGTTTCTAGGATCTCCACTAAGGGTGATATATCGAAGACAATGCTATCAGATATTGGGATTCAAAATGAAGATTATGGTTTCTAGTAGAAAATTTTTTATAAATATATATCAAAATATTTTATGACTTTTTTTAAATTTGGCCACCACTCTTGAGATTTTTAGTAAACAGATGCAACATGATCTCCCTAAGGGTCATCCCCTAGCTAGGAGAAAGGATGCTTGGTTGGAAAAAGGGAAGCAACATATTGTTGGTCTCTCTAAGGTCCATCTTTCCCACGTATTAATTTATAATGATGCTACCCCAACCACACAATCCCAAGCTATTGGACCTGGTATTTGTGATGAATTTGTGAAGGTTTTTTGCATTTCCACTGAACAAGAGGGTAATGTATCCTCTATGAGCCTTGAACTAACCCTTGGGCTAGTTGACTCTACGATGGATGACAATCGTCTTATACATGTGTTAACATATGCCAAATGAGCATCATAAAATTTATAAGGGAAGAAATAACTGAAGCATGGATATTATTTTTTCCTAAAAACAAAGGAAGAATAAGGTGGAAAAAATTCATAGATCGCATGAACCTCCAAATAGCACACTATCGCATGACCTTCAGAAGGTTATGTGAACACAACACATGATCTAATTCAGATATAAAGAATCCCCTTAGACGACCCTTTGGTTATTATAAAGTCATCCAATACATTCATTAATAATGAATTAGAGGTCAAGTGAACCCCTACGCATCATACAACTTTTCAATCAGTGGACTCCGGACAAACCATCCAAAAATACATGTAAAATAAGGATAAAAACATGCATATGGAAAAAAGCCTTTCATCATCATAAATCTTCATGAAACATTCCCATGTGGTTATCAAGACATAGTAGAATCCCTTGAAACACGTCCTCCTTGTATAACAATATCCCGCTGGTATGTCATCTACATCACGTGAAGAGCTTCAGACATGTCAAGGAGGTCTTGAACTACCCCTCCGACCCCAATGAAAAATAGAAGGGTTTTCCATGATAATGCTCACACATCACCATAGGATACTTAATTGGTCACATGATGCATCACTGATGAGGAGAGTGATTTTATTAGAAAACACTCATACAAGTTCACAAGATCCCGAGACCTTGTAAAAAAATAAGGAAATAAAAAAGGGAAATGATGGGATCTTCTTATGATGGGAAGATACACTGATTTTATGTAAATGGAGTTATACGCCTTGAGAAATCAACATTGATCATATGAATCCCCCTTGACAAACCATCATGACCTTGTAATAACCCTTGGCATGAAATTTTGATCTCGTGAAGTCCCCATGGCCAGCCACCTGTGTCCAATGGAAGGTCCCAAACAAAGCATCTCAGATCATGCAAAATCCTTTCAACAAGCGTACCGATCTCACGAATTCCCTGAGACATGTTAGCCTAATCTTGTAAAGAACCCTTGGCATGTCAACATGATTAGGAAATTATCCTTTGGTTAGAAAAATTCCAATACATAGGGTGCTGATGGGATGGTCTTACGATTGCTGAAAATAATGTGATGCCCTCAAGATGACCTATGATAGGATCTCACAAAATGCATGACACCAAATCCCTCCACTAACTCCTTCCCAAATATATGAGATACACACCATGAAATGTGGCATAAAATTGGGGAAAATATGCCTATAAAACCCTTACCCTTAGCACACACAAAAATCCATGATAAATCGCACATGAGAGTGTAGGAGTAGACTTCTCAGAGCGACTAATCACGTTATCGCAGAAATATCCTACTAGGTAAAATTTGAGGAATTACTCCAAGGGTTGAACAACATGAACAAGCACTTCACATGATCACTTTGGGTATTGTGAAGAAATTCTGGCATGTCAATCAGGTCATGTGAAGGAAGTATCGCATATCTTCTGAATCACATGAAACCTAAACAATCTTAAACTAGAAGAATCAAATGCACATATGAATTAAAAACTAGAATAAAGACTAAAATATGATATACTTATGTAAATAACATATATGTTGATCCTCATGCACTTCACATGACTCATTTAGATCATGAGACAACACTAGTACATGTATTTAAAGTCATGTGAAGTCCCCCCAACATACCATTTGGTTCATGCCTTGTCCTCCAAATATGATGAGCAAGTCACATGGTGCCCTCCGGGAATGCCACCAGAGTCTTGAAAATCCATTTGGGCTTGCCATCGAGATCTTGAAATTTCTTTATAAAGGTCACCCAAAATTATGAGACGACACCAATGTGTGTTAGATAGGTATTTTTAATTCCTCTATACTTAATATCTCGATCATGAGACGTCCTCCAAGCATGTTATGTAGGTTTTGCGATGACACTAGGGTAGTCCATCTAGATTGCACGACATCCCCCAGACATTCCAACCAGATCATGTAACATCCTATAGTAATTTCATCTAAAATAATTTTATGGCCTCTAAGTCATGTTAATTGAGATCATGTGATGACCTTTGGGAAAAGTTATCTAGGTCTTGTGATGTCCTTTGGACAATTAAACCTTGATCATGTGATGGTCTTAATACATTCCATTTAGATTATGCAAACTCCCTTAGAAAAGACAACTAGAGCATGTTATTGTCTTTATAATTGTTTTATATACAACCAAACATGTGCAGACATCCTCCGACATGTCAGGAATACAATCAATTCATGTAAAGTAGATAATCAATAAGGTCATTAAAATAATCAAACTAGGTCAAGTAGGCATCCCATGACATGATAACCTTGTCCAGCCTCCATAGTAGGGAAACCATAGTGTGTAAACCCCAATCAGTAGCATAACATGATATGTCCCACATATTAAGGAAACCTCAGTATGTAACCCCTGATCGGCAGCATAATATTATATGTCCAACATATTAGGGAAACCTCAATGTGTAATCCTCTATCAGTATCATAATATAATATGGTCCACATATAAGGGAAACCCCAGAGTGTAATCCCAGATAAAGTGAACTACAAGAACTCTGATTCCCTCTATAACCATGATACATAAGACACATTTCTAAGGTCTGAGCTCAAATGGGCATCCACCCCGGTGTATGTCCTCCCATGTCTCTGACATTCCAACCATTGAGACCCAATCTCTCCCATGTGTTAATATTTATTCCTCACCCACCAACAGATTGAGAGGTAAACCTCAGTCTGTAACCCCTAATCAACTAAACTATTAGAACATTGATTCCTTTCATACCCAAGATATTTAGGATTCCTTATTATGGATAAAGATCCATATTAAATATCCAAATTTTTATCTAAGTACATTATTCCCACATCCATATATAGTGAGATTTATTACTTTAGATCCCTTGTTTCTCACACTGAGCATGGCTCATGTGGGCTTAGGTAATTGTAATGATCATATCATTTTCATTATGAATCTACACCAATAAATAAATCCTCAGTGTGTAATCCCTATTAGTTTCATGATATGATCACACCCATTTAATGGAATCTACCTTGTGTCTAGTCCCAAAGGTATAATCGAACTATTATGAATCTAATTCTTGTTATAGCCAAGATATGTTGGATGCATCCTCAAGGATCAAGCTCAATACTCGACACCTATACTCCCTCATATATGTCCTTTATTCATGATGTTAAATTTCATGGGTTTGAATATATACACGGGTTTTTATTCTAGTTATAGATAGAATACATGGGACACATATTAGAGGTTCAATCCCATCCTAGAAATATTAATCACCTCCTTGGATGAAAATACACCTTATAGTACCTGGTTGTATGAATTCAACTTATAAGTAGCTACCCATTAATGGAAAATGGATGTAAAACCTCAAATACTTATAGATGGACTCACTAAAATATTCACCCGCATATATAAAAAGAATTAACTTATGATCATTTTGTTAGGGTAATAGGTCTTGAATCAGTATTAGGAAGAGATTTATGAACATATCTTAAATCTATAAGAGAGTCCCAAAGTACGAAAAATTCCCCCCAAAAAGGGTGAGATGAGACTAACCTCACATTCTCTTGATAACTGTGAGTTTCAAAGTTCCAAGGGCTATGAAACCCCAACCAACCACCTACCTTTGGAAATAAAGTCCATACCTGGTTATGGATGTGGGAACCATTGGGAGCTTCCATTATGAACAATAATGGTGAACCCAATGCAAATGATTGTGTAGGACATGTGATACACCCAATTTGTGTATACATTTTCATATACTCTATTGAAAAAATAAGAACAAGTTTTCAGAAATTACCTACTTATTAGAGAACAAATACTTTGACTTTGGTGATCTTGTTCATTTCCAGGAGGTTTATGGACAAATACACAAAACAGAGAATGACAGAGAAAAAATTTACAACTACACGCTGTGTACTTATATACACACCATGTACATTCCAGTTCAGACACGGCTTAACCAGGACAAATACATGCCCAAGTAACCAAAAGGTGGTACATGTTGTATTCACATATCTACATGCCGTGTAAGACATTCTAGAAGAAGTTGGTGGCCATGAAGAGTCTACACGCCCATGTGGTCGGCTGAAGGGGACACACCGTGTGCCATTTATACACGCCGTGTATGTATTTCTAGAAGTGGTTAGTGGCCTAATTTTGATACTACATGCCGTGTATGGCGGTGTTACATGCTGTGTATATTCACCTACCAGGCGGCGCCGTGTTCCAAGTCAAAGATGGCATGCTAGGCCACCTACCAGCGGAGAAAACAAATCCAAAAATGCGTTGATGAAAGTACACAGCGTGTACTTTTGATACACACCGTGTACTTATTTTTTCTATAAAAAGAATCCTTGGCCTATAGAGAAATGGGTGGTGTGTGTGTGAGTATTTTGTAGAGAAAGGGTTGAAGCCCCGAAGGAAAGATGCTCTACCGTAGTACCATTGTTCTTCCATCTACCGAATAATCATTCTGTTTTCAAAGTTCCAAGCATGATTTCATCAGGTATCAATAGTTTTTTTATTATCATTTTCAATATGTGTAACTAAAAACTCAGTGTTTTGGGGTTGTGGAAGATGATGAGTTGTAATTTGAATTAAGTTGCTCTGAATGTGTTTGTTTTAATAATCTATTCTTATTCTTCTTAAATCACTTTATATCATCACTGAAAATTCTATATCGGACCAAGGGAATAATTTTTAGGGATTCAAAAGAAGAATACTGATGAACAACTCCATGACCATTGGAAGTAACCGTCGGCTCAAAATGAACTAAGCCAAATAAAGATCTGTTAAATACTAACTACTGGACCAAGGAGTGAGTCTCTTCAGTTCTAAATATAAAGTTTACCAGACCAAGGAAACTTTATTACAAATTAAACCCATAGAGTTGGGTTATCATGAACAACACAACCTTATAAGAAAATTTATTTAATAATCAACTTATCAAAAATCCATAACCCCAATGAATTTCTATCTTAATTTACATCAAAACCAATTCTCATGTCTTTAATTTCGTTTTAGTAATTAATTTGTTAAAAGAAGCTTAAAAACCAATTGTTCTTTTTGTACCCAAACAACCAACCAAAATCGACTCTAAATTTAGCAGACTTCCCTAAAAACAAAAATACAAACTAAATTAAGCAAGATAAAATAACCCCATAGTTCCTTGTGGATCGACCCCTTACTGGTGCTATACTTGTTAGGGTAAATATAATTTGGGACACTGAAAACATACATTCGGTGAAATGACCATCCAAATTTTGGCGCCTTTGCTGAGGAATGAGAGTAATGTTAGTCTTGTTTCAATTAAATTTGTATCAAATTTTAGTGAAAATAAAAATCATAAATTCCCAAAAATATTTTTTCTAATCATATTTCTTTTTTTCTTTCTTTTTCTCATTTACGCTTGGTGTTTTGTTTTGTTTTTTTTTTGTGTGTAGATCCTTAAGTGTATGAGTGTCCACATCACACATTCCAAGATCACTGAGTAATCAGGGTTTTTTCCAACTGAACCAGAGGTTGAACGGACATTTTTGAGGCACCAACGAGCACTAATGGCTGAACATGACCAAACCACTCTACTAGAACAGAACGAGGAAGGTAATCCAGTTGTTGTTCAAGGAGCTGGATAGCAGTTAGGTCCGGATGAAAACCAGAACCAACAAGAACCACATGCTCCATAATACCATCCACCAACAACTCCAAAAATTCCAACCGGAGCGGATGTCGTATTTCAACCAAGGTCAAGGGCCATTCTACGCTCCCCAAGACCAAAAATTCATGCTGGTTCCCCTTCCCCAGCACCCACCTCCACGTCATACTCTCATGGAGTACGGCCTGCCATCAATCCAAGGAGCTGTCATGGGCATCGTCCGACCTCCGGTGTAGGCCCAACACTTCAAGATCAAACCTACTATCATGCAGTTGATCCAGAACACCGTTCAATTCGGAAGCCTTCCTAGTGAGGATCCCAATGCCTATCTCTCCAATTTTCTGGAGGTCTGCGACACATTCCGCTACCACATAATGTCTACAGACTCCATTTATCTTCGCCTTTTCCCCTTCTCTCTAAGGGATAAGGTGAAATATTGGATCAAAGGATTTCCACAATGATCCATCCTCACCTGGGAGGAGTTAGCCCAGATGTTCCTATCAAAATACTTCCCACCCTCAAAGACGGTGACACTACGGAATAAGATCCACAATTTCCAGAAGCATGACGTTGAATCATTGTATGAATCCTGGGAACGCTTCAAGGAGATGTTGCGCAAGTTCCCACACCACAGACTTCCACTTTGGATGCAATTCCAAACCTTCTACGGAGGGTTGATAACTAATACCAAGTCTGTGGTGGATGCTGCTGCTGGATGTACGATAATTAGAAAGTCCCCTAAAGAACTCTTCGAACTGCTGGAATATATGTCTGCCAACAGCTTCCAATGGCATTCCGAATGGGGAACACAGAAACGAGGTATGCATAACATAGATGCAACTACCATGATAGTTGCCTAGTTGAACGTTGTGTCCAAGAAGATCGGCGCGCTCAATCTCAAGGGCACTTCCCAAGTACATGCGGCAAACCATCTGGAATGTAGAGAATGTGGTGATAACCACATAATGGGAGAATGCTTGGGTTCTACCGAAGGCCCATTTGCAAGCGACGTAAGTTATGTTGCACAAAACTGAGGTCCCAACCAGTACCAGCAGTACCAGAACCCGGCATGGCGTGACCAGCAAAATACAGGATGGGGCCAACAAAAACAAAATCTGCCACCCCAGCGACCGCCCAGCTACAACCAGCCTCCCTATCAGAACCAGTACCAGAGGGAGAAACAGCCCAATAGGGCCCTTATCAGCAGCAAGGGTATCAGATCCCTCACCCACAACAGCCACCGCAGCCACCACCACCACCAGCTCAACAACCTCCTTATCAGGAGAACACCTCAAGGTTAGAGGATCTTATGACCAAATTCATATCTACTATTGAGACCAGGTTTAAAAATCAGGAGGAGTCAATTCGAGGCCTGGAGAACCAAATTGTCCAGTTGGCGAACCAACTCTCAGGAAGGCAACCTGGTACTTTACTGGGTAATACAGAAAAGAACCCGAGGGAGGAGGCCCATGCTGTCATGATCAGGAGTAGAAAAGAGCTCCAAAAGAAACAACCAGCATAGCCAGGTGCATCCACACCCCCTATTGATGAAGAAGGTACCAATACCGACCCCTCCTCATCCAAAAGCCCAAATAAGGAGGCTTCGCAAAATAAAGGGAAGGAGGTTGTCAAAACTTTTATACCTGCCTTACCCTTCCCAGAAATATTGAAACAGAGAAAGATGGACCACCAATTCGGAAAATTCATGGACGTGTTCAAGAAGATACACATAAATATCCCATTTACAGAGGCAGTAATGCAGATGCCTACTTATGTCAAATTCATGAAGGACATACTCTCCAATAGAAGAAAGATGGAGGATCTGGGCACCATTGCCCTAACCAAGGAGTGTTCTGCAGTCGTCCAACACTCAATACCTCCCAAACTCCAGGATCTAGGTAGTTTCACTATTCCCTGTACCATTGGGCCATGTGAGTTTGGGAAGGATCTCTGTGACTTGGGGGCCAGCGTGAACCTCATGCCCCTTGGAGTTTTCAAGAAGCTCGGGCTCCATGATTTGAAGCCTACCCGAGTAGCCCTTCAACTTGCTGATCGATCCATCATACATCTGAAGGGACTACTAGAGGACGTGATCGTCAAGGTGGGTCGGTTGATCCTTCCATCTGATTTCATCATCCTTGACATGGGGGATGACCAGGAGGCACCTCTTATACTTGGAAGACCTTTCCTAGCCACTAGAAAGTCACTCATTGATGTGCATGAGGGGGAGCTGATTTATTCGAGTAGGAGATGAGAAAGTCTCCTACAATGTCCTCAAGGCTATCAAGCAGGCATCATCACCCGATCATGAGGACTGTTCTGCGATAACTACCATGGACGATCGCTTGGTGGATGATCTGGTATGTTCCTTTGTTTCTAATAACTTTATCATTCCATACATTCCTGTTGAAGAAGATCCAGAGAACTTGCAATTTCTAGAAGGCCAGGGTGGATACTATTGGTACCATTATCCACTATAAATATCAGGTAAGCAATGGTAAGTAGGTCGAGCCAACGACCTAAAACAAAGGTGCTTCCAGGGAGTCAACCCAGAGGATACAAGCTGTGTACCACCTAAACACATGGCGTGTACTGTTCCCTTTTCATTTATCTATCTATTATAAATCAATATAGTAACTAATAAATAACCAGGGATGATGTCGGTGTTGATGGTAAGGTCACTGGAGTTTATTCAAGTTGTCCTCGGTTCAAATCCTCCCGACCTACCTTCGGCACGGGGTTCCTCATTTTTATATTTTCTTACACGGTGTGTGTAGTAAATTTCATATATATATTTTTTATTATAAGAAAACCCATGGTGGGGATGGATAGGTTGGACACGATCGTAACCTGGTTCCAAAAGACCCGGGTTCGAATCCTGGAAACCGCCCCATTTTCATAATTTTCCCTTTTAATAAAACCACACAGCATGTCTTCTAATATACGTTGTGTGTGCCCTGTTTTCTTTCTAAAACTAAAATATAAAAAAACATTTCTATATAAAGTAATACAAGCGGATGAAGTTGGTGGATTGGCAAAGTCTCGGCCCTGGATCCAAAAGACCCGAGTTTGAACTCAGCTAATCTCCCTGCTTCATCCCCTTCTTCTATAATTAAAAACTATACGTCGTGCATTTATTTCTTCCCGTGTGTATAGGCTATATAGATTAAATGTATATAAATAATAAATATGGGAAGCAGTACAACCTTCACTCCAGTGGTTGAGGGCTTCTGTTCAGAGTGGCTTATCACCGGTTCGAACCTCGCCCCAAGCACCGGACCAAAGGTTGTACTTCTCTTTTTACAATTTTTAAACACACGACGTGTATTATCCCACTACATTACGTGTATAGTTTTATTTTTAAATTATTTATATATATATATATATATCCATTTTTATTATTTTTAATTATTAATATTAATTATTATATAGTTTACTATAATAATTATATACATATGTATGTATTAATGTTCAAAAAAAATTGAGATACACAGCATGTAGTCCAGAAGTACACGCCATGTACCTCGGCTATATAAGTCGCGGCCACCCGACTTCAGGTCGTGTCACACAGAGTCTTTCTTCATCCCGTTTTCTTCTTCTGTATGACACATGAACCCCCATTGTTCAGATCCGTCGATTTGGTTCGTTTCGATCTCTGATTTCTCTGGCATTGCGATCATCGGTCAAGGTACGCCCTTCTACACACACTATTTCAAGTTTTTAGAAGTGTTTAGGGTGTTTTTTGGATCTGCCGACCATTCGGATTCTGTGGTACACGCCCACAAAATGAAGAACACACGTCATGTACTTTTGTACACGACCACACACAAAATGATTCGCAATTTGAATATACACGGTGTGTATGTTCGGTACACACCATGTACTTTCCCTCATCATGCCCGAGTACCCTTTGCACATGGCCTCACACACCATTTACACATACACGGTGTGTGTGTGTGTGGTACACACCATGTATGTCATTTATTTTTCCCCCTCCGTGTGTAGCACTTGACACAGCCTCTCACTCCATGTTTCTATACATGGTGTGTGTGTTTGGAACATGCCATGTAGCCTATTTCTTTCGGCCGGACCCATGTCTGGCCCCCACACGGCCATGTTCCTTGTGTAATAAACACGTCGTGTTTGTCCCATACATAGAGTGTCTTTTATTCTTATAACTGTTATAATCACGGCCATGTTGTTTCTATTACACGACCATGTCCACTTTGTATGCACATGGTGTGTATGCTCGGTACATGCCGTGTACCTTTATATAGTCTATATTCTTCTCCGTCGGTGTGTTTATCCAGAGAACATGAGATGATTCTCAGCTTCTACTACACGCTGTGTACTCCAGATGTACACATCGTGTACTTTTATTTTTCATATTTCTCACTTTTACTTTGTTTTATTTTCTTTTAATTTTCTTTTGTTCTCTCTTTATTTATTTTTCAGGTTATGTCAGATCGCGATCCTTCCCGGGGGAAGCATCCAGCCTCTGCCACTGAGGGAGAGAGGCATATTTATCAGTGGATACGGTTGCGACCTGCGATGCAGCCAGACCCCGACGCTCCGGTATACGAGCTCCCTCCATTGGACACACTTCTACCCCTCACTCCCTCAACCGAGGCTAGTCCGAACACCATCCTTCCTTCCCTCCCAGCTACCACTCCACCTGAAATCTCCTCCTCCGCAGCTGGCACTTCATCGACCGCTCCATCCATCAACCCTTCACCTACTGCAGCTGATCCACCCCCAGAGACAGCTCCTGCTGCTGCACCTCCACCTGGGCTGGGACCTGCAAGTGTTCCCTATCCCTGTAGGGTGTTCCCAGTCACCAATAGTCACAAGACAAGGTTCGTCACTTTTCTCATCGTCTGATTCTATTGAGCGGCTGCTACCTTGACAGCACCATTCCTCAATAGCTAGGCATCTGGGAAGAGTTAGAGGATCTCCTTGGACACACTCCACTACTCGCTATTTTCCAGGTCAGCACTCCTATCTTCCGCGATTTATTTTTGGAGTTTGCGGCCTCGTTCGAGTTCGATGGAGCTGAGTACTGAGAGACACCTGGTGATGCGGTGCCCATGGTTCGATTCCGGCTGTGCGGCTGACGATTTTCCCTCACCATGAGAGAGTTTGGCCGAGGGTGTGGTTTCTACCCCGATCCTATCACCCCACCCCCTGTTTCTACCATGACCAGAACCAAGTGCTCTGAGCTCGTGGCTATGTGACGGGAGATTGCTGGGACTGACCACCGCTACGCCCCTACCTCGTAGAAGAGCACCCTTATCACCGACCACATTCTTTGTTTTACCCACCGGTGCTTCAGTTCCATTCTTTTCCCCCTCTATAAGGATATGGGGGTCGTGACCGGTCGTGACATGGATCTCCTTACCTATGTCATCTAATAGGACTACCTGGAACCCCCTTACCTAGCCGCCTCCTATTTCAATGCTATGTTTATCGACCGTCAGGGCAACCTGAACGGTGGGTTTTACGCCACTCGCCTCGCCCACCACCTTGGGATTTTCAAGCTTTCTTTACCCCATGACCTGTTAGGTTCTCCCCAACGGATGGACTATCTCATGCTAATTCTCATGGGATTGGTCCAGAAGTAGGGGGTTCCTAGATCCTTGCCCAGGCTCTCCCCCACCCACCTGCTGACCCTCCTGCCCCAGCTGATGCCCCTGCTCCTCCTTCCCCACCCCTCCAGTTTCCCCGCCCCACCCCCTTCCTACTAATCCCACTTCTTCTAGCCTTCGTTCTTCTATACCACCACCATCCCCACCTACCCCCACACCCTCGGTCGATCTCTCACTTTACCTCCACCTAGCCGTGATGGAGCTGCATTTGGTTCGTATCGATGGCCACCAGGACCGCATGGAGAAGCTGTTGGGGCTTATTGTTCAGCATCTATGTGTTCCATTGCCTCTGACACCTGCCTTTGCCTCAGCTCCTGGCCCTTCTACTGCTGCTCCACCGCCTTATACAACACTGGCCACAAATTCTATTCTCATCTCTACTGTGGGCCCAACTGCTACTACTGTTGTCGCCACTTCTGTTGCCAGTCCAAGGGGGTGTTGTAGAGCCTCATCTTTTGAGTCCAGCACCCATGGATCCTACATCTTCGGCTTCCCTTCCAGATGCATAGTTCAAGCATCCAGCTTCCACGGCTCCTAAGCCATCTCTACCAACTGGTTCTGTACTGGATAATGCCTCTTATGAGGCCACCCCTTGACTGGTTTTGGGACACATGATTTTCTTTGTATATATATTTTAGTGATATCTTGTGTCTATGTTTGTTATTCATGCTTGAAGTGTTCTCTTTCTTCCCCTCTCACAGGTACTCTGGAATGTTTTGGGCTGCACTTTTCCATCATATACTATTTTTCTACGCCTCAACACGAGGGGAGTAATCTTTTTCCATTGTACTTCTTTCCTTACTTCCCCTCGGTCCGGTCCACTATTGTGTCCCCACTTTCCCTTGTTCTTATTTTTGGGCACAAGTGGACTACGTGTGATATTAAGTATGGGGGGTGTCTCTCGACCTATTTAGTCTTTTCCCTTCTCATATTTTAGAAGACATCATTATTAGAAGATATATTTTAAAATGTGAAGAAATTTCGGTTAACCATATTTTTAAAATAATAAAACTGAAAGTGGAAAATTTTAAAAGTTAAATTCTTATTTTTATTCTTAGTTATTTTAAAATGATTTCTGATATAATTTAAATTACAACTTGTAATCCTCGAATAATTACATCGATTAGACTAATCAATTATTTTGCAAGTCATGACCAGATTGTCTCTTTATTTTTTTTTCCCACTCCCGAGAGGTATTCTAAACCCCTTTGTCATATTATTTCTAATACCCTCTTTCTTGAGATATTCTTAGAATATATATAAATACCAGAATTTTCAAGTTTTATTTTCAAAACATGAGGAATTTTTGAATTACATTAAAATGATTGAGGCATAATATTGTTTTAACCCCTTTATCTTGATCCTACCCTACATATTATCTTCGTGAAGCCCCTAGAGACCATGAATAGCCATTATAGGAAGCCATATTACAAGCCTATTTACCTTCCTACCCTAATTATTTTATGATTTTGTATGATTATTTATTTGAGCTCAAAATAAGGGATTGGAAACACATGGTATAAATTCGTGAATTGTAAAGAAATTAAGTATGGGGGAGAACATCTTGATCATTTGGGGAAAAAATAGTTCCAAACCTCTATTTTGGAAATTCATAAAGGTTCCCTTTGTTTAAAAAAAAGGTACCAATAAAGGGGACTTATACACACTTGTTGGATTGTGACTCATACTCAACTAAAGGAGATGGTGGTGATGATATCATTTGGTAAAGCTTGTTGAGGACATCTTTACATTGAGTTTGAATTTGAATATCATGCATTGTTATTAAAGAATTTAGCCTCCTTTTTCAAGCCTCATAGTCATTTTTCATATCTTTACCTACCAACTTTTATCCACAGAAACATCTGATCCTATTTGAAAAGTCCTCATTATTTTTGTAATTAAATTTTTTCCAAAGTGGAGAACTAGATTTCTTGCAAACCTATGGATAGAGTGTATATATCTCTGATTGAGCATAACTTTGTTTAAAAACATCTTGAGTGTTGAGCATATTTTTGGTGAGGTAAATCATCAAGTGGATTTCTTATTTTTGAAAGGTAGAAACATGTGTTAAAATAGGATGAAAGTAGTTAATTGAATTATATATGAGGAATAATTAGAGTATCTCCTGAATTGAAACTATTTTGTATTCTTGTGAAATTTTCTCCTATCACTTATTATTTACATTTATGATTAACTTAAGTTCTTAATTTTTTAATATATATTCTATTAATTAGATGTTGATATTTTCTTGAAGGTAAGAAAATGACTAAGTATGGGGGAGCTTGATACACCCAATTTATGTATACATTTTCATATACTCTGTTGAAAAAAAATAAGAACAAGTATTCAACAATTACCTACTTATTAGAGAACAAATACTTTGATTTTGTTGATCTTGTTCATTTCCAGGAGGTTTATGGACAAATACACAAAACGGAGAAAGACAGAGCAAAAATTTACAACTACATGGCATGTACTTATATACACACCATGTACATTCTAGTTCAGACACGGGTTGACCAGGAAAAATACATTCCCAAGTAACCAAAAGGTGGTACATGCCATGTTCACATATCTACATGTTGTGTAAGACATTCTAGAAGTAGTTGGTGGCCGATAAGAGTCTACACGCCCATGTGGTCGGCTGAAGGGGACATGTCATGTGCCATTTCTGCATGTCGTGTATGCATTTCTAGAAGCGATTGGTGGCCGAATTTTGAGACTAAACGCCATTTATGGTGGTTCTACACACCGTGTATATTCACCTACTAGGAGGAGCCGTGTTCCATGTCAAAGACGGCTTGTTAGGCCGCCTACTAGCGGAGAAAACGAAGCCAAAAACACATTGACGAAATTACACGGCGTGTACTTTTGATACAAGACATGTACATATTTTTCTATAAAAAGAGTCCTTGGCCTCCAGAGAAAGGGGTGGTGTGTGTGTGAGTATTTTGTGGAGAAATGGTTGAAGCCCCGAAGGAGAGATGCTCTACTGTTGTACCACCGTTCTTCCATCTACTAAAGAATCATTCCATTTTTAAAGTTCCAAGCATGATTTCATCAGGTATCAAAAGTTTTTTGTTTATCATTTTCAATATGTGTAACTAAACACTCAATGTGTTGGGGTTGTGGAAGATGATGAGTTTTAATTTTAATTAAGTTTCTCTGAATGTGTTTGTTTTAATAATCTCTTCTTATTCTTCTTAAATAACTTTATATCATCACTGGAAATTCTGTACCGGTCCAAGGGCAGAATTTTTAGGGATTCAAAATAAGAATACCGACGAACAACTCCATGACCATTGCAAGTAACCATCGGCTCAAAATAGACTAATCTAAATAAAGATCCGTTAAATACTAACAACCGGACCAAGGAGTGAGTCTCTTCAGTTCTAAATATAAAGTTTACCAGACCAAGGAAACATTATTACAAATTAAACCCAGAGATTTGGGTTATCATGAACAACACAACCTCATAAGAAACTTGATTTAATAAACAAATTATCACAAATCCATAACCCCAACGCATTTCTCTCTTAAGTTGCATCAAAACCAATTCTCTTGTCTTTAATTTCATTTTAGTAATTAATTTGTTAAAAGATGCTTAAAAACCAATTGTTCTTTTTGTACCCAAACAACCAACCAAAATCAACTCTAAATTCACCATACTTCACTAAAAACAAAAATACAAACTAAATTAATCAAGATAAAATAACCTCATAGTTCCCTGTGGATCAACCCCTTACTGGTTCTATACTTGTTAGGGTAAATATAATTTAGGACACCGAAAACATACATTCAGTGAAACGACCATCTAACATTGAACTCCCCATAATAAACCATTGATCCAAACCTAATGAACCTTAGTTTTATCTTTTCTGTAAAAACAAAAAAATGGTGAACCTGTAACAAGCTCATTTGACCAAGAAATCTCCTTCACAGAATACAAAGGATAGACTGCCTGATTTTTGATAGACCATTTTGATCTTATCATGAGGATTCCCAGTTTTGACTTTTTTAATGAAATAAAAATGGTGAACCTAACATGAATCTCTAAAATAATTGAATGATTGGTTTTCTATGTGTCTTTCCGTGATTTTTTTAGATCCTACGACATCATGGTGAACCAAACATGTATCTTCTGATTAATCCTATTTAGTTGGGGTTCTTATGAAATAATTCTATCCTCAGTTTAAAAATTCCACACAAGAGGAATGGACATATCAAGAATAAAAAGACAATTTTTTTACCCATGCATATCTGATTAGGCATATATCATTCCTACAATGAGCAATTGTTCTAGAAAATTAGTTATAACTACAACCCATGTAGGTCTCAAAATAACCTCACCCACCTGAAATCTTTAGCATAGGGTGGTGAATGTAATGTTCTAGTAATACCATCAACATGGTACAATACTGGCCCTTGAGGATTCACATGTTGGTCTTCAAGTACTAAAGCCAATGATTCTGTATCATCTAAATAAATCTACAATAAATACAGTGACACTCGTCGTTGTCGCCAACTATTTAGGGAGATTATCCCTAGAGTGTAATAATCACCACATTTTGTATCTGATGAAGGCGGACCAAGGAGTCAACTATGACTCCCTTCTATTTCAGGGGTTGTCGATGAGGGCTCCTAGAAATCACCTTCGCTAGAACCGTCCCACTAGTACCCTTCAGTCGCCTGCTGAGGGTACCACCCGACACACTACCACCTCTGATACCTGTGCACGAGAAACAAGTAAGACACATTAGGCATAGAAGGACCTAGATAATCATGGGTGGGATCATGCCCCAATCCCACTGATGATGTCTACCAATATAGTCTAGTAATAAGCAATGAGAAGGCTCATATCCCTTCTCACTAGGATGAATTTTATAGGCATATTCTTACAACAAGAAATGGATTGGTGCATATCCCTACACTTGTTCATGAAGTACATCATCATTTTCTTGTGGCATAAAGAGGAAACAAGTGGGATCATATCCTCGCTTCAATTAAATATATCTACTAGTATATAGTGGAGATAGAAAATGTGTATGTTTAAATTCATGCACACACTTTTCTAAATTGTCATTACACCTTTGAAACAACTGAAGAACTTTGACGACATATTTCAGCATTGGTACTGATATAGATACATGCACATATTTCTATCCCTATAGCCGGGCTAGCACAACACTCTGATTAGTATGAATAAGTGGTTACTCTGAAGAATTCACATATGTTTTCTCCCTTCTAGGAGGATTATAAGCATATTCTGGTAAAGGATGAGGTGCAAGACTGGGCTCATGTTCCCATTCCAACCAGGGCTCACCAAGTGAGAGTGGAACATTCCTCGGTACTGGGGCACATTACTATCAAAAAATATCAGTGGGATATTCTAAAGTCCCATTATCAGGCTCACATCCTTTTTCTAGATGGTGCTCACCAAGTGATGGTGATGTATTCCTTGGGAAGTTCTAATATTCACGTCAAAGAATACCAGAGAAATACTCAAAAGGTCTAGGATCAGGATCATATCCATGTTTTGGATATGTCTCACCAAGTGAGAGGGGAACATTCCTTGGGGAAGGATCATATTTCTTTCAGTGAATCTACATTTTATATTCCAATAGATCATGGAATTGAGGATCATATTCCTACTTTTGTTGATGAATGAATGCATCATCATCCTTCTGACTCTATACAGGAAGAGGCGCATATCCTTTCTCCCATTCCAAAGGTTCTTCGGTATATTCCAACTAGGAACACACAATTAGAATAGGCTCATATTCCCATTCAATCCAAGTCTCACCAAGTGAGAGCATCACATGCCTCGAGACAGGCTCATATTCTTATCAAAAATGATAGGTGGAATACTGTGATGGCTTAGGATCAGTCTCATATCCCCATTATGACCGAGCCTCACCAAGTGAGAGAGGAACATGCCTCGGGGTAGGCTCATATTCGTAACAATAATGAAGAAGATCATTGGAATATATCAGTAGATTCTCAGTATTGGACTCATATTCTCGTAACACCAGACAATTATCAATATATTCTATAATTTATCATATAGAAGGCTCATATCCTTACAAATTTTCAAAATAAAACTTGGAATATTCCATCCATGATGTAGAATGAGGCTCATATTATTAATTTTCTCAATTCCAATGTCCTTGAGGTTGTTCAAAACACATTCTCAACACCCCAAGGGTCCATCAACTCTTAAACCAAAGAATAGGGTGATCATTATTGTGATAGTCCTCCTCATGGTAGTGTGTATACAGATCATAGTGACTCTACTCCTAAAATCCATCGTCATCAATATCCCCATTTTGATATATCCCATAGATAAGGAAATCCTCCCATTTCCCATACATCTCAATATAGATAGTTATTAAAAACTAAGATGCCTTTGATAAGTCCTCGAAATATCAGGGTCAATCCCATATAGTTCTATATCAAATTCCTACAGCACTCCATTTTGGTTAGAAAGAAACCCTAAGAATCACTTTATGTGGTTTTACCATATGGAGATGTGTGTGTTTGATGAAGGGAAAAACGACATTGGCATATGGATAGATTTATCTTGAAAAAAAATCTCCATCATGTTCTAGCCCCTCACCAATTATGATTATGAGCTCCCATATGAGCTATAGAAGGAGTTAATTCCGTATCTACAACAAATTATACGGGATAATCATTAGTGACTGAAGTATAGACATTTCTTTTATCTAGGATACAAGTATCATATTCAAAAAATCAATACACTCTCTTTTCAGTTGGATATGGCTTCCTTTTCCATATCCTAGAACCCAAGAATAGAGGGTCACAACAAACGTCTATGTAGTGTATGTCTCTACATCATAAAAACTCTCTTCCAATTGATTTAAAAAGTATCTCCAGACATATGTATCCATGGATGGTTGAAATATGGAGCATTTCACTTCAATTTGTCCCCAAAATAGTATAATATCCTAGATATATAATCTTGTAATTTTATAGCTTCCAACAAAATTTGGGGACCGGGTAATGTGTGAGCCAGTTGGTGACTACAAAGATATGTCCCCACTTAAATGGTGATGATACATCATGAATAGAGTAAGTGGATATCTAGAATATATTCAAATTGAGCCCCTCAAATAAATAAGAACACATTTCAGACATGGAAGACAAGGTTCCAATCAATACAAATTTCTATAGAAAATGACTCCTGTCATGGGATACCATCACAGCTAGATCCTACATAAGAACAATTTTACCATATCGAGTAGTCCACAATAGTATCTTCCATAGCACCCATCTAGGATAAAACCCATCTTGATGGGACAGGGGAATATCTACCATCACCTTCACCCCTTAGATCATCAATCCATGATAGTATCCATGAAATATGAGAATCATCTTCAAACAAACCACTAGGATAGGGGTATTTATATCTTAATTTCAATCACTAGTTTCTTTATCTCCCCAAAGGTTCTTGGGAAAATAAATAGTAGTTCTGGATCAGCCTCATCCTACTAGGATGGGGGAATTTATATCCCAACATTCATCCTAGGAATCATCAAATCATCGATTGGAATCATTGAATCCTCAACAGCATGATCAATCAATGCTACTTGTGGACCTAGATAGTCCCCAACCTACAAGGTTGGGGGAATTCTCATCATCATCATTTCCACATATAGAATTATTCTTCTCTGGGTTTGAAGGTAAATATATACGGTCGACATCCCACCCATTCACACACAAAAATAGGAACCTTTGTTATTCAAGGCCTATTTAGTTAACACAACCAAAAACTCCCTTAAGGTCATTACTCATAGAGAAAGATAGAAGGAACGTATGGTGAAGGAAATCAAACCCTTCTAGGGTCACAAGACAAGACATCCCAATATGGACAAGGGTTTGAGAAATGAACCTAATGATAGTATTGAATAATCATCATGTGGCTTTGAATGTAATGGGACAACTACCATCAAACGAATAATGTTAATCAAGATGCATGATCAGTACAACTAATAACCATCCGCACAACTGATAATGTTAATCAAGATTCATATGCAGAGGGACGCAATAAGAAAAACATACCTAGAGAGGGGGATCTGGATTCACCCACTAAGGCTACATGCACTCGGAACTAGAGGAGGCTTCAAAATCTGGAACCTCCGAATATCGAGTTTCCACCTATTTAGTATAACACTACCAAATATAAATGGAAATGTGCGGATACATAGTAATCACCTCCCAATAGAACCAAAAATCCTTTCATGGTGGAACCATTTTCATGACTTGAGAATGAGATACAAACTCTCATACAACTCAATGAGGAGCTACTCAGTGGAAATATTCCCATTGGGTATCCTCTTCATGATGAAGTTAATATTCTTCCTCCCATACATTAATGAAGATCCAATCCTCCTACAAGAGAAGCATCTAAACATTAGACTATCTTTGGATCTAGGAAGCCGGACTATATAAATAATGAATTTGAAAATAATCATGGAATCCCTCCATTGTAGAGAAAACTTCTCCCTCACCATGGTGATCATTCAGTCTTTTCATATATTAAAAATTTATGGTAGATGAAAATGGGGACACCTCATCAAGCCTTACCTATTCCCTATAGACAGGAGGTGGCTAAAATAGAATTACCTCCATAATTTCTTAATTTCATCAGGTCCCCAGATGTTTGAATGGAATACATGGAAGGTTAATGTGCACCTATGTAGCCTAAGATGGAGACATATCTTGAATGGGTGGATGACACTTTTCCTCCACCCAATTTCAGAAATCGTACCTTCTCTAACTTTGATGACATAAGAGAACTAGAACAACATCTTATACACTTAATTTCCTGATGTTGTCCAATGATGGGACCTCGAGATCAGAAGGAGGTGAAAAAGCTGAGGTGTTTTGTATAGACTCTAATATGTCCAGACGTTGTTTGGTATAGAATTATTCCAGTAGGATCCATTGTAGGATGGGAAAGACCTTCATCGTCAATTTCTTTACTAGTTCAACTCAACACTGAGGAAGACAACAATTTTTTACCTAAAAAACTGCAAGCAATGTGAAAATGAGAGGTTGTATGAATTCATATCCATATAGAAAGGTCTAACCTATTCACTCAGCATCCCACTCTCATAGGATAAATTTTTGGATATATGTGCTGAAAATATTCAGGATGAGTTAA
Source organism: Viscum album (assembly GCA_963277665.1). NCBI lineage: Eukaryota > Viridiplantae > Streptophyta > Magnoliopsida > Santalales > Viscaceae > Viscum > Viscum album. The sequence goes on from OY728137.1 coordinate 349,776,571, forward strand.
AGATGCCTCTAATTCCAATGAAATATCTAGGTGGGTTTCATGATTTTTCAAAAATGGCATAATTACTAGAACATTCCATACATCGGACCTAAGATAATTCTCAAATCATGCCATTAAAATAAGGAAAAAGTATTATAATGGTTGAAACTTCCACTATTAGCCTCAAACTAGTAGTAGTTCCCATTCAAGAACCTAGGCAAGTCCTGAACCACCCAGTGCCTCCTATCAAGTGGAAGCAACAAAATCACCCTTGGATGTAAGAAAAAAGAGATCAAGGTCACTTGGGATTTGGGTAATGTATTAAAAAAGCATACTCCTTCCAAAATGAACAATTCTTCAGTTATTTCCTTATATCCATGGACAATAACCTACTCAAGCTACCACAACCAAGTAATCCCAATGAGTTCAAACTCACCAACCATCCCAACTATGACCCTTTCCATAAAAGGATGGGTAATAACATCCCGGATTTATTTATCTTTTAAAACATACTCCAAAACATGGTTGATTACAGATAGGTGATGTTGGATAAATCCTTAGAGTAGGTGTCCTGCATAATCGTTGCCTAGAATGAAGAAAAAGGTGATTGGAAAAGGGTTCTGGTCAAGTGTGTGAAGAAGTTCAACAATTATATGACTCAAAAAATAGTTGAACAAGATCGTTCCACCTAGAGAGAATACATTTTTAGACCCATAATATCCTCATAACCTTGGGAGGTGACATTAGATACACCTCCCGGAGGTGTATGCAACCATCAGACATAGGAAGAGTCATTTTTAGCTCTGACATAGGTTTTGACTCTTGCAGAATTATATACTTAAACATCCAAATCACGGACACTACCCCACCAAATAGAACCCTCATCGGATTAATATATCATCCTTATCTCTGTTAAGATGATACACTTGGAATACCTCTTCTCTGATGATGAATATGCCTCCTAGTATGAGTTCCCCACACCTGATCGGGGTACTAGAGGCTGAAGGTGTAGGAGTAGAGGATATAGAGGACAATGTGGGCATCATCGAACCCAATATTTTGGTCATGTCAACACATAGAAAATATATTCAGTAGATACCCATGGGAAATCACTCCATTAATCCCAACAAATACAAGGAGGTATCCTAGAATCCCCAAATGGTCATCTGTGTCCAATCATCCTACATGACTGCCTAGTAATGGTGCAATTATTTGATCAACCCTGACAATGGGGAAGGTTAAGATAACCTACGCCACTATAGTAGATGATCCCTAAACCTCTATATAATAACTAGTCCCATCCACCTCAAATTCTATAGCTCCTGAACCACATAATATGGAGCAACTCCACCTCATGAAGTGTCGACCTCTAGAAAAAAAATTATGACATTCTAAAATAGTCAGTGGTTGCCCCATCCAAGATCTAAATCCTAGATGCATTCCATATTTCAAAATAACTATGAGAGGCACTTATAGAATTCCTATAGATCCCAAAGGAGTTCATGATAGAAGTATTTGTAGCTGAGGTTTACCAAGTGGAGACCATTCCTTTAGAATTCCATGTTTCCATCTCGTTCACAGACCAGGATTAGGAAGAGGTCATGAAGGGACACATAGTGCCCCTATATGTTTCATTCAAACTCAATAATGTCTAAAGGGTTTTGATTGAAAATGGTTATGGGATCAACCTCATCATGGTTCGAACCCTTCGATATTTGGGATATAGCGAAGAGGACCTATCTCCCACACATATGACCATTCAAGGGTATGATAAGGGTGAGAAAAGATATATTAGGAAGATCAATCTCAAATTTGGGGATCTCACACCTAACACTAAGTTCATGGTTATCCAGAAATACACTACATATAATTTCCTACTCATAAGGACTTGGCTTCAAAACTACGTGGTTGTACCTTCAACATTCCATTAGTTTTTGAAACTCCCCATCGATGCAAATATTGGCATATTACATGGTGATAGTGACCACTTCAAGTATTGTGAATCCAAATATTACAAATAATAAATCTATAAATGGGAATTCAAACAACCAATAGTGTATTAAAATACATAAATTGAAGCCCCCAATGTCTTGGGGACTGCCCCTGAAAATCCAAGGAGTATACTCGAAAGTGATTACATGTTACACATAAACCTAGTTGAGGCAGTATACTCAATTTCAAATGTCCAAGCCCCATCTATCCCTAGAGATAGTGTAAAAGACAAGGATCTCCAAAATCTATCTACAATGAATCGGGATGTAGGGGTTAATAATACCTTTTCTCATGGCCTATCTCACCCCAATAGTGATGGATATGACCTTAGTTTGCAAACTACATCTGAAAATTCCTCCATATATTCAGAGGTGGGAGAAGATGAGGATGTCCTCAGAAATTCCCCTCCCTCATTCAAGGAAGGTGTCTCCACCACCATTAATGATCCCAAACAAGTAAATATGGGAACAAAATAAGACCTTCAGTCAGTATTGATTAATTCTTCCATGCCTCTTGAGGTGCAAGATATTCCCATTTCATTTATAAGGCAGCACCAATATGTGTTCACATGGAACTATATAGAAATTCCTAGACTAAATCCATATGTGTCTACGCACCATCTCGATATACCCAATTACCATCAAGGCTTCATGAAGTCATCCAGTTGGATGAAACCCTCTCATGCTACCAATTTATAGATGGAAGTTAAAAAATTGATCAAATCAAACTTTGTCTATGAAGTGTAATACCCAAGATGGATCACCAACATCGTCCCTTTCAAGAAAAAGAATAGGTAGATTAGGGTCTGTATCAATTTTATATACCTTAATCGACATTTCCCAATGTACGACTTCCCGTTACCGTTTATAGAGTTATTGATTGATTCAAATGAAAGCTTCCAAGACCTTTACTTTAGGTATGGGTACTCAGGGTACAATCAGATAAAGATAACCTCTGATGATGAGGAATCCACTCCCTCCAAAGCACCCTAGGGTATATTTTTCTATTAGTTCATGCCCTTAGGATAAAATAAATCCTGACAGTGATGTGATCACTTCACAGATCTTCAAACAGTATTCGAAAAGTTATGACAACATAGACCGAAGATAAATCTATTGAAATTTACTTTTGAGGTAACATCAGGGAAGTTTCTTGGCTTTGTGGTATGCCACCATAGAATTGAGTTTGACCCTAAAAAGACCAGTGCAGTCCTAGAAATTTCACCCCCTTGGAATCTCAATGAGAAAAGGGGGATTCAAGGGAACCTCATATACATTAGGTGTTTCATAGATAGCTGATAAAACACAATTTTATTGAATATTTTATTGATAATAAATTATATAATTTCCTCACATTGTGGTAACTATGTTCATTTATGGAATATTTGGGATTATATCATTCATTTGAAAATTTGATGAAAATTCTAGTTTAACCCTTAAAAATTCACTGTAGTATTTCAAACATAAATAATTTTATTTGAATTATTTTAAATTAATATTTTTCCAATGTGTTACTGACATAATTTTATACAACTTAAATTCGTGACATTGTAGCTAAATCATGCATTTGGTTGGTGCAAATGGGCCATGAAATCAAAGTTGTGCTGGACTCGCTAGATTGGACATGGGTTCTGTATTTGGGTCATAACTTCTTCATATGTGATTCGATTAGGCCAACATTTTAAGAGTCGGCCGAAGAATCATTTTATCACGAATCATAATTATGGAAGGATAGCTTATTCACGTGTTTTGGTGAAAAAATGGGCGTTTCAAGTTGGAATAAAATATTTGGATGAGATTCCCCATTCACACTTGAAACCACTTTGAACCTAGCCTCCCCACCACTCTATAAATTGGGTTTTTTCTCATTTGGTGGGTTTAGGATGTTAATTGGGATATTTAAAGCATATTAGAATTGGTTTCACCCAAATTCTCCAACCATCATAAGAGGGGTAGCTCTTGAAGCAAGGATCCCCTCATTGAGGCCTTCTTCTCTTCTTCATGTTGTAATGTTTTCATTTGTGTAATAAAATTTTTATTTATTCTTTTATTTATTCTCTTTTATTATATTTTTTTCAATTATATTCTTATTTACTCATCCTATTTGGTTTTTAATCAAGAGTGGAGATGATATTTGGTTCTACCCTTTCAATCCTTTGCTCATGCAAAACGTCTCCACGATGACCACACCGCCCATGGAAGAGTAGTTCTCTTAGTGATCGATCTATCTTCTACCCTATTCATTTAATTATTTTGAATCATTGATATACTGTAATTCACTTAATATTATCCATTAATTGAGTTTTTAAATTATAATAAACTAAGAAAGTAATTAAACAATTAACACAAAAACACGCGAGGTCGAGTATTGTGTAAATTGTGAGAGTGTAAACTTAATCGGTAAAACAAGACCACATGGGATAAATTTGTAGAGTTAAAATATAATACCTAAGATCAATTAATCCTAAACTTCTAGAATGGACATGTTCCTTAATTTACCACTTACCATAAGATATCCTTAGAACATCAATCAAAGCAGGGTGTTGTGATTGCATGTTATGAAGATAGCCTAGGGATTAATTCTCTTCATATTTTTGGTAAAGTTAATTCTTGTAGGGTTCAGGGGTTAAAAATTTAGGGGATCATAATTAAGTGGATAATAATATAAATTATAATTATTAATAAGTAAATGAAGAGTTAGAGTTAGATCGATTATGTCTTTTAAATATTTTATAAAAAACATCTTCTTGTTTTGTCTTTTTAATCAAACTTCATTTCAAAAAATAAGAACAAAAATATGATACAATCATCTTTCAGAAAAATTCTTCTAGTTTTATGAATAGTAAAAAGAACCCCACATACTTTCAAGTAGTGTTATTATTTCATTTTATGTTATTTTTAAAATACAGTTAACAAGTTTTCAAATTTACTTCCTCCTTTGAGAGATGACCTCGGTTAGCCGCTCTACTGTACCTAAGTACCCAAAAAATCACTAATCATTTTGAGGGAGCCCGCAATAACACCTTTAAAATTGGAATCATTTCCAGGGATTCATGTAATTTATTCAACCAATTAAATGTATTTATTTTATTTTTCATTTAATTCTTTTCTTCTCCTCTTTCTTTCTTCTTTCCCCTTTCTCGAGTTTTTTTTCTCTTCTCTTACTCTCTTATTTTATTTTTATAGGACCAAATCAAAATTATTTCCTTTTTATTGTGGTATACTTTTATTCATTTATTTTTTCTCTTTCATTTATTTATGACATGAACTAATTCCGAAGATCTCTTAGATCTTTATCCTGAGATTGAACGTAGCCTTAGGGCTCAAATTAGTCATTCTCAGCCTACGGGAAGTTTCTACATTCAACTAGTTGGATAATTCCTCCACTCTCAGAACATTGAAATTGGAATAAATTAAAATTAAACCATAAAACAAGAACCAATGGATGAAAATAATGGAAATGAACTTAATACAACTATTCAAGAGTTTGTTGCACCAAACATTAACTATCAACCAAATTGTATTGCAGACCCAAATCTCAAAAGACATTGAATTGAAATATGGGTTAATTAATATTCTTCCAAAGTTTCATGGATTATTTGGTGAGGATCCCAATAAACATCTTAAATAATTTAACGTGGTTTTCTCAACCCTGAAACCAAGAAATGTATTTTAAGATCAAATAAAATTAAGAGCATTCCCATTCTCACTTGATGGAGATACAAAGGATTGGATGTATTATTTATAACCTGAAGATGTAACATATTGGAACGATTTGAAACATCTTTTATTGTAGAGATTTTTTCTAGCATCAAGGACCAATTACATTCATAAGGAGATCTAGGGGATCAAGCAAGCACAAGGGGAGTCAATGTATGAGTACTGGGAGCGATTCAAGAAGTTTTGTGCAAGCTTCCCACATCACCAAATTAGTGAGAAACTACTCATCCAGTACTTCTACGAAGGACTCACATCTATAGAGAGAAGCATGGTGGATGTCATGGCTAGAGGGGAATTGATAGAAAAGACACCAGTAGCTGCATGGGTGTTGATCGACAATATGGCACAAAAATACCAACAATTTGGTGATTGATGTACACCACATGTTAGGGGAGTACATCAGGTAAGTCCTTCCTCTCTTGAAAATAATTTGATTGATACTAAGTTGGAATAATTGACCACTATGGTGAGGCATATTTCTTTGGCATAAAAGACATCCCAACCCCCTCTTTCAAGGCCTTGTGGCATTTTCACTGAGACAAGCCACCCAATTGACTGTTTCCCCCAACTACATGAAATAGAAGATTGTGCAGAAGTGTTTTCTAGGAGACCATATCAGCAGTAGCAACCACAACATCCCCAAAATAATCTTGATTCCTTTTCCCCAACATACAACCAAGGGTGGAAGGATCAATCGGATATGAGGTATGCATCTGGACAACAACAAAGGCCCCCCTTTCAATTAAACTTCCAACATTCTCCACCTTACCAAAAGGGTTTCCAAAAACCCCAAAGGAGATTTTAATCCCAAGAATAAACAAGCAAACAACAAGGTAATACCCCTCCCAAGGTAGATTCTAACACTGATGACCTTTTGAAGAAAATTGTTCTTAATCAACAGAATGAGATGAAAAGTCAAGTTTCGGAGCTGAGGGAGTTGAAGACACAAATGAGCCAGATTTCCACTGCCATCCATGAATTGGTAAGTAAGAACTATGGAAATATTTTTTCCCAACCTACTCCAAATTCTAAGGTGAATGTTAGTTCCATCACATTGAGAAGTGAGAATAAAATTAATGATACATTTGTACCTACCATTCCATGAGGATTCACCTCAACTCTAGAAAATCCTCATTCCACACCAACTGTTGAGCAACCCAAGGAGAAAGATAAAGGTAATAAAAATATTGATGATGTTCCTCTTAAACCCCTTACCTTTCCAAATAGGGTTTTACAAACCAAGAAGATGTCTGAATAGGCGACGAAAAAAGATGTTTTGGACACATTCAAGATTTTGGAGATCAACATCCCTTTACTTGAATCCATTAAACAAATACCAAGGTATGCCAAATTTTTAAAAGAGATTTGTACCAATCAAAGAGGTCTCAAGGGAAATGAGAGAATCAATCTTGGAAAAAATGTGTCAGCACTCATTACACCAACTCTAGAAATGCCAAAAAAGTGTAAGGATCCTGGGACATTCACTATCCCATTCACTATAGGGGAGTTACACTTTTCTGATGCACTTTTTGATTTAAAATCTTCCATAAATGTGATGTCTCACTCTGTATTCTCTTATTTATAGGTTGGTGAGTTGAAGCCGACAAGAGTAGTGGTGTAGTTGGAAAATAGATCTATGGCATATCCAGTGGGAGTCCTCGAGGATGTACTTGTCTGGGTAAAAGATGTGATCTTTCCAGCAGATTTCTGCGTGCTTAACATGGAGGATGATCAAGTAAGTTCTCATGATACCATTATCTTAGGTAGACCCTTCCTCAAAAATGAAAAAAGTATCATAAATTTTAATGAGGGTACACTTTCCATGGAGTTTGGGGATGAAGTTGTGATATTTAATGTTATGGACTCCATGAAGTACCCCTCTGAAGACCATTCTTCTTTTATTATCTCCCATTTTGAACCACCAAATAAAAACCTCATGGAATTTTATTATCCAATTCTTAGGGATATTATGAGTAATAGTTCTAGTTTGATGTCTAAGAGAACTTCCACACCTATTTATAATGCACAAGACTCTCTTAGATTTGATTTTGAAATGGAATCATATTCTAGTCATTTGAACTCTGATTATGACATGGCTATTGAGTATGCTGATGAATTTGATTCTTTATTCTCTGATTGTGATGATTTCTATTTTGATACTGATTCTCTGTGTTCACATATTTTAGTTCCTTAAATGTCTACATCCATACACCACCCCCCTTAATTGTAGCTCAAGACATTACCACCAAATCTCAAATACTCATACTTGTTGAGTGGTGAGAGATTAACTGTTATAATTGATAATAATTTTCTTTTTGAACATGAAGAAAAACTTTTGAATATTTTGAGGGAGAACATTAAGGCAATAGGGTGGACCTTGGATGACATATCAGGTATTAGCCCCTCCATTTTCATGCATAGGATTATTTTGGATGATGGGGCTAAACTAGTGAGGTAGCCACAAAGGAGACTCAATCCAACCCTTCTGGAAGTTGTTAAAAAAGAGGTTGAAAAATTGCTCGAGGTACGTATAATTTACCCCATTTCAGATTCTCATTGGGTAAGTCCTATTCAGTTTATGCCTAAGAAAAGTGGTGTTATGGTTTTTTAAAATGAGAAAGATGAGTTAGTTATAATGAGGGTGAAAAACAGTTGGCGTGTGTGTATTGATTATAGGAAACTAAATCAGTCCACTCGCAACACTACCATAAAAACAGTTTTTCGCAGCGCCCCTCCTTTATCAGCGCTAACGAAAAAGCGCTGATAAAGGGGGGTGCCTTTATCAGCGCTCAAAAAAGCGCTGATAAAGGGTTCCTTTATCAGTGCTAAAAAAAGCGCTGATAAAGGCACCCCTTTATCAGTGCTTGTTTAGTAGCGCTGATAAAGGGGGGGCCTTTATCAGCGCTTTTTTTAAAAGCACTGATAAAGGGTCGGCTTCAAAAAAAGTTAAAATATATTAATATATTAATATATAAATATTGTTATATTGTTATATAAATATAATATATAATTTTTAAATATATTTTAGATAAGTATAAATGTACATTTACACTTATTATACTTAATATATAAGATATTTAATGAAAATGTCTTCTTAAAAAATTAAAAAAATATTTTTAATTAATAATTTGATAATCATTATGGCGTAATAGTCATTTAATAACAATTTGAAGACTAAAAAAATTAAAAAAATTAAAAAAAGATCCAAAATATGTTGAAAACGCAACTTAAACTTCAAACGGCCATAACCTTTGATCCGGGTGTCCGTTTGAGCTCTACCATATATCAAATCAAAGCCTGCGACGAGATCTACGTTGTAGTGACCTGGGGGGGACCCCAGTCAAGCGATTTTCAAGGCCAAAAGAGGCCCAAAAGGCCTCCAAAACTGAGTTTTTAGTCGGGGTACCCCGATTTTTTAACATTTTGTGGATTTTCACCCTCGTTTAAGGGGGTATTATTGGATTTTTTTGGCGGGGTCTGAATTTATTCCAAGGTATTACATTCATATTGATGTTATTTCTTTGAAATTTCAACCTTTTTTATAATGCACTGCTATTTATAATAAAAAATATAACAATATATTCATATTTTTTATATATTCACACCTAAAATTTAATTATAAATATAAATAATAAAATATATTTACATATAAAATATATTAGCTTTATCTAAATAATAACTAACATCCATTTTATTTAAAATACAAATATATGAATATTTATATACCTATATATTAATCTAACTATATATATATATTAATCTAACTATATATATATATATTAATCTAACTATATATATATATATTAATCTAATAACTATATATATATTAATATAACTACATATATATATTAGTATTACTATAAATATATATATTAATATCACTATATATATATTAATATAACTATATATATATATTCATATAACTATATATATGTTAATATAACTATATATATATATATATATTAATATAAATATATATTAATATACGAATAAATATAACTAAATATATATATATATATAGATATATATTAATATCACTATATATATATATATATTAATATTACTATATATATATATTAATATAACTATATGTATATATTAATATAACTATATATATATATTATAATATAACTATATATATATTATAATATAACTATATATATATTAATATAAATATATATTAGTATACGAATAAATATAACTATATTTATATATATATCATGAATTGGAAGACAAATCAAAATAGAGTAGTGGTAAAGGCTTAGGCGCGCAGGGGGGAGGTCTCGAGTTCAAATCCTGTGGGAGGCAGGGGCGCGCGCGCATAAGGGAATATAGCCGCAAGCGCTGTTAAAGGGTGAAGGGGGTGTGTGGGGTGCGTGGTACAGGGGCATAAAATCACTATAAAACGGGGGGCTCAAGCGTTATAAAAGCCCACCCGATTCGCAGTATTTTTTAATTTTTTTTTAATTTTTTTTTAATTTTTTTTAATTTTTTTTTAATTTTTTTAACTTTTATCAGCGCTTTTTTAAAAGCGCTGATAAAATGGTCCTTTATCAGTGCTAAAACGAAAGCACTGATAAAGGAAGCGCTGATATATGACCCCTTTATCAGCACTAAAAAAAGCGCTGATAAAGGGGTACTTTTATCAGTGCTTTTTTTAGTGCTGATAAAGGGGTCCTATATCAGTGCTTTTCAGAGTGCTGATAAAGGGGACCCCCCCCCCCCTTTATCTACGCTGGCTTTATCAGCGCTTTTTCTAGCGCTGATAAAGGCCATTTTTAGCACTGATAAAGGCTGTATTTGTAGTAGTGCAAATACCATTTCCCCCTCCCATTTATTGATCATATGCTTGAAAGACTAGCTGGGAAAACATAATACTATTTCTTGGATGGATTTTCTAGATATTTTCAGGTTCCTATGCTCCGGAAGATCATTAGAAGACAACATTCACTTGTACATTTGGTACGTTTTCCTACCGAAGGATGCCATTTGGAATTTTCAATTCCCCGGGAACCTTCCAGAGATGCATGGTGAGTATTTTTTATAATTTTATTAAGACCTGCAAGGAGGTATTCATGGATGATTTTACAGTGTGTGGGTCTTTATTTGATAATTGTGTCTATAGTTTGGGAAAGGTTTTGAATCGTTGAATTGTGAAGAATATGGTCTTAAACTTTGAAAAGTGTCATTTCACGGTAGAGCATGGGATTGTCTTAGGGAATGTAGTTATAAAACATGGGATAGAGGTTGATAGATATAAGGTAGATATCATTTCATCCTTACCCTATCCTTCATGTGTATGTGATGTTAGATCTTTCCTAGGGAATGCAGGATTTTATCAGCACTTCATCAAAGATTTTAGTAAGATTGCTCTTCCTATGTCATGATTACTTCAAAAGGATTCTGATTTTGGGTTTGATGATTCTTGCAGGACTTCCTTTGATGAGATAAAGAAGTTTCTGACCACTCCACCGATCATACATCCCCCACAGTGGGATATTTCTTTTGAGCTTATGTGTGATGCCTCCAACTTCGTAGTTGGAGCTGTCTTATCTCAGAGGGTGGAGGGACGTTCACATGTGATTGCCTATGCATCAAGGACACTGGATTTAGCCCAATTAAACTAAAAAACCATGGAAAATGAGTTTCTTACTGTCATATTCACTTTAGATAAATTCTATTCATATTTATTAGGCTCTAAAGTAGTTGTTTTTTCTGACCATGCAACTTTGAGTTACCTTTTGAAGAAGTTGGATGCAAAGCCCAGGCTAATCTGATGGATTCTCCTTCTTCAAGAATTTGACATTGAGATAAAGGAAAATAAGGGGTTGGAAAACCTAGTGGCATACCACATGAGTAGGCTTACTCACACACTAGAGGATGACACCTTAGACTAGGTACCACTTCGGGACACTTTCCCCGATGAGCATCTTTATTCCATCTCAGGTACATATCCTTGGTATGCTGATTTAGTGAACTACCTTGTTGCATATGAAATTCTTGAAAATTTAAAGAAAAATCAAGTCCAAAAGTTAAATATTGAGTCTATATTTTATGTGTGGGATTATCCCTACTTATGGCGCATGTGTAGTGACCAAGTTATTAGGAGGTGTGTTCCTGATCATGAGTTTGAGTTTGTTCTGCAATTTTGTTATACACTTTCTTGTGGTGGACACTTTGGACCCCAACGGAAAGCTAGGAAAGTTTTGGAATCTGGACTGTATTGTCCTAGTTTATTCCATGATGCTCATGTGTTTTGTAATTCATGCTCATGTTTCCAACACACTGGTAATATTTCTAGGAGACACGAGATTCCCCAACAACCCATATTATTCTTTGAGATTTTTGATGTATGGGGCATCAATTTTATGGTTCCTTTTCCTAGTTCATTTGGGTTTTTTTATATTTTGGTTTTTGTTGATTATGTGAGAAAATTTGGTAGAAACTAAGGCCACAAGGACTGATGATTCTCATGTTGTTGTGGACTTTTTCAAAGCACGGATTTTTTGCAGGTTTGGAGTACCGAAGGCCACCATTAGTGACCAAGGGACACACTTTTTCAATCGGTATTTAGCTTCCTTTCTTTAGAAGTATGGGGTGAAACTCAAAACTTCAACACCACACCACCCTCAAACAAATATCTAGGATGAGGTTTCAAATAGGGAGTTGAAACAAATTTTGGAGAAAACCATGCAGCTGAATAGGAAAGATTAGAGAAAGTGCTTGGATGATGTGCTTTAGGATTATAGGATAGCATACAAGACACCCATTATTGTGTCCCCATTTCAGATTTTTTTTTTGTAAAGCATTTCATCTCCCTGTGGAAGTTGAGCATCAGGATTATTGGGCTATAAATAAATGCAACATGGATTTGGCACAAGATGGAAGCCAAAGGAAGTTGAAAATTCAAGAGCTTGAGAAGATTCGATTATATTCATATGAGAACTCAATGATCTACAAGGAAATATCAAAATCATATCATGATAGAATGATCTAACAAAGGGAGTTTCATGTTGGAGAGAAAGTCCTTCTCTACAGTTCACGACTGAAGCTGATGCCTGGTAAGTTTCATTCTAGATGATTAGATCCTTATGTTGTGACTAATGTTTTTTCTTATGGTACAGTGGAGATCACATAAGAGGACACAATAAGGACATTTAAATTCAATGGGAAATGTTTGAATAAATACATTGAGGTACTTCCTACTGATGTAGTGGATTTCATCACACTCCATGACCCTGTCATCACTTAAGCATGTCAGGTTGTTCCGAACCCTTTCACTTCATTATTCTTTGTCATGTTTAAAATTATAAATTTCATGTGCATATATCATATCATGGGTTCACATTGAGGACAATGCTATATTTTAAGTGTAGGGGAGGGAACCTTTTAGTTTAGTAATTTTAATTGTTTTCCTATTTTTCAAAGTTTATTAATTTCAATTGTTTTCCTGTTTTTCAATGATTTTAAAAAAAATGTGTGTTTTTTAAATTTTTATGTTTATTTTTCAATTTTTTGTGTGTTTTTGAAACTTTTGAGCTGAAATGATTCACATCACTATTTTGAAATTTATATCAATAAGTGAAACAATTTATCCCATGAAACCGAGCTTAAATGAATACTGAAAATAGCTTTTTTCAAGTTCAAATCATTAGTAATTTCATGAAAAGTACTCTGAATTTTGAATCTCATGACACATATCCTTGTCTTTATATTTCAAATCACTTTCCAGTGAGGCTTCTAAACCATTGTTTTCATATTCTTCACATTTACCTCACTACTTGAGAGAACCAACCCATGCTTTATTTAACTAGAATTTGATTTATTCCTATCAAAACATGAGGTTTTGAGGTACTTATGTTTAAATTATTGAGGAATTTTCTTGGTATTAATGCCCCTATTTCAAAGAATCCTTTTTTATAATGGACTACCTTGAAGATTTAATCTTTTTATCCCTTAGAAACCATGAACAGCCTATTATTTGAGCCACATTACAAGCCAATTTTCCATATCCAACCAACTCTTGAAGTGAAATTTCTTAATCTTGTTGAACTTAAGTTTGTGGGAAGTTATCTTGTGTTGTGCTACCACATTCTGTGATACATTAGGAGGAAAATTAAATTCTGAAGAGATGTGTTTGCTACTGAATAAAATCATTATATTGAAAACTATTCCTTTTTTGAAGCTTTTATTATAAGTGAAGTTGTGCCTTTCAATAGCTTCTAATAGAGGGAGAAAGTTATTCCTATTTGAAGCTTTCAAGAAAATCATGTTTGAGAAGATTGACATTTTTACTGCTGAAATGTTGAATGGTGTGAATATTCCTTTATTTTTTCATGATGATGAACATGAATTTATGTTATGGGAATTGAGTAGGAGACCATATTTAAGTGAAAATTAGATTAATGAAATTTTGCTTCAAAAAGAGTCAATCCCCCCTCATTTGGCCTCATAATTTTTCACATCTAAATCCTACCAACCAAAAACCACAGAACAACCCTAGAAAGTCCTAATGATAAACATATGTTCTTAACTCACATCTAGTGGTTATGTAGGAATTTATCAAGCCTATGGTGACCCTTTTATGGTTTTGGATGATAAAGACATTGCTGAAAAAATTGACATTTATGTGATAAGAGAAAATTTAGGGTAAGTGTTTTGTGCATGGGAGAATAAATGAAGTGGAAATATATTGAATGATATAAATGGAGAACATGAAATAATAGTTTTTTATGAGTCATGATAACTTTTGTTTCTTGGTGTGGAATTTTTGGATCTCAAGGATATGTGTTTTAAAATTTGTTTTGATTTGATATTGATGTTTACTTATCACAATTTTTCGAAATACATGATATGAGGTTTTACCCAGGGGTGTAAAAGGGTAAGTGTGCAGGATTTAATAAAACACAATTTTATTGAATATTTTATTGATAATAAATGATATAATTTCATCACATTGTGGTAACTATTTTCATTTATGGAATATTTGGGATTAGATCATTCATTTTAAAATTTGATGAAAATTCCAGTTTTACCCTTTAAAAATTTACTTCAGTATTTCAAACATAAATAATTTTATTTGAATTATTTGAAATTAATATTTTTTAAAGGTGTTCCTAACATAATTTTCTACAACTTTTATTTAGGACATTGTAGCTAAATCATGCATTTTGTTGGTGCAAATGGGCCATGAAATCAAATTTGGTTTGGACTCTCCAGATTAGAAATGGGTTCTATATTTGGGTCATAACTTCATCATTCGTGCTTGGATTAAGCCCAAATTTTGAGAGGAGATCTAGGACTCATTTTCTCACGAATAATACATCTGTAAGGACAGCTTATTCACGAGTTTTGGTGGTCAAATTGGCATTGAATGTTGGAATAAAATATTTGGTTGAGATTCCCCATTCCCACTTGAAACAACTTTGAACCTAGCCTCCCCACCACTCTATAAATTGTTTTTTTTTTCTCATTTTGTGGGTTTGGGAAGTGAATTAGGATATTTAAGGTAGAGTAGAATTGGTTTCACCCAAATTCTCCAATCATTTTAAGAGGGGTGTCTCTTGAAGCAAGGATCCCCTCATCGAAGCCTTCTTCTCTTCTTCATGTTTTAATGTTTTCATTTGTGTAATAAACTTATTTGTTCTTCTTTTATTTATCATCTTTTATTCTATTTTGTTCAATTATATTCTTCTTTACTCATCCTATTTGTGTTTTAATCAAGAGTGTAGATGATATTGGGTTATACCCTTTCAATCCTTTTCTCATTCAAAACGTCTCCACGATGACCACACGACCCATGGAAGAGTAGTTCTCTTAGTGATCAATCTATCTTATACCCTATTAATTTAATTATTTTGAATCATTGAGCTAATTTAATTCACTTAATATGATCCATTAATTGATTTTTTAAATTATAAGAAACTAAGCAAGCAATTGAACAATTAACACAAAAACACGCGAGGTCGAGTAATGTGTAAATTGTGAGAGTGTAAACTTAATCAGTAAAACAAGACCACACGGGATAAATTTGTAGAGTTAAAATATAATAACTAATCTCAATTCATCCTCATTTTCCATAATGTACATTTTCATTAATTTACCACTGACCATAATCTATCCTTTGAACATCAATCAAAGCAGGGTGCTACGATTGCATGTTCTGAAGATAGTCTAGGGTTTAATTATCTTCATATTTGTGGTAAAGTTAATTCTCATAGGGTTTGGGGGTTAAAAAATTAGGGGATCATAATTAAGTGGATATTAATTTAAATGATAATGATTAATAAGTAAATGAATAGGTATAGTTATATCGATTACATCTTTTAAATATTTTCTAAAAAACATCTTCTTGTTGTTCCTTTTTAATAGAACTTCATTTCAAAAAATAAAAAAAAATATTATACAATATTCTTATAGCAAACTTCTTCTAGTTTTATGAATGGTAAAAAAATCCACATCCTTTTAAGTAGTGTTATTATTCCCTTTTATGTTATTTTTAAAATACCTTTAATAATTTGTCAAATTTACTTCCTCCTTTGAGAGATGACCTTGGTCAGCCACTCTACTGCACCTAAGTACCCAAAAAAATCACTAATCATTTTGAGGGCGCCTGCGATAGCACCTTTTACCCACCTGGTAAGAAAATATCTCTCCTTTACCAAGATAATGAAGATTTGGATCACTTATCAATGGGATGATTACTTCCAAGA
This sequence comes from Viscum album, assembly GCA_963277665.1. NCBI lineage: Eukaryota > Viridiplantae > Streptophyta > Magnoliopsida > Santalales > Viscaceae > Viscum > Viscum album. The sequence continues at coordinate 349,792,973 of OY728137.1, forward strand.
AGCATTTCAAAGTCTTAAGCAGTACATGCTTCACCCACTGGTCATGATAACTCCAGTGGAACAAAATCCACTCATGTTATATGTAGCCTCCATGGAATAATCACTTGTCTCTCTCCTCGCACAGAAGAATAATATGGGAAATTAGAATAGTCTTAAATACCTCATCTAAATGATTCTAGGTATTGAGATCTTATACAAGGATGTTGAGAAGAACTACCTCACACTCAACTTTGTAGTGAAAAAGTTGAGGCATTACTTAGAGCACCATAAAGTCCACTTAGTATCTTGTATTAATCTACTCAAGTACATTCTTGGTTTCCCCATGTTGATTGAGAGCTTGGACTGATGGGTGGTCATTCTATGAAAATATGACATCTGTTTCATATCACAGAAGTTAGTGAAAGTGAAAGACATGGACAATTTTCTCATAGCACATATTTCTCCAAAAAGTACACCAGTAGATACCGAGCTTCCAAGCGAAGAGGTTTTCTATGCCCATGAATATACCTAGACATGTGAGATGTATTTCGAAGGCACCTCCCAATGTCTTGTTGGAAAAATGATGGAAAATTCAAAGATCAACTGGGTTGGATTAGGGATTGTATTTGTCTCTCAAAATAAAAAAAATTACCTACTCTTTCTCACTATACTAAGGCTACCTGAATAGTGAGGATGGATATCAAGGCCTCATCGCTGGTTTGGAATTATCCCCACAGCTACAAATAGCCTACCTGAACATAAAAGGAAACTTAAAGATAGTGATAATAAGATCAATGGAAAATATTCCATTAAAAAGGAAGAAATTTTCCCCCTCACTAGCTATATCGGGGGACTAATGGATGGGTTCCCTTTAGATCTCACATTGCATCATGTCCCACAATTGCAGAACACTCGTACCGACACATTGGCTAATGCATCCAAATTCTTGGCCGACCATGATCAAGAGGAAGTGATCTTCCACATCACACCCCGATAATGGTCTCATAAATCATTGTCTATGATATGGAAGAAATAAATTAGGTCAACCCCACCTCAGAGTGTAATGAACTAATATCCACCCCTGGATGGATGGATCCCATAATTGTTTATCTCCAAAATGGGATCCTCCCTATAGACTGAGTTAGAAGGGAAAAAATATGGCATCGTGCAGGAAACTTCACCCTATTGGATGGTCCAGATGATAAAAAATCCCTATACAAGTGTGGCTTGAATGGAATCCTCAACAAATTCATAACAGAAAGAGAGATTCTCAATATCATGGAAGAATTCCACGTGGGATCCCACGGTTCTCATTAGTTTGGGACCAGGATCTCCCACCAAATCAGGAGGCTAAGTTTCAAATAGAAAATCATGATAAAGGACTGTGTGGAATTCACCAAGAAATAGAATGCATGCTATATTCTTGAAAACTTCATCATTCAACCTTCATAATTTCTATATAGAGATAAATATTCTTGGTTGTTTTCTATATGAGGAATGGATGTTGTGGGGCCATATCCCCCAACCACAGCTATGTAGTTCAATTACATCTGTATTTATACCAAATTATTTTCCAAATGGGATGAGGCAATACCCCTCAAGAATTTTAGGATGAATAGAATCATCAACATCGTAAAGTACCATACCATCACTAGGTTTGGGTCCCTCACACAATGCTGTCAAACAACAACATCAAATTTTGTTCTATAGAGTTAAAGAATCTTTACCAAGAGTAAAACATCGATTCTAATCACTCATCCCTCTATCATGATGTGGAAAATGGGAAAATAGATCCCTTTGATAAGAATATCAAATATACTCCATATGATGGTGAATAGGGACAAGAAGTTCAAGCCAGACAAGCTCCTCTATGCTTTATGGGCCTGCTGTACTACCATGTGTATTGCTACACAATAAAATATATATTCATTGGTGTATAAAACTGAGGCAATGTCTCCCATAGAATTATAGTTTCCTCACTTTTAATTTCCATTTGCAAACAACTCTCATATAATTAGAAATCTCCAAAGTAGCTGGGTGAGTTGGAGAATATTGATGAGAATAGGTTTCACACGTGTCACAATCTTAAAATCCATCAGAATTAGATCGCATGGGAATTTAATAAAAAGGTTCTCCTTCACTCATTCCTTCAAGGGGAACTGGTATTGGAACTTAAGAACCTAAAGATATCAGGAATTAAACCTCCAAATATGTAACTCAAGTGGGAAGGAACTTATATCATACATAAGTTCTATCACAATAGAGCTTACTCACTGGCCATAATGGATAGAGAGTGTCACACCCCCCACCAATGAGAAGTTTCTTAAGATATACTTTTCCAAGATTACATCAATAGTTTTTAATCATAGAATAAAAACTTTAAACTTCATCGAGTCTCTCATCCTGACCACATGACATTAAACTCTACAGAACAGGTACTGGTAGTGAGACTTTAAACTGTAATGCACCTCTCATCCTTACCACATGATGTTATATTGTACATAATAGGTCCTGGAATCAGGACTTTAAACCACATAACACACCTCACCCTTACCGCATGACATAAAACTACACAGATCCCCAAATTTATTTTCTCATATCAGATGACCCTCATCCTCTCCATAAGACATTAAACTACACGACTGATGTCCTCACCACATGACACTAAACTGCACAGTTTCCAATAATTGTGTGAGGCTTGATTCCTACCCTCATAAGAGTGAAACCCAAACCTCTATTCTTGGTCCCAGTCACAAAATCCATCTTCTTTCATATTGATTCACCATCATACTAATCAAATTACGTAAAACTACATGGATGATTTCCTCATTGCATGACACTAAACTGCACGAGTTTCTAAAAATAAATACAGCATGATTCTCATTCTAATGAGATATGTAGGTATTCCTGGATCTTATATCATGGCCCAACAACTTCATGATAAAAATTTACCTTGTCCTTTCTCCAATTTCCTCCATGCCATAAGAATACTTTTATATTCCTTATTTCTTACACCGATAATAGCTCACGTGAGCATAGGAATTTTGGTAAGGGATTACCTACATGATAAAGTCATATCAGCTCACAATAGGGTTATCATGGTTCTGAATACAAGAATTTAAAAGGAACACAATGAGTCTTCACCACATGATGTTAAACTGCACAGTTGATGTCCCTTTCATAACACAAAACTTCACATTCTATCCTCACCCGAGAGCACTAGTGCAGAAAACATTATTTATGTCACCATTTTTTACATCGGTTATATAACCGACATGATAATCTGTGAAATGTGGTTTTTTATGTCGGTTATTTTATAACCGACGTAAAAAATGCAGTGAGTAAATTTTTAACATCGGTTATTAAAATAACCGACGTTACAAATCGCGCGTGTTTGTTTTTTACGTCGGTTATAAAATAACCGACGTAAAAAACCAAAGCGTTGTATTTTTTACATCGGTTATTTGATAACCGACGTAAAAAACGAGATATCTACGAATTTTTTACGTCGGTTATAAAATAACCGACGTAAAAAAAAAGTGGCTTTGAGGCCTTTTTGACGTCAGTTATTTGATAACCGACGTAACAAAACAACCCGCAGAATTTTTTACGTTGGTTATAAAATAAACAACGTAAAAAAACTATGATTTATGATGTATTTTTTTACACCGATTATTCTATAACCGACGTAAAAAACCAACATTCATATTTTTTTACATCGGTTATAAAATAACCGACGTAAAAAAATCCGTATCTGATACATTTATAACGTCGGTTATTATAATAACCGACGTTATAAATGTAAAAAAAACAGTTTATAGCATCGGTTATTAAATAACTGATGTTATAAAACATTTAAAAAATTAACAAGCCCCATGGATTGTCATTTACACTTTTTCGATCGACAGTCCGGCGACTCGTCTCTCTCGCACGGTAACCTAATCGATTCGTCGATCTCGTTGCGTTAAACTCATTTTTCCATAATCGTTTATCATCTTTACTCTCCTCGGATCTATCATCTCAACTCGCAACACTCAGGTAAGCCTCCCACAACTTTATTTAGTTTGTTTTTTTTCGGATAGTATATATTTACATTTTGCGATTTTTTGTTTAAACTAGGTAAGATTCATCGATTTCGAACCCTCTTACCTCGTTTTTCCATCATCATATTATTTATCATCCCCATATCTATTAGATCGACTCTCAATATTCACGTAAGCCTCACCTACTTCTATTTAGTTTGTTTTTGTTTCGAAAATGCCCAACATTGATGGTAATTTTTGTTGTCATTGAAAACTAATGATCTCATTCACCTATATTACTTCATAAAATGGTTATTGATTAAATGTACGAATTGGGAAATGATATTTCATGTTTTTTTTTTCTTATGTTTATCCTATTTTATATGATAATCTATTAGACATATAATGTAATGGTTGTTGAACTCTATGGCCCTTCGATGCATCGCTATGTCTCATGATTCCAAATAAAATTGGGTTCTACTGAGGGATTACCCTAGTATTTTTTGAGGCCTTGGCCAAGGCCTTGACGATATGTTTAATATTTCTAGAATTATCCATTACCTCATTATGATATTAGTTATCGAGAAAAATTGTGATCATTTGACTAGTTGAATATCAATGGTTATTTTTCATTATCTTATGATCATTTAAGTAGCCATATTTAATAATATTTAATTCCATCTATTTCATGCTGAAGTATATATTAAATGCATGTGTTTTTAGTTGTTCACCATGCCTAGTTTTTATATGTAAACCATTGTTTGGGGGTTGTCTGGGGGGGTGGGGGCTGTCCAGAGGGTTGGGGGTGTCTAGGGGGGTGTCCAAGGGGGTGGGTGGGTGTGGGGGGCTGTCCAAGGGGGTGGAGGCCTGTCCAAAGGGTTTGGGGGGTTTTCCAGAAGGTGGGGGTTGTCCAGAGGGTTGGGGGTGTCCAGGGGGGTGTCCAAGGGGGTAGGGGTGGGGGTGGTGTCTAGGATGGTGGGGGTGCTGTCTGGAGGGGTGGGGGCTGTCTAGGGGGTGGGGGGCTGTCCAGAGGGTTGGGGGTGTCCAGGGGGGTAGGGGGTGGGGGTGGTGTCCAGGAGGGGTGGGGGCTGTCCAGGGGGTGGGGGATGTCTAGAGGGTTGGGGGTGTCTAGTGGGGTGTCCAAGGGAGTGGGTGGGTGTGGGGGGCTATCGAAGGGGGTGGGGGCCTATCCAGAGGGTTTTGGGGGTTGTCCGGGGGTGGGGGGCTGTCCAAAGGGTTGGGGTGCCCAAGGGGTGTCCAAGGGGGTGGGGTGGTGTCCAGGAGGGGTGGGGGTGATGTATAGAGGGGTGGGGGCTATCCAGGGGGTGGGGGATGTCCCGAGGGTTGGGGGTGTCCAGGGGGGTGTCCAAGGGGGTAGGGGTGGGGGTGGTTTCTGGAGGGGTGGGGGGCTTTCTAGGGGGTGGGGGGCTGTCCAGAGGGTTGGGGGTGTCCAGGGGGTGTCTAGGGGGTAGGGGTGGGGGTGGTGTCCAGGAGGGGTGGGGGCTGTCCAGGGGGTGGGGGATGTCTAGAGGGTTGGGGGTGTCTAGGGGGTGTCCAATGGAGTGGGTGGGTGTGGGGGGCTATCCAAGGGGGTGGGGGCTGTCCAGAGGGTTTTGGGGGTTGTCCGGGGGTGGGGGGCTGTCCAGAGGGTTGGGGGTGTCCAAGGGGTGTCCAAGGGGGTGGGGGTGGTGTCCAGGAGGGGTGGGGGTGATGTCTATAAGTGTGGGGGCTGTCCAGGGGGTGGGGGGGCTGTCCCGAGGGTTGGGGGTGTCCAGGGGGTGTCCAAGGGGGTGGGTGGATGTGGGGGTTGTCTAAGGGGTGAGGGCCTATCTAGAAGGTTTGGGGGGTTGTCCGGAGGGTGGGGGGTTGTCCAGAGGGTTGGGGGTGTCCAGGGGGGGTGTCCAATGGGGTAGGGGGTGGGGGTGGTGTCCAAGAGGGTTGGGGGTGCTGTCTAGAGGGGTGGGGGCTATCCAGGGGGTGGGTGGCTGTCTAGAGGGTTGGGGGTGTCTGAGGGGGTGTCCAAGGGGGTAGGGGTGGGGGTGGTGTCCAGGATGGGTGGGGGTGCTGTCTAGAGGGGTGGGGTGCTGTCTGTAGGCCCCATGGGTTTCTTTGATTCAATGGAATTTAAAACTGTTATATCTAACTATATTTTGTTTTGAAAAAAATATTCAAGCATATTTTTTTAAATATGCATAGATTTTTTTTATATTTCAAAATTGTTTTACATTCAAATTATGATTTTTTTCATATAAACATATATTTGTCTTATCTTAAAAATATATATATTTTTTATATTTGTTATAGGTAATAATGAGTCGAAGTTGGATTATGGCACATCGAATGAGAAATGAATATGAGGAAGGTGTTGATGCCTTTTTGGAATTTTCTAAACAAAATGTTCCAAGTAGTGACATTTTTTTCTGTCCATGCCTGAAATGTTTGAATATGAAGAAGTTGAAAAGTAGAGAGATAAAAGATCATCTGATTTTTCATAGTTTTAATCCGAGTTACAACCCTTGTATTTGGCATGGTGAAACTGGACGGAATGTCACTGATGATGATGATTTGCAAGATGGTAACTCCGATGGAATTGAAGAAATGATTCACGATATTGTAGCAGAAAAAATTGAGATAGAACCGACAGTTGCGCATCTATATGGTGATGCTGAAAAAACATTATATCCTGGTTGTACAGATTTTATAGTTTTTTTTTGCGGTGTTAAGATTGATTAACTTGAAGGCGAAACATGGATGGAGTGACAGAAGTTTTACAGAGCTGCTACAATTGATTAAAGACATTCTTCCAAAAGATAATGATCTTCCAGATTCACATTATAAGGCCGAGAAAATATTATTCCCAATGGGATTGGGATACAAGAAAATACATGCATGTCCGAATGACTGCATTATATATAGGAAGGAATATGAATTTCTATCAGAGTTTCCTAAATGTGGGACATCACAGTATAAGGTGAAAGAAAAATCACAGGCTGATGTAGAGATTACAAATCTCCCTTCAAAGGTATTTTGGTATCTTCCTATAATTTATCGTTTCAAACGTTTATTTTCTAATTCACATGATGAAAAAAGGTTAAGATGGCATGCTGATGAGAGGGTATGTGATGGAAAAATACTTCATCCAGATGATTTTCCATAATGGAAGAAAATTGATGCGCAATATTCTACATTTGAAAATGAAATTAGAAATCTCAGACTAGGGTTGTGCACAGATGGAATGAATCCATACCGAACCCTCAGTAGCACACATAGTTCATGGCCTGTTTTATTGGTAATTTACAACCTCTCTCCTGAATTTTGTATAAAGTGAAAATATGTCATGTTGAGTATAATGATCTTTGGTCCAAAGCAACTCGTCAATGATATTGATGTTTACTTGTCACCGTTGATTGATGATTTGAAACTGTTATGGGTTGATGGTATTAGGGTGTATGATTCATATAAAATGGAATATTTTCAACTGCATGCAGTGCTTCTGTTCACTATAAATGACTTCCCAGTATATGGAAATTTATATGGATACAGTGTTAAAGGGCATAAAGCATGTCCAATTTGCAAACAACAGACATCATATTGTCAATTGCATCATGGGAGGAAAATAGTGTACATGGGTCATCGAAAGTTTTTGCCTATGGATCACCCTTATAGAATACTAAAAAAGGCATTTAATGGCTCACAAGAATTTGATACTGTTCCAAAACCTTTATCCCCTGATCTGTGTTTTGAGAGGGTGAAAAACCTTGATGTGACATTGAGAAAGACACAGAAATCTGGTAATGATAGACATATTTGGAAGAAAAGGTCAATATTTTTTGAGCTACCATATTGGAGGTATCATGAATTTAAACATAATATTGATGTCATGCACGTGGAGAAGAATATCTGTGATTTTTTTATTGGAACATTGTTAGATATTAAAGGAAAGACAAAAGATGGTTTGAATGCAAGATTATACTTACTATCAATGGGAATACATTTGGAGTTAGCTCCCACTCCTAAAGGAAGATGAACATTTCTTCCCCCGGCTTGTCATACATTATCGAAGAGGGAGAAAATTATCTTTTTTCAGTGTCTTCATGATATCAAAGTTCCACAAGGTTATTCTTCAAATGTAAAAAATTTTGTCGCATTGAAGGACTTGAAGTTTATAGGTATAAAATCACATGATTTTCACGTCATGATGCAACAAATTCTACTAGTTTCATTGCGTGGAATATTTCCCATCCATTTCAGAAAGAATATAATGAAGTTGTGTTATTTCTTCAATTCAATTTGTAACAAGGGAATTTATGTGAATGCTTTGAAAAATTTGGAAAAGGATGCAATTTTTATACTTTGTCAATTGGAAATGTATTTTCCTCCAACTTTTTTTTATATAATAGTGCATTTAATGATTCATCTGGTTCGAGAAATAAAGCTTTGTGGACCTGTATATCTTCATTGGATGTATCCTTTTGAAAGGTATATGAAAATATTAAAGGGGTATGTTAAAAATCCATATCGACCTGAAGCCTCCATTATTGAGAAGTATATTTCTGAGGAGGTAGCAGAGTTTTGTACGAGCTACTTGGTTGTGGCGCAACACATAGTTTTGCCTCCATATCACCATGAATGAGTTAATAATGAGGGAAAGGGGATTTGTGGCTTGAAAGTCAAATCATTGTCAGCTGAACAGATGAAGAAGTTAGAATCATACATCTTGAATAACATAGCTGATTCTCAACTGTATATCACATTGCATATTAATGAGTTGAAACAATGTCATCCAAAGAAGAATGAAATGTGGATTTTGAATGAGAACAACAAAACTTTTTTGACATGGTTTAAAAAGACCTTACATCGTAGATCAGATGTATCAGATACATTAAAATGAATATTGGGTGGTCCATGTTTAAATGTGATAACATGGTCCGGTTATGACATTAGTGGATATACATTTCATACGAAAGCTCAGGAAAATAGAAGTGCAGTTCAAAATAGTGGTGTATTAGTGTTTGCAGAAGCAACACATTTTTCAAGTGCTAAGGACAAAAACCCAATTTCTGCATCAAGTGCATATTATGGAGTGATTGAAGACATATGGGAGGTTGATTACTTTAAAATTAAAGTTCCTATTTTTAACTGTAAATGGTTTATCGGTAACAAAAGTGTTAGACACGATGAATTTGGAATGACACTTTTTAATCTGAATAGATTGGAAGACACAGTTGATTCTTTTATAATGGAAACACATGAAAAACAAATTTTCTATGTAGTAGATCAATCAGATATGCAGTGGGTTGTTGTTTTACAAGGGAAAAAACAATATGTTGGTGAGGATGAACTTGATGAAGATGCTGATTTATGTGAGATCCCTACTTCTATGGAAATATTAACATAACATAATGATGAGCATGTTGAAGACATGGTTTGTTCCATAAAGAACGATCACGATGAAGGAATTTGGGAAAACAATCCATTTGTACATTCCTAAAATTACAGGTAACATATGTTTATTTCTTGTTAAAATTTATTTTTCATTAAATGTTAGATATTGTAAGTTTTTTATTTATTAAAACATGTATTAAAACAAAATAAGTATAGGTTTTTGTTTGTTTTAAGTTTTTTTAGTTTACTTTATCATGTTTACCATTACATGAATTATATATCTGTTATTTTTGTTCAGTGACGATTACTTCACCATGTTTACCAGTTTTACCATGTTTACCATGTTTAACATGTTTACCATGTTTACCATCTTTACCATCTTTACCATCTTTACCATTGTTTAACATGCTTACCATATTACCATTGTTTACTATTATGTAACTTAGTACACTTTTCTATTTTCTGATTACATTAGTATTAAAATATTTGAATTTTTATATTTGTGAACTAATGTTTGTTTTTTTTATTTGAAGGATAATGACAGATCATTCAGTTGATCAACCACATGATTCTGAAGATGAGCATATTGGTCATATCTCTGGGGAGGAACATTCACATGCTCCTATTACGACAAAGAGTTCAAAGGTTGGTAAACGTGGGTGCACATGTTTACCAAAATTATCACTTTCCCGTACGTAGGATCATAGGATACTCATTGAGTTTGATTATGATGATATTCCTAGAGGTCCAAATACAAAAGATTTTAAGAGTTTTGTAGAAACTCAGGCTAAGAGCAAAGTAAGCATTCTGTATGATGACTGGAGATGTGTGGATAAAGCGATAATCTCTCAGTTGTGGGAGAAGATTTTGGTAAGATCTTTTTCTATTTTTTGACTATTCTTTAAATGTTTCTAGTATATATAATATGTTTAACCTCTTCTTTATCAGATGACATTTGTTATTCCTGACACTAGAGGAGTCAGGAAGAAATGCTTATCGTTGGATGCCTGGAGATGGAGGGATTTCGAATCAACCCTCTCATCTAATTTCATTTATGGTCATAGGAGTCATGCCAATTCATGTCGTATATATCCTTTTATAGATGAAGACACATGGAGATAGTTTTTTGAAAGTAGAAAAAAAAGAATCATTTTTTGTAAGGGCAATGTAAACTTTTATAATCTTTCTTATATAAATAATTTTATTAATGTTTTGTTAATTATTTCTTATTCTTAATTTACAACAAACAAGGAAATCTCATCAAGAGATCCAATCTAAAAATGTATACCCTCATAGTTTATCTCGGGGAGGGTATGCATTTTTGGAAGAACAAATGATGGCGGAAAGATTTCAACAACTAAGAGCTGAGTCTTCAAGCTCTGGAGAGGTGACCCCTTCATCCCCTCCATCTAGACATGAAAAATGGAAAAGATCTCATAAGGGCAAAAAAGGGAAATATCTTTCAGAATAATCAAGAATCGTAGCTAAGAGGATTGTAAGATATATATTTTATTTATTTAAGTTAACTATTTTCTTCATATAATTTTAATCATTACAAAAATGTTCAATTAATTAATACAGGACTCTCTTGAGGAGCAGAGTTCACAGGGGACATTTACAGCTACTGGGAGGCAAGATATTTTATCTATAGAATTGGGAAATCCCGAAACATCTTGGTCGTGTAAGAGGATATCTGGAAGGTGTATCAGTAAGAAAAGTTTTTCCACATTCTTCAACTTCTAACGTTGAGGGGGTTTATAAAAAAATAAATCCTTGGAGGTTGAAGTTCATAATATTTATGAGACGATGGAGGACAAGATTAGAGCGTCGGTGCAGTCTATGTTTACAGACATGCAAAGACAATTTCAGACTGCAGCTCCCACTCCTCCACCTCCCCCTGCAGACCCCATTATTTATCCTCCACCTCCGCCAGTAGCTCCCACTCCCCCACCTCAGCCTGCAGACCCCATTTTTTATCCTACTCCTCCGCCGCATCTTCCTACTTATTGTGAGTTGTATGATGATGATCCTCAACATCATATAGTTGCATATGGGTTGGTATATTGTATAGGAGATATAGTTCATCATCAACAATTAGAGATAGAGAATCAGAGGGTCAATGTATAGGATATTATAGATAGATCAGCTCGGGTACCATTACCTACAGATGAGGTGGCGATAGTTGGACATAGTATTGTTCATTTTTTAATTTGTCCATCCAGACTTCTTCGACTCATTACCATATAGGTATGAATGTTATATCTTTTATTTTATTTTTTTATTAAAGTTGTTTTATCATTTGAAAACTAATATATTTTTCAATTTATTTTTACAGGAATACTTCAAAGGTAAAGAAATACTGTATAGACAACAACAAAGACAAATGGCTATGACATCAGATACAGATTCTAGTAGTCTTGATAGATTTTCAAGATATTCAAATTTTTTGGCGGGTCATTATGAGTTTCCAATGGAATCACATGTTTGTGGACGTGAAATAAGTGTGGGGATTATGAAAACTGATATCATGGAGCTTGTTACTGGAGATAAGTTGGACATCAACGTGGTGCAAGTTTTTTCCATGTAAGTCTTAACACCTTTTCCCTTCATTATATTTTTTAAAAATGTATACTTATTTCTGTTTTGTATTAGGTATCTTTATAAAATTTGTGAGAGGAATGAGCTTACAGATGTATATGGATTCATGGACCCACAATTGATTTCCCCTGAAGCATGTGCATTGGATGAGGAACAAAGAATGCTTTATATTGTTGAAAGACTTGAAAATAATATAGTCACACAATGTTGGATGATGCCTTTTTATGAGAGATATGAAACATATCTCTCTCAAAGAGTTAATTATCTTTTAACATAAAAAACCACTAACGTTAAATTTCCTTTTATCAATGATCATTGGATGTTAGGGGTTTTTTTTCAAGGGAGAAATCACTTTATTGGATATGCTCTGTCCATGATGATGTGCGGGAAAGTTTTAAAAATATATTGGAAAAGTATGTTTCAATTTCTCAATAGTTTTATATATTTTAATGAATTTTAAATTTACCCCATTCGTATTATTTTCTAACAGGGCATGGGCCTACTTTCGAAAAAACACAAATAAAAGGAGTGAAAAGATCAAATATGTAAATGCAAAGGTAAATATCCATTTATAATTTGTACTTTTTGATTTATTACATAAAAATAATATATTGAATTTACACTCATTCAAATAGAATTTTCATGAACAACAGGGCGTCATCGAATGCGGATATTATATGTTAAGATTTATGTATGAAATAATAACAACTGGGACAGTTGTGAATTTTGACCTGTTAAGATTTCCTCTTAAACTTTTCCATAATATTTCAATTTGATTTATTCATTATACACGTTAACTACTATCCTTTTCATTTGTAGATTTTTGATGACCCTCAACCCTATACTGCTGAAGACATCAAACACTTACAAGTGGATTGGACAAATTATTTTACAGGTTTGATTGAATTTTAGTTGTTTGTAATGTAAAATTTAATTTTTAATATTGTCATTTTAATTGTGTATTTGGTAGTCGTTTAGGTTGGATTTAGTTTTTTTTGAAGTTGACAGTGTAAGTTTTGAATGTTATATATGTGAATGTTTAATTTTGCTCTACTTCTTGTTTTGGTCTATTTATGATGGTTTTTCTAGTATGGATTCTAGTCTAGAGGGAGGGGTTCCAAGGGTGTGGGGGGTGTTCAGTGGGGTTGGGGTGTCCAGGGGTCTAGGAGGGCTGTCCGTTGGGGTGGGGGCAGTCCAGGGGGCTGGGAGGGCTGTCCAGGGGTGTGGAAGGGCTGTCCAGGGGGTGTGGGAGAGCTGTCCAGGGGTGTGGAAGTGTTGTCCAGGGGGTGGGGGTATAAATTAGGGTGGGGGGGTTGTCCAGGGGTGTTTGGGGTTGTCCAAGGGGTCAGGGGGGCAATCCAGGGGTGTGGTGGGGGCTCCAATGGGGTGGGGGAGGGCTGTCCAGGGTGTGGGGGTATACATGAGGGTGGGGGGGTTGTCCCGGGGTGTTTGGGGTTGTCCCGGGGGTTGGGGGCAGTCCAGGGGTGTGGTGGGGCTGTCAAGTGGGGTGAGGGGGTGAGGGGGTGCTGTTCAGGAGGGTGGTGGGTTGTCTCGTGGTGTTTGGGGATGTCTAGGTGGTCGGGGGGCAGTCCTGGGGTGTTTGGGGATGTCTCGGGGGTCGGGGGCAGTCCAGGGGTGTGGTGGGGGCTATCAAGTGGGGTGAGGGGGTGAGGGGGTGATGTTCAGGAGGGTGGGGGTTGTCCCGGGGTGTTTGGGGATGTCCAGGGGGTCGGGGGCAGTCCAGGAGTGTGGTGGGGGCTCCAATGGGGTGGGGGAGGGCTGTCCAGGATGTGGGGGGTATACATGAGGGTGGGGGGCTATCCTTGGGTGTTTGGGGCTGTCCCAGGGTGTTTGGGGTTGTCCAGGGGGTCGGGGTGCAGTCCAGGGGTGTGATGGGGGCTGTCAAGTGGGGTAAGTTTTATATGTTATCAATGTAAATGCTTAAATTTTCTTTAGTTCTTGTTTTGATCTCCTTCTGTTTTTGTGGTATGAATTCTTGATTTGGTTTCTGGTTGTTTCTGGGGGAGATCAGAGGACTTCATTCGATTTTAAAAAAAAATTGTCTTCCACGTCGGTTATTTTATAACCAACGTGATAAAGAAATCGGGAAGGGTTTATCACGTCGGTTTTTTTAATAACCGACGTGATAAAGACCTGTGGCATAGTTTATCACATCGGTTATTTCATAACCGACGTGATAACCCCCCCCCCCCCCCCGGACTGGTTTAGCACATCAGTTATTATATAACTGATGTGATAAACCATTTCCCAAGGGTTTATCACGTCGGTTATTTAATAACCGACGTGATAAACTACCCCTCACGTGTTTATAACATCGGTTATTATATAACCGACATGATAACCCCCCCTGGTTTATCATGGAGGTTATATAATAACTGACGTTATAACCCCCCCCCCCCCCCCGGTTTTTTCACATTGGTTATTAATTAACCAACGTGATAAACACCGTGATGTTATGTTTTTTACGTCAGTTTTTAAATAACCGACGTAAAAAACGTTATTTATAACGTCGTCCGTATTAACGTCAGCTAAAAACCGACGTAAAAAATGAAAAATAACCGACGTAAATAACGTTTTCTGCACTAGTGGAGGACCGCTACCCTTGGTGTTGGTCTCCCACCATACCTCTGTTCAAGAACTACTTGTGGCTTAATTCCAATCATCACAGGATATGTAGTGATTCCCATATATTAGGTATTGGGTCTAGCTATAATATTACCTTTTCATGTAAGGGAGCCTATGTTCTTTCTACATGATTTTAAAAGACATGGTGTCTCAGGAACTACGTTTGGCTTGATTCCTATCATCACAGGATATGTAGTGATGCATAGATCTCCAACCCTAGTCCCAGCTATAACAATTGGTAGGAACAATGCCCCCATCTTCAAATGGATCATACTTGTGTAGAGTGTTTCCCATTCAAGAACTATGTGTGTCTTGATTTTTGTCCTAAAAAAATACGTAATGATTCTCATATCTCTGACTCTTGGGACTAGCCATAATAAAACTAATATCCCCCCATCCCTATGTATAGGTTTGACATGCGTAGTGAAATTATATACAAGAACTATGTAAGGTTTGATTCCTAAAATCACATGGAACATAGAGACACCCATATCCCCAATATTGGGTTCAGTCACAATATATAAATGATAAAAATTCACCCTTAACTACATATGGGCCAGACCTGTGCAGTGAATTTCCAAACTGTGTGACATTAAACTATAAGGAAAATGTCCTGGTCACATGATTTTAAAACTACACGATGAATTTGTCCCCAATACATGACATAAAATGGTGAATACCATCACCCATTCTCATACCTTATCAAGGGACCACAAGTGACTGACCCTGGTCAACCAAAGTAGGGGGTGTTGTTATCATATTTTGAGACCCTCCACCCATATATCACACTTCATGTCTTTAGTACCTTGAGTCACCACAAACCTTTCACATCCCTTAGAATAAAAAATAGATCTCTCTATTTGACTAAGATATCGATGCATAAGGTCTTAGAGCTACCAGACATATACATATTGGCCCTATATAAAGAGATTTTTGTCCCTTGTGATTCGAACGTCACCAAGGTAGGAATTATCACCTAAGGGTGTTCTATTTCATCCCTGACATGATTTTCTCATATCTTTACTAAAGACCTGAGAACCCTGAGTCGTTTCTTACAAAATTTTCATCTCTCATCCAGAATTATGTTGGATTAATCTTAACCCTGGGTATTCTAATTTGGAACTTGTGCAACATTCCCCTCATATTAGGCCCATGTGCATCATGAATATAAACTACCTACACTTTGGTCAAATATATATGATCTTAAACTATATACTTTTATAGTACAAATTTCAAGAACTTAAACTACCAGAGAAAGAGACAGAAAACTTGTCAGGTTGAAAACCCATGAAGGGGGGCCTGAGAAAAAGTCAAGTATTTACTCACTAAACTCTTCATCTCCAAAGTTTAGGAAAAAATTAAGGCCAAAATAAATGAGGCATAAAGCTCATCTGGTCCAATTTGAAGCCCTATTAAAATACAATCCATGCTCACTGGACCCCTGATTCATAAAAAAATTAAACTAATGGTTTTTTACAACTCCTCTCCGCGAAAACATGTTCACTAGGCGGTGACACAACTTTGATGGTGCTCAAAAACTTCTTGAATATTACATTTTCCACAAATCACACTTCATGATTTCAGCACCTCGGATCACTGTAAATCTTCCACATCCCTTGGGAAAAGATACCCAGCTTCAGAGGACCCTTTGTTTGAATATGAATGTATGCTTATGGCTCCTACATATGCACCTATGGTCATCAACCAAATTCATTTCTTTGTAAAAAGGGAATTCTAATACTTGTGTGCCCTAACATCACTATGGAAGAACTTGGCACCTCAGAGTGTTCTAGTCTATTACTGGCATGATTTTCCCATATCATTCATATGACCTAAGAACTTTGGACCATGATTTATAATCCCCATAACCAGATTATTTAGGTAGAGTTGACATCATCAATGTTACATCACCATATTTTTTACCCTTTCTCAAAGTATGAATGAGACACTCCCTTCCCAAACCTTTTGATGGCCAAAACCCCATGATTCAAAACCATAGGGTGTAGGGCTCAAGATTCACATAAGAGATAAAATACCATAGGATGCTAGAACCCTTCCTGGATAGCCTTCACTCTATACCCAACTTCATCATCTGAATTATTGAGTCTTCATGAATTTTTCATAGACCATAGAAAAGGGTGGGGACACCTCTATTTGAAAATTATATCAATGCATAAGGGCTTTGACCTACCAGTCAGAGGCATCTCCTCCTTGTAATAAAGGAACCCCAATCCTTATGGGTCCTAGTAACACCATGGAGGAACTCAACACCTTAGGGTGTTTTGGTCTATCTTAGGATTATCTACCCCATCCCATATCCATCAAATCGAACTTTTGGGTTATGAATTACATCACTCAAGACACTGATTAGTGACACCCTAAAAGACTTAGGCATACATTTACTTCCCTTGTAACTAAGCCCATGTCCGTACAGGAATCACCCCTAAGGGGGGAATTTGTTGACGCCCACCAAATGAGAATTGGATAATATATAAGGGATGAAATACAAAAATCATGGATATTATTTTCTCCAAAAAAAAGTAATAAGAAGGTGGAAAAAATATGTGAATCAGGTGAACCTCCAAAGATTATGCAATCAAATGATCTTCAGATGGTCATGTGAACAGGATGTGCACAGTGCATGACCTGCTTCTAATATCTCAGAGCCCTTTGTACAATCATCTAGTTCTTGTGAAGGAATCCAAGATATTCACTAATCATTTAGTGGTGGTCAAGTGAACCCTTCCACATCACGTAGCTTCAATTGATAGATGCCTGACAAACCATCCATAAATCCTCGTAAAATAAGGGGAAAACATTCAAAATGTTGAAGCCTTTCACTGTCATAAATCTTCATGAGATGTGACCATGTGGTTAACAAGACACTGAGAAATACCTATAGATATGTCCACATTTTCATTCAAGATATCATTAGAATTTCACCCTCATCACACAAAGATATCCAGACATGTATGGGCGGTTATGTGCTCCCCCTCTAGTTCCAAAGACAAACAGAAGGATTGTATATGATAATTCTCATGTATCACCACATGACCCTTTATTGGTCATGTGATGGATCATCGAAAAGGAGAGTGATTATCTTAAACAACACTCATACAAG
This sequence comes from Viscum album, assembly GCA_963277665.1. NCBI lineage: Eukaryota > Viridiplantae > Streptophyta > Magnoliopsida > Santalales > Viscaceae > Viscum > Viscum album. The sequence goes on from OY728137.1 coordinate 349,810,724, forward strand.
TTCATGAGATTCCTAACCCTTATAAAATAAACAAGGAAATAAAAAGGAAAATAACAAGAGATTCTTACGAGGGGAAGATACACTGATTTTATGAGTATATAATTATATTAACCAAGAAATCACCATTAATAATGTGAATCCCCCTAAATAAGATATCATAACCCCAAAAGAATCCTTATAATGAATGCTTGATCTCATGAAGGCCCCCTGGCAAGCCACATTTTTCCCATGAAAGGTCCCAGGAAAAGCATCTCAGATCACACGAAGGCCTTTCAACATGCATCATGATATCATAAAGGCCCTTGGACATGTCAGACTATCCTTATAAAATCCCCTTGTAATTTCAAAATCATTAGGCAAGACCCCTTTTATTAGCCAAAGTCTAATATATGGGGTTTTGATTGGATGTTCTTATGGCCGTTTAAAATCATGTGATTCCCCACAAATGACCTATGGTAGGATCTCATGAAACATGTGACACCAAAGACCTCCACTGACTCCAGACCAAATCTGTGAGATATGTTCCATATAAGGTAGAATATAATCAAGGTAGAGAGGCCTATAAAACAATCTCTATCAACATAGAAAATGCATCCATGATCAACCATACATAGGAGACCATGATTGGACTTCTCAGAGTGACTGATCACACGATCGTGAAAGTCTTCTACTAAGTAAAATTGGAGGAATGAATCCAATCGTTGCACAACATTCATATGCATTTCACATGATCACTTGGGGCCACATGAATTAATTCTTTCATGTAATCTAAGTTATGTGAATAAATTCCTGCATATCCTATGAATCATGAAAACCCTAAATAAGCTAACAATAGACAAATCTAAGGCACATGTGAATTAAAAACTGTAATAAAGACTAAAATATGGGATAATTATGTAAAGAACATATATGATGATCCTAATTTTCTTTGCATGACTCATATGGATCATGTGACATCACTAGGACATGTTTTCAAAGTCATGTGATGTCCCTCCGACATACCATTTGGATTATGTGGTGTCCTATGAATACAACGATCATTTCACATGGCGCCCTCTGGGCATGCCAAATGAGTCTTGAGAAGCCCTCTGGGATCACCATACAGATCTTGAAATATACTTAGATAGGTTGTACCAAATTATGTGATGACACTAGTGTGTTTCATTTAGGTATCATGAATTCATCTAGAATTACCAGCTATATCACATTATGCCCTCTAAGCATGTCAGATATGTTTCACGATGACACCAGGGCATACCATCCATATCGTGTGACATCCCCTAGATATGCCATCTGGATCATGGGACATCCTCCAGGAATGTCAGTGAAGATTATGTGATGGCATCCAGGACAAGTCATCCTAGTCTTGTGATGTCCTTCAGATAATTCATCCTTGATCATGTGATAGTGTTCAGACATGCCATTCAGATTATGAGATGTCCCTCAGACAAGCCAACTAGAGCATGTGATTGTCTTTAGACTTTTCCATGATATAACCAGACATGTCTGGACATCTTCCAACATGTCAAGAAGATAATAAAGGAATGTTAGATAGACAATCAAGTAGGTTAGGAATACAATCGAGCCAGGTCAAGTAGGTTTCCCAAGATATAATATCCTTATCCAAACTCTATATTAGAGAAACCTCATCATGTAAGCCTTGATCAGTGGACTAATATGATATGTACCACATATTAGGGAAACCTCAGTATTTAAGCCCTGATTAATAGTATAATATGATATGTCCTGCATATTAGGGAAACCTTAGTGTGTAAGCCTCGATCAACAATTTAATATGATATAACCCAAATATAAGGGCAGCCCTAGCATGTAATCCATGATAAAGTGAACTATGAGAACTTTGATTCCTACTATAACCAAGATACAAAGGATTCCTTTCTAATGCTCAAGCTCAAATAGGCATCCACCCCGATGTAAGGCCCCCAATGTTTCTAACATTCCAACCATTTGGGACCCAATCTCTCCCATGGGAAGAACTTTATTCCTCATCCACCAGTGGATTGAGAGGGAAACCTTAGCGTGTAAGCCTCAGTCAACCGAGCTATGAGAAATATGATTCCTTCCATACCTAGGATATATAGGATTCCTTCTTAAGGCCTGATATCCATATTATACATCTAAAGGGTTGTCTTAGTACCTAAGTCCCACATCTATATGCAGTGATATTGATTACTTCCTATCCCTAGTTTCTCACATTGATCATGGATCACATGGGATCAGGGAAATGTAATGATCATATCATTCACATCATGAATATCCACTAGTATGGGCAACCACAGTGTTTAATCCCCAATCAATGGCATGATATGATCACCACCATACAAGGTAATCCACCTTGGGGTTATTCCTAAGGGCATGATCAAACTATGACGACTCTAATTCCTTAAATAATCAGGATACATAGGATGCCTCCTCAAGGCTCAAGATCAATACCCGGTTCCTAAGATCCCTCATATATGTCATTTCCACATGACTTTAAACTACAAAATTTTGAAAAAGTACATGGGTTTTTATTCCTATTATTAACATGATATATAGGACACCTTATAGTGGTTCAATCCCATCCATGAAAAATTAATCGCCTCTTGGATGACAAAAAAAACCAGGGTTCCTAGTTCTATGAATTAAACATATAAGTAGCTACCCATTAATGGGAAATGGTTGAATAACCTTAGATACATAAATATGGACTCACTAAAAGATTCCCCTTCACATATAAAATGATTTAACCTATGATCATTTTGTTAGGGTAGCCAGCCTCACATTGGGATTATGAAGGGATTCATAAACATATCATAAATCTATAAGAGAGCCCTGGAGTAGGAAAAAATTTGCCCCAAAAAGGGTGTGACTAGTCTGACCTCCAATCCTCTTGACCAATGTGAGTTCCTAAGTTCTGGTGGGTCCGAAACCCCAACATACCACCTATTTTTGGAAAGTAGGTTTGTACCTAGTTATGGATTTGGGAACCATTGGGAGTTTCTTTTAAGAATAATAATGGTAAACCTGATGTAAATGATTGTTCAATACATTGAAGCCCCCACAATCAACCATTGGGCCAAACCGAATGTGCATCAATTTTATATTTTATAATGACACACAAAAATGGAGAACCTCACACAAACTCATTTACCAACAGAATCTCTTTCATAAGATAAAAAGGATAGACTACCCAATTTTCATCAGACTATTTTGTTTCTATCATGAGGGTGCTCAGTTGTGTCTTTTCCAATTAAATAAAAGGGTAAAAATGATGAGGCGTGTAATGAATTAGTTGAATATGTTCAATTTTATGAATACAATCTAGTGGCAAATGAACAATTTCAACAAATTTTTAACGATTTTTTACACTCGATATCTAAAAAAAGGGAAGAATAAAATTGTTGACTCTGATGGATTTATCACTCCACACCCGATAAAGACTCAAAATCATATTGATTACTATAAATTAAAAGGAACCATTATCATAAGTTCCTTATGAATTCTCCTGGAGAAAACATGTATACCTTCCCAATCTGAAGGGGAGATGAAGGAATAAATCAATACGCCCAACCCCAAGAAAGAACCTAACACCATCATCACACCTATTATGAATGAGTCAGAACCATTTACTAATTCCAACAGTGATGAAGATGAAGCAGTTGATCCCAATATGAATAATTCCCATACAATCAGGGATGGATTGGGGGAGGATTTATATTGTTAGGTTGGTGAGTAAGGCATAATTGTGTACAATAAATATGCTAGTAGAGAAATCATTGTGGGTGAATATATTCAAATCAGAGAACATATGTTCTCTAGGATGTAAGAGGAGTATGAATACAACCCTAAATTTAGTTTTAGGGGCATTCCATGAAAATGAATTTCTATAAGCCTAATTTATTTTGATTTTTATGTAAATGCATAAAATGTTGGCATGGTGTTTTAATTTTTAGATTTCTCACTCGAATTAGTTGGATTATTTCATTTAATGTTTTAGGATGGCTACATAAGTGTTGTTATATTCTAGAACAGTTATGAATTAATCCGATTTGTGTATATTTTAAATATATAAGGTTAACTTGGACACTTATGGAAGGAAATATTTTTAAATAAGGGTTATTAGAACCTATCTCAAAAGTGATGGAATCATGCATAAAGGTAATTTAAATTCATGTTGCTTCAGAATGGTTGAATATTGTGTACCTAAGGGTAGCATGCAAGTTGAAACCTATGTATGGGTAAGGTATTGAGAAACAATTGTGTGTGAAAGGGTATTCTGACCTGGTTGAATATTGTGTACCTAAGGGTATCATGCAAGTTGAAACCTATGTATGGGTAAGGTATTGAGAAACAATTGTGTGTGAAAGGGTATTCTGACCATATATGCTACCTACATAAAGGTATAGAAAATATGGTAAAGGGAACAAAGGTTGTTTTTACTTGTTGGGTCTATGCAGAAGGGTCATTGGACAATGCATAGGGGTAATGGAACCATGCATAAAGGACGTTTTAATAGCATGATGGCACTGAACGGTTGATCCCAAGATGCATAAGGGTAACAAGAACAAGGAGGAAATATATAGGTAGAATTTTATGCATATTTTGAGTGCATAAGGGTTGATGGACCACATATGGATCCCACATAAAGGTACTCACAAGGTGAAATGAAATTTTTATAAAGGTAACTCTAAAACCAAGAACCCTATAAGTGTAAGGGTAGAAGGTATGGTGAGGATTTAGTTATCTATTGGATGAATACATGGTATTTCCTTCTGCTGCCACATTTTCTATCTTTGTTGCACTATATTTTTTCCCTTTCATGTGTAATATTTAAATTCTTAGTTGTCATAAGCACATTTCACCTTGTTCTTTCACTTTGTAACTTTATTTAATAAATCTTGGGGGTATGGGTTGGGTCACCAACTCATGCTCAAGTCTTTTCATTCAATATTTATGTAATTTAATCATTTTTAGTAACCCTATAGTCCTCTAAAATCTTTGGTCAACACTACCAAAGAATCTAAGTTCTTCTGAGTTTATATATCACATATTCTATTTTCCATTGAATATTTATTAAAATATCAATTTTTTCTAATAAAAAAATCATGGCTCAAAAAATATCTGGGAAGTTGAATTGTTTGATTCTACAATAATTTTTTCTTCCTTCTCATCATTAAAATAAACCATTTATACTTCATGATCCATTAATACAACTTTATCAATATCTATTAATGCCTCTAAAGTCTATATGAGCCTCTATATGAGTGCATCTCTATATAACATGGTATTGAAAAACATATCTTAAAGGCATTCTTTATTCTAATAGTTAATTGCCTCCATATTTCCAACAATATATACAACTATTCTTCTACCATGATCCATTTCTTTGAATTCCTAATATTTTAAACAAATCAGTCCTTATATTCCTTATACATTATAACAAACCTTTAGTAACGGTTCAAGAAATAATTTTCATTATTAATAACCATCCAATTTTTTATAAAATATTTTCCAATTGTTAGTAAAAAATAAAAAATAGATATAAACTATTTAATAGTATGTTTGGGTTATGAATTTTTTCTAGAATGATTACAAATATTTGGAAGATATGTGTTTAAATAATTACCTAATAAATTTTAATGGATATTAAATGAATATGAATGTATTTTTCAAAGACCATAGGAAGCATACAAAAATATTGTGAAGTTGTCTCTTTAAAAACAATTTATGGTTGAAATAAATTATATGTTTTAAATTATTTTTGGTTATATATGTAGATTCTACAATTTTATTCAATTATTTATATTATCCCTTTTTCATAATATAACATTATAATGAAATAGACAATTAATGGTTAGTTCAGAGGGATGGTAGGAAGAATAAACAATTGTTCAGGTCGTTGAATTATTATATATTAGTCAAGATATGAAAATGGGTCTAGTAACCCAATTATAAATTATTTTTTAATTTATGTATCAATGTATAATCATAGTATTTGACCATATAATTCCCTAACATTTAGTTCTTATTGATTGATCTATATTGTAAATGACTTGTCAAGGGGTAATGTAATTATAGGAATTCATCAAATATGGAGTGGGATATTTGAAAGAGATTTATATGAAATTTTACAATGATTTTTTATTAAATATTTTTAATCAATATGGAGTTAAAGAGAACAATATGATATTAAGAAAATTTGATCAACATTAACATGGTATTGTATGTCCAGGGATATTTTTTATGAATTATAAAGGATAAATATTTATAATATTATATCTTTATTAGAATGTGGTATTCCATGGAATTTTATTGATGTCTAACTAGGATTAAAATATTTAATCAGACTGTTTATATTTCTTAGTATATGGATATCTTAGTTTAATTATGATATATTAAATATTTTTTTATGAGAGTATCAATGAGTGTGAAAATGAATCATAGCATTCTTTTAGTTAGCCTATAATGGGAAATAATCATATATCTCATGATATGAAGTTATTTATTATTTCCCCAAGGTTTGTCAAACTATGAACCACTATTTAAAAATATTATTTGAATTTGTTGAATGTTATTTTTTAATGAGTGTGGTAATATGAAACATTTTGTTTATATTTGTGTTGTAATCAAATCATTATGATTTTATTAGGTAAATTTATGACCAAATCTTTGATAAAAAAGATAGATCAAAGGGAGGTTAAATAAAAAGTGAGAGTTATTATATTTTACTAAATACATTAATTATGTTACAAAAAGTTCATTTCCACTATTTGAGATTGGTATAGAGTGTATATATATGTTTAAGAGGGTAGGATAAATGAAAAAATATTCAATTATAGAGAGAATAAAGTGGTATGGTTTATAGAAAAAAAAATTCATTTTACTTCAAATATATTGTAGAATCCCATGCATTATTCAAGGAATGTTATTATTTATGGATCTCTACATTATAGATAGGTCTTTTCAATAATTTTTTTGTGAGATGAGTAATGATGAATAATGGAAATGTAGGGTAAAGAAATGGATGAATGAAAAATTTATTTCTAAATGTATTACTTCATGGTTGAAAAAAATTAATTGAGCCCTGGATATTATGTAATATATGGAGATTTTAATTTAAAATATATAAAAATATATCTTGATATCGACATACGTTTTACAAAGTGATTTTTAGGTCTCATTAACTTAGAGGAAAAGGTATTTAGCGGGAATTTTATACCTTTAGTGTGAAATCTGTTGTAACATGGGCATTGGTAAAAGGACACATTAGAGAATGCGAAAAATAAATATGGTAGGGGTTTTATGAAGACTTGGTCAATGAATCTATATTGTGACTGTTCAAAGATATAAACACAAATGAGGGTGAGTTTATAAATTTAGCTAATTTTATGACTAGTATTTCTTAATTATTTATCATTTACATAATTGATATAATTATCTATTTTTTATTAAACCTAAATTAGTGGTCCTTGGAATTTTATTAATCTAATTATGATGTTATTTTTTCATGGAATAAGGATTTATTTATTTTTCATGTTTCAAATTAGTGAAAGGCTTGAACTGCGATGTTATACTGATCAAAAAATATGTTATGGGGGTTAGAAAACTTTTAATTAACTATGGATAATTTATTAGAGATAATGGACTATATATACAGTTTATTATTAAACTATTTCATAAATTCTTATGATATATTATGTTTATTATGGTTTTCAATACCTAAATTTGTTTTTAAATATGGATTGAAGTATTCTATTTGAGATTCAATTTCCACTTGCATCAGCACACATTTCTATTCTTCTGATTTTCTATTCTTCACATGTGAGATAACATGGTCCATTTTTTTGGAAATATTAGTCCAAACCCATTCTAGAATATTTGGAATGAAGTTTATTACTAACACATATTTTAGTAGGGTATAGTTTATATAATTATTATAATTAATCAATGACATGAAATATAGTTTTAGAAATGGGATTGGTATGTATCCACTTATCATTTTTTTAATTTTACTCCATTATTTGAGTTGATGGTTTAGATTTCATTTAATCTATTATTTATATTTAATCTAATCAATATGTGATATTTATTTATTTTATAAAAAAATTATTGACTTTTGGTATTAATGATCAATTTGATATAAATTCTTAGAAGGATGATTAAACTATTACAATTATATGATATTATTTATCCATAACAAATAATATCTATATAATTTACTTTAAAATTAATTTTATGGTAATGATAACATGTTATTATGACATGTTGATGTAAGAGTTTAATCTATATCATCGTAGTTTCTTATGTTTACTTGATAAGTATTATTATATCAATTTTTTAATTCCAGACATATTATTATTTGAGTTGTCGCTTCAAATTTTATTTAATTGATTATGTGTTTTAAATTTAACTATTGTAGGAATTTTTATTAATTTTTTCTTAATAAAAATATTAATTCTTTGTGCATAAACTCAATTTTATAGGACTTTTTGGAAAGAGAATTAAATTATTCTAATAGGAAGATACTGACAATCCAAAACAAACACACACACACACTCAATATGATATGTTTTAAAATTAGTTTTATACAAGTGGTTATAAAGGATTGTGAAATGATTATAAGATTCCTTGTAAGTGGAATAAAATTAACCCTTTTGGTTAGAATAAGAAAGGTGTTTCTTGATTATCTAATGATTGACCATAGGAATAGTGTTTAAAGGATTTTGATACAATAAAATTGAATTTGACTATGGACCATAAAAGTGAAGGGTCCGATCGCACCGGCCCTAACAAATTTATTAAGGAAAAATAAAGGACAAAGACAAACATTGCAAGGGGGTTTACAGAGATGAGAGTGAACCTCACCACTCATGTCTGCATCCACGAATGATGCACAGTAGTGAGGAATCCGAAAGGACCACATAGAACTAGATTCCATGGTTTCTCTCTTTGATAACACATCCTCAACCTGATTCGTCTCCCTATAAGCATGCGAAATCACAACATGAAGATCATTGTCCAGATCCAGGAATCAAATCAAATTTGGAAGGATTCGCCATGGGACATTCCGGGTCCTTGACATGAAAGCATTGACGGAAATTTGAGGGTATGATTCAATCCAAATCAAATTCCAAACATGATGAACAACATATTTAATGGCATATATGATTGGCCCAAAGCTCTACTTTATATGCAATGCCCAATCCAATAAAGTGATGAAAACAACTTTTTACAAAACCACGATAAGTGCGAAAGAATCCTCCGCACCCCGAGGGTCCCAGCGATCCAAGGGCTGCTCCATAAACATTTTCTTTGATCCATGGAAAGATAGGATGAATCCATCTAATACTCTTTAGCATGAGTGGCCTTCTAATCCAGCCTGAAATTCCCAGCATCTGAAGGGTTTGAAGGTCCTGCAGGCTGTTATACATTTCACCACACTGCAATAATGAAGCATTGAAAACATCCCGATGTATAGCCATTTCACCTACATGAAATGAGGGAGAAATATTGTCAAATAGAAGACAGTTGCAGGAGGCCCAGATGGAGTTGAAGAACACTGCAACAACAACCAGTAAAAGATTCTGAATTTGTGTGCTTCTCCCAGCTGAACAGATGTGAAGCAGCATTTCATCAAGTTCAGTAAACACACAAAGATTGATGTCAAATAGATCATCAATATAATTCCAGAATTTATGTGCAAAAGAGCAACTGAAAAATAGATGCTGAACATTCTCAACATTTTTCAGGCAGAGATGACATGCTGAAACAATGCATTGATCAACTCTACTAAGTTTTTCATGCATTGGAAGGCAATTATTCCAAATCCTCCACAGAAGAAGGAACCTCAAAAGTTGAATGAAAGTTGTCTTGAAATTCAGCAACCAAGATGGTGTGTGGATGGAGCCCTCACACTGCAAAAGATAGAAGTCTTTGGCATTGAAAATTCCATTTCTACACGGTTTCCAGATCAAAGTGTCATTATCCATAAAGGGATAACTTTGAATTTCCAGGACAACTTGTGGATTCTGAACATCCACAAGATTGTCAGTGCATTGTAAAAGATCAGAAACAGTCATCCCAAGAAGGTTGGGATGCACATTTCCCAGATTTAGAGTGCTGTCTGGCCAGGGAGTATCCCAACAATTGAGGTCAGACTGGTAGCTTACCAGCCATTTGGAATTATCATCAACTTAGTAAAAGAATGCCTGATTTAGGACCAAACATATGAGTTAAGATAATGGGAATACCCATGCTGTAGCCTCTTCTTGAACCTACAGACTAAAAAGTTCATAGAAGGATCAACGGACAATAATAAATTCTAGGTAAATTCGCTAATAAGACCATCACTAAAAATCTTGAGATCCTTGATGTAGAATGAGAAAATAGGATGACCCGAACCCCCAAGGTGTGCTCTCTAAAAGAGCCATTGAGGTGCTTTTATAACAAATAATAAAGACCACACCGGACCTCAAGTCCGATGTGGGATACAGACTCCAACACTCCCCCTCAAGCTAGGTGTACCTAGCTTGGACACAAAAAGAAAAAACAAAGCAACAGACTGCAAACACTCCTCCTCAAGCTGGACATACCCAGCTTGATGACAAAACAAGACGAAATAAAATATAAAGCTTCAAAGGCTGCTGCTCCCCTCACGATCGCAGCTTCCCCTCAGAATGATGGATGGATGATGTTGCGGGCGCAGCAGAAAACCACTCAGAGACCGGGTCGGTTGACGGAACGCCAGGAATGCCGCACTAGTGGGGCCGGTCGTTGAAACGCCGGAAAATCCAAACTAGCACCGGGAAAAACCGCACTTGCGGGGCCGGCGACGGGAGGCGGGGATTCCGCAGAATTGTTGCGGGGTCAGGCGGCGCCAAATGACCCGAATCCAAGGTGGTCGAGCTGCTGCGCCACGGTGGAGGAAGTGCGAAGGCATGTGCCGGCGGACAAGGAGGCGGCTGTCGGGAGTCGTCGGGAGATGCCGGCAAGGCGGGGATTCCACAGGAGGTCCCGGAGATCCGAAACTGGAAGCAGGACAGCCGCTAGGAGGAGGCCGGCATGGAGGGAGCAGCGGAAGAGACGGGAGCCGTTGGACGTCGCAGGGCGGAGCGAAGCCGCAAGAGGCGCACAGAGAGGGGAGGTCGTCCGGTAGGGGAGGAGAGGGCTAAGAGCCGCGGGACGCGAGCTGCGGGACGCGAGCCGCGGGAAGGAGCCGTCGCACAGAGACGGAGGGAGGGGCCGCATGGTTCCGTCGGGAAGGTTCTACCAGAAGAGATCCACCAGGTGGGAAGAACGTCGGACGAAGCCGTCGGGAGGGAGCCGAATGTCGCAGCAGGACGGCGCGAAGCCGACGAGAGATCCACCGGGAGAGGTCCTGCGGGCGGAGCCGAGGGAAGAAGCGGGCCGCCTGGCCGCCTGGAGATGCGGGGAGGGATCCGCCAAGAATGGGAGAGGGCGACGGGAGCGAACAGCGGGAGAGATCCGCGCAAGAGAGGGGCGCCGCTGGAGGAACGCGCAGGGAGGCGGGCCGCGGGGGTGCAGGCGCTGGCAGGGAGGAGAACCGCCGGATGGCTTGCCGACAGGGGGCGGAGGAGGCGGCGGGAGATACCGATGGCTTGATGGCCATGGAGGCCGCCACCCCCAACCGGGAGAAACCCTAGAGGCCGACGAGAATAAATAAAACGGGAGGGAGGGTTCGGGATTAGGTTCCCTCTGATACCATGTAGAATGAGAAAATAGGATGACCCGAACCCCCAAGGTGTGCTCTCTAAAGGAGCCCTTGAGGTGCTTTTATAACAAATAATAAAGACCACACCGGACCTCAAGTCCGATGTGGGATACAGACTCCAACACTTGATACCAAGGCTTTCCATCTCAATGGGTTTAATATCGTCCTTCCAAGCCACGGTAATCTGCTTCCATTCATAAACTGATCCTGTCCAAATAAAATTCTCAATCATGCATTGAAGATCATGGAGAAGACATCTTGTCCATCTATGAAGAGAAAAAGAGTACACACACTTAGATGTGATGACTGAATTAATGAGACAGACTCTTCCTACAAGTGACATAGCTTTCCCCTTCCATCTGTCCAGTTTACCAGTAATACCAGAAAAAAATACCTTCAAGATACTGCCTTCTCACTTCCCCCAAAACAATGGGACCCCAAGATAAGTAAAATTCATGTGTCCCTTCTTCACACCAAGAGTCATGATGACCCTATTTTGCTTACCCATAGAGGTCCCTTCACCAAAAACAATAAAAGATTTATTCCAGCTTATAGTTTGACCAGCCACAACTTCATAATGAAATAAAAAAAGCCTTAATTGAAGTATGTTTTTCCTTGAAGATTTCCCAAAAAGGAGAATTTCATCATCATATAAAAGGTAGGAAGGAATGAGACTATCCCTACCATCCTTAATCTGTTTATAAATCCCAAGTTGAGTAAGTTCAGTAATGCAACGACTCATGTAGTCTTCAGCGATGAAAAAAAAAGCCCAGAGAGGGGGTCACCTTTCCGCACACCTCTATAACACTGAAAGAAACCTCCGGGGGAGCCATTAATTAAAATAGATAGCCTTGAAAAAGTGAGAATACCACTGATCAATCCACAAAAATCATTGGAAAATCCATACCTTCTTAGAACAACAAATAGAAAGCTCCACTTTAGAGTGTCAAACGCTTTTGATATGTCAATTTTTAGAGCAAAGTTCCCATACATGGATCTCCTTTTCATCAGATTAATGCCTTCCAATGTAGTAAAAAGAAAGTTTTGAACTCTCCTTCCAGGTACAGAACTGAACTGGTGTGGGGAAATATGCTCCTTAATAATTCCACCCAATCTTTTAATCAGGATTTTGCTAATAACCTTCGGAATAGTGTTCCCAATCACCACTGGCCTGAAGTCCCTTATGTGAACAACATTATATTTCTTGGGAATCAAAGAAATAAAATTTGAGTTAGTCCCATAGGGAATATGAGCATGTGCAAAGAAATCCCTGACCACCTTTGTCATATCATCCTGAAGAATATCCCAATAAGACATGAAAATTTATTCGTGAAGCCACCCGGACCAGACACACTTTCTATGTTTAAAGAGAATATGGCCTCCTTGATTTCCTCCTTGTAGGAAGCCATTATGAGAGACTGATTTTGTTGAGCTTCAATACAAGGGGATATGTTGTCAATCATTGTATGGGTGTTATCAATACCATCATCAGAGTAGAGCTTGGTGAAGTAGTCAACCACCGCATTAAAGATTTCGCTTTTTGAGGTGTGAAGACACCTGTTAGAGTCTGTATCCCACATCGGACTTGTGGTCCGATGTGGAGTTTCTCATTCATTATAAATGAACGCCTCCGCCTCACTTTGAGGTAAGGAGGCGAGGGGGTTTCCTCATTTTAACATGGTATCAGAGGAATCTTCCCGACCCTCCCTCCCATCTTTTTTTATTTTGCTCTAGGGTTTACTCATTTTTTTTCCCGTCCGAGGGGGCGGCGGCCTCAAAGCCCCGTAGGGTTACCGCCGTCGCCCCTCCGCCTCTGCCCTGCGCGATTTCCCGGCGGCTCACCCCTCCCTCCCGAGGCCTCGGCCTGGCCTCTTCCCCGGCGGCTCGCCCTCGGCGCGACGCGGCTTCCCGGCTCGTCCCTCCCGCGACGCGGCTCCCGGCTCCTCCCGGCGCGACGCGGCTCCCCGGCTCCCGGCTCCTCCCGCTGCTCCTCTCCTGCGCGCGCATCCCGTCGCCGCGACTCCCGGCTGCTCCCGACGGCCTCCCGCTGCTCCCGGCGGTCTCCCGCTGCTCCCGACGCCCTCACCCGCGCGCCCCACCGGCGGCCTCCCCGCTGCGCGCGGCGCCTCTCCCTGGTTCTCCAGCCGCCGGCGACCCTCCTCTGCGCGGCTCCCTGGTTCTCCAGCCGCCGACGGCCCTCCCTCATCCAGCGGCCCCCCCTGCCCCGACGGCCTGCCCTACGCGGCTCCATGCGCGCGACTCCCCTCCTCTTGCTTCCGGCCTCTCCCTCTGCCAGCGCTTCCAGCAGCCGGCCTCCACGCCTCCTGCGGATGTTCCGGCGGACTCCCTGCGCCGGCAGCCTCCCTTCCCAGCGGCCTCCCTTCCTTGGCGGTCTGCTGCTGTCCGGCGGCTCCTTCCGCCCTCCCGCGCGCCTCTCTGCCCGGCGGCCTCCCTTCGACAGCCGGCCTCCATCCCTGCCGACTCCTCCAGCGGCCGGTTTCCAGCCCTGCCGGCCTCCCGTACCACCTCTGCTCATCTGCTCCCTCCATGCCGGCCTCCTTCAGTGGATTTCCCGACGCTTCGCCGACCGGCACCGCCATTGCGACTTCCTCAACACTTTGACGACCGGCCCTCCCGAGCGGATTCCTCGGCGCTTTGACGATCGGCCCCACATTACAGTTTTCCCGGCGCTCTGACGACCGGCCCGTAGTGTGGATTTTCCCGACGCTCTGACGACCGACCCGTCAGTGTGGATTTCCCGGCGCTCTGATGTCCGGCCCCGCACTTTTCCGGCGACGACCCATCCTTTTTCAGCGGCATCACATTACCATCTTGCGGGGGAGCAGCATCAACATCATTTTTCTTATTTCCGTTTCTTCTGTTTTCGTCATGTTTTGTAATCAAGCTGGGTATGTCCAGCTTGAAGGGGAGTGTTAGCGTCTGTTTTATTGTTTTCTTTTCATTATGTGTCCAAGCTAGGTACACCTAGCTTGAGGGGGAGTGTTAGAGTCTGTATCCCACATCGGACTTGTGGTCCGATGTGGAGTTTCTCATTCATTATAAATGAACGCCCCCGCCTCACTTTGAGGTAAGGAGGCGAGGGGGTTTCCTCATTTTAACAACACCCATTGAAATTTATGGACTTCAAAGCCGCCCTTGTCATCCTTTCTTTACGCAACCTATGAAAGAATTTGGAGTTCCTATCACCATCCTTCAACCACCTAACCTGCAGGTGATTTCAGTCCAGCCTTTCCTTAACATTTAGGAGATCATCCAGCCTTGAAAGGGATTGCATTTCTTCTCTCATGGGGCTGCTATAAAGCAGATTTCAGATTTGATAGCCTGCTAAATTTTCTTCAGTAGCCTTAATATCAATTTCTAGATTAGAAAAGGACTTCTTACTCCACTCTCTCAGGAGCCTCTTGAAATTCATTAACCTTCCAGAAAAAGCATGTAATGGGCTGCCATGTAATTTCACTCTCCAAGCCTCCACAATCACCTCCCTATACATCCAGGGGTCCCAATCCAAACATTGTTAAACCTAAAAGAAAGAGGATTAGATCTAATGATATGGGTGGAGATGTCAATCAAAATAGGATTATGATCAGAATGGTGCTTAGGGAGAGTGTTCCCAGATATGCCTGTAGCATTCTCCCCATCATCCATTTGAATAAAACATCTATCAAGATTGCTCAACTACCTTCCATTCAGAGTATACCTACTCCAGGTAAACTCAGCACTGGAAATTGGAACTTCTCCAAGATGAAAATGGTCAATGAAGGATGAGAAATCCATTGAAGCTACCCTATTAAAGTTCAGTCCTGTTTTTTCCTCAGGCCTTAGAACAGTGTTAAAGTCTCCCATTATCAGCCACTTATCTGAAACATTTCTAGATAAAGCCTCAAGATCGGCCCAAAGTTCCCTTCTTTTGATGTAAGATGAGGAAGCATAGACAAAAGAGATTTCAAATTTAAAAGATTGATGATCACATATAACTAAAACCCATTGTGACTTCATGGTAACCGTAAGAATCTGGACACTCTCATACTTAATAACACAAAGATGATCCATATTAATATCATGCTGATTTTGAGAGACAAAACCATATCCAAAAGAATCCCATTTGAAACCTCTACAATTTTCAAAGAGCATTTTTGGTTCCGCAATCCCAATTAACAAAGGTTTATTGGTCAAAATATTATGTCTAAGGTATTTGACCATTGGGGAATTCCCGAGACCTTGACAATTCCAAAAGAAAATATTCATTGTAAAATGGATTGGCTCCTTGTCAGGGGCCCCTCCTTTGTGAAATCTTTACAGCCTTTTCCTTTCTTATTTTTTCCTTTCTTCTGACCCGCACTGGAAACATATATTCTCATAGCAGTGGCTTCAACTTGCCAGCCAGTAGGTCAATCAATGGTAATATCCGCATCAATCCGTGCAATGGTTGCAGGTGGATCAGAGGACCGGAAGTCCTCAGCATCCTCAGACCATAAGGTACCACTCAGTGGCAGGAATTTGTTGCTAGATTGCAAGTGGGTAGGGTCACTGCTCACTTAAGATTTCCTTTGGGCAACTTAAGAGGGTACTGTCCTCTGAAAACCCCCTCAAAATCAAATGTAACCAAAACCTTCACATTTCTTTCCACACTCCCACCAACCTAAGAGGATAAAACAGGTGATCCAGCATTAGTATGATAAAAAACCTACACCCTATTTGAGGTGGAGGCTGCCTGAATGGGACTGCAGGGTTCCCCTTTGTCAGCCGGTTCATTGGGGGAAAGTCCAGAAACAATTCCCCCTTGGGCATGAGCTCTGTGTGTTCATATTCCTCTTTCTCTACGTCATTAAAGGAATGTACAGACTCTTTAGGCATGTGATCTGTGTGTTTAGCCTTCAAATAAATCCCAGCCATACCATCAGATTCTTGTACCTCAGTTAAGGGAAGTGCCTAAATGGGAATGATGGGCTCCTCCTCCTGATCCAATTCATTAGAGGGTTGTCCAGAAGCAGGTCCCTCCTTACCCAGATGTTCTGTGTACTCAGTTAATACAATCTCCTCCGGAATTTTAGAGGATTCAGCCCTATCACCCTTGGGATCAGAAGGAGGAAGATCAACCAACCCCTCCCGGCTCTTAGAATTTCCAACCTTAACACCCTGAGGATCATAAGGGGGCATATTCTTCCCCTTTTTCTTTCTGCATGTGGCATCATCATTCCCCCTAACCTTGCATAGGCTACACTCCTTGTCCCTGACATTCAATAGTTATATGGTCAAAAAACATACAGCTCATACAAAATTTCAGTTTCCTTTCATAGAAAATATAAAATTTCATACTATAATCCCTTGTTGTGAGGATCACTTCATCAACTAGGGTGCTCGACATATCCAATTCCACTAGTATCCAAGCATAGTGCCCAAATCGCGGGTTGTCTATCTATCCATCCATCCGAATGGGATTTCCTACAGCAGAGGAAATGTCCCTTAAGATCCTCGGATTCCAATAAAGCCAGTTCAACCAGAAAATACAAATCCATATTTGAGCATGAGTATTCTGCACATTCATGGGATCGAAATTACGGTCCCATTCTTGAATATTCAAAAACCCAGGTCTCAGGGAGATGGAACCCTTGCTCTAAGATCTTCTCTTGCAATCATCCAAGGGGAACACAATATGATAATACCCCCTCCCCATCGTAGTCATCCCCCATTCATTGAAACCCCACACTTACGCAATCCTTTTGGTCAGATCATTGAATTTCTATAATTTCTCACCTTTAGGAATCAAGACGAGAGCAATGATCGAGTATTTACAAAGATTAACTTTCTCCTCAACTGATTCCTGATTTTACGATACATGAGCATTTTTCCCTTTCTTTATCACCCGCCCAGGAGGAGTATCGAAATCAGAGAAAGAAGGCCCAACAGCAGCCTTCACAACATCCACAAAATTCATGGTCGGGCCACCAGCCACGGGAAGACAAATCCCTGCAATGCATTCATTCTTGTTCACACGCGAGAACATTTCTTTGTGACTGATACACTCAGAAATAGATCCACCATCTCCCTTCGATATCAACATCGTCTTCCCATGATCGCCTGGATCTCTAGGTTTAGGGTTTTCGTCTGGTTCCCCTTGCATCGCCATCTCCTCCTTTTACTATGGATGTCCTTAAAAACATTGGTCTCGAAAATGGATTCATCATATTGATAAATGTCATCTTCCAAACTATCTCACATAACAAATTGATCCCCAAGGGGTTTCATTGGGTTTTCTAGTGGTGTTAGATAAGGGGGTCCCCTATTAGGGCTCATTTTTTCCATGGCTCAAGAATACTTGAGTAGATGCCTTATCGATATCACACATAATGGATTCTATACAAAATGAATGTGGGAAGGAACTTACTTGAACCCTCACACCTATTGTATGTTGATGACATTATACTTTTTTGGAGAAGCATCAAAAAACGCTCTAAAACTATCAATAAAATTTTAAACTATTACGATAAAGTGGTCGGGAAATCGATCAAATGAAACAAATATTTCATAGTGTTTGGAAAATGAATTTTGACCACAAAAAAAAAAACATAATTTCATGGAAACTTGGAGAGCGGAATGGGTATGTGCCTTGGAGTAAATAATTATCCCCTTTCTTTTGGGGAAAAGTCAATATTTGTCAACTGGAAAATATATTTTCTATTATTATGGTTCAAATGGCCTCCTAGAAGGGAAAAATCATGTCCCATGCAGAGTGAATCTATTTGGTCAATTCAGTTATCACTTAAATGTTTTTCCATACATTTTCCTTCTACAGATGGCCTTATAGCCTAATCAAGAACTTATTCCGGACTAGATGTTTCAATGAGAAAAAATTCATTACCATTGCATAGAAAGATTTCACTAAACCAATTCACATGGGTGTTCTTGGCATCAAGGATCTCTAGAGGATAAATGAAGCACTACTCCCAAAATTCATATCGAACCTTTTCAAATATAATGATGAAGCATTAGAGCTCCTCAAAAAATAAGTTTACTTCATATCTCTATAATGGGTATGCTTTCTACTTATCCTCAATAGTTCAGTCTACTTTAAAATCATCTTATCAGGAACTAATGAACTATTCAAGATGGTTGGTTTATAAGTAGTCAAAGATTAACTATTAAAGGACTCCCTAGATGGATAAACCATTGTTGGTTCTCATTTTTATCCAACCATGATGTCAGCAGCTTTTCATTGATAAGATGACTCTAAATATCAATGGGTTTGTTGATGTATTGTCATCTAAAATAATTTTAAAAGTCTTGAATTCTGCATACCTCAACAGAGACATGCTGGTATGGACAAAAAACATTAATGGTTTTTTTAATCCGAAGGACTTATATAGATCAAATTGTGGGCATGATAGCAAGGTGTCTAGATGTCTTGCTAGATTAAGAAAGCCTTTTATTACACCATCATGATATTTTTCTAATATGTATATTTTAGCAACATTGAATCCCACTTGATGACTAGATTAAAAAATATAGAATTTTTCTTTCTTCAGCCTATATATAATGTCTACAAGATTGTGAAAACATACAAGATGTGTTTTTCAACTACATATTTGTGACTAAAAGTTGGAATGACATACAAGAATATTTTAACATTGGATTATGCCTCATTAGGAATATTTATAACAAAATGGATTCAATCATGGATACTATACTCAATGAAAAAAAATTCTAATCTTATCTTGGCAGTGAGTGCTGCAATTGTGACCTTCATTTGGGTAATATGAAATGGAGTTATATTTGACAACCTCGAAGACTCCTTACATGAATGTGCTATGGAAATACCTAGAGATGTCCAAGTAACCTCCAAAATACAAATAGGTTTGTTGAAAATTGATATATCTAATTTAAATATTTTCCATATACTGGTGTGCCTGGAAGGACCAAAAAACATCGAGTGATGATGTTCATTTGACGGATTCCACCTATCCTAATACGGATCGAAGTAAATATTGATGGGGAAATTGCTAGTTCACTGAGACTATTGGGTTGTGGAGGTGTCTTTCGAAATCATTGAGGCATTTTCTAAGGATTCTTCTATCAATACAGTGGTAGTGGGTTTGCTTATGAGGAGGAACATTGGTCCATTATTTATGAAATCAATTATGCAGTCTTCTTTGGGAGGAAACTTTTCATGGTTGAATCTGTTCAACACTTTTTGTGGAAGCCTTAAGGGGCAGGTCGAGGAATTTCCCATGTAGGCTTCTCCCAAACAAGATCCAATGCTTAAAAGATACTAATGATCTTCACTAACATTTGACACATGTGCATAGACAGTTGAACTAAGTAGTGGATGCACTCTCGAAGAAGGCTATTGTGAAGGATTGCTCGATGTGATCCTTTATAATGCCATGTGACAGTATACACTTAGTGGATGAGGATGTTAAGGGAAAAATCCATACCCGTATTTGTAAACCCTCCTTTAAATACCATCAACACACTTTTAATTTTTATTTCATAAATTTTAGGACCAGGAATGCTAGGTACCTGAGACTTTATGATTATAATTAAAAGGTCGACCGAATATATATATATATATATATATATATATATATATAATTATAATTATTTTTATTCGTGTATTTTTGCAATGATTGATGGTAAATGGACCTAAATAACGGGAAACCTTGATATATCTTTGGTATTTTCTATTATTATATCATGTAAGTTTAGTAATCAAGCATATCATAATGTAACTATGTGCATGAATATCAACAATTAATTTTTTTAATTACTCTATTGATTTTATTTATTAATTTCTTCTAAATTTTATCAATATTGTATATTATATCTTACTATATTAGCTATATATATATAGATATATTCATTTATCATTTAGATTTGTAAGTGTATTTTGATAATCATATATTTTTTTTAAAAATATTTATAATATAAAATTATAAAAAACATGGGAATGTTATTAATTATTATATGAATTTAATATTTAGCGGGGAACAACACGTGAAACCCTTGAATCCAACTATTTTCCACATTGTAATTATATGTTTAACCATTCTCTAATGTTAAAAAATATGGAATCCTATTAAGGGATCTAAAATAGTAAAAATGAGAAAAATAACTTTATTTACTAACACAATTTATAAAGATAGGTAGACCATGCTATTTTTCATTGTAAAATTACATAGTATTGGATGCTGATAAGGATATGTGATGTCACTCTACCAAGGACTTCTTTTAAAGTTAAATATGAGTAATAGGGTAATGTGATATTGTTGCTTGTCATTGAAGATACCATTGTGAATAGTCAGTATGAGATTCCCTTAGTGTGTGATTGAGTTTTATTGGTGAATTATATAAACTCTAAATCACCACATAACATGTATAAATAATATTCTATATTTCATATTGTATTTGTTAACAACATGATGAAAAAAAACATTGAAGTATATTTGTAAGATCGTTTTGAGTTTTATGTTTCATCAATAACTTATTGATATGACTACATTCATATAAAGAAGCACATCCAAATAAGGAACCACTAGATATGTGGTGAAATACACCCAAAATAAATTGACCAAGGAAATAATACTTTCTACTAAAATCTATCAATACTTGTATAATTCAATACAATGAAAATATTGTAAAACAATTAGACATCTAGTGAGTAAGATAATATATTTTACATTCATTATAATTCACAATGGACCAATAGTGATTTTCATTTGGGTATATCTACCAATATAATAGGTTGACATCATGTAAAATGAGTATATCACTACAAGTAGTTTTCTTATTAGGAAATATGATATGAGTTATTGAATCCTGAGATATTTGATATCGTATATCACTGCCAAGTCAATTCATCCATTCAAGTTATCAAATTATCAATTTAAAAACCAAGAGATGATGTTTAAGTCAGTTATAATGTTTCATAATGATTTAATTATCATTTGACATTCATGGAAGATTTGATATCATTAATTTGGTGCATATTAAAAAAGTTGTATCATATAGACAATTTATGAAATCATAGAATTTACTTGTGCATTAGAGGTTCACATGTTTTATATAAATAGGAGATCAAAATAATAATAAAATATATATGGTTTATAGTGTCTCTAAATTCTACTGGTCCTTGATTACATTCCATATTTCACTTTTAACACAAGATACAAGAATGTTTTAGATAATTCATAAACGCCTCCAAAATGATTAGAGATTCGCACTACTCGTAGATATATTTTGTAACAAGAGTATTTTGAAACTATATAGATTTCATTTTCAATAATATTTTTAAAAAGAAATATCTATTGTATTTTTTTTCATTATATTTTATAATTTATTTTAAATCTCTCATTAATGATCTTATTGATGGGTTTTTTGTTTATTAAATCATATTTATATATTTTTATGGACACAAAATCCCAATAGTGGTATCCATGTAGAATACAAGATGTCTAAAAGAATATTGACTTTAAAAAATATTTTTTGGATAATTAAATTATTGGATTTCATAAAATAGATATAATATTAGCTATAATATTGTTTTGACTAAAATGGATGAATTTGAGAATTGATCTTTATATTACAGTGCAGTATCAGATATCACTACTCAAAATTAACATGGGTGATTTTCTTATAAAATGGAGCACCATATCATCGTAATGATAAATGGATATCACTAATTATGATATAATTGAAATATTATATTTTGATAAAATCATGAATTAATATGGTGATATTTCTATATGTGATTCCATTTATGGAGAGGGAATGAAATTCTATAGTTGTGTCTCATGATATCACAACAAGCGATATGTTATATCCTTCTCTATATTATAAGACAATGTAAAGATAGTGTTGTAGGATATTATTGATCATTTCAAGATAAAAATATATATTCTCCTTTATTTTAGATAGTGGTATATATATATAGTTATCTATTCTTGTTGAACTTTTTATATTTTATTTAATTTTCATATATGAAATAAAAGGTAATTTGTAAATGTTTTCTAATTTTATTAAAAGCAACTTAAAACATTTATATGATTTCTGAAGTGTTTGTAAATTCAAAAATATGAATTATTGATAATTATTTTTTAACATATTAATCAAATATTTGTAAATATTTATTTAATAAATGATTAATATTGACTGTTAATATGAAGTAGCTTTTCCTCAAGTATATAAAATTTATAATTTTTAAATTAAAATAAATAAAAGAAGATTATAAATTAGTTTATAAAGTTTATATATATTATAAAACATGAAAAAAATTGAAATTTGTTTACAAAAGGTTTATAAATTTTATAATATAAAATATTCAAAATAATACATTAAATTTATAATTTATTTAAACCATATAATAAAAGTAGATTTAGTGGATGGATTCAATTATTAAAAATCTATAAAATAGATTATATTTAAATATTTTTAAAAAATAATTATTAATATTAAATTTTTACATGGATTTAAATAATTGAATAGTTTATATTATTATAAATCATACAATTTCAATAAGATGAATTTCCCATGTGGTTACACCCTAGGATTGAGGACCCATTTTATTTCCTTAAATTATATATCTATCATTCAAAAATATTTTTTATCTATTATTGAATATTTAGTAGAATATAATACATACAAGATATGAATCTAACTAACAATAATTTATCCACTCATAATGGAAAATTATAAGACAAGTACTTGGACCAATGATTATTACACACCTTAAAATTCCATAAATCAAAATTTATCAATAAATAAAAATGAATATATTTTTACAACAAGGAAATCCCTTGGGTCATCTTCACTCTTCAGAACCACCATTAGTAGAATGAAACCTATAATGAGAAAAAAATAATCATGAATGGAGAAAGAATGTTGTAAACTCCAAAATGAAAACTACAGGAATGAGAATTGTGATTTTTGAAGATATAATGAGATGAATTAATAGGATGTAATGAGGGTAATATAGAAAGTATATGACAATTATAAAAGGGTTTACAATTATTGTATATATTACCAGTAAATATGTTACCGGTTTGGAATTAACTATATATACTTTCTATATATAATATTTAGTTAAAATTCAAAATATTTAAATTTTTCATGTAGATATTATCTTTGAAAAATATGATTAAATGATTTTTGAAATGATAATTAAATGATATTAATTCATTTGTGAAAATACCATTGATTATAATGAAACTATTTTTATGAATTGTGCATATTTGTTAAATTTTTTACTTTTATGCAATGATATCAATAAAATGATTTTGATAATATCTATGGAATGATTACTAAAACATATTAATAACATATAAGAAATTATTTATTAACTATAAGGATTAATAATTTATTAAATTATTGCATAAAAAAATGTTTTGATTTAAAAAATTATTTTTGTTATATATAATATGCTCTTATTTAAAAGCTAAATTTCTCATATTTGGAGTGATAAATTTAATGAAATGTATTTATTAAACCTATAAATAAATGATTAACCATTCATTCATTTATAATCAATTAGTTAGAAATGATAATAAAATCATTTAATGGAAATAAAAGACATTTTTCGAAGAATTGTTTTTTATGTAAAGCATATTTTTATCATAATAAAATTAAATAATTATTAATAAATAATTAGTTTAATTAAATATATTTATACTATACTTGTTAAAATAAATCAATATTTGTCTATTTTTTTAAATGAATTGTTATTAGAATTAATTCATTTTATACTAAGAAATGTATTTTTCCTAAAAATGTTTTTTTTACATTATGATTTCCTGAATTAAAAGTTATCATTATAACCATTATAAATTGAATAAAATAAAATGGATTTTATATTTGTAATCATCATGTAAAAATTAGGTAAGAATATCAATTTAATTTTTATTTCTAAATATATGTTACCCATATAAAAAATTGAATTACCATGCTAAAAGAAAAATGAGGAAAATGGCCATACTAATTGTAAATTTTTAAAATATATTAAAAAATTATTTCTAAATTAGTTTATAAGGCATATCTTCACCACACCTTATCCTAGATCCATTATTTTTTCATTTTTTATCCACTTCCCTTTTAAAATTACAACTATATACATTAATGAATGAATATTTATAGAAATACCCCCCCAAAAGAAACCTATAAAGGACCCATCTTATACCCCTACAAGGAAAATATTTTCCTTAAATTTTATTTTTAATCTAAGAACATTTTCCTTTGAAATATATTCAGTACACATTTCATTGACTTTGGTGTCAAGAAGGAAGCATAAATCCTTCTAAAGGAATCTATATTGAGAATAATAGAATTTATCAATGTATATATCTTGTTATTCACTATATTTTTGAGTTAACTTCTCATATCCACTATTTATAATTCTATTTCTCTAGTATAATGATTTTAGAGTAACATCATTATACTTCTAAGAAAACTATACTACTATTATATGACCCCAAACTCTTACTCATTCTTTAGTATAACATGTTCTTGTTATTATTGGTTCAACCACTTATTTGAAGGATGTTATACCAACATAATCATTTTCAAAATGAATAATTATCAAGAAAATAATTCCTATTAAAAAAATTATTAATAATTATTTAATTTCATGAAAAGGTAATACAAAAAAATTGAATTCTCATTATAAATTAACTCATTGTTGTTAGTAAATTAATAAAACAACCACATTATGGATTTCACCATGAAGAACCATACATGAAACCCCATATACTGAACATGGAACTTCATTAATCATTATGGAACTTCCATTTGATTGAATATTTTATTCTATTTATTCTGAATGTGGTTTCAATGAAAAATTATTGAAATATCCATTACAAAAATTGTACAAATATAATAAATATTTTAAACACATGATAATGAAAATAAAAATCATATAATGAATAAATGTGTGATAAATTATTATCAATTAAGATAATAAAAGGTAATTTATCTAAATTAGTTTATGAAATAAGTGATTATGATGGTTATTTTTATTATACTGGGTTTAAATGGAATTCATTGATGTTGGGAGTAAAATTAATGGTTTCCTGTCTCAATTTTCTATTCAATGATATATTCTCCGAATTCACCACATGACATATATTGTGTGGTGTATATACTAATGATGGATTTCTATTATCATAATTTTAATGTAATTAATGGGATTTAAAAATCTATATGTTGATATTTATTTTAGTGGATTTAGATAAAAAAGCTATATATCCAAAAGGGTTTCATTATCAATATCATTTTGAAATGGATATTTTTTTGTTTGAACAACCATATATGGGAATTGTTTGGATTCTCTCTCTTAAAACTCATCTATGTTTTACCTTGGGGTTTATATATGGTTTACTTGTCTTATAACCATTTAAAATACTTATGTTTTATAATTCATTCTAAATGATTCTTATACGTGGAGCTAAACTTATCTCATCTTTTTGGTTAGGAATAATTCCCTTCCATTTCCATATTCATTATATTTTTTTATAAATTTATTTATCTATACATAAATGATCTAATAAGGTAAATTTTAATTTTCATTGACTATCTTTATAAATGAATAAAATGAATCTTTCCATAAATTTTCTATATGGGTTATTTTTTATTTACTTTGACCTTCATTAAAATACTGTGAAAGGAATCGATTTTAAATTTAATATACATGAATAAATTTTTCCATTGTGTTTATCAATTTTCATCAAGAAAATTATTCTATAAGTTTTTATAGATTCCCAATGAAATTTTTATTCCACTGTATTATTAATTTTTTATCATTGAAAATAAAATTTTCCAAAGTAAATAATATTTCATCTCATTTTTCAATGAAATTTTATAATATTCTTATGATTTTATTTTTAATCTATTTAATTGAAAGACCTTTATTGACCTAATAATGTTATAAATCCCAGTGGATTTATGTTTTATTCTTTGATAATAAGGTTTTTGTAGTTCTTAACAATAAGTATGTTCATGGTTGATGACTGAGATGTGTGTTGGAATCTCAATGAAGTAATTTGGATTTGTTGAAAATAGAAGTTTTGACAACACATGTTGAAGATGACCAAAGTATTGAAGTGTTTCTTGATAGATTGGTTGATTCCAAATACAATGGACACAGTATGTTGTTAAGTGTGTTTCACAAGACTGAAAGATGGACAAAATGGATAAGACCACAATGTAGTGGTGGTCGTAGTGGGCATGATGTAAAGGGAGTTCATAAAACTACACAATAGTGCACCCAGATACACCGTAGAAGAGATTTTAAAGGATAAATCCAATCCATTTTCATGCTATAATCACCATAAATACACCACAATGTTTATGGTTATGTTGTAATGAAGGATGGAGGATGAAAAATGATGGTAACCATGGCTTCCTAGACTAGCCAATTCGACCCTGCATGTGTGGGAGAAAGCTTGACCACACAGGGGAACCAATAATGATATAATACCATTAAGACACCATGGATAAGGTGATAATTCATATAGGTAGGCATGTGAGCATGGAATTAGTGGTCTTCACTATAGGGCGGAAGCATAGAGGTAGTGGTCAAAGCTACAAAGCCGAAATATAGATAAGGATAAGTGAAGACCCCATTAATCACATCTGGTGAGTGGAGGAAGTGAAGAGGGTTATATACTATGGTAAATATAGAGTAGTTTCTGATGTCAGATACAAAGTTTATAGGATACACTACAACTAAACTAGCCATGATATAGAAGTGTGATATATGAT
This sequence comes from Viscum album, assembly GCA_963277665.1. NCBI lineage: Eukaryota > Viridiplantae > Streptophyta > Magnoliopsida > Santalales > Viscaceae > Viscum > Viscum album. The sequence continues at coordinate 349,838,223 of OY728137.1, forward strand.
TTCCAGATCCACTGCAGATTTCAAGGTGTCCAAGTTATAGAGGGATGACTATGACATAGAGATGTTTTTATATGAGTTTCAAAGGATCTATAGATTTCTAGGTGTCCACTCTATAAAGATAAGAAAACACCATAGTCCCCTTAGAGAAGGGGTATATTCCATAGCTACTCATTGCACCATGGAAGGTCTAAATTCCATAGAAGTAGAGATTTCAAAATTGAAGGAGTCCACGCCATTGTAGAAGTGGATACAACATAGTGATAAGTCCACATTGAAATCAGTTCAGTGAGTTAAGTGGTTATAGGAGTTTATGATAGAGATCATGTGAGAGATATGAAGGTGAATATAGTTGAGTTTTATGGATCTTGTCAACAATAGAGGACCATACCAAAGTACTCTAGGTTGTGTTATAATTAAGTATGAGAATTGAATGCTACACCTTGGTAAACCTAACCACACAACATAAGTTTCTAAATGGGAGGCTTTATTAAATATTATTGTAGGCCATGTAGCAGCTATGAGGTTTCCTGGTTTCCATAAGCGGTTATTTCTCAATAGTTATGGAGATAATCATGGATGAAATTTTTTGGTCTTAATGGGTGGTTTTAATAGCCTTATTATGGTATAATAGGTAGAGATTGATTGAAAAATTATTTCCTATTTATAATGGTAATATCATGTAGGCTAAAGATACAAAAAAGATGATCTGTGTGTATCCTTTATATCTAGAAAACATAGTGAGATAAAGATCTTTACACAGAGAATACATTACCATATCTGATTCTAAAAGTTCTAGGAATGTTTTTTTTCTAGTGAGGGGATTAAAGTATTTAAGAATTGGTATCCATTTAATATCTTACCAAATTTGAAGAGTGATATTGTTATTTCAATAACAATGAAGAAGTTCTCCCAGTGATATTCTAGAAAGAAGGTGCTGCATAAATATATTTTTAAAGAGGTGGAGGAGCATCCTAGTGGGGATTAAATAGTTAATGCATTCATACCTAAAGATATAATCCATGAAAGTGATGTTAGAGAAGGGATCTATATGTCTATAAATGGTTTGGAGGTGATCCTATCCACTGAAAGTGAGACAATGATGGAATGTTCATGGGACTGACCCTTGGGAAGAAGTGATCTATCCCTAAACTTTGTAATGTCGTGATCCTAGGAAAAGGAGTGACCTAGCCCAACGTGTTCCTATATTACATCCATATTTATACAAGTGTATTCATATATAAGTAAATAGAAACTACACTCATTCATAAAATATATAACCCAACTTACTCATTCTTAATAACCATGAGGAAGAGTTTACCTATTTTGACCAATGCTAAAAAAATAACAATTCATCCATGTCTAGTTTTACCATAAGAAACTCAATATATCATCTATATGCATGTCACTCAGCACCTTGTTCCATCCATGTAGTGACATCAACCCCAGTAGCTCAAGGTCTACGCCTGATTTAATACATTTTCATAAGATATAAGGAATAACATTCCAAAGGACCAAATAGTTTAGTTGTCTTGGTAAACTAGACACATACATGATTCCCATATTACATTTGAATACAAAAATTAAAACATATTTTTGAAAAGAATATCATTATTAACTATAGCATATTCTTGGATATATTTTTTAGTGAACTTCAAGGATTCATGGGAAAGTAAAAAAAATAATGGTGAGCTCAAATGCTCAGTAAGGGTTAGGTACATCAGAACCTATCATGAATCAATTAACATAATCAACATAAAAAGGTAAATAACTGAGAACACATTCTATTTAAATAATTTGAATAACATAATTAATATGGAAAGGAAAATAAATGAAAAATAATTCCATTAAATCAATTACATAACTATCATAATTGGATAAGGAATAATCAATATGGAAATTTAAATAATTGAAAACACATGTCATTCAATCAATATACTGAGAATGAAGTGAATCTAGTGATAATTTCATTTTGAAAATATCATGGATAATAATAACTAAATCAAAAATAAAGGTAATTATTAGTTATTATATATCATTATCTTATACATCATAATACCTCTACTATCAATCCCTTTCATATATGGTTTAAAACTATAGGTAGAAATCTGTTTAATGCTAGCTTACTGATTTGTCTTAGGATACCTACTAATGCATTGAAGGGTCTATATAATACAAGACCCCACCTGTCACTATAAGTCCAAATAATTCTGAATAAATAAAATAATCTATTTAATTATTGAAAAATGTTCATTATCATTAAATATGTATATTGAAGAAAGAATATGAATTATCAAAATTTCCCTAGTCAGTCAAATAACTTTCAATGTAAAACATAGTATGTAGAAATGAGATACAGTTTATGAAATATCATATCCATGATAAGTAATATGGATATTTAGTGTAAATTTAATGTATAATGGTCATAGTAAAGTGAATATTTCAAGGGAAGAAGATGATAACAAAAATGAATCAAGAAAGTGAATGTCAACACTTTACTTAGTCAAAAGGATCATTAACCATCCATTAGAATAATAAGGATGATATCGATACAACATATACACATTGGATTAAGAATAAATGGTTGTTTTTTCATTCATATAAATATCAAAAAACAATATTTAAAAATATTCTTGAGAAAAATATCCTTTTCATTTTAAAAATCAGTTTTTAAAACATAAAATATTTTGAAAATCTTTTTCTTTGAAAATCAATTTTAAAAAAACTATGAATTTCCATAATATTTGGTAAAAAAAAGTATTTCAAAAATATCCTTATAAACTTAAAAATGAATCTTCAAAAAAATTATGGTCATGGTGGTGGGTAATTCTATACATCCTATATAAGTTAAAAAGGATTTACATTGTAAAAAGTTCTGAAAAATGTTTTGTTTGGAAAAAACATAAATATTCCTTTAAAAAATAATTATAAAAAGTAAAAATGGCTAAAAACTATATCTAATAAATAATTTGGATAAGGTTTAAAACATTTTTAAAACATTTTTTTTGAAAAGTTGTTTTGGAAGAAAAAATATTTCTGACTGAAGAGAGAAATGAAGTCATATTTTTTAAAAAGAATTTTCTCAATTATTTTAAGTACCAAAGAGTGGGAAAATTGTCATATTACTTGAAAAATATCATTAATAGAACTAGGAAAATAAAATTAATGGGTTTATTAAACAATTATCAAATAATTTCCTTCAATGGAAATTCAAGTGTAAACAATCCCGATTAAAATGAGATTGTAAAGTAAACTCTTGCAGAGATTATAAATTTGAAGTGAGAATTAACTAGTGAATTTATCATGTGTATAAAATTTAAATCCTTATAGAAAAATTATAGATAAAAAATATACAGGAAAAATTCATTACATGTATAATCTTAGAATATCAAATACAACAAAGGAGTCATATAACCCAATGAAAATAAATTGAGTTATGAAATTCTTTAACACTTGGTAACTTTTAATTAAAATCCCCTTAGATGAAATAATTAAAATAAAAACCTAAAATACCGTGAAAATTAATTATTCATGATATTACATATCAAACGGTAAGTATATACACTATATAAATGAAATTAGGTGCATAACATTACAATTTGACTAATGAAATGAAATTGTGATGAAATCACTTACCTCACACTTCTTTTTGGTTGAACATGATTTAAGATACTTTATAGTGGTTTTAAACATGTTATTAAATTATTAAAGAACCATATTTATATTTATAATATCATTAGTTATCCTTTTATAAAATCTTATCACACATTCGTTAAAAATATTTCATAATTTTCATTCTTTTGGGTGTTAATTTCCTTGTTTTCTCATGCGTGTTTCATCATGAAAGATCTGGTTCTTGTGCATATTATATAGTTCTATCATATCCAGAAAAATAATAATGAAATAATTATCATATTTATACATAAATTATAATTTTAATACCAATTATTAAATATTGTTTTGAGAAATTAAGTGTGTTACAATCAGAGAGATGATAGGTCATACATATGCATGAGTAACGTTTCCATTTTACAATGATCATCATGGAAAGAAATTAATTAATATTTTAACTTAATATAATTATAATAATAAAATATATTTTATATTAATTTTTTAAATATACTTATATATATATTCCCTGTGGTGTGGTGATGAAAAGAGAGTCACATCGCTTCATGAAGGCGGTAGTCCACACGTACACGAACAATGTTATCATCTTTTAAGTGAGTGAAAATGAAAGAAAAAATGATATATTATATTTTAAGAGTGATAAATATGTAATGAATATCATAATTATTTCATTTATAACACATATAATCATTAATTGTATCCTTATTACCTTCCATGTAAAGTATTAGTGAAAGGCGAATCACATCATTTCGCATGGCGGTAGTTCGTCGTACACACGAGCGACATTATCGTATCACTTACAGAATGGGAAGTAAAAAATGTATATATGATATAATGAATTAATAGGTATAATTATGTAATAAATATCATATATTTACTTTATATACATCATAATAACCAACTTTGAGTGTTGGTAATGGAAAAATGAATGAGATCGGTTCATGAGGCGGTAGTCCTCCGTACACACGAACGGTGATTTCATAACCCATTTGATAGAAGTGGAGATTTTTGTAGGCCATGAACTTATTATAAAAATATTAAATTATATTTAATTTAAAAATTTTATTATATCGTCATGGTTTAATAATAATTGAAGGATGTGAAAAAGAAATAAAATAAAAACGCGCATTGAAGAACATTACCTCTTCTTCGGGTATCCTCATTATGTTTGCACCAAAATACTTCCTAGGTTGTCTTTTTGAAAAAAATAAGGATTATAGTAGTAGGGGAGATATTTTGGGTAGTTATTTGTCTATGTATTGGCTGAGAAAAAATGGTGTGAATATGTGGAGAAGATAGGAGAGGGGTGTCCATTTATAAGTGAGGTGAGCGGAAAACTTGTAATTTTTTGAAAAGATTCAATCATACCCATGTTTATATCATTAAAGAAGCCTAAAAAATGGAAAATTATAGAAAATATAATATATAAGGTCAAAATATGGTCATAAAATGGAATTTTTACTAGCTTTTTGGTCATTTTTAACCCTTATATTCTTAGTTTAACCCCTAGTAAATCCATTTTTATCTTAACCGTGGTAATTAATTTTTACTATATCCATTATTCATTTTGGTAAAAAAATCAGTTGAAATAACTATATTTTATAAATTATACTTATTAAAAATATATAATCAATTTTGAAAAATTCAATTTAGATAAGTGAAAATTTTTAATTTAAAATTAATCCCACAAACATGATGAGAAAATGAGTTTCTAAATAGAAAATGTTCAAAAGTTTACAAAGATTTTATATCTAAATTAAATATGGAAATTATTATAATGAACTAAATTGGATTAAATGATATAAAATTTTACTAATGTTACTTTAAAAAATAATAATTTAACATCATAAATTATTTCAACAAAGAGGCAGTTTTCAATTAAAATTCAGTATTTTTCATTATTCGTCAAAAAATGAAACATTTCATAAAAATAAAAAAAATTAAATCAAAGATAATTTTTATATTATGATTTAAAAAATGGAGTTCATTTTATAAAATAAATTTTCTAAAATTGGTAAAAATTAATTTTAAATTTTGTGCACAATGCACGACTAATCCATCTTATAGAAAAATAAAGTTTTTCAGAAAATGTTTCTTTTACTTTTAAATGATTCTTATTTTATTTATAACAAATAGATAATCATAATTTTCATAATTTATTTATTACTATTCATACTCGATAATTTAACAGCTTGGTTATAATGGTATACTATATTATGATCCATTTAGACTTGGGGTTGCGTGTTCTGTTAGCTATTGAAGAGATTAAATTTAAATAAATATATTTCATGGATTATTTAAGATCAGTGTTGCATATAAAATACACTATATAAAATTTTGTTATTATTTTAAAATTTCAAGGTTTCACATTCTCCCCACCTTAGATAAATTACATCCTCACAATTTAATATTGATATTGGTAATCAAGGGTTTGATATTTGAAAATTCTTTTGTTGAAAACCCATATCATAAAAAGAGAAAATAAAAATACTCTTATTAATAGAGAAAGGGAATTACTGAGGTTATAAGGAATAACACTTAAATATGTTTATAAGTAGTATAACATTGGTGGAAAGTGAATATATAGACATGTAAGAAAATTGTAAATAATTATAGAGAGTGATCGAGTTCATTGATCACAAGAAAGTGAATGGTTATTAAAAAGTTCAGGGCCTCAAAAACATAAATCTATGATGATTTAAAGGACCATTTTCTTCATCGGGTATGAAGGTATTAGGATTATTTTTTAATGTCCTTTTTCTTGAGTTTAGGGGTTCTTTTACTATTTAATAATATAAGGAAATATACTTACTTGATATGTTTTTATTTCATAAGAATAATTTCATCCTTTGGTTGTGATTTAATAAATTTCTAATTTATCCCTTTACTCAAAGAAATGAATATCCAAAAATATTTTTCATTATTAATTATGCACTAAATTCACTTTTAATGGATTTTAAGATCCATAAAATATTGACAAGTCTTTCCATATATCTCTAACTATTTACCAAAACCAATATGGTTAGAAAAAGTTATCCAATGTAATAAAATAATCTCTAAAACTCAAAAGTAACACCATTGGTTCATAATTAATATTTATTTTTCAATTTTTTTAACTAAAAACAATGACATATTAACCAGAACATCGCGTAGGCTAGTTGTAGGTGCTAAACCCTTATCATCCTTTAGTCATGGTTTCAAGCCCCATGACCTTTCCAGAAGTGATGGGTTTTCACCCAACATGTGTGTTTTCCTTTTTCTAAACTATATTAATATAATTACTATAACACTCCTAAAAAATATTATGGACATCCTTGAAATGAAATTAATCATTAAATAATCTTTTTGTTAAGGTTTTTAATACAACCCTTTTTTAAAAAGTCTAATAATATTATTTTACTATTATTACAATTTCATTGATGAACATATCAATCATAAAGGTTATCAATACCTTTAAACTTATGTTTATAAAATTTAAATACATTGTTCCTCAAATAAATTTTATACTAAAACATATACTTTCCATTATTTTTCCCAAAATATACTTAATATTGGTAGATTCCCATCACATTAAACTTAAAAGGTGCGTTTATCAATTTTAAATTATGAAAAATATTCAACTCATAAACCCATGATAGTATCCATAAATGTTATGTTAATGAATGAACAAATGCTTCTAAAATTTAACACAATCCTTAGATGTTTCATAATTCTTATCAACAAAATACCATTAGTAGAAAAACTTCTACAATTTAATTCTTGAACCCAATATATAAATATATCATCCATTTTATTTCAACATTGGTCCTTCCTTGGTATAGGGTCTATCCTTTAAGAGTGGTAATTGACTCATATATTTCCTAGTTTCTCTACAATTAATATGATGAACTATAAATGGATACATAGGATGATATTTATTTCCTTTTATCATACTCTTCATTTTTCTTCATAGATTATTTTATTTATTCCCTTTATTTCTACACATAAAGAATTTTACTATTCCATTTATTCATTTTCCTAGGTTTCCGATTCCACATTTATTACATGATGGAAATCAAGCCTTCTTTACTCTATGGTCTCTATCACATTATCTCTTAGTGAACTCCATTCTTCTCTTCTTTGGTGAGTCTAGGAGTTGGTTAAGGTATACTTTGTTAATAAAATATTAGGAAAACCTATTAGGTATAATCACAATATCTTTCAATCCAGTCATCATCCAATTTGGTTGATCATGTTCACCACATTTTCCTTCATGTTCAATATTAAAATGACTTATTTGGTTTCCATCCATTGACTAAAACCAAAAATAATAGTGTGAGAAACAATATTAATAGTGGGGAAACCATATAATTATTTATAGGCTTTTTAAATTATGAAACCTTATTTTCAATATAAGACATGTTTGATTTGACCTTGGTCATTCATTTCCTTCATCTATTCAAATCCTTCATAATGGTTTGTAAATAAAATGTGAATTATCCTAAGAATATACATTGGGAGTGTCGAACTAGGTGTACAGTAAGGAATTTTTTTATGCACAAGGTGATGATTAATTCAAGATCAATATTCCCTTTTCAGAGTTATTACCCCTAGGTACATATGAACCAGAACCACATCCAATCTTAGTATCCATACAAGGACGTATTTCTACAAAAAATACATAATACCTTCTTTACCAAAATGTTAGGATGTTATTATATACTTATCCTCAAAGTCTATCATAGGGTTATGTTCCCTAATCTATGTTTTCCATAACATATTTTCCAATGTTTTTACTAAACTTCCTTTGATGAAAAATATAGAGAATCCACACCCAGTAGCCTAGGGATTATGCCTGATTTAATACATTGGAATAATATACAAGGAATCAAATCCTAAAGAACTGAATATTTTAGTGGTCTTGGTAAACTAGATACATACATGATTCCCATATTACATTTGAATACACAAATTAAAAAATATTTTTTTTAAGAATATCGTTATTCCCTATAGCATATTCTTTCACATCTTCTATATTACACTTCATGGATTACTAGGAAAGGAAAAAAATAAGGGTGATCTCAAATGCTCAGTAAGGGTTAAGTACATCATATGCTATCTTGAATCAATGATAATAATAAACATGTCTTGGTAAATAACTAAATACACATTCCTTTTAAATAATTTTACTAGAATAATAAATATAGAAAGTAAAATAACTAAAAATGTAACTTCTTGGACCCATATTCCACTGAACGGTGCCCCAAGCTTAGTTGGTCACATGGCCTCAATCACATCTCCCCAAATGATAGAGGCTTATGACTAGCATAGAGGGTTTGAGGTGTGTCTATGGGGAGACTATTCCCTCCAATCAATATGTAATATAGCAGTATAAATCATATAGATTAATAGTGGAAGCATTATAATAACATAATAAGTAGTAAACATTTAAATGATTGATATATAAAACAATGCCAGAAGTAATCTCAAACAAAATGATGATTATTTCATTTATCTACAAAACATCCAAAATAGGTATACAAGCATCATTTTAGTGTATGTATCAAAATACCAAAAAGACCAAAAAGTACTATCTCCAGATAGCATCATGAGCCTCATCTTGGCCCTATTATCCCCTACTCTAAATCATGGCACAAATTCAATCATAGTAATGTGGTAACTTTCCTCGATCCCTACATGCATCCATAAAGTATGTTTGGGTACCCAACGGTGGCCCAAACAGGGTGTGAGATACAATCCCAATAGGTCACTGCCCAAAGTGTCTATAAAAAATCCCATCTTTAAAATATACGATAAATCATAGTTCAAGGTATATAATAGATATGATAGTAATACAAGTGAAATTCCCATGGAAAAAGTAAATAAGTAAAGTGATATTATCAAGACAATCAAGTCTCCCTACAAAAAAAGTTTTAAGCTACTATAACATGGTATCAGTAAGAAAAAGGTATTAAACACCATAGTAATTCCATACACACATCATATCATATCACCCACATCCATGTCATACAACCATTATCTTATATTAACCACAACTAAGCCGTATAATCTGAAGTGTCACAATTTACCATGTTCGTGATGTATAATCAAGCATGTCACATTTACCATATATTTTCCATATAATCAGAAGTGTTAGACCCCTTAGGGATATATCCTATGTGTAGTGAACCAAGGAATCCTCATCGAGTCCCAATATCATCTCGATGGAAACTTGTTTAGACATGAATTGGGTTCCAAGGAGCATGTCAAAAGATTATTTCCACTATGATACAAAAAAATCTGAATCCAAGGAGTAGCAAGCCCAAGGCATCCCACAAAATTAGAATCCAAGGAGCATATAGGTCCAAGTTATTATCTACTACTATCATGACCTATGGTGTAGCACACCCATAGAATCCTTTTAAATCATACATCATTCAATTCAATTACCATTTCATAACATGAGTTTACCCACTCATATAAAAATTCACAATTATTCACATTTCCTGATTTTACCCACTCATCTCTTCAATTTCTAAATAATAAATTCAAGAAATTCAACAAAAAAATCATGTTAACACATGGAAAGGGATGAAAACCATATTTTATTCCACCAATTCAATTTAATTCATTTATTAATAGGCTTCCTATAAATATGAAAACACTAACTTACCCCAAGATTGGTTTAACAAAGTAATAATCCAAGGAAATTCACATAGAACACCACATGGGTGGCCTTGGTTGGGGAAACGACCTAAAAAAAATCTCAAAGGAACTAAAGGGTATCCCTAACATGTTCCAATACATTCAATTTTATTATTTAATTCTTTTTTGGGCCATGCCAGAATGTATGGTGGGAGGCACAATGATAATTAGATATATAAAGTTTCAAACAACTCAAGAAAAGTATAAACCACCTATTGTAGGTCTGTAGTAGAGTGGTCATCTAGTATTAGCTTCTTATTTGACTTAGATTAAAAGAAAAATAAAGAATATATGATGAACATGGAAATATGGCATATTAGCTTGAACCTAAATAACTTTTTATATACTAAGAAAAATGAATAATTGCACAAAATTAATGGAGTAATCGCTGGCATGAATCTAACGAGACCAACGATTCTCAATTCTAAGATCAGACAGAAGAACGGTAGTAAAAGATATGATTTATCCTTCAAAGGAGGCTCCCACTCATGAGGTCTATCCACTAGAGGAGGAAGAAGAATAGATTTTAGGTTATAATATTTTTAAGAGAAAATGGTAATTTTACCAATATTTACTGGGCCTCATGGTTTGGCCACATGGTTGGCCAAACCATTCACTAACCATGTGACCTTCATTATAAGGAATGGAACCTCACATGATTTTTGTGCACAGTTTTTCTAACCATGTGCAAACCATGTCTCAAACCACTATAAAAAACTATAGAGTCCATCACACAAGAATAAGCCTCCTGCCACATGGTTTGAAAAACCATGTGGGCTCCTATTTCACTCTTCCCAAGTATTTCATGGTTAGTAGTAACCATGAGGCTTATACTGCACAGTTTCTACAAACCACACAGCCTGCCTAATTTTTTTCTTGAAAAGTTGGGTTCTAGACTCTAAACAGCCTCAGAAACCCCCAATACCCCCATGACCTAAAAGGGTATTTACATTAAGACATAAAAAAGAATTTAAATTTAAATTAAATGGATCTTATAATATTCCCCCCTTAAATCAATTCATCCATGAATTTACCTCTCAAGGGTGTTCAAGAATCGTAAGAGAATAGCTCTGGCCACTGAGCATGTATGTTGGCCTCCTGCTTACAAGACTCATCTTGTAAATGGACTCACTACTATAGAACCCATAATAGATGAATTGTCCAAACTCAGAGAACCTATTTTCTCCTTTTAATGATACAAAAAAGATTCTCCTTGAAGGACACATCTATTTGTAACTCCACCTCATTTGGATGCAGAGTGTGAGACTGGTCAGAGTGATAATGGAATAACTGAGATATATGAAATACTTTTTGCATGTCTTGGTATCCCTGAGGTAACCGCAACTTATAGGATACCTATTTGACTCTCTCTATAATATCAAATATCCTAACATATTGTGGTAAAAGCTTACCCTATCTCTTGATCCATCTGTGTCCCAACCTTGGTGAGATACATAAAAAGTACTGATCTGTGACCTTAATATCTAAAGATTTTTTTACGGCAATTGATATAATATTTCTATAAATACTGTGTAGTATTCATCCAATTCCTGATCAACTAGACCTGCTCATAAGTATCTTTCATGATATGCAATCTCAGTAAAGTTGTCTCACCAACCTTTATCTAGAACAGGGGTAATTAGCATGACCTACCATACAAAGCCTCATTAGGTGACATCTATATATTCACTAACAGTTATTACGGTTGGAGAAATAAATAAGGGAAATATTCCTCTCCCAAGTTCCCCCAAAATCTAAAACTCATGCTCAAAGCATGTCTTCAAGCGCCTAAATCATACGCTCTAACTGGCCATCAGTGTGAGTGTGGTATGTTGTGCTCAGAAGCACCTATGTACCCAATTCCCTCTGCAAACTCTTCCAGAAACAATATGTTAACTAGGAATTCCTATCTAAAATGACAATACAAGGGACCCTGTGAATTCATACAATCACACAGATATACAACCTCCCAAGATCATCTATACTAAAGGTCTTCTTTATTGGCAAAAAATGTGAAAGATTCATGAGCCTATCAACAATAACCCAAACTACATCAAGACCATGAGGAAACCTTGGAAAACCGGTCAAGAAATCTATCATGACATCATCTCATTTCCACTCGTGAATAGGTATCTACTGTAAAAATCTGGCTGGTCACTGATGTTCCTCCTTCACCTTTTGATATATGGATCACCACGTAACAAAACCATCCACCACATGTTTCATACTCGACCATCATTACTGAAGGTGTAAGTCACTATAAATCTTGGTGATGTTAGGGTTCACATACCAAAATGAGGCATGAAACTCCCAAATCATCTCCTCGTGTATATCCACTGAAACCCATATACTTCCATGGAAACATTGGATCTCATCCTTTCCTATAGTCCAACCAGGAGGTGGGCCTCACCTTCCACACTCTCCCATAGGACTATACCCTCATAATTTTATATTTACCTTATCCTCACTCTATAAAATAGAGTAGAGGTCACATATAAGGATAAAAGATAAGTATTTCCCGGACTATCTTTTACCTCTAATTGAATCTCAAAGAACAAATCCCTAAGCTTCCACTCACTACTGGTCTCCTGAACTACTTATATCTGAGTCCTCCTACTCAGTGTATCGACCACTGCATTTCCCTTCCCAAGAATGTAGGCAAGCTCAATGTCAAAATTGTAAGGGTTGGTGTCCTGAGAACCAACTGTTTTTTACTTTTATTACATGAATGTTCACTTATTATATATTGTTCATTGTTCTGCATGACTATAATATAATAATGTTCTAGAATATTTTTTGCATTGATAAGGTCATGGAAGATCCCCACTATGATGAGAACCTTGAAATGATATAACAGATATTCTTAAATAATGTTCAGCGGTTGGATGACATACTATGATAGGACACATAGTATACAGACCGTCATGTGCGAGTACTCATAAAAAGATGAGAATCTCTCTCATGGAGTTCGCACTTGGTAATCTCCAAGATGGGAGATTATAAGAATAGACCCGCCAGTAAAAATTCCGCATGTCTTGGTGTCATCATACATTACTATCTGCGAGCGTGTGTAATGGTCCTTAGACTTGAAGATTATCATTAACTCATGTCATGACTCGCACACTTAGATTTACTGACAAAAACCGTCACGAAGACAGTTGGCGGGAAGTAGGGTACGTTGGGTACGTCATGAATGAAATGTTGTTAATGGATAAGTCGAGGAAGGATTTGTCCCTTCCATATTTATGGAAGTAGATATCTCGGGCCCTTTGATTGAAATAGAACTGTCAAACTAATTCCATGGCCATGGTGTAACGACGAGTTTATTTCTGGAAGTCAAAGAATGACAGATCAAGCATATAGGTTTATGACACTACCATGAAACTTGCTTGATGAGATATTGAGACAAAAGGATTAAATTACATAGTAAGCATTTGTATGAGGTGATATGTCAATGTGACATCAACTTATTTCTCTTGGGTTCCTTGACCCGTTGCTAGACAGTAATCTTGGACTTTAGGCAAGCCCACCTAATGCCAACGAGAAAGAGGCCTAGAGGGTCACACACTAATTGTATTCAAGTATCTCAAGTAGAATAAAGATTATTCCTGTACATGGTTTAATAATTATTCAAGGAATCCTAAATCGTTTTAATTTTGGAGGAAGAATAAAATGAAAACAAGTACACACCGTGTATTAATTATTACACGCCGTGTAGTTTTTATTTTGAAAACAAGTACATGCCATGCGGTTTTCATTTTGGAAAAGAAATGAATAAATGAAAACAAGATATACATGCCATGTACATTGAAGGTACAAGCCGTGTAGTTTTCAATGAAAAAAAAGTACACGCCGTGTATTTATTAATACACGCCGTGTAGTTTTTCCAGTCGGGATTTTGAGGAAATATCATTTTATTAAATGATATTTATTATAATCAATGTGGGCGCATGTCAAGGAATTAATGACTCGACATGGGGTTTTCAAAAGGGAGTTAATGAAATAAATAAAATGCGTAACACGTTTATTTATTATGATAACTCTACAACCTCAAACCCGATTATAAATATCCTCACAACCCCAACTCTTTTTAAAAGACAAGAGAATCATTGTGCACAACAATTCTGGAGAATTATTTCAAGGCCAAAAGAACCTCTTCCTCCAAGAATGCTCTCAAGACCGAGAGAGATCCTCTTCCATCAGATCAAGATGATATAAGGTGGACAAATCAAGCAATGTTTTCTCTACTCTAGAACCTGGAGACTCTTTTGGCGACGTCCAGAGATACGAGGTGCACGTGTGGATCACCGCTAGAGGAAGTCTACACTTGGCTTCTACGACACAATGACGAATCACATCGAAACGTTATCAAGAATATCAACGAAGAAAGAACACCAAAAGGTACTTCTTTTCAATTGATTAAATTAATTATAATCAACCTGTAGCGATCCTACTTTGTGGTTCCAGGACTTTCCTTTTCTTTGTCCATTTCTATGATTCGATCCGTGGAGACTAGTGTTTATCGTCATATTGATCCTGGATTGATCATTTTTAATGAAAAAAAGCCAAGTGGGAACATCCACCCACAAGCTTCTACTGCACCCGAAACATTCAATTGGTATCAGAGGGAGGTTACAACATTGATTATAGTTATTTAATTTTTGTTGATAATTTACGCATTTATATTTGATTCAATTCGAAATAAATCATTCTATAAATCTGAATAAACGAGATCTTTTCTTCCTCCCTCATTTCTCGATTCAAATCACAGAAACAGACTTTTTAATTTTAATTTTTGATTAAAATAAAAATGAGGAACTCATCCGGGGGAGCCGCTCTCTCTGTCTGTACAACACGGAAATACACGACTTGTAATGAAAACTACACGCTGTGTACTTAGGTTCAACGAACCAACACTGATCCGCCAAACCACGCCATGTGAATTGATTACACACAAGCATTTAACACCCCATGTTGACCAGAATTAAATGGCACATGGGAACCGGAATACACGACATGTATGTTGGAGAAACACGCCATGTAGTCTGATCCGGCCCAAGTGAAACTGTGTACAAAGGAGAAGCCGCGTACCACGTACACGGGATTGCCAGGCTGATTACCGCGTAACAAGGAAGTACATGCCGTGTATGATTTATCTACATGCTGTGTACTCCAAAATTTCCAAAGTACAGAAAACACGCCAAAGCCCCCGATGTGTACTTTGGATAAAAGGTGAAAAGAAATACACTCCGTGTAAATATAAACTACACGCCGTGTACTTTCCAGAAATTTCACCAGGTTTCCTCTAAAAGTATAAATACCTATATAAGGAATATGGATGAGAAGAATCTAAAGGAAATTCAGAAAGGAATTTAAGATAAAGAATTTATTAATTATAAGATCATAATTAATTGAATTCAAGTTCAACTTATCTTAAATAATAGAACGATTAAAATAATTTGAATTCTAAATATGCATAAATGTCCTTGCATGCTATGGATGATCATGAGCTAGACCAAAGAACCTTTGTATGTGTGTATGGTTTCATTTAATTTTTTTTAATTTAAATTTGTTGGCCTGTGAGCCTTATTCCAATAAAATGTAGGGCCGGCATGCCCATGGTTTCTTTAATGTAAACCCCATGTAATGGAGGATCTCCCAAGCCAGAGGAGACGGTTCAAAATCCGAAGCTGAGATGAAACCAACATAAGAAGATACAAAGGTGGACAGGTGGGAGCTGTAAAACACGAACCATTAGGTTCAAGGTGTTTTCCCTAGGTCAGGGTTAGCCTATCAAAACCACTAGATAATCTAACTAATAGAATCCTATGATCATTCCATCTTATTTTAATTATTTCTGATTTCATGGTTTATTTATTTTGTATGTGTTGTCTTGATCACATAATTAAAAAACATGCATGCAAAGATGGAATAAAATAAAAACCGGACTATGCGTAAACATTATCAGAACATGGTTAATCACTTAAGAAAGCATCACTTAATATTAACAAGCATGTGATAATGAAAAACTACGAATAATGAATAAAATCCCTTAAATACCATATTAAGTCAGACCAAGCCTTCCATTACTTGATTAAGGGAAAGACTCAATAAAACTATGTGTTTGACCAACCCTTGTTGGGACACTTACTTTTATAAAGGAATCCCTTATGAAATATTTTGGATTGACTTAACCATATTACATCAAGAGGAGTATCCCTTTCTAGACTTGATGTAATATTGGAGGCAAGATTTGAGAAAATACAAGTCAGGATTTTAGGATTGGGGAGTCCACTCAACAGATCAAGGAACTGTAAGCTCACAGTTGGCAAAGACCTGCCTACCTAAATACCTTTAAATAGCTTGACCAACCCTTTTTGGGGTTATGGGAAGGGGAATATGGATCCTTTCCACTATAATGTCAAAGAAACTGGACATTCCGAGTTCAATGGTGAGGGCCATTGGGACTTGATAAAATAGTGGGAGAATTAATAAATTCATTTAATATTTCTCATAAAAATGTAATCAAGAAAGTACTGATAAATCTTCTCTTTTAATTTGTAGAATCGAAATGACAAACTCGTCAACTACATTTTCTCTGCGATCAATTCTGGATAAAGACAATATCCTCACCGGGAGTAACTTTCAAGAATGGTTTAGGCTCCGTCGGGTTATCCTATGCCATGAACGAATGTTTTATGTGTTGGAGTCCTCACTTCCTGATCCGCCTGCCCAAGGGGCGAGTGATGAAGATTTCCTGGTCCATGATCAACATTCGAGCGATGCACTCGATGTTCAATTCTTGATGATGTCATCCATGTCTAGTGAGCTCATGAAGTCTCATGAAGACATGGATGCCTACATCATGCTCGAGAACCTCCGTGGTCTATACCAGGAGAGATAAAGACAGGAAAGGTTTGAGATCTCCAAGTCTCTATTTTAGAGCAAGCTTAGAGAGGGTTCCCCAGCTGGGCCTCATGTAGTCAATATCATTGGCTACATTGAGCACTTGGAGGTTCTAGGGTTTAAACTCCCCGAAGAACTAGCTACCGATCTCATTCTTGCATCACTCCCCCAGAGCTTCTCTAACTTTGTTATGAAATTCAACATGAACAACATTGAGAAGTCTCTGTCTAGTCTTCTTATACTCATTCGCCAAGTGGACAATGACATGAAGCGTGAAAAACCTTATGTCCTCATGGTGAATAAAAGGAAATGGAATGTGAAGATCTTTAAGCCCAAAGCATCTTCAAGGCCTTCCAAGAAAAGGAAGATCAAAGGGGAGGTAAGGGAATATGATGTTGTTTGTTTCGCATGTGCCAATAAGGGCCACTAGAAGAAAAACTGCACCCATCCAAGGAAGCAAGGGGAAGATTCAGGTGCATTTGTTATCAAATACAATCTATCTGTTTCTACTAATTGTGTATTAGATACTACTTGTGGTGCTCACATCTGTATCCAAATACAGGAACCAAGTAGATTCATAAAGATTGACTGAGGTGAGGTGGATCTACGAGCAGCCAATGGAGTCAGACTCGCTGCTGTAGCTGTCAGAGACTACCATCTCACAATGCCTACTGGGATGGTCTTGGTTTTTAAAGGATGTTATTATGTACCCTCTATAACCAAAAATATTATTTCAGTATCCAGATTAGATACTGATGGATTCATCTTCAAGTTTGGAAGTGTATGTTTATACTTTTATAAAGATAACATTTTTTTGGTAGGTCACATTTATATAACGACCTTTATGTGTTAGACTACACAAACCAATTAATTTAAATCGATGACAAAGTTAATTCACATGACTCATACCACACCCAACTTTGGAATCACCAGCTAGGTCATGTCAATGAGAAACGTTTGACAAAATTACATCAAGATGCGTATTTAGATTCTTTCAAACTAAAACCACTTAGTGTATGTCATGCGTTTCTACAAGGAAAAAGGACCAAAGAACCATTTAGTGGGAAATGTGAAAGGGCTAAAGAGCTTCTAGAATTAGTTCACATAGATGTGTGTGGGCCATTTCCAGCTGAAGCAAGGGGTGGGTTCTCGTAATTCATAACTTTTACTAATGATTTTAGTAGATATGGATATATTTACTTAATGAGGTATAAGTCAGATTCTTTTGATCGGTTCAAAGAATAAAAGAATGAAGTTGAGAACCATCTTGGCAATAAGATTAAGAAACTCCACTCTGACAAAGGAGAAGAATATCTTAATTAGGACTTCATTGATTTCTTACAGGAGTTTGGGATTCTATCTCAACTCACTCCTCCTTACACACCTCAGTGGAATGGTGTAAGTGAAAGGAGGAACTACACCCTGTTGGACATGGTGAGATCAATGATGAGTCATGCGAGTCTTCCATTATCCTTTTGGGGATATTCATTACAAACAGCAGCACACATACTAAACCAAGTACCAACTAAATCCATAAATGGTATTCCATACGAGTTATGGAGTGGACGAAAAGCCATTTTATCGAATTTACATGTGTGGGGAAGCGAAGAATTTGTTAATTCCTCTTCAGGTAACAAACTTACACCCCTAGGCACAAAGTGTATCTTTATAGGATATCCCAAGGAAACAATGGGATATTACCTATACAACCCCTCAGAAAAAAAGTTTACAGTGGCAAGACACACCATATTCCTTGAGAGGGAGCACATCTCCAAAAGAGATAGTGGGAGAAAGATAGATTTCGATGACGTTGAGGCTCAAGATACACAAGAGTTGGTACAAGAACAAATTCCACAAAGCTCCATGGAAGAACAATCTATTCCAGAGACATAAGAACTGCGTAGGAGCACGAGAGAGGTGAGAGAACCAGAACGATATGGTTTTCTTGTCACCGAGGATGGTGACTCATTATTGGTTGACAATGATGATCCTATTACCTACAAGGAAGCAGTTGAAGGCACAGACGTTTCCAAGTGTCAAGAAGCCATGAATTCTGAAATGGATTCCATGTATGAAAACCAAGTTTGGATTTTGGTATATCCTCCATTTGATGTAAATCCTATTGGTAATAAATGGGTATTAAAGAAGAAACTAGACATGGAGGGGCAAGTCAACACCTATAAAGCACGACTGGTTGCCAAAGGTTTTAGAAAGTGTCAAGGATTTGAATATGATGAAACCTTTTCACCGGTGGTGATGCTGAAATCCATCAGAATCCTATTGGCCATTTCCACTTACCATGACTATGAAATTTGGAAAATGGATGTCAAAACAGCATTCCTTAATGGGAACCTCCAGGAAGATGTCTACATGACACAACCTGAAGGGTTTGTGACTCCAAAGGATGCCAAAAAGGTATGAAAGTTGCAGAAATCCATTTATGGATTAAATAAAGCATCAAGGTCATGGAACATTCATTTTGATGAAGCTGTAACAGGATTTGGCTTTGTTAAGAATGAATGTGAGCCTTGTGTCTGCAAGAGGTTTGGTGGAAGTGCAGTCATTTTCCTAATAGTATATATTGATGACATATTACTAATTAGAAATGAAGTACCTGTCTTACAGACAGTTAAGGCATGGTTAGATAAATTCTTCTCCATGAAAGACTTTGGCGAGGCAACATATATTCTTGGGATCAAGATCCACCATGATAGATCCAAGAGAATATTGGGCCTAAGACAAAGTACATACATTGACAAGATACTGAAGAGATTCAGTATGGAATAGTCCAAGAGGGGATTGTTTCTAGGGTCACATGGTATTCATCTTTCCAAGAAAATGTGTCCCCAGACACATGAGGAAAGAAAGAGAATGGCAAGGATCCCTTACGCATCCGCGATTGGGTCAGTCATGTATGTTATGATATGTACGAGTATAGATGTTGCTTATGAATTAAGTACAGTAGGTGGATATCAAGATGATATAGGAGACCATCATTGGATAGTAGTCAAGACTATCCTAAAGTATCTACGGCATACTAAGGATATGTTCTTGGTTTATGGAGGAGATGAGGAACTAGTCATCAGAGGAAATGTAGATTCTAGTTTCCAGACGGATCAAGATGACAT
Source organism: Viscum album (assembly GCA_963277665.1). Classification (NCBI taxonomy): domain Eukaryota; kingdom Viridiplantae; phylum Streptophyta; class Magnoliopsida; order Santalales; family Viscaceae; genus Viscum; species Viscum album. The sequence goes on from OY728137.1 coordinate 349,858,568, forward strand.
GAAGTCACAGACTGGATACATCTTCAGTTTGAATGGAGGTGTAGTGAGCTGGAAGAGCTCAAAGAAAAGTGTGGTGGAAGATTCTACAGCGGAGTCTAGGTATATCGTAGCTTCCGAGGAAGCTAAATAAGAAGTATAGATGTGAAGATTCGTCCAAGAGATGGATGTAGTACTGAGCAGTAAATATCCTATCACACTCTATTGTGATAATACTGCAGCGGTGGCACTTACAAAAGAGCCAAGGTCACATCAGTGGAAAAACACATACTTCAAAATTATCATCTCTTGAGGGATTTTTCTCAGAGAGGTGAAGTTGAAGTGAGTAGTATTTCCAAGGAAGATAACATGGAGGACCCCTTGACTAAAGCCTTGACTCAGCAGAAACATGATCATCATGTGAGGTCTAGCGGAATAAAAGTCGTAGGCAGTTGGATCTAGTCCAAGTGGGAGTTTGTAAGTGTTGGTGTCCTGAGAACCAACTGTTTTGTAATTTGATTACATGAATGTTCACTTATTATATATTGTTCATTGTTCTGCATGACTATAATATAATAATGTCCTGGAATATTTGTTGCATTGATAAGGTCATGGAAGATCCCCGCTATGATGAGAACCTTGAAATGCTATAACAGATATTCTTAAATAATGTTCTGCATTTGGATGACATACTATGATAGGACACATAGTATACAGACCGTCATGTGCGAGTACTCGTAAGAAGACGAGACTCTCTCTCATGGAGTTTGCACTTGGTAATCTCCAAGATGGGAGATTATGAGAACAGACCCGCCAGTAGTAATTCCGCATGTCATGGTGTCATTGGACATTACTATCTGTGAGCATGTGTAATGGTCCTTAGACTGGAAGATTATCATTAACTCATGTCATGACTTGCACACTTAGATTTTCTGACGAAAACCGCCATAAAGACAGTTGGCGGGAAGTAGGGTACGTTGGGTGCGTCACGAATGACATGTTGTTAATGGATAAGTTGATTGAGGATTTTTCCATTCCATATTTATGGAAGTAGATATCTCAGGCCCTTTGATTGAAATAGAACTGTCAAAAACATTCCATGGCCATGGTGTAACGACGAGTTTATTTCTAGAATTCAAAGAATTACAGATCAAGCATATAGGTTTATGACACTACCATTAAACCTTCTTGATGAGATATTGAGACAAAGGGATTAAATTACACAGTAAGCGTTTGTATGAGGTGATATGCCAATGCGGCGTCAACTTCCTTCTCTTGGGTGCCTTGACCCGTCGCTAGACAGTAATCTTGGATTTTAGGCAAGCCCGCCTAATGCCAATGAGAAAGAGGCCTAGAGGGTCACACACTAAGTGTATTCAAGTATCTCAAGTAGAATAAATATTATTCCCATATGTAGTTTAATAATTATTCAAGAATCCTAAATTGTTTTAATGTTGGAGGAAGAATAAAATGAAAACAAGTACACGACGTGTATTAATTATTACACGCAGTGTAGTTTTTATTTTGAAAACAAGTACACACCATGTATTATTAAATGTACATGTCATGTTTTTTTCATTTTGGAAAAGAAATGAATAAATGAAAACAAGATATACATGTCGTGTACATTAAATGTACATTCCGTGTAGTTTTCAATGAAAAATAAGTACACGCCATGTATTTATTAATACACGCCGTGTAGTTTTTCTAGTCGAGATTCTGAGGAAATATCATTTTATTAAATGATATTTATTATAATCAGTGCGGTCTCATGTCAAAGAATTAATGACTCGACATGGGGTTTTCAAAAGGGAGTTAATGAAATAAATAAAACGCGTAACGCATTTATTTATTGTCGTAACTCTATAACCTCAAACCCGATTAAAATATCCTCACAACCCCAACTCTTTTCAAAAGACAAGAGAATCGTTGTGCACAATAATTATGGAGAATTCTTTCAAGGCCGAAAGAACCTCTTCCTCCAAGAACACTCTCAAGAACGAGAGAGATCCTCTTCCATCGGATCAAGACGATCTAAGGCGGACAACGCAAGCAAAGGTTTCTCCACGCTAGCACCCAGAGACCCCTTTGGTGACGTCTAGAGATACGAGGTGCACGTGTGGATCACCGCTAGAGGAAGTCTACACTTGGCTTCTACGACGCAACGATGAATCACATCGGAACATGATCAAGAATATCAATGAATAAAGAACATCAAAAGGTACTTCTTTTCAATTGATTAAATTAATTATAATCAACATGTAATGATCCTACTTTGTGGTTCCAGGACTTTCCTTTTCTTTGTCCATTTCTATGATTTGATCCGTGGAGATTGACATTTATCGTCGTATTGATCCCGGATTGATCATTGTTAATGAAAAAAATCCAATTGGGCACATCCACCCATGAGCTTCCGCTATGCCTGGAACCTTCAAATGGTATCAGAGGGAGGTTAATGTCAAAATAATATAGGTATTCATCCCACATTCACTTCCTCAGATTCATATCACTCTGTGTCAATATATACTTGAGGCTTTTGGGGTTTGTGTATACCACAAAATGCTCTCATAGTAAATAATGTCTCCAATAGTGAAAAGCATAAAAAAAATATAGTTGAATCAAGATCATTTGTTGGGTAATTATTCTCATGTAGACTCAAATACCAAGACCCATATTCCATGAATCTATCCCACTTTATCTAAACTACTCCTAACCCGATACTTGATGCATCATAATACATAGTGTAGATTCTTCCCTGCTCTAGAAGAATCAGAACTGGCACGGAAGTCAATCTTCATTTTAGCTCCTGAAAGACTGTCTCACTGGTATCTATCCATACAAACTTCACACTATTCTTAGTCAAGATCATGAGTGGTGTTACTAGTTATGATAAGTCCTATATGAAATTCATGTAATATCTACCTAGCAATAAGAAACTCTGAATGTCAAATACATTCTTAGGATACTTCTAGGAAACTATAGTTCTCACTTTCTCTAGGTCAACTAATACTCCTATCTCTCAGATAATATGACCCAAGAAGTTAATATTATCCATCCATAAGTGTAATTTTGTGAGATTATCATATAACCGATGCTATCTTAGTGTATCCAAAATGATCTTAATATTTTTTCCATGGTCACGTCTATTATGATAATACACCAAGATATCATCCAAAAAACTACAAAAAATGAATCCAAGTAAGGATAGAGAACTAAGTTCATCAACTCCATGAAAACTTCTGGTGCATTCGTGAGATAAAATGACATAATCAGATACTCATAAAGACCATACTTACTATGAAAAGTTGTATGAGTTATGTCCAAAGGTCAAACATTCACCTGATAATATTTGGACCTCAAATAAATTTTCAAGAACACCCAAGATACTCAAAGTCGATCAAAAAGTTTATCTATCTGTGGCAAGTGATATCGGTTCTTAACCATCAACTAGTTCAATTTTCTATAATTCATGTAGAGCCTAAGGATATCATCCACCTTTTTTGCAAAAAGGACCGATGAAACCCACAGAGAAGTACTGTTTCTTATAAACCCCCTTTTCTCCAAATCATTTAGCTACATCTTGAGCTCTTACAACTCCTTCATAGTCATCCTGTAAGGAGGTATGGATACTAGTTCATCTCTTAGCACTAGCTCGATGTAAAACTATACATCTATCTTAAGAGGTAAACTGAAAAAATTGTCTAGAAAAACATCCTTGAATTGATCAAACACTGTAAGAAAGTCCACATGACACACTCTTGATCATTCAGATACAAACTAGTAATATGGGCTATCATTCCACCCAATCCATGATGTTTTGGTCCATCTTGGCTCCCCTGTAAATCCCACTCACCCTTGTGAATAAACACTCCACCCTCTAGTGATGTGAAATTAAATCTCTGGTGAGATAAATCAACATGGACTTGATAATCCACTAGCCAATACATCTTGAGTAGGCTTTCAAACCCAGTCATCTCAAGAAAAAATAGATTCCAAACAAATTTACACCCACCAAAATCAAGGGGACACTGCCATCACCGATGTAAATCCTCTATTCTGAACCCCAATGGTGTTGTAGGAATCATAATGCCACTATAAAATTGAATCACGATACCAAGGATATCCAAAATAGGTACAGATATAAAACTATGTGATGCACATGTATCAAAGATATTCGATACAATAATAGAGGCTAGTGTAACATTCCGTGTTTTGAATTGGATGAAAAAAACACAGGAAATAAATTTTTTCTGTTAACTGGGCATGCTGATTTTAAAAACCGAGTGTCAGAACTTTTTTTCGATAGTCGACACTGCGACATTGATAGAATAAAAATATTAAGTTTATTTTATTAATACACATGTTTTTTTTCAAAAAAAATGAAATAACTCTCAAACAGTGCGCCATATGAGGAATTTGAGACCACGGTTAGGTCTGGAATGCCGGGTTTACCCTAGGCAGGGTATAACCTTGATTCACATCTATAGAGACCCAAATCTTGAATTAAATGGACATTATATTACTTTTGTGGAATACTTAATACATAACAAAAACCAACACTTAAGGATTGTAATAGTTTAGTGTCTTTGGAAACTCGGAACAAAATCTTCTAATCATTGTGAAAGATCTTCAACATCTCCCATAAAGATCTTCCCCTTTGGTTTTCTTACCTAAAACTTCTTTATATCCTGGGGAAAAGAAAACATATAAAGGGTGAGCTCAAATTCTCATTAAGGGTAAACATGGAGAAAATAAAACAAACCATATACATTTGAACTTCAAAACATGAACATAAAGTTTATACATCAAAATCTTGAGCTGTGAAATAAATCTTGGCAGTACATAAGGAATAGGTCATAAAGGAACATTAATCATGATAAAATATCATGGGAATAAAAACATGTAATTGTGGCAACCATTAAGCACATGATATGATTTCCATAGTAGCCAATGCATTGCTGCCAAGACCATCTTAGTGGACAAAGTCCCTTTCTGAATCGAGTTCACTCCTCGTTTCAGTCCTGTAACACTGAACCGGACTAACTTACCATTCCATCCATGTCTATCTCATGAGATATAAATCTTTACCCAATGCATTGGAGGGAGATATAGGTCCCACCCATCTCATAATTAAATCATTCTTTTGTGTGCCACAAAATAAACATACATCATTCATAATAACCCAACAAATAAAATGGGTTTCATAAACATCATCCCATCATAACATAATCCATATAAAAGAAATGGATATCATTTAATCATAATAACCATGTAAATAATAGATATATTATACTTGAAACATAAACATACTTAATAATGGCATCTTAGACGGAAAATAGTTTTGATAAAACACTTAAAATGAATTCTTGAGGAAAATATCCTTCTTCAAAATCATTTTCTTTTCTCAAATTGCCACGAAATTTTAAAATAAAAGGATTTCCTTTTGAAAATAATCATGAAAACTTATTGAAGAATCTTCTTGAAAATTAGGCGTTATGAAACCGTAAAAATCCTTTCATTCCATATAATTTAAAAAAAATATGCTTCTCGTACTTTTGTCGGAAAAGTCAAAAAGTTCTTCGTGTGGTAAACAAAAGTAATATTCCTTTCATAACATATGGTAAAATTAAAAAATGGGTAAAAAGGACTTTAAACTTACTTGAAAAGTTTTTTATAAAATAGGGACATGGATGATAACAATAACCCTAGTAAATACTTACGAATAAACAATCATGGATAAAAATGAGATTGGAATAGTTACCCCTTACCTTAGGTCCGATATGCTTCGTACGTATCCTAACATTTTGTATAATGATTTAAATAATGTCATTGACTTATTACAGAATCATATTCATTGTTATGATATCATATATGGTTTACTTATGACTTTATATTACCCGTTCTTTTGTAAATTCCATGCTAAAGCAGCGTTTTGGGTAAAATCGTTTCATTTATCATACGTGTTTCGACTTGTTGTTATTATTATTACTTATATCCTGATTTAATTAATTATAGAATGTAAAACATGATTTATATATATAATATATATTCATAATATACATATATATATATGATATATTGATAAATGGAATGAAATACACCGTTCATGGAGACGGTAGGCCGTACGTACGCATGAATGCTGTTTTCGTTTCCTTATTGAATTGAATGGAATTAATTAGATGACATACATATATATATATATACATAAATCCATCATAATTATTATGTCATATATTTCATTATTATTCATTATATATACTTTATAATCATTCATGAATGGTTAACATGGAGAATGAATCTCATCGTGTCGTGGAGACGGTAGTCCATACGTACGCACGAGCGATGATATCATTCCCATGATTGTGGAATTGTATTGAAGTGTATGTATAATATTTAATAATCAATATAAATTTAAAATAATCATATATAGTTAGTCTTTACACCATTATAACCATCCAAGTAAGGTGGTGGTAGAAAACAGATTACACCACGGCGTGGAGACGGTATTCCATACGTACACACGCACGGTGATTTTGTTTTCTATAGGATGGATAAAAGGTGAAATAGGGTTGTTTAATATTTATAATAACATATCAGTATATAATTAATACTGATGTTATTACTTTATAATGAAACAACTAAAGAATAGGAAGTAGAAGAAGAAATAAATTGGAAAGAATTGGTAAAGGATATTACCTCTTTTTTGACGCGCCTCTTCTTAACCTCCTCTTAAGGCACTAGGGTTAGTCTTTTTAGGAGACCAGAACCTATATGATGTAACTATAGAGGTTGATAATAGGAATTTATAGGGGTTGGACGAGCTTCAAGGCTCAAAAGGGTGTGAAGAGAAGAGGGAATGGGTGCCCTTTTATAAGGGAGGAGAGGGGCACTTTAGAAAAAATTTAAAATATTATTTTATAATAAAGTCATATTAGGTTTATAATAGCTCCAAATTGATTTATTTATAAGAAAAGGTGTGGATGGGTCTAAATCATCTCAACCAATAGTATTTAGACAAGTTTAGGTTACTATTTTAACCTTATCATTTAGATTTAACTCTAAGTTAAATAATTTAACTTTTACTGTGTCTTTTTGTTTTCTTACACTATATGGTTAATAAACTTACTATAACAAGCCAAAAGAACACCAAGTTTTTCATTATTAATATATATAACCTTATCTAAGTCATTTGGACAAACCTTAGATTTTTAGGAATAAAATAACAATTAATAATATAATATTTGTTTTAAAAACTATTTTAAGTCAATTTTGACACTATTTGGTACTTGATTTTTTTGAAAATCAAACAGTATGATTAGTTCAAAAAAAGTTAATTAAATCAGTACTAACATGTCATATTAACCTATAAAATTAGTGTAACTCATAAAAAGTCTCAAATTAAATTTAGTTGGGTATTTATAATATCAATTATTTTAATATTTCATTATTTAGGTAATTACTGCATCACCATTGTGTCATAAATAAATTAAATTATTTAATGTCTAAAAATTATAAATAAAGTACCATTATGTAGGAAATCTTTTTATATTTCTAATGAATATTTATAGTCGAATTTATTTTATGTATAACTCTACATTAAAAATGTTTTAGTTATCCAACTTTTATTTTAACTATTTTAACTCTTTTTTAAATAAAATAATAATAAATGTCCTAATCTAATCCAAGTGGACCTAAATGATAATATTATATTCCTAAGGTTGTTTTTGGTCGAATTATACTTATCCAATAGAATTAGTACTTGTGTTAGGGTAATAATAATATCATTTTTACCCTTAATTACCCTATTTACTTTTAACCGTGGTAAATAAAAGTAAAAAGTTACTATTCACCAAAAATTATTTTTATCTTATTGAACCACATTTTACTCCTTGATATTAACCGTGTCTCTCGGATTTTCGAAATTCCACTCACAGAAGCGGTAAAATTAAGTTTTATGTAAATTTTCAAATTCTCCTAGGAAGTGGGTAAAAGACGGTGAAAAGTTCAATAAAATTTTTATATATCTAAAATTATTATAAAATGACTCTAATGAATTATATTGAACTTATATAGGTATTATGTATCAATTTTTTACCTAAAATAAATTTAAATAAAATATATAATTATTTGAATAAAAAGTCGGTTTTTAAATAGTAACCCAGTGTTTTCACTATTCATCAAAAATTGAAAGTTTTCAGAAAAATACCAAAAATTTACCCTAGGCTAATTTCGATATTCCTAATCCAAAAATGAAGTCCATTTTAAAAAATAAAATTTCTAAAAGTGGGTATTACTATTCATAACGGCTAGTTTATATAATATTTTAATAACATATCGTTGTTTAGTGAAACTCGGTATTGCGTACAACACATGCTATCATGGAAGGTTGTGATTGTGTGTAAAGCAAGCCAAGTCAGAGTTGCGTGCAGTGCAAGATTCCTTTTTTGTTGTGTATAATAGAATCCAACTGTATTTCATTTATACATTGAATATATATATATATATACACTCAATGTTGTGTACAATAACTTCTATCAAACGAACTTGAAATTTTGTGTAACACGAGCCAATAATAGTGTTGCATATACGGTGTTGCATATAGAACAAGCTAATTTTGGTGTCGCGTACAACACAAGACATTAATGAAATTAAAAAGAATAATTCTCATAAAATCTCGTGTTGTTACATTCTACCCCCCTTAAAATGAATTTCGCCCTCGAAATTCGTCGGGGTTATAAATTGTTTACTACTTGAAATTTTCTTTCATAGAAACCCACGTCGTAAAAAGGAATACCAAAACATAACTTTAAAAAACTAAAGTATGAAATGTAATGGTTACCCAAATTAACTCATCACTGGGTTTCCACATAGGAGAACATAGGTGAAAATATGGATATGGAAGAGAAATCTAACCATCAAGTTCTGATGGAGAGTGGCAGAGAACATGGCTATGAAATATCCAATAATCACAAAGCCATAAATTTGTGATGATCTAAGGTACCATCTGATTTATCAGATATAACAACACTAGGACAACATTTTTTGTTTTCAAGATCATCTCCCTAAAGTTGAAGAATTGTTGAATTAAAGGAAATACTTACTTGATTTTGGTACAATCTTACTGTTGCTCGTGCCTTGAACAATTTCCACTTCATCTCTTAAAGAAATGAAGTTGAATTTGTCTTCCGTGAAGTGTTAGCAGATCATGCGATAGAATGATAGGTCATTCCATCTGTCTCAAACAGAAGGTTAGAAAAAGTTATCAAAAATACATAAGTCCATATATAGTGAGATTAATCATATATGGTTACTAAAATGGACTTATACTTCATATATCATACTGCTTAATATAATAAAACTAGTTTCTACTAACCAGGGACTTCCTGTAGGCCAGTGGTATGCGGTAAAGGCCTGTCGCACTTCGGTTGTGGGTTCGATTCCCACAGCCTTGTCCGGCGCGACGGGTTGTCGCCTGTCCTGCAGGTTATCCTTTTTCTAAAACTACATTATTATAACATTCCATAAATAATATCGAAAAAAGTTCTAGCCTTAAACAATACTGACTTATGTCCAATATAATCCATTCCAATCTTTAGGATTATCCAAAATACTTCTGTCCAAGCTCATAGTATAAAGAAAATAATTACTAGAAATGTCATCTTCCGATCATGTGAATACCATCATTTATCCTCCATATATCACAAGATATATCTTGTTGATTGCATTCCAAACATGTGAATACCTTAATCTCGTATTCTCTTGAAAAATGAATACCCATTGAACCTTAGTGAAAACATGAATTCTGTCAAAAGTTAATTCTTTCCACATACCAAAATCCCAAAATTTCGATATACTCAAACCATGATATCACTTTGACCTTATATCAGTCATGGGCTCATGAATACCATCAAACATATTATTTTCTCCTTATCCCTTCATTATGCACATATCATCTACTTTCCAAAATATTTGATTTAATTTTCATGGTTACCGGTACCATATAATTATTGAAAACCCTAATAAACCAATACATAGATATTCCAATATTCCACAGTACTATAAATTAGATTCCACAACATTATTTTGGAATCCCGTTACATAAACACATAATCATTCCACTACATCGTTTTCATACTCAACACCACCAATATTGAAAGCATGTGACTTCCCTTTTTCCTTTTCCTTAAGGGGATGCTCACATCGATCATCATTAACCCTTGGATTAGGGAATTGATTAGCATAATGCCCCATTTTCTTGCACTTGAAGCATTTAAGTGTTGGTGAAGTGTTGGTGAAGCGTTCTTTGTAGTCTTTTCTCTATTCACGTCATTAGAAACATTTTTACCATTACTTTGGCACTCATCTGCTTGATGAACTTCTTTTCCACACTTGAAACATTTTCTAGTACCTTTTAGAAAATCTCCACCATGCTTCTTTCCACACTTTGGGCATAAAGAAACATTCAACTTCTTTTCACCATTGTTCTGTGGTTTTTCCTTGAACTCCATCTTTCATTTCTTATCAAAACCATGAGATGGATATGTTACACCAACTTCCAGTTATACCTTGATAGCACAACGCACAATTTATTCATAGCTACTGAAGTCTCTTATAGCTAATGCCCTTCGAAGAATTGGTTTTAAGCCACTGAAGAATCGATCAACTTTACTTTCAGGTTGGATGATAAAGCCAGATGCATACCTTGAAAGTCTTGTAAAATTCGCTTCGGATATACTATAAGATTCATCATCCTTCTGCTTAAGCTCAAGGAACTCCTTTTCTATCTTTGTTCGAAGAATAAAAGGGAAGTACTTACTGAAAAACAAGTTCTTGAACTCGTCCCATTCCATGGATTCAATTTTATCTTGGGGCCTTGTATTCTTAATTAGAGTCCACCATTGATCTGCTTCACATTCTAAACGGTAAATAGCCAGAATGACTTTTTCATGTTCCGAACAGCGAATTATGGAAAATATCTTCTCAATGGTACTGATCCATTGTTCAGCAACAAGTGGATCAGAAGACCCACTAAAAGAAGGTGGATGTTGCCTCATGAAGGACTCAATAGAATATTGTTCCCTTATTTAATCATTTAGAAATCCAGAATGATTCATAGCTTATGTAAGTATAGCAATAAGATTTTTAACTCCATCTCCCATCACATTTGGTTGTTCGGGAGGACAATCATTGCATTGTCCATTACATTGATCAACACGGTTCTTTTGGGTTCCAGCCATCATCTAAAACCCAAAAAGAACAGTGTGAGAGGACAAAATCATGCTAGGAAAACAACATAATAAAGGGGGAGTACCTTTAATATCATATATCATAGGTTTAATTCTAATATCACTACCGTAATTCTAAGACTATAACCTATACTTATACTTCACCTTAGGGATATCCCTAGACATACCTTAGAAATATCTCTAGGGATCTCACTAAAGTTCTCGCATCCTAGTTTCCAAAGGTTGACTAAAACTTTCCTCTGATACCAACTGTAGAGACCCAAAGCTTGATGTACATGGACATTACATTACTTTTACGGAATACTTAATACATAACAAAAACCAACACTCAAGGATCGTAATAGTTTAGTGTCTTTGGAAAATCAGAACAAAATCTTCTAATCGTTGTGAAAGATCTTCAACATCCTGGGGAAAAGAAAACATATAAAGGATGATCTCAAATTCTCATTAAGGGTAAGCATAGAGAAAATAAAATAAACCATATACATTTGAACTTCAAAACATGAACATAAAGTTTATACATCAAAATCTTGAGCTATGAAATAAATCTTGGCAGTACGTAAGGCATAGGTCATAAAGGAACATTAATCATGATAAAATAGCATGGGAATAAAAATATGTAATTGTGGCAACCATTAAGAACATGATATGATTTCCATAGTATCCAAGGCATTGCTTCCAAGACCATCTTAGTGGACAAAGTCCCTTTCTGAATCGAGTTCACTCTTCGTTTCAGTCCTGTAACATTGAACTGGATTAACTTACCGTTCCAGCCATGTCTATCTCATGAGATATAAATCTTTACCCAATTAATTGGAGGGAGATATAGGTCCAACCCATCTCATCATTAAATCATTCTTTCATGTGCTACAAAATAAAAATATATCATTCATAATAACCCAACAAATAAAATGGGTTTCATAAACATCATCCCATCATAACATAATCCATATAAAAGAAATGGATATCATTTAATCATAAGAACCATGTAAATAATAGATATATTATACTTGAAACATAAACATACTTAATAATGTCATCTTAGATAGAAAATAGTTTTTATAAAACACTTGAAATGAATTCTTGAGAAAAATATCCTTTCTTCTTCAAAATCATTTTCTTTTCTCAAATTTCCATGAAATTTTAAAAGAAAAATATTTTTTTAAAAATAATCATGAAAACTTATAGAAGAAGATTCTTGAAAATTAGGCATTATGAAACCGTAAAAATCCGTTCTATATAAGTTAAAAAAACATTATTCTCGTACTTTTGTCAGACAAGTCAAAAAGTTCCTCGTGTGGTAAACAAAAGTAAGATTACTTTCATAACATATGGTAAAATTAAAAAATGGGTAAAAAGGAATTTAAAATTACATGAATTGTTTTGAGAAAATAGGGACATGAATGATAACAATAACCCCAGTAAATACTTACGAATAAACAATCTCGGATAAAAACAAGATTGGAATAGTTATCCCTTACCTTAGGTCCGATATGCTTCGTACGTATCCGAACCTCCTATATAATGATTTAAATAATGTCATTGACTTATTAAAGAATCATATTCATTGTTATGATATCATATATGGTTCACTTATGACTTTATATTACCCGTTCTTTTGTAAATTCCATGCCAAAGCAGCGTTTTGGGTAAAATCGTTTCATTTATCATACATGTTTCGACTTGTTGTTCTTATTATTACTTATATCCTGATTTACTTAATTCCAGAATGTAAAACATTATTTATATATATAATATATATTCATCATATACATATATATATGATAGATCGATAAATGGAGTGAAATACACCGTTCATGGAGACGGTAGGTCGTACGTACGCATGAACGCTGTTTTCATTTCCTTATTGAATTGAATGGAATTAAGTAGATGACATACATATATATATATATACATAAATATAGAATCATTATTATGTCATATATTTCATTATTATTCATTATATATACTTTATAATCATTCATGAATGGTTAACATGGAGAATGAATCTCATCACGTCGTGGAGACGGTAGTCCGTACGTACGCACGAGCGATGATATCATTCCCATGATCATGGAATTGTATTGAATTGTATGTATAATATTTCAGAATCAATATCACTTTACAATAATCATATATAGTTAGTCTTTAAACCATTATAACCATCCAAGCAAGGTGGTGGTAGAAAATGGATTACACCACGGTGTGGAGACGGTATTCCGTACGTACATACGCGCAGTGATTTTGTTTTCTGTAGGATGGATAGAAGGTGAAATAGGGTTGTTTAATATTTATAATAACATATCAGTATATAATTAATGCTTATGTTATTAATTTATAATGAAACAACTAAATAAGAGGAAGTAGAAGAAGAAATAAATTGGAAAGAATCGGTAAAGGATATTACCTCTTCTTTGACGCGCCTCTTCTTAACCTCCTATTAAGGCACTAGGGTTAGTCTTTTGAGGATACCAGAACCTATATGATGTAAATAGAGAGGTTGATAAGAGTAATTTATAGGGTTTGGCCGAGATTCAAGGCTCAAAATGGTGTGAAGAGAAGAGGAAAGGGGTGCCCTTTTATAAGGGAGGAGAGGGGAACTTTAGAAAAAACTTAAAATATTATTTTATAATAAAGTCATATTAGGTTTATAATAGATCCAAATTGATTTATTTCAAAGCTAAGGTGACTATGGGTTGAAATCCTCTCAAACAATAGGATTTAGACAAGTTTAGGTTACTATTTTAACCTTATCATTTAGATTTAACTCTAAGTTAAATAATTTAACTTTTACCGTGTATTTTTGTTTTCTTACACTATATGGTTAATAAACCTACTATAACAAGCCAAAAAAACCCCAAGTTGTTCATTATTAATATATATAACCTTATCTAATTCATTTGGAATAACCTTAGTTTTTTAGAAATAAAATAACAATTAATAATATAATATTTTTTTTAAAAACTATTTTATGTCAATTTTGACACTATTTGGTACTTGGTTTTTGTGAAAATCATAACAACATGATTAGTTTTCGAACAAAGTTAATTAAATCAATAATAACATGTCATATTAACCTAGAAAAGTAGTGTAATTAATAAAAAGTCTCAAATTACATTTATTTGGGTATTTATAATATCAATTATTTTAATATTTCATTATTTAGGTAATTACTGCATCACCATTGTGTCATAAATAAATTAAATTATTTAATGTCTAAAAATTATAAATAAAATACCATTAGTTATGAAATATTTTTAGATTTCTAATGAATATTTATAGTCAAATTTATCTTATGTATAACCCTATATTAAAAATGTTTTAGTTGTTAAACTTTTATTTTAACTATTTTAACTCTTTTTTAAATAAAATAATAATAAATGTCCTAATCTAATCCAAGTGAACCTAAATGATAATATTATATTTCTAAGGTTGTTTTTGGTCGAATTATACTTATCTAATAGAATTAGGACATGTGTTAGGGTAATAATAATATCATTTTTACCCTTAATTACCCTATTTACTTTTAACCGTGGTAAATAAAAGCAAAAGTTACTATTAACCAAAAATTATTTTTATCTTATGGAACCACATTTTACTCCTTGATATTAACCGTGTCTCTAGGATTTTATAAATCCCACTCATAGAAGTGGTAAAATTAAGTTTTATGTAAATTTTCAAATTCTCCTAGGAGGTGGGTAAAAGACGGTGAAAAGTTCAATAAAATTTTTATATATCTAAAATTATTATAAAATGACTGTAATGAATTATATTGAACTTATATAGGTATTATGTATCAATTTTTTACCTAAAATAAATTTAAATAAAATAAATAATTATTTAAATAAAAAGTCGGTTTTTAAATAGTAACCCAGTGTTTTCACTATTCATCAAAAATTGAAAGTTTTCAGAAAAATACCAAAAATTCATCCTAGGCTAATTTCGATATTCCAAATCCAAAAATGAAGTCCATTTTGAAAAATAAAATTTCTAAAAGTGGGTATTACTATTCATAACAGCTAGTTTATATAATATTTTAATAACATATCGTTGTTTAGTGAAACTCGGTATTGCGTACAACACACGCTATCGTGGAAGGTTGTGATTGCGTGTAAAGTAAGCCAAGTTAGGGTTGCGTGCAGTGCAAGATTCCTTTGTTGTTGTGTATAATATAATCCAACCATATTTCATTTATACATTGAATATATATATATACACTCAATGTTGCGTAGAATAACTTCTATCAAACAAACTTGAAATTTTGTGTAACACGAGCCAAGAATAGTGTTGCGTATATGGTGTTGCATATAGAACAAGCTAATTTTAGTGTCGCGTACAACACAAGACATCAATAAAATTAAAAAGAATAATTCTCATAAAATCTCGGGTTGTTACAGCATCGGGTGTTTGGCACCCTCGCACATGATAATTCCACATTTATTTTTAATTAATTAATTATTCCATTTTTATATAATAAATAATTATTTTCTCAAAAACGGTGCATCTAATGAGAAATCTAAGACCACCAATAGTTCCGAGACATGGGGTTTACCCTAGGCAGGGTATAACTTTTGCAAGCATCAAACGTTTGGTCATATCGTACCTGAAGATAATTTAATTGGGTTAAATATTTTTATTGGCTGTTAGAAATAATAATAATAATTTTATTATTAATATTATTATTTGCGTTGATGTCAACGAATAGAAATATACTAACAAAATTAATAAATTGTGTTGCGGTGTAAATAATAATTGGGTAATGTAATAAATATGATATTATAAATTGTTCCAATCAAATAAAAATGCGCAATAAATATTTATTTAATAACCGTTATCCTTTTTATTAATGGATATTGTCATTAAAATATTAATGGTGTCATTGATGGGATGAATTAAATAATAATAATTATTTTAATTATTTTTATTATTATTATATTTGGACAAAAACATTTATGTATATATATATGAGGTATATCTATATACATGGGATTAAATATATATATATATAGTTATATAAACATGTGTGGGTGTATATACATGAATATGTAAATGTGTATATATATATATACAACACCTATATACATGGGTGGATATTTATTGTTAGGTTAGATAAAATATTATTAATTACCTACAAAAATGAATTTAACATGTTGACTTAAATCAAGTTGTGGAATTTTAAGTTTTTAATCCAAATCTTTAAAGCGACCCAGGGCGCGTGACTACGCACCCTGTTGCGGATCCCGGAAAGCTATTTAAATTAATTAAATGATTGTTCAGGCTTTATGTAAAATATTATGTCGCGCCATAGTGCAACGTTCGGGTTAAAAATAATTAAAAAGGATTAAAGAAAATTAATAGAATTTAAAGAGGGATAAAAATAAATAATAAAATAGATACGGTTGGAGAGAAATTAAAAATAATTAAAATAAGGTAAACCTATTTTAATTATTTATTTCATTTATTCCACCATTTTATTTTTATTATTTTATTTATTTATCTCATTTTTATTTTTTCCTTTTTCTTTCCTTTCCTTTCCTTTTTATTTTTTCTCTCCTCCTCTTCTCCCCCTCTCCTGTGTGTGGTGCACCTCTCCCCCCTAGATGGTGCACACCACTTTTCCCCCCCTTCAGAAGACCACCACACCTCTGTTCTGTAACACCCCAAGATTTCATAGTGTGTTATTTCTTCAAAATAATTCAATAACTTGCACTACACGCAACACCGAGTTCAATTGCACCATGACTTACCAAAACTCCATTCAAATAAGGTTATGAATAGTATTAACTAAATTTTAAACATTATATAATCCTTATAATTTTAGAATCCATATTATGAGTTTCTTAGATATAATGCAAGAACAAATTCATTTTCAGTATTGCACTTTTATCAACTTTAATAGTGAACCCTTTTTAAATACTATATTTTAAACTTTTTGACTAAATGGAGACATCAAAAATTTAAAATGAAACATCCCAAGCTTCTACGGTACGCTTCTCTTTGAATAATGTGATAGCGTGTGTTGTACGCAACACCGAGTTCTAACAACCAATTAAACTAGTCGTTATGAATAGTAATAACTACTTTTTGAAATTATATATATTTTATATTTCAAAATGGACTTCATTTTTTTGATTCATAATATCAAAATTAGCCTAGGGTGAAATTTTGGTACTTTTCGGATAACTTTTATATTTTGATGAATAATGAAAATTACTAAATTTTAATTAAAAACAACTTTTTTAATCAAAATAATCAATAGTGATAAATTGTGAATTTGAGTGGTTTTAAAGTATATTTAGAATATATTTTTACCATTTAATATAATGTTGGTCATTGGACATAATTTTACAATTAAACCGAACATAAACAAGTGTCAATCTTTTGATAGTTATTATCTCTTAAAAACACGCTTTTTGACAGCGGGAATTAATTTTAAATTAATTTCTGCCACTTCTGTGTTTTGAATTTAGGAAAATGGATTCCATATTTGGAATCAGGATTTTCAAATTGTGTAAATAGGTAACTTTTATTTTTAGACATTTTGAATAATTACTGCGGTAAATATTTTATTTACCATGGTTAAGGGTAAATCCGGTAAATAAGGGTTAAAAAATAATATTATAATAATACTAAATTACCCTAAAACGTGTATTAACCCTATTGGTTGATACATGGTCGACCATTGGAATCTTTGGGTCTATTTTGGGACCCCATGGATCCACTTGTAAGTGATAATGACACTTTATTTTAATTTAGTTAAAATGAATACAAAAATGACACAAGCATATATCTTTTAGAACAACAATTGTTACATAGGGTTATATATGTTGGATTTTAGATTATAAATATTCATTAGAAAGATAAAAAGATTTCCTACATAATGATATTTTATTTATAATTTTTAGACATTATATAATTTATTTTATTTATGACACAATGATGATGCAGTAATTACTAAAATAGTGAAAAATAAAAATAATTGATCTTATAAATACCCAAATAATTATAATATGAAACTTTTAATGAATTAAACTAATTTTCTATGATAATATGATATATTAGGATTGATTTAATTGACTTTGTTCGAAGTAATCAATCTGTTAGGAGTTTCACAAAAATCAACTATTGAATAGTGTCAAAATTGACATAAAAGAGTTCTTAAAACAAATATTATATTATTAATTGATATTAAATTCCTAAAAATCTAAGGTTCGGCCAAGAGACTTATATTATGATAGGTTCCTCATTAATGGACCACTTGGGGGTCGCTTGGATGTATATAGTAAGTCTATTAATCATATTATATAAAAATACAAAGAGACATTGTAAAAGTGAAACTAATTAACTTAGAGTTAATACTTAAAGATAAGGTTAATATAAGTACCCAAACCTGTCTAAATTCTATTGGATGAGTTGTTTTCGACCTATCCACACCTCATCCTTTGAATAGTCAACTTTGGAGCCTTTGTAAACCGAATATGAATTTATTATAAATTAATATTTCTAACTTTTCCAAAGGTGCCCCTCACCCCTCTTATAAAAGGGCACTCCTCCTTCTCATTTCTTCACACCTTCAAAGCCTTTTGGTTCGGCCAAACTCTGCCCAAATACTCTCCCAACATCCCTCAATACAACCTAGAGGCCTTAGTTTGATCAGAAAGCCAACCTAAGGAGCCCTTTTGATCAAATCAAAAGGAAGAACCCGAAGAAGAGGTAATGATTTCACCACCCTTTTCTAAGTTCATTTCTTCTTCCACTTCTTCTTCCTTTGTTATTACCATTCTGAAATAATAACTCCAGTATCTCACATATACTGTGATGTTATTATAAATATGGTACAATCATATTCAGTATTCTATCCACCCTATGAATAACATGTCACCATACGTGCGTACGTACGGCTTACCGTCTCCACGTCGTGGTGTAATTGTTATTCAATATAATATTATTTGGATGGGTATAATAATGATGTGTAACTCATGTAAATAATAAATATAACATGTTAATGATTCTGTATATATGATATACCATCCATTTATATATTATTTTAATATCAAAAGAATGATATTGTCGCTCGTGCGTACGTACGGACTACCGTCTCCACGAACGCGATGAGATTCATTCTCCATCGTATCCATTCAAGTATAATTATAATTTGATGATTTAAAAATGATGTTTAAGGACTGTATATCATTCTGGATATGAATAAGATACAACAACCATGGCTTATGTAACAAAACATATAAAAGAAAATGAGTAAGTTAACTCCCGAAACGACGATAATTCTAAGATATTATTAACAAATCAATGTTAAAAGATCATATATGATATCATATTAATATATATTATTCTTGTATAATTTAATAACAACTATTTCACCATTATACAGGAGGTTAACCTACCCCAACCAAGGAAAAGTACAAGGTAAGGGTTATTTCACAATCTCTTCATTATCCGAGGTTGTTTATACGTAATAATCTACTGGGATATCTTTATCATCCACATCCATGTTTCTTAAAAATGTATTTCAAAACATTTTTTATGGGTTAAAGTCATTTATACCCTTGTTTGACTTTTTATAAGAGGTTTATAAAGGAATCTTTCCGTCGTTTTCAAAACAAGGTCCTTTTTAACCTTTTCGACTGAATTGAGGTAAGAATGTTCTTTTTAACTTATACGGCGGGTGCGGTTATTTTCCGCCGTTATAAAATCTTCGAAGCTTTCCATACAAGCTTATAAGAATATTTTCAAAGAAAATGTTTTATTTTATATGGATCTTAAATGATTTCAAAATAAAAGGAGATACTTCTTTAAAAAGAATTTTGATTTCATCTATGTCAACATCCTTTGATGGATTTTAAGATTATTTGAAGTTGATTTATTATAATACAAAACTTCTATATTGTATTGAAGTTTTTGTGATATGTTTGACTGTGGATGTGCTATTTTTATACCATTCATAGTTTATGGTGAAATTATTGACATTTCGTATGCTAGTTTTAATACGAATGTTTATGTTATGTTTAAACCTTTTCATATGGGAATGCATTGGACTTAATAAGTGACGGGTGGAGCCCGCTATAGCTCCTCGATGCATCGGTAGGTCTCATGAGACAAACTAGTGTCTTGGCACAAGGCCTTGACAAAATCTTATTTGTAGTCTTGGCACGAGGCCTTGGCTATGTGGTTATGATAGTCTGGCATTATGCATTTCCAACATTATGAAAGTGGTTATTGATATTGCATGTGATTATTCGATTAGTAGAATATCCATGTGAATAAGTAAATGGCATTATTTCATTTTTATTTTTGCCATACTATGTTGAAGTTCAATTTTAAAAGGCTTTTGTTTTAGTAATTCATTGCCTTAAATGTTTATGCTTATTATGAATGTCCCGCTATATTGTTATCCTTACTGGGCATTTGAGCTCACCCCTTTTCTATGTTTTATTTTTCCCAGGTAGTGAAGAAGTAAATTATGAATGACTTGCAGGGATATTATGAGGGGTTAATAGTGTGGATATGAAGACTTTGTTGTTGTAGTAGTTTTTCACTTTAAAATGTAATGTAAAACTTTATGATTATATCTAGTGTTTCCAAGGCTACTAAACCAATCGGTCTTTCAGGATTTGATCTTTCTTGTGATCATTCCAATGTTATGTAATAATGCACCGAATCTGGGTAGCTGGGGTCGGGGCGTTACAGTTGGTATCAGAGGAAGTTTAGTACAAACCTTGGAAGCTAGATTTAGATAAACTCTGATTAGAGCACGTAGACCTAAGATTAACTTTGAGGATTAGTATAGAATAACTTCCTAGAATTTTGGTATTGTAGAGATTTTGTGAGTTTTCCGAGCAATACATCCCTGTCTGGATACGAGCAGGTAGAGGCGGCTCTGGCACAGATGTACCTAGGGGTAAAACCCGAAAACACCGCTTTGAGCTAGACTCGAACGGGAACTGGTGCACGACAACGGGCCTTGCTGCACTCTTGGTTACGACACTCCCGGGGGATATGCTTAGGATAACTCTCATTTTCTTTACAAATCATTATGAAGGGTTTATGAGTATATACTTCCTCAAAGAAAACATTTTTATGATTATGGATTATATCCATAAATAGTTCAATTTATGTTAAGTGTTTTATAAGTATGGATTATGTATTTTGATTCATAAACTGATCTAGTTTATGCCATTGTTTAGAAATGGCGCCCAGTAGAAGGAATGAGAACTCCAGAAATGCACATGATTCAAAGAGAAGGAAGGATCATATCTTTCATGGTCTTAAGCTATAATTTATAAGAGAAATAGTCTCCCATGTATTATCATCATATGAAGAAATAATATCATGTGTTGATAAGATAAGTAAAGAGTTTACTGATTCCTATGGCTTTGAAGGGAAGCAAGAGAAGAAAAGGATGGAAGAGAGAAAAATGGATAAAGGGAAGAGGGAAAATAAGAATTTTCCCATATGTGGTAACTGTGGAAAGAAACACCATGGAACTTACCTGAAAGGAATGGGAGTTTGTTATAAGTGTGGAGGAAAAGGGCACAAAGTACGTGACTGCAAGGGTGAGAAAATGGTCTCAAATGTACAATGCTTCATTTGCAAGGAGTTTGGACACTATGAGAACCTATGTCCCAGTCATCAGACTATGCCGCAAATGATGCTATTGGATAATAATCAAGTTATGATACTACCACAGATGAAGAGGAATGATTAGAGTTCTTATGTTGATTATGTCAATTGAGTGTTGTATCAACAATGTAATTGTTATAATAATTATGGAGTATATAAGGATTGTACTGCAGTACTATTTCATTAAGGACTTGAGATTGTGTGGAACAAAGAAAAGTGACTCAATAGCAGGATAATTTTTGGAAAATATATGGGTGAGAGAATGATAAACCATAATATAGTTCTGATACTGAGGTAGTGATTTTGGAATAATATGTGATTGTTTTGGATAAATAATATTGGATATTCTTGACTACCTTGGAACTGATTAATGATTTGTATATTCCATCATTGTTGGGGTTTAAAACATTTTTTGGATTAATGAAGTATATCCAGCATTCTATATGGAATAAGGCAGCATGAATGTAATCAATAAGGAATATGGTAATACATGATGAAGGTATTCATATGCTATTACGGGGTAAAAAGGATCTATATTATGTTTACCTTCCTTATAAATGTTGGACTGTGAGTTTGGATAGAATTATTTTGGATAGTTCTTGTTTGGATTATTTTGGATTGCCATAAAAGGACAACCCGGAGGTCGGGCGGCAACCCGTCGCGTCCGGCAAGGCTGCGAGACTTGAACCCGCAACCGAAGAGCGACAAGGGTGTATCACATACCACTAGCCCACGAGATGTCCTGGATTAAATAATGTAGTTTTTATTAAAAGATCTTTTAGATGAATTATAAATTCGTTTATTTTGGAACCCTATACGAATAGTGTAAATAGAATTTTTTTTACATTCTATTATCTTTTAGAGTGAAAGATGAGTATGTGGTAGAAATTTATTAATGGATAAAACTCTAATTATAAAGTAAGTATATCTCCATATGATCTTAGCCAATCTCATAAAAAATTCCTCAATATTAAGAAAAGCAAATTAGAGCAAAAATGTTTTCCTAGATGGTACCTTAAATCATCACTAATTTATGGCTTTGGGATTGTTGGCCTTTTCATAGCCATGTTCTCTACCACTCTCCATCAGATAATCGATGGTTAGATTTTTCTTCCATATCCATATTTTCCTACATGGAACCCTAGTATGTGTTATTTTCGGTAATCTTCATACTTTCCACTCTTTATTTAAAATAGAGGCCTCATTAATTCATTTTTCGATGTGGGATTTCAACTAAGATATTTTGAAACGTCAAAAATGTGTTATCCTAATACCCTATGTTTTGTTGAACCGATGGTATTTCAAATCATCATAGATTGATGAATTTAAGGAGCTCAATTTTATACTTGTTTGTGATTGATGACCTCAATCACTACCAATAAATATTTACGTTTTTCCTCCAATTATATGTCTCTAAATGCCACCAATGTTCTCCTAATTGAGATCATAATTTGGTGGTGACCCTTTCATTTCTCTTTTCCTCATATTAAGAATAAATTTTAGTAACCCAATTTCCGATGTGGGTTTTCCCACAAATATATTTTCTATTTTCAACCTTTTATTTTCGAAGAACAATTTCAAATTGCGAGGACGCAATTTATTGAAGGAGGGGAGAATGTAACACCCCAAGATTTCATAGTGTGTTATTTCTTCAAAATAATTCAATAACTTGCACTACACGCAACACCGAGTTCAATTGCACCATGACTTACCAAAACTCCATTCAAATAAGGTTATGAATAGTATTAACTAAATTTTAAACATTATATAATCCTTATAATTTTAGAATCCATATTATGAGTTTCTTAGATATAATGCAAGAACAAATTCATTTTCAGTATTGCACTTTTATCAACTTTAATAGTGAACCCTTTTTAAATACTATATTTTAAACTTTTTGACTAAATGGAGACATCAAAAATTTAAAATGAAACATCCCAAGCTTCTACGGTACGCTTCTCTTTGAATAATGTGATAGCGTGTGTTGTACGCAACACCGAGTTCTAACAACCAATTAAACTAGTCGTTATGAATAGTAATAACTACTTTTTGAAATTATATATATTTTATATTTCAAAATGGACTTCATTTTTTTGATTCAGAATATCAAAATTAGCCTAGGGTGAAATTTTGGTACTTTTCGGATAACTTTTATATTTTGATGAATAATGAAAATTACTAAATTTTAATTAAAAACAACTTTTTTAATCAAAATAATCAATAGTGATAAATTGTGAATTTGAGTGGTTTTAAAGTATATTTAGAATATATTTTTACCATTTAATATAATGTTGGTCATTGGACATAATTTTACAATTAAACCGAACATAAACAAGTGTCAATCTTTTGATAGTTATTATCTCTTAAAAACACGCTTTTTGACAGCGGGAATTAATTTTAAATTAATTTCTGCCACTTCTGTGTTTTGAATTTAGGAAAATGGATTCCATATTTGGAATCAGGATTTTCAAATTGTGTAAATAGGTAACTTTTATTTTTAGACATTTTGAATAATTACTGCGGTAAATATTTTATTTACCATGGTTAAGGGTAAATCCGGTAAATAAGGGTTAAAAAATAATATTATAATAATACTAAATTACCCTAAAACGTGTATTAAACCTATTGGTTGATACATGGTCGACCATTGGAATCTTTGGGTCTATTTTGGGACCCCATGGATCCACTTGTAAGTGATAATGACACTTTATTTTAATTTAGTTAAAATGAATACAAAAATGACACAAGCATATATCTTTTAGAACAACAATTGTTACATAGGGTTATATATGTTGGATTTTAGATTATAAATATTCATTAGAAATATAAAAAGATTTCCTACATAATGATATTTTATTTATAATTTTTAGACATTATATAATTTATTTTATTTATGACACAATGATGATGCAGTAATTACTAAAATAGTGAAAAATAAAAATAATTGATCTTATAAATACCCAAATAATTATAATATGAAACTTTTAATGAATTAAACTAATTTTATATGATAATATGATATATTAGTATTGATTTAATTGACTTTGTTCGAAGTAATCAATCTGTTAGGAGTTTCACAAAAATCAACTATTGAATAGTGTCAAAATTGACATAAAAGAGTTCTTAAAACAAATATTATATTATTAATTGATATTAAATTCCTAAAAATCTAAGGTTCGGCCAAGAGACTTATATTATGATAGGTTCCTCATTAATGGACCACTTGGGGGTCGCTTGGATGTATATAGTAAGTCTATTAATCATATTATATAAAAATACAAAGAGACATTGTAAAAGTGAAACTAATTAACTTAGAGTTAATACTTAAAGATAAGGTTAATATAAGTACCCAAACCTGTCTAAATTCTATTGGATGAGTTGTTTTCGACCTATACACACCTCATCCTTTGAATAGTCAACTTTTGAGCCTTTGTAAACCGAATATGAATTTATTATAAATTAATATTTCTAACTTTTCCAAAGGTGCCCCTCACCCCTCTTATAAAAGGGCACTCCTCCTTCTCATTTCTTCACACCTTCAAAGCCTTTTGGTTCGGCCAAACTCTGCCCAAATACTCTCCCAACATCCCTCAATACAACCTAGAGGCCTTAGTTTGATCAGAAAGCCAACCTAAGGAGCCCTTTTGATCAAATCAAAAGGAAGAACCCGAAGAAGAGGTAATGATTTCACCACCCTTTTCTAAGTTCATTTCTTCTTCCACTTCTTCTTCCTTTGTTCTTACCATTCTGAAATAATAACTCCAGTATCTCACATATACTGTGATGTTATTATAAATATGGTACAATCATATTCAGTATTCTATCCACCCTATGAATAACATGTCACCATACGTGCGTACGTACGGCTTACCGTCTCCACGTCGTGGTGTAATTGTTATTCAATATAATATTATTTGGATGGGTATAATAATGATGTGTAACTCATGTAAATAATAAATATAACATGTTAATGATTCTGTATATATGATATACCATCCATTTATATATTATTTTAATATCAAAAGAATGATATTGTCGCTCGTGCGTACGTACGGACTACCGTCTCCACGAACGCGATGAGATTCATTCTCCATCGTATCCATTCAAGTATAATTATCATTTGATGATTTAAAAATGATGTTTAAGGACTGTATATCATTCTGGATATGAATAAGATACAACAACCATGGCTTATGTAACAAAACATATAAAAGAAAATGAGTAAGTTAACTCCCGAAACGACGATAATTCTAAGATATTATTAACAAATCAATGTTAAAAGATCATATATGATATCATATTAATATATATGATTCTTGTATAATTTAATAACAACTATTTCACCATTATACAGGAGGTTAACCTACCCCAACCAAGGAAAAGTACAAGGTAAGGGTTATTTCACAATCTCTTCATTATCCGAGGTTGTTTATACGTAATAATCTACTGGGATATCTTTATCATCCACATCCATGTTTCTTAAAAATGTATTTCAAAACATTTTTTATGGGTTAAAGTCATTTATACCCTTGTTTGACTTTTTATAAGAGGTTTATAAAGGAATCTTTCCGTCGTTTTCAAAACAAGGTCCTTTTTAACCTTTTCGACTGAATTGAGGTAAGAATGTTCTTTTTAACTTATACGGCGGGTGCGGTTATTTTCCGCCGTTATAAAATCTTCGAAGCTTTCCATACAAGCTTATAAGAATATTTTCAAAGAAAATGTTTTATTTTATATGGATCTTAAATGATTTCAAAATAAAAGGAGATACTTCTTTAAAAAGAATTTTGATTTCATCTATGTCAACATCCTTTGATGGATTTTAAGATTATTTGAAGTTGATTTATTATAATACAAAACTTATATATTGTATTGAAGTTTTTGTGATATGTTTGACTGTGGATGTGCTATTTTTATACCATTCATAGTTTATGGTGAAATTATTGACATTTCTTATGCTAGTTTTAATACGAATGTTTATGTTATGTTTAAACCTTTTCATATGGGAATGCATTGGACTTAATAAGTGACGGGTGGAGCCCGCTATAGCTCCTCGATGCATCGGTAGGTCTCATGAGACAAACTAGTGTCTTGGCACAAGGCCTTGACAAAATCTTATTTATAGTCTTGGCACGAGGCCTTGGCTATGTGGTTATGATAGTCTGGCATTATGCATTTCCAACATTATGAAAGTGGTTATTGATATTGCATGTGATTATTCGATTAGTAGAATATCCATGTGAATAAGTAAATGGCATTATTTCATTTTTATTTTTGCCATACTATGTTGAAGTTCAATTTTAAAAGGCTTTTGTTTTAGTAATTCATTGCCTTAAATGTTTATGCTTATTATGAATGTCCCGCTATATTGTTATCCTTACTGGGCATTTGAGCTCACCCCTTTTCTATGTTTTATTTTTCCCAGGTAGTGAAGAAGTAAATTATGAATGACTTGCAGGGATATTATGAGGGGTTAATAGTGTGGATATGAAGACTTTGTTGTTGTAGTAGTTTTTCACTTTAAAATGTAATGTAAAACTTTATGATTATATCTAGTGTTTCCAAGGCTACTAAACCAATCGGTCTTTCGGGATTTGATCTTTCTTGTGATCATGCCAATGTTATGTAATAATGCACCGACTCTGGGTAGCTGGGGTCGGGGCGTTACATGTTCATCGTCCATTTTCATCACCATCAGGTGCACTATAAACCTCTCAGTAAGGCCTATCCCACACACTAATAATCATGTGATCTCATTCTCTATCCTTTGTGCAGTTTGTCGCAGAAGGAATTTACCCTATTTTGGGGTTTTTTCTAAAATCATCTGTTTTCTTCCGTTTTAGGTAAAATCAAAGCCTACTGCAGATCATAGGATCATCTGTGACCATAAGGTTGGGCGTCTACTCTCTTTCCCTCCGTTTCATTGTGATTTATAAAAATGCACCTTTGTGCCATTAGTTGGTGCCTACCGGCTTTGTGCAAATTCACCCAAATTCATTAATTAATTTGTTTCGCCTAGTTTTTGCATCCGTATTGATCATGAATTAATTTTTTTAATCTGTTGTAACAAGGTCGGAATCCCCTTGGGGCATGCCGACATGGTCAGTATAATTTCTATTAGCCCAAACTTTTAATTTATTTAATTGCATGTGTTGCACAACCTATTTTTGTTGTGTTCAATTTAAATAATTAATTTAGATTAATTATAAATCGTGAATTGTTGAATCTTTGGTAGTTGGTTGTGCTGGTTTATTTATTATTAAAAAGTGTATTTATCTGCATGTTTTGCACAACCTATTTTGTTGTGTTTAATTTAAAATAATTAATTTAGATTAATTATGAACTTTGGAATTGTTGGATCTTGGTATTTGGTTGGTCCAATTTATTTATTTATTTAAAGGTGCATTTTTATGCTTATGTTGATGCGGTACCTTGCCTTGTTAAGATTTCTATGCTGAAATATTTAATTTTTACTATGTGATGCACGGGTGTACCTATTTGGTTTCAATATGCAATTACATATGTTGATATCATATCTACTGCTGTGAGAACATTAATTAAATTCAGGGCGGGGAAAGGAGGTGGGTCCCGTATTAAGGGCCACGCTTAGACCCTTCGTTCCTGACGGTTACCCCTATGTGCTAGGGGGGTGGTGTTCTTGTCTTTTCCGGACCGAGACTTCCCCTAGATTTCTAATAATTATGAGTGATACCGGTTCCAAAAGGGCCCATCAGGATGGATCCGTTGGCAATGTGGCTAAGCCAGCCTCAGATGAAACTCTACCCCTTTTTGCGAGATCGGGACAGACTCAGGGTAATGCCATGCCATGAGCGATACTTGGTCTTTTGAAAGATTGCCTTGGACGAGCTCGGTGGTATTGGATAATTGAAGGATGTTCCATAGAGAAACCTTTGGGACAAACTCGGACTCCAACTCTCAACTTTAAACTTAATAATGATGCACTGAAGGTTTATATTAATGTCGCTGTTAGTCTCTTGAGATTGGAGATATTTTCTAGTATGTTAAATCACACCTAGTTGACACATGACTCAGACCCCAAGTTAAATCACAAGCTTGGGGGTATGCCTCTTCCTTGTTTTACCTTACTCTTCCAGGCTTCATATATATGCATATGTGTATTCTACTTATAGGTACTCCTTTCAGACTTTTGACTTAGGTCGAAGCAGGTGATTAGGCATGGGTGCCGTTTAGAACCCGGACTGACTTATTTATTCCATTGCACTTAATTAATAATTTGAAATTGTTATATAATGGAACACTGTATTTTATCATTTCATGAAATGGAAAGGTTTAGACACCTTGGGTTCCGACCTCCTGGGATTTTATCTCACACCCTACTCAGGCATCATTGACACCCGAGTAGATTATATGATTGCAGGTATTGACAAAGGGAAGCATGCTGCTTCTGATTCTTGATTTATTGTTGCTTCTTAGGATGGATACTAGGGAAGAGGACTGAGCCTTTCTCGTGATGCAGTTTTCACACTTTGTTTCTTTTCTTTTTAGTTGATAGAATGATTGGGTTTTTTTTTCTGTACTTTCAGTTTAGACATACATCATGGCATGACATCGTTTTGTGAGCTTCCACACTTGAGTATTATTTAGTTGTATTATTTATATTGCTTCTTCTGTAGTTTATTCATTTATATGATTTCACTATTTATTATTAATTTTTGTTTACTTCCATTGTGATAATACCTATTACCTATGGGGGCATAGTCTCCCCCTCAGACACAAAAAGGCCATTGTTGCTCATTGGAAGCCTCTGGCATTTGGGGAGATGCGCTTGAGGTCTTGTGACGCACTGGTTCAGCCACTATCTTAGAGGTGAGCCGGGTCGGGACATTACACTACCATGATTTTACCTCTCACCATAGATAGTATGACACCCTTCTCCTCAGGTATAGGATGTACAGAATAGATCTGTCCTAAAACACGACCCTCTGAAATAAACTCACTAACCAGAGTAGTCCCACTCCTTTATCTTGGTACAATTTGTGCCCATATTACTTATCCAAGACCACCAACACCACATCAGCCTAATCAACTGATACTGTTCTAGATACCTACTTGACACAGAGATGAGAAACCCACTCCTAAACTTAGTGTCAGAGCTTTTCCCTACCACTAACTACTGGAGGGAAGTTCCTACAGAAATGTTTCACATAGCCCATCCGGCTACAATCTCAACACTCTACTGGGTCTCAATCGCACTGATTTCTCAACTCATGGGAAGCCTTAAAATTTCCCTTCCTGTCACTGGAAGTTGAACCACTAGGTCGAGAGACTATAATTCTTTGCTCTACGCCCCCGGCTTCCCTCGGGTTTTTCACTATAATCAATGCCCGATTTACAATCTCAATAGTTGTCATCAACCTGAACATGTTGACCTAATATCAAACAAAATTTTGGAGACATTCCTAAAAGTATATCTCCATCAATAACTCATCTATATGGTATGCCGACACGAAATGTTGAAGCTTTGTAAAGAATTCCAAATACTCCATAACCATCATAGTGCCCTACTCTAGATGCATGAACTCACTAGCCCGCTCTTCCCTTAGATTCTAAAGGTAAAATTAGTCATATAACCACGTTTAGAAATCAAACTAAACCATATTTTACAACCTAATAGATTGGTTTATAACATATCACTAGCGCTTTTCTACTCCTCAAAGCATATAATTCATGAGTTTCACTCTCCTCTCAGGAGGTTTCTATAAGTTCTTGAAGATTGATAGAGTAGTCTCAAGATATATCTCAACAGCATGTGGACCCCCATCCACTAAAATGTGGTAGGATCTTGTTTATGGAACACATAAATCAACTCAACCATAGACAAGGTAGGATGTGGTGCTCCCTGAAATGCCTGAATGAAGTAGAGAAACCCATCATGTAACTGTGCCTCAGCACCTATGTCCAGTAAAACTGCTAGTGTAATATTTGGCACTATAGAAGGATCTGCTGGTAGCCCATGGACTACTGTCTCTGAAGTGTGGTCGTCACCACCCTCTTATAAAATGAATGGAGGTCTTCATGGTGGAATGTCTATACAATTTCAAAAACATGCCTCTGAAAATAATGATATCAAAAGTTCATAGCTCAAAGCACATGATAGGTAAAAACCTTCCTATAACCAAGTCGTACCACACATCCTGCACCTAAATCCAATAGTTTTTAAAAGAAACAGTCATAAAAGTCACTAGTGACACCACCTGACTGAAAATTAATTTTTTATTATAAAAACACTTTTAAGGACAAAGTGAGAAACCACCATTACAACCAAAACCAACAAAACAAGAACACCCCCAACATAACTAGTCTCTATCTCACCCTAGAAAATGCATCGTGTCAAAGACCATCACCAATGTCTGACCAGAAGACAAGTAGTCCCGTGTGAAATGCACGGGCACGAAACCGATGGCCTTATCCATACCCTCTCAAATGTCCATTCAACTGGAAAGCACAAGTGACAGACACATGATCTGAACCCCATCTGACACAGAACCAAGTAATGCTGGGAACCCAACCAATACCTCAGGCCACACAAAGATGAAAACAAAAGAAAACTTCAAACCAATCCAACATAATCCAACCTAGGACCAAAACCCTCAAAGTTAGCAAGGGGCATTAAAAAGTAAACTGATATTACCTGTACCTATCTCCCTGAAAAACTTCCATGAGATAGAAGTTACTTTACATGGGGACACCGTCATTATATTATCAATCTCTGAGGCCAGCCGATCCCAATATTGTATGTACTCCTCAATTCTAATCACCCCTCTATTGAAGCCCCCGATAAGAATACTATCTTGATTATAAACCCATGTATATTGCTCCTCATTAAGGGATGTTCTTAAAGGTCTCCCCATCATTTTAGTTGTCTTCTCTTCAGACACATTAAGCATTAAGATCTGTTCAACTGCTTCCTCTTTAGAGCATAACAAGAGCTCCGAGCATTGATCCCTCTAAGCCCCTGACCTCTGAGTATCCACATCTTGAAGGACTTCCTTTTTGGATTTTTCCTTTCTAGCCGATCGGGTCTCCAAAGGTGGAGGTAAAGAAGAATAATCCTTCCTACTCTTCCTCCGCCTATTACCCCTACTGATTCTCGGACTTGCAGCTTCACCAGCCAAGAGGCTATAAATATCCTCTCTGCATTCTTCCACGCACACCCCAACGGTCTCCACAGAGAGAGCAAGAGAATTGCTCATTCCTACCTCAACCAGCCCCTCAAACCTGTTGCTTAAATGTACAGGAGATCGGTTTCCTGCATTGGGTCGCCCTGGAGTCCTATCTTTGCTTGGCAGGTCCGTCTCCAGACCAAGGTCCTGCCTCTCTCCTCACGAATTATCTATGTCTGCAGTAATTTCCTCTCTAAATGCCGTTCACACCAAGTCTAATTCACCCCCGATTTCCTTGTGACCCAAACAAACGATGTCCTCGTTGGTCCCACCTTCCACCCTCACTCCATCAGTGCAAGCAGTAGGACCAGCCAAATCCTCCCTCAACCTGTGAAACACACTTGCAACTGATGGGTTGACTTGAGGGCCCCCCGAAAAACAGAAACCAGTGTCTAGAACCACTTCTGCCTCAATAGGTGCAACACACACCCCTGATGTCCTGGCTGATTCTCTATCCTCCCGAATCAACCTTCTAGCGAGTTCACCCCTACCCAAATCGTTGCTCAAACCTGGAGGCTCCTGCACCATCCTCTATGCCTCCTCAAGGACCTCTGCCTGTCTACCACACTCATATCTCTTCCTTGAGGCCTTCATCTCCCTTTGGCAGTAGGCTCGCGAGTGCCCCAATCACCTGCATTTGGCACATAAGTCCATCCAACTTTCATATACCACTCTCTATTTGCAACGGTACTCTTATCCCACCGTAATCCACACAAAATCAAACGGAACACTTGAAACATCCATTTTGACACATATACGTGGATTAACATGGTGACAAAGGGCCACAGTGCGGCTATCAGAACACATATACCTACCAATGAGGTTCCCTAGCATATGAATAACTGCTGGATTTTGGAATGTAAGAGAGAGATTTGGAAAACTAACCCATGTCGCCATTGACAGAAGATCGCGCTTCATGTGCAAATCGAAGGAACATCGACATAGAAAAAATCTGAAGCCGTTGAAGCAGCGAGGTGCTCTTGACCAGTCCTGGTTGAGGTCGGATTCCGATGCAAAACGAATCATTATTTTCCGATTATCCAGAAGGCCCACAGTCACCCTATCTTGCAAACCACATACACCAAATACATGCCTGTCAAAGGAATCGACTGAAGGTCATCGCCGGTAAAATCTAGCCACCAAGGTGTGCTTCAGTAGGTCCAAGGGACCATACTCCTCATTATCTAAAATAAAAAATCCACCTAATCCACACCATAACAAGTTCCAGTGCATGAGAATCATGGTCCATGACTAAACGTGCCATAATTGGCTGATTAGGGTGTCTGTTGTAGCCTAATTAGGAAATAACTAGTTAGGCTATGGTAATAAATCTAAGTAAAAACCATGTTTCTTAATTCCCTACACAAAATTTATATCACAACAACATGTATATCTATCATGAAACCTATTAGAGAATCATGAAAACAAGCAATGCATCCTATATGGAATGGAATAATGCATAGAATGTGGTTCTTATAAAGTTACTAAAATTATGCAAGAGATGGAATACCCTAATCTCATTAGTTTTCAAAAAAAAAAATAGAACCCTCAATTATATCAATGATAACATAAAAATTTGAGTGCATCACCCAATAGTGGAATCAAATCAACTGTAATAGTCAATATCCAAAAAACAAAAATTTCTATTCTATATTTTTTTTCTTTTTCTACATGTGGGATAGCTACTCCCAGACACAACTCATTACCAAATTCCAATTATTTTTTATCCCCTTTCCATTTTATCAAAATATTAAAGCTAAAAAATGAACCCTCTGATACCACTTTGTAACATCCCAGACCTGGATTCCACTGAATCTTCCCCAAGCCCGGTTGGTCACATGGACTCAAGCGCATCTCCCCAAATGCTAGAGGCTTCTGACTAGTAGTGAGGGCCTATACTGTATTTTTGGGGAGACTATTCCCTATTATTAGAGTGTAACATAGTAGTAGTAATCATACATATCAACAACAGAAGCATAACAACATTTGAATAAGCAGTAAGCATCCAAATGATAGATATATACAATAATACCATAAGTAATATCATATAAAATGATGATTATGTCATGTATCTACAAAATAACCAAAATAGGTATACAAGCATCTAATCAGTACATGTATTAAAATACCCAAAAAATACTATCTCTAGATATCATCACAGGCCTCAGCTCAATCTCACACTCCCCTTCTCTTAAGAATTGAACAAAGTCAAGAATCGTACTATGGGTGCTTTCCATGATCCCTACATGCATCCATAAATTCTATCTGGGTACCCAACGATAGCCCGAACAAGGTGTGAGATAAAATACCAATGGTCCATCACCCAAAGTGTCTATAAAAAATCCTAGCAGTGTAATATAAGATAAAGAAAAGTACAAGGTATATAATAGATACAAAAATAATACAATTGTAATTCCCATGGAAAAAAGTAAAGTTGTAAAGTGATACCATCAAGCCAAACAAGTATCCCTACAAAAAAAGTTTCAATATCCTATAACAAGTTAGTAGTAATAAAAAGTAAGTAAACACCACAAACATGTTGTATACAAATCATATCATATCCCCCATGGCCATGATGTACAATCTATATCTCATATCAACCACAACTTATCCATAAATTCAAAAGATTCACAATCTACCACGGTCATGTTGTATGATCAATCACATCACATTTAAAATGGTCGTACTGTACAATCATAAGTTCCAGACCCCTTGGGGAAAGATCCAAGGTGTAGTGAACCAAGGAATCCTTATAGATTCCTAGGAGCATCTCGATGAAAACTCATTTAGACTTGAAGTTGGTTCCATGGAGCATGTCAATAGACAGTATCCTCTATAATCCCAAACAAGTTGGATCCAAGTGGTAGCAAGG
Organism: Viscum album; assembly: GCA_963277665.1. Lineage (NCBI taxonomy): Eukaryota > Viridiplantae > Streptophyta > Magnoliopsida > Santalales > Viscaceae > Viscum > Viscum album. The sequence continues at coordinate 349,893,505 of OY728137.1, forward strand.
TCCAAGGCATCCCACGTAATTAGAATCCAAGGAGCATATAGGTCCAAGTCATTCTATGCTTTTATCATATCCCATGGTGCAGCACACCCATGGAATCCTTTGAAATCATTCATCATTCAATTCAATTATCATTTAATACCATGAGTTTACCATCTTATAAAAAAATTTGCAATCATTCACATTTCATGATTTTACCCACTCATCTATGAAATTTCTAAATAATCCATTCAATCAATTAAATCAAAAAATATCTTGTTAACACATGGCAAGGGAGAAAAACCATCTTCTTTTCAACTAATTAAATTCAATTCATTTTTTAATAGGATTCCTCTAACTACTAAAGAACTAACTCACCCCATGGGTGGTTTGAAAAAGGAAAAGGAAAAGGAAATTCACATGGAACACCCCATGGGTGGCCTTACTTGGGGAAAAAACCTCCAACACATCTCAAAGGAACTAAAGGTAATCCCTAACATGTTCCAATAATTTCAATTTATTTATTAAATTTATTTTTGGGACCATGCTGAGAATTTTGGTAGGCATAACAATTTAAAATAGCTCTATAAAGAATCAAACCACTTGGAAACATTATAGACCACCTATTTTAGGTCTGCAGTAGAGTACTCATCTAGTATCAGCTTCATATTCGACTCATATCGAGAGAAAAATGAAGAACAGACAAAGAATATGGAAATATGGAATATTATCTTGAACCTAAATAACTTTGTTGATATTAATAATAATGAAAAATGATACAAAAGTAATAGATTACTCACCAGTGTGAATCAAACGTGACTGAGAGTGCTCAATTCCGATATTAGATGGAACAATGGTGAAAAAATCTATGATTTAGCCTTCAAAGGAGGCTCCCATGCATGAGGTTTGTCCACCAAAGGATAAACAATATTAGATTTTAGGTTATAATATTTTTGAGAAAAATGGTAATTTTGCCAATACTTACTGGGCCATGGATTTTGGCCGCATGGTTGTCCAAACTATACACCAATCATGCACCCTTCATTGTAAGGAGGGACACCTCGCATGTTTAGTGTGCATGGTTTGTCTAATCATGCGAAAACTATATCTCATACCACTTTAAAAAACTATAGAGTCCATTGCATGAGCAAGAACCTCCTCCTATACAATTTTAAAAACTTTTCATGCTCCTCTTTCCCTCTTCCCATCTCTCGCATTGTTAGTACTAATCGTACAACCTGTCTTGTACAGTTTCTACGAACCATTCGACCTGCCTTATTTTTCCAAAAGGCCAGGTTTTGGATTCTAAATGAGCCCCAAAACATCCCTGATACCCCCATGACCTCAAAGGTTATTCACATTAGGCTATAAAAAACATTTAAACCAAAATTAAAGTTATGTTTACCTTATAGTAAAACCATGTATCTTATGGAAAACACATGTCATTTAATCAATAACATGACTATCATAACTAAATAAGGAATAATCAATATGGAAATGTAAATATCTAAAAATTAATTCTATTTAATCAATAAACTGATACAGAAATGAATCTATAGATAATATCACTATAAATATCTCATGGATAATAATAAATAAATTCTAAATGAAGGAAATTATTAATTATTGGACATCATGATCTCATGTATCAGGATACCTATACCATCAAGACCTTTCAAAATATGGTTTAAAACTATATATAGGAACCCATTTAATGATTTATTACTAATTTATCTCATGATACCTATCGATGGATCGAGGGTCTATTTAATAATAGGCCTAAAATGTCACTGTAGGTCCAAATAATTACTCATATATTGAATAATCGATTTAATTATTAAATAATATGCCTTATCATAAAATATCCACATTGAAGAAAGAATATGGATTATCATTATTTCCCCAATAAATAAAAAAACTTTCAATATAAAACACTATATGTAGAGTTGAGTTATGTTTTAAGAAATAAGAGTATCAATTAAAAATTATATGGATACATAGGGTATATTTAATGTCCAATGATAAAAGGAAAGTAAATATTTCAATGGAAAGTTAATAAATATAAAAACGAATCAAGAAAGTGAATTTCAATAATTTCCTTAGTTAAAAGGATCATAAAACATGTAGAGGAAGAATAAGGATGGTATCAATACAATATATACCCATTGAAGTAAGAATAAAGGGTTTTTGTCGTTGCTGAATAGAAATACTATAAAAATATATTCAAAAGTATTCTTGAAGAAAATATCATTTTCATTTTTAAAATCACTTTTTAAAACATAATTTTTTTTGAAATATTTGTCTATGAAAATAATTTTTAAAAAAAATATTAATTTCAAGAATATTAGGTAAAAACTTTTCTTCAAAATGACTCATGTAAATATGTAAAGGAATATACAAAGAAATGATCGTCATGATGGTGAGTAATTTCGTACATGTCATACAATTTAAGGATATTCCTTTTGAACTATAAAAAGGTTAGAAAAGTTCCTTGATCAAAAAATGACAATTTTATTCCTTCAAGAGAATTTTTAAAATTAAAAATGGGTAAACAAATATTTAATAAATTATTTTTTAAAAGGTTAAATACATGTTTGAAAACATTTTTTGAAAACATGGTTTTGAAAGAAAACATATTTCTAACCAAAGAGAGAAATAAACTCATATTTTCTTAAAAATATTTTTTCAATTAGTTTAAGTACCAAATAATGAAAAATGGTACTATTACTTGAAAAATATCATGAATAATCATATAAGAATAAAATTAATTGGTTTATTAAAAAATTTCCAAATAATTTCCTTCAATGTAAATTCAATTTAAAACAATCTCAATTAAAATGAGATTGTAAAGTAAACCCTACAAAGGTCATAACGTTGAAGTGAAAATTAACCAATTAATATATTATGTGAATCAAATTTAAATCCAAATAAAACAAGCATAAATACAAAAATAGATTGGAAAAATTCATTACATGCCTAATCTTAGAATATCAATTACTATTGAGGAGTAATATAACCTAAGGAAAAGAAATTGAGTTATAAAATTCTTTACCACTTGGTAACTTTTAATTCAATTCCACTTAGATAAAATAATTAAAATTAAAACATAATATACCATGAATAATGAATTATTCAAGATATTAAATATTAAATGGCCAGTATATGCACTATATAAAAAAATTAGGTGTATATCATTACAATATGCCTCAGTGAAATGAAATTGAGATGAAATCCCTTACTTGATGCTTAATTTGGGTTGAACATTACTTAACCTCATGTACAGTGGTTTTAAACAATTTATTAACTTATTATAAAACCATATTAATATTTATAATATCACATATGATCCTTTTACAACATATTATCACCCATTCATTAATAATATTTCATTATTTTCATTGTTTTCGGTGTTAATTGCCTTATTTTCTTTTTTGTGTTTCATCAAGAAAGATCTGGTTACTGTGAATAATATATTGTTATATAATATAAATAACAATAATCATGACATAATTATAATATTTATACATCAATTATACTTTTAATAACAATCGTGAAATATAATTTTGAGAAATGAAGTACGTTATGATCATAGAGATGGTTAGTTGAATGTATGCTTAAGTAACGTTTCCATTTTCTAATAACCGTCATGGAAAGAAAGTAATTAATATTTTCTATTTCAATAGATATCATAACAACATATATATAATATTATTTCTTTAAATATATTTATATATATCATCCTTACGGTGTGGTGATGAAAGGTGAGTCACATCGCTTCGTGAAGGTGGTAGTCCACACGTACACAAATGATGTTATCATCTTTAAGTGAGTGAAAAGATAAGAAAGAGAATGATATATTATATTTTAATAATTATAAATATTTCATGAATATCATAATTATGTCTTTTATATTACATATAATCATTAAATTTATCCTTATCACCTTCTATATAAAGATATAGCGAAAGAAGAATCACATCGCTTCGTGAGCCAGCAGCCTACCATACACATGAGTGACGTTATCGCATCCCCTATGAAATGGGAATTAAAAAGGTATATATGATATAATGAATATATAGGTATAATTATGTTATAAATATCATATATATACTTTATATACATCATCATACCCAACCACGAGAGGTGGTAATGGAAAAAATAATGACATCGGTTCATGAGGCGGTAGCTCATTGTACACATGAAGGATGATTTCATAACTCATTTTATGGAAGTGAAGATGGTTATAGGTTATGAAATTATTATTAAAATATACCATTATACAGAATATATTGAGTTTATTAAATTATAAATTGTTAATAAGAATTTAATGTGGTGGAGAAATAAATTAAATAAAAATGCTTATTGAAGAACGTTACCACTTCTTCAGGTATCCTCCTTAGGTTTACAACAAAACCCTTCATGGGTTGGATTTATACAAACAATAAGTCTTATATTATGATAGTATGGAAGTTGGGAAGTGATTTTGGTATGTATTGTCTGAACTAAAAGGGTGTGAATGTGTGAAGAAGAGAGAATAGGGGGTGACCTTTTATAAGTGATGTGAGTGGCACACTTGTAATTTTTTTAAAACATTCAATCATACCCAAGTTTGTATCATGAAACATGAATAAAAAAATGGGAAATTATATAACCTATAAGATATAATTTCCAAATATTATCATCCAATTGGAATTTTAGGAGTTTTTAGGTCATTTTTAACCACTATATTCTTTGTTTAACCACCCGGTAAATCCATTTTTACCTTAACCGCAATAATTAATTTTTACTATTTTTGTTATTCATTTTTTTCATAAATTAAGTTATTTTTTTTATAAATTATAATTTATTATGATTAAAAATAAGTAATCTATTTTTCCAAATTCAATTCATATAATTAGAAAATTTTAATTTAAAATTAATCTCACAGACATGATAAGAAAGTGAGTTTTTAAAGAAAAAATATTCAAAAGTTTACAAAGTTGTCATATAAAAATTCAATATGAAATTTTTTATAATAAAATAAATTGAATTAAATAATGTTACTTTAAAACCAATTTTTAATATAATTTAACATTATAAATTATTTAAACAAAAATATTGTTTTTAATTAAAATTCAGAAATTTTCAATATTCATCAGATGAAGCATTTTAGAAAAATACAAAAAATTCACCCTATGATAACTTTGATATTATTATTTAAAAAATTAAGTTCATTTTATCAAATAAATTTTTTAAAATTGGTCAAAAATAATTTTAAATTATGCGGACAATGCACAACTAATTTGTCTTATAGAAGAATATAGTTTTTCATAAAACAATTCTTTTTATTTTAAATGATTATTATTTTATTTAAAATTAATAAATAATAATAATTTTCATAATTTAGTTAATACTACTCATACCATCCAATTTAATTACTAGTTTATAATGATATTGTTGGGCAAAAATCCCTCAAGGTAACATTGCAGTATTTTTGGGTTGATTGTGTTTGTTGACAAAGAAGGTTTCCATGGAGAATTGTCGAGTTCCTGAGAAGTTGTTGACGATCCTTGTTGAAAAATAATGATGAAAAAGGAAAGGACGAACTGGAGGTGTTACAAAAGAGTAGTACAAGGTGGCGCCGTTTCCCAGTGTTCGCCAAATTTCTGGGGTCCAAAATCTGGAAGTTGCTGAGCATCATGAAAAGTGTATTTCCATGAAGATAATAATTAAATATGGAAAAGGCATGAATTTCGTGAAGAGAGGATGCATTGTTTGGAAATCGTGAAGACCAGAAGAATGGAGGCGGTGATTCTTCGCGGTTACGTCAAAGCTTCGCGAATGGCAGAGTTGAAGCGCATCGCGGCGGTGAAGGGCTTTGCGAGGGAGCTTCACGACGAAGGTGCGAAGGAATGTTGACGGTAATGCTCCACGATTACGACGAGCTCTGCGATCGGAAAATTGCCGCGGTACTTCGCGATTTGTACAAAATTCCAGCGGAAACTTCGGAGCTTCGCGATTTGAGATGAAGTGGCGTTGACTTCGTGTGGAAAGTTAGAGGGTCGGTGGAATCACCTATAAATACAGGTCGACCCCCTCGAGAGAAGTAGAGAGAATTTTCAGAGAAAATCATTTTCTCTCGGTTTGCGAAGGTAGTTCATGTAGCCTGTGTGCTTCGCGAAAGAGGAGCTTCGCGGCGGCTATTGTAGCTCCGCGAATGTTGTGAGCTCCGCGTTGGCTTAGTGAGATTCGCGAGGGAAGTTTCTCTGCAAGGACTTGAGCTTCGCGGTAGTGCTTCGTGGTAGTGCTTCGCGAGAGTGCTTCGCGAAAAGGCAGGAGCTTCGCAAAGGCTTATTTGAGCTTCGCGAAATTGGGAGCCTCGCGAAGTAGGGTGCTTTGCAAAGGTGTTTCCAAAGTTTATTGCCCAGTGGTTAAGTGGGAAAGAGGTATTCATCAGTGGATGAAAGTTCAACTTCAACAGAGCATCTATCAACAGTTGAGGATGCATTCATTAGTGATAATGAAGAGACCTAAAGGTCTATAAACTGTGAATGGATCCCTTCCAGAGCAGTGAGCTTAGGAAGAGGAAGTAGGTGATCCTCTCCACCGGCAGTGAGCCAGAGAGAGAGAAATAGGGAGTGACCCTTGGGAAAATAGTGAGATGAACCTAAACCTCGTAAAGGCAGTGATCCTGGGTATAGAAGTGATCTAGCCCGGACATTGTAATCCATATCTAGTGAAGAATAGTATAATTTAGTACGACCGGAAACTTGTCGGCGTATGCTCCTTGGACGTAGCCCAGTGAGGGTGAACCAAGTAAAAATCTTTGTGTCTGCCTGTTTTCTTCCCTGCATTACATTCTAAGTATCATCATCAGATAAAGAAGAAAAGAAGTGGTCATAATAATCACACGAGTGCAAACAAAGTGACCCTTGTAATAAATAGGTCAAGATCCAGTGGGGCAGGAAGAACATTGAGAAAGAATATCCATACCCTGATTCACCCCCCCTCTCAGGGTATATAGGCCCCTATTGGTCCTAATAGATATACTATATTATATCCCATTTAGACTCGGGGTTTTCTATTCAGCAATCTATCAAAGAGATTAAATTTAAATAAATATATTTTGTGGGTTGTTTAAGATCAATGTTGTGTTTCACATATGCTATCAAAAATTATTTTATTATTTTAAGATATTTTAGTGTTACAATATGATACCTCATATTCCACACATCAAGTAATATCGGTATTCCATCAGCCTTCCCATCAAGTTTGTCATAATCTATATGACTTCTATTTAACCAATCATCATTAGTTAAAAATCCCAACATCTGAAATCAATCACGAGTCCCTCAGACTTCCTCTGAAACAAGTTTCATTATATCATTAGCTCTACATCCCAAGTCATGGTAATATCTATCCTTTAATGAATAATAAATCACCATCGTCTCAACATCTTGACGTCTCGAGGAATGATAAGATCCAACCTCCCATAATTGTATCCCATTGACCATCAATGTCATGGTGAGCCTCATCCCCCATCTAATGGTCTCACTCACCATAAATCATGGATTTCTATGTTGATCACCTCCTCCATAATTTATATTCAACACCAACCCCTAAACCAATAATTCTATAGAGGCCTCCACCCATAACGAGTGCTCAACACCACCTCAACTGAGTCCTCATCTATGTGAACATGACTCCAATAACACTATTGGATAATCACTGTGAGCAAACATCAACAACATTTCCCAAGACACACCAACCAGAAACCTCATTTCCATACGTGAAACTTGTCGCCCATTTTCAGCATGGTCATCAACATCCTCCTCAACCAAATTATCAAATAACCTCAATTTTGATGGTCAAAACCATCCCATATATATCAGGTTAAATCCTCAGCCTGAAGAACCATGTTTTCTTAGTATCGATGTTCAACATTATCCCAAGTAATCTAGGCCATGCCCAACACATTACCACAGAACCCATTCAGTCATATAAAAATATAATTAATTAAATTAAAACAACTTTCATAACATTCCCAATCAACTAGAATCCTCATACCCATATCAAAATAAATAAAAATAAAATAGCATGCCCATCATCATATGACAACATCAATTAAATGATTCAAATTCAATCATTAATTAATGAGGGTTTCACCCGGATAGCCCTACACACTCGTATTAAATTATGAATCCCATAGAACATGTATATGTATAGAGAAAGTTAGGAAACACCTACCTTAGTCTTATAAGAACACACTCATTGAATACCATTCTCTAATCCGATCTGAAATGAGAGAAATAAGTATTTTAGAAAAACACCCTAAAAATAGGGAAAATGAGCTTTTATGCAATTAGCATTCCAAACAATGAGATAAAATAAGAATATATGCAAGTGGAATCAAATAATAACCAATATCTACCGAACGTCGCTAAAGAATCTTGAATTCAAGTTTAGATGTGGTAGAACCAAGAGAATATAGGTGGGAGAAGGGAGGGATCCCACAACTAGAGGAGGAGAATAGAATGGAAGAGAAATAATGGAGAAATAAGATAAAATAAAGGAGGTTCAATTTCATAAATTTCACATTTTAATGCGCCAACCGTGTAGTGACACCATCAAACGGCACCTCCAACCTCACATGGCTAGGCATAAGGTTTGTCAAACTATGTGAAGCTTATGTAGATCACCTATGATAAAAATTGTAGACATTTTAGATGTTTGTGTGCCTCACCCCACATGGGTTGACTAATTGTGCTCTAGAAAAAAAATGGGTTGCACGGTTTCCCCTAAAGATCTACACTATTTAAACAAATTGTGTTCCTCTACTTGAAAATTTTAAAAATGAGTTTTTGGGACCTGACACACCTGAAACTCATCCAAAACCCCAAGGAACTCACTGATCCTTAAAAATCATATAAAACACCTTGGAGAATTCATACTCTTAGATTTATGTTACAAATCTCAAAGCCAAAGGTGTCCCACTCACTAATCTCAAAATTATATTTTACTTAGAGATTCTGACATGTTCCAAAAACTCAAGATGTTATAATCTCTTCACCTTACTATATATCATCCCCAAGACATGTGGTATCATGTCTAGATGGTTCCAAATGAACCCATATCATAAACATCACCCTGAAATACCCCAGTTACTCAGTCATAGTTCAATTCCTCTCATGGATCCCCCCCATAGGAATTACCTACCTGGTCACTTCTTATCCAAAATAGACATTATGATTATTCCTTAACCATCCCCAAGAAATACATGTCCCCACATGACATATAATCATTCTTTCACCTCATCATATTCTCATTCCATACCTATTTCATACAAGACACCCATAATTTCCAGCATTGTAGCCGATGCCCAAGAGTCCCTAAATCACATCTGATGCCTAAAAATATTGCATCATATGTATATAATGACCATCAAAAGTCTTGGTGTGTATTCATCTCTCACAAATCATGAATCACACCTAATTTCACTAAACTAACCAATTCTTGGCTAGTTCATTTACAACACATGCACCTTATGCATTTAAATCAGTCATATAAAAAACATGAAGAGTGTTCCCATAATCATGGTATACCTCTAACTGTCATCGTCTCCTTATCCTACTCTGACCCTACTAGATCATCAATATTCACTTGTACTGAAGCCTGATTTCTTAATGTCTGACATCCATATGGAGATGCACCAGCTACCACCCACTTACCCCACTGGCGGGTCTCTCTCTCCTTTCCACGTCCATCCCATACTATAGAATTCTATCCATCATATCCTAGTACAACTTATGGTTCTACCTGAGATCCTTGAGTCTAATTCGGTCCCTGAATCACATCTACTCTATAAGTCTTATGGAAGAACCTCTCTAACTGACCCATATGGTCACATGTATAAAACTCATTTGGAGGTCGCTCACATTGGGTAAAAACATGACCTTACTACCCACACTAGAAGCACATCATTGATGACCCACTCCTGGATGGTATACTTGAATATCTAGCCTGACTGGCCAGCTGAGACTCCTCACAACCTCAATTTTTTCTACCCAAAGCCTCACTTCCAATATCACATGATTCCATCACCCGGTATGAATAAGTCCCATCTATCTGATTCCTCTTGGCTATCAAATCCTAGTTCACCGGCTCTGAAAACAAGGTCAACATGAATATATTTACCTACACTGTGATGGCATGTCATAATCCATACTTGAATTTCACATCTTAGTGATGAAGTATCCTACCCTAGAAGGTGAAAATCATATAAGGTCTATGAAACTCTCTATATAATCCATAACAGATGTATCCCCTAGCTATAAGTTCATGAACTCATGGGCTCTGTCTACCCTCAACATCTCCAGGAATAAATGCTCGATCAAATTGGACTCAAAATCATTCCATGATCATCCATCATGTCTTCCAGACTATACCTGTATGTTCTCTCATTGCTTTCTTGGTCCTATGAGCATGTAATTATCCACCCTCACCCTCTGGCATGGGGGTTTCTCGATCTGATCAAATATCTTTTGCATAAACTTTATCCAATTCTCTACTACCTATGATCCATCCTCACCTTGAAAAAATGGTGGATGCTATGACTAGAACTGTCGCATAAGGAAATCCATGGATGGATTAACTCTCTAAGATCCCCTATCAATAATCTATATGTATTGTAGCACGATTTCTCTGAGTTTTTTACCTATCCATGGACTAAAATATTCCATATGCTATAGCTATCCCACCTCCTCAAATCCTTTACATGTGGCTCATGATCACCCCGACCCTCATGGGAATCATCCCATGAATGCTCTAATGGAACAAAATCCCTTCCCTCCTAATGATCCACCAAATCCTATCTTAGTGGCATCACACTGAAGATCAAATGCCTTGTTCAATAATAGAAACAACAATATACACATATATATCACAAATAGGGAAAGCTATAATAGGAATTTCATATCACTATACTTAAACATCCCTACCACACTCATATCACATATCATCCATCCTCATGGACCCTTACCTACCCATATCAAAGTTAGGTAACACATATCATGTGTATCAGATATCATCATCCTTGGGCGGGTGAGTAGAATAACACCAAGAATCAATACAGGAAAATGTTGTTTAGATTTTTTTTTGAAATTTTAAATAGCTCACCCCATTCCTTTATTCATACCTACCCATATTAGAGTAATTTCTATACATACTATATACACATGATCATATATCACCTTTTTAAGAACCACATTCTTGGGATGGCTAAGCAGAATTCCACCAAAAAGCTATGTAGGAAAAAACTGTTAAGATTTTCATTGAAAAAATAAATATCCCATCCCCTTTTTAGTATATTATAGGATCCAAACAATAGTCACAATCATATACACATATCATATGATCCTATGTTCCTAAAATGGTGTATAAATACTCCTTACTTGTAATACTGGGACAAGGGTAAAAATATTATAATCTAATAACTTCACACCCCAGTGTGCCAATCCATGTAAAAATCAATAAAATGTAAAATCACAAAGAATAAAATCAATTCCCCACAACTAGAAACTTGGTATATGCATCATGCATGGGGATACAGGAACCAAAACATGATCTCTTTACCCAATTCTGACTAATCCATAGACTCTAATCTACCATAGCCCAAATAATAAGACAAAATAAAATGTTGACATCATTTATAACCATCTGAACATGTTTACCATTTTATTCCTAGACATTGTGATGTAGTAAGGAAACACCAATAAGAACCTCCAATGATGTCAATTGTAGTTCCCTTTCCTGAGATCCACCAAACTAGTGCTCAAGTCCAGAGTGCCACTAGGCCTTAAGTGCACCTCCCCATACACCAAAGGTTATCAACTAGTAGTAGGTGTCTAATTAGGAAACCATGGGGAGACTACATCCTTCAATGATGATAATAATAGTGTTCATATAATACTAGTACTGTGGAAGAAACAACACAAATAAATAATAGAAATAAAGAAAACAAAGGTAATAATAAGACTAAAGAAAAATCCATACATATTAGATAAAGTATACATGTAATATAGTCATACAACAATAGACAAGTAATATTACCCATGGACGATAATATAAAAACATACTCAAAAGCCCAAAAAGAATCACCATCATGATTAAAAAAACCCACATGGTCTATCTTTCATCTTTTCCATGCACTCATGGAACATCCCTAATAGCTAATGTCCAACCCCTATATTTGATCCCTTACCTGATCTCAAAACCATAAAATCAACAATTGTCCTGAGGGTCCTATGTAGGGTGTGAGTAAGAACTCAGTAGGCCACCACCAATGTTTTCCTATATTAAATCCATATTTATACAATTTTATGTATACATAAGTAAATAAAAAATACACTCATGAATAAAATATATAACATGTTTTACTCATTCTCAATGGTCGTGAGGAAAAATTTACCCACTTTGGCCAATGAAAAAAAAGGAATGATGTATCCATGTTCTATCGTACCAGAAGATTCTTGGTATATCCTACACATAGATGTCACTTGAAACCTCATGTCATCTGATAAAACATTCTCCATACATAGAGTAATAACAAAATATCATTAGCCCTCCCAAAAAGTATGTCACAAGTCCCTTGGACTTCCATTTAACCAATCACTATTAGATCAACATCCTGACATCTAAAATCAATCACGAGTCCCTCAATCTTCTGCATGAACAACCATCATCAACTCAATATCTCGATATACCAAGGCATGGTGATATCCGTCCTTCAATGAAAAATAAATCAATGTTAGCTAATTATCCCAATGTCTCATGGCATGGTGAGATATTTCCTCCCATAATCCCAGACCATTGGCCATCAATGTCACGAAGAGCCTCATCCCCTATATGATTCTACCACTCAGCATCAATCATGGATTTCTATGGTGATCACCTCCTCTATAAATTATGGTCAACATCATCCCCCAAGTAGTTAATTCTATAGAGTCCTCCACCCAAAATGAGTTGTCAACACCACCTCATTGAGTCCTCATCTATGTGAACACAACTCCAATAATTCTACTGAACAGTCATGATGAGCGACAATCACCAACATTTCCTAATCCATGACAACCAGAAACCTCATTGCCACATGCAGTCCTCATTTCCCATCTACGGCATGGTCATCACCATCCACCAAAACTGGAAAATCACATCACCTCAATTTTGATGGTCAATGCCAACCCATATATCTTGGGTCCCACCCTTAGTCTGATTAACCTCCACGTCTCGGTCTATGTGATCAACATCACTTAAGCAATCTGATAAGTACCCAATACATTCCCACATAACTAATTTAGTCATATAAAAATATAATTGATTATATTAAAAGAACCAGAATGACCTTCCTAATCAACTATAAGTCTTATACCTGACTCAACATAATTAAAGAGACAAGAGTATTCCCATCAACATCTCACAACATCAATTAAATGATTAAAATTCATGATTTAATTAATGTGGGTTTCTCCCAGACATACCCATACACCCAAATTAAATTACACATCCCATAGAAAACATATATACACTGAGAAATCCAGGCACCGCCAAAATTTTTCATGTAGGCACTCACTCATCAAACACCAACATCTAATCCGAGCTAAAATGAGAGAAATTAGGATATTATACAAACAACCTGAAAATAGGAAAAATTAGATCTCATGGAATTATCATTCCAAAAAGTGAGATAAAAGAAGAATATAAGTAATAGGAATTGAAAAATCACCACTATCTATCCAATTCAACTGGTAGAGTTTGAATCCAAGCTTAGATGAGGGAGAACCAAAGGAACCTAGGTGGGAGAAGGTAGTAAACCCACAACTGGAGGAGGTGCAAGAAATGGGAGAAAAATAAGGGAAAAAGAAGATAAAAGGAAAGAGGGGAAATTCCATAAATTATCCATATTTAATGAACCTACATGGTTAGTCTACATGGTTTGGATAACCATGTGATAGTTGTGCAGTTCCATTTTCTAAAGTCACCTTCCCCTCGTATGACTAGGCGCATAGTTTTTCAAACCGTGTGCAACCCATATGGATCACCTCTACTAAAAACTACAGAAATTTCACACATATGTGTGCCTCAACCCACAAAATTTGACTAACCATTCTCTATAAAAAAAATGCGCTGCATGGTTTCACCAAAAGAATTTCATGGTTTAGACAAAACCTGCACCTCTTTCTACTCCTTTAGAAAATGAGTTTTTAGGGCTTGATGCACCCAAAAATCATCTGAACCTGAGGCACTAATCGGGCTCTAAAAACTATCTAAAAAATACACCTTGGAGGTTTCATACTCTCATATTTATGTTTTGAATCTCAAAACAAAAATCTGTCCACCCGCCAAACTCAAATTAAATTTTACCAGGAAATTCTGGCCCATTCAAAAAACATGGGACATTATAGATGAATCATCTTATTCCTTCCATTATAATAGATTCCTATTCTTAATTTTGTAAAACTCATTTATTTTTTATATTATTATACTTTTGAGATTTTTTATCCTCCTCATCTGACTCCATATTAGTAGTCTTCTTCTTTAGACAATCATTTGAAAGGATTCTAGTTCCATTACAATTCTGACACTTTTGTGGTCGTTTTCCTTTTCCTTTCAATTTTATATTTTTAAAACTTCCTGAAATAAGGGAAATAATTTTATTAAGATATTAATTATATTCATCATCATTATAATTAATTGATTCTGTGAATTCCCTATCCTTGATATTATATTTTTTCAAGGCCTTGAAGGCCATATTATCCTTTTCTTTTTTTTAAAAACCTCTAACCTTTCTCATTTTATAAGCTATGAGTATATTATCAAGTCCATACATTTAAAGACCTTATCGGTCTTCCGAGGATGAAACCTTGGGATCAAACTGATCTATAAAATTTCTCATTAGATTCTTAACAAAGGTGGAGTCCACTACCTTCTCATTAAACCCCCACATATTTCTTGAAATATCATTTACCCTTACAAATTAATCAATGATTTTCTCATCATAATCCATTTTTATATCCACAAACATTATTCTCTCGATCTATAGTTTAGCTTCTATGACTTTGATATTTCCTTAATAACTACTTCTCAACTTATCCTATATCTCCTGGGTAGTTTGAAGTCCCATAAAATTTGTGTATTCCTTTTATGGTAAAGACATAAAGATGTAATTTTATGTATTTTCATAATTCTCCATATTTTTCTTATCATCTTGAGTCATAGAATCATCCTCAATAATGAGACGAAAACTTAATACTGAAACATCTCTTACTTTGAGGTCAAGAGATGAGAGGCAGGGAACCATTCTATTCATCCAAATGTGGTTATTATTTCCATAAAAAGTAGGCACTCCTTGGTTATTTACAAAATTAATGTTATGTTTTTTCTCATAAAATTTTCTAATCTTAATAGGGTGACTTTTCTCTAATTCCAATTATAGAACCTAGTGAATAGGTTCCACTGGGGGGGGGGGTAAATCAGTGGTACATTGTTTTTATGAATTATTTTTTTTAATTCAACCATTGTGACTGTTTAAAGACTCAATAAATCATATTTAATTTCTCAAACTCACCTCATATGCAATAGAAATAAGAAAATCACAACACACAAGGATTTTAAAGATTTATCCATAAAGACTTACTCCTTGCTACAACTGGTTATACACCCTAGTTGTAAATTCTCCACTAAATTAATTATTAGATATAAAAATTGGTTATATTCCCTGATTATAATATTCCCCATGATTGGTTATATGACCCAACCACCAATGGAAGAACTAATTGGTTAGACACCACAATCACTAACTAAAATCATGAATATTTATATTCATCAATCATTTCTCTGGAAATAATGAGTTATACACCCTAATGAAAAGTATTTATCTATGCCAAGTTATACACACCAACATAAAAACTTATCTTCATAGTAAATCCAAAATTAGAAAGACCTTCATCTTGATTTAGGTTTCTTTTTCACCACTAAGAATGATCTTCCTCCATGAAAATACAGGATATGGTCTTCTCATGTATAGATTCATATTTTTATGTTCAAGTATTAATAAGAGCATTTTTTAACTTTATCAAATCCTTGACCTCCACACAATCTAAATCTTCTCATATCACCAAATATTCAGACATGAATGTCTACTTCTACAAATATCTTCTAACTTCAGTCTCTAATATCTCCATGAAACAATAATACATTGATTTCATAAAATTAGTTTCTTCTTAATTATTTTACAACTTATTTTGTGAAAAAAAATCAATTGATTTTATTTTTATGAAAATATTATTTACTACATGTACTTCATATAATAATTAAATCATGTAACATATATTCTGATGCATGAAAGTTTCATACTGTGATGCTTTAACAATAGAACCCCCTAAATTGAAGCCTTGAAAACTCACTATCAATGTATTGATATATCATAAAGGAACCCTGAATCATTCACTATACTATGAGGGATCCTTTTTCTTATTCGCATACTAATATTGTGTGTTATACACTTCCACATCATGCACGGTACTATGCGAGATCCTATAAATCATAATCATAAGTATTTTATCGATAATACACTCTAAATAACATTATCACCTTTTCTAATGATGTTTACTAATATTTATAGATTATAGTAGTTGATCTTATCCCTTTATAAATCCTAAATCACTAGGTTAAACATCTATCACTTCCCAGATCTAATAAAATTCCATTCTATGACCACATACTTTCTTCATATTCATCACTGAGTACTTCACATGAAAACCTCTATCCCTAATAATCATCGCATTCTGCATGCATTCACAATGTATAGTACCTATATGTAGTCATGTTTTTGTACTGATCATCACATGAAATATAATGTGTACTCTTCCCTTATCTTGTAAAAAATTCATCGTGAACCTGCCTCAAGGCATCTTAAACACATTCCCTTTACAAAAATTTGGTATCCTGAAGATTTGATATAAATTTCATGGAAAAATCATGTACTTTCTACCTCATGACCAACATCATCCATGAAAAAATATTGTGGCATCACATGAAATGTATGTGATTGTATTTATTTTCCAATTTTCATTTTTGTCACAGGCTTGATTCAATATAGTATAATGGTTTTCATGTGCCTCATGAACTCAAGATCTCACTGTGAACCCCCATTCATAAACCCTGCAAGTTTCACATTCTCCAATTTAGAGGAGGTTGAATATGATGGGTTTATGGAATATGGAATCGTTTTGTTAAAACCCATGTTACCCTGCTTATTTCCATATCTTTTTAACATTTTAATAGTGTGAGATTTTAAAATTCATCCCACATCAATTTTCATTTAGCGAGGCATGTCATTTTATTAGTCTGGGAACTCCCTTTGTCAACTAGTGAGTACCACAAGGGTGTCAGAGTTCTCCCTCATCTTCTGGTTCCACCCTACAGTTGAAAGGCTAAAATCTACATGTATTATCCCACACACTCCATTCTTGAACTATGCATCCATGTGTGCTGCCTGATTCACCCATATCCCCCTTAGCTTGACCAGTCTTGGAAGGGTTATCCACAAACTTAGCTCAAATTCATACCAAGATTCTTGGGAAGCCTATCTGAGACTTGGAATAATTTTTTACTTAGGTATATAGTAATAATTTTCCAAAATAAGATCCATAATCCCTCAAGTTTTCTACACCATAAATCCTTCCTCAAATAATATTATCCTTCTCATAACTCCTATATAATTCTTCATTTATATTTTTTATTCTTCAAATAAAAAACTCTTCAACTTTCACAAAACCAAAATCATATTTTAAACTTTTTCTCACATATTGACTTCTCATGACTCATCCAATTGTTGACCATCCTTCAAAATCCCCAAAATATTATTCATCTTCACTTCTACATTTTTTTAAATAATGTGTTATCTCTAAACACCATTTTCACATGTCTTGATCATTAATATTATCTCAAAAAATCATCACATGTAATTTTGGGGATGCATCAATAATAATTCTCCAAGAACCATCATCTCCTTGATTAAAACACATATTAACACAATAAAAATAAATAAAATTAATCCAATGTTAACTTCAATGACAAGCCTCTATGGGAAATGCTTGGGGGTTTATTTAAAATGTTTTT
The DNA here is from genome assembly GCA_963277665.1 of Viscum album. Lineage (NCBI taxonomy): Eukaryota > Viridiplantae > Streptophyta > Magnoliopsida > Santalales > Viscaceae > Viscum > Viscum album. The sequence continues at coordinate 349,911,637 of OY728137.1, forward strand.
GTCAAAAACCCGATGGGGATACAGTCTAACTTGACCCATGGAATGACCCAAAGGTCATTCTCGATCCCCATGAGATAGAAACTAGTGCCTAGGAATCGAGTAACACCTTGGAAAATGGTTTAGCACATGAAATCCCATTAAAAACAACCCATAATAATCAAAAATCACATCATAACCAACATCCATAATACAAGATATCAATAGATGATACTACAACATGAGTTAAATATTTCACATTTTCAACCAAAAACCAAAAAAAGCCAAAAATGGGAGGGAAACCAACTATATTAACAAGCCTCCATGAAATATGTGGGTCAACACCCACATTACTCCACCTCTAACACCCATCCAAAAAGGTAACTACTAGCACCTAGAACCACCACCACCACCATAGAAGGACTTACCTTTACATGTGTCAAACATAACAAGGTCTATATACACTTAAGGGTGTATGTAGGGTGTGATCAAAATCTTTCAATAGGATACCAACAAAATATATTCCATGTAATGAAATTAGATGACAAATTAACATGCTATTTTCAAGAAAATAAAGATACAATTTAGATAATACATGATTTGAAATAAAATAGAAAATAAATGTGACAACAAGATGAATAGTAATAATAAAATGAGAACTATGGGAAATCCATAAGGTACTAGGGTTAATGGGGTCCTAGGATCCTCATACTCTTGGTGATCACATCCTTGAAAAAATGTTTCGTATCTTGCTCGATCCAAAAAATCCCCATAAAGCTTGTTTAGTTAGCGTTGTTATATAATCCTAATAGGGAGACCAGACCTTTCCACTTCTGACTCTCCCAGCATACTAGACCTAGTCTCCCCACCTAGATATGTAGTATTACAATTTTCTATATTCCAATCCCTATATCACATGAAATCACCTCTTATGTAATAAAAATTACAATAATTAAAACCACACATGAAGAACAACCATTTACAAAGGGGAATATCATCATTCAAACATGAACACACAACGAATCCAATGAAAAAAACCTTTCTCACCATCCACACAATTTATACAACTCATTTTAAAACCAAATAAAGTAAAATAAACTCATTAAATAATTTCCAACCATTGAAACACCTACATCTTCTTTAGAACCCTTAGAAAACTGGGTGGAAACCATAAACCGTGCAAAGTAGAGACCCTAAGGAAGAAAGAGAACACCATAACCATCAAAATCTAACCTAAATAAACAATATTGGACCCACTTTAGGTCAAACAATCCATTAGAGAAGAGAAAACTCATGAAAGTAGAAAGATGTAACCAAGAAGAAGGGAAAAAGGGTTGAGATGAGGAACTTGATGATTTCTTAAAGAATCCAAGACAAAAACACCCAATATTTAAATCCCAAGGGAGAGGGGAAGGAGAGGGAGGAATTCCTAGTGCTGGGGAGATCGAATGGGGTGAGAAATGTGTGTTTTGGGTTTAAAATCAAGGAGGGTTAGTTTAGGAATTTCATAAAGATTAAATATATTAAAGGCCTTGAGGTTTGTATGCATGGTTATCCCTAGAGAGCCACACACCCATGCACTATGTCATGGATTCTAAACAGTGCCACTATCCAGGGTGCACAGTTTGCACTGGGTTGGCGCACTATTTCTAATAACATTGCACCAAACATGTACCTCCTTTAATCTGGCCTAAAAACCACTATTTTTCTTATACAATCTTGGGAAATGTAACGCCCCGACCCCAGTTACCCAGAGTCATTGCATTATTACATAACATTGGCATGATCACAAGAAAGATCAAATCTCGAAAGACCGATTAGTTTAGTAGCCTTGGAATAACTAGATACATTAATAAAGTTTACATTACATCATAAAATGAAAACTACAACAATATAGTCTCCATAGTCCACACTCTTATCCCCTCATAATATCCCTACAGGTCATTCATAAATTACTTCTTCACATCCTGGGAAAAATAAAACATAGAAAAGGGGTGATCTCAAATGCCCAGTAAGAATAAAAATATAGAGGAAACTTTCATAAATAAGAATAAACATTTAAGGAAATGTATAACTAAAACAAAAGCCTTTTAAACTTGAACTTCAACATAGTACGGCAAAAATAAAATGAAATAATTCCATTTACTTATTCACATGGATATTCTACTAATCGAATATTCGCATGCAATATCAATAACCACTTTCATAATGATGGAATGCATAATGACAGACTATCATAACCACATAGCCAAGACCTCGTGCCAAGACTACAAATAAGATTTTGTAAATGCCTTGTTCCAAGACACTAGTTTGTCTCATGAGACCTACCGATGCATCGAGGAGCTATAGCGGGCTCCACCCATCACATATTAAGTCCAATGCATTCCCATATGAAAAGGTTTAAACATAACATAAACATTCGTATTATAACTAGAATACGAAATGTAAATACTTCATCCATAAACCATGAATGGTATAAAAATAGCACATCCACAGTCAAACATATCACAAAACCTTCAATACAATATAGAAGTTTTGTATCATAATAAATCAACTTCAAATAAGTGTAAAATCCATCAAAGGATGTTGACATAGATGAAATCAAAAATCTTTTTAGAGAAATATCTATTTCTATTTTGAAATCATTTAAGAGTCATATATTTATAAAATAAAACATTTTCTTTGAAAATATTCTTATAATCTTGTAAGGTAAGCTTCGACGATTTTATAACGGTGGAAAATAGCCGCACCCACCGTATAAGTTAAAAAAACATTCTTACCTTAATTCTATCGAAAAGGTTAAAAAGGACCTTGTTTGGAAAACGACGGAAAGATTTCTTTATAAACAACTTATAAAAGTCAAGAAGGGTATAAATGACTTTAAACCATATTCTAGTAAATAGTAAAATTTTTTTGAAATACATTTTTATGAAACATTGATGTGGATGATAAAGAAATCCCAGTAGATTATTACGTATAAACAATCTCGGATAATGAAGAGATTGAGAAATAGACCCTTACCTTGTACTTTTACTTGGTTGGGGTAGGTTAAACTCCAGTATAATGGTGAAATAATTGTTATTAAATTATACAATAATCATATACATTAATATGATATCATATATGATCTTTTAACATTGCTTTGCTAATAATATCTTAGAAATATCGTCGTTCCGGGTGTTAACTTACTCGTTTTCTTTTATATGTTTTGTTACATAAGCCGTTTTTTTTCATGGATAGGTTGTATATTAATAATATCCAGAATGATATGAAGTCCTTAGATACTATTATTAATCATAAAATGAGAATTAGACTTGAATGGATACGATGGAGAATGAATCTCATCGCGTTCGTGGAGACGGTAGTCCGTACGTACGCACGAGCAACAATATCATTCTTTTGATATTAAAATAATATATAATTGGATTGTATATCATATATAAAGAATCATTATCATGTTATATTAATTATTTACATGAATTAAACATCATTATTATACCCATCCAAATAACAATTTATTGAATAACAATTACACCACGACGTGGAGACGGTAAGCCGTACGTACGCACGTATGGTGACATGTTATTCAAAGGATGAATAGAATACTGAATATGGTTGTACCATATTTATAATAACATCACAGTATATATAAGATACTGGAGTTATTATTTTAGAATGGGAATAACAAATAAAGAAGAAGTTTAAGAAGAAAGGAACTTGAAAGAGGGTGGTGAAAACATAACCTCTTCTTCGGATTCTTCCTTTTGATTTGATCAAAAGGGATCCTTAGGTTGGCTTTCTGACTAAAGGAAGGCATCTTGGATAAAGTGAGTGAAGTTGAGAGAGTATTTGGGAAGAGTTTGGCCTATCAAAAAGGCTTTGAAGGTGTCAATTAATGAGAAGGGGGAGTGCCCTTTTATATGAGGGGTGAGGGGCACCTTTAGAAAAGATAGAAATATTATTTTATAATAAATTCATATTCTGTTTTTAATGGATCCAAAGTGTATTATTTAAAGTTTTAGGTGGGTATGGTTCTAAAACCACTCAAACAATATAATTTAGACAGGTTTGGGTCATTATATTAACCTTATCGTTTAGTTTTAACTCTTAGTTAATTAGTTTGACATTTACCATGTCACTTTGTATTTTTATATTATATAGTTAATAAACTTACTATATACCTCCAAGAGACCCCCAAGTGGTCCATTAATGATACACCTATCATGATATAAGTCTCTTGACAGAACTTTAGATTTTTAGGAATTGAATATCAATTAATAATATAATATGTGTTTTAAAAACTCTTTTATGTCAATTTTGACACTATTTAGAAAATTGATTTTTGTGAAAATCATAACAGAATTATTACTTCTAAAAAAGTTAATTAAATCATTTATAACATGTCATATTAAACTATAAAATTATTTTCAGTCATAAAAAGTCTCAAATTATATTTATTTTGGTATTTATAATATTAATTATTCTAATTTTTCACTATTATGGTAATTACTGCATCATAATTGTGTCATAAATAAATTAAATTATTTATTATCTAAAAATTATAAATAAAATATCATTATGTAGGAAATATTTTTATATTTCTAATGAATATTTAAAATCTAATTTACCTTATGTATAACCCTATATTAAAATTTGTTTAGTAAACAAACTTTGATTTTAACTCTTTTAACTCTTCTTTGAATTAAATAATAATAAATGTCCTAATCTAATCCAAGTGGACCTAAATGATAATATTTTATTCCTAAGGTTTTTTTTGGTCGAGATAAACTTGTCCAATAGAATTAGGACTTGTGTTAGGGTAATATTAATATCATTTTTACCCTTAATTGCCCTATTTACTTTTAACCGTGGTAAATAAAAGTAAAAAGTTACTATTCACCAAAAATTATTTTTATCTCATTGAACCACATTTTACTCCTTGATATTAACCGTGTCTCTCGGATTTTTGAAATTCCACTCACAGAAGCGGTAAAATTAAGTTTTATGAAAAATTCAGTTTTTTTAACTACCACTTAGTGGTTTCACTATTCATAAAAAAAATGAAGTTTTTCAGAAAAATACCAAAAATTCACCCTAGGATAATTTCGATATTCCGAATCCAAAAATGAAGTCCATTTTGAAAAATAAAATTTCTAAAATTTTAAAAATTAGGTATTACTATTCATAACGGCTAGTTTGATTGGTTGTGGTGTGTGTTAGAACTCGACGTTGCGTACAACACACGTTATTGCATTATTCAAAGAGAAGAGTACCGTAGAAGCTTGGGGTGCTATAGGAAATCCATGTAATAAATATAATACTAAAAACAAAGGATAAAATACCTCAAAATGACACTACCAATGTGATAGTTTTTGATGTAAAATCTTGGCCTTAGTCCATGTTTTGTATTTTCAAAGTAATATTCCCTGTTTTCAAATAATTCATTTGGATTAGGAAAAGGGGTGTGTGTTCTAGTGCATTCTGATTTTTTTGAAATAATGATATTTTAATGAGACGTAAGTATCCTATGATGGTTTTCATGTGAGGGAACATTTCTCACATTGAAAATTAAATGGATTATTCCTCATGAGACCCACATTTATTTCCCCATGTTTGTTTCTCCTTGTAACGTCCTGGTTTTAGGTGCCGCCCAGAGGTGCCCCATACTTAGTTGGTCACATGGCCTCAAGCGTATTTCCCCAAACTCCAGAGGATACCAACTAGCAGCGAGGGCCTTGGGTGTGATATTGAGGAAACTATTCCCTCATTGGCAGAGTAATGAAGTGGAAATAAACAGATAACAATAGCAGAGGCAGTAACAATATACAATAAGTAAACATAGTAAGACTAAAGTAATAAACAAATAGAGCACATATTCAAGTGATGCATGATACATATGTCTACAAAAGTATCCAAACAAGTCACAATCCTGGAATAAAGTACTAAACCAAAGTACAAAGAAAAAAAATAAACCTCAGCAGTATCGCAAGCCTCAGCTTGGTCCCATGCTCTCCAGCTCCACAGAAGTCAAGTACCTAACATAGAAGGGTGCTTTACCTTATCTATACCTACAACAATATAATCTATTTGGTCCCAAAAGCATGACCCAAATAGGGTGTGAGACAAATCCTAGTAGGCAACCACCCAAATATCTATTCCTAGTAATCAGTGAATATATATGGCAGACAATAAAAAAATGAAGCAGTAAGCAAGGAATTACTCAAAGGTAAACAACCCTGTAGTTTCAATTGCATTCATTTTCACATATCAAGTAAGAAACTAATCAAAAATAAGTAAACCTCTGGGAAGTACTCACAACCTAACCCCTCAGGTTCAACCAATCAAATACAAGAAACCCTTTAGGAAGTAATCACAGTCTAACCCCTCTGGTTCGACTTTAGCAAAGACTCTCTGAGAAAGCACTCATAGTCAATTCCCCCTGTGGTCTCATATCAGTAACTATAGACACTTTGAGGAAGCACTCAATGTCCAATTCCTCATGTGGTATCGCAAAGTAGAACTAAAGACACTATGAGGGATCACAATGTCCATACCCCCTATGGTCTCTCAATGTGAATGTAAATAGACACTCTAGAGAATCCCTCAGCATTCATTCCCCCTATGGTCAACTACACCAAGTTCCCACAGTCCTGTGTAAGTCAATTGTGCACAACGATGTTGAACAACCAATGTAAACCTTAAGAACTACCTGGCTAAAAACTTTCAAGAACTACTTCGCTAAATATCTACAAGAATATAACAACATCAGATAATATCACTCCATTATAATAACACTAGGCATGAAAAACAAGCAGCCTAACTGACAAAGCTAGAACAAATAGTCAATATCAAAACAAACATGGGAAACACATCCATATCATGAAAAATAACCCTATTCACAATTGAACAACATCTACTTAGGAACAAAAGTCATAACATGCATTAACAGGGATAAAATCCCTAAACACGCAATACCCCGTTCTAGGGTATTTGACACTTTTTCACGTAATATTCAAAGACTGACTATGGAAAGGCACAAACCAGCTACCTCGACATTGTACAATCGATACATTTGAATCCCAACCTTTTATTCGACCTAGAACACCATATATTGACAAAACATCAAAAAAAATCAACTATGGATATTTCACGAAAGAGGATAAATCAAGAGAAGATGATCTAGAAGAAGAAATAGATCACTGTGCTGATTCCAACACAATCAACAATGGTTAAATCAGAGAATAGATGATCGATCAGGGGATCTAGGAATAATTGCATTCCTCAGTTTCTCCTAGACAATATGGGATAATAAGAAGTGTTTTATGTGAACGAGACGTGGCCCCAGTATGATATAACAATTGAAAAGAAAAGTACAAGGAGTGTCTTTTAAAAGTACACAACGTGTATATGCCTTTACTGGGACCCGTTTAGGCGGTCTCCAAGTCACCCCACACAGCCATGTACTCAGCCATTACATGACCAGTACATGGTCACCCGCAGAAACTGGGTACATGGTATTTACTTCTAAGTACACGGTGTGTACTCCTTAAATTTTCAGAAACTCTTATTTTTCTCAAAAACACCAGAAATCGAGATCCATACCTGAGATGAAGATCTATGTTCTTACAAACTCCCCCCTTAAATAAATTCATCCCTAAATTTCCCCAGCAAGGTGGTGTAGAAGAAGAATCCTTTAATAGCTCTGGACACTGTGATCATACATCAGCCTCCCTCTCCCAAGTCTCGTCCTGTACTCACCCATGCTGCCATAGCACCCATACTAGAGGAACAGACAGACTACAAAGAACCTTTGTGATTCGATTAAAAATCTGGATAGGATGCTCCTCGAATGAGGTTTCCACCTTCAAATAAACCTCCTCAGGTTGAAAAACATGAGACGAGTCTAAGAAATAACGTCGTAACTGAGAAACATGGAAGATGTCATTCATAGCTCGGTACCTCTGAGGTAACTACAACCGATAGGAAACTGGCCTGACTCTCTCCAAAACCGAAAATGGTCTAACATATCTTGGAGAAAGATTTCCCTATCTACCAATCCTCATATGTCCCAACCTCGATGTGACATGTAGGAAAATCTGATCTCCATCCTCAAACTCTATAGGTCATCTCTGTTTATCAGCATAAGACTTCTGTCAGGACTGTGAAGTATCCATCCTCTTCCGAATCAACTCTATCTATTCCATGGTGTCCTGGATAAGACGAGGTCCCAAAATAGATGCCTCTCCTACCTCTATCCAACATAGGGGTGATCGAGATGGCCTACCATATAAAGCCTTATAAGGTTCTATCTTAATAGTTTCTTGAAAACTATTATTGTAGGAAAACTAAAAAAGATGTACGTGTTTCTCCTAGGAAATCCAAAATCTAGGATACATGATTAAAGAATTTCCTCTAGAACCTGTATTATAAGCTCAGACTAGCCATTAATTTGGGGATGGTAAGTTGTACTCAGAAGTACCTATGTACCCAAAGCCCTCTGTAATTCCTTCTAGACCCAAGAAGTAAAACATGAATCCTTGTCTGAAAAAATAGAGTGAGAAAACCCATATAGATGTACAATCTCTCAAATGTAAAACATTCCTAGATCATCATAACTGAAGGTCTCCTTGATCGATAATAAGTGTGAAACCTTCTCGAGTCTATCAATGACAACCCAAACTGCATTATTTCCTCGAGGCGACCTCAATACTATTTTCACAAAGTCCATCATGACATCATTACACTTCCACTTGGAAATGGGTAACTTCTGAAAAATCCCTACTGGTCGCTGATGCTCCACCTTTACTTACTGATAGGTGGAACACCTCATCACAAAGCTCGCAAAATCTCTCTTAATTATTGGCCACAAATACTGACAGTGTAGATCTTGATACATCTTGGTGACACCAGGATGAACTGTCCAAAATAAAGAATGAAAATCTCACATCAGCTCTTCACGTGTGTCTGCTGACACCCATATGCATCCATGAAAATGAAAGATATCATCCTCACCTATAGTCCATTCAGGAATAGGGTACTCTCCTGACACACTCTCCTATAGAACTAGGCATTTGGAGTCTGATAGATTCCCCATTCGCACTTGATCAAGAAGAGTAGAGGTAACAACTACATAAGAAAGAAAAGCCTACCCCTGTCTGTTGTGCACCTCCAAAAGCATCTCAAAGAATAGAGACATAAGATTCCACTCACTAATGGCATCCCAAACTGCTTGTATCTGAGTCCTCCTGCTCAACACATCAGCTACTGTGTTACCTTTCCCAGATGTGTAGGCAAGCTCAAAGTCAAAGGACTGAAGGTATTCAACCCACCTTCACTATCTCAGATTCAGATCACGCTGAGTAAATATATACTTGATACTTTTGTGGTCAGTGAAAACTAAAAAATTCTCTCCCAACAGGTAATGTATTCAACATCATAGAGCATGAACAACTGCAGCCAACTCAAAATCGTGCGTCGGGTAATTCCTCTCATGTGGCCTCAACTGCTGATACACGTATGCAATTACTCCTTTCTCCTACATAAGAACTGCTCTGATACCGATACCCGATGCATCATAGTATACAGTATAACTCTTGTCTGAATCTAGAAATACTAGTATTGGTGCTGAAGTCAACCTCCCTTTCAGATCCTAAAAGTATGACTCACAAGAATCTGACCACAGGTACTTCTCACCCTTCTTAGCGAGGCCCTTAAGTGGCACTAATAAGCGTGAAAAGTCCTATATAAAATGTCTGTAGTAACCAAACAGCCCTAGAAAACTCTATACCTCAAATAAGTTCTTTGTATGCTCCCAGAAAACTACTTCCCTCACTTTCTCTAGGTCTACTAATACTCTTGTCAATGAGATAACATGACCCAAGAAGTTAATCTGGTCCATCCAAAAGTGGCATTTTGAGAGCATAACGTATAAGAGATGCTCTCTCAGTGTACTCAAAATGATCTCAAGATGTGTGGCATGGTCATGTCAAGTGTGAGAGTACACCAATATATCATCCACGAAGACTACCATGAAAGAATCCAAGTATGGATGGAACACTTGATTCATCAGAGCCATAAAAACTACAGGTGCATTCATGAGACCAAACGATATAACCACATACTCATATAGAACATACCTTCTCCAAAAGGCTGTAAGAGGTATATCTGATGGTCTAACATGCAACTAATGATAACCATATCTCAATTCAATCTTCAATAACACCAGGTATCCTCGAAGCTGATCAAAGAGATCATCAATCCTCGACAAGTAATATCGGTTCATGACCGTCAACTTGTTCAACTTCTGATAATCCACACAAAGTCGGAGGGTACCATCTTCCTTCTTTGAAAACAGTACAGACGAACCCCAAGGAGAAGTACTGGGTTGGATGAAACTCTTAGTCTGTAAATCCACTAACTAGTTCTTTAGCTCTTGTAACTCTGGTGTAGCCATCTTATATAGAGGAATAGACACCGGTGCCGCTCCTGGTACAAGCTCAAAAGAAAAGTCTACCTCTAGGAACTATGCATCGACACCTGTATCTAGGATAATGGTTGGTTCCCAGATAGAAATGACTGGAGGATTTGCTGGCAGTTCCTAATCTTCCATGTACGATGTCTGGTCACTGCCCTGTAACTAGTGTACAACCAGAGGACGTCTCGGTAGCATGAATCTGGAAGGTCAAATGCACACCTTAGATCAATATTAATAAGGTCTGAAACTTAGAAGTGCAAGAAGGGAACTGGAGAAGGAAAGAATTCAATATTTCAAAAAGGTGGATACACAATGTGTACAACTCCTACATGGAATGTTCCCTTAAGCCTTCACATGGGCGTGTACTCCTGCCAATTCTAGTCGTGTAACACCCTATAAACATGGCATGTTCTCCTAATAAACAACATGTACTTGAATCATTTTCCCCTGCCTGAGTTCCTCTACACGGCTAACCCACATAGTTCTCCTAGAGAAAGACTACATAGCATGTTTGTGCTAGACATGTCGTGTACTAGAAAGAACTTCACCGACCCATGTTGTTAGTCACATGGCTGGTTACATGGACAACTCTACATGGTGTGTTTGTGCCAGACACGGTGTGTACTAACTACCCATAATCCACCCATGTCGTTGGTCACACGGCTAGACACATGGTCTATACACACAGTATGTACATCTAGTACACAGTGTGTTCCACCAAGGATTTCCCAACCCCGTGTTTCTACTCACATAGCCAGTGACACGGTTAGAGACTATAGGATGTGTACATACAGTACATGATGTATAATTAAGAAAAACAGTTCCTTCCCAAATAGAAGGACACATGGTGTGTATTCTACAATACACACCATGTATTCTACAATACACACCATGTATTCTAGGTTTTTTCGGACAGTAAGCCTCAAAAACTTCTTCAGTACCCAGAAAAAACACTGAAACGAACATTAAAGTTCCAAATTCTGATCCCTGGGGGCCCATACTACTCGCAAATTAAAGTTTGGAATCTTATAATTATCATATACAAGTATAACGGTGCAATTATCCACCAAATTCTGATCCATGAGGGCTCATAACACCTCAAGAACCAAATTTTGGTATTCATTCAAACGAAACCTTACACAATCTAATACCCTATCAAATAGAAAGTATTTCATCAAGTCATATATCAAAACATCATGCATATCTAGCACAACATCTATCACAACAATATGCAATCACTAATGCACCCTAAATGTCATGAAAAAAAATGCATGACATGTGATCTTTAGAAAGTGCCTATATGATGCATGATATGGAATACCCTCATATCATCTGGTTGAAATATAAATATAACCTCAATGATATCAATGATAACATCACAAAATATGTGAATCACTCAATGGTGAAAATCAAATCAACTGTAATAATTGAAAAACCAAAAAAATTGTAATAAATGAGGTAAATTAGATTTTCCCTATATACAGGTTTGCTACTCCTAGGAAAAACTTATTACCAAGTACATATTCCTTCCTATCCCTATCTATAGGCTCCAAACTATAAGTCAAGAATAAAATAATTCCTCTGATACCACTTTGTAACGTCTTGGTTCCAGGTGCCAGCCAGAGGTTCCCCATACCTGGTTGGTCACAAGTAACCCTCTGGGATGTACTCATAGACAAACCCCTCAGGTTAAACCAATCAAACACAAGCAAACCTCTGGGAAGTACTCACAATCTAACCCCTCTAGTTCATCTTTAACAAATACTCTCTGAGGAAGCCCTCATTGTCAATTCCCCTTGTGGTCTCGTATCGGTAACTATAGACACTTTGAGAAAGCACTCAACATCTAATTCCCCCTATGGTCTCACAACGTGAAACTACAGACACTCTAAGGGATCACAAATTTCATCCCCCCTATGGTTTCACAACGTGAATGTAAATAGACACTCTGGAGAAGCCCTCAGTATCCATTCCCCCTATGGTCTACTACACAAGGTTCCCACAGCCCTGTGTAAGTCAATCATGCACAAAGATGTTAAATAGCCAAAGTAAACCTTAAGAAATACCTGGATAATAGCTTTCATGAACTACTTGGCTAAACATCTACAAGCATATAACAACATCAGATAATATCACTCCATCCAAAAAACACTAGGCATGGAAAACAGGAAGCCTAACCGACAAAGCTATACCAAATGGTTAATATCAAAACAAACATGGGAAACACATCCATAGAATAGAAAATAACCCTATTCAAAATCAAATAACCTCTACTCAGGCACACAAGACATAACAGGCATTAACAGGTCTAAAATCTCTCAACATGCAATACCCCGTTCTAGGGAATTGGGCACTTTTTCACATAATATTCAAAGATTAACTACAGAAACGAACAAAAAACCTACCTAGACATTGTATGATCGATATTATTGAATCCTAGCCTTTTATTAGACCTAGAACATCTTAGATCTAAAAAACGTAAAAAATTCTCAACCATGGATATCTCATGAAAGAGGAGAAATAAAGAGAAGTGGCTCTAGAAGAAGGAAGAGCTCAACATTCTGATTCCAACATAATAAACAATGGTTGAATTGAAGAACATATGATCGATTGAGGGCTCTGAGAATAATCATGCCACACGGTCGCTCTTGGACGAGATGAGCTAAGAAGAAGTGTTTTCTACGAATGAGACGTGACCCCAGTCTGATACAATAAAGAAAAAGAAAAGTACACAACGTGTATTTTAAAAGTACACAACGTGAATATTCCTTTACCGAGCCCCACTTTAGGTGGTCTCTAGGTCACCCCACATAGCCATGTAATTGGCCATTATATGGCTAGTACACAGTCATCCGTGGCGACCAAGTACATAGTGTGTACTTCTAAGTACACGACGTGTACTCCTTAAATTTTCAGAAACTTCTCTTCTTATCAAAAACACCAGAAATCAAGATCCATACTTAAGATGAAGATCCAGGTTCTTGAACACCTAATATGGGTTGTTTATTATTTATGTGATGTATGTACGTTGTTGAAAGGGGATGTTTTATACGAGGGTGTTAGAGGTGATTCATGAGAGTTTGTTTATTTTTTTTATTTTGGTGATTATTTTGATTATTTACTTGGATTAATGGTGGTTTGGTTATGGTACCATGAGTGTCTAGGTGGGAGTTATTGATTCATTATAACCTATTTGGTTCATACATCATTAGGGTCCCTATAGTTTTTCTTAGTCCAGGGCTAGTTGAGGAGTTCCATTTCGATAATGCTAATATAGGATAATCGGGTGGATTTTTTTACAGTTTGACGCAACATACATCGGTTGATGGTCCATGTTATTGTATATTTATTAGGACCATCTCACTTTAGTACATGTATAGTTTCCTAAGACACTTAATCCTATATTGGTTTCTTATATAGTGGATTTCCTTCTTGTATGTATCCCTTTGAGAGTGTTTTTGGTGGAACTATTTACCTGATATATTTTTGTAGTGTTATCTTATTTTCATGGTGTCATATCCTATTATTACATAATCCTTTATAGTGGTTTGTATTTAAACAAAAAAAATCAAATGAGACTATTGGAGAGTTTTTTTAAAATGAACATATAAATGTTTATTTTTGTGAATAAATTTTCTATAAATGGTTTTTGAAAGGGGGAGAAAGTGGTTTTTATTGGTTTATTCATTTCAAAGGACCTCCCTTCAAAAGTTATAATTTTTTTTCATTTATAAAGTACATATTTTACTTAGTTTCATAAAAGAAGCATTTTTTTCATTTGATTAAAGGTTTATGGTTTTTTTCTTCAAGCATTATAAAATTTAAATCATTATTCTCTATTGTATTTTCAGAGTATAATTTATGAACTAATTGATGAAAGGAATTATATAGACTCCTTGATGATATCCTGCTGGTAATATCATCTCACAACCTGTATACACACTACTATGTGTGTATATAAATTTTATGTTTTATATAGGTTCTAGTTTTCCTTCATATGGGTTATCATTCACTTGGGCTGATAGTGGTTAGTAGGGATGTGGATGGAAATCATAGGTTGCATGGAGGTGTCCAACAGTATGGTTAGGTTTTAATTTTCTTTATTTTTGATATCGATGTATTGGACAAGATGAAAATTATTCATATATATTTAGTTTCTTTCATTATATTTTGTTATGTATTTGTTGTGGATTATTTGTATGTTTTCTATTTATGAAAAGAGTTGAATCATTTTTTTATTATGAATCATTTAGTTTATTTGTTTATCTAGTTCAACTTATTTAATTGTATATAGAAGTTCTATGTTGGAACTTTAGTTAAAGATCCATTATGAAATACGGTTTATTCTTTGAAATATGGGTACTATTTTCCAATATGTGGGGATTCAAAATGCCCATTAGGCCCCATGGTGAGATTGGTCGGGTGTCAGGTTAGGTCATCCCAGGTCAGTTCATTACATATATCTCATTATATTTCATTCCTCAAGTCCCTAATTAAAATATGATTTCATCTCGATTCCAGCTATAAAATAAATATCATCATTTGTTGAATGAGGAATGAGTGGTAATTTGGAATTTAACTTAATGTTTCCATCATTTAATTTGAAGAACCTTCATTGGGTCTATGATTTTGGATGGAAAAATTAGAAATCTCAAGTGGCTGAGGAATTTCTTCATCTGATAAAAGTACTCTCAAACATAAAATAAAAAATTGGTCCATTAAATATCTATTTACACTTTTCATGGGGATTAACGCATAAATACCAAAAAAAATTATAAAAAAAAAATACTTGATTCAATTAAAAGAGTAGTTAAAACAAACCCAATAATAAATTTTATGAAATTAAATTACCAATCCTATGAATTATGATCTATTTCACACTTAGTATTTTTTTTCCTTATTTGAACATGGGAGGAATATCAAATATAAATGGTCCAGGGGAGGGAGATAGATTATAAAGGGGTTAAGATGGAAATTTTTCATGATTATTTCATAAAATATAGAAGGTTAGGGAGGTTCCAAACAAAATTACATGAAGGATCTTTTGTTAATAACACTAGAGTGGGTTGTGTAGACTATATGATCAATTAAGGGAAATTTTAAAGGGAGAAGGGGATTAGGAAAGGAGAGCGGGGCCAGAGAGTATTGAGGGAAGTTGTGGGATCTAGAAGAGAGAAAGGAATTCGGGAGGGAAATTGGGGTTTTTCTTGAACAATACATGGCCATAATTTGAACTGTGTCTCCATTTTCTAAAACTACCATGATGGCTCTACAAATGGAATTTGACATTCCAGTACCCTTAGTTATAGTAAATAATGTCCATTAGTGATCTATATCCATGATTTATATAAACCTATGGATATATATTCAATATATTTACATGATTAACAAAAAATGTCCATAAGTTATTATTAAAATGAATTTGTAAATTTTGGAGACAGAAACTTGGAAAAATCATCATGTTTTTATAGGGATACAATGTTCTCATCTACTTAGATGAATAACATTTAATTTATTCATAAGATTTTTATTTTCAATCTACTTAGATAATTGAGAATCAAATGAGTTATCTAATGAAAGATTAATGGTTTTCTAGTGCTATGTATATACTCAATATCACAGATGAATGGGTTGTATGAGTATACATTTGACTAATGGAGATCACACAAGAACCATTTGAATCTTAGGTAACATTTATGTGTTACTATAAACCGCCATTTTCTTATGATTATGGATTTAGAATTCATAATCACCATGAATGCAATAAAGTCTAACAAGGGAACACATAAGCCTATGAAAATTTGATTGGTACTTTTGATTTTCATCAAATAAAAGGAGGATTGATATGAAATGGTAGGTGTTGTCATCCTCATTTTATTTCAATGTTCATTATTTCAAGAAATTATGGTTTGATCAATTCCATAGTAGTAATAATTCCTGGTGTAATCCTATCAACATCATCAACGTGTGGTTCCTAAGACATCACTTTCAGTCGATAGAGCTCTTTGGGATGACCTTGTAAACACATTACTGTGTGTGTATTTGGGTTTTGTGTTTTATATAGGTTCTAGGTTACCTTCAAATAGGTTATAATTTTATTAGGGTGATAGTGGTGAGTTTGTATGTGGATGGACACTATAGGTTTCATGGAAGTTTCCAACAATATGGTTCGTGTTTAATTTTTTAATTTTTTTGATATCAATGTATGAGACAAGATGTCATTTCTTTATTTTTTATTATGTTTCTTTCATTGTATTTTGTTATGTATTAATTTTGGATTATTTTTATGTTGTCTATTTATAAAATTGGTTGAATCATTATTGTTGGTTATGACTCATTTGGTTAAATTATTTATCTGGTTCTTATTTGATGTTGTATAAAAAATATTTGTTAGACCTTCAGTAAAAGATATATTATCAATTAAATATAATTAGATATTGAAACCATTCCCAAGGTATATTTCTTTATTTCAATGTACTAATTTCCATCACATGGGGATTGAGAATGCCTTTTGGGCCTAGTGGTAAGTTGGTTTGGGTGACAGGTTGGGTTAGCCCAAGTTGGTTCGTTATATTTCTCCTCATATATCATTAAAAAAAATTTAAATATAATTTAATTTTTATTCTAGATATAAAATAAATTAATAATTTATATAATGAAAAATGAGAGCTAATTGAGGATTTATTTTAATGATTTCATCATTGAATCAGAAGATCCGTCATTGGGTATGTGATTTTAGAATGAAAAAATAGAATTCTAAAGTGGTTGAGGACATGCTCCATGTGGTCAAAATACTCTCAAAAATAAAATGAAAAAATGGTTCAATGACTATAGACTTACACTTATCATGAGGATGAAATAATAATTATTGAAAAATTTATAATAAACAAAATATTTGATTTAGTTACAAAATTAGTTAAAACAAACTCAGTACTAAATTTTATGAAATTAAATTAAAAAGCATATGGATTGTGATCTATTTGTGAACTTAGGATTTTTTCCCTTATTTGAAAATGGGAGGAAGATAGAATATAAGGTGTTCAGGGGAGGGATATAGATTAAAAAGGTGTTGGGGTAGCAAGTGTCGATGAAGATGTCATAAAATATAGAAGGGGAAAGAGGGGGCTAAACAAAGGAAATTAAGGAACTTGTGTCAATGGAACTAGAGTGGGTTATGTAGACTATATGATCGAGTAAGGGGGATTATTATGGGATAAGGGAATTATTATAGGATATGGGTGTTGGAGTTGGTTCCCTAGAACCAAATTCTTTTGTAATTTATGATAACTTATATTCATGTTTTTTAATATTAATAAATTTCTTATCACATCATGATATTTATTCTATGTAACATTGTATTTGATAATATCCTAAGAGTAACTGTCACACTAAAAGGTCATAGAGGATCCATACAATGATGAGAACCTAAAATTTTTATGAAGCTATTCTTGAATATATGTTATATATCCAGATGATAGAATTTGAGAGACACAAATTATACAGGCTATCAGGGGTGGAGACTCATATGACTTTGAGGCACCTTCTCATGGTGCATGCCCTTGGTAATGTCCATGAGGATATTATGAGAACAAGACCCGCCAATAGGAAATCTACATTTCTATGTGTCATTGGATGTTTCTTTCCTCTGATGTGTGTATTTGTCCTTAGATTTTATGATTATTATTAATGAGTATTATGAGTCACACACTTAGATGTATTGACGAAAACCATGATGATAGATTGTCGCGGCGAGGTAGGATATGTTGGATGCGTTTCAAGTAATATTGCATTAATGAATAATGAGAGAAAGGATTTATCCTTACCATTCTTTAATATAAGATAATATATCATTCCCTTTGATGTAAATGATATATCCAAAATAAATCCATGGCCATGGTGATCAATAGGCTAGTTCTATTTACAAAAAGTCAAAGAAAGAGATATCAAGCATATAGGTTGATGGAACTGGAATGCAACCTACTCTATTAGAGATATTTTGATAAAGATATTATATTACAAGTTAAGTTTTCATATGAGGTGAAATGTCATTGCGGCAATAAATTCTTTCTCTATGGGTGTCTTGGCATGTTGCTAGATGGTAATCTTAGACTTTAGGCTGCTTCGCCTAATGCCACTGAGAAAGAGGCTAGAGGGTCATACACTATGTGTATCCAGTATATCAGTTATATAATTTATTATTTAACAAGTTGAATAAATATTATTCCCAGCCATGGTTTAATAATTATTCATTTATTCCTGATTTCATTTATTCCATCACTAGTTATTCAAGATAAAATATTGTTGGTGGAATAATTAATAAATATTTATTTTCTATATTGGTGAATATAATATTTATTTATTTATTTGTGAATAATGCAGTGATATTTATTTAATAAATAAATAGTCATTATTAAAGGTGTGATAAATATTGAGGAGGATTGGAAGACTGAGTTTAAGGGTCTAGTGAGAAATAATAATATTGAATATTATTTGATTAAATAATATTTAATTATAACTTTCAAATTAAGAACATGTCAAGAAATAATAATATTTCTATTATTATTTGACATGGGGGTTTCACTAGGATTAATTAAATAATTAATGACATTTGTGAAAATTATTTTATTATTACCCTAGTGAAATAATGCCTGGTTATATTATTCTCTCATTAGCCAAGGGAAAGCATAGAGACACCTATTCAGTGGGGAAAAATGAATTGGATAAAACATCAAAGTCCTAGAGAGTTCATTCCTCTATAAGAATGATCTCAATAACTAGAGATATCCTCCTCCATCGGATCAAGGAGAACTCTTTAGAAGTAGTTATCAAGGCGATCGAAGGCAAACATAGCAAGTGAAAGGATCTTCTGTGCTATCACCCGGAGACTCCTTCAACGATGTCTGGAGATACGTGGAACATGTGTGGATCACTGCTAGAGGAATACTACACTTGGATTCTAAAATGAAAAGATGACACACTACAGATCTGTGGATGTATGTATCAACAAATAAATAATAACCCTGGAGGTAATTCTTATTTAATTAAATTAATTGTAAACAACATGTGTAGGTCTAATCTCTCTTAGTTCTGGGTTTTTATATCCCTTTATTGTTCTTTGATTAAATTATGTTGGTCATATCATTATTCATCATAATATACCTTAGATTAATTATCAATAATGATAAAAAGAAAATATTGGCACATCCCTCCCGTGCTTTTGCTGTTTCTAGAACCTAAAAGTGGTATTAGAGGGGTCACATCATTGTTTATAATTATTTAGTTTTTTTGATGTTTTATGTATTCATAATTTAGTTTTTTAATGAAAGTTAATCATTCTTTAAATATGAATTGTGAGATCTATTTATTCCTCCATAATTTCTTGCAGATCTAACAGAAATGATTAATTTTGTGATTAAAATAAAATCTAGGAACTCATTCGGAGGTTCCAAGGATTCTGACCAGATAACACAGAAGTATAATCCATGTAATAAGAATTACACATCGTGTTCTTGTGTTCAATGCACCAGGAGTTAATTCAGAAATTACTCAACTCGTGTGCATTAATGACATGAAGTGTTGTTAATTATTACACCGTGTGTTTTACTAGGATATACTAGAGCACAATCATCCATACTACACATTGTGTGGCCCACTGGACACATTGTGTAGTCCCTTCAGGTCAGGGTTGGGTTGTGTATTCCATACATGACCTACCTGACCAGTGACCATGTAACATAGAGTCAACATGGTATGTGACCCCCTGGACATGTTGTGTACTCAAAGATTTTCGAAGAATGCCCTACACGTTGAGTCCCTAGGTGTGTACTTTGGATACACGGTGAAGAATTTACATTCTATGTAGATTGGATCTACATACTGTGTACGTTTACCAGTTACGCAGATTTAAAATTTATTATATCATGTAACCCTTGAGACATGTACTTACGTGCAGGATAAATTTGGGACACTCTATGTGATAGGGTTTGATATATATATATATATATATATAGTTTATAACATCTGTATAATATTCAAGATCCACGCATCATGTATGAGTTGTATTATAGTTATTATTCTATGTGAATTCTACATGTCAAAATGAATGAAGTGTATAAAAGTATAATATATGTTGGATAGTTTTGGATGGGTATTCATCGGGTTACCTCCAAGGTACAAGTTATGTACACAATTAATTTTAAATGAATTTATTAATTTGTTTAAAATTATAATGGATGATAATATTAAGGAAATTCAGAAAAGGTTTAAGATAAAAGTATTAATTAATTAATGATAATAATTAATTAATTCGAGGGTGATTTATCTTAAATAATAATGATTAAAGAATTTAATGCTAGTTTTATTAAATGCGTAATTCGTTGCTTGCATATGGATGATCACGTGCTAGTACAGACCTTTGTATGTGATTGGATTCCTTTTAATTTATGATTAAATTAAATTGTTGGACTGCGTGCCTTCTCTCCTCTTTAATATTTAGGGTTTGTGTTCCCATGGTTTCTTTTATGTAAACCCCCTTTTACCCCTAACCTGTGTGTGAGTAAAAGAATATGTAATGGATGGAACTCCCAAACTAGCGGAGGCAGTTCAAGTTAGGAGGTGAGGAGAAACCAATCCAAGGAGATACAAAGGTGGACAGGTGGAAATCTATAAACTCAAAACTTAAATATTTCAAGGTATTTTTCCACTAAGTCATCAGTTAGTTTATCAACTGCTAGATAAACTAACCATTATAACAAGCTCATGATCATACCCATTATTTTATTTATGTCAGATTGCATGGTTATTCATTATGAATGTTTTGTTGCGATCACATAATTAATGAATTAAAAATCATTCAAGATGGAACTCAAATAAAATGGATTATGTGTAAATATTATCTAAGACATTGTTAATCACTTAAGAATATCCCACTTAATATTAAAAAGAATGTGAGAAGATAATGATCGGAAATTTAATCCTAAAGGATAAAATCCCTCAATAAAATATTAAGTCGGTATAGCCTTCCATTACGTCGTCTAGAATCGAACCATAGTTCAAAGTACTTGACCATCCAAAGTTAGGGTAATTTTAATTATCGGGGAAGTCTAACATGAGGTTTTGGGTTTAATTGTACTGCTTCACATCAAGAGTTGACTTCCAAAGTAGGACTTGATGTAACTAAGAGGAAAAGGATAAGGAAATCTAAATTAATTATTTACAGATTGGGGAGTTTACTCAATAGATCAAGTAATTCTGAGTTAATGCAGTTGGAATTTGGAATTCATACCTAAAACCATTCCAGTTGCTTGACCAGCCAGATGGGGTAATGATAATGGAATATGGATCCTTGCCACTAGAATATCCAAGCAACAGGATATTCTAAAGGCAATGGTGTGGGAAATTGGGTTTTGATAAAATAATGGAATACTAATAAATATAATGTTTATTTATTTTTCTAAATTTTATCAGATAAATTAATAAAATTATTCTAATCTTATTTGTAGAAACACAATCAAAAATGACATCAAATAGATCATTGTGATCCTTACTCAAGAAGTAAAACCTTCTCAGTGACACTAATTTCTAGGAGTGTCAAAGACACCTACGGTTCATCCTTCTCCATGAAGGGAAACTATATGTGCTGGAAGAACCTTTATCAGTTGAACTTGGAAATGAGGCAAGTGATGAAGATCTCTCTCTATAAGAGAAACATCTAAATGATGATACATATGTTTAGTGATTCATGATATCATCCATATCCAATGAGATCTTGAAGAAACATGAGAAAATGGATTCTTATAAAATGATGTCTCACCTTCCACATCTCTATCTAGAGAAGGAAATACAAGAGAGGTATGAGATCTCCAACTCTTTGTTCATGACTAAGCTTGGAGGGTCTGTGCCAACTGTGCCTCATGTAGTCAAGCTTATCAGGTACATTAATGATTCATACATCTTAGGGATTAAATTCCTAGATTATTTTCATACATATCTCATACTTTCTTCACATCCCAAGACCTTCTCTAGTTTTATTATGAATTATAGTATGAGAAATAATGATAAGAGTTTATCATAACTTCTAAACTTGATTCTCCAAGTGGATAAGGACATGGGGTGTGAAAAATCTGTAGTCCTCATGGTGAATAGAAAGAGGAAGGACAAGGAAAAGGGGACTAAGACTTAAAATCAATCTAAATCCCCCCAAGCACTGTCAAACCAAGAAGAAGAAGATCCAAAGGCAGCATAAGGAAAAAGAGGCATTATGTTTTTCATGTGGCAAGTCAGGCCATTGGAAGAGGAACTACATCCATAGGTAAGGGGAAGCCAAATGTGTGTTTTTTATTTAGTGAAATATTTTTATTTCTACACATTAGGTATTATGTACTAATTGTGGTACTCACATATGCATCCAAATATAGGAACCAAGTAGATTTAGAAAAATTTCCAGAGAGGTGGATCTGTGAGCTGCAAATGGTGCGAGGTTGGCTGGTTTTTCCATTACCGACTACCACCTTTCATTTTCAATGAGAATGATTTTGGTTATACATGATTTTTATTATGTACCTATTGTTACCAAAGAGTAATTTCAGTATCATTTTTAGATACAAATGGGTTTATTTTTAATTTCAGAAATAAAAGTTGTTTATTTTGTAAATAAAACATATGTTATGGTATGGAACATTTATATAACGGTCTGTATATATTAAATTACAAAAACCAAGTGTTGGAAATAGATAATGAATCAGGTTCACAAGAATAATATAACAGCCAGTTGTGGCATCACCACCTTGTTCATGTAAACAAGAATCATTTAACAATGCTCTTTCATGATGGCTATTTAGACTCTTCTGAGATAAAACCATTTGATAGATGTCATGCTTGTTTATAAGGGAAAATGACAAAAGCACTATTTTTTGGATAGGATGAAAGGGCCGAAGATCTTATAGGATTGGTACAAACTAATGTGTTTGGAACTTTTCTAGTAGAGGTTAAAGGTGGATATTCTTTCTTCATAACATTTATTGATGACTTAAGTAGATATGTATATATTTACTTGATGAGGTATAAGTATGATTCCTTTGATAAATTAATGGAATTCAAGAATTAAGTAGAGAATCATCTAGCTAAGAGGATAAATAAGATTTGATCAGATTGAGGTGGATAATATCTTAACTAAGAGTTCATCAACTTTTTTCAGGAGTTTTGGATTCTATCTCAACTCACTCCACCTTATACACCACAGTGGAATGGTGTTAGTGAAAGGAGGAACCATACCTTATTGGACATGATAAGGCTGATAATGAGTCATGAAGATCTTTC
The DNA here is from genome assembly GCA_963277665.1 of Viscum album. Lineage (NCBI taxonomy): Eukaryota > Viridiplantae > Streptophyta > Magnoliopsida > Santalales > Viscaceae > Viscum > Viscum album. The sequence continues at coordinate 349,935,404 of OY728137.1, forward strand.
ATTATCCTTTTGGGGATATTCATTACAAAATACAACATACACATTAAACCAAGTACTAAATAATGCGGTAAATGGAATTCATTTTGAGTTATGGAATAGAAAGAAACCAGTTTTATCGCATACACATGTATGGGGATACGAGGAATTTGTTAAGGATTTCTCTGGAAAGAAACTTGAACCCCGGGGCATGAAGTGTATCCTTATAGGGTATCCCAAGGAAACAAAGGGATACTACCTATAAAACCCATCATACAAGAAAGTGATTGTTTCTAGACAAGTTGTATTTCTTGAGAGGGAGCACATCCTCAAAAAGGATGGTGGGAGAAATATTAACTTTGATGAAGTTGATGCTTAAGATACACAAGAGTTGGTATAGGAACAAGTTCCATAGGTCCCCATAGAATAAGTAGTTTCTGAAACACAGGTACTACATAGGATCTCAAGAGAGGTAAGGGAACCAAAGAGATATGGTTTTCTAGTCACCGAGGATGGTGACTCATTATTGTTAGATAATGATGAACCTATATCTTGTAAGGAGGTTATAGAGAGATCAAAAGCTTTAATATGGTTAGAAGATATGCATTCTGAGATGGATTACATGTATCAGAACTAAGTTTGGGTTATGGTCGATACATAATATGATGTAAATCATGTTGGGTGTAAATGGGTATTCAAAAGGAAACTGGACATGGAAGGTAAAGTAAGTAACTATAATGAAAGGTCAGTGGCTAAATGGTTTAAACAACATTATGGAATTGACTATGATGAAAAATTTTCTCCGGTTTCCATGTTTAAATCCCTCAAAATCATATTTTCTATTGCAGATTACCATGACTATGAGATTTAGAAGATGGATGTCAAAACAACATTCCTTAATAAGAACCTTCAAGAATATGTCTATATGATGAAACCAAAAAGGTTTTGTGACACTAGGTGATTTCAAAATTATTTTCAAGTTATAGAGTTCCATTTATTGATTGAATCAAACATCCAGGTCATAGAACTTTCAATTTGATGTATCCATAAAATTATTTGGTTTCATTAAGAATGAGTGAAAGTCATGTGTTTACAAAAGGTTTAATGGGAATGTGGTCATTATCATAGTAGTATATTTTGATGGCATATTACTTATTGGAAATGACATACCAATCTTACAATATATTAAGGACTGGTTGAACAAGTACTTATCCATGAAGGACTTAGGCAAAGCATCCTACATTCTAGTGATAAATATCATTCGTTATAGATCCAAGAGGATTCTTGGACTGAGCCAAATTACATATATCAACCAGATTTTAAATAGATTTAGTATGGAACAATCCAAGATGGGATTGGTTCCAATTTCATGTGGTTTACATCTTTCTAAAAAAATGTGTTCCCAAACACCACAAGAGAAAGATATAATGAGTAAGATCCCATATGATTCAACGATAAGATAAATCATATATTCCATGTTATATACTAGACTTGATGTTTCCTATTCATTGATAATTGTTGGCAGATATCAAGAAGATTTAGGAGAAAAGAATTGGATTGCTGTTAATACTATCCTTAAGTATCTGAGAAGAACAAAGGATATGTTATTAGTGTATGGAGGAGAAAAGGAGATTGTCATCAGAGAGTTTGTTGATTCTGGTTTTCAGACAGATCAGAATGATTTGAAGTCACAATAAGGATAAGTTTTCTATCTCAACGGTGGAGCTATGGGATGAAATATTTCAAAGGAGCCAGTTTTAGCTAATTCTACAAGGGAGTCCGAGTACATAGCGGCTTTTGATACATCCAAGGAAGTTTTTTGGATTTAGAATTTTTTCCAAGAGATTGATGTGGTACCTATAAGAAAAGACCCTATCACATTGTATTGTGATAATACTACAACGGTGGATCTTCCAAAAGAGTCAATTTTACATCAATGGACAAATCACATAATCTAGAAGTATCACATCTTGAGGGATTTTTATCAAAGGGGTGAATTTATAGTGAGCATAGTATCCATAGAAGTGAATGTGGTAGACCCCTTGACTAAAGGCCTATGTTAGCAGAAGAATGAGTACCATGTGAGAGCTAGCGGACTGAAGGTCGTTAGTAGTTGGCCCTAGTAAAAGTGTGAGTTTTTTGGAGTTGTATCCTTTGAAACAACTTCTTTTGTACATTATGATAACTTATATTCATGGTTTTGAATATTAATAAATTCCTTATCACATAATGATTATTCTTCTGCGTAACATTTTATGTGATAATGTTCTAAGAGTAACTGTCGCACTAAAAGGTCAAAGAAGATCTCCTCTATGATGAGAACCTGGAAGTGCTATGACACTATTCTTGAATATATTTTCTATTGTTGGATGGTATCATTTTAGGGACAAAAATGATACAAGATATCAGGGGTGGATACTCATTGGACTTTTATGCACCTTCTCACGGTGTACGCCTATGGTAATGTCCATGAGGACATTATGAGAAAAGGATCCACTAGTAGCAAATCCACATTTCTATGTGTCATTGGATTTTCCAATCTTTAGACATGTGTATTGTTCCATATACTTTAAGATTATTATTAATGAGTATTATGATTTGCACACTTAGACATATTGATGAAAACTATGATGATATATGTTTGTGGTGAGGTAGGATATTTTGGGTGCATCATGAGTAATATTTCATTAATGAATAATACGAGAAATGATTTATACCTTATGTTATTTAATGGAAGATAATATCTTAGGCCCTTTGATGGAAATTATATAGCCTAAATAAATCCATGGCCATGGTGATCAATAGGAAAGTTCTATTTTCGAGAAGTTAAAGAAAGAGATATCAAGCATATAGGTTGATGTCACTGGCATGAAACCTAATCGATTAGAGATATTGTGATAAATGGATTATATTATAAGGTAATAATTCATATGATGTGACATGTTATAGAAACATTAAATTATTTCTCTATGGGTTCCTTGTCATGTTTTAGATGCTAAACTTGGACTTTAGGTTGCGCCGCCTAATGCCACTAAGAAAGAGGCCTAGAGGGCCACACACTAAGTGTATCCATTATTTTAGTTAAATAATTTATTATTTAAAAATTTGAATAAATATTATTCTTGATCATGGTTTAATAATTTTTCATGTATTTTTAATCACATTTATTATTTCACTAGTTATTCGAGAGAATATATTGTGGGCGTAATACTTAATAAATATTTATTTGCTATATTGGTGAATATAATATTTATTTATTTATCAGTGAATAATGCAATGATATTTATTTAATAAATTAATAGTCATTATTTAAGGAGAGATAAATATTGAGGAGTATTGGTGGACCATGTTTAAGGGTCTAGTGATAAATAATAATATTGAATATTATTTGATTAAATAATATTTAATTATAATTTTCAAGTTAAGCACATGTCATGAAATAATAATATTGTTGTTATTATTTGATATGGGGGTTTCTCTATGATTAATGAAATAATTAAAGGAACTTGTGAAAAATATATTATTATTACCCTAGTGAAATAAATTCCCCATTATATTATTCTCTCATTAGCTATGGGAAAGCATAGCGACATCTATTTAGTTGTGCACTATGAATTGGAGAAAAGATCTCAAGCCTAGAGAGTTCATTCCTCTCCAAGAACGCTCTTATGAACGAGAGAGATCCTTCTCCACTGGATCAAGGAGAATGCTTTTGAAGAGGTTCTCAAGGAAATCAAAGTAATACATCACAAGTTCAAGGATATTCCATGCTAGCACCAAGATACTCCTCCGATGACATCTGGAGATACATGGACCACGTGTGGATCACCGCTAGAGGAATCCTACACTTGGATTATACAATGCAACGATGGTGCACTGCAAATCTATTATTGGAAACATGAACAAATAAAGAATAACTTTGGAGGTAATTCTAATTAAATTAAATTAATTATAAACAACATGTGTAGATCTACTCTCTCTTGTTTCCTATTTTTTCTATCCCTTTCTTGTTCTTTGATTGAATTTCGTTGGCCATGATGTTCTTCATCAAAATAGACCTCAGATTTATTATCAATAATGGCCAAAAGAAAAGTTGTCCACATCCCTCCCATGCTTCCACTATGCCTGGAACCTACAAGGGGGGATATAGATCCTCAAGGGAAGTAGTGGGAGTGGGAAGACAGAAGTGGATTAAGCAGGTAATTTTGGTTTTGTCTTTAACAATATATGGACATAGTTTGAACTATGTATCCATATGGTAAAATGGTCAGGATGGTTCTAACCATGGAATTATACATTCATATACACTTGATTATAGTAAATCATGGATAGTGGTGATATATAGACATAATTTATTTGAACCAGTGGCTATAAAATCAATATATGGATAATATTTACAAAATATTGGCTAAAATTCCAATTACCATGAATTTTTAAATTATTGATATAGATAAATGGAAGAAAATTCATTTTTTATAGTGCTTTGATATGATCATCTAATTTTATGAATAACATTTGAAATATTCATTTTTTTCAATCTACTTAGAGAATCGATAATCAAATTATTTATTGAATACAAGATTAATTTGGTCCATGTGCCATATCAATACTTGATGTCATGGATGAAGGAGTTCTATGAGTGTACATATGACTAATGGAGATCACAAAATAAACCTTTGAAGATTAGGTAACATTGATGTGTCACAAGATACCACTATTTTCTTATGATTATTGATTTAGAATTCATAATCACCCTAAATGTTGTAGAGTCCAAAAAGGTCCCACATAAGTCTGTTTGGATTTTTTTGTTGGAATAAATTTTTTATCTAAAAACCGATTGATAATATGGGATTACTTTATTTACAAAAAAAATTAAAATAGATACACATATTATTATATAAAATCCAATGTAATTTGATAAATCCACCAGTATTATTATACTTTAAGTAAATGAGAGTTTTTTATTTATTTTTCACATAATCTATAATAATTAAAAATAAGTTCATATTTGATTATATATTATATTATTTCATAAATGAGCATGAAATATGAGATAAGTACTTGATATATTTGATGATATGATCTCTCCAAATATGATACTACTCATACACATCATATAATGATGTGGAAGAGAGTTACCACTATGTTAAATGAGTATTAGAATATTCAACATTATGTGATGCTTGTTGGGTTAGTGGAAAAATGTTTTTGAAGATTAATATTTAGTGCATTGATCACATAAAAATTTAGGATATGTTTAAACACATCTAGTATCCTTCTTTATTAATTTATGTAGTGTTATAAAATGGGAAGCAAATAACACATCCTTGAAACATGTTTCTTAGTGAACCCTCTTTGACTGAAGTGTTATAACTCTCTTCATCTTGTGTTTAAAAAGAGTCACGACCTGTGGTGTGGGGAATTCCCATTAAACAGTCAAAGGGATTATTGATTTAAGATATGGTTAATGAAAAAAACTAAAAATTTGAAATTGTTTAAATGGTACTTTTATTTTAAACCAAACAAAATAATAATATGATTTATGTTGGATTACCAAAATATGAAAATGATTTAAACAGGAAAGGGAATTGTTGGTCAGAGTGGACACTCAAGAGGGGGGTGAATTGAGTTCCAATTAAAAATTTCTGTTAAAAACTTTAAGATTAAATCCCCCAAATTGAAAAACAGCCCAGTCAATTAAGGCAGTAGAGATATAGGTGACTTATTGTTCAACAGGTTTCTCTAAGGTTGATTAATCCTCAGTAAGGTTAGTTTGATGACTAACTTTACTTTTGAAACAAGTTTACTAAACAAATCTCTTATACACACTAACCAAAATTGACTATCAGAGTATTTGCAAAAAAAGATTTCTTGTTTACAAAAAGGAGCACAGCGGAAAAAGGGAAAGCAAAGTAAAGAAAAGAATAACAAGATATTTCAAACAAGAGGTTCAGTCTTAAGCTAAGACTTAGTCCTCTTCCACTTGGTGATCACCTGCCACCAAGCAATTTTATAAAAAGGATTGATACACAGCCTGTATCGAGCTTTACAACAGTTTTCACAAACTGTCCAGGTTTGACAACCTATGCCACAGTTATACGTGGGAAAACAAATGACCAAGCCACACCAGGCTTCTTCCACAGTTATACGTGGGTAACAAATGTAAAAAGGTTTGAGATAGGGATTTTCAGTATCCCTCAGTTTAAGCACAGGAGACAGTGTGTGTAATACTAACACACTTCTCACAAATGTAAAACACTTAAACACAGTAGAGCAAGAGATAGAAAGAAGAAGGTTTAGAGTGCTCTATAGTGTTGGCAGATCAGTTCTGGACTCGTAGGAATGAGTGACTTGAAGCTTTGGTCCTTTTTCTGTAAGTTGACACTAAAACAGAGTGTCGTGATTTCCAGACTTCCAGATGTTCAAGTGATCAGCTTCTTTGAGTTTGAGTGCTTCACAGCATGGCTTTTAGGAGACGGTTCTTTCCGTCGGTTCACTTGAGACTCTTTTGTTCTTCAGAAAGAATGCTCGAGAGTTATTCTAGATGTTAGACTCTGTGTTTCCTTCCTCTATTCTTGTTCGTGTATGTCACTATTCTTTTCGTTCCATTCATCCTTTTTCTTGAATGCTTCTCTCTTCTTTTTATACTCCTCCATATATGCCCTTTTTGTTCACCCGAGGTCGACAAGATAAATAGTCTTGAGTTACACGTGCAATCTTCCTCGTACATTGTATTATTTCTTGATATGTCTGCAAATATCAATAAATAATGTTAGGTGTATTAATTTGTCTAGACATGACCGTTAGATTAGTATTAATCAAATTGGTAAAGAAAAAAAGTAGAAATATAATAATAATAGACTGGTCGAGAATGTATGTCACTGTGGACTTCAACTGTGGTCTTCCAACTGTGGACTTCCTTCTGACTGCTGACTTCAACAAAAGGCTTGCTGTCTGTAGGCTTGCAATGGTAGCTTTTACTCCATGTAACTGTAGCCTCTCTAACTGTAGACTTGTAATATCAAATTTGTAGAACTGTAACCTTTGTCAACTGTAGACCTCGATCATCAGTAGACTTAGTCGACAGAAGCTGTCTAACTGTAACCTTGACTGTAGAATTATGACTGTAGGCTTGTTCGACTATGAACTTGATCCAACTGTAGACTTGTTCGACTGTGAACTTGATCCAACTGTAGACTTGTTCGACTGTGAACTTGAGCAGAGAAAACTTTGAACAGAAGTCTTGTAACTGTGACCTTCGTCTGTGAGCTTTGACAATAGATAGCGGTAGACTCGTGACTGTAAGCTTGTATTAGTCTTCGACTGTAACCTTGTAATTGTGAACTTATTGCAACAGTAACTTAAGGTGACAGTTAGCTGTAACTGTGACTTTGAAAAGAAAACTCTGACTATTGGCTAACAATACTAAACTTATGTAAATACTACTGTAAGCTGTTACAGTAAAGTTATGAGAGTAAGAATATGAACTGTTTAGAATAAAATACGTTTAAGCATAGAATAATAATATTAATGCAAGGTTTTAATACATCATCATCAACGTTTAAGCATGATTTGGGATTATCAAAACAGGTGATTCCAACAATCTCCCCCCTTTTGATAATCACAAATTATGTCGGTATGGAATGAAATATAGATGTATCAGAGAGAAGTGTGCAAAACACAGTATTAGCAATATGAGCGCAAAAATTAGGTATAATCCTCAAGGATTTCTCCCTCTTTGTATAGGTTCATTTCTCCCACGAGTTTTCCCTATTTCTCCCTATTTCTCCCCCTTTGTGATTAACAAAAAGAAAGACAGAGAGAGAGAAAATAAACATTGTATTAATAATGAGTACATTACATGACCCAAAACGTGAATACATGATCCCTATAAAAAAAACATAAACATACTCAATCCTCTTCATCTGTAGGTAAGGGATCTTTTCCTTTGGAGGAAGAAGATGGAGCAGTAGGTGAAAGATCAACAGGCTTAGGAATTGTAACAGGAATGTCTGGAGGGGCAGCAACAGAGGCTCTTGAAGGCCTGTAGTGAGTAGCTTGCCGAGGTATCAGTGGTCTAAGGCTTCTGAGGGCATCATCAGGAGACATTACTGAAGAACCACTGGGGTTGGAGATAGGTAGGGCAGGAGGAACTATAATAGGTGTGCAGTCCACATGAAGAAAAGGGAGGAGCAGATTCCTGAAATCCATGATGATGTTTCCTCCTCTGTCCATGGCAGATAAGAAGTCATTTTTGTTTTCCAAGAATTTATCCAAAGCCGGGGTCAACTCTCGTAGCTTGCTAACTTGTTCTTTGAAAGCTTGAGTAACAGGAGGCAGCTTCATAGTTTCTAGCATGAGCTTGAAGTGATGGTTCAACTGATGCTTGGTGAAAATCCGATCAAAGTAATGATCCACTTTACTTTTGATGGCCTCCTGAGAAGCAGTAGCAGCCTGCAGGTTCTCACGAACAAAGCCACTGACTTCTCTTGTAGTAGCAAGGATCTGTAGGTCTGATGTGTCATTTGCACGGGCCTGAGTAAGCTCTTCTCTGAGCAGGCTTCTAAACTGCTCAAGGTCTACAGGAGAGCTAGATGAAGGAAGGGACTTGACTGAGAATGCCACTGTCTCCTTGAAAGACTGAGTCAGATTTCCAATCACTTTCTGAATGACAGCATCCTGATTGCTAAAGTGTTCTTTTACTGATTTCTTGAAAGCCTCAAATACTTCCACAAACTGCTTGACCACTTCTTTGATGTATCGAATCTCACTGGCCACTTGTGTCTGAGAACTGCTCAGGGCAGTTAAAGAAGCAACTGATTGTCTGAGGGACACTACTGCTCCAGTCCAGCTTTCAATTTGAGTGTGGCACACTTTCATTTCATCCATCACTTCTTTGATTGGACTTCCCACAACACATCCTAGAGATAATTCTAAGGATTGTTCTACATTTTTCAGCTCATCAAAAAGACTGGTTTTCAATTCAGCAACAGACTGTCTGATGGTCTCCTTCATTTCATTCTTTAAGGATTCAAGGTCTTCCTTGGTGGCCAATCTTTCAGTTTCTAACACTGGAGAGTTGTTAGTTAGGATAACTGTATTTCTTGGTGGTTGGTTTTCCTCATCTGAATCCTCATAATTGAGTCCTAACACCATGTATCCTGGATCTGAGGTCCATCCTTCTATATCATACAGTATAGAGACTGAACCAAAACGCTCCCCCTCACTTGGAGCTCCTTCCTGAACATTTTCTACTATCTGCTCGACTCTGGGTAACTCTAAGTTCTCTTCTGTAGCTCTAGCAGGTTCCATACTTGCTTCCTCTGTAGGTTCAGCAGTGAGGTTATCCTCCCTCTCTGTTGAGTCATCAACCACTTCCATGACAACAGTAGTAGAGACCACTCCTGCTTCCTGGTCAGACACTGACTTGTCTGTATACCCTATCAGAGGGCTCATACTAAGTTCTTCTGTTTCTTCACCACTGATCTTCTCTTCATCTTCTGCAATAGTTTCTTGATTTTCATTTGAATCTCCAGCCTCTTCTGCTTCGACTGTATCATCCTCGTCAGAGGTGTCCTTGACAAAATATTGAGATTCTTCTTCTTCTTCTTCTGTAGACTCAGTCTCACTGTCTCTTAGAACAGGTTCTCTACTAGGTAGTTCTTTTGGAGGGATTGCTGCTCCAAATGTCACTGTCCTGACAGGACTGTGAGTAGTCTCGGGATCACTTCCTTCATCAATTGGGGTGTTCTCTCTTGCAGAGTCACCAACTACTGCAGTCTGTTCATTATCTGAGTATACAGGTTCAGGCTCATCAGGCTTTAAGCCTGGATCTCTCCTATCTCTCGGTCTAGAGGGATGAGTAGAAGGGCTAAATTTCTCATAGATTCTCTCCTCATCATTCACCCATGATTTCTTCCAGGGATTCCAACTGATCCTCATGAATTTGCAGATTACTTTCGAGATACATACATTGTTCTTTGCCACTATCAACTCTTCCTGACTTCCAGCTGCACCTTTCACTTTCAACATTACCGAAATGAGTTTAGCATGAAACAAGGCACTTGATTTTGAGCTTGCCTTTATCATGTCCTCCATCTGAGCCATCAGCAACCTACAAAGGTTGACCTTCCTTCCATGTTTTAATAAGTACATCAAGTAAATATCCTGGTGCTTCAGAGTTGCAAAATCTCCTCTTCTAGGAATCAGTACATGCTGAATAAACTTAAACAGGAGCCTGTCCTCTCCACTCATTTCAGTATCAATAATCTTTCTTACTGTGCCATTGCTTGTCAGTTCTTCTAGAGCCGTCTCATGATCAAAGATTCCACTATTTGGAGGAGCCGCTCCAGAATAGTAGTTGTAAATACCCTCATGAGGAACTCTTAAACATGCAGCCCATTCAACGGATGAAAAACTGACTTCATTGCCGTTTACTCTGGATACCAGTCTATGCAGATCATCCTCTTCCTCGAACTGTAGATATTCATAGAATTCCTTCACCAGCTTCGGGTAGTACGGTCCATTATTGTTTGCGAAGCATTCGGTCCATCATTGCTCATTAAGCACTGCCAGTACTAATGATCTGCTCGATAAAATCCACTCTTCACTTAGCTCCTTCTCAGCAACTATTTCTCTCTTAGTCAGATGTGGATTAACAGGTCTTATCGAGGAGTTCCCGGTGCCACTGGATTCGACTCGAGTCCTCTTTGGCATTGGTGCATCTTCATTGACAGTCAGGGGTCGCTTTGTTCTGGCCATTGGAACTGAATGAGGTTTCGAGGTTCGGTTGAAGGTTTAGGGTTTGGGACTTGAGAGAGAAAGGGTCGAGATGAGTGGATTGAGATATGTTCGATGTTCTAAATTTTATCATTTAGGGATTTAGAAATAAAAGTATAAAGAAAAGAAACGGTTCGAATTCCTGCAAAAATAAAATAAGGTTAAACAGCGAAACAGCCTACAGAGAGATGTAATCAGTGAGGTACACCGGTGAGGTCTAACTGTGAGGTTTCAACTGTGAGGTTTCAACTGTGAGGTTTCAACTGTGAGGTTTCAACTGTGAGGTTTCAACTGTGAGGTTTCAACTGTGAGGTTTCAACTGTGAGGTTTCAACTGTGAGGTTTCAACTGTGAGGTTTCAACTGTGCTATAATTAATCATACCTAACTCATGTTTTATGTAACTTAATCTCTCAGAATTCAAAGGCTTTGTAAAAATATCAGCTAACTGATGTTCAGTGCCAATGAACTCAAGAGTGATATCACCTTTTTGATAATGATCCCTCAGAAAGTGATGTCTCACATCAATATGTTTTGTCCTAGCATGAGATACTGGATTTTTAGAAATGTTAATAGAACTTGTATTGTCACACCTTATAGAGACATGTTTGAATTGATATCCATAGTCTAGTAAAGTGTGTTTCATCCACAAGATTTGTGCACAACAGCTACCAGCAGCTATATACTCATATTCGGTAGTAGACAATGCAACAGAATTCCGCTTCTTACTACACCAAGATACTAGTGACTTGCCTAAAATGTGACATGTTCCAGAGGTGATCTTTCTATCTAACTTGCAGCCAGCAAAATCAGCATCAGAATAACTTAATAAATCAAATGATTTTCCTTTTGGATAAAATAATCCCAAATTGGGAGTATGTTTTAGATATTTGAAAATCCTTTTAACAGTAGTCAAATGAGACTCTTTTGGATTGGCTTGAAACCGAGCACACATGCATACACTGAACATGATGTCAGGTCTACTGGCAGTAAGGTACAGTAGACTACCTATCATACCTCTGTAATTGGTTTGATCCACTGGTTCACCAGTTTCATCACTGTCCAACTTGCAAGTGGTGCTCATAGGTGTGTCACTGCCTTTGGTGCCATCCAAAGAAAAACGTTTTAGAAGATCTTTAATATATTTACTTTGGTTCAAAATAATACCATTTTTATTTTGAAAGATCTGAAATCCAAGGAAAAATTTGAGTTCTCCCATTAGACTCATTTCAAACTCATTTTGCATTATTTTTGAAAAATCAACACATAAAGAATTTTTAGAAGATCCAAAAATAATATCATCCACATAAATTTGTACTATTAAGACATCTTTAGAAATCCATTTAATAAAAAGAGTAGGATCAGCTATCCCTTTAGTAAATTCTTTCGAAATAAGAAAAGAGCTGAGCCTATCATACCAAGCTCTTGGAGCTTGCTTTAAACCATATAAAGCTTTAGATAGTTTAAAAACATGATTAGAAAAATGGGGATTTGTAAAACCAGGAGGTTGTTCCACAAATACATCCTCAATTATATATCCATTTAGAAAAGCACTTTTAACATCCATTTGATATAGTTTGAAATTCAGATGAGCAGCATAAGCAAGTAATATCCTAATGGCCTCTAGTCTAGCCACGGGTGCAAAGGTTTCCTCATAGTCTATTCCTTCTTCCTGACTATACCCTTTTGCAACTAGCCTAGCTTTATTTCTGATTATATTACCAAACTCATCAACTTTGTTTCTAAACACCCATTTAGTGCCTATGGTAAGAGTGTCTTTAGGTCTTTCCACTAATTCCCAAACTTTGTTTCTTTCAAACTAATTTAGTTCTTCTTGCATAGCCATTACCCAGAATTCATCACTGATAGCATCATTGACATTTTTGGGTTCAAGATGTGAAAGAAAAGCTTGATGTTCAACCTGATTTCTTAGAGAAGCTCTAGTTTGTGTTCCTCTATCAAGATTACCAACAACAGCATCTAAAGGATGATTCTTTAGAATCCTAGTTGATTTTGTAAAGGTTGAACTAGAGATTTCAGGTTCATTTATAGGTTCGGATTCCACAGAGGAAGATTCTGGAAAAAGTCCAGAACTGGATGTTTTTATTACAGGTTCTTTAGATTTGTCATTTAGGTCCAGAACAGATAAGTCTTCTTCAACATCTTCAAGAGAAGTTTTAGACTCATGTGGATCAGTCTCATCAAACTTGATGTGAACAGATTCTTCCACACATTTGGTTTTCTTATTGAACACTCTATAGGCTTTACTAGACATAGAGTAACCCAGGAAAATTCCTTCATCACTTTTTGGAGCAAATTTATCAAGATTATCTTTAGTATTCAGAATAAAGACTTTGCAACCAAAAACTCTAAAGTAATTAACCTTAGGCTTCCTATTATTCCACAACTCATAAGGGGTTTTCTTAAGAACCGGTCTAATCAAGACTCTATTAATAACATAGCAGGCTGTATTTACAGCTTCAGCCCAAAAGTAAACAGGCAGGTCATATTCATTAAGCATAGTCCTTGCAATTTCTTGCAGGGTTCGGTTTCTTCTTTCCACTACACCATTCTGTTGAGGTGTCCTAGGAGCAGAAAAATTGTGAGCATAGCCATTGTGTGAGCAGTAAGATTTAAATTCTTGATTCTCAAACTCACGGCCATGATCACTCCTCAAGGTCTTAATCTTAAGTCCACTAAGATTTTCTACAGACTTAGAGTATTTAACAAAGGAAGAGCAGGCTTCACTTTTGTGAGCTAGAAAGTATACCCAAGTATATCTAGAAAAGTCATCTACAAGAACATAAACATAGTGCTTCCCATTTAGACTTGAAATTCTTGATGGTCCAAACAAATCCATGTGAACCAGTTCAAGTGGTTGAGAAGTTGAAACTTCTTTCTTTGGTTTAAAAGAAACTTTGTGTTGTTTTCCCTTTTGACAGGGATTACACACTTTGTCATTTGGGAATTCAAGCTTAGGTAGGTCTCTAACTAGGTGTTTCTTAGAGAGTTTTCTAAGTGAGTGAATGTTGCAGTGTCCTAATCTCCTATGCCACAGCCAAGACTCTTTATGAAAAGCATTTAAGCAAGTAACATTATGTTTAGCTAAAGTGTTTAAGTCAACAGCGTAAACATTTTCATTTCTTAAGGCAGAAAATATTAAAGCATTTTTGGAATTATAAACATCACAAGAATTGTTTTCAAATTTGACATTAAATCCATCATCACACAATTGAGAAATGCTAAGTAGGTTGTACTTAAGTCCATCAACAAATAAAACTTTGGAAATTAATACTGAGTCAGTGTTACCAATCTGGCCTAAGCCGATGATTTTTCCTTTTGAGTTATCACCAAAAGTGACATATCCTCCATCAACCTTTATTAAGCTTTTGAAGCACGAATAGTCCCCAGACATGTGTCTTGAACATCCACTGTCTAAGTACCATACCTTCTTGTAATTGCTTTTCAAACAGATTTCCTACAAAACAGATTAGACAGGAAATGACTTTGGTACCCAGATTTTCTTGGGTCCAGATATGTTAGCAATCAAGGATTTAGGTACCCAGATTTGTTTTATGGGTCCTATACAATTAATAGATGCAACAGATTTAGAGAGATATACTTTATTTGATCTACAACTATTTAAATAACCAGTTGAGGCATACGAATTTCCAAAACTGGAACTAGCAGGATTTTTTCCAGACTTGGGAATAAATCGGGTTTTAGTAAACTGTCTTTGTCCAGGTTGGTATCCCAAGCCAGTAGCATACTTAGGTGCAACTTTCTTTCCTAGCAGTTGGGTTAGAGTATCTTTTCCATTTGTGAATGTTTCTAAGTCCTTTCTAAGTTGTTCATTAGATAGTTTCAGTTCTGTATTCTCCTTTAATAATTGAACATTTTTCTCTTTTTCTACATCAAGTGCAGACTTAACACTTGCAGTAAGAGCATGCTGTTTCTTTAAAGACTTATATTTATCCTTTAGTTCATTACACGTTTCTTCCAGCATATTACAGTATTCAATCAATTCATCTTTAGACATATTTTCAGAATCAGAACCAGATTCTGCTTCACCTTCAGAATAATAAGAGTTTAAAGTGGGAGTGTCTAAGGTTACCTCAGATGTGTTTGTCATGAAACACATATTAGCACGATTTCTTTCAGAATCACTGGATTCTGATTCACTTGTGCTGTCTTCTGAAGCACTCCAGGTGGCCTTCATAGCTTTCTTATAATTCTTGTCCTTGTACTCATATTTCTTCTTGAATTTTAACTTAGGGCAGTCAGCTTTGATGTGTCCTTTCCTTTTACATTCATAGCAAACTATGTCTTCTTCTTTATCAGTTTTCTTCCAATCTTTCTTCCACTTACCTTGTCTATCATACTTACCCTTGTAGTTTGGTTTTCTGAAGAACTTATTCTTCCTATAGAACTTCTTGAATCTCCTTGCTATTTGTGCCATCTCGGCATCACTGTCAGAATCTAAGTCTTCACTAGATGAGCTTTCAGTTGGTATATGCACTTTCTCCTTGTCTTTGTTCTTTGATGCAGTAGACTTAAAAGCTACAGATTTTCGTTTTGGTTCCTCATCTTCCTCTTTATTTACCTTGAGCTCTTCTTCGTACATCATCAGCTTACCAATTAACTCCTTGACAGGCAAAGTTCCAATATCACAGGATTCTCTAATTGAAACGGATGTGCCTCTCCATCTGTCAGGCAGACATCTCAATAATCTCATGATTTGCTCCTTTGCTGAAACAATCTTTCCGAGTGAGCTCATTGTGTTGACTATCTCATTAAACTTGAGATACATATCAGAAATAGGTTCATCAGCTTTCATCTTAAAGTTATCATATTTGATAGTATAAGTATTTAACCGCATTTCCTTGACATTAGTTGTTCCTTCATGAGAAACAGCTAAGGTGTCCCAGATTTCAAAAGCAGTTTTACATGCAGAAATTCTATTGAATTCCTCATCTCCTAGAGCACAGTAGAGAGCATTCACAACCTTACAATTATTATTGTAAGCTACCTTAGTAGGTTCATCCCAAGTTATTCTTTCAGTTTCTGGAATCTTGTATTGAGACTCTATAGCAGTCCAAATATCAAAACCCATACTTTCCAAATGAATTTTCATTTTGAGCTTCCATTGGGCATAATTCACACCATTAAAGAAGGGTGGCCTGTTAGTAGCAGCACCTTCTAGTCTATTATCCATAAGGAAATTTTAGAAAATGTTTTAAAGAGATAAAATTTAGAACTAACAGAAATTTAAGATCTTTTAGATAAAACTACAATCACAGTTTAAAAACAGAGAGTTAAAATAAAACTTTGAGCAAGTATAACAGAGATAAACACATCCTCTGATACCAAATGTTGGTCGGAGTGGACACTCAAGAGGGGGGTGAATTGAGTTCCAATTAAAAATTTCTGTTAAAAACTTTAAGATTAAATCCCCCAAATTGAAAAACAGCCCAGTCAATTAAGGCAGTAGAGATATAGGTGACTTATTGTTCAACAGGTTTCTCTAAGGTTGATTAATCCTCAGTAAGGTTAGTTTGATGACTAACTTTACTTTTGAAACAAGTTTACTAAACAAATCTCTTATACACACTAACCAAAATTGACTATCAGAGTATTTGCAAAAAACAGATTTCTTGTTTACAAAAAGGAGCACAGCGGAAAAAGGGAAAGCAAAGTAAAGAAAAGAATAACAAGCTATTTCAAACAAGAGGTTCAGTCTTAAGCTAAGACTTAGTCCTCTTCCACTTGGTGATCACCTGCCACCAAGCAATTTTATAAAAAGGATTGATACACAGCCTGTATCGAGCTTTACAACAGTTTTCACAAACTGTCCAGGTTTGACAACCTCTGCCACAGTTATACGTGGGAAAACAAATGACCAAGCCACACCAGGCTTCTTCCACAGTTATACGTGGGTAACAAATGTAAAAAGGTTTGAGATAGGGATTTTCAGTATCCCTCATTTTAAGCACAGGAGACAGTGTGTGTAATACTAACACACTGCTCACAAATGTAAAACACTTAAACACAGTAGAGCAAGAGATAGAAAGAAGAAGGTTTAGAGTGCTCTATAGTGTTGGCAGATCAGTTCTGGACTCGTAGGAATGAGTGACTTGAAGCTTTGGTCCTTTTTCTGTAAGTTGACACTAAAACAGAGTGTCGTGATTTCCAGACTTCCAGATGTTCAAGTGATCAGCTTCTTTGAGGTTGAGTGCTTCACAGCATGGCTTTTAGGAGACGGTTCTTTCAGTCGGTTCACTTGAGACTCTTTTGTTCTTCAGAAAGAATGCTCGAGAGTTCTTCTAGATGTTAGACTCTGTGTGTCCTTCCTCTATTCTTGTTCGTGTATGTCACTGTTCTTTTCGTTCCATTCATCCTTTTTCTTGAATGCTTCTCTCTTCTTTTTATACTCCTCCATATATGCCCTTTTTGTTCACCCGAGGCCGACAAGATAAATAGTCTTGAGTTACACGTGCAATCTTCCTCGTACATTGTATTATTTCTTGATATGTCTACAAATATCAATAAATAATGTTAGGTGTATTAATTTATCTAGACATGACCTTTAGATTAGTATTAATCAAATTGGTAAAGAAAAAAAGTAGAAATATAATAATAATAGACTGGTCGAGAATGTATGTCACTGTGGACTTCAACTGTGGTCTTCCAACTGTGGACTTCCTTCTGACTGCTGACTTCAACAAAAGGCTTGCTGTCTGTAGGCTTGCAATGGTAGCTTTTACTCCATGTAACTGTAGCCTCTCTAACTGTAGACTTGTAATATCAAATTTGTAGAACTGTAACCTTTGTCAACTGTAGACCTCGATCATCAGTAGACTTAGTCGACAGAAGCTGTCTAACTGTAACCTTGACTGTAGACTTATGACTGTAGGCTTGTTCGACTGTGAACTTGATCCAACTGTAGACTTGTTCGACTGTGAACTTGATCCAACTGTAGACTTGTTCGACTGTGAACTTGAGCAGAGAAAACTTTGAACATAAGTCTTGTAACTGTGACCTTCGTCTGTGAGCTTTGACAATAGATAGCGGTAGACTCGTGACTGTAAGCTTGTATTAGTCTTCGACTGTAACCTTGTAATTGTGAACTTATTGCAACAGTAACTTAAGGTGACAGTTAGCTATAACTGTGACTTTGAAAAGAAAACTCTGACTGTTGGCTAACAATACTAAACTTATGTAAATACTATTGTAAGCTGTTATAGTAAAGTTATGAGAGTAAGAATATGAACTGTTTAGAATAAAATACGTTTAAGCATAGAATAATAAGATTAATGCAAGGTTTTAATACATCATCATCAACGTTTAAGCACGATTTGGGATTATCAAAACAGGTGATTCCAACAGGAATGTAAAAGAAATACATAATTTTAATTTCAATAATACCAGGATAAAAAATCTAGAAATGAAAGTAATGAGCGACAACAATACACAAGAATGGAATACAAAGTAAAAGAAATTAGAAAATAAACACAATAATTTATGTGCTTTGATGTAAGTGACCTACATGCATGGGGTAGGGGCATCAGGGTGTTAACTATGAAAAAACAAGAGGCAATTACAAGGAATACATGAGAAAAATGAAATAAGGGAAAACCCTAATAAATCTATATAAGAGGAAATAAATCAAATGCTAAGAGTTCTACTTACAATACCGAGTTTTTTAACCAAGATCTAGGATCTAAGCCTCTGAGACCATATAAAGATGAAGCTGATGAATAGTTTTATAAGCCACAACTAGACAAATCCAATCTCTAAACCTTCAATACACAAGAATCATTCTCACATGAACCATCGCCACACCATCCCCAATCGTCTTTCCTCCTTCGTGCAAAAAATCTCCACTAGTTTCTTCATCATCTCTCAATCACAAAGGTCCTGTTTCTCCACTAGAAACTCGAACCAATAGATTTTATATCATAAAAAACCCTAATAGACCTTTCTATCAATGAATAATCTTTATCTAAGAATAATCATCATCCCACTGAATGATTTAAAACTCTCATCGATCTAGATAATCTAGGGTAGAAATACCCATGATAATCAAAGGAGGTTATTGTAATAGCTCAATAGAAATGAGAATGGATGGGTACAAATCCTCGATCCCAAAAAACCCAAAACCAATAGAAAAACAAAATAAACCATGTAAAAGTTATTTTAAAATGATATGTAAGTGTCTCACCCGCATAAGGGTCACAAACTTGTTTTTTAATGGTCAGACCCCACTGTATAAGGATAAAAATCATGTAAGGGTCTCACGATACTTTTGTAAGGGTACAAAGTACAACATAAGGGTACCACAACACTTATGTAAGGGTTCTAAATGCTACATAAAGGTTCCAAATAAGGGTACCCAACACTTGTGTAAGGGTTCGGTGGGTTAAACCCCCATTCTATAATGATACACCACTCTAAATAAGGTTCAAAAACCACTTGTGTAAAGGTAAGACACCTGATATACAGGCTATGTAAGGGTAACCTTGAACTTAAGTAATGGAACCTCAGGCTTTATAAGATATGTATGGGTATTCATACCCTTATGTAAGGGTAAAACAAAAGGAAAAAATCTATGTAATATTACTAAACCAAAACCCACAAAAGTTTAATGAGGGACATGTGTAAGGGTATCATAAACTTTAACGTAAGGGTAAACAAAGCCATGTTTAAGGGTAGGAGAATGCCAATTCAATGAATTAGGCATGAAAAACAGTATAGGAACATAATAAAACAGAATTTAATTAACAACTCGAAGGAAGTGTAAATTAAAAATAATAAAAATCTTTGACAAGTCGTGGGAATTTGATCAGTGATTCACATAGATGATGAATTACTTGAACGAGATCCATTTGATTGGTGTTTGTGATTTTCATCAAAGATAAGGATAATTGATATGAAATATTAGGTGTTATATTCCTCATTTTATTTCACTATTCATCATTTTAGAAAATTAGAGTTTGAGAAATTCCATAGCAGCCATCATGCTTGGTCTAATCCTATCAACATCATCACTGCGTGGTTCCTCTGAAATCATGTTCAGTCAATAAATCTCTTTATGTTTCTCCAGAAAACACATTATTATGTGTGTATTTGGGTTTTATGTTTTATAGATGTTCTAAGTTCTCTTAAAATAGGTTATCATTTTCTTATACTAATAGTGGTGATTTGGGATGTGGATGGAAACCATAAGTTGCATGGAGGTGTCCGACAATATAGTTATAGTTTATTTTTTAAATTTATTATATCAATGTATTAGACAAGATAGACTTTCTTTATTTGTATTCTATTTATTTAATTATATTTTTTATGTATTCATTTTTTATTATTTTTATGTTGTTTATTTATAAAATTTGTTGGATCATTTTTGTTGGTTCTGACTCATTTGATAAATTTTTTTATCTGGTTATTCTTATTTGATGTTGTATAAAAACTCTTTGTTAGACCTTTAGTAAAATATATATTATAAAGTAACTCTAATTTTATGGATAAACCATTACCAATGTATATTTCTTGATTCCCATGTACTATATTCCATCCCATGGGGATTGGGATTGCATTTTGTGCCTGGTGGTAAGTTTGGTTGGATGATAGGTTGGGTTATCCCAAGTGAGTTCATTATATATTTCTCCTCATATTTTATTCCTAAAAACCCTAATTGAAATATAATGTTATTTTTATTATATCTATGAATTAAATTAAATATTTATAGAAAAAAAATGAGTGGTAATTGAGAATTTAGTTTAATGATTCCATCATTGAATTGGAAGATTTGTCATTGGGTATGTGATTTTGGAAGGAAAAATTAGAATTCTAAAGTGGCTGAGGACATGCTCCATGTGGTCAAAATACTCTCAAAAATAAAATAAAAAATTGGTTCATTGACTATGGAATTACACTTCTCATGAGGGTGAAATCATAAATATATAAAAATTTGAAACAAACAAAATAATTGATTTAGTTACAAAAGTGGTTATGAAAAACACAGTAATAAATTTTATGAAATTAAATTACCAATCATATGGATTGTGTTCTATTTGATCACTTAGGATTTTTCCCCATATTTTAACATTGGGGGAAGATCAAATACAAGTGGTTCATGGTAGGGATATAGATTATGAAGGAATTGGGGTAGCAAGTTTCGATGATGATGTCATCAAATATAGAAGGGGGGGACATGATTAAACAAAGGAAATGAAGGAATGTGGGTTATGTAGACTATATGATCAAATAAGGGGGATTGTCAAGGGATAAGGGAAGTATGGTAGGAGAGGGGGACCATATATCCTCAAGGTAAGAGTGGGAGTGGGAGGAGTGAAGGGGATTAAGGAGGGAAGTCAAGTTTTTTCTTTAACAATATATGACCATAGTTTGAACTGTGTCTCTATATGGTCAAACTATCATGATGGTTATAACCATGGAAGTAGACATTAATATACCTTTTATTGTAGTAAATCATGGAAATTGGTGATCTATAGCCATTATTTATTTAAACCAGTGGCTATAGATTCAATATATTGATAATATTTACAAAATCTTGGATAAAATTCCTATTTCTATGAATTTTTAAATTATAGAGATAGATACTTGGAAGAAGTTCATGTTTTTATAGTTATGTGATATGATCATATACTTTTATTAATAACATGTAACATATTAATATGTTTTTTTTCAATCTACTTATAGAATTGAGAATCAAATTATTTATTGAATACAAGATTGACATGTTCTATTTGCCATTTAAATACTTGATGTCAGGGATGAAGGGGTTGTATGAGTGTACATATGACTAATGTAGATCACATAAGATACATTTAAAGATTAGGTAAAATTTATGTGTTACTAGATACCAATATTTTCTTATTATTATAGACTTAGAATTCATAATCACCCTAAATTCTATAAAGTCAAATAAGGTCCCACATAATCTTGTGTAAATTTGGATTTTTTTTGGAATTACATTTTTAACTAAAAACTCATAGATCCTATGGGAATAAATAATGTACAATTTTTTTTTTGAAATAGATATACATCGTATTATATATAATCCAATGTAATGTGATAAACATGCCAATGTTATGAGACTTTAAGTGAATGCGAGTTTTTTATTTATTTTTCACACAATCCATAATAATTAAAAATAATCTCACCTTTAATTTTATATTATATTATTTGAGAAATGAGTGTTAAATATGAGATAATTTCTTTATATATTTTATGATACAATCTATCCAAAAAATATACCACTCATACACATTATATAATTATGTGAAAGAGAGTTACCATTATGTTAAATGAGTATTTGAATGTTAAACATTACATGATACTTGTTGGGTTAGTGAAAAAATGTTACTGAAGATTAACATTAAGTGCTTTGATCACATAAACATTTAGGAAATGTTTAATGACATCTAGGATCCTTATTTTTTAATTGAAGTAATGTTATAAAAGGGGAACCAAATAATATATCCTTGAAACATGTTTCTTAGTGAACCTATTGGAACCAAGGCTGTTCGTTGATAATAATAGAGTATGGTTTGTGTTTGTTGTGAATCAGTACATGGATGATCAGGGAGATTTCAATGAAAGGGATCATATATTTCAAGTCATATGCAGTATTGAAGGTGGAATAGTTTCCCAGTGTTTTCAAAATTTCTGGGCCTCAAAATCAGAAGTTTTATGTTGGAAAATAAAGGGTTTTCACATAGGAGTGAATAGTATGAGAAATGAAAAAGAAGATCAGAAAAATAAGGGAACCTCATACCTCCAAACATGGACCACATACCATGCTTCAGGAATGGTTCGTGGTCGTGTACATGTAAGTGAAAAAGTATGCGGAGCGGTGCGCAGAACTGAAAATAGTTTGCAGCGACAGTTCACGGTGAAGGCATGCGGTATGAGGAATGCTGAAGGTTCATAGTATTGTGGCAGTTCAAGAAATAGGAGAGGTGCACAGTGGAGGCTAACAATATGCAGATAGAGTTCAATATACAGTGAATATTTTCCCACATTTAAAATTTGGGTAAATCATATTAGCGAAATTTGCGGAGTAATGTGCCTATTTAAGGAGTAGTAACCCCCTTTGTTGAGAAGATGGATTGGAGATTAAAATTTCGGGATGACATATGGTGAAGTCAAAAGTGGTTCCCAGAGGAGAAGATGGTATGTGGAGATAACCATCCATGTAAGGAAAACTATCCATGGAAGAGAGTTCAATTTGTAGAGGAAGCGCTCGTAGTACGCGACAGAGCAAGGAAATATGCATAGTTGGGAGGTACGTAGAGAAGTTGAGCAGTACATGGAGTAAGAAAGTACACAGGGCATGACAGTCCGTAGAGGTACTGAGTGGTATGCGTAAAGAGCAATGGTACATGGAGGAGGTTATCCATGAACCATGATTGCTAATCAGTACATAGAGGAGGTAAAGTGGTATGCAAAACACCCAAGGAAGCCTGAAAAAAATTGACCAAATTAGTTTGTGAAATTAATTACATCAATGAAAGGGCAAGTAAATTACATCTATGGATGAAAATGAGACTTCAAAAGAGCATCCATTTTTAGTTGATGATGCATGATTTAATACTACTCCATTGAAGTGACCTTCAAGTCGATAAACTCAGTGAAGATTCTTCCAATGCAGTGAGAAAGGGGGAGTTAGTGGAAGTGATCCGAGTGACGAAATGTGCTTTCCCTAAAACCTTGTAAAGGTAGTTCACCTGGAATAGAGTGACTATGATAAACTCTTGTAATCCACAACATGTAAATATTAGTGGTTATTGGGTAAGACCGACACACTGTCGGCATATGCTCCTTGGATGTATCTCTTAGTGGTGAACCAAGTAAAATTACTGTGTCATTTCTTTGCATGTGATTGTTTGTTTTATGCAATTCCTCTTCAGAGAGGTTTAAATGGTTCTATAAACATGGGAACAAGATCCATCAGTTTAAAAGAAAAACTTGACACGCTAATTTACCCCTCCTCTCTCAGGGTGTTCTGAGTTCCTTCAAGTGGTATCAGAGGGTAAAGATAGCTGGTGTTGAATTTGTTTTCTACTGTCATGGAGAATCCAGTAAATGTTAGTGGAGTTCCCCTCTTTGATGGAATTAATTTTTAGATATGAAAAAAGGACAAGATCTCACCTAAGATCTCTTGGAATGGATGTATTATTTTCTACTACATAGGAAATAATAGATACTGATCCTATAATACTGTCAATGACTAATACAGATGGAAAATTACTTGATGCTGATGCAAAAACACATAATGATATCACTATATATCTTTTTGATGAGATTTATCTAAAGGTAATGAGTTTCACATCTTCCAAGTCAATGTGGGATAAAAAGGAGAATATTTATGAAGGAGATATAAAAGTGAAGGAGGCGAAACTTAAAGTTTTAAAAAATAGGTTTGATGGCCTGAATATGCACCCTAATGAAAATGAATATTCTTTCTTCAATCGAATTACTGAAGTTGTAGGAGAAATTTGAGGGATTGGTGAAGAGATCAAAGACATTGATATTGTAAAGAAAATATTTATAAGGCTTATGCCCCTTTATAATTCAAAGGGTTCATATCTTACAGAAATGGATCTTTCCAAGATTTCTATTGATGACCTATTGAGCAGCCTGGTGGAATATGAGATGATAGTCAAACCAGAAGATGCAACGAATCGTGTAAGAAAGGAAATGGAATTCAAAGTCATAGACAAACTAGAAATTTTATTATATTTTGTTGATGAAGATAATTAAGAAAAACAAGTTTTTTCTCTCATTTCTAATAAAATAAAGAAGGGAACAAGTAAATTTGATGGCAATCTAACTTTGGCTATTTTTTATTGTGGAAGAGTTGGGCACATTGCCTTTAATTGCCCAAGAAAGTTCAACGATGAAGAAAGTGAAGATGGAGACATTCAAAATCCTCATAAAAGGTTTTTCAAAAAGTGAGACTTCAAATATGGAATGTAATTTCAACAAAAGAGTTTTTTTATGAAGAAGAAGGCGATGATAATGAACTCTTTGAGGTAGAGAAAGCATAATTCAAATCTGGGAACTATACTTCCATGATGGCTATAATTGCAAAATCAGAACTAACAAAAGATAAGGTTGGTGATAATCAGATGAACAAAGATACCAATACCAAATTGAAACTTAAAGATGCTTTTGGTAATCTTAATAATCAATGTAAGAGATGAAATGAGTGTAAATAAATTGTGTAAGAGTCATCAAAATATGTTGATTATCTTGAAGTGGAAATTTAATGAATAGAGGAATTTGTGAAAGTGAAATCATCAATCCTTCAAATCATAGAAGTTGTTGTGGAACTAAAACTCAGAATTGAAAATTAGGTAAATGACATCAATGACCTTACCTCTATACTGGAAGAGAAATACATGACTGTTGAGTGTCTAGACGAATAAGTTGTTACTTTGGGAAGTAAACTCGAAAGTGAATCAATTTCAAAAGAATCAAAGAAAAAAAATACAAATTCAAAAATTCTCAGATGCTGAGTTGCTAGAAAGAGTTAAGTTTGGTTATGATGGATTTGAAATTTTTTTAAATGATCAAAGACCCGTATGCATGGGAAATAGTGGAATCAGTTGGGAATCCAGAACATCAAATTCTACAAATAAATGTGTCTATAATAAAGAAAAGTTGAAAGTGAGTCATGTTGAAAATTCACCTAAAGTTATGAAAAATAAATCCTTAATTCAATATAATATAATAACTGAATACTATCCTCATGTATCCAAAAATGATAGGCATCCAAACTTTGTGCCCAAGGATAGAGACTTGAGGAGGAATCATAATGAGAAAACATTTCCACTTATGAAATTTCAATTCTGTGGCTATCCGGGCCATACCATGTCATATTGAGAAGAGTAAAGAAGATATATGAATAGAGAAAAGATATAAATTCAAAAAAGAATCAAATATTTAGATCTTAATTTTATAGAAGAAATAATTTCTATGGATATTGTTTTCACTATTCTAACTTTGGTCATAAAGTTGTGTATTGTAGGAAGAGGTATGATAGGAGAAATTCTTACAATTCTCAGAGACAATTCAACACTCATCAATGAGACAATGTTTCTTTTTTCCAATAGATTTTCTCATTTTGAATAAGATTATGAATATAAAAAACCTATGAATATGGAAGAGAGAATTTTATCTCAATAAATGTACTACACTCAATCTAATATCCCATGGAAAGAAAAGAAGAAAATTTGAGAAATACAACTTTGAAGAAGTATCTCTCAAATATACTAAGAACAACAACACTTCAATTCTTGATAGTGGATGTTCATCCCATATGATGGGAAATTCAGACCTACTGAAGAATGTCAAGAAAAAGGTTGATGGAACAATGAGGTTCATTAATGATGGTTCTTTGAAGATCAAAGACAGTAGAAGTACTAAGCTAGCTAATGGAGAGCTAAAGAAAACTAAAGTCCTTTATGTGGACGGTCTAAGACACAATATTATTAGTATGAGTCAACTCTATGACTCAGGTCTTGTTGTGAAATTCAATCAGAATGGTTGTACTATAAGAGGAAAGTATGGGAATTCTCTCATGAAAGGCTGTAGAACATATGACAACTTATATTAGGTTAACAACAAAGAGAACATTTGCTACTTAATAGTTGAGGAGGAAAACAACTTATGGCATCAGAGATTGGGGAACATCAATCAGCAAGACATGGAAAAGATATCTAATCTGAATATAGTCATGGATATACCTAATATGAAGTGTGAATGAGAAAAGACTTGTGATGATTTCATGTGAGGGAAACTGGTTTGAAGTTCCTACCATCCAAAGAAGAAAAGAGCATCAAATCTCCTTGAACTCATCCATACAGATGTATGTGGACCGATAAATGTTGCTGGAACAAATGGAGAAAGGTACTTTTTTCTTTTCATATATGATTACAGTAGAATGGCATGTGTGATCATTATACATAAGAAGTGAAAAGTTCTTGATTTCATGAAAACCTATCAAGGAATTGCTGAGAATGATACTAGATGGAAGATCAAAGTACTTCAGTCTAATAATGGAGGGGAATACACATCCATTGAATTTGAAAATTACCTTGAGAAGCATGGGATACAACATGAGGTGGAAATTGTGAGAACTCCACAGAAAAATGGACTTGTTGATCACAGGAATTGACAGGTAAACAACATGGACAAAACTATGATGATTGAGAGTCATATTCCTCGACATTACTGAAAATAGGCAGTACAAGATATAGTGTATATTCAAAATAGAATAGGGTTATATATGGGTGAGACAAAGACACCATATGAATTGTGGCATGGAAAGAAGCCCTCTTTGAAATATTTTTATGTTTTTGGAAGAAATTTTTTTATTCGAAACAAAGAAGGAAATAAAGGGAAGTATAGAGACAATGCATATGAAGGAATATTTCTTGTATAATCAATGAACAAAAAATCCTACACATGTTTCAATAAGTGCTTGAGAATAATTGTGGAAAGAAGTGAAGTTAAGATCATTGAAGAGAAAAACATGAATGCTTCAAGGAATTATTATGCTGATGTGATAGAAGATGAGAAAGAATGTGAACATGAAAAAAATGATAATATTTAGGTAGAGGAAGGTGTAGAAAACTATCAGGAGTCACATTATGATGTTGACTCTGAAGAAGAATCAGAATAGGAAACCATAGTTGGAGATAATTTGGTCGAACCCCAAAGGAGAAATAGAAGAGTAGAGATTGATCAGTCCAACATTATTAGGGATCAGAATGCAACTTCACAGACAAGGATAATGATGAATAATTCCCAATATGCATTTCTATCAGTTGTAGAACCACCCTCATTTGAAGAGGCTACAAAGGATGAGTCATGGGTGAAAGAAATGAATAAAGAGTTAGATCAGATTGAAAAAAATCGTACATGTGATCTTGTCAGAAGACCTGAATATCATAATGCGATTGGTACGAAATGGATTTTCAAGAACAAATTTGAAGAAAATGGAAATGTGATAAAAAATAAGGCGTGCTTGGTCTATAAAGGATATTCACAAATCAATGGCATTGATATTGAAGATAAATTTTCTCCAGTAGAGAGACTAAAGCAAATCAGAATGTTTTTTTCCATGGAAATCCAAAGAGGTTATAAAGTGTATCAAATGGATGTCAAGAAAACATTCTTAAATGGAGTATTGGAAGAATAAGTCTACATTGAACAAATCATGGGGTTATTTATTGGCAATGATGAACTAAAGGTTTTAAAATTAAATAAATCTATTTATGGCCAGAAATAGGCACCAAAGGCGTGGTACTCTCATTTGAACTCTTATATGAGAAACAATGAGTTTAAAATAGGAGGAGTGGATCACAATCTCTATGTGAAGAATTCTCAGAATGATCATTTCATGGTATTGGTATACATGGATGATATTATTTTTGGTGGAAGTAGAAATGGATACGTGGATGAATTTTCTAATCACATGAAATTAGAATTTGAAATGTCCATGATTGGTGAACTCAAATACTTTTTAGGGTTTCAGGTAGTTCAGAAGAAGGATTACACTTACATTTATCAGGAAAAGTATGCAAGAGAGATGATGAAGAAATTCAATATGCATGATTCCAAACCTATGATGACTCCAATTTCAGTTAGATCAAAGCTCTAAAAGCATGAGGGAGGGACTTCTGTAGATCCCGCTATTTACAGAAGAATCATTGGAAGCCTACTATACTTGACAGTGACATGACCATATATTGTCTTTGCAACTTGCCTTGCGGCCTGATTTCAGAGTAATCCAAATGAAAAAAATTTTGTGGTAGTGAAAAGAATCATGAGATACATTAAAGGTACACATAATTATGGGATATAATTTGCTGTAGGAAGAGATAGTGAACTATCATCTTTTTCTAATGCTGGTTGGGTTGGATATTTAGTGGATATAAATTCTTCCAGTGGTGGATCATTCTATATTGGGGATAAATGTGTGGGCTGGTTAAGCAAGAAAGATGAAAGTACTTCACTTAGTACTGTCGAAGCTGAATATATATCCGCCACCAAGGCATGCACTCAGTTACTTTGGATAAAGTAGTAACCGACTAACATAGGTGATGAGGTGAAATAACCAATGGTGATTTATTGTGATAATAAGAGCACAATTGATCTTATGAAGAATCTTATTCAACATTCTTGTACAAAACATATTGAAATCAGATATCACTTCATCAAGAAATTTTTTTAACAATGCGTGATCAAAATGGACCATATGGGAACCGATGAGAAAGTGGTGGACATTATGACCAACCCACTGTCAGCGGCTGTGTTTGAGAAACATCGATTGAACCTCAGTGTTCAACCACCTCCCAGTGCATAAGGAGGTTACTAAATTCCCCTCTCCCCAATTTTTGTTAACTATGTTAATATGTTTGTGGAAGTGATGCAGGTTTATGGGGGAGATATTATCCAAGAGGATCATGTTTTTTATCTATTAAAGTCAATATTCAGTTCATTGGATTTATTGACAATGGGGGATAATGGATAAATTCAATGGAGAGTGATCTGTTTTTTTGGATACAAGAAATATAGAGAATAGAAAAATCCATAAATGAAACTATGGGGGATAAAAGAAAAGAATGAGAACTCAATTCATGTCTTATCTCTTGTTTTCTACACCGAGCACTGGTCACATAGACTTAGAGTGATGGCTGAGTTGTTTCTTAAAGGTCAAAGTTTTGATTGTGGCTGGTATTTTAGTGAATTTACCTAGATATTTCCAAAAAACCCAAAGGGGGATATTGTTGGAACCAAGGATGTTTGTTGATAATAATGGAGTATGGTTTGTTTTTGTTTTTAATCTGCACATGGATGATCAGAGAGATTGAAATTAAAGGGATCATATAGTTTAATCTGTAAGTAGTATTGAAGGTGGTGCAGTTTCCTAGTGTTTTCCAAATTTTTGGGCCACAAAATCAGGAGTTTGATGTTGTAAAATGATGTTTTTTCACAGAGGAGTGAATGGAATGAGAATTGAAAAATAAAATTAGAAAAATAAGAGAACTGCATAACTCATAACATGGACCACGTACCATATTCCGAGAATGGTTTGCGGTCGCGTACCTGGCAGTGGGAAAAGTATGCGGAGTGGTGTGAAAAACCAAAAAATGGTTTTCTGCGATGGTTTATGGTGAAGGCATGTGATACGAAGAATGATGAAGGTTTGCAGTACTACTACAGTTCATGAAATAGGATAGGTACACGATGGAGGCTAATAGTATGCATATGGAGTTCAATATACAGTGAATATTGTCCCACATTGAAAATTTAATTAAATTATATTAGAAAAATTTATTGAGTAATGTGCCTATATAAGTAGCAGTAATCACCTTTATTGATAAGATGGATTGAAGATTAAAATTTCAAGAAGAAATCCAGTGAATTACTAAGTGGTTCGTAGAGGAGAAGATTATACATGGAGAGAACCATTCACATAAGGGAAACTGTCCGTGGAAGAGAGTGTAATTTGCAGAGGAAGCACTCGCAGTACACGACCAAGCAAGGTAGTACATGGAGTAGGGAGGTATGTAGAGAAGCTGAGTAGTATGCGGAGTAAGGCAGTACACAAGGAAGGGTAGTTCACAGAGGTGCTGGGTGGTACGTGGAAAGAGCATTGGTATGTGGAGGAGGTGATCCGCAAACCATACCCACTAATCAGTACATGGAGGAGGTAAAGTGGTATGTGAAACACCCAAGGAAGCCTGAAAAAAATTGACCAAATCATTTTGTAAAATTAATTACATCAGTGTGAGGGAAAGTAAATTACATCTGTGGATGAAAACGGGACTTCAAAATAACATCCATTTATAGTTGAGGATGCATGATTTAATGCTAATCCATTAAAGAGACCATCAAGTAGATAAACTGAGTGAAGATTATTCCAATGTAGTGAGTAAGGGTAAGTCAGTGGAAGTGATCTGAGGGATGCAGTGTGATTTCCCTAAAACCTTGTAAAGGCATTGCGTCTGGCACATAGTTATTGTGCTAAACTCTTATAATCCAAAACTTGTGAAGATTAGTAGTTATTGGGTATGACCATCACAATGTCGGTGTATGCTCCTTGGACGTAACCATTAGTGGTGAAACAAGTAGAATTACTATATCATTGCTTTGCATGTGATTGTTTGTTTTCTGTAACTCCTCTTCAGATAGGTTTAACTGGTTCCGATCAATGTGAGAACAAGATACATCAATTTAAAAGAAAAATTTGACACCCTTATTCACACCTCCCCTCTTAGGGTGTTTTGGGGTCCTTTGGAACCCACTTTGACTGAAGTTTTATCACTATATTCATCTTGTGTTTAAAAAGTTCTGTGAATTGCGGTGTGTGTTAGTCTGCATTCAATAGTTGAATGGCTTATTGATTTAAGAGACGATTCATGAAAAAACTAAAAATTTGAATTTTTTTAAAGGTGCTGTTATTTGAAACCAACCAAAATAGAAATTTGATTTATGTCAGATTATCAGAATAAGAAAATGAATTAAATATCAAAGGGAATGTGAAAGAAATTCAGAATTTTAATTTCAAGAATACTAGAATAAAAAAATATGTAAATTCAAGCAATGAGAAGAAAAAATACACAAGAACTAAATGAAAAAGTAAAAGAGAGTGCAAAATGAACACAACAATTTACGTGATTCAATGTAAGTGACCTATGTGCATGGGGAATGAGCATCAGAGTTTTAACTATGAAAAAAAAGATGAAATTACAAGGTAGATATGAGAAAAATGAAATAAGAGAAACAACCCTAATACAATCAATATAAGAGGAAGGAAATCAAAACCCAAGAGTTCTACTTACAATATCAAGTTCTTTTAACAAGATCTCGGATCTAAGCCTATAAGACCATGTAAAGATGAAGTCAATGAACATGTTTGCAGGCCACAACTAGCCAGATCCAATCTGCGCACCTTCAATAAACAAGGATAACACTTACACAAACCAATGTCGCATCGGACCAAATCATCGTGATTCCTTCAGGAAAAAACTCACCACCAGTTTTTTCACATTCGATCAGTCACATATCTCCCTTTTCTACATTGGAAACCCGAACCAGTAGCTTGCCTTTCATGCACAACCCCAGTAGCCCTTTCTCTCGATGAATCGTCTTTCTCTTGGAACAATCATCATGCCACCGAATGATTGAAAACCCTCATTGATATGGAAGATATCGGGTATAAAGACCCACAAGAATAAAATGAGGTTGTTGCAACACCTCAATGGAATTGATAATGGATGGTTAAAAATCCTTGAGCCCTAATAACCCAAAATTGGTAAAATAGAAAACAAAATAACCCATGTAAAAGTTGTTTTAAATTGTTGTGTAAGGGCAGCACCCGTGTAAGGGTCACAAACACGTTGAGTAAGGGTCATGCCCCCACTGTGTAAGGGTAAAAATCATGTAAGGATCTCACAGTACTTTTTTAAGGGTACCAAGTGCTATGTAAGGGTACTAAAACTCTAATGTAAGGATTCTAAATGCTACGTAAGGGTTCCATGTAAGGGTACCGAACACTTGCGTAAGGATTTGACAGGTTAAACCCCAACTGTATAATGATACACCACTCTCACTTAAGGTTCAACAGCCACTTACGTAATGGTAATACACCTAATACATAGTCTATGTAAGGGTAACCTTGAACTTATGTAAGGGTGCCTCAGGATTTACGGAAGGTTCATAAGTGTAGTCATACACCTACGTAAGGTAAAACCAAAGGAAACAAAGCTACGTAATATTATTGAACCAAAAACCACATAAGGGTAATGAGGGACTTGCGTAAGGGTATCAGAAACTTCAAAGGACCTATGTAAGGGTAAACAAAGCCTCAAGTAATGGTAGGAGAATGTAAGGCAATGAAGTAGACAATGCAAACAACATAGGAACATAATAAGACCACATTTAATTAACAACTCAACAGAATGGGAAGTTAAAAGCAACAAAAATCATTAATAATCCATGGGAATTTGACCAGTGATTCACATACCCGATGAATTACCATCAAAGAGAAGGGGAATTGATATGAAATAGTAGGTGTTCTGGGAGTTTTTTTAATTGGTTTTATATTTTTTTTAAAAACAGTATAGGTTACAAATATTTTTAAAAATATGCCTTAAAGGAGGCATTGGTGATGCCGCCTTCCATCCCCTGCACCGCCTTTGGCCTAGATCGATGAAATGGAAAAGGTGGCAGGCGGGATGCCGCCTTTCCCTCACCTCTCTATAAAAGGTAATCCCCCACCTTCTCCTCACTTCAATTTTCCCCTATCTCTCCTAAATCCACTGCTTCTCTCTCTAAAAAATTCCTTTTCTGTACGGTGGAGTCGGTGGTCCAAAAAAAGGTATTTTTTTGTGATGCATCATTTAGAGGTATTTTTTTTATTTAGTTTAATGCTTTTTATTTATTTAATTGAATTCTTTTTAGTTATAAATATTTCATTTTTTAAGTAGTTTAGTTAGTTTTAAATATTTTTTTATTAGATTGTTTAATTAGTTATATATAGTTTGTAATAATAATTATTATTAATAATGATTAAGTATATATTAAGTATAGATTAAGTATATATTAACTATATATTATGTATAGAATAACTTAGGATTAAGTATTGTGAAAATTTGGTAGCATAAAGATTATGTGGTTGTCTAAGAAATAAAATCCCCATCTAGATATAAACAAGTGGATGTGGCTATGGCATAGATGTACCTAGGGGTAAAACCCAAAAAAACCACTTTGAGCTAGACTCTAATAGGAACTAGTGCATGACAATGAGCCTTGTTGTAATCCTGATTTGACACTCTTGAGGGATATTCTTAAGATGATTCATATTTTCTTTACAAACTACTAAAATACTTAATAAAAGAAAAATCAAATTAGTATATTTATCAATGATAAAATGATAATTATGATGTTATAGAATGAAATGGAAAATGACAAAGGAATTAAATAATGAAAGTTATTATTAGTAATTGATTTTTTGTCATTTTTAAAGATGTTATTTATTAATTAGTTTAATTGGTTATATATAGTTTAGAAATAATAATTATTGTTATAAATGATTAATTATAGATTAATTAATGATAAGTTAGGATTAAAAATGAATACATATTATTAGTTAATTATAATTAACTAATGAATATAATATAATTATTGATTAAATAATAAATAAATAATTAAATAATAACTTAATAATGATTAACTAGTGATTATAGAATGATTGATTAGTTCAAAACTGTACTAAGAAACATTAGTATCATTGTTTCAGATATAACACGATGTTATAAAATTTTAGTACTATAAAGATTATATATTTTAGAAATAATAGTTTTTATTAGTAATGATTAGTTATATATTAATTACTAAATAACTTAGGATTAAAAGATGAATACATGTAATGATTAGCTAATAATACTTATAATTTATAAATTGAAAATTATTATTATATAAAATGAAATGGAGAAGAATAGAAACATTAAATTACACATGAATTTTTTACAACATACAATAAATATCTTGACATTTTTCAATTAAACATGGTTTGGAAGAGATGAGCGTGACTTCAGAAGTGATGTAAAATCCATTTTATTTTTATTTGGTAGCTTAATGAAATCATCTAAAGATATGTACTTAATAAGTTAATTACATACTTTTATAAGATGTTATTACACTATCAAATAAAAATTAGTTGGGTTTTACCACACTTATGAAGTTAGGTTCATATCATCAAAACCATGTTTTGTTGAAAAATGTTGGTATTTGTTGTATGTTGTAAAATATTCATGTGTAATTTAATGTGTTTGTTATTCTCTATTATAGAGTGATTGAAGAATGATTAACTAATGATTAACTTATTAATGATTAACTAGTGATTAAATAATGGTTAACTTATTAAAAACTATACTAAGAAACATTAGTATCATAGTTTAGGATATAAGAAAATGTTTTAAAAGTTTAGTATCATAAAGATTATATAGTTTTGAAATAATAGTTTTTATTAGAAATGATTAATTATAGATTAATTTATAAATAACATAAGATTAAAAAATGAATCCATATAAGGATTAGATAACAATACTTATGATCATATAAAGTGAAATTAAGAAGAAAAAATACATTAAATAACACATGAATGCTTTATGAAATACAATAAATTCATTGACATTTTTCAATAGAATGTGGTTTGGATGAGATGAGTCTCACTTCATACATGAGGTAAAATCCAGATTATTTTTAATTGGAATCTTAATAACATATTCAATAGATATGTACTTCACTTTTTAACATTCAAAAGTTTTTGGCATTCTAATGACATCTAAGATGAAATCTAAGATATGTCATTAGTTGGTCAAAAGCTTTTGAAAGTTAAAAAGTGAAGTAAATATCTTTTGAAGATGTTATTAAGTTTTCAATAAAAAAATAAGTTGGATTTTACCTTATTCAAAGTGAGACTCATCTCATCCAAACCACATTTTTTTGAAAAATTTCAATGAATTTGTTGTATGTTATAAATAATTAATGTGTTATTTAATGTGTTTTTTCTTCTTCATTTAATTTTATATGATAAGAATTGTCATTTTATCAATGTAAAATAAACTAATTTGATGTTTCCTCTTCTTTTTACCTCAGTTTAAAGAATGTTCTGTGACTTATATTATAATAAACTTTTATATAATGAAACATTACTAGCATATTTTAGGGTATAGAAATGTGTCCAAAAATTACATTCTAATAAATATTATATGGCCAACCATCATTGTTAATATTTGTTACACTATCATAATTTTGACCAGAGAAACATTTTTGATGTAGAGAGTCATGTTTTCCTGTGTGTACTACTATGGGGAGGTTATTTAAACTGATCAAGGAGATTATTACAGTACACAACCAATAATAATGGTTAGTACAAGTGATTGTGTAACCCTAAGTGACCTTCAAGAGAGAATTTGTGGTTTCTTAAATCTGGGACCCGATTAAGAGATCAGGTCTATAAGCTATAGACAATTGGAATTCCTGACAACACTATGAAATCTATCTTGTCTATTTCTTGCTAATGCGCAGTGGGTCCAAGAAATTAATTTATTTTCTCAATAGTCAGATGGTACCATGATGGAGTTATATGTTGATGTTTCTACTGTACAACAACAATGTCCAGTTTTACGAAGGCATAGACATACAAGAGTGGTTGAAGATAGTCCGCCCCGTGAAACTGAGCCTATTCCAAATAATGTATAAGAGTAAAAACTAGATGATATCCCAGATATACATGTCAATTAGACTTCTGATGAGGAGTTTCATAATGATGGAACAGATGGTGACAATAGTACTGATGAGGAGGGACCAACAGAAGTTAGGGAGGAGGTTTTGAGAAATTCATTAGTTGTACAACAACCTCGACATACAATAAATCATCTACCAATCTTTTCATATTGTTCAGAAGCAATGACATGTGTTCCTAAATTCAAAAATAATGTAATCACACTGGCAACTGAGTTCCCCAGAGTTATACTAGATAGGTTTAGTGAGCTGGAAAAACCCTTATAGGTTGGAAGGAATTTTCCAAGTAAAGATGCATTAAAAACCACACTAAAGATATTTCACATTGAGAGTCACTATATCTATATAGTTCATGAATCAATCCATAGTAAATATATCATATGGTGTGATAAGTATGGGGATGACTGTATAGTGATTCTAGACATTGCATTTGGAGGTTGGAGAATCTTGAGAATTGAGGCAGCTCATACTTACGTTCAGCCAAGCCTGACAGAATATCATACCTCATTGGATAAAGAATTTGGGTCATCTATTATTTTTGAGGTGATTAGTAAATGAAAAGATGTTTCGATATCCCTTGTGAAAGAGAGGATACACTAGAAATTCAGTTTTAAGATTTCCTATAATAAGGAATGGATGGAAAAATAGAAGGCAATTGCAAATGTCTATGGTGATTGGGATGACTCATATCGGGTGTTGCTACAATTTATATCCATACTGAGGAATCATTACCATGTTGTCTTCAATATTGATAAAAAATAACATGTGTCTCACGATAACCAAATTGATCCATATCATGTTCAATTTCATCAGTTGTTCTGGTCATTCCTCCCTTATATATCTGCATTTCACTTCAGCAAACAGTTCATTTGGATTGATTGAATGTGTCTATGTGCAAAATACAAGGGCATATTATTGATTTCAGAAACCCAAGATAGAAACTGTTCACATATTCCTCTTGCCTTTTCCATAGTAGATAAAGAAAACTATGAATCATGGAGTTGGTTTTTGGCATGTATCAATAACCATTTCACCAACATTCGAGGTGCTTGTTTGATATCTGATCCCTATCAGAAAATTAATGAGTCAATCAATAAGGATCCAGATACTTGGAGATACCCAAATTCACATCATTGGTTCTAAATTAGACACATTTCTAGCAACACGCATAAAAAATTCCATAACAAACCGATTAATAAGAAAATCATGAGGCTTGGTACACATTGTATTTTTTTTACTATTTAAACATAATGATAAAATAAAATTATGTGAAATATCATCTATTCTATGTATCATATGAGTCGAATTAGCAGTGATTTTAAGAATGTTTTGAAAAAATTCTCCAGGCTAATCATGAATTTTATGATTATATGATACAGATTCTAAAAGAAAATTGGACATTGGCATATGAAGGGGGGAAGAGGTACAAAAACATGACCAAAAACATTGTGGAGTGCATCAATGGTGTCTTAAAATGGCTTCACAAGATACCTATAACTACCCTAATTCAAGAGTCATTATATAGTTGCGTGAAGTACTTTGTTGATAGACAAAAACTAGCATCAGAAGGAATACATCATCCCCACATTCCACCCCGATCTTGCTGGTCAGCCGATCAAGATGGAGGTGTTTCATGACACTCTACATGGATTCTGGTATGATCACTCATTTATATTGGTTTCTGATGCTACTAGGATTTATTGAATTTAATTTCTCATTATTTGTCACTATTGATGTTGTATTTTATAGGTGGTGTCAACGACACAATTTAGATGCAGTTCCGAGACACCATTTGAGCGTATATCGACTCTAGTTGGACTGTCTATTACCTTACCAGGTATGTATACACAATCTATCAGTGTCTAAAAAAATTAATAATTGCATCAGTTTTAGTTTTTAGTTAGGAGTTTTTTTTGAAAAAGGTCACATGTCATTTCAGATTTCATGGCTTTCATACTGGACTATTATGGACCAGTTGTCACCATACTGCACTATTAGGATTGAGGATGCTATGGATGTAGTGCCCCTCATTGAATCCATATTATTGAGTGGAAGCATCCTAACAGAGTCTTGTTGCAGTTTTTTTGTGCTCATCTGAATCCATTTCCACCAAGACAGATAAAGCAGCTTCATGGGATGAAGCTGACAAGGAGGCAGGATGAGGATTGGGGATGAGTACATGCTCGCTTTCTCAAATGCTAGTGCAGATGTGAAGAGTTTCATATTCAGTGTGTACCTATGAATAGATTCTTTCTTTCAGTGTAGGTTGAATATGATCCATGGTATAGATTGAATTCTATACTATATCTTACCCGATATAGCAGAGAGATGCATAGAATGGTAAGTTAATAAAATTCCATTAGTTTGTTTACTGAACTATTTTCTAATTCATTTTTAATATCTTTACAGGGTAGTCACTCATAGCATCTTGTTCGCATGAGTGATGAAGAGGAGGAGGGGGTCTTTATCCAGGCATCCATCCATGCTGAAGATCTGGAGCTGAGGGCATCTTATCATGCGCTTTCTAGGAGAATCTTGAGCATCCAGATCGGAGAGAGGAGGTTCCTGCCCCGGAGGAACATCCCGCAGCAGTTGCTAGTGTTGAGGATCCATGACCATTATGACGTTGATATAATCATGCTACATGTGGGGCCTCACATATTCCACAGGCAGAGGTCGTCCCTCTAGTAGTCCATCCTTAACCGATTCAGGATGTGCCTCAGGTGGCATGGGATCCGTCATTTTTGATAGGATATCCACAGTTATCTCCATCTTGGGGTCCAGATCCATCACAGTCTTGGGGTCCAAATCCATCATATATTTGTGTTCTAGATCCATCCCAGCCTTGGGGTCTAGATCCATCATATCCTTTGGGTATAGCTCTATCACAGGTTTGGTTCCCCAGTGCAATGATGGTAGGTCCTTCTACCACCATAGTGGGAGAAGGATTAGGAGGGCAGTATGATATGTAGTTGAAAGATCCTCCCACTGAAACATAGAGGGAGGATTCAATAGTGGATGTTCCAGTGCCCGAGGATCATCCCTCTCCAGGTCATCAGACTCCATAGCAAACTCGACGCAGACGTCCTATTCCCAGACCACCATATGGGATGGAATATCCTCGCCATAGACATAGACATTGATTGTACATGTTCATTTATATGTTTTATGTCTGTTGAAATGAATATAATATTATTACTATTATCCCTTCTTATATATTTATCCAGTATTTAAGTTTTCATTTATATTTTAGTCACAATTTATATTTGACAGCTTTTAAAGTTGACTACTTGAAGCATATGAATAATTATTAAATTTTAAGTTGATAACTTTAAAAGATTATAAAATATATAGTATAAAAACAATGTAAATAAAATTTAAAAGATAGCCTAAACATCTAAATTTTTT
This sequence comes from Viscum album, assembly GCA_963277665.1. Classification (NCBI taxonomy): domain Eukaryota; kingdom Viridiplantae; phylum Streptophyta; class Magnoliopsida; order Santalales; family Viscaceae; genus Viscum; species Viscum album. The sequence continues at coordinate 349,974,912 of OY728137.1, forward strand.
TTGAAAACAAAGAGTTTCATGAATAAAATATATAAATGAAAATGAAAGGAATGTAAGAAAAGTTACTCGAAAGTGAGAGTGAAAAGAAGGAATATCGAGGAGGATCCAAATCCACCTACTTGAATTTGAAAGCCTATAAAATATAAACTATAAAACCCATATAAATAAAAATTAAAACTTAGACTACTTGTTATATGTTTAATCAATGTTTAAAATTTCATTCATATTGGTCGTATAGTTTATATTTTATAGGCTAGCAAAGTCATGTACTTGAAACATTTTTAACTTTTAAGTCAGTTGATTAGAAATATTATAAATTATTTTTCATCAATTTTTTTAGAAATTATTTTTATATTAAACTACTTATTATATGTTTAATCAATTTTCAAAATTTCATTCATATTGGCCTTATATTTTATATTTTATAGTCCAGAAAAGTCACATACTTGATACATTTTTATGTTTCAAGTAGGTTGATTAGAAAGCTTATAAAATATTTTTCATCAATTTTTTAGGAAATTATTGTTATCTTTGATTAATTTTTATATGTTTAATAAATGTTTAAAATTTCATTCATATTGGTCATATTGTTTATATTTTATAGGCTAGTAAAGACACATACTTGAAACATTTTTATGTTTCATGTAGGTGCATTAGAAAGTTTATAAATTATTTTTCATCAACGTTTTTTAAGAAATTATTTTTATCTTTTACTACTTGTTATATGTTTAATAAATTTTTAAAATTTAATTCATATTGTTCTTATAGTTTATATTTTATAGGCTAGCAACGTCACGTACTTGAAACATTTTTAAGTTTCAAGTAGGTGGATTAGAAATCTTATAAATTATTTTTCATCAATTTTTTTAAGAAATTATTTTTATCTTCGACTACTTGTTATATTTTTAATCAACGTTTAAAATTTCATTAATATCGGGTTTATAGTTTATATTTTATAAGATTGCAAATTCATGTACTTGAAACATTTTTAAGTTTAAATTAGGTGGATTAAAAATCTTATAAATTATTTTTCATCAACATTTTTTAAGAAATTATTTTTATTTTTGAATAATTGTTATATGTTTAATCAATGTTTAAAATTTCATTCATATTGGTCATATAGTTTATATTTTATAGGATATCAAAGTCACATACTTGAAACATTTTTAAGTTTCATGTAGGTGGATTAGAATGCTTATAAATTATTTTTCATCAACATTTTTTAAAAAATTATTTTTATTTTCGACTAATTATTTTATATTTAATAAATTTTTAAAATTTCATTTATATTGGTCTTATAGTTTATATTTTATAGGATTGAAAAGTCATGTACTTGAGTAAGAGATAAATTGTGCTGAAACATTTTATTTTATATATATACATATAAACATATCAAATTAATAATAAAAAATTAAAATTTGAAATAAATAAAAAAGAATAATTAAAATTGAAATAAAATTATTGTTTTAGGGAAAAGTAGGTATCAGAGATTCCACCTTTAAGGTGTATTTTTAAAAATATTTTTAACCTATGCTGTTTTTAAATTTTTTAAGAATACCTATTAAAAAAACTCATGTTCTACTGCTCATTTTATTTCAATGTTCTTGATTTCAAGAAATTAGAGTTTGAGTGATTCCATATCAACAATAATTCCTATTATAATTTTGTCAACACTTCCACCGTGTGGTTCCTCTGACATCACGTTCAATCGATAGTGCTTTTCGGGGTGCGCGTGGATGAACTATTGCAGAACTGGGTCATGCCAGATAGATTCTACTAACGTTGGTGCCTCATTCGCCGCGGATGATGGTTTCATATCCAAACCAGTTGGAGAATGGAGTTGGGGCTGGGCCGACTCCACCAGCCTCATGTTCAGGTCAAATGACTCAAGGTTCTCTGGTGAGAACAAATGCAAAATGGGAGCATGCAACATGGATGCTAAGGCCTCCACCATGGAAAGTGGAAGCAAGTCAGAATTAACTAGGGGATAGAGCTGGGGTTTGGTTGTTACCATGACGACCACCTCCAAAACGAGCTGTATAAAGTGGTGTTGATAGCTAAGTCAAATAAAAAAATGCATTATTATTATTATTTTTTAAAAAACTAAGAGCCACCGAAGGTAGGAAGCTTCGACGTGTGAGTGAACGAAGACAAAAATTTATTATTTGATAAGGTAACTGTTAGGTCCACTAGGTTAGATACTCTGAGGGGGGGGGTGAATCAGGGTATGAAAGATTAAAACAACTACCCCTACTAATCTTATCTTTCTTTTAATAAAGACTCTCTCATCTCTCTTCCCTGTAAAAAAGTATAAACAAAAACTAAAGAATGCACAGGATACATCAATTTTTACTTGGTTCACCCTCACTGGGCTATGTCCAAGGAGCATAGACCGACGATGTGCCGATGTACCAAATCCACTAAAAGCACCCTACTATTTACAAAGTTTGGGACATATCACTTCTATTCCCAGGCTCACTGCCTTTACAAAGTTTAGGGTCAACTCACTGCTTTCCCAAGGGTTACTCCCTGTTTCTCTCTCTCTGGATCACTACCGGTGGAGAGGATCACCTTCTTCCTCTTCCTTTGATCATTACTCTAGAAAGGATCCACTCATAGTTTATAGACCTGTAGGTCTCTTCATTATCACTAATGAATGCATCCTTTATTGTATGTAGATGCTCTGTTGAAGTCCAACTTTCACCCATAGATGAATCTCACTTTGCACCGAAGGTATCGGGCAATCTTCCAGCTTTCGCGCAACCCTAAAATGATTAGCGTTCTTCTACCGTACCTAGTGTGCTTCTTCAAAATGGCGCGCAAGTTCCGGCATGCAAGTTCAAATAGGTGTGCAAGTTCACCTCAACCACTTGTGTGACACTCGCCTCTTCAACTCCAAACTTGCGTGACTCACACCCTTTTACGCCCAAACCAATTTTGGCGTGCAACTATCAACTGTCGTGCTTCTTCAAATCCTGGCGCACAAGTGTCACCAAACCACCTATGCGACGCCCCCTTCTTCAATTATAAACATGGGTGACTCACACCCTTTCTCACCCAAACCCCTTTGGGTGCGCAACTATCAACTGTCACGCAACTTCTGAATATCTTTATACCTGCGCGACCACACCTCCACTTGCGCAACCAAAACACCTGCGTGACGAGAGCTCTAATTTTCTCTAAGTGTTGAACTCTATACCGAATGAGGAGGGGTCGACCTCTATTTATAGGCATTTAGACACCCTGAGTGTCGGCGTGCAAGTCTCCTCTCGGTGCGCAAGTCCAGCCGCCCTAGTCTTTGCTCCGCTAGTCACTTGCACGACCAAACCCAAAACTTGAGCGCCCCTATTTACTTTGCCTTATTTTGATGTTTTGATCTTGAAAAACATATGGCGAACAAGTTTCCAATCCTCTAAGACACCAGCGCGCAAGTCTCTTTTCCAAAAACACTTTTCTCCATTTGTCAATTTTGAGGTCCAACCATTTGGCAAACACTAGAAAACGGTGCCACCTTGTATCTTCTCTTTTTAAACCACCTCCAGATCGACCTTTCCTTTGTTGAAATTCTTGAATCAATCATGGATCATTAACAACATCCCTTGAACTCGACATTCCACCATTAAATTCCCTTTGTCAAAAAATTTGTACATCACAGTTTGCTTTGTCAACAAACATAACACAGAGACCCACTTTGTCAACAAACACAATCACCTAAAAAATTCTTCAATGATACCTTGAGGGATTTTTTCCCAACAGTAATAAATAAATACTAATAAAGACATACCAATGATTACAAATAATTCCATTAATATTTTCAAAACATTAATTAATATTAATTTTTTTTAAATGATGTCATTGATAATGAAATTAATTGTAATAATAATATTATTATTAATTTCTAATAATTAATATAAATATTGTAATTAATAATATATTTAATTTGATATTTAAAAATAATTAATATTTTAATAAATATTAATTAGGTCATCATTGGATACATTTGAAAACAAGTTTTTTTAAAAAATTATGTATATTTATGTATAATTACAAATATATAATTATATATATATATATATAAAATAATAGTTTTCAATAATAATAAAATGATTAATAATATAATACTTAATAAGAAATATTTCTATAAATTATATAAACTATAACTATAAGGTTTTTAAACATTTAAGTTGTGTCATGTAAAATAATTTTTTTTCTATTTATTAGAGTTTATTTTCATTTATCAATAATTTATTTTATGTTTAGTTAATTTGGAAAATTTAATTTCGATTGTATTTAAAATTTATAATATATACGCTTTTGAAGTCACATATATGAAACAGAATAATGTTATAAGTATGTGACTTTGAAAATAAATTAATTATAAAGTATTAATACAATGTAAAAGAAATTTACATATAATAAATTATTGAAAAATGAAAATAAATTTGTAAAGAAAGTTAATGAAAAATAACTTTAATGAAACAATAATTTATAAGTACAATTTTTATGCTACAAGGAAACTTATAAGATATAAACTATAAGTACTGTTTCTGACACTTTCTTTAGGGCGCACGCATCCGTCATACAGAGGATGCGCTGTTGTTACACCGCATTCCAGCTTTCCAAAGGTGGGTGACATTCGCTCCTTATTCAAGGATGTATGCTCCTTGATCGAAATGGGATAGTGGGATGTCGGTTCTTCCTTCCTTGGATTTCTCCTCGGAACTCATCACCTAGTCCGGGTCTCCCTCATAGATTTAAAACGTAATTCGTGAAGCTCTTTCCAGTTCCATATCTTCATGGACACCAGTTAATTACGCTGCTTCTATCAGGACCTTCTAAGGGGTCCGGTCAGGGCAACAACCTTTGGTTAGGAGAGCAGTCACATTGGGTCATCACTGGCGTGTCTTGACGTTGGGGATTGACATGTCTATCTTCTGTCTCTTATCATAGGGATTCTCGAGGGCGTGGAAGCCCGAGTCATCCCATATCAAACGTGGGGAATTGTATGCCATAGGCATGTATTTGAAGTTTTCCTCAGCTTCCCATGTTTAACACAGGGTATGCTACAAGTTTAATATCCAACAGAGATGGATCAGACTGATCGGAACACTAGCTAGAGTGAATCAGATTGAAGAACCCCCTGGAGGGAACATCAATGTTTGGTCCAGTACATGGGAGGATTCCCAAATGCTATGGAGGGGAATGAGGAGTGAAGTGGCATGATCCCACCGAGATGTGGCGGCCCGGGTAAGAATCAAGTTGAATGATGGCTTTGGGCTTGGGTCTTGAAGAGACTTCCTACGAATCCTCGTGGCAGGGAATTAAAGTCTGCATAGTTCAATGATACGGTGGGACACCTGAAGAGGCGACCCATGAGAATGAACATGTGGATAAGACCCAGAGGAAGTGGAACCTCCAGGTTAGGGTATGAGCTTCCCGAGACGCGTGGGCTCGAGGGAGAGATCAGGATGATACATGAGTGATGGGCTTGAGCCTCATGGAGGCTTCCTCCGTATCCCCATGGCGGGGAATCAAAGTCTTCGTAGTTTAGGTGGCGAATACAGTTTAGCATCATGCAGGATGGGTATGGGGGATTACACTCTGAGGCGGCCCGTGGTGTTGGAGAACCAACATGAATGGAGTCAGAATGGCCGGGTGGTGGGCTTGAACCTCGTGAAGACTTCCTACGTACCATGCCTTAGCATGGATCAATGTCCCCGTAGTTCGGGATGGAATGTAGTTTAACGTCATGCAGGACAAGGGCATTTGGGGCTTAAGCTCTAAGACAACCCAAAGTTGGAATCGGTGAACCGACGTGAAGAGCAACCTAGGGTCCAGGTGGAGTGGGGCTTACACTCTGAGGCAGCCCAAGGTAGAAATGGGGCTTGGCACACTGACACGGAGATGGTCAGGGCCAATGGTTTGGCATGCTTGAACCTTATGGGGGATTCCTACGTACCATGCCTTAGAATGAATCAAATTCCCTGTAGTTTGGGATGGTTGGGGATTACGCTCTGAGACGACCCAAGGTGGTGGGGCTTGAACCTCATGGATGATTCCTACGTACCATGCCTTAGCACGGATCAAAGTCCCCGTAGTTTTGGATGGTTGGGGATGAAGCTATGAGACAGCCCAAGGTGGTGGGGATTGAACCTCGTGGAGGATTCCTACGTACCATGCCTTAGCACGGATCAAAGTCCCCGTAGTTCGGGATGGTTGGGGATTACGCTCTGAGACGACCCAAGGTGGTGGGGCTTGAACCTCATGGAGGCTTCCTACCTACCATGCCTTAGCATGGATCAAAGTCCCCATAGTTTGGGTTGGTTGGGGCTTACACTCTGAGACGACCCAAGGTGATGGGGCTTGAACCTTGTGGAGGTTTCCTACGTACCATGCCTTAGCACGGATCAAAGTCCCCGTAGTTCGGGATGGACAGTTTAACATCATGTGGGACAAGGGCGTTTGGGGATTATGCTTTGAGGTGGCCCAATGTGTTTCATGGTCAGTGCTCACTCTAAGATCACGGGAGTCATGCTCAGTGTGAGAAACAAGAGGTAGAAGAGACCTGACGATCACGTCGCGAAGGGTGCGTCCGTGGGAAGCGAAGAGGGGCTTATGCGTTGAGCGGCCGATGGTGCTGGGACTTACTCCATGATGGAGGCCTGAGTGTAAAAAAGTGAAGTGGGAGAGGGATTCGGCACCCAGGAATAGAGGAGGGGCCCCGTTACTTATTACGCCCTCCGTTTGACTTGGCACCGAGGAAGTGAAGAGGAGGAGGGGTGATGCCTCCTGGAAGGAAGGCTAGGGGCTTACACCAAGGTGGATGCCCTTCCCCACAGACAAACGCCACTCCAACAAGGAGGATATCATACCCTGTGAGGGGTGATCCCATCCCCATGGAGATGAGTGGACATGGATAATGTTCGAGGCGGAGGCACCCTGCGTGCGAGGCACGAGGCTATGTCACAGTTTAACATCATGTGTTGAGGATGAGGTGCTTGGTAGTTTAATGTCCTATAGATCGGATGAGGTGGGATTGCTCCGCACCCCTAAGAATTACATAACCGGTACCCTCTGCTCCTTGTGGGAGGAAAGGCATCGGCAAGGCCATGGGGAGGGGGTGTCATGGGGCGAACCAACGAGGGGTCCACGTTAGCGTGGCTATGTGAATAAGCAATAGCCGTTAGCGTGCCTATGCGAAGAAGTATGAGGCGGAGCAACACAATGGGAAGGATTTTCCAAGGGACCTTGAGATTACTTTGTACAAGTCTAGAAGGTCGTACGGGAAAACCATGCATGATGCGGATGCCCGGGGTGTACGAGAAACCTGCGAATGGCACCTAGAAGGAGGGAATCAGGTGTTCATGCAAGAGGGGCGCCCGGGGAGCACCGAGGTGAAGGGTACCGGGAGATTTCACGCAAAACTTGGGCTTGCAAGAAATAAGGGGGTCCGACGTGAAAAAGCCCCGGGATGGTGCGAAACAAGTGTTGCTTGCGCGAAATAGGGGGCTTAGGTTTTGCGCGCGACTTGAAGGGATTTCATGAAAAGGAAGGGATTTCGCGCAAAGGAAGGATGATTGCGCACAAAGGAAGAACCATGAAGGGGGTGTAGTTTAGTCTAAGCCATGGGGATATCGCGTGAAGACAGATCCTGGGGCGACTTGGCACACAAAATAACCTTACCTGAAATCCATATTGCACGTGCGCGGAATTCCAATTACGCATATGAGAGGCGGTTTGAATTTTTCAGCCCTGAAAAGGAAGGGGTTCTCCTTCTATTTATAGGAATCCGGTAGCACGGAATTCAGGGTAGCGTGAAATAATTGCACGACGGAGGCGGTGGCATGAAATATCACCCGCATGGAGCGTGGGCATGAAATTATTTCGCGCTGGCGCTGGGAATCTTCGCTAATCCCAGTACTTTCCACACAGGATATATTTTTTTGTGCTCTCCAACATTTTTTCTGCGCAACACCTCCGGGCCCTCCGGACTGGGTCTCCGGGTCCGAATATGACTTCACTTTTTCGTTTCGGAACTTTCTCCTGTGCTAAACCACTTTTCAGCATCTAAAAATGCCCCCCTCGGAATTGGATCAGCGAGGGATCACAATGATCGGATTTTTAGGGAAACGTCGAAATGCAGGGCCTCATGGGCCCCCTGCGTGTAAAATTTTCAAGCGGCGCACAAAACCCGGTTGTGCGCGGAATCTACTTTTCACACTGGTGTGGAACCCAGGCTGTGCCTATAAAATCCGCCACGGGTCCCATGCTCCGTACGATGTTTCTCGCATGATAAGCATTGAGCTCTCGTGCACGAAATTGCTTCTACTCCTACGCGAAAAACTTCCTCGGCCACACATAATTCCACCGAGAGTTAGCGGCCTTTTACGCACAAACCCATGATTTTTCACACAACGACCTGAAATTTTGCGCCAGCCACTGATTTTACATGCCAGACTCCCTGATTATGTGCCAGCCTTCCAGTCTTCGTGCCAACTCCTGAAACACTTGGAAGAAGATGGCCACAAACTGGGCTGATGAGGGGGAGGCCGCTGCCCGCAGAGCTGAGATGGCTACGAACCCAGAGGTTTATGGCGCAAAGAGGGTTGTCTCTGAGAACCACACCATCTTCAACATGATAACCCCCTCCCAAAAAGAGTACGCCTTGTCTGTCAATCTGCCACTTTGGAACTTCCACATTCTGGAGGAGGTTCCCCTACCGAGTTTCGAGGTTGATACACCGTGGTCATGGGTGACCCGTGAAGATGACCTTCCTCGATGAAACATCACCAAAAATGGTCATCATGCAAGTTAAACCAGGCATATGGATTTCTATGTCCTGAATCCCAGGACCAGGACCATTTCTAGGGGTGATCCTGTTGCAGAGATCTCACCGGCCCTCTACACGAGCACTTTCCGTTAGAGAATCAATGATGAGACCAAGGGTTGGCTGTAGGAATGGGATCTGCGGTCTGGAGGCAACTTCACCAGTGAGTGGGCTTGGACGTACTGGGTTCACCACAAATGCGACCAATTTGGGTCCGAGCTGCGGCACATTGGTATATTTGAGGCGGTGTGGACATCACAGTTCCACTTCTACTGGAAGCCTGATCTTGGACTGGAGCTGTTCACCTGGTGGTCCCCTGACACCAACACATTCCATATTCACCATGGGGAAGTTAGCATTATCCTCTAGAACATCCACTGCATCGGAGGAATCCCTTTGTAGGGCCATCAATACAATGAGTTCCTCCTGCCGATGAACATCTAGGGTGACAGGTCTCGAACCCCCATACTGACGTGTCACCTTCTGGAGTTGGCCAAGGAGAATCTGAAGGTCAAGGAATTCCTGAAGGACATCACCTACAAGGAATGGTTCAGCCTGTTCCTGGAGAAGGATCCAGAAGTCAAGATGCTAGGGCGGGGGAAACGGTGTCCAAACGCATCTCAGAGGAGCAAGAGCGGATCATACTGGAGGATCCTGGAGGCGGGACAATACCAATCATGGGGAAACAACATCAATGAGGCCTAGGATCCGAATATCCGGTATTCTAGATTCCTCTCCACATTCCTGAGCGGATGGCTCTTTCCGGTGTGAGACACAAGGATGGGTGTCTTTCCAGCGACTCTGGTGATGGCGTGCATCATGGCTGCCAACAAGAGGTTCAAAATGGGGGTCCCCATCCTGGCTCGACTGTATGCCGTCTTAGGATGTATCTTGAGAGGGGGATCACCTAGGAGAGTATGTTTCCCCTTCCAGATCTTCCATGGCTGGGTTGCGGATCACTATGGCGGCTATACCTTCCCAAATTCCATCTGTCCTTCAGACAACGACCTGCGACCCTATCTGATAAACATTTACGGGGTCATGCCAATGACGCTCAATGAGTAGGGGGTACGAATTTGGATTTGTAACCACACCAACTTTTCCTTTATCCCATTCCCCACATCAACTGGTCAGCTGATAGATAATGGGCAAGGCTCGCTGGAGTATAAAGAGTACTTCCAAAGCATGAGAGGTGAGGTGCTCGTGGCCCTGATTGATGGGAAGATTCTATATGATCCTTATGTGATTTATAGGTTTTCTAGGTAGTTTGGATGCCTCTAGATAATCCTGAAGAGAGTGTACACAGATGTCAGGGAGGAGAGGCATCCTTGTGTTCTTCGTCAGCTGTGGCTGATGTTCACAACCTACGGCTCTGACAACATCATCACTTTTCCTCCTACCGGAGTCAACGCTAGCCTCTCAACTGAATACGCTGAACATTGGACCATAGCATACCCTGAGGGGCTTCTACGAAAGTGAGTCCGGTAGATCGAGGTCGTTAGTGAGGAACCTCGGTAGCGAGAGAGCAGGCAGGGTGCCACTAGAGGAGGAGGACTAGAAGCACCTCAGAAAACGGGGCATGTACAGGCCGGGACCTCAGTAGTGGGGGCGTCACATGGAATGGATGCACCCTCATTGCCTGGAGGAGGAGGGCCCCACGGAGCATCCAAAGAAATTCTTGGGAAGCAAATAAGATATTTGCTTCAACCTTCCTAGGATTCCGTCTTCCTTGCACTGTGGTCGGCTTGGATAACCCTGCGACAGTTAATGAGTACTAAATCCCTCTGGCAGAAGATAGTGCATGAAAGGATCTAGCTACATGAATTTGGGCTTGTCTGGGTCATCGACAGAGTGATCTTCCATCAACGACATGCATACCTGATGGCCATGGACACATAAGCATGTCAACGGGGTCGGCGTGTGGAGCCACCTCTCTTGGTGAAGGTGCTGCTCAGCCAGGAGTGTGATCCGGAGAGGATGCCGCCGGGGGAAGATGAAAGTGAAGAGGAGTCAGAGGGTGTAAAAATATGAGAGGAGGTAGAAGGAGAAGGTGAATGTGAAGGAGAAGGAGAAGGGGAGCCCGAAGGCGAAGGGTCTCAAGGGGTGTCCCACCAAGGGAGTCTCCAGGAGAGCGGAGAGATCATCAGCTCCGATATGGATGTGACTGATCTGCTCGAGGTAGGCTTTGACCCTTATCTTTCTTTTCCTATATTCTATTTCCTTTGAAACCCTTAAACCACCTTTCTCATCTTACCTAGGATCACATCGGTGCTGACCAAGCGTCTCCGACCAAAGGAGGGGAGGAAGCGTCAATAGGAAAAGGCGGGGCACCGACGCTTGTTATCGAACTGACAAGTGTTGAGGGATCCCCTGCCAAGACAGCTCCTATAGCGGCCATAGCAATAGAGTCTGATGACTTGGGTTCCTGTAATATTTTTACTTCGATATCGGTACTCACTTTCGGAGGACTCAACTGATCAGGGTGCTCCTTGTCAGTACAGTGATCACGACACTAGAGGCTCATCAGGCTACTGATACCGGACCATCTGTTAGCGTGTTGATGGAAAACATGTCGCCCCATCCAGAACATGCCTCCCAAACTAATTTGACTCCGGCAATTGGTGAACATGGAGTGGCAGACATCGGTGGTGCTGCTGTCAGGGCAGGATCAGAAATCGATGCGGGCACCACTAGGACTGAGGGGAGGGAGGAAGGTCACCCAGAAGATGAGGAGCCTATTCTCTAAGGAGGAATCTCTAAGGAAGATCCTGTTGCTACCCTGTTGGATGTCTTCCCTGTCTATCGGCCTGCTGATCCCGAAGAAATTGATGATTCAGATTCGAAAGTGGCCGAGGATAGTCGGATGATGCGACACAAGGGATGGAAGTGCATCCGGCATTTTCTCAATCATCCCCAGGGGGAGTGGCTGAAGCGGATGGGGTCCCTCCACACCTGGATGCACTTCCTATGTGCTGGAGGGGTGGATGCTCAATGTCTTCACCTGACGGTCCGTGAGTACATGGCCAAGAATATGTGTGAGAGCAGCCGGCGTGCTGACGTCATCTGGTACCAGGAGGAGTCGGGGATTACCCGGGCATTTCTGAGAGCGGAGAAGGAGGTCCAATGCCTCGTGGAACAGGAGAAAGAGCAAGAGGTATTCATCAAAAACTGCTCTGAGCTTATGGAGTAGTTGAGGGCCCAGCTGGAAGACGCCCAAGAACAACTTATGGAAGCGAGTCGCCACATAACTGAGATCCAAACTGAATATACACGGGCACAGGCTAGGGTCAGCGAGTTGTGCTCCACAACCACTGATAAAGAAAGGGTCCTCAGGGGACGAGAGGCTTTCTTGGAGGCCACCAGTGAAAAGGTGGCGACATTGGAGAGATCTGTCCAAGAATCCGACCCTTAGGGGCCCTATTTTGGCCAAACCCATAAACTTGTCCCGCCTTACTGCTTTATGTTCTTTTGAACTGTATGTATAGACAAATTTCCTTGCCCCTTTGCTTAACATATTTATCCCTTTGGTTTATCATGATCAAAAATAATCTTGAAATAAATAAAAATCCATCCCTAAGCTCACATGGGCCCTGATAAATAAAGGAGGCTCGTACAATCACTTCGTTTGATCATGGGAGCGTCAACCAAGCTTCAGGCATTTGAAATTCAAACCCAGATTTCCAAGGAGAAGAGGGAGGCCCATCCAAAGTAAGAGGACCTCATACCAATAGATGTATCATCTTCTCAACGTGCTCTAGTGCACAAGTGGGGCAATGACAGGGGCATTGGAATTAGTCCGAACATAGGGGAATGAGAAATGTGAATCATGTTACCCAAATTCGGAACACTATGGGAGGGGTATAGTAATAAAGGATGAATGTTGACCGTGTTTGAAACACATCATCCCCCTTGCACTAACCTGGAATGGGGAAAACAAATGAGGGCCGACCTCTGACCATGTTCGCAACACGAGGCCTAACTCAAATATCGTCGATCATTCTTCTGGAATGTTGGCCCATGACAGTAGGAAGACCATGGGTCGAGCATCCATACCGTTAGGGGGTCCCTCCAAACATGATCAGTCTTTTGGAACGTTGGCCCAGGATACCAGGCAGACCATAGGTCGGGCATCCATACCGTTAGGGGGTCTCTTCAAATGTGAAAGAGGATGAAGATCCGAATAAAGGGGCATGTAAAGCGTGGAAAGTGAAGTGGTGGTTTGTTTGAATAGAATCCAACACTCCCAAGATTACGCCACCATGGTGGAAGCACATTAGGCGAGCACATTAATTTGTTCATGGATCATTCCTACTTTTGGATAGGACCTCTCTGGTGAGGGAACCATCCCTTCCCAATGTCATTATGGGGAATCCCAAACTTATTTGGGGAAAATGCTGCAGTTACACAATTTTCCAATAAGTCAGGCCAAGGGGCCGACAATGAGGGGGGGGGGGATAAACTTGTGATTCCAGGGGCTGGACCCGAGACAAAATGTCTGGGCGTTCCTACATATCCCATAAAGATGGGAATCAAGCCGCACGTAGTTCTGGAAAGGGTCTTAGTTTAAGGTCTTAGAACTCGGACCAAGGATGGGTAAGGAGAGTAGGAGACACATGGTAAGGTGGTTACAAAACCCGATGTGAATGAGGACATAAGCCCTACTTACCATGTGTTCCTTAGGGAAGTGTTCCGGTCAAGGGACCAAACACAAAATTTAGGTTGGGCCCATGGGGAAGTGCCCAGGGGATCCTACATATCTCATGAGGATTAGAATGAATCCATACGTAGTTCTTGGAGGGTGGAACGACATGGTAAGGTATGTGTGCAAAATATTAAAGGGGTGTGCAGGTCTAGCCCTCACACCAAAAGAAGCAGCATTTGATGTATCTTGTTTGTCTTTTAAGGTGAATGGTTTTTCTTTTGTGGAGCGACCAACCTAGGGTAGAAGTTCTTGGAATCGCCATAATAATCAAGCCATATACGGGTGTTGACAAATGGTATGGTAAATGGCCGATACCCAATGTGATGTCCTCTATGATGAGGTCATCACAATGCAGTTCTGTTTTTTGTCGTGCAACTGAGATGATATCATCACAGTTTATGGTCATGTGGTAGGACCAAACAACACAGTTTAAGGTCATATGGCTTGGACTAGGGGGAATGTGCATGACGCGATAAAACCTACCCAACGTGAATGTGGGCGAGTTCCACATCATCACCATGCATGATTCTGGGAGAAGAGGCTCGGGCCAGGAGGCCAATGAGGATCATAGGATAAGGGACAGGAGAGACTAGCTCCCAGATGAACTGGACCCGGAAGCACGATGTTTGGGTGATCCCACGTATCCCATGGGGATGAGGATCGAGCTTCTCATAGCCCTTAATGAAGATCCCAGCATACAGTATTAGCACTCGGATAGTGGGATCCTCGAGAGATGCTGTATTACAGCTTTGTCCCCCTGACGTGTGAAGGTGCACTGAGGGATAGTGCCAAGAGTGTCGAGATCCACCTGGACATGATGGGGTGGAACATAATTTTAATCATGCAACCAACATTCAAGGCCTAAAGGGGATGGTGTGACAACGGGGGATTACTGCTGACCATGTTCGCAAAACAACATCCCGTCGCGTTTCCTGAAATGGGGACAAACAAATGAGAATCAATCGTTGACCATGTTCGCAACACGATATTTGTATCAATTAGTTGTCTGAAACCCCTAGGGGCATTGGCCCGTAATGGTAGGAGATCCCTTAGGCGTGGTATCCAGGCTGTTTTTTTGGGGGTCCCTTCAGGTGTGAGAGATAACGGGGGCCCTAATGAAGGGGAACATGAAGCTTGAAAAGTGGAAGGAACTTGCCTAAGTTGAATCTGACACTCCTGGTGCTAGACCAGAGTACTCTAAACACATTGGCAGACCACTGTAATGGGTCGAGGGACTCAATTTGAGGGCGGCCAAGAGATGGTGGATTCCCGGGATCAGGGGGGCATAAAGCCAAAAACCCTATACCACACCTATATATCCCCCTCACGGAGAGGGACATGCCAAGGGGATTAGGTGATTGGGAGGTCGGGGAGATCTCTTAAGAGATGGGTTGGACCTGAAATCTAGATGTTCAGGCGGTCCTACGTATCCCATAAGAATGGGAATCAAGCCACACATAGTTCTGTAAAGTGGCACCCAGGGGTAAAATACCCTATTAAAGGGGGGTGTACGGCATGGTGAACAACCCGACGTGAATGAGGACATAATCCCACACCACACCGTACACTCCAGGAATATCTGGGGCTGGAGTCCAAGAAGGACAAGGGGCTTGAGGCTGCACCTCGGTCAGGAAGGCCTGACTAGCATGAAATTCAGCATCATGCGGGATGAGCATGCAGTTTAAGGTCATGCGGGACCGTAGGGGCCCGAATCTAGGACCAAATGCAGTTTAAGGTCATGTAGGACCAAACACAGTTTAAGGTCCTGCAGGACCAAACACTGTTTAAGGTCGTACAGGACCAAAGGTAGTTTAAGGTCATGCAGGACCAAACGCAGTTTAAGGTCGTGCAGAACCAAATGCAGTTTAAGGTCATGTAGGACCAAACACAGTTTAAGCTCATGCAGGACCAAATGCAGTTTAAGGTTGTGCAGGGCCAAACACAGTTTAAGGTCATGCAGGACCAACTGCAGTTTAAGGTCGTGTAGGACCAAGTCATCAGGCAAAGTATTGCTTGAGGAACTTGGCATTGGTGGGAGGAGTTATACGCTCACCATCCATGGTCACCAGGGAGTATGCTCCACTGGGATAAACCTTATGAACAATGAAAGGTCATTCCCATTTGGGCTCCAACTTGGGTGGTTTCCTACTGGGGATCATTGGTGCTCTGAGGGCTAATACCAAGTCACCTTGAAGGAAAGAGCAGATACGAAACTTCTTATTGAAAGCTCGAGCCATCTAGCTCTGATTCCTCTCTAGGTTATGTAGGGCACGAAGCCTATTCTCATCCAGTGCTTCCAATTATTCTATACGGATTTCAGCCACTCTATCTGGAACTTGCTGGTCATAGAACGCTATGCGCAATGAGGGAAATTGAATCTCGATGGGTAGGACAACCTCCGTTCCGTATACTAGGGAATATGGGGTCACCTGAGTGGAATTATGGGTTGTCATCTGATAAGACCAAAGGGCGTTGGGGAGCTTATCTGGCCAACTCTTCTTGTTCTGACCAACCATTTTCTGCAGAATGTTAGAGAGGGTTTTATTGAACGCCTCAATCTGGCCATTTTCTTGCACATGATAGCGGGAGGTATGGTTGGAGCGAATGTTGTACGTGGCGTACAATTTCATCATCTCAACTGCTCGGAAGTTGGTACCGTTATCGGTGAGGATAGCGTGAGGTACCCGAAATCGATAGATGATATTGGAACTCACGAAGTCGACGATAGAACGGGCCTTGACTTCCTTGAGCGGAATTGCCTCTACCCACTTGTAAAAGAAATCTATATTGGTCAGAATGAATCGACATTGGCGAGCCGTTGCTGGTGGGTATGGTCCCACAACATCCAACCCCCAAACTACAAAGGGCCAAGAGTACTTGGTAGTATAGAGAGGCTCTAGTGGCCGATGCACAAAGTTAGAATGAACTTGGCATGCATGGAACCTCTTGGTGAACTCGATGCAGTCGTGGAGCATGGAGGGACAAAAATACCCTAGTCTCTAAATCTATTGGGACAGCTTGGGCCCGACCTGATGGGCACCACATGAACCAGCATGAACCGCTTGCATGACCTGTGGAATCTCAACTCCTTGAAGGCAACGGAGGAGAACACCATCAAATCTGCATTTATAGAGGATTTTATCAAGGTTGGGACTACTCTGAAGGGTAAAATGCAGCGCGTGGTGTTGGACTCGCTCGCGCTCGGCCCGGTCTGATAGGAGATTACCATGTTGGAGGTATTCGACCAAGGGTGTCCTCCAATCAGCAATTACTTCGATCACCGCATCTGAAGAACCTGGGGTTCCTGATGTAGAGGAATCGGTGGTAAGATGGTTTACCTGTGGGCCGTCATCATCCTACGGGGTGATAGGAGTAATGACTCTCTGGTACGCCATGTGGATAATTAGATCATCCTGCTCGGGCTCTGCAAGCAATGCGGCCAGGCTGGCCAAATCATCTACTCGACCATTCTGTGACCGAGGGACATGGATAACCTCTGGCTGAGAAGGGAACTGGGCCATAGCCGGAGAGTGTGTTCTAACAACGGTACGAGCTATGGCTTCCTAACAACATAGTCTCCATTGACCTTCTTGATGACCTGCTCAAAATCCCCTTTCTCATGAAAATGAGGCACGTCGATCTCAAGGACTAGCTCAAGACCAGTAACGAGGGCCTGATACTCTACCTCTTTGTTGGTGCAGCCTTCTGATAGCAGGAATGAGTATGGCAGAATGACTTGCACTGGGGTGATAAATATGACACCCATGCCCACTCTGGTGATCCTAGGATCATTGATCCTCCTACCGGTGGGGCTCCGAGAAGCACCGTCGAAGTGCATTTTCCAACATGGGATGACATGGTCTACTGAGAGGATAGACTAATCAGGAAAATCTAGGTCCAAGGACTGGTTCGTAGAGGTCTTATGGGCAGCTAGGAAGTCTACCAACGCCTGCCCCTTGATATCCTTCTGGGGAACGAACATGATGTCAAACCACTGGAGGATCACCGCCCACCAAGCTAGTCGGCTAGTCAACATGGGGTGATTCAGAATGTACTTCAGCGGGTCTACTCGAGAGACCAACTGTACCTCGTGGTACTGTAGGTAATGTCGCAGTTTCTGTACAGAAAATACGAGCACAAGATAGGTTTTCTTGATGGCGGAGTATCTGGTTTCCATATCTAGGAGAATGCAGCTAAGTTAGTAGAGGCTGTTATCCATCCTCTCATTGTTCTTTTGGGAAAGAAGGGCACCGAGGGACCATTTCAGGGCGGTGACATAGAGAATCAGCGGCTTTCCGGAGATGGGTGGCATCAAGACCGGAGGCTGGAGCAGATACTGCTTGATTTCCTCAAAGGCGGCCTGACACTCCTCATCCCACTCATAAGCAGTTCCCTTCTCCATGAGTCAAGAAAATTTCTTACACTTGCCAGCCAAATTTGCAATGAATCGGCGTATATAGGCTAAGTGGCCTTTGAGACCTCGGAGCTCCTGAATATTACTCGTAGGAGGCATCTAACTGATTTCCTTGATCTTCTCTGGGTCAATCTCGATGCCTCGGTATCGGAAAACAAAGCCAAGAAACTTCTCGGAGGTGACCCCGAAGGCACACTTCAACGGGTTCATCTTCAGGTGGCGGGAATGGAGGAAACCAAACACTTTATACAGGTCCTTGATATGGTCCTGGTGCTGGAGATATTTGACCACCAAGTCGTCCAAATAGAATTCCACCAACGTTCCTAGGATTGGCTTGAATATGTGATGCATGACCTTCTAATAGGTGGCACCTGCATTATTCAGGCCAAAGGTCATAACCTGGTAACAAAAAATACCTTGGGGAACCATGAAAGCAGTAGATTACTCATCTCTGGGGGCCATCTGGATCTTATTATATCCAGAGTAACCATCCATGAAAGAGAGGGTTTGGAATCCAGCCATAGCGTCGATCAACAATTCTATCACTGGAAGGGGAAAATCATCCTTCGGACAATGACGATTGAGATCTCAGAAGTCGATCTGATCTGTCCATTATTCTTTCTGACTGGCATGATATTGGCTAGAAACTTGGGGTATTGGACCTCCTTGATGAAGTTGGCTCTGATGATCTTGTTAAATTCGGCCTCGACCATGGCACTGTGGGACGAATGCATCTTTTTGGGAGGCTGCTTAAACCCAAGATGGTTTGCCAGAAAACCGAGGTGGTGGACGGATACCTGAGGATCTAGTCCTAGAATCTCATCATAACTCCAGGAGAATACATCACGGTGCTGTTTGAGAAAGGCTACGTACTGCTGTTGCTCCTCGATATATATAGCGACGCTGATCAATGTGGGTCTCAGATCTGCCTCGCTCCCGAGGTTCACCTGTACCAACTCATCGACCGTGGCTGAGACGCCTTCCTCAAAGGTAGGGAGAGCATCCTTTATATATTCTTCTCCACTTACAGAGGGATCCTCCATAGGGGAAGCTTCTTCTGAGCTACCAAACCCTGATGGGAGGCCGCTACCCGCTTGTGCGGTCGTGGTCATTGCATCGGGGTACTCTGGCACCACTGAGACCATTGCTATGAAGGTTGTCAACCAGATCCCATGTGGTCTTCAACCCAAGGGGCCATGCTTGATAATATCAAAGTAGTAGTGGCGTGTCGGCCGGAACTAACTTATCCCATCCCGGAGAAACATACAAGTATGACGGACTATCGTTGCCATGAGCCAGACGTCTCGATAACTGAGGAGAGTGGGAGGCTCTGGGATAACTGGAGCCCGGTTCGTATAAGAATATGAAGTGATCCTCCGACACCACCTGGATTTGGGAGCATGATTCCCCCTTGTCTCGGAATTGACAAAACACTGCCCCATATCAGGGATTATGGCCTCCAATCGATGGATTGGGAAGACGTAGGCATCATTCAGGCTTGTCCATGGGTTGTTCGTAGCGGAAACGAGCTCAACCTCGCTTTCCTGGACTTGCTTATCCTTGATCCTGTAATAATCAGCATCCAAGTAGCGGGCTTCACAAGAGGCGAAAGGAGATGCATCACCTTGGATTATGCCTACTAGAACATTAAAAGAGTACTTGAGGAATTGGTGATATGATGAGGGGATGACCGCGTGCAGGTGGAGCCAAGGCCGACCCATCAATGCATTGTACACGGTGTCCTGGGAGACAACCATAAATTCAGTACTGGCAACTAGGCCACCAAACTAGGTCTTTACATGGATCTTGCCGACCAGGGTCTGTTCTATCCTATCATATCCCTAGATCATTAAATTGGAGGGATTTAGGTCATCCTCAGATATCCCTAGCTTCCATAGTGTCCGTGTCAGGATAAGGTTGATCCCGGAGCCAGTGTCAACGAGACAACGACGAACCTCCACGCCATTGAATTGGCCGGTGATATACAGCTGGTGGATATGAACCTGTATGGGGGAGCCTTCATCCTATCCGGAGAATGATATGACATCCTTGCATTCGAAATCCTCAACTGCTTTAGCATGGAAGGCTTCTGCAGTTGCTACCTCCATCTCAAATTGTAGGGGGCTTTTTAAAGCCTCGGCGAGTGCATCGCGCATATCTGGAGACAGGAGAAGGTCTCAAAGGATGGAGAGCCTTTCTGTGATGATGAAGAGGTGGTTCAAAACATAATACTTCCGTGCTAGGTGAGAAATTCTACTTATAGGAAGCTGCTCGGCGATTGGAGGCATGGCGGACCCTACCGGTTGGACCGGCGACTGACTGGTACTGGGGACATCCCGCTGCTCACTGGTCGAAGCTCGGAGGGTAGCTGCTGGATGAGTACTGGGAGACTGAGATCGGCCTGTAGCAGGGCGAATCTGGTTGCGATACGACCAAAGTGACTCTACCTAATCCAGTAGCACAAAAGGTGGTGGAGGCGGACCTGTCGACACCAGATGAAGAGGCTGCGCGTGCTGAGTTCTGCACTGGACCTGCTGTCTGGTTTCAGTAGCATGCACGGCCTGGATGGAAGTACCAAATGACATGCCCTGATGACCCATATGTCCACGGTTCCACCGATGTTGGCGTCGGCTGGGGACATTGGGGAGGTTCGCCTGGCGCTCCCCCTCATCGGGAGTCATATAGGGATTTACCAACTCGACGGTGTTAATCGAAGCATACCCTTGACTTTCACATGACTAATCATCCACCACTGGGTGGATTCTGGGAGGGATACCCATCTCCGGAGGCATGAAGTTGCCGAGAGTGTGGGAGGACGACAGCATTGGCGGGGCGCATTGCTTCTTCTTGCGCTGCCGATTCTTGCTCTTCTGGAAAGAGGCCGGCTAAGATGATGATGCAGAAGTGGTGGCCGCGGCTTCTAAAGGATCCGACTAATTCAGGCATGCACTGATAATTCCATGGGTGTGGGAGAACGTCCTATGAGCCATCCAGTCATTATAATTTTGGGACCCGTGGTCAGGAACTTGCTGCCACTCGCCTCCGTCGTCCCTACTACTATCTGATCTCACAAAGACACCTGCCACTTGTGCCGGGGATGAGCCCAACCTGACTTTGTTGTTGTTAATCTAGTCTTGGAGTCAGTCTTTAAACACATATCATTTCTTGATGGTGTGCCCCAAGATCCAGTGATAAGGGAAGTAGTTGGGGTGATCAGTGATATGTGCCTCTTCCGGCTTCCGGCACTCAGGTAGTCGTACGATTCTTTGTTCTAAGGTACTGTGAAAGTAGCCGGGGACCTGGGCCTCGTCTAACGAGTAGGTCTGATTTCTTATATATGGAAATGGGGCTATAGGATCCTAACCCTGATGGGGGTCCGGAGGAGCCTGTTGAGGGGGTGGAACTTGATTATCTCACCTAGGCGACGACGACACGTTATGCGGAGGCACCTGCTGATTCTAGGGCGGGTGCTGCTGGGCTGGAAACTATGCCCATGGTGGAGGGACTCTATGAGGCTGTGGAGCTAGATCTACTGGTAGCAATTCTAGCTGCCTGAGGGCCTCTATCTGGGCCATGGAAGCGGGCTCATCTCTGGCAGATCTCCTTGCTGGAATTGTAGGGGGCAGCAGGAGTGCCTGGCTAGCCAGTTGCAGGGCTTCTTCAAGGTGTTGGGCCTTATCCGAGAAGTCTCGGAACCCTCAGGGATAATTCTGAGTGATCAGGGAGGGAACCAATTCCATCTTGAAATTCCCCAAATACATCATCAGTAATTTCTCCTGAGTCAGTGGCATGTCAAGGGAGTATGTAAGCCACTTCCACTTGGCGATGAAGTCCGCGACTCACTCATCGGGCCTTTTCTTGCACCTAAAGAGGTCTACGATGTTCTTCTTCCAGGTGGTAGAGATGAACTGGTAAAGGAACTGCCTACGAAGGTCCTCCCAGCTTATCACAGATCCAACGGGGAGTTGGCTGTACCAAACAAATGCCTACCCCTCTAGTATTTGACCAAAGCAACGGAGCTTGGCGGCCTCCTGTTGCGTTGGGGTCCCTAACATAGGCCCACACCTTGAGTTGAAGTGGGCCAGGTGCTTTGGCGGGTCCCCCGTCCTGTTAAAGGGGGAGAAAGTGGGATTCCCAAATCCTGGGGGTGACGACATGTCATCCACCCATGCCAGGTATGGTTTTCCATCAGGTGGGATAGCCACCTGTCTCATTTCCAAAGCTTCTAGGCGGGCAATGAGTGCTGCCATCAGATCATCCGGACAGGGGTCCCAGTCCTGATGAGGATCCCTAACCACGAGCACATTTCCAGGATCTTTAATGCGGTAGCCGAGTTCAGTGGCTCATGGAGTGGCTGGTGGAGGTACCCTTGGGGTGGCTGGAGGAGCCCAGACGGGGTTCCCTGGGTGGTCACGTCGTTCGGGAGGGTTCGACGAGACATACTGTGCCCTCTTTCCATGAGCTCCAACTTCTTCTCGGTTAGATAATATGGCATGATCAGGGTTTCCTGGGAGAATATCTCCGAGGGGTAGTTGTTCCTACCCCTGCTGCCCTGACCTAGGATCACCGTAGTCAGGTCGTTGCTCTGCAATGCGTTCAGCCAGAATTTCATCGACCAACTTCTTCTGCTCAGCAAGCTGCCGGTGCAGTGCGACCTTCTCAGAGTTCTCTTCCGTCTTCTGCACTGAGGCCGACAGGTCGGAGTTCTTGATAGCTCCAACATGCTCTTTTCCTTTACTGACATTCTGGCTCAGTACTAATGCTTCGGTGGGTGGAGGGAGACCTAGGAGGTTCCTCTATTGGCGAGTAATCCTTCCTGATGGGTCTAGCGGCAGAACATCCTCAGGGGGGATGCCCTCATCGAGAAGTCCCAGCTCATTCGACTCTCCTATCAGATCAGTCATATAGACCACCACTCTTCATGAGGGCATTTCCTCACTACCACCAAGTGAGTCAGGATGCCGGTGAATCGCACTGAAGAGGAGGGCAGCGTACTACCCCCGGCCACAGAATTGCACGTGGGGGGTAGCCTCCTCGACAACTCTACGAAGTACTTGAAAATTTTGAATGCACTGTTTTTGGAGGGCCCTGTGGTGGCCAGGTGACTCGGGGTGTCGGACCGTAGGTAGTGTGGCCAGGTAAACCAGGTGGCATTGTTCTCCGATGTTTTCAAGGTGCTCTTGGCTCCCGGGGTAAGTCACCCGCTGGTGGCGAAGACAGAGGTGAGTCGCCGAGAGGGTCTGGCAGAAACATTCAAACTTCTCCGGGGTGAGCGATTCTTGCATACCAAAGTTCGACCCTATGACAAGACAAAAATTCTCGGGGAAGTGACCCTCCGTGAGAATGGTCTAGAAGCTCCCCAGCTCAGATTCATAGTCTGGCCTTTGTTTTCCCCACTCTTCAACTGAGGTTGGCTGAGGAACTAGCAGCGGCACTGTGGCGGGCCGCTGGGATGACATGATGGTGACCGCGTTGTCATGACACGTCAAATTGATTATGTTTTTAAGGTAGATTTATATTCTAGGGTAGACCATAGGTCGTCTCTCAAGGAGCGTTGGTAGGTATAGAGTGCGTATTTTTAATAAAATTGACTAAGAGAGGGGGTGGTTTTGAAAAGAGTTTAAAAAAATGACTTAGTTGAAATGACTTAAAAATTGAGTGACCAAGTGGATTTTGAAAAATATGAGATAAAAGGGTCGATGTGATTTCACTACACACATATCAAGTTCATTTTTCATAGAGATTCATCTTAGGTTTAGAGTAATTCTTTGGTTGGAGTTAATTGGAATCCCGATTAATTCCTAAGCTTTTATTTCAATTCTTTAAGGGCCCAACCTTGACGTAACAATCATATTGTAAAGGTACAGTACTTATGCATGGAATAAGAGCTTCCAAAGAATATTGAAATCTCAATAAGGTGGGTATGAAAAGGATTCTTGTGATGTCCAATCGGAACAACACAAGTCACGCACTCAAAACCTCACACCAATCGGTTAGAAATTAAGAGCAAAACACTCACATGCATCAAATCAAGCATTCAAATCTGAAATAAAATAAGATACATGGAATGAAATGTTTAAACACCCAAATTACTCCAAACCAGTATCTAATGTATGCATCGGAACTCCCTTGACATGTGTGTAGCTCCCTCACAACGAACACCCAACTTTTAGCTCGACATCGGGAGGAGGAGGAAGCTTGGGAGGAACTCCTTCTTCATCCTTGATTCCCCTAAGAGGATATGGGCCTACAGAACCTCCAAGGTGATTATGATACTCCTATAGGAATCCAAATTGGAAGCACTTCACTCCTTGGCCGAACTTGCAAATGAGGTTCCCTTGGTGCCCTTTTATAGGAAAATTGGAAGGTGGTTTTAGGCATACAGATTTTATCAATCCACTTGCACGATGCTGTTCGGCCTTCAGACAGTCTTATCTCGCTTTGGAAAAATAGAAAAGTTGTATCCCTACCTCTTGAATGTCTCCACTGAATGTTTGGTAGAATTTGGACAACTACAACTCAAGATATTGATAAAATACAGAACACCGCATTTGACTTGGTCCAAATTCGGTGGCTTGGACAGATCAGTTAGGATGGGCCCCATAGATGCCGAATCAGGATTGGGTTCCTCAATGTGAAATGTATCCTATTCAATTTCGGACAGGTCCACAAACTTTCAGGCCATTCGGATGCACGTATTTCTCGTACTATTCAAAACAGTGGACAGATGTCCATGGATCCATGCAATTTTGGCCCATTTTTCTTCCACTTCATCAAGGGCCCTCCAAATCACCTCCACCTACAATGAAACAATAAAAACAAGTAACATTGACCATTATAATATTTATTAAAATTAATTTATTAATTCAAACATTAACGGAAATTTATTATTATATTTTTAATATTCATTACAAAACTAGTTTAAAACTGCGGTTTAAGGGTGGAATAAAACAGTGAATCGTGGTACGATCACACCCCCACACCTAAAAATTTGCACTCCTGGGCAAAGTTATATATCCAAATACATTGATGCATATATATATATATATATATATATATGTGTATATTTCCAACATCCTGAAGATTTATCATTTGAGGAAATTTTATTTAAAGTAAATTGATCAATGCACGAATCACACCGAGGAGTTCTTCCTAGTTAAAATAGAAAAAGATGTCTCATAAATCATATCATAGCGAAATTCAAAAAGATTCATGATACCCAATTGAGAAAGGAATACAGAAGTAAACCATGACACTAACTCTCCATTTGTGTGTGTGGAAACCATTCCATGCTATTCTTTCCACTTGCTATCCAATAAATATATGTTATTTTAACATTTTTCAGCTTAAATGATTTTGCCACCGAACCTGTCCTACATCTTTTGCAATCGTATTTCAAGAACCACTCATTTAAGCATTCCCAGAAGTCAAACCATAAGCTCCCGACCTAGATATCCCCATATTTTGCACATTTCTTCACTCCCCTCATTTATTATATTTTGTTTTTGAAGTTACAATTGGAAGAAATCTCACACTCATCTCTCAACCCTTATTTGATCTCCTCACGACACTAATTGCAATAGTTATAACAAGATCAAAGGTTGAGGAGGAGTGGTTTTTGACCTACCCAAGACACACATTTTTTTTGAGGGCGTACAACAGTCAGACATTAGGTACACATGCATAGGTCAATCTGGTACAGTAATGAAACAGATCGGATAAGGAATGAACGTATGGAAATATCATTTGAAGATGAAAATATTAACCCAACATATATTTACCTTATATTAAGTAAGAAATAATTACAATTTGTAGTTTGGTGAAAAAATTTGTGGAGATATTAGTGACACAGTTTTCCCAAAAACTACTCACACAATGGGTATCAATTATCTCATAGGTTTCACATAGATATGACCATTTATATCATTGACAAAAAACCAATTCACTAAAAATCACTCCCTGATGTTAAATTCATACAAATACTTTTTTTTGCCTTCGTTATGGTATTTTTACTTTCCTTACATTATGGTCACCAAATCATGGATCTTCGAAATTGTTGATGGGGAAAAATAAAAATACCATAAAGAAGGCCAAACAGAGAAAACAAAAGGAGAAAACAATAAAAATTCCTAACTATCCTAGGAATGTATCCACCCCCCACACCTAGAGAATGCAGTGTCCTCACTGTAATAAAAGATATTGTGGGAAGGAAGGATAAAACTTGGTGAGTGTTATTCATAGACCACTTCTTGAACATGGAGTTCCTCTATTGGGGACTCCGGAATGGCTTCATGGAAGTGCTTCAGCCGCTGCCCATTGACAGTGAAGGTTTGCTTGGTGTCTTCATTTTGAACCTGGACAACACCAAATGGAGAGACATTAGTAACAATGTAAGGTCCAAACCAATGGGAATGAAGCTTACCAGGGTAAAACTTCAGCCTTTCATTGTAGAGGAGGACCTTCTGCCCGATGTGGAATTGATGATGAAGGATGAGATGGTCGTGGACAGCCTTGGTTCGCTCCTTATAAATTCGGGAGTTCTCATATGAATCTCTTCTCATTTCCTCCAACTCCTGAATCTGAAACTTCCTTTTAATACCTGCACCAGAAAGATTAGAATTGCCTTGTTTAATAGACTAGTAGGACCGGTTCTCTACCTCAACAGGGAGGTGACAACTCTTCCCAAAAACTAGCCGATATGGTGACATTCCAATTGGAGTTTTGAATGTAGTATGGTAAGCCCATAATGAATCATCGAGTCTAAGACTCCAGTCTTTTCTATTTGGATGAACCGTTTTCTCAAGAATCTGTTTTACCTCTCTATTTGATACTTCGGCTTGACCATTTGTTTGTGGGTGATAAGCAGTAGACACTCGATGCGCAACCCCATACCTGTGCAAAAGAGATTGCAATGTGCGGTTTCAGAAATGAGAACTCTGATCACTGATGATAAACCTAGGTAATACAAACCTACAGAATATTTGGGTTCTCAAAAATTCCACAACTTTCTTAGAATCATCTGTCCTCGTGGCTCATTCCCTTACCCACTTTGAAACATAATCCACTTCCAGAAGAATGTAAAGGTTCCCAAATGAATTGGGGAATGGTCCCATAAAGTCAATGCCCCAAACATCAAAAATGTCATGGAAGAGTAAGGGTTGTTGGGGAATCTCATTTATTTTAGAGACATTCCCTATTCTTTGACAGCGAGGACAAGATTTACAATATTCATGGGCATCCCGAAACAATGTGGGCCAAAAGAGACCAGAATCTAAGACCTTGCGAGCAGTCCGTTGGGGACCAAAGTGGCCCCCACAAGCAAGTGTGTGGAAGAACCTAAGGACAGACTGAAACTCACTATCGGGAACACAACGCCTAATAACATGATCACTACATGTGATCCAGAGGTAGGGGTCATCCCAAATGTACCAACGACACTCATGTTTTAGATGGTCGGCCTGGTTTTTGGTGAAATCAGCAGGAATGCAAGACGCTACCAAATAATTTACAATTTCAGCATACCAAGGAATAACATCTTGCACTCGGTACAATTTCTCATCAGGAAACAATTCATTTATGGGAATACAGGGGGATGAGTCAATGTCTAAGGATGAGAGAATCCTACTGATATGGTTAGCAACCACATTCTCTGCTCCTTTTTTATCCCTAATTTCTAGATCAAATTCCTGAAGGAGGAGCATCCAGCGAATGAGTCTTGGTTTGGCTTCTGGGTTCTTTAGGAGATATCAGAGGGCTTCATGGTCTGAGAACACAATGACTTTGGACCCTAGAAGGTATGACCTGAATTTATCCAAGGAAAACACAATGGAAAGAAATTCTTTTTCAGTTGTGCTGTAGTTTCTTTGGGCAGGGTCCAGAGTACGTGAGGCATAAGCTATGACATGTGGAGCTCGGTCAACCCTTTGTGATAAGACTTCCCCAACTGCATAGTTAGAGGCATCACACATGATCTCAAATGTTAAATCCCACCGAGGTGGTTGGATTACCGGGGGTGACGTGAGACTCCATTTTAACTTATTGAAAGCTTGCTCATATTTTTTATCAAAATAATTTTTTTTTCTTTTTAGAGTAATCGGGAGAGGGGGAGTGAAATTTTACTAAAGTCACGAATGAATCGATGATAAAATCCAGCATGACCCAGGAAAGACCACACATCCCGAACATTTTTAGGGAATGGTAGGGAGGAAATGATATCTACTTTTGATTTGTCCACTTGGATACCTTTCCCAGAAGTGACATGTCCCAAAACTATGCCTTGTCGCACCATGAAATCGCATTTCTCATAATTTAATATGAGATTCTTTTCAATACAGTGACGTAGGACAGAAGCAAGACTACTCAAACATTCATCGATAGAGGATCCATAAACAGTAAAATCATCCATAAAAACTTCCCTGCAATTCTCCAGGTAATCCGAAAAAATACTAACTATACATCGTTGGAAAGTACCTAGAGCATTGCACAGACCAAATGGCATCCTTCTATATGAAAATGTACCAAAGGGGCAAGTAAAGGTTGTCTTTTCCTGATCCTCAGGGGAAATATGGATATGAAAGTATCCAGAATACCCATCAAGGAAACAGTAATGGGACTTCCCTGCTAGCCTCTCTAGCATCTGATCAATGAATGGCAATGGGAAATTTTCCTTCCTAGTGTGTTGGTTTAGTCGGCGATAGTCTATACAGATACGCCAACTATTCTGCACACGAGTTGGAACCAATTCATTGTTTTCATTTTTAACTATAGTAAGGACAGTTTTTTTAGGAACTACTTGAACGGGACTGACCCATTGGCTGTCAGAGATAGGGTAAATGATTCCAGCAACCAACAATTTAGTTACTTCTTTTTTAACAACATCAAGTAGGTTTGGGTTCAGTCGATGTTGTGACTGCCTCACTGGTTTAGCCTCATCATTTAATAAAATATTATGTGTACAAATTTATGGGATAATGCCAGGAATGTCAGCAATTGTCCATCCCAAAGCGTGTTTATACTTCCTCAAAAGATCAAGCAGTCGCAATTCATGCTCAGGAGGGAGTGAACTAGAAATGATGACGGGCAACTTGTTTCCATTCTCAAGATATGAGTATTTTAAATCTTGAGGCAGTTGTTTCAGTTCCAATTATGGGGGATTTTGGATTGACGGAAGTGTGTGTGAAAGTGAGAAGTCACTGATCTCATCTAAATGCACTATGGTAACATCCTCAGATGAGGAATGAGATTTTACAAGCTTAGCAGTATCATCGATGGTCATGTGATCCTCTATGTTCAAGAAATCATCAATTAATAAACATGCATGACATTTCTCTAGACCGCTACAACAATCAATGCATGATTCATTACCTAACATTTCAATCAATGAAGAAAACTCAGAAAGGGGATCAGGTGAATGAAAATAAGTCTTTTCAAGGGAAGGGAGAACATTAATTGAATTGACAGAGAGAGAGGAGTGTTCTTCTGAGGGGTGCTTCATGGCATCAAGGATATTGAAGTGGAAAGTATTACCACCAAACTCCATAGATAAAGTACCATTATGGACATTAATTATGGTTTTGGCGTTTTTCAAGAAAGGTCTCCCCAATATATTTGGGTCATGTCTATTCATCCTATCATCTTCCATTTTAAGCACGTAAAAATCAGCAGAAAAAATTAAATTTTACACCCTCACAAGAACATCCTCTAACCCACTAGAGGGGTGTTCTGTACTCCGATTTTCTAGCTGAACGACAATACCAGTGGGCTTCAGTTCACCAACCTGCAATGAAGAGTAAATAGAGTGAGACATCACATTAATAGAAGCACCCAAATCAATCATAGTGTTGGAACATGAATACTCCCCTATGGTGCACGAAATCGAGAATGTCCCAGGATCATTGAACTTGGTGGGAAGTGATGGCTCTATCAATGCTGAAAAATTCCTCCCCAGGCTCACCTTCTCATCACCACAAATACTCCTTCGGTGTGTACACATCTCCTTCAGAAACTTGGCATATCTTGGAATTTTCTTCACAACATCAATCAAAGGAATGTTAACATGTACTTTCTTGAAAGTTTCCAAGATTTATTTATCAAGTTCGTTTTCTTTTTGTTTCCTAGGTTGTATAGCCCTTTGAGGAAATGGAAGAGGAATGGTTGGGATAGGTGACTCGTCAACAGCCACAGTCTTTCCTTTGGAAGGGCTTCTCTCAGGAAAAGGGTTTTCTTCTCTTGGACCATTTTCAGCAGTTGGGATGGTGGTTTCCTTTGGATGGGAGGACTCTAATGGAGGGGTCATTTGGCTTTTGAGTTGTGTCCCACTCCTAAGGGTGATTGAACTAACATTTCCTTTATCCCTAGGGTTTACTACTGGTTGAGATGGTAGTTTACCCGACCCATGACTTTGGATTTCCCCCACTGAGTTGGCAAGTTGGCCTAGTTGGGTCTTTAGGGCTTGTATGACTGCTTGGGTGGTTTGTTGGAATTGGATATTATTGGCAGCCATTTGCTTCGTTATATATTCTAGGCTAGGCTCGGTTTTTGGAGGGGGTGGATGGAATGCCCTTTGGGGTGGTTGCGGATTTATGGGTGGTGGTGGATGACTACTCTGACCCTGTTGGTTCCATTGCTGTTGAGGTTAGTTTGAATAACCCCCTTTTCTATAGGCTTGGTTTTTCTTCCACCCTTGGTTGGATGGATAATATGGTTCTTTCCTAAAGGGTTGGTTAAAGGGGTGTCCTGGAAATATTGCCTCACAACTCTCAGAAGTTTCTCTCAATTGAGGACATTGGTCAGAATAGTGGGTGTCAGAAGAGCAGATTCCACAATAGATGGGAGGAGGAGATTGAAATTTCCCTTGGGATAGAGCAAGTTGTCGTAGAAGGGTACTTACCTCTTCAAACTTCGTGTCCACCTTCTTCTCAAACTCATTACTTTGCACCTCATGGAAACCTCGATTGGGAACACTATACCGTGTACCGAATTTTTGAGTGTTGTGTTCCATGTTCTTAATGAGGGTTCTTGCAGCAATTGGGGTCTTATCTACCAATGCACCACCTATCGCAGCATCAATCATATTTCGATCAATAGGAATCAAACCTTCATAAAAATATTGAATTAAAAGTTGATCACTTATATGGTGCTGTGGGAAACTTGAACATAACCTTTTAAAGCGTTCCCAATATTCATGTAATGTTTCCCCTTGAGATTGTCTTATACCACATATTTCTTTCCTTATAGTTGCAGTTCGAGAGGCTGGGAATTATTTTTCAAGAAAAAGGCGTTTCATGTCTGCCCAACCCCTAATTGGTGAATTGATATAGTATAACCAATCTTTTGCAGTGTCTTCTAATGAAAATGGGAATGCCCTAAGCTTCACTTGTTCTTCATCCACATTATAAGGTTTTAAGGTTGAACACACAGTATGAAATTATTTTAAGTGCTTATGAGGATCTTCTCCAGGCAGTCCATGAAATCTTGGTAATAAATGAATTAAACCAGATTTTAGTTCAAAATTGGGTGCCTCACCTTGTAATTGAATGTAAGTGGGTCAGATATCAACATCAGGTGAGGTTAGTTATTTTAGTGTTCTATTATTTTCAGCCATGTTATACAAGTTATGTTCAATTTTAACTTTGTTTTCAGAAGAAGAAGAAGGATCAAGAAGGATTTGAAGATTTGATGTCTCCTCCTTCAAAGTGTGGTCTTGTGTGTCTCAGTTTCGTTGATGTAGGATCCTTTCCGGTTCGGGTTTGAAAGTTTGTAGGTCTCCTGGATTAGAACGCGTCATACATAGAACCTACACAATAAATAAATTAGAACACAAAAATAAATTCAAAGGTAGAAGATAAAACAAACAAAAATTCACAAAAATTACAAAAAAATTGTTTATCAAAAACACGGACAAAAAACCAAAGCGCTCCCCGGCAATGGCACCAAAATTTGACCGCATTGTCATGACACGTCAAATTGATTATGTTTTTAAGGTTTATTTATAGTCTAGGGTAGACCCTAGGTCATCTCTCAAGGAGCTTTGGTAGGTTTAGAGTGTGTATTTTTAATAAAAATGACTAAGAGAGGGGGTGGTTTTAAAAAGAGTTTAAAACAATGACTTAGTTGAAATGGCTTAAAAATTGAGTGACCAAGTGGATTTTGAAAAATATGGGATAAAAGGGTCGATGTGATTTCACTACACACATATCAAGTTCATTGTTCATAGAGATTCATCTTAGGTTTAGAGTAATTCCATGGTTGGAGTTAATTGGAATCCCGATTAATTCCAAAGCTTTTATTTCAATGCTTTAAGGACCCAACCTTGACGTAAGAATCATATTGTCAAGGTCAAGTACTTATGCATGGAATAAGAGCTTCCAAAGAATATTTAAATATCAATAAGGTGGGTATGAAAAGGATTCTTGTGATGTCCAATCGGAACAACACAAGTCACACACTCAAAACCTCACACCGATCGGTTAGAAATTAAGAGCATAACACTCACATGCATCAAATCAAGCATTCAAATCTGAAATAAAATAAGATACATGGAATGAAATGTTTAAACACCCAAATTACTCCAAACCAGTATCTAATGTATGCATCAGAACTCCCTTGACATGTGTGTATCTCCCTCACAACGAACACCCAACTTTTAGCTCGACATCGGGAGGAGGAGGAAGCTTGGGTGGAACTCCTTCTTCATCCTTGATTCCCCTAAGAGGATAGGGGCATACAGAACCTACAAGGTGATTAGGAGACTCCTCTAGGACTCCAAATTGGAAGCACTTCACTCCTTGTCCGACCTTTCAAATGAGTTTCCCTTGGTGCCCTTTTATAGGAAAATTGGAAGGTGGTTTTAGGCACATAGATTTTATCAATACACTTTAACGATGTGTTTCGGCCTTCAGACACTTTGTATAAAATAGGAAAGTTGTATACCTACCTCTTGAATGTCTCCACCGAAAGTTTGTCAGCATTTGGACAACTACAACTCAAGATATTGATAAAATACAGAACACAACATTTGACTTGGTCCAAATTCGGTGGCTTGGGCAGATCAGTTTGGATGGGCCCCATAGAAGCCGAATCAGGATTGGGTTCCTCAATATGAAATGTATCCTATTAAATTTTGGACGGGCCCACAAAATATAATCCCATTTGAATGCACAGATTTTTCGTAATATGCAAAACAGTGGACAGATGTCCATGGATCCATGCAATTTTGGCCCATTTTTCTTCCACTTCATCAAGGGCCCTCCAAACCACCTCCACCTACATTGAAACAATAAAAACAAGTAACATTGACCGTTATAATATTTATTAACATTAATTTATTGATTCAAATATAAAGATAAATTTATTATTATTTTTGAATATTCATTACAAAACTTGTTTAAAATTGCGGTTTAAGGGTGGAATAAAACAGTGAATCGTGGTACGATCACACCCCCACACCTAAACATTTGAACTCCTGGGAAAAGTCATATATCCAAATACATTGATGCATATATATATATATATAAATATATATATTTCCAACATCCTGAAGATTTATCATTTGAGGAAATTTTATTTAAAGTAAATTGATCAATGCACGAATCACACCAAGGAGTTCTTCCTAGTGAAAATAGAAAAAGATGTCTCATAAATCATATCACAGTGAAATTCAAAAAGATTCATGATACCCAATTGAGAAAGGAATTCAGAAGTAAAACATGACACTAACTCTCCATGTGTGCGTGTGGAAACCAATCCTTGCTATTCTTTCCACTTTCTATCCAATAAATATATGTTATTTTAACATTTTCAGCTTAAATGATTTTGTCACCGAACCTGTCCTATATCCTTTGAAATCGTATTTCAAGAACCACTCATTTAAGAATTACTAGAATTCAAACCATAAGCTCCCAACCTAGATATCCCCATATGTTGCACATTTCATCACTCCCCTCATTTATTATATTTTTTTTGAAGTTGAAATTGGAACAAATCTCACACTCATCTCTCAACCCTTGTTTGATCTCCTCATGACACTAATTGCAATAGTTATAACAAGATCAAAGGTTGAGGAGGAGTGGTTTTTGACCTGCCCAAGACACTTTTTTTTGAGGGCGTACAACAGTCGGACATTAGGTACACACACATAGGTCAATCTGGTACAGTAATGAAACAGATCGGATAAGGAACGAACGTATGGAAATATCATTTAAATCTGAAAATATTAACCCAACATATATTTACCTTATACTAAGTAAGAAATAATCAGACTTTGTAGTTTGGTGCAAAAATTTGTGGAGATATTAGTGACACAGTTTTCCCAAAAAACTACTCACACAATGGGCATCAATCATCTCAAAGGTTTCACATAGATACGACCATTTATATCATTGACAGAAAACCAATTTACTAAAAATCACTCCCTGATGTGAAATTCATACAAATACTCTTTTTATCCTTCGTTATGGTATTTTTACTTTCCCCACATTATGGTCGCCAAATCATGGAACTTCTAAATTATTGATGGGGAAAAATGAAAATACCATAAAGAAGGCCAAAGAGAGAAAACAGAAGGAGAAAACAATGAAAATTCCTAACTATCCTAGGAATGTATCCACCCCCCACACCCAGAGAATGCAGTGTCCTCACTGTAATAAAAGAGATTGTGGGAAAGAAGGATAAAACTTGGTGAGTGTTATTCATAGACCGCTTCTTGAAAATGGAGTTCCTCCATTGGGGACTCCGGAATGGCTTCATGGAAGTGCTTCAGCCGCTTCCCATTGACAGTGAAGGTTTTCTTGGTGTCTTCATTTTGAACCTAGACAACACCTAATGGAGAGAAATTAGTAACAATATAAGGTCCAAACCAACGGGAACGAAGCTTACCATGGTGAAACTTCATCCTTACATTGTAGAGGAGGACCTTCTGCCCGATGTGGAATTGAAGATGAAGGATGAGACGGTCGTGGGCAGCCTTGGTTCGCTCCTTATAAATTCGGGAGTTCTCATATGAATCTCTTCTCATTTCCTCCAACTCCTGAATCTGCAACTTCCTTTGAATACATGCACCATAAAGATTAGAATTGCATTGTTTAATAGCCCAGTAGGCCCGGTGCTCTACCTCAACAGGGAGGTGACAACTCTTCCCAAAAACTAGCTGATATGGTGACATGCCAATTGGAGTTTTGAATGCAGTAAGGTAAGCCCATAATGAATCATCGAGTCTAAGACTCCAGTATTTTCTGTTTGGCTGAACCATTTTCTCAAGAATCTGTTTTACCTCTCTATTTGATACTTCGGCTTGACCATTTGTTTGTGGGTGATAAGCAGTAGACACTCGATGCCCAACCCCATACCTGCGCAAAAGATATTGCACTGTGCGGTTGCAGAAATGAGAACCCTGATCACTGATGATAAACCTAGGTAATCCAAACCTACAGAATATTTGGGTTCTCAAAAATTCCACAACTGTCTTGGAATCATCTGTCCTTGTGGCTCGTGCCTCTACCCACTTTGAAACATAATCCACTTCCAGAAGAATGTAAAGGTTCCCAAATAAATTGGGGAATGGTCCCATAAAGTCAATGCCCCAAACATCAAAAATGTCATGGAAGAGTAAGGGTTTTGGGGGCATCTTATTTCTTTTAGAGACATTACCTATTCTTTGACAGCGAGGACAAGATTTAAAATATTCGTGGGCATCCCGAAACAATGTGGGCCAAAAGAGACCAGAATCTAAGACCTTGCGAGCAGTCTGTTGGGGACCATAGTGGCCCCCACAAGCAAGTGTGTGGAAGAACCTAAGAACAGACTGAAACTCACTATCGGGAACAGAATGCCTAATAACTTGATCACTACATGTGCGCCAGAGGTAGGGGTCATCCCAAATGTACCAACGACACTCATGTTTTAGACGGTTGGACTGGTTTTTGGTGAAATCAGCAGGAATGCAAGATGCTACCAAATAATTTACAATTTCAGCATACCAAGGAATAACATCTTGCACTCGGTACAATTGATCATCAGGAAACAATTCATTTATGGGAATACAGGGGGATGAGTCAATGTCCGAGGATGGGATAATCCTACTGATATGGTCAGCAACCACATTCTCTGCTCCTTTTTTATCCCTAATTTTGAGATCAAATTCCTGAAGGAGGAGCATCCAACGAATGAGACATGGTTTGGATTCTGGTTTCATTAGGAGATATCGGAGGGCTGTATGGTATGAGAACACAATAACTTTGGACCCTAGAAGGTATGGCCTGAATTTATCCAAGGCAAACACAATGGAAAGAAATTATTCTTCAGTTGTGCTGTAGTTTCCTTGGACAGGGTCCAGAGTACGTGAGGCATAAGCTATGACATGTGGAGCTCGGTCGACCCTTTGTGATAAGACTGCCCCAAATGCATAGTTAGATGAATCACACATGAGCTCAAATGGTAAATCCCACCGAGGTGGTTGGATTACTGGGGGTGACGTGAGACTCCATTTTAACTTATTGAAAGCCTCCTCACATTTTTTATCAAAATCAAATTCTTTTTCTTTTTGGAGTAATTGGGGGAGGGGGAGTGCAATTTTACTAAAGTCACGAATGAAATGATGATAAAATCCAGCATGACCCAAGAAAGACCGCACATCCCGAACATTTTTAGGGAATGGTAGGGAGGAAATGATATCTACTTTTGATTTGTCCACTTGGATACCTTCCCCAGAAATGACATGTCCCAAAACTATGCCTTGTCGCACCATGAAATGGAATTTCTCATTATTTAATATGAGATTCATTTCAATATAGAAACGTAGTACAGAAGCAAGACTACTCAAACATTCATCGAAAGATGATCCATAAATAGTAAAATCATCTATAAAAACTTCCATGCAATTCTCCAGGTAATTCAAAAAGAATACAAACCATACATCTTTGGAAATTACCTGGAGCATTGCACAGAACAAATGGCATCCTTCTATAAGAAAATGTACCAAAGGGGTAAGTAAAGGTTGTCTTTTCCTGATCCTCAGGAGCAATATGGATCTGAAAGTATCCAGAATACCCATCAAGGAAACAGTAATGGGACTTCCCTACTAGCCTCTCTAGCATCTGGTTAATGAATGGCAATGGGAAATGGTCCTTCCTAGTGTGTTGGTTTAGTCGGTGACAGTCTATACAAACACGCCAACTATTCTGCACATGAGTTGGAACCAATTCATTGTTTTCATTTTTAACTACAGTAAAGCCAGTTTTTTTAGGAACTACTTGAACGGGACTGACCCATTGGCTGTCAGAGATAGGGTAAATGATTCCAACAACCAAAAATTTTGTTACTTCTTTTTTAACAACATCAAGTAGGTTTGGGTTCAGTCGACGTTGTGACTGCCTCACTGGTTTAGCCTCATCATTTAATAAAATATGATGTGTACAAATTGATGGGCTAATGCCAGGAATGTCAGCAAGTGTCCATCCCAAAGCTTGTTTATACTTCCTCAAAAGATCAAGCAGTCGCAATTCATGCTCAAGAGTGAGTGAACTAGAAATTATGACGGGCAACTTGTTTCCATTCTCAAGATATGAGTATTTTAAATATTGAGGCAGTTGTTTCAGTTCCAATTCTGGGGGATTTTGGATTGACGGAAGTGTGTGTGAAAGTGAGAAGTCACTGATCTCATCTAACTGCTCAATGGTAACATCCTCAGATGAGGAATGAGCTTTTACAAGCTTAGCAGTATCATTGATGGTCATGTGATCCTCTGTGTTCAAGAAATCATCAATTAACAAACATGTATGACATTTCTCTAGACCGCTACAATAATCAATGCATGATTCATTACCTAACATTTCAATCAATGAAGAAAACTCAGAAAGGGGATCAGGTGAATGAAAATAAGTTGTTTCAGGGGAAGGGAGAACATCAATTGAATTGACAGAGAGAGAGGAGTGTTCTTCTGAGGGGTGCTTCATGGAATCAAGGATATTGAAGTGGAAAATAGTACCACCAAACTCCATAGATAATGTACCATTATGGACATTAATTATGGTTTTTGTGGTTTTCAAGAAAGTTCTCCCCAATATAATTGGGGCATGTCCATTCATCCTGTCATCTTCCATTTTAAGCACGTAAAAATCAGCAGGAAAAATTAAAAGTTTCACCCTCACAAGAACATCCTCTAACGCACCAGAGGGGTGTGCTGTACTCCGATTTGCTAGATGAACGACAATACCAGTGGGTTTCAGTTCACCGACCTGCAATGAAGAGTAAATAGAGTGAGGCATCACATTAATAGAAGTACCCAAATCAAGCACAGTGTTGAACATGAATACTCCCCTATGGTGCACGGAATCAAGAATGTCCTAGTATCATTGAACTTGGTGGGAAGTGATGGCTCTATCAATGTTGAAACATTCCTCCCCATGATCACCTTCTCATCACCACGAAGCCTCCTTCGGTGTGTACACATCTCCTTCAGAAACTTGGCATATCTTGGAATTTGCTTCACAGCATCAATCAAAGGAATGTTAACCTGTACTTTCTTGAAAGTTTCCAAGATTTCTTTATCAAGTTCTTTTTCTTTTTGTTTCCTAGGTTGGACAACCCTTTGAGGAAATGGAATAGGAATGGTTGGGATAGGTGACTCATCAACAACCACAGTCTTTCCTTTGGAAGGGATTCTCTCAGGAAAAAAGGTTTTCTTCTCTTGTACCATTTTCAGCAGTTTGGATGGTGGTTTCCTTTGGATGGGAGGACTCTAATGGAGGGGTCATTTGGCTTTTGAGTTGTGTCGTACTCCTAAGGGTGATGGAACTAACATTTCCTTTATCCCTAGGGTTTACTACTGGTTGAGATGGTAGTTTACCCGACCCATGACTTTGGATTTCCCCCACCGAGTTGGCAAGTTGGCCTAGTTGGGTCTTTAGGTCTTGTATGGCTGCTTGGGTGGTTTGTTTGAATTGGATATTATTGGCAGCGATTTTCTTCATCATATCTTCTAGGCTAGGATCGGTTTTTGGAGGGGGTGGTTGGAATGGCCTTTGGGGTGGTTGAGGATTTCTGGGTGGTGGTGGATGACTACTCTGACCCTGTTGGTTCCATTGCTATTGAGGTTGGTTTGAATACCCCCTTTCCTATAGGCTTGGTTGTCCTTCCACCCTTGGTTGGATGGATAGTATGGTTCTTTCCTAAAGGGTTGGTTAAAAGGGCATCCTGGAAATATTGCCTCACAACTCTCAGAAGTTTCTCTCAACTGAGGACATTGGTCAGAATAGTGGGTGTCAGAAGAGCAGATTCCACAATGGATGGGAGGAGGAGATTGAAATTTCCCTTGGGAGAGAGCAAGTTGTCGTAGAAGGGTACTTACCTCTTCAAATTTCGTGTCCACCTTCTCAAACTCAGTACTTTTCACCTCATGAACACCTCGAATGGGAACTCTGGACCTTGTACCGAATTTTTGAGTGTTCTGTGACATGTTCTCAATAAGGGTTCTTGCAGCAATTGGGGTCTTATCTACCAATGCACCACCTGCAGCAGCATCAATCATATTTCGATCAATAGGAATCAAACCTTCATAAAAATATTGAATTAAAAGTTGATCACTTATTTGGTGGTGTGGGAAACTTGAACATAACCTTTTAAAGCGTTCCCAATATTCATGTAATGTTTCCCCTTGAGATTGTCTTATACCACATATTTATTTCCTTATAGTTGCAGTTCGAGAGGTTGGGAAGTAATTTTCAAGAAAAAGGCGTTTCATGTCTGCCCAGCCCCTAATTGGTGAATTGATATAGTATAACCAATCTTTTGCAGTGTCTTCAAATGAAAATGGGAATGCCCTAAGCTTCAATTGTTCTTCATCCACATTAGTAGGTTTTAAGGTTAAACACGCAGTATGAAATTATTTTAAGTGCTATTAGGATCTTCTCCAGGCAGTCCATGAAATCTTGGTAATAAATGAATTAAACCAGATTTTAGTTCAAAATTGGGTGCCTCGCCTTGTAATTGAATGTAAGTGGGTCGGATATCAACATCAGGTGGGGTTAGTTCTTTTAGTGTTCTATTATTTTCATCCATGTTATACAAGTTATGTTTAATTTTAACTTTTTTTTCAGAAGAAGAAGAAGGATCAAGAATAATTTTAAGATTTGATGTCTCCTCCTTCAAAGTGTGGTCCTGTGTGTCTCGGTTTCGTTGATGTAGGATCCTCTCTAGTTCGGGTTCGAAAGTTTGTAGGTCTCCTGGAGTAGAACGCATCATACACAAAACCTACACAATAAATAAATTATAACACAGAAATAAATTCAAAGGTATAAGATAAAACAAACAAATATTCACAAAAATTACAAAAAAAATTATCAAAAACATGCACAAAAAACCAAAGCGCTCCCCGGTAACGGTGCTAAAATTTGACCGCGTTGTCGTGAAAAGTCAAATTGATCATGTTTTAAGGTTTATTTATAGTCTAGTGTAGACCCTAGGTCTTCTCTCAAAAAGCGTTGGTAGGTTTAGAGTGTGTATTTTTAATAAAAATGACTAAGAGAGGGGGTGGTTTTGAAAAGAGTTTAAAACAATGACTTAGTTGAAATGGCTTAAAAATTGAGTGACCAAGTGGATTTTGAAAAATATGAGATAAAAGGGTCAATGTGATTTCACTACACACATATCAAGTTCATTGTTCATATAGATTCATCTTAGTTTTAGAGTAATTCTTTGGTTGGAGTTAATTGGAATCCTGATTAATTCCTAAGCTTTTATTTCAATGCTTTAAAGACCCAACCTTGACGTAACAATCGTATTGTCAAGGTCCCGTACTTATGCATTCAATAAGAGCTTCCAAATAATATTTAAATCTCAATAAGGTGGGTAAGAAAAGTATTCTTGTGATGTCCAATCGGAACAACACAAGTCACGCACTCAAAACCTCACACCGATCGGTTAGAAATTAAGAGCATAACACTCACATGCATCAAATCAAGCATTCAAATCTGAAATAAAATAAGATACATGGAATGAAATGTTTAAACAACCAAATTACTCCAAACCAGTATCTAATGTATGCATCGGAACTCCCTTGACATGTGTGTAGCTCCCTCACAACGAACACCCAACTTTTAGCTCGACATCGGGAGGAGGAGGAAGCTTGGGTGGAACTCCTTCTTCATCCTTGATTCCCCTAAGAGGATATGGGCCTCTAGAACTTCCAAGGTAATTAGGAGACTCCTCTAGGACTCCAAATTGGCAGCACTTCACTCCTTGGCCGAACTTGCAAATGAGGTTCCCTTGGTGACCTTTTATAGGAAAATTGAAAGGTAGTTTTAGGCACAAAGATTTTATCAATCCACTTTCACGACACATTTAGGCCTTCATACAGTCTTATCACTCTTTAGAGAAAATAGAAAAGTTGTATCCCTAACTCTTTAATGTCTCCACCGAAAGTTTGGCAGCATTTGGACAACTAAAACTCAAGATATTGATAAAATACAGAACATCGCATTTGACTTGGTCCAAATTCGGTGTCTTGGACAGATCAGTTCGGATGGGCCCCATAGAGGCCGAATCAGGATTGGGTTCCTTAATATGAAATGTATAATATTAAATTTTGGACAGGCCCAAAAATTTCAGCCCATTTGGATGCATGGATTTCACGTAATATTTAAAACAATGGACATATGTCCATGGATCCATGCAATTTTGGCCCATTTTTCTTCCACTTCATCAAGGGCCCTCCAAATCACCTCCACCTACATTGAAACAATAAAAACAAGTAACATTGACCATTATAATATTTATTAACATTAATTTATTGATTCAAACATAAAGTGCAATTTATTATTATATTTTGAATATTCATTACAAAACTAGTTTAAAACTGCGGTGTAAGGGTGGAATAAAACAGTGAATCGTGGTACGATCAGCGGGCCGATGGAGAATAAGACGAGCGAGTTGATTGGCCGCTGAATCTTGGGCTGTCCCCTAAGGATTGTAGCGACCTGGCCGCCATGTCATGATAGGATGGACCTATGACCAGAGTTCCTGACACAGTAGTAGTGTTTTCCGTGGGTGGGTTACGCCCCGGCTCTTCCGTCATTGACCCCCAAAATAGCTCCGAGGTAGAGGGTGCTTCCAGAGACGATGGTGGAGACTGCGTGGTCGGCCCCTTGAAATATTCTGGGGTCTCATCCTCCTGGATATACCTCATAGGGAAGCATGGA
Source organism: Viscum album (assembly GCA_963277665.1). NCBI lineage: Eukaryota > Viridiplantae > Streptophyta > Magnoliopsida > Santalales > Viscaceae > Viscum > Viscum album. The sequence continues at coordinate 350,017,046 of OY728137.1, forward strand.
TCCTGTGGATCTCACATTCTGGGAGCACGAGGCTGATGTGCCTCATTCCTGCCCCATCCCTTGACTCAGAGGACTGAGGGGAGGGATCCTACGCTCAATCGTACTCCGCCTCGGAGTCTGAGAAGAGGACTCGCCTGATTCCTGCCCGGCCTTCCCTAGAAATCCTATTGCGGCGACAGTGACCTGTTCTCCTGTCTCTGGATGGTTCTTCAGGGCAGGGCTGATTTCCGACATGGGGTCCTCTGGATTTACTAGTGTTGGGGCAGAGAAAGTTTCCACCCAAAGAATCCGGGGTGTGAGGATCTCTGGGACACATGTCGAAAGGGACACAGGGAGGACCTCCATGTTGGGCGTTGGTGAAGCAGGGTTGGCTTCCACCTCTCCGATTGCTGGGGTGAGGAGGACCTTCGCCAATTGACATAAGGACATGGGGAGGACCTCCATGTCGGCGAGTTATCAGACATGTGATGTCTCAATGCTCGTGTTCTGCGGCAGGGGGAGTGACCCCATACCCAGTGTAGTGATCCCGGGAGAGACCCCCATATGGAGTGTTGCTGTCATGGGGAAGACCCTTGCTTGGGTTGAAGGTGGCACGGGGCAGACCTCCAAGCCGAGGTTGGAAGCATGGAGGGCCCTCACCTTCCCATAGTGGTGGTGCGAAGTGAGCCTCAACGCTGGGCGGTACCGCTACAGATTGGTCTGCGGTGGCCATCACCTGTGCCGGCGACCGAGATAGTCAACCAAACCTTCCCGTGGGGCGGTTGGGGCCTCAATCCAAGTTGGGTGTATAGCTAACCCTACTCAACGTATGCAGGGATTTGGGAATATGAACCAGGGGTGTCTTGGGCAACATTATTCGCTGACATTGACGCCCCACATCGAGAATCTTCTTCTGCTCGTTCCTGACGCTGGCGTCGGGTTAGGTGGACTGGAGCCAGTGGTGCAGGCGCATGGACTACCTGCTCCTCGGCTCAGGGAACTAGGCGGTGGCACTGAGGTATCCTAGTGGGGGCCCTCACCAGGAGTCCTTGAAGTGGGACTCCGATCGGGCCGGCCCGGATACCTCCTACTTCATCGGCATAGGGGAGGGAATGGTCGAGGCACTCCGAGGACAAGATACCGAAGCGATTGAATGTTGGGGTGGGGAGCAGCGGCTTCCTGCGTGACCCTCGGGGGCGGCATGGACGGTGAGGTGTAGCTGCCTCAAGATCTAGGCAGGCCATATCCATGGTGGGGATGACCCCCTCCTCCTCGTACCTACGTACAAGGTCATTGATTACCCTTCACTGGATGATCTCTGATAGGGAGAGGGGGCATGGGTGCTCGAAAGTTGTGGTGGTCACGACCATCATGGAAGAGGTAGAACCACGTGGAGTAGCCGCGTCGATATTGCCCCTACCCCTGCGCCAGTGAGTAGGTGATCGAGCTCTAGATGCAACGACTTGATTCCTGAAGCAGAGAGAGGAACTCATTAATATTGCTAGGAAAAGGAATCGACACCTAGTGCCCCAACGCTGTTCCATCTTCCATGATCGGAAAGAGGGATACCCATGGAAAACGTCACAGAACGGAATGCTCAACGTCCTAATTGTCCCAACTTATGGAGAGTTTTACGTTAGGCCTATTTGGTGGGACCTGGTACCAGATGACGAGGTCAGACGACATGATTATCCATTGATGTACCGAATGCTACTAGCCTCCAAGATGAGGAGAGAAGCTTCACGTAGAGTTCACCATTTTCTGTTTCCGATGCTTTCTCTGGGGCGTGTGCATCTATCACGCAGAGGATGTGCTGCTGTTACCCCACATTACCGCTTTCTGAAGGCGGGTGACATTCGCTCCTTATTCAGGGACGTCTGCTCCTTTATTGAAACGGGATGATGGGATGTCAGTTCTTTCTTATGTGGATTACTCCTCGGAACTCATCACCTAGTTCGGGTCTCCCTCATAGATTTAAAATGTAATTTGTGAAGCTCTTCCTGGTGCCATATATTCATGGACACCAGTTAATTACGCTGCTTCTATCAGGACCTTCCAAGGGGTCTAGTCAGGAAAGAAACCTTCAGTTAGGAGATCAGTCACGTTGGGGAATCACTGGAGTGTCTCGACGCTGAAGATTGGCATGTCTATCTTCTGTCATTTATCATAGGGCTTCTCGAGGGCGCGAAAGCCCAAGGCATCCCACATCGAATGTGGGGAATTTTAGGCCATAGGCATGTATCTGAGGTTTTCCTCAGCTTACCATGTTTAACATAGGGTATGCCGTAAGTTTAACATCCAAAGGAGATAGATCCGACTGATAGGAACACTATCTAGAGTGGATCAGATTGAAGAACCCCCTAGAGGGAACACCGATGTTGGGGAAAGCACATGGGTGGCATCCCGAATGCTATGGAGGGGAATGAGGAGTGAAGTGTCATGATCCCACCGGGATGTGGCGGCCCGGGTAAGAATCAGGATGAATGATGGCTTTGGGCTTGGGTCTCGAAGAAACTTCCTACGTATCCCCATGGCAGGGAATCAAAGTCTACATAGTTCGATGATACAGTGGGTCACCAAGAGAGGGGACCTATGATAATAAAGGCGTGGATGGGACCCAGAGGAAGTGGAACCTCAGGGTTAGGGAATGAGCTTCCCGAGACGCGTGGGATTGAGGGAGAGATCAGGATGAGACATGAGTGATGGGATTGAGCCTCATGGAGGCTTCCTATGTATCCCCATGGTGGGGAATCAAAGACTTTGTAGTTCTGGTGGTGAATACAGTTTAGCGTCATGTAGGACGGGTATGGGGGCTTACACTCTGAGGCGGATTGTGGTGTTGGCGAACTGATGTGAATGGAGTCAGAATGACCGGTTGGTGGGCTTGAACCTCGTGGATTCTTCCTACGTACCATGTCTTAGCACGAATCAAAGTCCCCATAGTTCGGGATGGAATACAGTTTAACGTCATGCGGGATAGGGGCATTTGGGGCTTAAGCTCTGAGACGGTCCAGAGATGGAGTCGGTAAACTGACGTGGAGAGGGACCTAGGGTCCAGGTGGATTGGGGCTTACACTATAAGGCAACCTAAGGTGGAAATGGGGTTTGGAACATCGACACAGAGACGGTCGGGGCAAATAGTTTGGTGGGCTTGAACCTCGGGGAGGCTTCCTACGTACCATGCCTTAGCATGGATCAAAGTCCCCGTAGTTCGGGATGGTTTGAGCTTATGCTCTGAGACAGCCCAAGGTGGTGGGGCTTGAACCTCGTGGAGGTTTCCTACATACCATGACTTAGCATGGATCAAATTCCTCGTAGTTCGGGATGGTTGGGGCTTATGCTCTGCGACGGCCCAAGGTGGTGGGGCTTGAACCTCATGGAGGCTTCCTACATACCATTCCTTATCATGGATCAAAGTCCTCGTAGTTTGGGATGGTTGGGGCTTACGCTCTGAGACGTCCCAAGGTGGTGGGGCTTGAACCTCGTGGAGGCTTCCTACGTACCATGCCTTATTATGGATCAAATTACCCGTAGTTCGGGTTTGTTGGGGCTTACGCTCTGAGACGGCAAAAAGTGGTGGGCCTTGAACCTCGTGGAGGCTTCCTATGTACCATGCCTTAGCACGGATCAAAGTCCCCGTAGTTCGGGTTGGATAGATTAACGTCATGCGGGACGAGGGCGTTTGGGGCTTATGCTCTGAGGTGGCCCAAGGTGTTTCATGGTCGGTGCTCACTCTAAGCTCACGGGAGTCATGCTCCATGTGAGAAACAAGAGGTAGAAGAGACCTAACGATCACATCGCGAAGGGTGAGTCCATGGGAAGCGAAGAGGGGCTTACGCGTTGAGAGGCCCATGGTGCCGGGACTTACTCTAGGATGGAGGCCTGAGTGCGACAAAGCATAGCAGGAGAGGGATTTGGCACCCAAAAAGAGAGGAGGGGCCCCGTTCCCTATTACGCCCTCCACTGGCCTTGGCACCGAGGAAGTGAGGAGGAGCAGGGGTGCTGCCTCCTGGAAAGAAGGCTAGGGGCTTACACCAAGGTGGATGCCCTTCCCCACGGACAAACGCCACTCCAACAAGGAGTATATCATCCCCTGTGAGGGGTGATCCCATCCCCGTGGAGACGAGTGGACCTAGAGAATGTCCAAGGCGGGGGGACCCTACGTGCGAGGCACGGGGCCAGGTCACAGTTTAACATCATGTGTTGAGGACGGGGTGCTTGGCAGTTTAACATCCAGTAGCTTGGACGAGGTTGGATTTTTGTTCCGCACCCCTAGGACTTACATAACCGGTACCCTCTGCTCCTTGTGGGAGGAAAGGCATCGGCAAGGTCGTGGAAAGGGGGTTTCATGGGGCGAACCATCGAGGGGTCCACGTTAGCATGGCTATGCGAAGAAGAAATTGCTGTTAGCGTGCCTATGAGAAGAAGAATGAGGCGGAGTAACACAATGGGAAGTATTGTCCAAGGGACCTTGAGGTTACTTCATACAAGCCTAAAAGGTCGTATGGGAAAACCATGCATGATGCGGATGCCTGGGGTGTACGAGACACCTGCGAATGGCACCCTAAAGGAGGGCATCAGGCGTTCACACAAGAGGGGAGCCTGGGGAGAACCGAGGTGAAGGGCATCGGGAGATTGTGCGCAACCCTTGGGCTTGCTCGAAATAAGGGGGTCCTGTGCGAAAAATCCCCGGCCTGGCGTGAAACCAGTGTTCCTTGTGAGAAATAGGGGGCTGAGGTTTTGCGCGCGACTTGAAGGGATTGCACGCAAAGGAAGGGATTGCACACAAAGGAAGAAGTATTGCGCACAAAGTAAGGACCCAGAAGGGGATGGAGTTTATTCTAAGACATGGGGATCTCGTGCGAAGGCGGATCTCGGGGTGACTTGGCACGAAAAAGAACCTTACCTGAAAGACATATTGCATGTGCGTGGAATGCCAATTACGCGCACGAGAGACGATTTGAATTTTTCAGCCCTGAAAAGGAAGGGGATCTCCTTCTATTTATAGGCATCCGACGACACAGAATTCAGGCGGTGCACAATAATTGTGCGATGGAGGCGGTGGCATGAAATATCACCTGCGCGGAGTGCGGGGGTGAAATTATTTCGCGCCGGTGCCAGGACTCTTCGCGAATCCCAGTACTTTCCGCGCGGGATATATTGTTTCACACACTCCAAATTTTTTTCCATGCAACACCTCCATGACCTCCAGACCGGGTCTCCAGGTCCGGATATGACTTATCTTTTTCATTTCAGAACTTTCTCCAATGCTTAAGCACTTTTAGACGTCTACAAGTACAATCTAAGTGAAATTTTAAACTGTCCATAATTTGTTGTTATTTATTAATAGTTCATGTAAATTTGTTTTTCTTTAATATATTTTTGAATTTAATCTTTTTATTTCTCTAAAAAAAATCAATTATCTCAGTAAAGAGGTTTTTAATATATAAAATATGACATCCAAATACATCAACGTCGATGAAACTCAGTACCACAACTCGGTGCATGAACCCCATACCAACTCCACATCCAATGTATTTTTTGATTTGATGTCCTAGCTATATTTTTGGGGTTCCTCTTCTTGAAGTGTATTGGGTTCCTCGTCATGGTTTTTTGTAGAGGACTAGCTGACATCACGTGTGGAGGATTCCCTAAAGAATATTTGGAGGCATATGGACCCGGAGCTACTAAAAATAACATGTGCGATATTGAAGAAGTCATCACTAGTGGGAGATAGGGTCACCAAAACCTGTTCTACCACTGTTGGGACCATAAAATGATTTTCCCATGGTGCAACAATAATCACAAGATAAAATAAAGTGAAAAATGTGGAAATAAATGGACACTAGATGTAACATGGAAAAAACCCCAAATGAATGGGGTAAAAAACAATGAGTAAAATAGAAAGATCATTATGGGTAAAAGTAGGTACACACTCCCTCACTATTACAAGGTGAAAAATCTCATAAAATATCTCTTGAATAAGCGGGAAAACAAATCTCACAAAAATCGCTCAAATATAATAACACTCCAATGGGATTGATGATGTTGCTGAAAGTGATAAATAAATGGGAGGAGGCTACTGCCTTTTATAATCTTATGATAGACCTTCCCAGACCTCCTACTACCTTCTCCCGCTGGTGGGTTTGGTGGGGTTTGGCCACCCACCACCTACCACCACCTTCCCCTCTTTGAAAAAAGATGGGGGGGGGGGGGGGTTCGATACTGGAAAATCGCTACCAACACATCTCCACACATCCTTTCTATCTGACAAGTATACTGCTCACGTCTCTGGAATGTCGCTCTAGGATCTTCACTATCTAAACTTATTAGAGTTAACTGCCTTCATTTGAAAATTTGTTAGATTCTCTTTAGTGTATTTTTTTTCATTTCCACAATTCCTTCCTCCACCACATCTCGTACAAAGTGATACTATACCCCAATGTGATTTGTCCGAAAATGAAAAGATGGATTCCTTTCAATGTGAAATGGGTTATGACTGTCACAAAACAACGGAATCTTCTCCTATCTGTGCCTGAGCTCCTCCAACATCTTTCTCATCCAAATTGCATATTTTCAAGTCTATGTAGATTCCATGTACTCTACCTCTGTCGTGGATAAAGCCACAAATGACTATAACTTTAAAATCCATTTCATATATCCTCTTGCAAGAGTAAACACATAACTAGTAGTGGATTTCCTCCGGTCAGAATCACCTGTAAAATTTTATCCTCCATAACATAATGCATCATTCGAGGTCTCCTTGATGTATCTCATGATCCTCTTTACTATGCTTCAATGCTCTCAACCTGGATTTTACATGTACCGACTAACTACTCCCACTGAATGTACAATTTATGGTCTAGTACAAACCATAGTAAACATAAGACTACCCATTTATAATGTATATGGTACTCAAGAAATTTCCATCCTATTTGATTTACTACTAGGACTCATTATTGAGGATAACTTGAAATTAACGAGAAGAGGGGAAGAGCTTGGATTATTGTCTTACATGCTGAAGCATTTCAAGACTCTCTATAAGTAATTCTTCTATGATAGGAAAATCTTCCAATTATTTCTATCTCGGTAATTCTACATCCCAAGAATATTGTTTGCTGGTTCCAAGTCCTTAATATCAAACTCCCTAGCCAACTATGCTTTCGTCTCCTGGATCTGATCATTTTTGGGGATTGCAACCAACATGTCATCCACATGCAATAGATGAATGATGAAATCATTACCATATGAACCCATGAAATATTCACAAGGATCTGAATGAAGTCTGTTGTATCCAAGGCTCATGATATTGGAATCAAATCACTTGTACCAACACCTCAGTGCCTACTTGAGACTGTAGAAATATTTGTTCAACCTTCAAACCAAGTTCTCTTTTACTTATTCTAAAAAACCTTTTGGTTGGATCATATATATCTCTTCATCAAGATCATCCTAGAAAAAAGAAGTATTCACATCCAGCTTCTCTAGATGGAAACTGTATTTAGCACACATCACTAGAACTAAACGAACAATCATCAGTCCAAAAACAGAAGAAAATATTTCATTGAAATCAATACCTTCCTTCTCAGCATATACTTTGACCACAAGTCATGCACGATATCTTTAAACATAGTCTTTTCCATCCCACTTGATCTTAATGACCCATTTGTTTCCAATAGCCTTCCATCCATGAGGTAATGGAACAAGATCCAAAGACTTATTCTTGTATAGAGATTCAAGTTACTCCTGCATCACCGCCATCCATGAGGATACATATGGACTCTGGGTTGCATCCATAAAAGAAGATGGCTCTCCATCCTTCGTCAATAATCAGTATGTAATATTACTCTCAGTGACAAAGTCTAAGTGCCATACTGGTTCTCTTTTCTCCCGAGTTGACTATCATGGTCCTGACTCAACCATCACTTAATCATTGTTCTCTGGTAATTCCTCAAAGGAAACCGGTTCTTCCTTGGATTTGTTCCATACTTCAATTGTTGTAGTTTTTTGTATTCTTCTTATCCATGTCTTGATTAGTTGTCATTTTCACCATATCTTCTGAAAAAATTACATCTTTTCTAATGATAAGTTTGTAGGCAGTGAGATCCCATAAATTATACCCCTTCACACCATCAACATACACTAAGAAGATACATTTCCTAGATATTGAATCCATATTCGATCTTTCCAGGTCATTAAAAAATGCATATACCAGACTTCCAAAAGTATGTAACCAAGAATAGTCAGTGGGTTTACCAGTCCACATCTCCATCGGTGTATTCATATCAATCTCCATTGAAGGATATCAGTTGATCAAATAACAGGTGGTATTCACTTCTTCTTACCAAAAGGTTTTGGAAATTCTGGCAGTCTTCAACATCACCCTTGTTCTATCCAATAGGGTTTTGTTCATCCGCTCCACCAATCCATTTTTCTAAGGAGTGTATGCCACCATGAACTGTCTCTTGATTCCTTCCTATTGAAAAAAGTATCAAATTCCTCAGTTGCATATTCTCCACCATTATTAGTCCTCAAACACTTGATATTCTTTCTATATTCATGTTCCTTCCACACTTTTAATGTTTTGAAGACTTGAAAAACATCCAATTTCTTCTTGATTGGGTATACCCAACATCTCCTAAAATAATAATAAATAAATGATAGAAAATAACTAGATCCTCCTAGTGATATAACTGGTGCTTGTCAAACATTGGAATGGATCAACTCCAAGATATCCCAACTTCTTACTGTTGATGTCCTGAAATTTAACATGTTTTTGTTGATCAAAAAAAAAATGATCACAAAATGTTAAGGATACATTTGTTAAACCAGAAAACAACTTATGATCTACAAGAATCTCCAGACCTCATTCTGATATATGCCCAAGCTTCTGATGCCATAACATTATCAATGCTTCCATCGAGTTAGTTGATGCGGCAACTATCTCCACCTCCTTGTACATTTCTCCCATAAGCACATACAAGTTCTTCAAGATTTTCTCTACCTTCATCACCACAAGTGCACCCTTCAAAATTCTCATCACTCCATTTTTAGTGAGAATCTTGCATATGATATAATAGATTTTTCCCAAATATAATATATTAATCTTCAGGTCCTTCACATGGTGTACTTATTGGATGGTTCGAACAATATCGTCATGAATCCTCAATTTGATGGTACCAACTCCAATGATCTTCAAGGTGTGATTGTTCCCCATGTACAAAAGTCCTTATGGGATAGTTTCATATTGGTCAAACCATTCATGTCGAGACTTTATGTTTCACGTTTCTCCTGATTCGATAATCCATGCATCATTGAGATGCTGTCTGCTTCCAGCAGTCATCGCTGCTTCACTAACAAGAATGTCTCCCTTTCCAGAAGTACTAGACACATTACCCTAAGATCTATTTTCACTATTCTTATTATTTCAACAATACTTCTTGATGTTTCCCTTCTTTATATAATTGAAACATGTGAAATTATTCTTCTTACTCCTTGATTTGGACCTGCCATGATTTTGGAACCCACTGGGACATGCTCTATCATCCTTACTCTCTCCATTGACAGAGTCAATTCTTGGTGAGAAATTATCTGTCTATCCTTCTTGTTCTTGCACCAGCTTTATTATTCAATAAATGTGACTACAACATCATTGAATGATAGCATATCCGTCATTATATTGTTGGTGAGGTTGATGATGAGTTGGTTATACAAATCTGGAAAACTATGGAGCAGAATCTCTGTATGTTCAATATCCACAATTTTATAGCCCAACACTATGAGATGAACGAACAGGGTATTGAGGTTGTTTATGTGGTCAGTCACTAATGATGACTCCTCTATTCAAAGAGTTTATAATTTTCTCTTCAGGAAAATTTAATGCTGTAGTGACTTGGAATTTTATAGCTTCGTCAGAGTATCCCATATTTTCTTCTCCGTATTTTTCTCTGCAATGCTCGATATGACCCCATCTTCCAAAGCCAAGTGGATGTTAGAAATATAATTCATGTCCATGTCATTCCATTTCACCTCTGTCACACCAATCATCTTTTATTATAATTTCTAGAAGGCAATTATCCTTCTACATCACTGCTTTCATCTTCATTTTCCACAATGAAAAATTATTCCGGTTAAATTTTTCGATCTCGAATTTCACTTCCATCTAGACAAGCCATCAGTTCAAAACCTCCTATGTTTCACAAAAGTTTATTTAATAATTTAAATAATTTTTTATTCTGATGTGAAAGATCAACTAGAGTCACAATCATAGAGGATACTCAAATTTATGAGAATTATTAATACCCAAAAATAGGAACAACACCAGGCCTGAACCTGCCTATGATACCACTTGTTGGGACCATAAAATGATTGGCCCACGATGCAGAAATAATCACAAGATAAACTAAATTGAAAAAAATTCAGAAATAAATAGACACTATATATATTGTAAAAAAAACCCCAAATGAAGGGGGTAAAAAACCACAAGCAAAATAGAAGGATCACTATTAGTAAAAGTGGGTACACACTCCCTCACTATTACAAGGAGAAAACTCTCTTAAAATCTATCTTGAATAAGCGAGGAAATAAAACTCATAGAAACCACTCATATATGATAACACTCAAAAAGGATTAATGATGTTACTGAAGGTGATGAATAAATGGGAGGAGGCTCCTGCATTTTATAGGCTTCTTCTAGACCTTCCCAGCCCTCCTGCTGCCTTCTAATATTGGTGGGTTTGGTGAGGTTGGGCCACCAACCACTTACCACCACCTTTCCCTCTTTGAAAAATAAGGGGGGGGGTGCCATCCTGAAAAAATGATGCCAACAACCACACCCAACTCGTAGTTCATCATAGTCAAAAGAGACAACATATGTGGCACATAATCATCTTTCATCTATGCAAGATCCTCAATCACCTGTGCATGATCATATCTCTGCAGTGCAATAGCATATGGAGGGGCCTCTCTCAGACATCTATGTCATCAACTCTGCCCTCGTTGATGTCGTCGTCTCTGTTCTCTAACTGGTGGTGGTGGTGGCGGTCACTACCACAGATCAGGGTAAGAGAAGTCCTGGATTTTATTAGCACTAATCATAAGGCACTGATAAAAGCCCCACCTTTATCAGTGCTAGCTAAAAGTTCTAATAAAGGTAAAGTTTATCAATGCTAAAAAAATCACTCTTAAATGTTAGATTTATCAGTGTTATTCTTAGCATTGATAAAATATTTTAATAAAAAATATTATTAATATATTTATTTATTATATTTATATTCAAAAATAATGTTTACTTATATACATCAATTAAAAAACACATGTTTATAATTATTATAAATATGTTATATTAATATATATTTTTTAATAATTCAAATATATATATAATTAAAAAAATATTATTTATAAGATTATAAATAAATATATTTATATTTAAATAATTATAAAATTATAATAATTTTTTAAAAATAATAAATATATTTATTGTATTTTTAATTATATATAGAAATAATTTTAAATATATTTATTTATAATTATAATTATATATATATATATATATATATAAATATTTGTCTCCAATGAATTGAGTCAATAAGTAAATAAATAAATAAATGTATTTATAATTATAATTATAAATAAATAAATATTTATTTATAATTATAAAATTACAATAAATACATTTATTATAATTATATATATATTTATATATTAATATGTATATATATAAATATATTTATAATTATATACAAATATTTCTAAATATATTTATTTATAATTATAATTATAAATAAATAAATATATATTTAATATGTATAATTTTATAAATATATATAATAATATAAATAAATTATTAAGATTAAACTTTTATCAGCGCTTCTTTAGAGCTGATAAAGGCATTTTTATCATCATTTTTTTAGTGCTGATAAAGGTCCATTTTATTAGTGATTTCTATTTTAGTACTGATAAAACTAACCATTATAAGTGATTTTTAAGTATCACTGATAAAAGTGTTACCTAGTTTTATAAACAACCCTAACAGTCAACTTCTCTCTCACAAACCTTAAAGTTTTTGTGAAATCCTACATCTACCATGTCGTTGCTCTCGCCATCACTGCTCTTTCCACCCCTCTCGCCACTACCACCCTACCCGCCTCTTCTTGTCGCCACCGCTCTACCCGCCGCTCTCTCCACCCCTCTTTTCGCCGCTTCTCTCATGGTTTCTCTCACCTCCACCACTCTCACCACCATCACTCCTTGTCGTACCCTCACCACCTTACAATCACTTCTCCTTCACCTTCGGAACAGATTGACCCATGATTTTCTTCCCCATCACCACGCTCGTTCGTGGCCAAACCCAAAGGCAGGTTGACCCTTTTTTCTTATGATTTCTTTGTATTCAGGGAATTTGAATATTTTTTTGAGCTCTCTTCATCCTATATTTGAATTTACGGACCATTCAATATTGATTTGTAATAATTTACCCCGTGTGTTTGCCATTGAATTTGAGAACCATGTTTTTTTTATGTTTAACACCATGTTTTTTATATAAAGTGATATAATTAAATGTATTTATGTGTTATTGGAAAGGTAAATCAAGTTTTATGTGATTTTCATTTCAATTCCAAGGACTTCTCAATTTTAGAACTTGTTAAAAATACTTTTTAATAAAAAATGCACACCATGTGTTTGAGAAATTTCATGAATTATCTTTATAAATAAATTCTAAGAATCTATATGGTGTTTTGGTTATCAATGTGAATTCTCAATAGACACATATTTTTTACTTTTCATTTCATGAAATACTTTAAATGCCAAGAAAAGATAAAATATTTCAATATTTCATTAAAATAAAATTTTAGGTGTAACATTTTGTGACCCTATTTGGTTTATTGGATAAGATATTTAAGGGAACATTTTAATCAATCAAGTGATTTTATAAAGGTGGAATAATTTATAAATTGATTTCAAGGGTGGGTTTAGTGCAGTATTTTAAGAAATTTTTTATAAATTATTTCAAGTTATTATATAGATAATTGGACTCTTATAAATGATTTCAGGGGAACCTGAATAACTAAGTGGGAAATATTTATTTATGTTACACTAGATTATTGCACACTTCAAGTTCCCCCTAGTTATGTATAGGGATAATGGTGTTTTTTTGGTCAATTAATATTACATTCCTTTAAATGATTATTGTTTTGAAAATGTTTCCTTATTATACTTATGTCTATATGAGTTATCGTGAGGGATAAATGGTGTTTTACAAGTGGTTTTATCCCTTTTTATGGAATGATATTCTGTGACTTGTTTTTGGGGAAAATCCTAAATGTTTTTTAATGATTTTTTTTGTTCTAAAATTAGTGGTAATCACTAAATTGATGTTTATAATTTTTTCTTGTGTTAATTTGATTTCAAACTAAGAGTTTGGGTGATTTTAAAGTGTTAAAAATGGTAGAAAATGTTGTTTTTATTTTTAAAGAGGGGAGTTAACCCTTTTTATCTATATTTAAAACCAATTTTTTTTGTCATTGGTTAATTTTTATATAAACTTTTTTGGGGTGTTTAAAGATTTTAAGATTTTCAACTGAGATGTATTATTTTAAAAGGCTCTGTTTTCCCATGGGGATGGGATTTTGAAACTTAGTGTATCTTTGAATTTTTTTCAATGGTCCTTTAAAGGGTAGTGTGAATTTCCATTTTATTTTGAAAGGTGTTTTGATAAAATTAGTCCTAAGAGTATATTGAGATTGATTTTATAAATGATAAAATGGATTGGAATTTAAGCATGGTTTGAAAAGAGAAGACCCATTTTTAATTTTATGAAAAAAGAGTTTTTTATAAAAGGTGTGATACCCTCTTAAGCCCCTTTGATTCTTGTATGACCATTGTAGCTTGTGATACCATGTGGGTATGTTTGTTATTAATGAATTATACATGTTGCTTAGGTTTGATGTATATGGAGATAACACCATCCTTGATCCCATGTAAGAATTCATTTTAAGGACACTATCTTGGGGTAGTTTGATGGGTCTTCTAGGGGTGTGGATAGGTTTAGTAGTGACAACCCAATTTACATATCTCAAGTTTAATTCCTTTTGTTAATAGAGCCTAGTGATAATTCCTGTGACACAAGAATCCTTTTTACTATTATTTAGGGGATTTATCTATTTTCTTAGATTTAATCCCCTACTATTTATATTATTATTTAAAACATATTTCTTTTCATTTTCCCCATGTTGCGTGACATGAAACAGTGTTGGTTGACCGCCTAATTTCATACTTCTTTGTATGGTTTTCTTTTCAGATTTGTTAGAAAGGGATTGTGAAAGTTTTCTAAAGAAGGGAAAAAAGGAATGCATGATTTTGAAGTATTTTCAAACTATTTTAATAATGATTTTGAATAGTTTTCTTAGATTAGAAAAGTTATAATGGGTTTTATTTGAAACTCCAAGAATGTGTGAGTTTTGAAAATGGGGTTTCTGGCCACCATGCCTAGTTTTATGGAAATGGTTTTTTTAAAAACATGTGTTAGAAAACTATATGATAGTTGAAAAAATCTTTGAGTTTTGAAATGTGTATTTCAAAAATGGGGTTTTATGAAATAGTTTAAACTCAAAATCTAAAAAGGTGATTTAAATAAGAGGTATTGGCCAAGGAAAACTGTTTTCCAAGTGATTTTTTTTTCATTTAATTAAAATCCTTGAAAAATATTTTCAACACAATTTTATGTGTTACAACTTATTTGGTAAAATTTTATATAATTTTTTTATTATGTATTTAAAACTAGAATTTTTTGGATGTAATAAAAAATTGATATCTTATAAAAAGAGTTTTAACACACTAAGAAAGGCATTCCTTGGGCCAATGAGAGAGGAATTATAGGATGAAACCCTAAGGGTGACATAAGTGAAATCATTACCATGTAATCCAAAAATAGATTCCATATGATAATCCCTAAGATGAGAACATATTTTTCTTAAATATGTAACCCTAGTTGAACATATTTTTTTCATTTATTTTTATTAAATATTAATATTGCTGAATCAAATAGGATTAATATGAATAAAGAATGAATGGATTCCAATCATATGAAAAAAGAGTATGAAGATGAAGTGAAAGAGTTTATCAAGTTTGAAAAAGATCATGAAAATGAACCTTCTCAAATCATTTGTTCGTGTTTACACTATTGTTATTGAAGACTAATTAGTCCAAAGGAGTTGTAATAACACTAGATCTATCATAGAATTTATTAAAGTTATAAATTTTGGAACAAACATGGGGAAAACATGAATGTAGCTAGTGGTTGGGATATCACTGCATTTTATGGATCATCTGATATGATTATAAGTGTGTAAAATGAAGAAGACTGTATCGAGGATGTGATTATAGGTGTAAATAATGATGAAGATCATATTCATGAATTGAAAAGGATAGTTGAAGATGAACTTCATGATTGTCCAAATTTGTTTGAGAAGTTAAAGTGTTGTGAAAAGATGCCATTTTATGCTGGTTGCACTAAATATATAACATTGTCAGCCGTACTAAAGTTGTATAATTTGAAAGTAGGCAATAGATGGAGTGATGTCAGTTTTACTGAACTACTTTCTATCTTGAATGATATCATCCCAGAAGATAATGAGATCTCTAGCCAAACATATGACACCAAAATAATTTTACATTTGATGGGTATGATCTATAAAAGAATACATGCCTACCTGAATGACTGTATACTATTTCACAAGGACCAAAAATCACTTAAATAATGCTTAAAGTGCGGTTCTTCTCAATACAAGAAAGATGAACTGGGTCCTCTGAATGTTGTATGGTATTTTACAATCATTATAAGGTTTAGAATCTGTTGGGAAAAAATCCCTCAAGGTAACATTGAAGCATTTTTGAGGTGATTGTGTTTGTTGACAAAGTGGACATCTGTGTGGTGATTGTTGACAAATCAAAACAATGACATAAAATTTTGATGAAAAATGGGGATTCATAGTGGAATGTCGAGTTCAAGAGATGTGGTCAACGATCCATGTTTGATTCAAGAACGTCGACAAAGCAATGGATGATCTGGAGGCAGTACAAAAAGAACAGATACACGGTGGCGCCATTTTCTAGTGTTTGCCAAATTCTTGGGCCTGAAAATCGACAAAAGAAGAAAAGTGGTTTTGGCAAAGAGACTTATGCTACCTATACTTGAAGGAGAGGAAAATTTCACGCAATATGTTTTTCATGATCTGAGCATCAAAATATGGCAAAGGAAAGATGGTCACGTAGGTATTGGTGTGGTCACGCAGGTGACTTGCGCGCTGTGAAGATACTTGCATGCCGATACCTAGAAGGCTTGGGAACTTGCGTACCTATTGTTTTTCAAGACCATAAGATCAAATTATGGAAAAGGAAAGAGGGTCGCACAAGTATTGGGTTGGTCACGCAGGTGACTTGCAAGGGCAGAGACTTGCACGCTGAGGGGAGACTTGCGCGCCGTCGCGTAGGGTGTCCAACTACCTATAAATACAGGACCACCCCTCCTCATTTTTAATGGAGTTCAACAATTAGAAAAATTAGAGCCCCCGTCGCACAGGTGTGGTGGTCGCGCAAGTGGTGTATGGTCGCACAGGTGGACTTGCGTGCCAGTGATTGAAGTTGCACACCGAAAGGTATTTACGTGCCAATATTGATTTGGGTGTAAAGGGGACTGAGTCATGCATGTTTGGACTTGCAGAGGCTTATTTCACGCAAGTGTTGAGGAAGACTTTCATGCCAGTTGTGACTTGTGCACTAGGTTAGACATTCGTGCCAATTAAGGTTGATTCACTGCAGTGTTTCTGGGCTGCGTGAAAGCTGGAAGTTTGCCCGATACCTTCGGTGCAAAGATAAATTCATCTACAGTTGAAAGTTGGACTTCAACAGAGCATCCACACACAATAGAGGATGTATTTATTAGAGATAATGAAGAGACCTACAAGTCTATAAACTGTGAGTGGATCCTTTCCAGAGTAGTGAGCAAAGGAAGAGGAATAAGGTGATCCTCTCCACCGACAGTGATCCAGAGAGAGAGAGAGACACGGAGTGACCCTTGGGAAAGTAGTGATCTGACCCTAAACATTGTAAAGGCAGTGAGCCTGGGAATAGAAGTGATCTATCCTGAACCTTGTAAAGGTAGTGAGCCTGGGAATAGAAGTGATCTAGCTTGAACATTATTGGCAGTGAGCCTTAGTGAATTTGGTACAGTGTCACATTGCCATTGTATGCTCCTTAGATGTAGCCCAGTGAGGGTGAACCAAGTAAAAATCTTTGTGTCTGCCTGGTTGTTTCCCAACATTTCATTCAAAGCATCATCATTAGATAAAGAAGAAAATAAGTGATCATAATAAACACACAAGTGAAAACAAAGTGACACTTGTAATAAAGAGGCCAAGATCTAGTGGGGCAGGAAGAACTTTTGAAAAATAATATCCATACCTTGATTCACCCCACCTCTCAGGGTATGTAGGTCCCTATTGGTCCTAACAGAAGCCTATATGGAAGTGAAGAGACTATTGAGAAATTAATGTGGCACAAAAATACAATAAATAAATATGAGAAACTTCTTCACCTGACAAACTCTCCTCAGTGAAAGAAAATTGATCATGAGTATCCTGAATTTGGAAACGATCAAAGAAACATTCATCTTGAATTATATACAGATGGAGTGAACCCTTTTTGTTTTCAAAGTAGTAATCACAGTACATGGGAGTTTATGTTGGTAAATTATAATTTTCCACCATGATTATTCTTGAAATGAAAATATATAATGTTATCTATGTGTATATCAGGAACAAAACAAACGGGTAAGGATATTGATGTTTATTTGACTTCATTGATCGAGGAATAAAAATTATTTTGGAATTTTGGGGTCACATTATATGATGCTTTTAGGAATGAATATTTCATGTTGAGAGCCATGTTGTATAGGACGATAAATGACTTTCCTACTTATGGAAATTTGTCAGGATATAGAATTAAAGGAACTCAAGGGTGTCCTGTTTGTGAACAAGGTACACAATCAATTAGGTTGAAACATTCATTGAAGACCGTGTTTCTATGACATCACATATTTATACCCTGATAGAATAAGTACCATTATTGGATGAAATAATTTGATGGAAGTTTAGAAGAATGTGCAACACTATCTCCACTCACAGGTGATCAAATGTTTGAGCAAGTAAAAGGCATGGACACTGATTTTGGTAAAATGTTTTTGAAAAACCTTGCAAAAACCAGTTGAGAAAAGAGATCCGTTTTTTTAATTTCCATACTGAAATTTTATGTATGTCATATATTTTCTTGATGTTATTCATGTTGAAAAAAATTTATGTGATACTATAATTAGAACATTGCTAAATACACCTGACAAAAAAAGGATGGAATTAAGGCTAGGTTGAACATGGTTTACATGGGAGTACATGAAGAGTTAGAACCAGTGGAGGGTGAAAAATGAAATTTTCTTCCTCCAACTACATAAAATATTTCTAGAAAGGAGAGATATCAGTTTTATAATTTTTTTATGTCTTAAAGGTTCCAGAGGGGTATTCATTGACTATCAAGAATATTATGTCAATAGATAATTTAAAGTTAAGGGTTCTGAAATCACATGACTGCCATGTTTTAATGAAATATCTAATTCCTATAGATTTATGTTGTATTTTTCCTATTAATGTTTATCATACATTAACCAAGATTTGTTTCTTTTTTAAATATATATGCAACAAAGTTATATACCCAACAAAATTTTTGACTATGGAAAGAGAAATTAATGTCATATTATGTGAATTTGAAATGTTCTTCCCACCATCATTATTTGGTATGATGGTTTACTTGATCATTCAATTGATGAGAGAGATTTGACTACATGGTCCTATACACTATAGATGGATGTACCCCATTAAACGGTACATGAATATTTAGAAAGGGTATATCAAAAATCAAATTTGACCAGAGGGTTCTACTGAGGAGTGATATGATGTTGAGGAAGACATTGAATTTTTTACTGAGTACCTGTTTGGTGTGGAAAGCATTGGTCTATCAAAATCTTGTTACACTGAGTGGATTGAGGTTGATGTAATTTTTGGAAGAGTTGTTTTTACAATCAATATTACAGATCGAGAGCAGACCCACCTTTACGTTTTTCATAATAGTTTAGAGGTTTCCCCATATGTTGAAACCCACAAAAAAATCCTTAGGAATTTAAATACATTAAGGGATGAAATATGGATATCAAATACACATAATCACTAGTTTATAGAATGGTTTCAGTACCATATTTTCAAGGAGTCAGATGAAAATCCAGATACAATTTTAAAATGACTTTGATGGATAAACGGAGGACCATGTGTGTATTTATTATCTTAAAATGGTTATGTAATTAATGGTTATACATTCTATAAAAATGAACATGATAAAGATAATACCATAAAAAATAGTGGAGTTACACTTGTGGCTGAAGCGATGCATATTTTTGGTACTAAGGACATAAATATAATTTATGCAAATATGTTATACATTGGCATCATCAAACAAATAGTGGAGTTGGATTATACAACATTTCAAGTGATGATTTTTCAATGCAAGTGGGTTGATAACAAGAGTTCTATTAAAATAGATGAATTAGGATTTGTGAAGGTGTATTTCAGTAAGGAAGGGTACAAATATGAATCATTTATAATGGAATCACAGGTAGTACAAGTATTTTATGTTTCAAATCCCGCAAACTGAAAGTGGTCAATTATTCTTTTATTAACCAAAACCACTAAAGGGTTAGATGAAAATTAAATGGAGGATGACCCTTTCATTGGGATGTCGTAATAATTTAATAGTGGTGCCAATGTAGATAGTTTTTTTCATTTCATAAGAGACCACAATGAAGGGATTTGGATAATCGATAGAGGAGTCAAATCCCTTCAGCCTTAAAAAAAAGAGAGTTCAATAATCAAGTTATATATTTTTTGAAATATATACTATGTTACCTCATGTTATTATCATTTCACCACTTCATTTATGTAATCTAAATTAAATGTTAAATTAATTCTATAGATAATTACTTCTTCACATGATGGTGCTCCCAATCTTAAAGAACAATAGGCCTCTCAAGCTGATGATGCTCCTAGTGCAGAGGAATAATGAACTTCTATATGTGTCGATGCTACCATTCTAGAGAAACAACATGTTTCTCAACATGCTTCTACTCTAATTTCATAGGTACAATGACATTCTACACATGCTGATGCTACTGATCCAGAGGAAAAAAATATTGATGATGTTGAATATGAGGAAATGGTAGGTGAATAAGGACTAGTGATGCAGAAAAAATTGGAGCGTCGTAGTTTGATGGTGTTAGCAAAAATCATTACGGATAAAAGAAAATGCATCAAATAAAAGGTTGTATAGAATATGTGGGGCTAGTATGTTAACCCCAACAAGTCCATGTCCAGTAGTTACATTGGAATCATCACTCGACAATGCATGATGATTGATGTAGATTCGTGGCACCATGTTGTACCCATGCTTAAGACACAGATGTGGGAAAATATTACAGTAAAATTATGATACCATTTCTTTATTTTACTAAAAAATAAAATAATGAAATATCAACTTACTCATAATTATCTTTTTCAAATTGAATTTATAGCAGGTGAATCCCATAAAAAAATATGCATTAAAGCTTACAAGAAGGATTCACATACGATTTCAAACAATTCTAAAGAGAGTCGTCTTAAAGATGTTGAAGGGAAAATAAACTAACACCCAACTCTTATGTATGAACACCTGATAATATAAGAAATGTGTGATGTGTTTAGTGGCCATTATGGGGGGGGGTGGAGTGTATTTTTAGGTACATTGTGGTGGTAATATTTTTTTTAACGATACATATATTAATCACTTTGATAATTTTCTATTTCTGAAACAACAAATGAGTGATTAAAATAAGGGAAATTCATAAAAACCAACATAAACCTACCTTAAAGCAAGGATGGGGTATGCTTCACTTGAAAAAAAATTGGTACATATTTTAAATATACTGTAATTATTTTCTGTGACATAAAACAAAAACATAATTATATTCCTTTGGTTATATACAGATTGATGAATCCAAATTCAGAGTCACTTCCATCCCACACCATTTTCTATAGAAGGAGGCACATGTAAATAAATATGGGATAATAATAGATGAAACACACAAAAAGTGTGGAAAAAACGTGTGAGTATGAAATAATAAAAATTTGTTTTGCTTAAAATATCTATTATGTAACAATGATTACTTAGTTTCCTATATTTTATATCTTACATAGTCACATGAATTATCAACACCTATATCAGATGAATTCCTAATATCGGTGGCCTTGAAGAATCTAGAATAGTATGGTCATGTTAGAGTTGCAGGTTTTGGGGTGACACCCTGAACATATTTTGTGGAAAAAACAAGAGGTGGATAAATATAGTTAATTAAAAGAGATAAAAGAAATATTAGATTCCATTAAAGATCAATTTCATTGGAATAATGAGTTGCTATCAAATGTTATGGGGGGTGGAAGTAAAGAGAAGAAATAAATCAATAACAACCATTGTTTGAAGATCCCCCACCCCCACCAGCTTTGAGGTGAGCCATTCCCCTCAAAGAGTTGTATTAGTCGATGTAATAAAAATTCTAATAATTATTTCTATAAAATGTGAATTCTAAATACACTTATATTTTTACTGTACTAATATTCTACATGGTGAGAGTGGATATGATTTTTATCTATCAACACCCACCCATCACCTTGTAGTGAAGAATACAATGATCAATATCCAAGATGTCTGTCAACAAAATAGAAAACTTCCAACAGGTCATGTGAGAGTGTCAATTAGTATAGCTCACAAGGTAAGCATTGAGATACATATTACAATTTATGATGAAAATATTTGTAATACTGACCAAGCTATTGGAACATTCATCGTGTGGCCATCAGATATTTTAAAAACACATGTCGATGAGGAGGGATTCATTTCAAATTATTTTTTTCTAAACCTTTAACAAGTAATGGAAAAGGTCTGAATCGATTAATGATATTACAGACAGACTAAGGAAAGGGGTTGAAATGAAATTTTAACTCAAAACTATCTAAATGATCAACCAATTGATCAAAAATATATTCTGAAAGCACCTTTACCTTTCCCATTCAATATCCACAGTTACTAACATTTAAGGTTTATGTGAATAAAAAGTTACAAAATGCCTGTAGTCATTTAGTTTATTTTGTAGAAGATATGTATGTAGAGGAAGGTAAAAAATACATTTATTTTGAGAATGTAAATTAAATCCTCGACTATAAATGGCCAGTATCCTTAGTTGAAAATGTATACATGAGGTATATTTTCAAGATTTTATTTTACAAAATCTGATATACTATGTTAATTATGACTAACTACATTTCATATTTTTACAGGAATATATATCAATACCAATTGAAGGTATTTCCCCATGAATTGTTTTTGGACTCATCAATCTTCATGGCACCTCTATAGAACAAAAAAACTATAGAATCTAAAAAAATGGATGAAATAGTGGAATGCTTGGTCAAATTATTTGAATGAAAACTTACAGATGGTAGAATATTCTTAATACCAATGATACATGGGTAAAACTATAAAATTTAATCATATAAAATATATTTTCATTTATTTCATTAATTATTCATTTTTGTGTTTTAGGAAACATTGTATGTTCATTGTGTTCAATTTGGATACTCCAATTATTTATTTTCTTGATACACTGCATGGATACCCAACAAACTGACCACACATTATGGAATTTTTCAATAATTAATACACTACATCCAATGTTTTAGAACTAAAATTCAAGTAATAAAATTTATATTATGTTTTAATTTGGATTCTATTATGATAGGGTGATATATCAATATCATGAAAAATAAGGAACAAGTATAGGGGTTAAGCCTAATGTTCCTGAAAAGTTTTAAAAATGGACAAGTATCAGGGTATATATAATAAAATTTCACTATCTAGACACATATAAAAAAATTACTTATTTTTCTCAAAGTTTCTAAAGTTTTTGAAACAAAGAAATAGAAAAGATTATGGTTATTATGTTTGTAAATTTTTGATAGAGATAATATTCCATAAAAACTAGCATCCTCGAAGAGGTATTTTCGATGAAAATTAGTATTTCATTTTAAATATTTATCAATAATTTTTGTATTTATATTTTTTTAGTACTACTATGAGCATTGAAAAGACTCATATTTACAATATGATAGAAATATTATTAGAAATTAATGGGTAGCATACTCGATGGAAGAATGTACACAAATATCATGAAGATGGGACTTCCATAGAAGTAGTGGATTGTTTCATATTTATTTTTAATTTAATTATTTTTAGTATTAATCACATAAGATTTGTCTTGTTATACAAGTGGATTCCTTTGTTTGAGTTGGGGTGTTCTTTTCAAATCTTGTAATGCTCGCGAGAGATTGGACTTCGAGGCTCTAACTCAGAGTTCAATGCGAAAGTAAATGTTTTTTAATATAATATGTTTTTTCTCATAATATTATTTTCTATCTAATTTATTAAAATAATATAATTTAAATGTTTGACTACTCATATAGGAAATTTATTCTCCCTTAAAACATTTTCACCCCTATAGTGTTGGCATTTATCATTTTCCTTCAAAGTTGTTGAAGGGAACTTGAAGGAAAGTGATAAATGTCAACACTGTAGGTGGATTATTATTTTTTAGTTGGGGTGATTTATTTAAAGCTTCTCATGCTCATTTGAGACTGAAACTGAGATAATAACAATAAGAAAATGGGTAATGAATGTATAAAAATAGAATGAATATGTGACTTATATAGAATCAGTGGATTGTTTCATATTTATATTTAATTTACTTCTTTTTAGTATTAATCACATAAGAATTGTTTTCTCATACAGTTGATTACTTTTTTAGATTTGTGGTAGTTTGTTTAAAACTGATCATGCTCATGAGATATTGGACTTTGATACTGCAACTGATATAATGAAAATGATTTCCATTGCTTTTCTTTGTTGACCTACCGATATTTCATATTGAGTTGACATTTTTAGAGGAAAATCCTTTCTCATTGTTGAAAACCAAAAGAGTAGAGGAATCTCTTGTTCCCATTATGGTAACTTCTTATGATATAATGGGCATAAGAGCTTCCTCTACTCTTCTAGTTTTAAAAAACAAGAGAGTTTTTTTGGCTAAGAGCATTGAATGAATATGAAGTGTTGATAGTTCGACAAATCAAGAAAATGGTAATTATGGTAACACTAATAGTTATTTTTTTGAGACTTTGGGATGTGTATGAATTAAGGACACCTCAACCTAGCACACAGTGTGATTGATATAACTCTAAGTGCTTATTTTTATTTAAAATTGACATTAATTTTAGTAATATAGACAAATAACATACTAAAAACCAAAAAAAATCTTTTATATAGTTTTTTACTCAAGGAAAATGATCCATAATTTATTTAGGATGTGTATGAATCATCTGCACCTCAATCTGACACACTATGTGAATGGTATGACTCAAAGTGTCCATTATCAGTTTAAAATTTAAATTTTAGTTCAAGATGTGTCACTCATTGAAAACCAATAAAATTCACTTGGATTGTCTTCATATTTTTTAAAATGACTTCATAAATCATTTTTGAGGTGTAAAAATCAATATCATATCGAACTGATACATCATGTGACCGATATGAGTCAAAGTGCGTGTTTCCAGTTTAAAATGACCTATTAGTAAAATAATACAAGTGTATCGAAACTTTATATGAACAATACATGAATCATTTGAGACATTTAGAAATCAACAATACCTCAATCTGATGCACAGTGTAACCGGTATGACTCAAAGTGCATCTTTTTATTCAAAATCGACATCAATTTTAGTAAAAAGGACAACTGAACTACTCAAAATAGAGAAAAACATTAATATTGTTTTGATACTATTGGGAAATTATCCATAAGTCAATTTAGATGTGTAAGAATCATCCTCACCTAAATCTAATGCACGATGTAACTGGTATGACTCTATATTCATCGTTTTATTTAAAATTGACATAAATTTTAGTAAAAAGGAAAACTAACCAAATCGAAACAGATAAAATTCATTCATATTGTTCTAATAATTTAAAACAAATGATCTATAAATCATTTTTGATGTGTAAGAATCTGTTTCAACTCAATATGATGTACGATGTGACCGATATGACTCGAAGTGCGTATTTTTATTTTAAATTGACATTAATTTTAGAAAAAGAAACAATTGAAATACTAAAAACCAAAAATATGAATTCATATTATTTTTATACCTTATGAAAATTATCCAAAAGTCATTTTTTATGTGTAGAAATCAACCACACCTCAATACAATGCACAATGTGATCGATATGACTCAAAGTGTGTCTTTTTATTTTAAATTGACATTAATTTTATCAAAAATGAAACGTGACATACTAAAAACAATACAAAAACATTTATATTGTTTTGATACTTTATTTAAATTATCCATGAGTCATTTGAGGTGTTTAGGAATCGCCTAAACCTAAATCTAACACGCGGTGTGACCGATATGACTCCAAGTGTGTCTTTTTATTTAAAACTATCACCAATTTTAGTAAAAAGGACAACTTACCTACTCAAGACTAATAAAATACATTCATATTGATTTGATACTTTAGGAAAATGATCCATATATCATTTGAGACAAGTAGGAGTTAAACACACCTCAATCCGACGCACATCCTGACCGATATGAATCCAAGTGCATCTTTTTATTTAAAATTGACACCAATTTTAGTAAAAAGGAAAACTGCCCTACTCAAAAATAAGAAAACACATTTGTATTATTTTTATACTTTATAAAAATGACCCATAATTCATTTTAGATGTGTAGAAATAAACCGTACCTAAATCCGGTGCATGGTGTGATCAGTATGACTCCAAGTGCATCTTTTTATTTAAAATTGACATCAATTTTAGCAAAAAAGAAAACTAACCTACTCAAAACTGAGAAAATTCATTTTGATTGTTTTTATAATTTAATAAAACAATACATCAGTAATTTTTGTCATATAGAAATCAGTAATACCTCAATTAGATGCACAATATGACCAATATAACTCCAAGTATGTATTTTTATTTTAAATTGACATTAATTTTAGCAAAAAGAACAAGGGACATACTAAAAAACAAGAAAAAACATTTGGATTGTTTTTATACTTTAATTAAATGATCAATGAGTCATTTTAGACGTGTAATAATAATTCATACCTCAATCTGATGCATGGTGTGACAATTATGACACCATGTGCATATTTTTATTTAAAATTGACATTAATTTTAGTACAAAGGGAAACTGACCTACTCAAAACTAAGAAAACGTATTCTGATTTTTTTTATACTTTAAATAAATGATCCATAAGTAATTTTATATGTTTAGGAATAAATTTAACCTAAATATGACATACAGTGTGACCGATATGACTCAAAGTGCATCTTTTTATTTAAAATCGACACCAATTTTAGTAAAAAGGACAATTGAGCTACTAAAAAATGAGATAATGTATTCAGAATATTTTTATACTTTAGGAAAATAGTACATAAGTAATTTTTGATGTGTTTTAATCAACCTCATCTCAATACAACACATGATGTGACTGATATGACTCAAAGTGTGTCTTTTTAATTTAAATTGACATTAATTTTAGAAAAAAGAACAAGTGACATACTGAAAACTAATAAAACAAATTATGATTGTTTTTATACTTTAGGAAAATGATGCATAACTAATTTTAGACATTTTGGATTTAGCCTCACCCCGATCTAATGTATGGTGTGACCGGTATGACATCTAGTACATCTTTTTATTTAAAATTGACACAAATTTTAGTAAAAAGGACAACTGACCTACTCAAAACCGATTAAACACATTCAAATTGTTTTGATAATTTATTAAAATGATCCATAAGTCATTTGAGATGTGTATTAATCAACCAAACCACAATCAAATGAACAATATTTTTGGTACAAATCCAACTGTGTATTTTTATTTAAAATTAACATTAATATTAGTTAACAGGAAAACTGACCTACTCAAAACTAAGAACACATATTAAAGTTGTTTTTAAACTTTAAGAAAATGATCCATAATCCATTTTTGATATTTATGAATTAAAATCACTAAATATGATGCACGATGTGGCTGGTATGACTCTAAGTGCATCTTTTTATTTAAAATTATCTTCAATTTTAGTAAAAAGGAAAACTGACATACTCAAATATGGTAAAACGCATTTGTATTTTTTTTATATTTTATGAAAACAATAAATAAGTCATTTGTAACATGTAGGAATCAACTAAACCTCAATATAACACAATGTGTGGCCGATATGACTCAAAGTGTCCATTATTAGTTTAAAATTGACATTTTAGTTCAAAACGTGCGTCCATCACTAAAAATCAAGAAAATGCACTCTAATTGTCTTGATAATTTAGGGGAAAAAATTCATAAGACATTTATGATTTGTATTAATTAGTATCACATCCAATTGACACATTATTTCACTATTATGAGTTAATATACATGTTTCCATTTTGAAAGGATATTTTAGTAAAAAATAAAAGTAACATATTGAAAACTAAGAAAATGCCTTTTGATTGTTTTGATAATTTATGAAAACAATCCATAAGTAAATTTTGACATATAGGAATCAGCCACACCATAATCCCATGTATGGTATGACTGGTATAACTCCAAGTGTGTATTTGTTTAAAATTGACATTAATTTCATTAAAAATAAAAATTGGCATACTCAAAACCGATCAAACACATTCACATTGTTTCGATACTTTAGGAAAATGACCCATAACTCATTTTTGACGTGCTGGAATCAACCATACCTCAATAAAATGGATGGTGTGACTGGTATAACTCCAAGTTTGTCTTTTTATTTAAATTTTACAATTTTTAATGTATTTTTTCATACTAATGTTTAAATTATTTCTTTATGATATTACTAACCTAAGATTTGTCTTTTTATATAGGTGGATTATTTTTCTTGGGTTGAGGTGATTTGTTTATATCATGGGTAGACCTTTTTGAGATGTGATCACGAGTGTCAAAGATGATGAAACATTAATTCTTTTAAATGTTTGTGGATTGTAATTGTAAATGTAATTATAAAAAACAATGTTTGAACTGTATATAGTATTATTTATTTTGTATTCGTGATGTAAAATTAATTCCAATTAAATTATATATCTTTTGTATAGGCTATAGGTTTTTGCAGTGTGCTATTATAAAAAAGAACACTATAGTAGGTGGGCCCTTTATCAGTACTAGAAATAGCGCTGATAAAGGCCCCCCTTTATCAACATAGCGATTAACAATTTTTTAGCATTGTTAAAATCCTTTTTTCATGATGATAAATAGAATATTTTTAGTAGTAGGTGCATCATCCTCAGCAGACACTATCACGAATTGACCTGACAAGGTCCAACCTATAACTACCCCAATCCCACCTTCAATAGGATAGGGGTTGGCGACCAGTGACAAGTAGGCATATCCCAAAAATGGGTGGCATTAGCTGAAAGAAATTGTACACACACACAAACATCTCCAAGACCCCAAAATGATAAAATTTAAAACAACTGGAACAACACATTCATACATCTAAGATCCCACAACAGAGTATATTAGTAAAAGTATAGAAATTATAAAAAGGGGACAAAATACAATCCCAACCAAAAACTGTTAGGAGTTCTACCTACTCCAAGGGAGAAGAACAAGTCAAATTAAAGATCTCAATATGACACCTCGATCTAATAAGATCAAACTTTTACCAACCACTCCATATCCTCTCAAGACACTATTAAAAGTTCTATCATTTTCATAAGATATGACACGTGTGGGAAAATACCATGGGGGGTGAGTATAAAAATACTCAATAGGACACCCTGAAAACACCAAAAACAAAGTAATAGGTGCAATAATATCAATAAAATATATATTAAACAATGTATAATGTAAACAACTAGATATAGTCCAGAAAGACACCATTCCACGAGGCGGTCGTAACTAACTGTCATCCATAGGATTCTTCTCGAAGTAACGCTTGTTATGAGAGAACCTACTCCATGAAACATGATATCATTAGAGACACTCAATAAAGTTGTCTTTCTCATTAGGCCCCACCCAAGGAAGGTCATTGGTCTAAGAAGACACTGATAAATAGATCGGGGTTCATGCCCATAACTACTAAGGGACACCACTAACCTAATCTAGATCAACCTTCTATGTAGGGAATCATATGTCAATGATACCACCAACCCTATCAATATGACCTGTTAGAGGGAGGATCAATTCCCTGCTCAGGGAGTTCACACTGATTCCACAAACTCCACCTAGGGAACAAAAGTGTTATAAGATCACACTTCAGTATCATGAAGGGACTCCATAACTCTATATTAGACTCAGTCTATAGAGGGGATCACAATACTGTGATATGGATATAATGCCACATTGTACCCTCAGTGGAAAAGATCAAGGGAACCTGCTCAAACTATACTGGTCCAAATTAAGAAAACAAAGATCCACAAGAACTCTTAAGGGGAGTACACAATGTGTACCAGGGGTAAATGGCATGTCTATCTATACCAATGTATTTCCGTGTAGAATATCCTCAATTGTTATGTAGTCTCAAAATAAATGGTCTGTAGATGAAGTACGCATCATGTAGAGACACAAAATATGCTTCCCATGTTGCCTGGCCATGTCCATGTCTGGGTGGACGTGTCTATGTAGTATTACATGGTGTGTGGATTCCCATGTACTCTACTCATGTAATTCTATAAGGGTAAGCCTGTGCACACTCGGCCAATCCGTGTCTGTGTACAAGTACATGAAATTCCATCAAGACATGTACTTTTTCCTATGTCTGTGTACTTCTTGAAGTACACACCGAGTCACATAGAATGAGTCATATGGAGTGTCCTAGGGGGTACACTATGTGTGATACTTAACTCTGGTTGAAACCCTAGCACTGAAATCAAGGGTCCCATAAGACATGTATTTTTAAGTACACTCTACACTGCTAAGGAATTTTATGAACCCTTCGGTTCTCTTCTACATCAATCTATGCACCACTGAAACCTTAAATCTCATCAGAAACTATAGATCTAAGGTCATACGAGCCTCTAGTGGTCTGATCCTGTGATTATGGATTTTGAATCCTCTCATAGAATGGTCCATCAAGAAAACCATATTCATCCATCAAAACTGGAAAGAAAGATATCCAAAAATCCAATTTGATCCACCACCGATCATCCACCTCCATTGTTGCACCTCGATCACACCACCAGTCATGAAAAAAACCCATGGTATTGATCCATTTCACAGAATACCCGTCACAAAACAATCGAATACTGGGTAATCATCAAACCTGGGCCAAAATAAAATGCCCATGAAGAATATACAGAGAATGAAGGGAGAAATCCATAATCCATAAAAGTGAGGAATAAAATTCATCCACTGTTCATTTGGTTTCGATTCATTATAATATAAAGGATGAATGAATAGGGGTAAATCAATGAAAAGTAAACAATTCTATCAAATCAAATCAACCGGTGATGCGTGAATCAATTTTATTTATAGAATTGATCCACATTCACCTGATATTGAATAATTGGATTGAAATCATAAAGAAAAAATATTTTACATGGATTTTGGATCGATTGTTGACAAAGAACGGTTTTTTTTCTATCATTTACAAGATCCATGGTCTCTGTTGGTGTGAAAATCCGGGATCTGATCCCGATCCATCGTCATATGCCAAGAAAATATATCCAATGGTTTGTCTAAAATATCTAGGGTTTGAGTGTCCAACCCTAAGGAGTCTCTATAACCATGTAATCAAAAGATAAAATAGTTCGCTTCATCAAAACAAACAAAATAAATAAATTATTTAATTTATTTCATTTAATTGCGTCTGCGACAACCTTTTAATAAATGACCTGAACCTCTAAATGTTATGTTGCACCTAGGGTAAAACTCACATTATGAACTCAACAGTACCCTCATATTTCTGATATGAGTCCCTATTCAAGAGTTATTCCACTTTTTCAAGAAAATCACACGCACATTATATTTAATATATTTAATATATTTCAAACATTTATTCTGGGAATGTTGGGCCTCTAAATCAGAGATCATTTGAGCGCCCAGTCACAAAAATAATCCATATAATATATAAAAATAATACATGGAAAATATGAGATGTTACATTATCCCACCTTATGGATTTTTTTCCCAAAATAATAAAAAACTACTAAAAAAGATGAGGGTACTGGGCTCGTATCTGGGTCTCCCGCTCCTAGGTGCTCTCTTGAAGGTTCTTGTGCTACCACCGAACACACACAAGGGGAATAAATCACCGAAAAATGATTTTATCCTGACGATCCTCAATATCCACCGATTATTTTTCAAAGGAAACTCTATCCCTGATGTACAAATCATCCTAGTCAATAACATGTGACAAGTCATGCACGTAACTCCTCAGCTGCGACACGTGGAATATATTGTGTACCAAGTTTAACTACAGTGGTAGAGCTAAGCGGTATGCCACCTTGCCCATTCTATGCAGTATATGAAAAAGTCAATAGATCTTATAGATAAATTTCCACTATGGACAAATCCCATCAATCCATGTCAAGTTTAGGCTCTTATGAACACATGGTTTTCTTCCTTGAACTTCATAGATTGTCATCATCATTCCGCATAAGACTTCTGATGGATCTGTGTAGTATTCATCCACTCCTAGATGATCTAAAGCTTCTATATAGTATCTTGCACCAAGTTTGAGCCCATGAGTGCCAACTCACCTGGATCAGTCCAACAAAGTGGTGACCTATAGGGTTTCCCATACAAATCCTTGAATAATACCATACCAAGGATGGAATGGTAGTTTTTTTGTATGAAAAAATCACCAAGGGTAGATGATCCTCCCAATTATGGCCAAAGTTCATCATGAAAGCCTATAACATGTTCTACAAGATGTGGATGGTCTGCTATGTATGGATATCAGTCCAGGGGTGAAACCCCATGCTCAAGCATAACTGAGTCCTGAAAAATTATTGTAATCCTCTCCATAATTTGGATGTGAAGCAAGCATCATGGTCAGATATGATCGTTGATGGAAATACATGGAGTCTAAATATCTCATGCACGTAGATGAATCCCAATCTTTTTACTAAAACCTGCTCTTGAATATATATAAAGTGGGTCGACTTGGTGAGTTAGTCTACGATCTACTAGATGGAATCATGTCCCTTGGATCCCAAGTCTATGGGAATGTCATCCCACTTCCACTATGGAACCTCTAGGGTTTGAGATCAACCCACTGAAACTTAGTGTTCATCCTTCACTTGCTGACAAGTGCGGAATTGAGATACAAACACTACAACTCCATTTTTCATACCTAGCCACCAAAACTAATGTCCGAGGCCTTGGTATATCTTTTACACACCTAGATGTACCTCTAAAGGGGATGTATGAAACTAATAGGACACCTCATTCTATAAATTTATAGGTTCCATCATCCGCCATCTAAAAAGTTTATCGTGTTCCCCACCTTCAGAATATCCATTAGGATAATTTATAATCAATATCTGAGTACATAAGGCCTCATAGTAGGTATCTCCATGCTGAGCATCCCTGAAATGTTGTAAAAATGGTGGGGTAATGACCATCGAATAAATATATGAGAAACTATCCTTATCCATTAAGAAAAAATGTAACAAGGCTAACTTATCCAATGCCTCAGCTAACAACTAAGAACAAGATCTTATATTGAGAGCATCTTCCACCATGTTCCCCTTCCCAGGAGTAGAGAATATCTAAAAGTCATAGTCTTGGAAGAAATATAGCCCTATCTTCCATATCAAGTCAATATCCTTCCATGAGAAGATATATTTGAGACAATCATGGTCAGAGTAGATGATAAACCATTCACCCATCAGATAGAGTCACCACATCTTCAAAGTGAATACCACCACTAATAACTCAAGATATTGGGTCGCATAGTTCAACTCATGTGGTATCAAATAGTGTGAACCGTAGGTAATAACCTCCTACCTATGCATTATCACACAACCATGTTCAGTCCCTGATGCATAAAAAACACTAGGTACTTGACACCCTCCTTTGTAAATCTCAATATGTGGGTGCTTGTCAACCTATTCCTCAGCTATTATAAGCACTAATGGAACCTTTCCGTATACACAAAAGAATTCCCCTTATGATTCAAAGTTGTCAAGGGTTCCACCACTTTGTATAATTTAGGTACAAACCTATGATAGTACCCTGCCAACCTAAGGAAACTATACACCACAATAAAACTCTTGGGTGGCTCCCAAGCAAGCACCGCCTCAATCTTTTTTGGATCCACTGCAACTCAAGCCTCTGAAATGACATGTCTTAGAAAGTGGACCTCTCAAATCTAAATCTGGAACTTCAAGATATTCCTGTAAATTTGGTTCTATCAAAGTGTGTCCAAGACCATTCTCAAGTGTCTCATGTGCTCCTCCTTGGACTCCAAATACACTAGGATGTCATCATTGGATACTACCATGAATTGGTCTAAGAAAGGTTGAAATATCTGATTAATGAGTCTCATGAACACTACTGGGGTGTTCAACATGATTATAGAAATCAAAAAGTACTCATAGTGACTATGGTGATATTTTAATGTCATCTTCAGTATATCCTCATCCAGTACTTGCAGTTGGTGATAACCTAATCTAAGGCCAATATTTGAGAACCATCACACCCAATCAACTGTCCAAATAGGTCATCGATCCTTGGTAGTGGATACTTATTCTTCACAATCACCATATTCAAGTGTCGATAATCCACACACAACCTCAAGCTCCTATCATCCTTCTTAGAAAACAATATTGAGGATGCCTAGGGGAAGCACTGGGTCTCACAAAGCCCTTCTCATGCAAGTAATCCAACTACATCCTTAGATCTCGAATATCTATGGGAGTCATATGATATTATGGGGAATATATTAGTGTAATCATGAGATTCAATTTGATGCATAATTCCATCTCTCATTGGGGAGGTAAACTTGGTATGTCCTTAGGAAATACGTCCTCGTACTCCACCCCCACTACAAGAAATTGGTATACCAAAGCATCGACTACTCCAAGAGTTATGCTATCCAACTAGTGAGAAATCTGCCGCACTATCCTAAGACCTAGATCATTCTTCTCTACCAATGTCTCATTTTCAAAAACAAAGGAAAACCTCGTAATGCTTCTACAGACACACCACATCCTACACCTAAAATAGCGAATTTGGGCATGAACTATGGATAACCAGTCCATACCCAAGATGATGTTTTAAGGCCTCATTACTGCTTAAAAGTGATCCTATACAAAACTCTCATCTTGAAGTGTCAGATCGCACTTTCATCACAAGTGCGTAATTGTTGAGTCACCGCCTATCAGAGTTTCCAACTGCACGGATCAAGCTAATGGCTCTACTAGAATCTCTAAGTCTCAAACTAGAAATTGGAAAGAAAAGAATGAATAGAACCTATGTCTATTAATAATGCAACTAAATTATAAATTTCACATATCATACCTCATATCATCCCTAGAGCCTCAGGATCATAGGACTCTATATCCTATAACAAGCCTCTTCCCTACCCACTAGGTCCCTGAGCCTGGCGTGGACCACTAGGGGTGGTGGTGGTAATAGTTCAAACCTTTGACCACCTCTTAATTCCTTAATAGACCCTTTACCACGTTCTATGCCTTGTATACCACCCTACTTATGCCTCTATCTCTACCTCAGCGGTCCCTCGACTGTCTCATGATTAGCTGTACGATGTGTCAATAAATATTGAGCTAGATGTACCCAAACATCACATGAGAAACATTGCCTATCCCTCAGCTGATTCGATCCACCCGGAGAGCCCTGTACCACTGGAATTGAATCATAGGATCACTTCCTGAAGAATATTACATTCTTGGATCCTTATGACTTCTGTTGGCTACCTGCTGCTGAGGTTTCATCTACTAGGTTCCCCCTGATAGCTCTCATTATCGGTGTCTGTTCAGCCATAAATATCTCCATGAACACAAATCACTCAAGCATCCAATCATAGGTGGGAATGAAACTGGATAATAATGAATCCCTAATGTCTCTACACAAGCCATGATCAAAGTTTTAATCTATTAATAACTTTTCCCACACCATATTCAAGGAGTAACGTGAGAGATCAGTAAACCATGCCGAGTACTTCACCACGATCATACTACCCTACTTCAGATGCAGAAGATCCTGTATGCATACTAATCAGAACATGACTGGATAGAACTCCTCTATGAAGAGACACTAAAAGTATAACTAGGAGAGAGATGTTTCTTCAGGTGACTGAGTCACCAAGATACACCATCACCCAGTAGAGATTTGATGAAGAATCACTGTGTCGACTTCCATCTGATTTGCTATCATCCTCACAAGGCGAAAAATGTGAGTGACTGCCTCTAGATAGTCCTTAGACACTTGAGGGTCATTCTCACCCTAAAACCTAGGAGGTATCTATCTCTATAACTTGTGAAAAATGGTCAACCAACATGCATCATCATCTAGTACTTCCAGGTCTGCCTAATTTTCAACAGGTGGTGGTATAGTTGGTAAACCACCCATAGGTGCTATCTCTGGTACATTCCCCTGTACCAATGCATCATCACTAGGTGAATCATCCTTGTGACCATGTAGTGGAATACTAAATGACTATCTGTATAGAGGCATCCTAAAATTAAAACAAGATGTACCATATTCAAAAGAGTATATATGGGGAGCTAACTCAAGAAGGACATGTGAAAAACAATCATTTATATATGATGCATGTACAAAATATTTTGTCCCTAAAACAAATGTTCACATGTACGGAGTCAAAAGGTAGGTGATCAAAGTCATGGTGTTTGGATATATTGGCCGCCACACCAACATTGGGGTCTCTGGACTAAAATCCAAACCCGAAACATTAAACACTGTTTCCCCAAATCAATCTCACCAACTTTGGTCCTAAGGTAGAATCGACTTCCTATAATACCACTCTATCATGAACTGACCTAACGAGGTCAACCCCTTGACAAACCCAAGACCGCCTCTAATTGGATAGGGGTTGGTGACTGGTGCCGAGTAGATATATCTCCCAAATGGGAGGAATTATCCTAAATAACCTGTACACATGGACAAATATTGAGCCCAAAATATGCTGAAATGTAAAATAACTAAAACAACACATGCATACATCTAATATCCCACGATAGAGTATGATATTAAAAGTACTAAAAGTAGAAAAGGGAAAAAAATACAAGTGTAAAGAAAAAACTTCTAGGATTCCAACATGCTCTAAGGGCGAGGACTAAGTCAAATGAAAGCTTATGGTAAAACACCTTAGTCTAAAATTCTCCAATTACACTACACCTTCTAAATTTCCTTCATGGACATCATCAAAAGGGCTGTCATCTGTATAATAAAGGACACGTGTAGCAAAATCCCATGAAGGGGTGAGTATGACAATACTCAGTAGGACACCCCAAAAATGCTAAAAACAAAGCACCATGTGCATTCAGATCAATAAAAGATATAAAAATAAATGTATAATAGAAGCACCTAGATATACTCAGGAAAGACACCATACCACCAAGAGGTCATAATCAACTGTCAGCCACATGATTTT
The DNA here is from genome assembly GCA_963277665.1 of Viscum album. Taxonomy (NCBI): domain Eukaryota; kingdom Viridiplantae; phylum Streptophyta; class Magnoliopsida; order Santalales; family Viscaceae; genus Viscum; species Viscum album. The sequence continues at coordinate 350,053,850 of OY728137.1, forward strand.
TCTCAAAGCAAAGATCATTCTAGGAAAACCTAATTCACGAGCCATGCTATCATTATAGACACTTGATGAAGAGTTATAGCTAATTAGGACTCACCCAAGGAATCTCACTAGTCTAATAAGAAACTAATATAAAGATATCGGGTCAAACCTAGAACCGTTGTGGGACACCATGAACCCAATTTGGATCAACCAACTATATAGGGAATCATATTCAAATGATACCACCAACCCTATTGATATAACTTTCTAGATGGAGGATCGACACCCTGCTCATGGAGGTCATGAGATTCCAAAAACTACACCCAGAGAACAAAGGTTATAGAGGATCACACTCCAGTCTTATGGAGGGAATCCATAACTCTATCTGAGACTCAACCTTTAGAGGGATCACTATCCTATGATATGGATGTAATTATACACCGTACCCTCAAGGAAAAGGACTAAGGGAACCCACTCAACCTATACTATACCAAAACTATAAAAAATAATATCCACACACACTCTTGAGGGGATTACACATCATGTTACAGGGGGAACATCACATGTCCAACTATCCCCATGCCTACCCATGTGGAAGAGCCTCACACGAAATGTAGTCTCAAAATACACAGAGTGTAGACAAAGTACAGGGCATGTAGATACACATTAAATTCTTTCCATATCACCTGGTTGTGTCTATGTCTGTGTAATATTACACAGTGTACGACTTCCCATGTACTCTAACCATGTATCGCTACATGGGTAATCCCATGTACACCTAGAAAATCTATGTTTGTGTACAAGTACATGGTGTTCCATCTGGACATGTACTTCATAAAGTATACATTGATTCACATGGAAGGGTTCACATGGTGTGTCCTAGGGGGTACACAACATGTGATACTTAACTCTAGCCAAAACCCTAGCACTGTAGCCATGGGGTCCCACATGACATGTATTCTGAATTACATGAAATGTTTCTCAAGAATTTCCAAAACCCTCAAGTTCTCTTAAATGTTGATCTACGCACCTAGAGAACCTTAGATATTACTAAAAACTGTAGATCTAGGGTCATTCGGGCCTCTAGTTGTCTGATCTTGGAATTCTGGGTTTTGAATTCTCTCATTGAATGATATGTTGAGAAAACTATCTCAGTTCATCAAAACTAGAAAAAAATGATAAAAAAATATGATAAAATCTTCCACTTATTGTCCACTACCATTGTCACACCTTGATCATTACATTGGTCATGAACTACACTTGAAATATCGATTAGTTTCACCAAAGAAGGATCACACAATGATCAAATATGAGGTATTCATCGAACCGTGTGTTGAACCAAAATTCCCATGATGAACATGTGAATAATGGTCAGAGAAATCCAAAATCCATAAAAGTGAGGAAGGAACCTCAACTGTTGTTTGTTTGGACTCGATTCATTATCCTAGAAAGGATGAATTAATAGGGATAAATCAATGAAAAAACAAACAATTACATCAAATTAAATCAACTGACGATGTTCAAATCAATTATACTCACAGAATTGATCAACATTCTCCTGGGTTTTAAGAATAGGATGTAAATAACAAATCAAAACATCCTACATGGAGTTTGGATCAATCATTGATGAGGAACAGTTCCATTACCATTGTTGATGAGATCCATGATCTCCATTGGCATGATTATCCATGATTTGATCCAGACCTGCCATCATTCTCCAAGAAAAGATCTCCAACGGTTAGTCTAAAATCTCCAAGTGTTGAGTAGAAAACCCTGAAGAATTTCTATAACCATATAATTTAAGGAGAAAATAGGTTGTTGTGTAAAAAAAAAAACAAAATAAATATATTATTTAATTAATTTCATTTAATTTCACCCGTGATAACTTTTTTACAAATTTCTCGCACCACCAAAGGTTATCTAGCTCCTAGGGTAAAACCCACATTCTAACCTCCACGGTGTCCTCATATTTTTGATTTGATTCAACCACCCATCCAGGAGTTAGTCCACTTTTTTAGGAAAACTATGCATGTGTTATCTTTAATATATTTTAAACATTTATTCTGAGCACACTAAGACTTAGAATCACACACTATTTTAGTTTTTAGTCCCAAAAATAATCCTTAAAATATCCAAAAATAATACACAGAAAATCCAAGTTGTTACAGGCACAACATGGACATCATTATCCTCAGGAGCCTTAATTTGAGAATATGGATTAGGATATAAGTATATAAAAACTCTCACATATGAAATGGATAGGATCATCCAGAGCAAGAAAATATGGGTGAACTACATATCTCATAATTAATTCCTACTCCTGAGGATCTGTGATATGTTCAAGATGAGAAATGTTGTTTGACTGAAAATTAAATAACATTCATGTTAATAAAAAACATGAGCTAAAAAATATAATAAATCTTAGTAAACATACTAACTACTGAATTCCAATCCCTTGAAATGTGAGGAACATGATGGTGTGTCATCAGTACCATTCTGTATAATCCCCTTGACCATCTAACAGATAGTGTTCTATGGGATATCCATATTAAAAGATACCATATTGGGTATGAATGGCCCCAAAATTGATATAACATGCATGAAACTATCACCTATCTATCATCTATCTACCTATAAGCATAATGGAATGTTACCCATAAAGATGTTATGGTACCATGTAGATATGATGTATATATCCAAACTGGCACATGAACCAGTTTGTCTGGTGCCACTCAATGATGTGTAAGTGGATGAGTGACACCACTACAACATGATATCTAATCATATCTATTTAATGTAGTGGAATCAATGTGTAGAAAAAACCTTTATACGGGGTCTATGAAATCTAAAATGTAAACTAAAAAAATAATTCATAAATTATCACAATTATGTTACTAATATAACACTAAAATAGCTAAAAAAAGTAATTAAAAAATAAATTTTCTATAAAAAGTTAATATTTAATTTACATCACATGACTTTATGATGTCAAATATCTGTAGAAATTTTTCCACACTATGTCTCAGAGTATGTTCATACTTCTAATTCTAAATCCAACTAGTTAAAAAGAAATAATATATAATTAGTTTATAAAATACATTAAAAAAAGTACAAAATAAATCAAATTAATGACATAAAAATACCAGTGTTCCTGAGGAATGTCTCGAAATAGCTGCTATAGAAGTGGTGAGACAACTCTAGGAGCGATGCATGGAAAACTCTCCCAGGACCACATCTATACCAAAACCATTTATCTTGCAATATGATGCACATCAGCTCAACAACTGGCATAGAGATATCTGTACAGACGTGATAACACAGCAGACCCCCAACTGTTTGTAACTATATGTTCAAGATCTTAATATAATGGTAGGTACATAATTTATAACAAGGTGGTGAAGTATTCTACACAAAAAATTCCTCTGACTAGTCACAAAATATATGCATGGATCTCTTCATCCACATCATCATGAATTACAGTGAACTTCTCATTAAGCCACTCCATGCGCAAGTGGGAACCCTGGAGGACACGTGGTGTGCCGACAACTTTGACACCTAATAAATGGAATATCATCATACACCAATATCCATTAGTGTCACCAATAACTACCTACTTGTGTATAATTAGACCAAGCATGTAGGTGACGTCCTCTAAAGTAATGATCATCTCCCTCTTAGGAAGATGAAATGTGTGTGTCTATGCCCACCATCTCTCAACCAATGAAGAAATCAAGTGGTGATCAATGGCCATGAATCCTCACATGGTGAATCCATAAAATCAATCATGTATGAGGCATGAAAAAATGGATGTCGGGGTGACATCATGATGAAAATGATGCGCTCTCAGAATAGTAAAAAGTCTAACATGTCCCCATGCCAACACGTCACATGACACATATGACTAATGGGTAGATAACAAATTCTAATCCATTTGAATGTATGAATTGTAGAATATTAATTTAAGAAACTATTTAACTCATATATGTTTTTATGACTTGGTATAAAAGATTTTTTAGGCTTCATTTTTATTTTTTCATAAAGATGGAGTATGTTCATTCAAGTGACCACATATGTTAAGTCTTTGCTATATTATTTTTGAAGAACACAAAAATATTTCATAAAATGTTTATTATGATTGGAAATGATTTCAATTTAACATAACATATGTTATTTGATAATTGAAATATATATTTTTAGAAAGAATAATTCCTATATTTTCATTATGTTTTTACTAAATATATATAAAATTTATATTTAACATTGTAATATAAAATAAAGTTTTGATATATATATTTTTTAAACTAAATATATATATGTATTATAATATAGAAGTATATTTTTAAAAGTTATACAATATATTAATAAGACACATATGATAAAAAATGGTGATAAAGAAACAAATAATTACATTGAAAAACTTTTATATTAACTGATAGAGTACATGAATTGTTTTAATTGTTAGATTACTACCCAATGTGTCTAGGGAAACATGTCCTCATGTGACCTTACTGGAGGCATATGATACACCTCAATCTAGGTAATCATTCACTAGGCTAATCCATATCATTCTGAATACGAGTTGACTTTGACCTCCCTTTTGGTCGAAGCCTAGTCATGTTCGGTATAAGTACGGGTGTTCTATCAGACAACCAAAAATCATGATACTCCCTGATTGAAATCCATGGAGAACTAAAATAGTTGTTGATATCCTCTAGTTGATAAATTGGATCAATGAACTACTCCCAATATAAGTTTACATAAGCACATGCTGCGATCACATGGCCCTAAGGATTTCGTAATGCTTGAAAGTTTCTACATTCACATGGCCTTTGTTCATACCATCTTCAGCCTGCTTTCGCCATTCTAAAAAATACTTACACTATGATAGAAGTTCTATTGTATCAAACCAATAATTTACATTTAAAAAATTATACTAATATTATATTATAATTTTATCTATTCTGAGTAGCATATAATCAAATGTTGTTAGTTACCTATGATGAGAGGTTCTACTTATCCATAATTGAAAATTACAAAGGTAGAGGGGCTTGATTACCATCTTGTGTGGAAGCAATCAATAAAGTTCCAGTATAATTTCCATAAATAAATGTGACATCAATCTGTATAAACTATTTGCAATATCTAAAATCTTCCACACATGGTGAAAATGTCCAAAATAATCTATCAAACACAACCATCGACTGATCAACTTAGTTTTGTTAGTTAAAATATTCAGTAATATGTCACTGATAGATAACATGATTTTTGTGGAAAAAAATATGCATAATTTATGGTGAAACTCAATAAGAGTCATACTAGTCACTGTACACATTCACAATAGCCTTCTATTGTGCCTCCCTTGCCTTCTAGAAATATATTTGATACCCAAAAAGATGTTTGATTCTCTCCATTTCTAGAATTATAGGAATGTCTTGACATGATCTTATCATTTCAAAAATAATAGTTAAAACAAACTCAACATCTAATGAGGAACGTTTCTGTGACAATATTGGGTTCACACGTGTTCATAGAGTAAATATAGTGATATTCCAACTATGAAAAGTGTTATCAATTATATCTCACAAATGCATCTAATATTCTGAATCTAATTTGTCACACCTATTCATATAATAAGACCTCTTTTACTCTTCTTTAACATAACTGTAATTTCTTTCAAGGTGATATTGTTTTATCACATTTTTCATTTCTTCTTTTCTCTAAAACTGTCTTCTAGTAAACGTAACACCTTCATCCGACACATGATTTGTTCGAACAATAATTCTTGGAAATTATATATTATGAGTAATAACTGGCCAATAAAATTGTGGCATGTGATTCATGCCTTTGGTAGACAATGAAGCCAATAGTAGAGTATGGTTCAGAGGTCGATTGAACCTCATAGGAGTGGGAACAAACTATTCTTCAACATGATCTTCTTCTACAACTTTATTGTCATATTTTTGTTCTAAATTGTCATAATTTTAAAAATTATCGACCAGTGAATCTAAAGTATGTTGAGGACTATCCATAAAAACCATGGTCAGAGGAAATGAATGAAAAATACCATTGATGATGGAACTTCTTGAAGTGATTTAATAGGAGGATATGACGTAGTGTCATGATGTTGTGATTGACCAACTTCTAATGTTGATGGAACCTCCAATGTAGATATAGTGACATACAACTCCATCATTAGATTCTCAGGTTGATACCTAACCAATAAAAGTATGTGTTCCCATTCATAACCATCAATTACTAGATAGGAAACCCGTCACAACCTATCTATAAATTTAAAATGATTTTATGTGATGGACTCTATCACTTGATGTGCTGTCAGTTTTAACTTTTGATGAATTTTTCTTTGAACAGGTTCTAAAGTTGTACAACCTTCAAGCATCAAAATTCCTTTTGGACATATACTTTAACTACATCCTCATTCAATCTCAATTATTTAACCGTTGCAATAAATATTGGAAGCTATCTTTTTTATCAAAAATAAACCATCATTATTAATTAAATCTGATCAGAGAAACAATTTAAATTTTCTTGATTATAGTAATTTAGGTTGGAATTATATTCCCTCCTCTAAGGAAATATGTTCAAACCATATTGATGTTTAACTCTTTACAAAACCCATGATCTTGTGTTATTTACCCAAAAATAGAAGTTAAACATATTCATATATATCCACTTGCATCACATGCATGAGGTACACAGACACATTATGTAAAAACATAAAGTTATATGATATTGGAGAACTCCACATGAGTAAGCCCAGAGGGATAGATAGTCAACCCTATTCACTTTACTAGGCAAGAAAAGCCTCCAGGAAAGTAGATGGTCTGGCCCAAATCCCCTCTATCTGGGGATACTTTACTCAAGAGAGCATTTAATTCATGATAATTCTAACACTTAATATCTACAAAATATATTCAACTAAATTCAAGTTCACAACTTCAATTACAAACCAAGGTTAAGGTAGATGAAAAATGAAATTCATTATCATATATAGAATGTAATGCAAGGTTCTAAATATGTTAAGTTATTCAATAATTACAATTAATTAATTGCTAATTAGGACTAATTTAAAATAACCTAATTTATAATTACAATTATGTAATTAATGATTACAATTAATTACTTAATTAATTAAGTAATAATTACAGTTAACGAATTATTAATTAAAATTAATTAATTGTTAATTATGTTAATTTACTCACTAATTAAAATTAATTAATTAATAATTATAATTAATTAATAATAAACTAATTATTAATTAAAATTATGTAGTTACGAATTAAATTTAATTAATAACTATTTAAAATTAATTATTTTATTAATTAATTACTAATTATAATTAATTAATTACTAATTAGAACTAATTATTTCATTAATTAATTACAATCAACTATGTATAAATTAAAAACAATTAATTAAAAATTATGTTAATTAATTCATTAAATATAATTATTTAATTTCTATTTATAATTAATTAATAATTAAATAATTATTAATTACAATTATATTATTACTAATTACAGTTAACTGATTAATAATTACATTAATTAACTCACTAATTACATTTAATTAATTTTTAATTATTAATAATTAATAATAAATATTTTACTAATTAAAATTAAGTAATAACTAATTATAGTTAATTAATTACTAATTACTATTAATTAATTTATTTATTAATTACTATTTATAGATAATTAATTACTAATTATAATTAATTAGTAATTAAAATTAACTAAGTATTAATTAAAATTAATTAATTGAAAATTAAATTAATCTATCCATTAAATACAATTATCTAATTGTTAATTATAATTAATTAATAATAAAATACTTACTAATAACAATTATGTAATTACTAGTTATAGTTAATTACTTTCTAATTATAATTAATTACTTCAATAATTAATTACCAATTACAATTAACTAATTATTAATTAAAGTTATTTCATTTTTAATTATGTTAATTTATTAACTAAATAAAATTAATTAATTCCTAATTATAATTAATTAATAATAAATTACCTTCTAATTAATTACTAATAAAAAAATTACTAATTAATTCCAAATTATAATTAATTAATTGTTAATTACCTAAATTTATTTACTAATTACAATGAACTAATCCCTAATTAAAATTAAGTAATAATAAATTAATTAATAATTAAAATTATGTAAATACTAATTAGAGTTAATTAACTACTATTTACCCTTAATTACTTAATTTAAATACTTACTAACAGTAATTAACTATTCACTAATTCCCATTAATAACTTAAATAATTACTTAATTATTTAACTACTAAATACAATTATATAATTATTAGGTTCTAAATACATTAACTATTTAATAAAAAATTAAATAAATAAATTAAAATATTAAAAAATTGAAAAATAGAACTACCTCAATATCATAGGTTAGTAGCTAAACAAGGGTGATAAGGGGTTTTAGAGCATAGAGCTACTGAGGCATAAGATCATAATAGGGTAGAGAGAATCACCATGGGAGAGGAGGTGTGAAGATGAGTGAAATGGGTGGGGGTGGGGTGGTGGTGGTGGTGGGGGGGGGCACTTTTATAGAGAAGGAATTTTCAGGCACCACTTAAAGTAGCGTTGAAGAAAATTTAACTTTAACAATTAGTACCACTTGATGTAATGCTGATAGATAGAAAATTTTCAGCATCCATGCCACATGAAGTGGCTCTTAACTCATAGCACCACTTCAAGTGGCACTATGTAGTCTAAATGCCCCAAGCACCACTTCAAGTGGTACTTCAGTGATTTACCCAAAAAATGCCACTTAAAGTGGCACTGATCAAACCCACTTACCAAAAAAATACTTATCCTCATTAAATTAAAAAAAACATTGGAAAATTTTTATCATTAATTTAATTAATAATAATATTAATTTTATTTATTAAATAAATACCTATCTCTTCATGAAAATTGTTTTATGTTTATTATATTTATGGCTTATAATACTCTTAATAATCATGATGATGATGTAAATAATAGTATTATTATTAAATTGTATTACTATTAAATAATATATTACTTACTATCGCTTCATAAAAATAAAAAATTAATTATTTATACTTTATTAATTATGAATTTATAAATTATGGGAAGATAGAGGAGTGAGAGGAGGAGATTCTAAAGCTCCTGATTGATCAGATTGACTTTATCCATCCTCGAGGTTTGAATCGATATGAATATGATTTTATTAACTAGTTTTCTTTCTAGATTTCAAATAACACGCTGAAGCGAAGGACTACAAAGTGAAGGATTTGAAGGATTTCTCTCTAATTTCTAGTTCTTTAAGAGGAACTTTTGTTTTCTTAGAAAACCGAGTAGCATAATGAATCATCAAAAAAATGGTTTACTTCCAACGTCTTTTCATCATATGGAGAAATTTCATAAATATTGGAACTTTATAAGAACTCTTTCAACTTTGTTATTTCTTTATATAAAGGTATGAAACCTTTGAAAGTGTCAGATTTCATTTCCTGATAAGTTACTATTTAGGGTTTCTAAGATTTCAAGTGTGTCTCTTTAGGCGGATGATTTTTTCATTTTCTTTTCCCTACTGCTGAGTTGAAGGGTCAAGCATGGAGTTTTGGTTCAGTTAATTTAAGGCCAAGAATGCTTAGAATCCATGAATAGAACTTAAATTTCAAACTTAATGATTTTAAGTATTCCTTCACTCAGGTTTGGATTAAAGATTATGGTTTAAATAGGGTTTTATGGCATCCTGAAATATTTTATAAAATTACCTCAACAATAGATATTTCAATTCAGATGGAGTTTTCTACTAAAAATTATGTTTTGGTTACTTCTCTATAATACTATTTGAGGTAGATTTAAGTTCTTCTTTGATTGACAAGGTTGTCTTGTCCACTCCCCATGATGAAATCAATCTTAGAATTGTTTATGAAAAAATTACATTGTACTGTGATTCTTGCTTCATCATTGGACACTCAAGGTCCAACTATTGAGAAAATGTTATCTGTTCTAGACTCATAGTGAAAGTACATGAGGAGATATATTACAAGAGAAAACATGTTATCAAGTCCTTGCAAGAGACTATTTATCAGCATAATTCTCATGTTTGGGATGAGGCCCCTTATTACTCTCCCACTAAGATCTTAACCTCTAGGAATATACAGGATGAGCATATGGTTCAAGGACTAACAGGTTACGAGTCTGATCAGCAGTCTAGGAATGATTCTTTTTAGGCCATTCATCAATGGAAATCCCACCTATACCAACACCCTTATACTAATGGTTAAAAAAACATTAGGATAAGTCCCCTATACTAGAAGTTTAAATCACACCATTGGCATTGGTCTTTTTAGATTCATTTTCCTAACAGTTTTAGAAAACCGTTGGCATAGTTCTTTTTAGAGACAATTTTGCCAACAGTTTCAGCAAACCATTAGGATTGGACCCCTTATACCAATGGTTTGAATAAACCCTTGGTATAGGTTCTATTTGAAGAAGGTATCCTGATGTTTTTAAAAAACTGTTGGGATAGATTACCCCAAATTCATAGTACGCACACTAGAAGTGATCCACCCACATTTTCCCCTAAACTAGAGCTCCCTTATTCCTAACATGTGAAACATTCTTCCCAATAGGCGATCCATAATTGATTCAACTCATTTTTTGTTCATCCACTTCAAATCAGTAATTTCTAACTGAGTTATATGTTTTACCTCAATTTATTTTTCCTTTTTTTTCATTCGGATTGATTTAAAGATAGGGTTATTCTTTGTTTTGTGTTATGATCAAGAATCTTGGTGTTTAAATATTTATCTAGAGCTATGTTTTTATAATATTTCAGTTATCTCAAAAATTATTTATAAGTATAGGAAAAAATCATATCTATGTTGTGTGTACAATGAAAAATAAAATAGCCACTGGGTCACTAGGAACTCAATGAGGGGTAAAATGGAGGGTTCTCCCAAGTAGAACATCAGGTACCCAGTAAAAGTGTATTATTTATATGGTATCCTGATGATAATTTTTTTAAAAAATTATTTTAAATAACAAGTTTTATTTAAATAAATACCCATCCTCATACTATCTTTTTAGTCAAGTCAAATTTATGATTCATACAAGTATCCCTCTACCCTTACTCTTCTTTTTTATACCTCCCTTGAATCTTGTTTTTTAATCCATCTATAAATTGAGTCTCCAAGTTGTAATTCTTACTTTGGGTATCCATCTTGTTATATTTTCTCATGTCATCTTTTTTTATTGTCACAAATCCTAAATGTTTGTGGTTTTTAATATTCTATTATTAGTCCAGGATATCGAAGAATATTCATCCCATTATAATTGGAGGTTTTTCTATAGATTTTCTATGGTGGATGGTCCCTTAAAATTTCTATAAACTTACATTAATTTTTATTCTTGGTATAATGGTCATATAGGGAAATTGGGTTTGTTTGATAATCAATTGATTTAATATGGCCTAGGATTTCAAGTATGAATAAGTGAGACTCCTTAGGACATAAAATATAAGTCAGTTCTGATAAATATTTATTATAGTTGTTTTCCATAATTATCTTACGTCAAGGGGGGATGCCTATAATTTTAATTAGAACTCATAGAGGGTTCCTATACCTAAATTCAGTCTTATATCACCTTGAGAGGTACAACAATGTGGTGTTTTGGAAATTCTATCTTGATTAAACAATAAGTGCATTTGATGTGTGAATAGTTTCTATAGGATAATAAAGAACAAGTGAACCCAAGTTTTTTAAAGTAGTTTGGATTCAAATGATCTTACATCAACTATTCAAATTCTAATCTCAAATATATAAATATCAACTATTGAAAATTCACTTTTTTATGATAGTGAAAACTCTTTACAACATTTTATTTTTGAACTATGAGGTACAAACCCAAATAAACATGGATCATAAATAAAAAATAAGGGAAAAATAATATAAGTATAACATATGACATGAGTAATCATAATATGGTGGTAGTAGTTGGTGGAAGATGTTTTGGAGTGATGCAGTAATGATTGAAAATGTATTTAATGAGATATACATGCAATATTATTATTTTAACATAGATTTATTTTTTTGTCTCTATAATACTTGATAAATCATAATAATTTTATTTTTTATACAGGTTCTTACATTTTGGGTTTTATTGTAAAATGATTGAGAGAAAATATAGTGCTAATAAGGGATGTTTCATATCTAGGATATAAGGACATCATCCACCAAAATGGTCTTTATACAATTATTTTCCATAACATCCACTATGTTTGACACAATCTCCCAATTTATTCCTTTATGATGACCCACTAAATAAAATAAATTGAAATGAATTGATAATACCCCAATCAAACTAAATTGTACCAAACTTACCTAACTAGTCTTGAAAATAAATGAACAAAACCTATCACCCTTTACATATTGAAACCCAACCAAACTAACAAATACTATTTATATCATAACCAAACCAACTTGACCAAACCAACTGAATTGAATTGAAATGACTTGATTTGACTCAAGTAGACTTTATTAGACATTAACAACTCTAAACTATATCAAAGTAAAATAAAATAAAAAGAATTGAACTAAATTGAACCTAACTAAAATAAATTCTATAGTAATGATAAAAAATGAACTGAGTTGAACAATATTTAATAAAACCCTAATAGGCTTGCACTAACCCAATCCAAATAAAATATCCAAAACTAAGAAATATCATGGTATTATATTTATAATTTAATTTAATTTCATGGTTTTATATTTATAGTATTTTGTTATATATATAGTATTTTTTGTTTTTTACATTATGATTATCATATAGAGTAGTGTGTTAGTTATGGTTTCATATAAAGTAAAAGTATCATTTACTTAAATATATTTTAAACTAAAATTCAATATTATTGAATTTCTTTCATGAAATGACTTATTTTTTTTATAGAATGGATATAAGTTGGATGTATGAAATCTATTGGATCTCAAGTGATTTTCAAAACAATTTGGAGATATTTTTAGAGTTTTTATTAGAAAATTCTTTAGATAGTGGGTACATACAATTCCCATATTATAATTTTGTTGGAAGACCTTGGTTGAGTCATGATGAAGTTGGATACCATATATCCAAATATGGTTTCCCAACAAACTACTATATGTGGTATCATAATGGGAAGAAAATAGAATCTCAAAATTCTGATGATCCAATTGAGAGGATTGGATTGGAGAATTTTTCATATGACCGGTTTCTATTTATTTGTCATCATGAGAAGGAAAGGATTTCAACCTGAGAATTCTGTTATATGAGAACACATGATGCATCTAATAAAAATTATTATGTTGAAAGGGTGAAAAAATTGAATGATGCTACCATGACTCCAACATATCGAAAATGTGGTAAAATGAAAAAGCTGTAATTTTTAATCTGATTATTTCATAGTAAAACCATGCATGGGATTTCTAATACTACCATCAATTACATTCTTACATTCTTGAAGGACTTACTTCTATATGATGCAGATATTCTCTCAAACCACTATATGGTATAGAAGTTAGTTGAGTAACTTGGATTTATTTTAAAAACATTCTTGCTTGCCCAAAATATTACAACTTATTCTAGGAGGAAACTGGTAAACAAAATTATTGTATAAAATGTGGAACATCCTAATAGAATCCAAAAGCTGATGGAAAACCATCCCATGTGCCACATAAAGTAATGTATCACTTTACATTGATCCCCAGACTCCAAAATATTATCATGTCTGATGTAATATCAATAAAAATGTGATGGAATGATACTAAGAGAAAGAAGAATATTTATGAGTTGGTTAACCCTAAATATGGATTTTCATGGTAGATATTTGATGCTTGATATCCTAATTTCATAGCTGACATGTATAATTTGAGTCTAGGTCTCTAATGTGATAGTTTTAATTTTTTTGGGTATATTATTACTTATCACAACATATTGACAGTTTTCTTACACATTTATAACCTTCCCCCATGGTTGTGTATGGAATAACCTTTCACTTTCATGAGTGTACTCATATATGAACTTTTTGATCCTAGTAATGATATAGACATATACATGAAACCTTTAATAAAAGAGTTGAAACTTCTTTGGGATGTGGGTGTACATACATATGATGCATGTTCAAAAGACATATTTAAGATAAATGATGTCCTTATGTGGATAATCAATGATTCTCCTGCTTATGAAATTATTAATGGATGGAACATGAAGGGAAAACTATCATATCTTCTTTGTATAAAGAATACAAAATCTAGAAGACCGAAATATCACTATAGTTTTAGTTTTATGGGACATCAATGATTCTTTCAAATGGATCATCCATATAGAAATAATCATCGAAGATTTGAAAATATCATGGAGACTAACGATCCACCTCCGAATATGTCTTGAACTAACCTGCTTAATGAATTGGAAGATTTAAATTTTTCATTCGGGAAGGGTTAAATGAAATCTAGAAAGAGGAAGAATGTTTCCAAGGAAACCTGTTACAATTGGAATAAGAGGAGTATCTTATTTGAGTTTCATTATTGGTTAACCAATTTGTTACATAATTTCTTAGAAGTAATGCACATTGAAAAGAATATACATGAAATGTTCCTTTCAGTTCTTCTAAATGTCAAGGTAAATACAAAATATGGTTTATTATATTGGCATAACTTAGTGGATTGGGGGATTGGACCAGAATTGAATCATATGTGTATTAGTGAAAATAAATGGAAATTTATATGGGCTTATTATGTGATGAAACATACAGAAAAATCAATTTGTAGAAGTACTAGAGACTATTAATGTTCTTGATGGCTATTCAAGAAACATATCAAATTTGGTTAATAGAAGAGAGTTAAAGTTGAAATCTTTGAAGACTTATGATTATCACATCCTTCTGCATGAGTCGATTCTAATATAAATCCATCATCTTTTTTCCAATAATGTAAGGGTTTAAATTATTCAATTGTTCCATTTGTTTTGAGATCTTTGTGCTAATAGGTTTTCCAAGTATTTCTTGCCAAAAAATGTTGACAGAGACACCATTAATTTTTTGTGAGTTAGAGAAAATATTTCATCCATCATTTTTCACATGCATGCTAGATCTGGTTGTCCATATTCCAACCAAAATACTTCTTGTAGGAACTTTTTCTTTTATTTGGTTGTATCCAACTGAAAGAAATATCTACACATTAAAGTCTTATGTTTGGAATAGAAATAATTCTGAAGGTTTTATCATGAACGGTTACTTGGATCAAGAATGTATCGATTTATGATTAATGTATTTGTCTGATCTAACTACAAGAATGAACAAAATAATGAGAAATAAAGAACAGTACAGAAAAATTAAACCCATTTTCCACCACTTCCTCAAATAGGGGGAACTTCTGGATCATATACATTGAAGAAATTAATCCTAAAAAAGGGAGAGATGACACATCATAGAGTTTTGTTCATCTGTGATTTGGTAGATGACTACATCAAGTAAGTAAATATAACATGTATATATTATCTCATCTCATGTAATTTTACATATATGTTAATTTTTTTTTCTATTTTTATTTATAGGGAACATAAAAAAATTATAAATAGAAAGCATAGTTATTTATATTTGAGAAGGAGAGAGAATTTTCATAGAAAAGTGTTTTCTATTTGGTTGAAATTTAAAGAAGAAATATTACTGTAATAAATTACCAAAATAAATATTTAATTAAGTTTAATATTCATTTATATTTTAGGTATTGGGTTTTCCCATTGACTCCATCTTTAAGGAAATAGGAGAATTTTCATTTGGTTATAATACCATGGTTCATGACTATAAATAAATTATGATCAGTGGGTATAGATTTATTATCATTGAACGAGAAAAGAACATGATTACACAACATGATGGTGTTATGTTAAATACCACTAAAGACTATTATTCTAGTGCATCATATAGTATACCTAGATTTGAAAATGTAGCTTATTATTGAGTGATTGGAAAAATAATAATATTGGATTATTACTCTCATGGTCGAGTCACTATGATGAAATTCGAGTGGTTTGATTCGATTATGAGGTATGGGAAATTTATTAATTATTATGGATTTCAAGTTATTGACATGAGTCACACTCTTACTAACGATAAACCATATGTATTGGCATCAATGAAGAAACATGTTTTTTTTATTTCAAGGATCATATGTGACCAAAAATTAGTGTCATTATTGAAGTAATTACAATAAATGTTTTTGATGATGGTGATGATGGAATTGACACCATCCATACTACCATTAGCCCACATTCATTCATTACTTATGATGACTCTAATAGATCAATTGTCAAAGTTTATTATGAACCTAAAGTTATGGTGGGAAATATATAGAATCATCCATTCATGTTCTCAATTCTTTTGGTTTATCTCGACTTGGGCTGTCAAGGATAGTACTATATAAATTGATTTAATATTGATTACAAATATTTTATATCTGATATGACCTTAATGTGAATTTTCAATATTTATTGGTTGAAATTTTATATGAGTTGCATTTTCTAATATTGAATTGATATGTATTCAAACCTACAAAACCAAACACAACTGAAACAAATAAATTATAAAAAAGAGGAATTAAATTAGAAATGTTAAACTTATTGATATTAAAATCAAAACAAATGAAAATAATGACCTAACCAAAAAATAGAAAAATGACCTAACCCAAAATATAAACCAAATGACATAAGACAAATAAAAATTAACAAATAACCTAATTAATTAAAAAAATTGAACCAATTGACCAAATAGAAATAAAAATGTAAAAATAACTTAATCAATTGAAGAAAATGAACCAAATGACGTAAGAGAAATAAAAATGGAAAAATGACCTAACCAAAATTGAATTGGATCGAATTGAAAATAAAATAAAACTATATCATACCTATGCTAAACACGTGAATTTGAACGTGTTGTTTATTCTATGAAATGAATTCTATTTTGATATTATTCCCATTAATTTCAAATTGTTTTTGTTATATTACTACATATCCTTTATTTTTTTTACAAGTGTTATTCCTTAATTAATTCATGTATCATTTTGTTTGTTTTTGCAATGAAATATGATGACAGACAATAATTGCCGAATGACTGAGATGAAAATTTCTCCATTATTACATGTTGTGACTATTTTATTTAATATATATATATATATGTATATATATCAATAACATATATTTCATGTGATTAACTTCTGTTTAAAATTTTATACAGGATCCACCACTTAGGTTCTAGTTATTCGACAAGCAGCCTAGTGGTCCCAGTACTCAGACTGACGGTACGAGGGAGGGTGGTATTAGAGCTAGGCGCTCCAGTCTGCATACCCAATTAGTCACTGTCCCTCCCACTAACTTACCATCTACCACACATTCTAATCCTATAGTTTCATTATGGACACAAAACATATTTAGGTCGCCCATGTTTTCACCAATATTTATATCTAAGACTCCTCACCCATCTTTCCCTTATCTGATGATGATTCCCACTCCTCATCCATATGATGAATTTTTTCACAGTCTAAGCCTAAAAAGAATACACTAGGACCCACTTCATCTATACCGAGTGATGTTCCTTTAGTGCCTGCGGATCCAAAAAATGCCCATTGACCAAACTGCCACAGGTATATTTATAGAACCCAAATAATTTTCTACCATAATTTATATTCATTATAATATGTATTTATATAATATTTTTTTTAATTTTATAATAGCTAGATGTAATAATAGGCTACATGGGTGTACACACATGTGTGTTGTGTGGAATCACCGAACACAGTTGATGGTGGACTATAACTATAAGGAACCGACCTTAAACATTACATAATATTGAATTAAATGAATAATTCATGTTGGGGATATTTTCAGGTTTAGAGTATTAGAGAATTAGGCCATAACAATTACATAACAACTTGAATATTACAAGTAGACTCTACTACTCAGTATCTATTTTTTTCATAAAATAAAAACTCTTAAAAAGACACATGTCTAGTTCCATGTTTTAGACAACATGACTTTTCCTTGATCCCATAATTGGACCTATTAATCTTTAAGTCTTGTAGAAAACATTTCAAAAACTTGGGATGATCATAAAAATCTTAGTAAGGGTTATAAAATAAGGAAGGAAAACATTATCCCAACAATATATAAAAATCCATGAAACCATACTTTTCAATCATAACATACCTTATGAAATCATAAGATTTATGAATAACACACAAAAATCATAAATCATAAAGGTTAATTATGGCATCCATATCAAACTTAAATTGTAGCTATCATAGCTATGTAGGGATTTTCACTTGGAATACCCATCACAGTATAATCCCTAAATCTCTTAGGAGAAACATCACGTTTATCTCCGTTACGTTACCCAATGAATTGGAGAGCTATATTGGGCTCACCCACCCTAGGTTTATCACGGAACCACCCGTATACATAAACAATGCCCAATAACTATAACACATGTATAAAGAAAAGATAACATTTCCACATTCCAATATATCAAATCAAGATATTTAAACAAACAATGTTTTATCAAATCATTTTCAAAACCATTTAAAAAGAGATTTTTGAATCAAAGTGTCCCATACCACTTTGAAGCTTTTAAATGAATTATCATTTGAAAACATTAATGTCTATATAAATAAATCCTAAAACCCATTTTGAAAACATGGACATTAATGAGAAATATTTATAAGAATAAATCTTTAAAACATTTAAAATGATATTTTAGTTAAAGAGTTTTTAACAAAAAGAGAGACACTTGAATAAAAATAATTGAGGAATAACATTTAATCAGAACTTTATAATATCATGAGAATAAAGGGATTCATGATATAATATGTCAAAGTACAGTATATACATCATATAAGAGTGAATTGGTGCATAACAACAATGAAGTCTCAATGGAAATGTAAACTGAGATGAAATCCCTTATAAGGATGGTATCCTTAAATTAAGGATAAATCAATCACATAATTATGTGTGAAAAATATAAATACACCCAATATAAGTTGATATTAAGTTTAAAACAATCATAGGTCATTCACACATATTCATAGGATAACATATTCAAGAAGTACAAGTTGAACCCAAATAATGGAAATTGGGTTAAGAAGTTCCCCTACAAAAATTCGACAGCCTAACAACGTCACTTTAAAATTAAGAAAATGAGATTATGAGATAAAAAGGGTATCTCATCACTTTTACATAAATTTTACATCAATAAGGATATATAATAACATATCCCAACATAATAATATGTAAATTATAAGACATAACAAAAACAAGTCTTTTAAAAAGGGGAGGGTGAAAGATTCCTTTACTGATTTGGTAACTTACAAAACATACGTCACATGAAAGAAGGATCATACAATAAAGATGTAAATACTCATAAATGAAATTATATTACACAAAGAGTACAATCATGGTAAGTACATACACCACACAAAAGGAAATAGTGGCAAATATAGCATGAATCTCACGGGAATAAAAAGTGAGACGAAACCCTTTACCACATTGTAATCAACTGAGTCGTATGAACAAAAGTTAATAAACACCAAATTAATCATAGAATACCATGAATATAATTATAATCATGATAATATATATAAAATTTCAGTACACAATACATCACATGCAATTAATAAGTGGTGAACAATGGAAATATCACAGAATTAAAAATGAGATAAGAAAATATCTTACCTTGTTTCTGACTTGACTCGATCATTATTTAATCTCCGGAATAATAAAATAAAGTTAATTTCTTCTTTATTAAGATCCTTTTTCAAGTTTATTATTCCTTTTATATCACTTATTACCATGTTATAAACATTATGTAATCATTTAAGTTAATAACGTCCATTTTGTCGATATTTGGTACTTGAGTCAAAAATGGACTTCTTATAATCACATGTTTTTCATGTGGTAAATGGTTCATTATATACAGAATGATATTCATGATTTAGATATCATATATATCATATATATCTAGTATATACATGTATTTATAATAGTTCATAACATGTAGAGGTAAGAAATGAAATGTACCGTTCATGGAGACGGTAAGCCGTACGTACGCATGAACGCTACTTTCATTTCTATTTCTTATTTTAATGGAATTAAAACATAATGATACATAGATATATTATAATTAAAGTATAATATCATATATAATATCATTAACTCTATCCTTTATACATCCCACATAAGACATTAATTAGTCACATCACTTTAAGAGGGCGGTAGTCCGCACTTCCTCAAATGAGATTATCGTAATTACCCACTATAGAAACCATAAAGGCTTGATATAATTGGGAATTACAGAAGAATAAGGAAATAATAAACATAATATATATCATATATAAATAAAGTTCTATCATAATGACCACCATGATAGGTGGTAAAATGTAATTGAACAATAATCGTTTTGTGAGGCGTTAGTTTGCCATCCACAGAAACATTATGTTCTTCACCCATTAGATGGAGGTGTGTGTAAGGTAGTTCTAATATTTCTCATAAAAACATACTAGTATATTGAGGATACTCGTTTTGTTACAAAATAAAGTAATAAAAGATTTTATGGGTTGGAGAAGTAAAATAAAAGAAAACAATTTAAGAGAAACTGCTACCTTTAATTTAGGTAACTCCATTTGGTTTGAACCAAAGGACTTCTTGAAGTACCTTATGCCTAAGGTAAGGATTCTAGGAGGATAAGAGGGATGTAGGGAGATTAATTGGTCAGAGTTTGGAAGATCCAAATGGCTTGAGAGGTGTGAGTAATTGGTTAGAATCAGTCTCCTTTTATAAGGGAGAGGAGGGGCTCTTTAGGAAAGTGTGAAAATATTATTTTATTATATAATGATATTCGGTTTCAAAAGGTCCAAAAATCATTATGGTCGAAGATAAGACGACTAAAGGTCGAAATAAAATCATAAAATATGAACTGGACAGGTTTTGGATAATATTTTAATCATTATAATCTTATTTATTTAAATGATTTATTAATGAGGTAAACACTGCATCATTATGGTGTCACAAATAATTTAAATTATTTGATGTCTAAAAATTATAAAAAAATACTATCATGTAGGAAATATTTTTATATTTCTAAAGAATATTTATAGTCGAAAATATGACTTATATAACACCATATTGAAATTAATTTACTAAAAGATATTTTCTTTTGTCATTTTTGCTTTTACTTTAAGTTAATTAATCTAAATTATCCTTATCACTCCCAAGTGGCTCAATGGGTTCCCAAAATCGACCCAAAGATTCCCATGGTCCTAAATGACTCAACCAATAAGGTTTGGACAAGTGTTAAGGTAATTTTGAATTATTATAATATTCTTTTTAACCTTGAATTACCCTATTTACCTTTAACCGCGGTAAATAAAAGTCAAAAGTTACTATTCACCAAAAATTATTTTCATCTTAATGAACCAAATTTTACTTATTGATAACAACCATGTATGTCAGATTTTAAAAATTCAATTCATAGAAGTCGTAAAATTTCATTTAAATGAAAAAGTCAGTTTTGTTAACTACTACTAAGTGGTTTCACTATTCATCAAAAATTGAAGTTTTTCAGAAAAATAGCAAAAATTCAGCCTAAGATATATTTGATATTCTGAATTCAAAAATGATATCTATTTTTACAAATTAAAAACATAGAAGTGGCATTAATTAATTTTTAATTTAATTCTCATTATCAAAACAAATAGCTTGTTTTTAAGAGACAATAACTATCAAAATATTGATACTTGTTTATGTCCAATTTTAAAGTGAAATTAATTACAATTACCAACATTGGATTAAATGGTATAAATATATTTAATTTCACTTTAAAACTAATTAAAAATATAATCTATCCATATAAGTAAATTAGATTAAAAGACACTTTTGAATTAAAATACAATATTTTTCACTATTCATTAAAAAATGAACTTTATCGGAAAAGTTAAAAAATTTTACACAAAGTAAATTTTGATGTCCCCATTATAAAGAAGGATTTTATTTGGTCATATAGAATGTATTAAAGTTACCAAAACTAGATTTAAAAAGGGTTCGCCATTAAAAGGCGTTAAATCGGCCTTTTAATGTAAATTATGTTTAAAATTAGATTCATTCACATTTTAAGCCTCTAACTTTTATTAGATAAATGAAAATACATTTAACAAACATGTACAATCATATTGTAGTTAGTTTCATTCATTCCTGCCAATAAAACGACTAGGAGTTAACTACTGTTTAAAATAATAATATATTATTATGTGCAACGTAAGATTTCAAAGAAACCCGTTGTTGCGTATCAGGTATGCTATCGAACATATAAACCCTTTGAAAGTAAAATTATTATTTAATTAAAAAATTAAAAAATATAAAAAATTCATATTCTTTATTTACCTGGGATGTTAGATCCTTCCCCCCTTTTGGTAATTGCGTCCTCATAATTTTAAAATTTGGGCTCGGAAACTTTATTGAAAGTCCCATATCAGAAAAAAGAGTCAGTAAAACTATCACTTTAAAAGAAAGAAAAAGAAGTACAATGGTCACTCGAGTTAACCCATACTAAGATTCCATGAAAACATAAATATGGAGGAGAAAAAAAGGGTCATGTTATGATGGATAGTGATAGGAAACATGATTAGGAGAAAGTTAACCATAAGAAAATCACAAACTTATGATGTGTGTAAACGGTCTTTGATTACCCAGTATGAAACGTAAACCAACAAAATTTTTGTTTTACATTCCTTTCCATATTTTTGATGAATTCATATTCCACATAGAATAAAAACATAAGGAAATATACCCACCTTCAAGTAGAGTTTCATATTTTAATAAGTTTATACCAAAACTAATCATTTCTCTAAACGATGATCATTCAAAAAGACTTGGTCACATCAAAAGCACAAGAATCATCTTCTATAGAATCACATAATCCAAAAAAGGAGAACTATCTATTTCCCTTGTATTTAGACATCAACTAAAATCAAAATTGTTAGTACAATATCAGATAATCACCAAAAGGATAATCCTTTATAAAAATAAATACTACTCTTAATCTCTAAAATTTAACAAAAAGAACCCTAGGTTCAAGAAAGACCATTAAATAAACAGTTATCCTTAAAATTATTCAAAGTAATCCAAACTATGTTTGAAACCCAAATCTCTGAAGGATTTAATCACATAGTCTTCTAAGGTAAATCTTAACATTTATCTCCAAATAACATCAGTTACTCTTAAAGTATCATTCTGAAAAGTAATTAACCTAATAACATATCCTCCATGATAAGTTAATAATTTCCATAGATAACCCAAAATCAACTTATTCCTGATTCATAAGACCATATAACTAAAAAGAATTAGTCATACTAACTAGGGACTTCACGTAGTCTAGTGGTAGGCGATAAATACCAGTCGCAATTTGGTTGTGGGTTCGATTCCCACAGCTTCGTCCGACGCGACGGGTTGTCACACAATTTGCCTGTTGTCCCTTTTCAAAAAATACATAATTTTATAAGATTCCCAAAAAGAGATAAATTCATCAAAAATAACCATAACATATTTTAACCAAAAAGGTTATCTAATAACTTTAATTTTTCATCCCAAAATGTATTAACTGGTAATTGCCTCAAATTCAAGGATCATATAAACCCAAATGGTTCTTTATAACTATATCCACAAAAGTGAAGATAATTATTCCTTGAATAAAATTTTTTTATATCAAACATCAGGGTTACACATAATATAAAAGGTCTTCTAATGTAATCGCATCATCAGAAAAGCCTAAATACTTTTAAGCATTTCACCATCCTAAATTCTACCATAAATCTTGAATCCCTTATATGTTGACTTCTTACTCATTAAAAATTATTCATGATCTATTAACAATTCCTTTCCAACTTATTCTGAAATACTTACTTCCTACAAACAAAATAATGAATCATATCCTAAGATTTCAATAATAGGAAAACATATGTTAAGAAATAATCCATACCTTTCATTGGTCATTGTCAGTTTTCTTCATCCTTAATCAGAATGGAATTAGGTATTGGTAAACGAATATTTGTATGATCCTGGTGATCCCATTCCCAAAACTTCTTCATATGACATGTGTTTGAATAATGGCCATGCACACCACAGTTAAAACATTCAATTGATCCCTCGGAAAGGACTTCTTTCCCTTTACTAGAGTCAACTAGATGCTTCCTTTTTCCATGGCAGGTTCTTGCTTTATGAACTTCATTTCCATATCTATAGCATCTTTCTGTCCCATTGAAACATTTTCCTAGGTGTTTCTTTCCACATCTTTGACACATAGGTTTTTGAACACACTTACCTTTATGATTATTACCTGAACTTCCATAGGGATTTGTTTCTCACATATATGATGCCTTATAAAGATCAATAAGGTTCAGGTGGTCAATAATGAATCTATATAGTTGGTTGAGAATAACCACAAGTGTTCTCATTGGAGCTCCCATTTCATTCAGTTGCTTGTTCAGAAAACCGTCACAGTTTTCTTCTCATCCATTGTTACTTTGGTGCCTGCTAGATCCATCCATTTACTAAAACCAAAAAGGTCAGTGTGAGTATATCTGTAAAATCATCATATAATATTTTATGAGTTGGGTAAACACTAAGATATACTTATTCATGTTATCTTAAACTCATTCACTTTATCAAAAAAAAAAACTATGAATCTTTCTGAAATCCTAACCATTATGGTAATTTAAATTATGATTAAAGAATTCCCTAACCTCTAAAGTTATCTAAACCGACCTCTGATACGAACTATAAGGACCCAACCTTAAACATTACATAATCTCGAATTAAATTAATAATTCACATTGGGGATCTTTTTAGGTTTATAGTTTCAGAGAATTAGGCCATAACTATTACATAACAACTTGAATATTACAAGTAGACTCTACTACTCAGTATCATTTTTTTTCATAAAATAAAAACTCTTAAAAAGACACATATCTAGTTCCATGTTTTAGAAATCATGAATTTTCCTTGATCCCATACTTGGACCTATTATAAGGACCTAGCCTTAAACCTTACTTAATCTTGAGTTATTACAAGATTACACATTGAGGATCTTTTCAGGTTTAGAGTTTTAGAGAATTAGATCATTAAACTTTCATTACATTCCACATTTAAACAAAGTGGTTACATAAAAGACAGTATTCATTCTTCCCATCAACGGAAACATATTTAAAATAAAACATGGATTCTTTCTTGAAACATCCTTGACACTATCATCACATCATGTACATTTCCCTTGACCTGTGAAAAACATTTCAAAAACTTGGGATGAGCATAAAAAGCTCAGTAAGGGTTATAAAAATATGGAAAGGAAACATGAGTTCATATATACATAAGAATGAAATCATACATTACCCATAAAACATAGGCACTTTAACATACCTCATCAAACCATGAATAAATCATAGAAATCATAAGACATAAAGGTAACTTGAGGCATTCATAACATTATTACATAGGGAGTAACCCTCTTGGTTACGTTTGGAATACCCATCACAATATATTTCCTAAATCTCTTCGGAGAAACCTTAACATTACACTCCTTCGCATTACCCAATGCATTGGAGAGCCATATCGGGCTCACCCGCCCTTAGTTTATCACGGAACCACCCGTTTTCATAACAATGACCAAGAACCATAACATAAACGTATCACATAAAACATGCATAAAGTAAACATAACATTTCCACATTTCAATCACAACATAACATTTTAGTATATTGAAATAATGAATCCATTAAAAAAGAAACCATTTCCAAAACCATTTAAAACATTTAATAAAGATATTTTTGAATCAAAGTGTCCCATACCACCTTGAAGCTTTTAAAATTTTAAACTATTAATATCCATATAAATAAATCCTTAAAACCACTTTGAAAACATGGATATTAATAAGAACAAATAATTAAAACATTTAAAGCGATATTTTGGTTAAAGGGGTTCTACCAAAATTAGAGACACTTGAATACAATAATTGAGGAATAACATCTAGTCAGAACTTTATAATATCATGAGAATAAATGGATTCATGATATAATATTCCAAATGACAGTATATACACCATATAAGAGTTAATTGGTGCATAACAACAATTAAGTCTCAGCAGAAATGTAAAATGTGATGAATTCCCTTATAAAGAAGATATCCTTAAATTAAGGATAATTCAATCTCAAAATTATGTGTGACAAATATAAATACACCCAATATAAGTGGATATTAAGTGTAAAACAATAAAATTTCATTCACACATATTCAAAAGTTGACACATTCAATAACTACATGTTGAACCAAAAGAAATCGAAATTGGGTTAAAAAGTTCCCTTGGTAAAATTCGACAGCCTAACAGCATCACTTCAAAATTCAGAAAATGAGTTGATGAGGGATAAAAAGGGAATCTCATAACTTGGACATAAAATTTACATCAATAAGGATATAAAATAACATATCCCAACATAATAGTATGTGAATTAAAAGACATAACAAAAGAAGTCTTTTAAAAAGAGGAGGGTGAAAGGTCCCCTTACCGAGTTGGGTAACTTTCGAAACGTACACCCCATGGAAGAAGGGTCATACAATGAAGATGTGAATACCCATAAATGAAATTATACTACACAAAGTGTATAATAATGGGCAGTACATACAACACTCAAAGGAAATTGTCTAAAATGTTGCATAAATCTCACGGGAATAAAAGTGAGATGAAAAATCCCTTACGGAAACTCGGCAGCCTAACGACGCCACTTAAAACTTCCAAAAATGGATTGATGAGATCAAATAGGGTATCTCATCACATTAAAATAAAATTTAAAGCAAGAGGAATATAAAATAACATCCCCATCATAACAAATAGAAGCTTAAAAGAAGTGACATAAAGGAGAGTACTTAAAGAGAAAGAGAGAGGTTAGATCTCTTACGAAAATTCGGCAGCCTAACGGCGCCACTCAAAACTTCCAACATAGATTGATGAGAGAGAATAAGGTCTATCATCATATGAACATAAAAATTACAGTAAGATTAATATAAAATAACATCCCAATAACAATAAAGATGAGCTTAGAAGGAATGACATAAAAGAGTGTACTTAAAAAGAAAGAGAGGAGTAGGATCCCTTACCTCGGGTTCGACTTGACTCGATCGTTCTTTAACGTCCTGAATAATAAACTTGAGTTAATTTATACTTCCTTAAGAACCATTTTCAAGTTCATTATTCCTTTTATATCACTTATTACCATGTCTTAAACATTATGTAATCATTTAAGTTAATAATATTTTTTTTTCCGATATTTGGTTCTTAAGTCGAAATTGGACTTCTTACAATTACATGTTGTTCATGTGGCCAAATGTTCATTATATACAGAATTGTATTCATGATGTAGATATCATATATATCATATATATCCAGTACATTCATGCATTTATAATATTACATAACATTTAGAGTTAAGAAATGAAATGCACCGTTCATGGAGACGGTAAGCCGTACGTACGCATGAACGCTACTTCCAGTTCTATTTCATATTTAACGGAATGAAAACATAATGATACATAATAGTATTTTAATTCCAGTATGGTATCATATATAATATCATTAAATATATCCTTTATACGTACCACATATGGTATTAACGAATCAAATCACTTTGAGGGGGCGGTAATCCGCACTTCCTTAAATGAAGATATCGCGTTTACCCATAATGGAAACCATAAAGGTATGCCATAAATGAAAAATACAGAAGCTTAAGTAAAACATAAACATATTAGATATCATATATAAATATAGTTTCATATTAATGGCCACCTTTAAATGTGTTAGAATAATGTTGAACAATCATCGTTTCGGGAGGCAGAAATTCGCCATCCACGGAAACAGTATGTTCTTTAACCATTAGATGTAGGTGTGTGTAATTTTAGATATAATAATTCTTATAAAAAAATCCTAGTATATTTACGATAATGGAGTTGTTACAAAAGAAAAGAATAAAAATATTTTAGGGGGTTGGAGAAGTAAAATAAAACAAAAGGACTCAAGTGAAGACATTACCTTAAAATCGGGTAAATTCCTTTGATTTGAGATCAAAGGCTTCCTTGGAAAGGATTCTGCCCAAAGTGAGGCTTCAAGGAGTTAGAGAGGGATGTGGAGAGACAAAATGGGCAGGGTTTTGTCGATCCAAATGCTTTGGAAGTGTGGGTAAGGAGGTAGAGGTGGGGGCCTTTTATAAGAGGAGAGGAGGGGCACTCTTGGAAGGTAAAGAAAAGTCACTTTATTTTAAAATGGTATTCGGATTTAAGAGGTCACACATTGATTTGGTTCAAGGATTAGGTGATAAGGGTTCGAAATACACTCATCCAATAGGTTTTGGACATGTTTAGGTCTTATATATTACATTATCTTTCCATTTTATTTAAATCGTTAAATAATGAGGTCATCGCTACATCATCATGATTTCATAAATAATTTAATTTATTTAATGTCTAAAAATTATATAAAAAATACTATGATGTAGAAAATATTTTTATCTTTCTAATGACTATTTATAGTAAAAAATATGACTTGTATAACCCCATGTAAAAATTGTTTTAGTAAAACATTTCATGTTTGTCTCATTTTTACTTTAACTTTAAATAAAAAGATATTAATGTCATTTTCCAACCAAAGTGGCTTCATGGGGTCCCCAAGTTGACCCATGGGTTTTCGTGGTCGGCCATGACACATACAATGAGGTTAGAACATGTGTAAAGTTCATTTCATATTATTAAAATATTATTTTTACCTTAAACTACACTAATTACCTCTAATCGCGATTAAAAACTTAATAAGTTACTATTCACCAAAAAATTATTTTTATCCCATTGAACCAAATTTTATTTCTTAATGACAACCATGTATGTTAGATTTTTGAAATTCAAAACACAAAGATTGAAAAATTTCATTTAAACGGAAAAATCAATTTTTAGAAGTACCACTTAGTGGTTTCACTATTCATCAAAAATTGAATTTTTTCAGAAAAATACCAAAAATTAACCCTAATCTATATTTGTTATTCTGAATTCAAAAATGAAGTATATTTTACAAAATTAAAAACATATAAGTCACATTAATTAATTTAATAATTAATTCCCGCTGTCAGAGCAAATAGCGTGTTTTTATGAAACAATATGTATCAAAAGATTGACACTAGTTTAAATCTGATCTCAAAGTGAAATTAATTACAACAACCACTATTGGATTTAATGGTAAACATATATTATAATTTTACTTTAAAACCAATTAAAAAGATAATCTAATCATATAAATAAATTAGATTAAAAAGAAGTTTTGAATTAAAATACAACATTTTACACTATTCATTAAAAAATGAACTTTATCAGAAAGATACCAAAAATTTACACAAAGTAAATTTTGATGTCCCAATTCTTAAGAAGAGTTTTATTTGGTCCAAAAGGATGTATAAGAGTGAACAAAACTATATTTAATGATGGTTCTCCATCAAAAGGCGATAAGTGAACCTTTAGTGAAAACTAGGGCATATACGCCTAAAATTGAATTCTTTCCGTATTTTATGCCTTTATCTTTTATTGGATAAATGTAAAAACATTTAAAAACATATATAATCATATTTTAGTTATTTCTATCCATTCCCGCCAATACAACGACTACGTGTTAACTACCATTTAAAATAATATTATTTTATTATTAGAGTACAACGTAAGATTCTCAAGAAACTCGTTGTTGCGTGTTGGGTACGCCATCGAGCATAGCGCCCACTTTAAAGTCATATTAATATTTTATTCAAAAATATGGATAAATATGAAAATTTCATATTCTTTATTTACCTGGGGTGTTACATCCTTCCCCCCTTTTGGGAATTGCGTCCTCGCAATTTTTAAAATTGAGCTTGGAAACATCCTTGAAAGTCCCACATCGGAACAAGAGTCGGTAAAACAATCACTTTAAAATAAAGGAAGATAAGTAAAGAGGTCACCCGAGTTAACCCATATGTAGAAAAACATGGAAATGGAAGAAAAAGCAAAGCGTCATGTTCTTGAGGGAGAGTGATAATAAACATGTCTAGGAGAAAGTTAACCATAAGAAAATCACAAACTTGTGATGGGTTAAACGGTATTCGATTCCCCAGTAGGAAAAGTTAATAGACAACATTTTTGTTTTAAGTTTATTTTTATTGAGGAATTTATTCATAAGGAAACATAATCACTTATCATGTTGAATTTCAACTTTTACTAGATTCCTTAATCAAAATCATATTTTTTTTTCCAAAAGACGAGAATTTAGGGAGACTTGTTCGCATTAAGAGTACTATAATCAACTTCTATAGAATCACCTAATCCACCAAAGAGAAATATATACATCCCATGTATTTAGGCTTTAACCAAAACCAAAACCAAAAAGGTTAGTACAAGGTCAGATAATCCAGAAAAGGATAACCCATTAAAAAGAAAATCTATGCTTAATCTCCAAAATTTGTCCAACAAAACCCAAAGTTTAACGAGGACCATCCGATAAAAAATTTGTCCATAAAATTCTTCAAAGTAAACCAATCTAATATTGAAACCCAAATATTTGAAGGATTTAGTCACATAGTCTTCCAAGTTAAATCGAAACATTTATCTCCAAACAACATCAGTTGTTCCTAAAGTCTCGTATTGAAAAGTAATTAACCTAATCACATATCCTCCATGATAGGTTAATCATTTTCATAAATAACCCAAAATCAACCTAATCTTAATTCATAAAATCATATAACTAAAAAGAATCAGTCAAACTAACCAGGGACTTCACGTAGTCCAGTGGTAGGCGATAAATACCAGTCGCACTTTGGTTGTGGGTTCGATTCCCGCAGCTTTGTCCGACGTGACGGGTTGTCACACAGTCTGCATGTTGTCCTTTTTCCAAAACTATATAATTCTTAAATCATTCCCCAAAAAGAGATAAAATCATCAAAAATGATCATAACATATTTTAACCTCAAGTTTATCTCATGCCTTTCATTTTCCAGCATATCATATAATAACCCATAATTACCTCAAAAGTAAGGATCATATAAACTCTAATGGTTAACTTTATAATTATTACCTGAACTTCCACATCGATTGGTCATCTCGTACATGATGCATTACAGAACATACCAAGGTTCACGTGGTTGATCATGACTCCTTGATATTTGGTTTAGAACAACCACGAGTTTCCTCATTGAATCCTACATTTTATCTAGTATCTTAATCAGAGAACCACCACAGTTTCCTTCAAACCTGTTGTCTCTTTGGTTCCTGCTAGATCCATCCATTCACTAAAAATAGAAATGTCAGTGTGAGTATATCAACAAAACCATCATGTACTAATGAGGAAGGTAAACACTAAGATATACTTACTCATTCACTTTATCTAAAACTAGGACTCTTTCTGAAATCCTAACCATTATGGTAATGTCACTTATGCTTAAAGAATACCCTAACCTCTAAAGTTATCTAAACCGACCTCTGATACCAACTATAAGGCCCCAGCCTTAAACCTTACTTAATCTTGAGTTATTACAAGATTACACATTGAGGATCTTTTCAGGTTTAGAGTTTTAGAGAATTAGATCATGAAACTTGCATTACATTCCACATTTAAACAAAGTGGTTACATAAAAGACAGTATTCATTCTTCCCATCAACAGAAACATATTTAAAATAAAACACGGATTCTTTCTTGACACATCCTTGACACTATCATCACATCATGTACCTTTCCCTTGACCTGTGAAAAACATTTCAGAAACATGGGATGAGCATAAAAAGCTCAGTAAGGGTTATAAAAATATGGAAAGGAAACATGAGTTCATATATACATAATAATGAAATCATACTTTACCCATAAAACATAGGCACTTTAACATACCTCATCAAACCATGAATAAATCATAGAAATCATAAGAGATAAAGGTAACCTGAGGCATTCATAACATTCTTATGTAGGGAGTAACCCTATTGGTTACGTTTGGAATACCCATCACAGTATATTCCCTAAATCTCTTTGGAGAAACCTTAACATTACACTCCTTCGCGTTATCCAATGCATTGGAGAGCTATATCGGGCTCACCCGCCCTTAGTTTATCACGGAACCACCCGTTTTCATAACAATGCCCAAGAACCATAACAAAAACGTATCACATAAAATATGCATAAAGTAAACATAAAATTTCCACATTTCAATCACAACATAACATTTTAGGATATTGAAATAATGAATCCATTCAAAAAGAAACCATTTCCAAAACCATTTAAAACATTTAATAAAGATATTTTTTAATCAAAGTGTCCCATACCACCTTGAAGCTTTTAAAATTTTAAACCATTAATATCCATATAAATAAATCCATAAAACCACTTTGAAAACATGGATATTAATAAGAACAAATAATTAAAACATTTAAAGTGATATTTTGGTTAAAGGGGTTCTACCAAAATTAGATACACTTGAATACAATAATTGAGGAATAACATTTAGTCAGAACTTTATAATATCATGAGAATAAATGGATTCATGATATAATATTCCAAAGGAAATTATATACACCATATAAGAGTGAATTGGTGCATAACAAAAATTAAGTCTCAGTAGAAATGTCAAATGTGATGAATTCCCTTATAAAGAAGATGTCCTTAAATTAGGGATAATTCAATCTTAAAATTATGTGTGAAAAATATAAATACACCCAATATAAGTGGATATTAAGTGTAAAACAATAAAAGGTCATTCACAAATATTCAAAAGATGACATATTCAATAACTACATGTTGAACCCAAAGAAATCGAAATTGGGTTAAAAAGTTCCCTTGGTAAAATTCGACAGCCTAACGACATCACTTCAAAATTAAGAAAATGAGTTGATGAGAGATAAAAAGGGAATCTAATCACTTGGACATAAAATTTACATCAATAAGGATATAAAAGAACATATCCCAAGATAATAGTATGTGAATTAAAAGACATAACAAAATAAGTCTTTTAAAAAGAGGAGGGTGAAAGGTCCCCTTACTGAGTTGGGTAACTTTCGAAACGTACACCCCATGGAATAAGGGTCATATAATGAAGATGTGAATACCCATAAATGAAATTATACTACAAAATGTGTATAATAATGGGAAGTACATACACCACTCAAAGGAAATTGTGGAAAATGTAGCATAAATCTCACGTGAATAAAAGTGAGATGAAAAATCCCTTACGAAAACTCGGCAGCCTAACAGCGCCACTTAAAACTTCCAAAAATGGATTGATGAGATCAAATAGGGTATCTCATCACATTAAAATAAAATTTACAGAAAGAGGAATATAAAATAACATCCCCCATCATAACAAAGAGGAGCTTAAAAGAAGTGACATAAAGGAGAGTACTTAAAGAGAAAGAGAGAGGTTAGATCTCTTATGATAATTTGGCAGCCTAACGGCGCCACTCAAAACTTCCAAAATGGATTGATGAGAGAGAATAGGGTCTATCATCATATGAACATAAAAATTACAGTAAGATTAATATAAAAGAACATCCCAATAACAAGAAAGATGAGCTTAGAAGGAATAACATAAAAGAGTGTACTTAAAAAGAAAGAGAGGAGTAGGATCCCTTACCTCGGGTCCGACTTGACTCGATCGTTATTTAACGTCCTGAATAATAAAATTGAGTTAATTTATACTTTCTTAAGAACCTTTTTCAAGTTCATTATTCCTTTTATATCACTTATTACCATGTCATAGACATTATTTAATCATTTAAGTTAATAATATTTGTTTTGCCGATATTTGGTTCTTAAGTCGAAAGTGGACTTCTTACAATTACATGTTGTTCGTGTGGAAAAATGTTCATTATATCCAGAATTTTATTCATGATGTAGATATCATATATATCATATATATCCAGTATATTCATGAATTTATAATATTACATAACATTTAGAGTTAAGAAATGAAATGCACCGTTCATGGAGACGGTAAGCCGTACGTACGCATGAACGCTACTTCCAGTTCTATTTCACATTTAATGGAATTAAAACATAATGATACATAATAGTATTTTAATTACAATATTGTATAATATATAATATCATTAAATATATCCTTTATACGTACCACATATGGTATTAACGAATCAAATCACTTTGAGGGGGTGGTAGTCCGCACTTCCTTAAATGAAGATATCACGTTTACCCATAATGGAAACCATAAAGGTATGCCATAAATGAAAAATACAGAAGCTTAAGTAAAACATAAACATATTAGATATCATATATAAATATAGTGTCATCTTAATGGCCACCTTTTAAGGTGTTAGAAGAATGTTGAACAATCATCGTTTCGGGAGGCAAAAATTCGCCATCCACGGAAACAGTATGTTCTTTAACCATTAGATGTAGGTGTGTGTAAGTGTAGCTCGAATCCTTTTTATAAGAAAATCCTAGTATATTGAATATAACGGAGTTGTTACAAAATAAAAGAATAAAAATAGTTTAGGGGGTTGTAGAAGTAAAATAAAACAAAAGGACTCAAGTGAAGACATTACCTTAAAATCGGGTAACTTCCTTTGATTTGAGCTCAAAGGCATCCTTGGAAAGGATTATGCCCAAAGTGAGGCTTCAAGGAGTTATAGAGGGATGTGGAGAGAAAAAATGGGCAGGGGTTGGCCGATCCAAAGGCTTTGGAAGTGTGGGTAAGGAGGTAGAGGTGGGGGCCTTTTATAAGAGGAGAGGAGAGGCACTCTTGGAAGGTAAAGAAAAGTCACTTTATTTTAAAATGGTATTCGGATTTAAGAGGTCCCACATTGATGTGGTTCGAGGATAAGGTGATAAGGGTTCTAAATCCACTCATCCAATAGGTTTTGGACATGTGTAGGTCTTAGATATTACATTAACTTTCCATTTTATTTAAATCGTTAAATAATGAGGTAATCACTGCATCATCATGATGTCATAAATAATTTAATTTATTTAATATCTAAAAATTATATAAAAAATACTATGATGTAGGAAATATTTTTAAATTTCTAATGACTATTTATAGTAAAAAATATGACTTGTATAACCCCATGTAAAAATTGTTTTAGTAAAACATTTCATGTTTGTCTCATTTTTACTTTAACTTTAAATAAAAAGATATTAATGTCATTTTCCAACCAAAGTGGCTTCATGGGGTCCCCAAGTTGACCCATGGGTTGTCTTGGTCGGCCATGACACATAAAATGAGGTTAGGACATGTTTAAAGTTCATTTCATATTATTAAAACATTATTTTTACCTTAAACTACACTAATTACCTCTAATCGCGATTAAAAACTTAATAAGTTACTATTTACCAAAAAATTATTTTTATCCCATTGAACCAAATTTTACTTCCTAATGACAACCATGTCTGTCGGATTTTTGAAATTCAAAACCCAAAGATGGAAAAATTTCATTTAAACGGAAAAATCAGTTTTTATAAGTACCACTTAGTGGTTTCACTATTCATCAAAAATTGAGGTTTTTCAGAAAAATCCCAAAAATTCACCCTAAGATATATTTTATATTACTAATTCAAAAATGAAGTCTATTTTAAAAAATTCAAAACATATAAGTCACATTAATTAATTTAATAATTAATTCCCGCTGTCAGAGCAAATAGCGTGTTTTTATGAAACAATATGTATCAAAAGATTGACACCAGTTTAAGTCTGATTTCAAAGTGAAATTAATTCCAACGACCACTATTGGATTTAATGGTAAAAATATATTCTAATTTTACTTTAAAACCAATTCAAAAGATAATCTAATCATACAAATAAATTAGATTAAAAAGAGGTTTTGAATTAAAATACAACATTTTACACTATTCATTAAAAAATGAACTTTATCAGAAAGATACCAAAAATTTACCCAAAGTAAATTTTGATGTCCCAATTCTTAAGAAGAGTTTTATTTGGTCCAAAAGGATGTATAAGAGTGAAAAAAACTATATTTAATGATGGTTCTCCATCAAAAGGCGATAAGTGAACCTTTAGTGAAAACTAGGGCATATACGCCTAAAATTGAATTCTTTCCGTATTTTATGCCTTTAACTTTTATTGGATAAATGTAAAAACATTTGAAAACATATATAATCATATTTTAGTTATTTCTATCCATTCTTGCCAATACAACAGCTACATGTTAACTACCATTTAAAATAATATTATTTTATTATTAGAGTGCAACGTAAGATTCCCAAGAAACTCATTGTTGCGTGTTGGGTACGCCATCGAGCATAGCGTCCCCTTTAAAGTCATATTAATATTTTATTCACAAATATAGATAAATATAAAAATTTCGTATTCTTTATTTACCTGGGGTGTTACACCTATTCATCTTTAAGTCCTATGGAAAACATTTGAAAAACTTTGGATGAGTATAAAAAGCTTAGTAAGGGTTATAAAATAAGGAAGGAAAACATTATCCCCACAATAAATAAAAATCCATGAAACCATACTTTTCAATCATAACATACCTTATGAAATCATAAGATTTATGAATAACACACACAAATCCTAAATCATAAGGGTTAATTATGGCATCCATATCAAACTTACATTGTAGTTATCAAAACTATGTAGGGAGTTAAACTTGGAATACCCATCACAGTATATTCCCTAAATCTCTTAGGAGAAACATCACGTTTACCTCCATCATGTTACCCAATGCATTGGAGAGCTATGTCGGGCTCACCCGCCATAGGTTTATCACGGAACCACCTATATACATAAAAAATTACCAATAACCATAACACATGTATAAATAAAAGATAAAATCTCCACATTCCAATATATCAAATCAAGATATTAAAATAAACAATGTTTTATCAAATCATTTTCAAAACCATTTAAAAAGACATTTTTGAATCAAAGTGTCCCATACCACTTTGAAGCTTCTAAATGAATTATAATTTGAAAACATTAATGTGTATATAAATAAATCCTAAAACCCATTTTGAAAAAATGGACATTAATGAGAAATATTTAGAAGAACAAATCTTTAAAACATTTAAAACTATATTTTAGTTAAAGAGTTTTTTAACAAAAAGAGAGAAACTTGAATACAAATAATTAAGGAATAACATTTAATCAGAACTTTATAATATCATGAGAATAAAGGTATTCATGATATAATATGTCAAAGTACAGTATATACACCATATAAGAGTGAGTTGGTGCATAACAACAATGAAGTCTCAATGGAAATGTAAACTGAGATGAAATCCCTTATAAAGATGGTATCCTTAAATTAAGGATAAATCAATCACATAATTTTGTGTGAAAAATATAAATACACCCAATATAAGTGGATATTAAGTGTAAAATAATCAGAGGTCATTCACACATATTCATAGGATGACATATTCAAGAAGTACAAGTTGAACCCAAAGAATTGAAATTGGGTTAAGAAGTTCCCTTGCAAAAATTCGACAGCCTAACGTCATCACTTTAAAATTAGGAAAATGATTAGATGAAATAACAAGGGTATCTCATAACTTGGACATAAATTTTACATCAATAAGGATATAGAAGAACATATCCCAACATAATAAGATGTAAATTAAAAGGCATAACAAAAAGAAGTCTTTTAAAAAGGAGAGGGTGAAAGATTTCCTTACTAATTTGGTAACTTACAAAACATATGCCACATGAAATAAATATCATACAATAAAGATGTAAATACTCATAAATGAAATTATATTACACAAATAGTACATTCATGGGCAGTACATACACCACACAAAAGGAAATAGTGGCAAATATAGCATGGATCTCACTGGAATAAAAAGTGTGACAAAACCCTTTACCACGTTGTAATCAACCAAGTCGTATGACCAAAAGTTAATAACCAATAAATTAATCACATAATACCATGAGTATAATTAGAATCATGATAATATATATCGAATTCCAGTACACAATACACCACATGAAATGAATAAGTGGCGAACAATGGAAATCTCACGGAATTAAAAATGAGATAAGAAAATCCCTTACCTTGTGTCCGACTTGACTTGATCGTTCTTTAATCTCCTGAATAATAAACTAAAGTTCATTTATACTTGATTAAGATCCTTTTTCATGTTTATTATTTCTTTTATATCACTTATTACCATGTTATAAACATTATGTAATCATTTAAGTTAATAAGGTCCATTTTGTCAATATTTGGTACTTGAGTAAAAAATGGACTTCTTATAATCACATGTTGTTCATGTGGTCAAAGGTTCATTATATCCAAAATGATAATCATGATTTATATATCATATATATCATATATATCCAGTATATACATGTATTTGTAATAGTACATAACATTTAGAGTTAAGAAATGAAATGCACCGTTCGTGGAGACGGTAAGCCATATGTACGCATGAATGCTACTTTCATTTCTATTTCTTATTTTAATGGAATTAAAACATAATTATACATAGTCATATTATAATTCCATTATAATATCATATATAATATTATTAACTCTATCCTTTATAAATCCCACATAAGGCATTAACAAGTCACATCACTTTAAGGGGGTGGTAGTCCGCACTTCCTCAAATGAGATTATCGTATTTACCCACTATGGAAACCATAAAGGCTTGATA
This sequence comes from Viscum album, assembly GCA_963277665.1. Lineage (NCBI taxonomy): Eukaryota > Viridiplantae > Streptophyta > Magnoliopsida > Santalales > Viscaceae > Viscum > Viscum album. Next base: position 350,092,596 of record OY728137.1, read on the forward strand.
TAATTGGGAAGTACATAAGCATAAGAAAATAATAAACATAATATATATCATATATAAATACAGTTCCATCATAATGGTCACCATGAGAGGTGGTAAGATGTAATTGAACAATCATCGTTTCGTGAGGAATTAGTTTTCCATCCACAGAAACATTATGTTCTTCATCCATTAGATGGAGGTGTGTGTAAGTGTAGTTCTAATATTTCTCATAAAAACATCCTAGTATATTTAGGATACTAGTTTTGTTACAAAATAAAGTAATAAAAATATTTTAGGGTTTGGAGAAGTAAAATAAAAGAAAACAATTTAAGAGAAACCGTTACCTTTAATTTGGGTAACTCCCTTTGGTTTGAACCAAAGGACTTCTTGAAGTGCCTTATGCCTAATGTAAGGATTCTAGGAGGAGAATAGGGATGTAGGGAGATTAATTGGGTATATTTTGGACTATCAAAATGTCTTGAGAGGTGTGAGGAACTGGTTAGAATTGGTCTCCTTTTATAAGGGAGAGGAGGGGCTCTTTAAGAATGTGTTAAAATATTATTTTATTATATAATGATATTCGGTTTCAAAAGGTCAAAAAATCATTATGGTCTAAAATTAGATGACTCAAGGTAGAAATAAAATAATCCAATATGAATTGGAAAGGTTTTGGATAATATTTTACTCATTATAATATTATTTATTTAAATGATTTATTAATGAGGTAAACACTGCATCATTATTGTGTCAGAAATAATTTAAATTATTTGATGTCTAAAATTTATAAGAAAATTCTATCATGTAAGAAATATTTTTATATTTATAAATAATATTTATAGTCTAAAATATGACTTATATAACACCATATAAAAATTAATTTACTAAAAGATATTTGCTTTTGTCATTTTTGCCTTTACTTTAAGTTAATTAATCTAAATTGTCATTATCACTCCCAAGTGGCTCAATGGGGTGCCAAAATCGACCCAAAGATGAAAATGGTAGTAAATGACTCAACCAATAATGTTTGGACACATGTTAAGGTAATTTTGAATTATTATAATATTCTTTTTAACCTTAAATTACCCTATTTACCTTTAACCGCGGTAAATAAAAGTCAAAAGTTACTATTCACCAAAAATTATTTTCATCTTAATGATCCAAATTTTACTTCTTGATAAAAAAAATATATGTCAGTTTTTTGAAATTCAAATCACATAAGTAGTAAAATTTCATTTAAATGAAAAAGTCAGTTTTTTAACTACCACTAACTGGTTTCACTATTCATCAAAAATTGAAGTTTTTCAGAAAAATACCAAAAATTCAGCCTAAGCTATATTTGATATTCCAAATTCAAAAATGATGCCTATTTTTTCAAATTCAAAACATATAAGTGGTATTAATTAATTTTAAAATTAATTCCCGTTATCAAAACAAATAGCGTGTTTTTAGAAACAATAACTATCAAAAGATTGATACTTGTTTATGTCCAATTTTAACGTGAAATTAATTCCAATGACTAAAATTGGATTAAATGGTAAAAATATATTTTAATTTAACTTTAAAACCACTTAAAAAGATAATCTAACCATATAAATAAATTAGATTAAAAGGCACTTTTGAATTAAAATACAATATTTTTCACTATTCATTAAAAAAATGAACTTTATCGGAAAAATTCCAAAAAATTACACAAAGTAAATTTTGATGTCCCCATTATAAATAATGATTTTATTTGGTCATATAGAATGTATTAAAGTGACCAAAACTAGATTTAAAAAGAGTTTTTCATTAAAAGGCGATAAATTGATCTTTTAATGTAAATTATGCTTAAAATTAGATTCATTCGCATTTTAAGCCTCTAACTTTTATGGGATAAATGAAAATACATTTAAAAAACATTTAAAATAATATTGTAGTTAGTTTATTTCATTCCCACCAATACAACGACTAGAATTTAACTACCGTTTAAAATAATAATATATTATTAGTGTGCAACGTAAGATTTCAAAGAAACTCGTTGTTGCGTATCGGGTACGCTATCAAAAATAGCAACCCTTTTAAAGTAAAATTAATATTTAATTCAAAAATTAATAAATATGAAAAATTAATATTCTTTATTTACCTGGGATGTTACAATAACGAAGACAACCAAATGATTGAAAATAGAGGGTGGGAATGTTAGAGTTTTTTGTCTATGCTTTCCAAATACTCTCACATCATTCCCTCTAGCCCACTCTCATGGATACACTTGCCAAATAAAGTCAAGGATAATGATTGGGAACACATCTGGGTAAAAAATAATATGTTGGATTTAATGTTATATTATTATTTTATTGTGAATTAATATTTTGGTGCCAAATTCATTTTAATTTTCTCGATGGTGAGGGTGAAAGGCCAACATGACTAATGGAATCAGGTGATATTTGGATAATATATAATAATGAGTTTCCTATTGGATGGTATGATATAATTGGAATGGATTAATAGGTGATACCTATTAAGGATTATTGTTTGATAAAACATTATTTGAAAATGATTACTCATTGTAGGAGTACCAAGTTAATGGTATTAATAAAATTTGAGGTTTTTAAATGAAATTATTCATTTTTTTCATCAATACATTATTTTTTATCATTAAATTTTGTTTAGGAATCATCTAGAAAAATAAAAAAACATTGATGCTAAAAATTAACTCCACACTTTGGGGCTGACTACGATGCTGGACCATTAAAGGGAATAGGTATGACATTCGTTTATAATTTTTATTTAGGACCTAAAATTTCTATTATTTCCTCCATAATTCATTCAATTTATAATTTTTTTTAGAGAAGTAGAGATTGAATATCAACCAAAACCACACTAAACTGAAATAAACTAAACTAAACAGAATAGAATCAGGCCATATGTTTTTCTTTCAGCATCATTTAAAATTAATATCCATTTGATTTTAGTTATGAAATTCATTATTAGTAACCTATTTTAAATTATGGTTTACTATATTAAATGAAATTTTATAGAGAGTTATTGAATATTTAAGGATTTTTATCATGAGGAAATCTATTTTTCTCAAGTAGAAAAGAAAAAATATGGATGTGTGGTTAACGAACCAACACAACATCATATTGTAAGTTTTAATTTGTTGATTTAATATTTTAATATCTATTCTATATATAAAAAATATATTTATATTTGTAACATGATACTTTGGAGGCCCTTGATTCCCAGGAACCTGACAATTTTAGTCCAAATGATCACTTACATCAGGTTTTGGGGGATAAGAACCATTGTAGAGTACGCTGAAAACTTGGGAAGAGTATTATACCAATGAGGTATTAGCCAAGTTTAGGTAATAGTTTTAGTATCATAGAGTTGTAAAATGTTAAGGCACAGGAAGAACATACCGAAAAAGGTCACACAGGTGGAAGAATAGACTTAAAGGGAAAACACTAAATTTATGAAAATGATGAATATTTTGTGTCCATCACATCCACCAGAGACCACTATAGCTTGTGATTCATATATGTCATCGACACGTGCATTATATAGTGAAACAGGAGGTATTCCTTATGGTGGTTGAGATAATTCTGTTCCTAGGTATGGAGAAGGTTATGGAGAGGATGATGGAGAGGAAGAGGTTGAGGATGAGGATGAGGCCGAGGATGAGGCGACAGATCAGTGCGAGGATGAGGATGGGGATGAAGATGGGGAAGAGGATATGGAAGGGGATGGGGAAGAGGTTGAAGAAGAATAAGATGATGATGATGATGATGATAATGATAGTGATGAGGGATGGATTGACCCATTACAATTTTGACTGATATTTATGAAATTTCATGTTTGATGATTTGTTGTGACTAAATATAAGCATGATATTTTGTATATTTTTAATCATTGGTTAAATAAATCAATTTATTTCTACCGTTATTATTTTTGTATTGGTTTGTTGTTGATTGAGGATTCTCTATTGGTTTCATTGTATGTTTTTTTCTTGAGGATGTTTTGTTGGTTTTATTTCAGGTTGAGGATGTTCTATTGGTGTTTTTATTACACTGGGAAGTTAGTTTCATTATTTACTGTGTTATTTTTTGATTGATGGTAGTTATGATTGTAGGTAAATTATGTTTTGATGTTTTAATTGCAGGTGAATTGTATTATAGGTAGTTCTAATTTGAAGGTAGTGAATTATGTTTTTATTGTAGGTAGTTTTAAGGTACATTATAGGTGTTGGGGTGTTGAGGTGAATTTCATTATAGGTAGTTCTTTATCACTTAGGGTATGATGAAATATTTATTTGAAAAAATTAGGTAAGAAAGTTCACCTTTCCCTAACTACAGATTCTGTCTCCTATGGAGATGTTATCCCTTTTCATTTTAGGTTGTGTTATCGTCTTTAACTTCAAATATTTTTTTGTATGATCTATATTTAAAGTAATTTTTCATGGTGAATTAATTTATACAGTGTTTATAGATTATAAAATGTCTCTAGAATCCCTTGGTATTTTAACTTTAATGAGTCCCTTCCCTCACTAGGGATTCTGTCCCCTATGGATATGTTAACCTTTTACATTTTAGGTTGGTTTGTTTCACTTGGCTTCTAATCTTACTTTGGGTATTTATTACTTATAAATATTCTAAAATACAAATTTGATGTATCATTAGTTTTACCAACAATCCTTTACCTCCATATTTATGTAGTTTTTCATTGAAATATTTACATACAATTGAAACATATTTACCACACCATAATCAATATGGTTATGGGATTTCTATTCCTTGAACATGATGTGGATACTTATCTATATGATTTAACACTTCCTTCACCACAAAAATGAGTCCATTTTGAGGGAAAATAATCTCTAAAACTAGAGTGGTAGTACATATATTCTCAGTTATTTAAGAAGGTATACTTTAATTGGATTCTATATTTTTAACTTATCTTCAAACTCTAAGAACATATATATTAAGAGAATATTTCTCTGCATCAACTGACTTCAATATATCTTACCAGTTACTATAAACCTTATGAACCGGTTCATCATATATCCTACTAACCTCTTTTAGTGAACTATCAATATATTTCTCTTGTTTTATATTCACATCTATCTGTGCATCCTTGACACTCTAAATCAATTTGTATAGATCCTTCAATGCATGGAGTACTTATACAACAAAAACAAAAAATCTTCCTTATCAAAACTATTATTTGAAATTATTATTTAATTAGAGACATATTATCATTGGAAATTAAAGTTGTTTCACCCTTGGAATTCACCAGTTTTTAGAGGGTGTTGCCTTATAAACGGTTTACCCAATGAAATATCCATAGAATCAAAAAGGTCACCATGAAAGATCCTCATGTCGGACCTCCAGTATCTCAAAAATCTTACCTTTAAATGACTGCAATATTATTTATTAAATTTTGATCTCCATCCTTCAGATAAAAACACCATGAAATCCTCTCTTGTGTTGATCGATTGTTCATTTCAAAATGGTGACATTTTCACGTAAAATAACTAATAAAATGACCATAGAAAATGAACTATGGTGTGGTATTGTTCATTTCATATCTTTCTATGGTGTAATATCCATTCTTATAGTGCAGAGAAACTTTGTTTTCTTCCACTTATAGAATCACCTGAAATTCTCATATTCTCTTAACATAACCTTTGATTTGATGTTGTGTACTTAGCTTGAATAAAAAATATTGTCATTGATTTTGATATTTTAAAAAAATATGATCAATACATTAATATTCCTATTTGACTCTATTTTTCATATAATTGTATGTGGAAACTTGTACTAACTTTATCTAGGTCTTGTATCCCTAGTGTGACCTTTATGTATCTCCTAGATTACCTCTATATAACATCTATTTTTTTCTTTTACTCTTACATATGTATTTATTTGCATTATGAAATTTATGCAATTCTTGATCTACCTTTAAGAAATATATTACTTTTAAGGAATACCCTTACATAGACTAAAATATTTCTAGGTTACCTTTACATATCATACATCACACCTTTATATAGCACTGGTTTTTTACTAATAATTTCATGAATCTTGGAACTAACTTTTATATAGGTGTTTATTTCATAGTTTACCCTTATACTGGTCATGGATGACCTTTACATAGGTACTTACTTACCTTTACATAAAAAATATGAAACTTAGAGCTACCCTTATATAGGAGAAATTTCCACTTATACCGGTCTTCTCTTACTATTATGTAGTATGTTAAATTACAGATCTACCCTTATACAGGTGCAAGCAACATTTATTCTAATCTTCATTTCGACAGAAAATATGTTCATCCTTCTCCAAGGCATCTTGAATCTATATACAAGCTATCTTAAACAGTCACAAACACTTAATTTTTTTTTGGGAATTTTACAGATCTTATAAATCTCCTCAACTCAATTATCAAGAACACTTATGACTTATATAATCAAAGTTGAGTATTTTAATGCACATACACTGCATGTTCACATCTTCTTCGCTATAAATCTTTGAAAAACTTTATCCATTTGTTTTTGAACTTATATTTCAGGTTCCTTAAACCAAAATAACCTTTTTATGATTTTATCTATAGTATCATATCTTTTAAATATTCATCCATAAATCCATGAATAATTTTTTCAATATCTCTTTGAGTAAGCATTATTCTCAATTTCATCAAAAACCTTCATTTAAATACATCTATAAAAAATAGTACCTACCATAAAGAACCTATTCTAAAAAAAATTCAACTGTTTTAAATACTAATCTCATCAATCAATAATAGAAACACAACAAGGATGAAATCTCAAACACATCCCCACTTCATCTCACAATTTAAGCTATCTTTAACCTCTAAAAATAGAAACTTATTCAAACTGTTCCCCCTGAAAGTGATTCACATATTATTGGAATATTGTAATTAGATCCTTTACAAACTTAGCACATACATTTTACATCAAAGTTGTTTTCATTTTAGATCCTTTTACTAATCTTTATTCCCCATTAGTTTAATTTGATCCTTTTTTTCCTTTTCTCTCATCTTTCCATACTGTTGACTTCTTTGGATTGAATTTCATTAAGAGGCCTTTTCATTATCTTTTTTTAATCCTAGGTTAGATTTCTATTTCTCAATATATCATGTTTTCCCCTAGTGTTCACTATGGTGTGGATACCATCCTTGTTTTGGTGGATATCATCCCCTACAGGTGTTGGGATAGGTGATTTGGAGGTGAATTACAGGTGTTGGTATGGTGACTATAGAGGAATATTATATTGTTTCCATTGATTTAAGATTATACTATTTAAATTTATGAGGAGTTATATTATTTTTCAATGATTTTTTGATTATGATCAAAAGATAACATTTTTTGAACAAATGAAAATTTGACCCATAGGTAAATAATCGAATATAAAAAAATTTATATTGTAAATGAAATTCATAAACTATATATGTGTCCAAAATGTTGTAATTTCCATGGATAGGTATAAAATTTGAGATCAAGTGGCATGTTGTGCTTTCTAGTGTGGTGTTTTTTCAAAATTATAACATTAATAATTGGATATAAATAAATTCTAAACATCTAAATTCATTATACATTATTCAGTATATTATCTGAATTAGTTTTTTGAATTATTTCCATTTTATTTCATTGTATTTTCATGAGTGGTATTAGTTTTTTAAATTCTGTATATGGTATTTTAGTCTTTTTATAGATGTTTATGCTTTTTACAATGGAGGGGAGGCATATTTATACAATGTTAGAGGTCCTGGGGGTCTGCAGTCTAGAATTTTGGAGAACTCTATACCAATAGTTTATAAACCATTTGTATAGTTTTGAAAAACCATATTTATACCAACAGTTATTTACAAACAGTTGGTATAACTCTACACCAAAAGTTTTTTAACCATTGGTATAGTTTTACTATATGATATATAAAAATAGTTGAAAAACCATTGGTATATATCTATACCAATAGTTATTAAAAAACCATTGGTATAGTGTAATTTCTTTTGTCCCTTACCAATATTTGATGAATAACCATTGGTATAACCACGCCATAACACTGAATAGTTTGTAAAACCATTTTTATAGGATACACCAATCGTTTTCCAACCTATACCAATGGTTCAAAACTGTTGGTATAGCCTATGTTTCTAGTAGTTATTCTAAAGGATTCATTCTCTCATCAACTAAATGATAAGACCATTGTTACATGGGAATATCTGGTAGAAGATACTATTCCAGCTGGTGCGAGCCTTTCTTTCAAGGAGGCCCTAACTAGGGGCATAGAATATGAACAAATAAAATCTGAATCTTATGAAAGTTAAATTGAAAAAAGATTTCATCACAGATAGAGGATAATAAAAGACTTAGATAAGAATATCTTTTGGTTTCTTGTCATAAAGGAAAGAACAAGTTGGACATTTCAACCTCAACGAAAACCAAAATCAAAAGAGCACACATCAAAGGGAAAAGGGAATCTATTTCTGATAAGGGGATTGAGAATGATTCTTCTTACCACTCCAAGTCATAGGAATTTGTGGTGGAATTTTCTTCTATAGATCATAATATTGGATTGATTACTTCAAAACATAGTTCAGATTAGTATAAAGGTGTTTTGGATATTACACCTGGTTCTCATTCTCCTAGTGACTGTACTTCTTAGTAAGGACATGTTTCATCTCCAAAGAAGATTTTCGGTTTTACACCCAATAAAATTCCTAGAAAGAAAAGTGAAGTTAATGCTATGAATGAAAATACTCCAATTTTTGATACTTATTCTATACATAACTCCTCATGACCTATGAACCAATCACTACCTACTATAAAATATAGGCGAGAGTCAAAGGTGAATTATGAATCCCATATTGAAAACACTAAAATGTTAGAGTTGTTTACTTCCACATCTAGACACATATATTTAATATATTTCTAGTATTACAGTGTCTTTAATAGCCACACCATAATTAATTCATTTACAGGGGATCAAAAAATGTTGGCACAACCTCCTGGAACCACCCGAATGTAGGCCTCTACTACTATAGTTTCTGGGATCCAATAGGAGTGTCCTCTTAGTGAATCTTGCCTCCCTAGAACCACCCGAATGTAGGTACCCGCTATTGTGGTTCTCAAACCCTTAAATCCCACCCATGATGCAGAAACCAAACTTCAACAGGAGTCTCCAACTATTTATTCTTTCCTTCATGGAACCCAATTGCAGATATCTCCTATTGTAGGAGCTCAAAGCATAGTTGCAATTACCCCTGATGACGACCGACTGAAGATACATGATGATTCCATTTCAAAGGAAGTTTTGGTTCCAATCCAATGTTTTTAGTCTCAAATTTGGAAGGTAAAAATTAATTTTAAATTACATAATTCATTTGACATGCTTGCTACCTCTAGCAGCGAGGATGATGGAATAAAGCATGATAATGCTTCTGGAATTGGAATCATGAAGGAGGCTACTACGGCTGAATCTTCGGATGACAACGATGACCTGTTGATACAAGCTAGGAATTAGAGGAGAGGATGGAATCCTCAAGGTAGGGGTGGACGCCCCTGCATCATAATATGAGCACTCTCCCTCGGAAGGGTTAATGTTTTTTTCTCCTATTTCTTATGGCCCATGGGGTTGGTGTTTTCTACCCTTTCTATCCCACTTTTTATTATCTCAATAAAGAGGCATTTTGAGCTTCAACCCATTAAAAAAAATTAAAAATTATGAATTTATTATTATCACAACTAAATAAAAAAGTATTAAATTAATTATATAGTTATTAACACACCTAAAAATTAATATATTATATTATCCATACGATAAAAAATAAAAAAAATGAAATTTTTATTAATTAAAATAATTATGTAATAAATTTTGTGATTATTGATAAAAAATATTCAAATTTTTTTTATAGTGTAAATAGTATGTTTTTAATCAATATTGTTGTGTACTGTAAATAATTTTTTATGTATTAAAATTTTGAATAATAATAATAATTAGTTAATTAAATATAATTACAAATAAAATACACACATATAGGAACTTGACCATGGATAAGAAGGTCTGTAAAATAAAGTCATGATAATAAGAATTTTAATATAATGAATACATTAATACATTATTTTGTATAATCTATATTATTATAAGTTTATTATTTTGATGAAAATATTTTTATTTGTAATTATTTTTAATGTGTTTATTCTATGTTTTAAATTTAATTTTTATTGTATTTATACTTTATTTTTTATAAGTTTTTAGATTCTATAACTTGAAATGCAAAAAAAAAACTTATTTTATTTCAAGTTGGTAAGTTTGAAATCTCATAAAATATAAAATATAAGTATAATATAAATGAAATTTAAAACATGGATTAACTATATAGAAAATAATTGAAAATAAAAATAATTTTAGAAATATAATAAAGAAAAATTAATTTAAACGACACAAATATTATTGATTAAAAACATAACATTTACACTTCAAAAAATTTATCAGCATAAAATATAGTACAAATAAAGTTTAAATGAAATTTTAGAGATTAATTATATAAAAATTAATTAATTTAAAATAAAACTAATGATAATAAAACAATAAAAAAAATTATTTTAAATTTATATAAAAAATGTTTGGTACAAATATAATTTATAAGTACAAATGTTATGTTTTGAAAAAAATATTTTTTGTGATTGAAATTATTTTTCCTGAATCCTTTTTAATAAATTATTTTCAATTACAATTATTTTTATATTTTTAGTCAATGCCTAAAATTTTATTTATATTGTATTTATACATTAAAATTTATAAGCTTTCAAAGTCACCTACTTGAAAAATTATTACGTTTCATGTAGGTGAATTTAGAAGACAATTACATATAAACTATAAGTACAATCTAAATGAAACTTAAAACATGGATTAAATATACAAAAAATAGTTGAAAATAAAAATAATTCCTTAAAAAGAATTGATGAAAAAATAATTGAAAATGAAAAGAATTTTCTTAACTCAGGTTTATTATATTTTTTGAAATTATTTTTATTTTCAATTATTTTTTATATGTCTAATCTATGTTTTATGCTTCATTTAGATTATATTTATAGTTTATTTTTTATAGGCCTCTAAAGTCACCAACTTGAAATGTAATAATTTTTCAAGTATGTGACTTTGAAAGCCTATAAAATATAAAGTATAACCATGTTATAAATAAAATTTGAAACATTTACTAAACATATAAAAAATAATTTAAAATTAAAATAATTTCATGAAAAGAACTGAAGAAAAATAATTTCAATCACACAATTTTTTTAAGACATTAAATTTGTGCTTATAAATTATTTTTTGCACCAAATATTTTGTTTGTAAATTAAAATATTTTTTTATTGTTTTTTTGAAATTGATTTTATTTTTAATTAATTTTTATTTATATAGTCAATGTTTTAAACTTCATATAGATTGTTTTCATACTATATTTTAATGGAAATTTATTTGATGTAATGTTATCTTTTTAATAAATAAGTTTTGTATCATGTAAATTAATTTTGGTTTGTTATATTTATGAAATTATTTTACATTTCAGTTATTTTTTATATATTAAATCTATATTTTAAGTTTCATTTAGATTTTACTTATAGTTTATAAGCTTCCAAAGTCACCAACATGAAATGTAATAATGTTTCAAGTAGGTGAATTTGAAACCCTATAAAATATAAAGTATAAATACAATATAAATAATATTTGAAACATTGAATAAAAATATTAAAAATAATTTAAAATAAAAAAAAATCTGAAAAATAATTGATGAAAAATAATCCGAGTCACACAAAATATATTTTTTTCAATGCGTAATATTTTTACATGTAAATTTGTATTGGAACAAAATTTTTTTGTTAAAATTATTTTTTTAATTATTTTTTTCATTCATTTTCTTTTAAATTTATTTTTATTTATACAGTCAATGTTTTAAATTCCATTTATTTTTTATTTACTCTATATTTTATGTGTATAATTTTTTTGAACTGTAAATGTTATGTTTTTAATCAATAATGTTTGTATCATTTTAATTATATTTGGTTTGTTATATATATGCAATTATTTTTATTTTCAACTATTTTTTATATTTTTAATACATGTTTTAATTTTCATTTAGAATGTACTTATACTTTATATATTATTGGATTCCAAATTTAACTACTTGAAAATTAATAATGTTTCAATTAGGTGACTTTGGAAGTTAATAAATTATAAATAATAAATAAAATATATTTGAAATTTGAAACAATATTTAAACTTATAAAAAAACTTTAAAATAAAAATAAAAATTAAAAATATGTTGATGAAAAATAATTTTAATGTCCCAAAATATTGTTGTTTAAAAACATTAAATTTGTACTTATAAATTTTTGTGCATGAATTTTTTTTTTGTGTAAATTAATTTTTCTTAATTAATTTTTTGATGTTCTTTTTACCATAAAATAATTTTGTTTTAGTTTCAATATTTTAAATTTCATTAAGATTTTATTTATACTATATATTATGCACATAAACATTTTGAAGGGAAAATGCTATGTTTTTAATCAATAATGTTTTTTCATGTAAATTATTTTTTATTTTTTATATTTATAATATTGTTTTTATTTTAAAATATTTTTAATATGTTTAATAGATGTTTTATTATTCATTTAGATTGTATGTATACTTTTCATTTTATTGGATTCTAAAGTTACTTACTTAAAGAATAATAATTTTTATTTTGTTTCAAGTAGGAAACTTTGAATGATTATAAAAAATAAACAGTAAATAAAATCAAAATGAAATATAAAACACAGATAAAACATGAAAAATAATTAAAAATAAAAATAGTTTCATCAAAATAATAATCATAAAATAATATAGATGAATCAAAAAATGTTGTTTCAAAACATAACATTTGGACTTTAAAGGACGTAGGTAACTCTAGAAGCTTATAAAATATAAATTATAATTTGATTCTAAATGAACTTTCTAAAATGAACTTAAGACATATAAGAAAACTTAAAAATAGGTAATTTCATAAAAATAATAAATAGAAAATGTTATGTTTTAATAATAATACATGTCTTAATAAAAAAATATATTTAATTAATTAAATAAAAATAAATAATATTTTTAACATATTAATAATAGTAAATATTATTATTAATAATTATATTATTTTTTACTCGGTAGGAAAAATGAGGTGTGACCCACATGTGCTAAAATATTTCTGTGTCGAACCATTTCCGCTTAGGTCATCACCCTCCGAGATGCTCTTCCATATCGGTTGGCAATGGCTCCTTCCCAGTTAGGGCTCTCTCTAGAGTAATCCCATCACGTGGTGGGGGGTTTCCTAGTGTGGAGGTTTCAAAAAGGCAACACTTGGAGATTCCCTTATTAAAAAAAATAAAAAAAATAACATTTAATAGTAATATGACTATTTGCAACATTATTAATAATTATATTATTATTATTATTGATTTCTTATTATCGAGACTTTATTATCAAGTATTTATTATTCGTGGTCAAATTTCTAGATACACATAGTTATTATTTAATAAAAAATGTTTAATAATATTAATATCATAATTTCATTGAAAATAAAAAGAAAATATTAATTATTTTACAAACTAAAAAATAGATTTTATTTTTAATAATAATATTTTTTTATTTTTTATTTGATATATTTTATTAAATAAGAATAATATTTAATAATATTATATACATAATCATCAAAGTTATTATTATTCATAGATCTAATAAACAAAAAAACATTACATGAGAGAGAACATTACTAGTACCCAACCCATGCATTTTCCCGTCATGATCATTTAATTAAATTTTTTCATACACATGATCAAACAAATTATAGAATTGATCTATAGAATCCATGTCACTTTTTGGGAGAGTGGGAGGAAATTATAAGAAGAAATGTAGTGAGTGGGCTACTCAAGACACACGAAAATTGAGTGAAGGTCGGCACTGACATGTGTATTTGGAATAATTCTATATAATTGTAGATGTGCATTTATGTGTATTGGTGTATATATATTAAATCAATGTATGAATACATAATGCATGAAATTTTATGTGATTTCAAACAATGTATCCATACTATATTCATAATTCTATATGGAATTTATTAATTTATAAGATAAATAAGAGGAATACTAAAATGAAAGTAGACAAAATGCATACTTTAATTGTATGTAGTATATAATGTATGAATATATTATTGAAAAATTGGTAAATATAGGATTGAAATGAGAGAAAAGTAATATTATATTGAAATATAAAGATTTATAAAATGGAAAAGGTATATATATTTATTAGATGTGTTTTATTATTTTTAATGAATATTAAAAATTTAACTATGCATATATAAGTAATACCTTTGAATTAATGAAATTTGTATAGATAAGTTATCTCAATATTTAATAAGATTATGGAAATACCATAATCATGAGAAAAATATATTGAGGAAAAACTTCATGGTACATTATAAGAGAAGCCCTACATGTTGGAGGACCTTCTGTAGGGATCTATCTTTCAATACCCCCAAACCCCTATTTCTATAGGGATAATGAATCAACCTTGAAAATTGATATTGAATCCTGGGGTATGGAGTAGTTTCAAGATTTCAAAAAAAAGATTAAGGGAAATATAATGGCATTAAGTTTGACTTGTTCCTCATCTACACCATGAAATTTCGTTATAGAAAAAATAACATTGAATTTCTTGAAGTGCATGTGAGAATGCTCCCCTATTTACCCATTAAATTTAGAAATAAGTTTAATCATTTTGGGTTTCATGTAAAAATCAATAATCATAGTAGGATAATGAATCACAAGAGTTAAGTTATAAAATTATAAAACAAACAGCTCCTTCTTGGTTTTCTCAACATTAGAATTAACCATTTGAGTGTTTTTTTAAAAAAGATGAGGTAATTATTTCTCTTTGTTGTTTTTATAAGGTTTTTAGTGCCTTTAAAATCTTAGGGTCAAAGTTCATAAGTTTACTAGAGGAATCACTCATTGATAGGAAAATACTATAGTAGATAAATTTTATATTCATGGAAGATTGTTTTGGAAGTTAAAAAAACACTAAATTAAATGTTTATTTTTAAATAATATTGACATATCAAGGAAAAATTATAATTAACTTATATTTTCATCTTAAAACTGTATAATAATCAATAAAGGACATAATTATTAATTTATTTATAGACCACCTCAAGACTTTGAGAGAAACAAAGGCATTAAATTCACACTAAACTCATGGAATCAATAATTTTATCTAAAAAATTTCAAATATTTAAAATGAATAAAATTTTCATTTAGTTTTACTTCTTCAAAAAATCACTCCCTAGAAGACCAATCACTAAACATTAATTATAATACTAAATAAAGTTTTAGATATAATAAATATTTTATTAACTAAAGAGAAGAATATGAAATAAAATTATAAAAATAAAGTAATCTATTTCTATTTCAAAGAAGAAAAACTTCCAAAATAAAGATTCAGAATCAAGATTTTATAGAATAAAACTAAACTGCAACACCAAAATGAGAAATTTATATTGTAATTAGGATGAATATAATTTATGAACACCCTTAAAATGGGTACCTTTAAGTCATATAAATCCACCAAAATTCCCTTTTCAATCGTCAAATCTACATTAATGCATTTCAGCGAACACCTCATGGGAATAAATTTAAAAGATCCATCTCAGTGTTAGTCAAAGATCTACCTTCCATTCTTCAAACATAGATCTTATAAAATATAAAAATAATTAAGTTTATATTCAATTTAGTGTCATATAATAGTTTCAACCATATAATTCATCAACATTTTTGATTTATTGAACAACTTCGACCATCATCCAAGATCAATCAGTCTTCTAATAAAATCGGTTTAACTCTTGATACTTCAATCACTTTTAACAACTTTAAAAATCATCACCTTCAACTCAAAGAAGCATTTTTTCAAGCATCTTGCCTTATCATCTTTCAAATTACATCTCAATGACAATAAAAGATCAAACTTATGATCAAGACACATAAGACCAGTATAAACTTCAAAAAACAACCAAAATTTTATCATACTTATCTTCATAGACAATAAAATAAAAATCTCAACATTATATACTCTGATAAAACTCATTGAAGAGGAGTCGAATCCTCATCTTTACTCTCTAACTCTTGAAAATTTAAATCTGATTGAATATGTGAAATAATAGGATCATGAGTAAGATACTGGAATTCAATATTTTTTAACTAACACTATATTATTGAAACAATATTTATGTAATAATATGATTCTACATATGAATAAATATTACTTCATATTAATACATAGTATATAATCCTTATTGAATTCTCTGATTCTGTATATGATTATCTATGCATGAATCATTTGAAAAAAATAATTTTCATGATATTTAAACTATATACATAATTCATTTCCATAGTTTAAAGTAGTTTTATATCTCATTATTCATAAACATTCATTTTCACGCAAATTGAAAAGCGTTACTTTTATTGTTCTATGAGCAGTTCAAATGTTATCTTCATTGTATTTTTAATAATATACATACATAGTTTAACAAAAAATGAGAACTAATTAACTATAATATAATGAATATAATGCACTTGTAAATAAAGAAATACAAATAAAAATGGAATATGTTTAAGTGAGTTTTAATATAGAAGTTAATGATTGAAAAAATAAATTGTTACATACCATTGATTTCAATGATTCCATTGATATAGTGTTTGAGTAATTTGTTCATTATGTTGCATGAGAAGAAATATTATAACATGAAACATATACATCATTTCTTTTATATAAATATGATAGGAGAAAAAAGGTATTTAATGAAAAATGTCCTCAATATATTCAAGTAGAAAGAATAATAAGGTGGATAGTATTTGAATATCACATATTAATGTTTATGCATATATGTTTCATTATATTCATATGTATTTAAAATATTTTTGAATATGAATAATATGTGAATAACATGTATTTTAGTGTATTCACACACTATTTTAGTTCATTCATATAAAATTTTAGTGAAACAAGTTGATATTACATATTAAATAAATTTATTAATTGTAGAGTATTCATATCGATGATTATTACAAATTGAAGCGTGTGCTTTAACAGTGTGTTCATATTGCAGTGTACGCACTATATGTAGTGTTTTAATTTATAGTGTGTGCATATTACAGTGAATGCATAAATGTTACAATGTTTTCCTTTTTAATAGGAGCATATTGGACTGTATGAATATCACATATTTCATATCACAATGTATGGATATTGCAATGTATTATTTAAGAGTATAACATACTGTTCTTTAGTGAATAATATTATATATCATAGTGTATATATATATAATTCCTCTACAACATGAGTGTACTATATATTATAGACTATACACACATTTTGCATAGTGTAAATGTTAATAAATAATTGGAATTATTAAAAATATTGATGAATATAAATGAAATATTGTACCATAATTGTTACATTTCATAATGAAGTTTTTCTAAGGTCCAATTATCAATTGTTATTGATGAAAGACCCATAATAAGAATATTCATGGGAGAAATTTAGGGCCAAAGTTGTTAATTATTAATGGATTTTATAAGATAAATACAGACAATCGTTGGACATTACATATTTCATACAATGTAATGCATATTTCAAAACAAATTATATATCAAATTATTATTGTATATAATAGTGGAATTAATAGGATATTAATGTGGAAAAAACATTAAAATTTGGAAAAAAACATGAAACATGTATTTAACATATATGAATTTAAAATGTTTCATGTATCATAGGTGTTCCAATAATTAAATTTAGAGTAACATTGACATTAGAGTCCTTAGGATAAGAATGTGGAAAAAAATTGAAATTTAAAAAAAATGTGGAATATGTTTTTAATATATATAGCATGAACTATTAACTATATATTCTAAGTATGCCAATAATGATTCCAATAAAGGGTCACATTTTGGGTTATCTGTGATATCTACAACAAAAGTTAAGGAAATAGTTTTAATAGTGGGAATATTTTTGAGTAAATGTACTCAAATAATAATATGGATATTGGAGATATGATAGTAATGGAATAAAAATTTACACGGATGGAATGAATTTAACTATATAAGAGTTTTTATGTTAAAAATAAATCATTTTATTCAATCAAAATAGTTAAACATGTCAACATTATTTCTAATTAAAAATAAAATATTCTAAATATAATGAAAATTTTATGAAATAATATCTTCATAGACTGTTAATTCATGAATATGGCCATTTTTTTCATATAATGACCATGGTACATGACAGAAAATAAATCATTATAGTAGTAAATTCAAAGAACAAAATGCAGATAACAAATATATGATTATACAATATTAATGAAGTGGAAGTGAATTATTTATATATAGAAACTTAGTATATCGATTTCAAGATGTATAATATTTTATTATAGATTTTTCTCACATGATATGCATACAACACGAGGGTCATAATATGCACATAGTAAAAGTGTCACTGTTTACCAATATGTACATTGTTTGAATGTAAATCCTTCTAAATAACATATGAAAAATTATTATAAAAAATCATTGAAATTGGGTAGTTGTAAGAGGGAAGAAAATTTCTGATGCAGAATAAATGAATTTGCTTCAAATTAGAATTTATAGATAAATAATAATAAGATTTACAACTAATTGTGATGGATTCCTTCCATAGAAAAATATATGTAGTTGAATTAGTGATTCCTAGTCTGAGATGTGACTATCATTGAAGAAGTAGTAAAATTCCTATAGTTTCAAATAGAATTATTCATTAATGTAGTAGTTTGTAGGATAAATATGAACCTATAAATTCTTAAAACTAGATATGTTGATATATAAATAAATTAAGTGTAACGACCCGGACCCAAACAGCCACCCGAACAATGGTAAATGGGTCGGGTGTTACTACCTTAGGCGCACCTCCCCGAACGCCAAAGGATGCTGACTAGCAGCGAGGGTCTGATCAGTATAGTGGGGAGGCTATACCCTCTCGGAGGATAATAATAATGGCACTGGTACAAGTATAATAGTAAAGATGTAGTGGAATAAATGACTCAGCAGAATCGAACTAGAACCAAAGTGCGGAAGCACATTTAATCTCAGTAAACAACAGAAGCAAGAAATATAACAATAGAACCAGAAATAAACACAAAAACATGATGATCACATGTAACAATAAAACATGCATCCAAAGCAGGTCATATATATATGAATATAAAAAGGCACCAATGGATAACCAATTACAGCTACAATAAGTAAGCATGCTGATATAGAAAAGAAAACAAAACAGAGTAACTCCATCTAGGTAATACCTTAAGGTCCATACCATCTCTATGAAACAACTAATGCAACCCAGCTTCTGAAGCTTTCCTCTTTACTGCATGCAAATCCATAAAGTCTACACGCATCCCGAAGGGCCCGTGTAGGGTGTGAGACAAATATCAGTAGGATACCACCCAATGGTGCATACCTAATATAAGTGTTTAAGAAGGCATGCATTTATAAGAAAATTAGTAAACAAAATAATACACAAATAAACACTAACTCCACTGGTGCTCTGCAGCCACCATGGAGTGTAACCTGCTTCGGTCAATGCTGGAATCTCTGTCATATAACCCGACACCATGTGCCCCCTGACACCACGTGTCTTAAGTACTGACATCCCAAAGGCACACCCAAGAATAGTAACCCGACACCTTGTGCCTCCTGAAACCTCATGCCTCAAGTACCGACGTCCCAAAGGCATGCCCAAGAAGTAACCCAGAGGAACAACGATGCCTTTCCTCAAATAAGTACTAGAGGGACAACGATGTCTTCCCTCATATAAAGTACCCGGAGGGACAACGATGTCTTCCCTCAAATAAAGTATCCGGAGGGACAGTGATATCTTCCCTCAAATCACGGCGAGACTTATCCCCCAACCCGATAGCCTCAAAGCTATCCCCTGAAGGCTCCTCACCTCCCACATGGATTCCTATGGCAAGCACCCCCAACCAAAGTAACTAAACCGCATCTACAGGGGCCTCTACCCACACGAGTGGTCAAAACCACCTCATCATGGAGTATCTATGTGTGAACACTACTTAAAGTTCCAGGTGATCGGTAATCACCAAAATAGTACGCAAGCCACAACACCTCTGACACTTCGTGTCCCTGCGACCGTGCCGCTCAAGTCTAATGGGCTCACCATCTATGTAACCTGGGTTATGACCAACCTGATAGTCAGACTGCCTCAAGCCGATGTCCATGATGCTCAATCCTGTGGTCAAAACCACCCAACGTAACCCGGGCCAACCCCAACCTGTGACCAGTATCACTCAAGAATATCTGGGCCATTCCCAACACCACCTAAAGGTCTATAATATGCAATTTATCAATTGCATATATAAAATATTTAAATAGAAAACATAAGCAGGAAAAACATTCTAAATAGTTGAATTGCCCTAACCCAACAGTTAACAATCAACAACACCGAGGTCTTGAATGCCTCTAATGATTTATATCAGGCTTAATAAATTAAACTCAACAGTTTATAACAATATAATTCAAATATATCCATTTTGGAATCCCCAATCCAAAATGCCCCAATGAGCTATGGACCCTCACCCGGCCCCGCTCCAGCAAAACCGGTAACATGGAATACCCAAAGGCATCCCATTGGTCTAATAATCAATTTAATATGAAACAGCAGATAAAACGGGTCCTGCTCAAAATACCCGAAAATATGCTAAAGGCTGTGCCACCCAAATTACCACAAAAACACAAAAAAAAAGTATGCACCACCTACCCGAGACTCGTATGATGCTACTCCTCTGGTAACAACCTCCAATTAGGTCTAAAACGAGTTATATCTACAAAAGAGTCAAAACTTCTCAAACCCCTATAACTCATTCTAGAACATAAATCAAACACAACAACTCAAGAGGAATCGAGACCTTACCAAGGGGGTTACAATGCATCCATCGGTGATCGAAACGGGTCTCAGACGAAGAACCAGGAGAAACAAGAAGGTCCGACCAGCTTGGTTCGTGAAACCCGGCCAAAAATATGTGTTCTGTCTCCAAACGAGGATACTACCCATTTTAACACAAGAAAAGAAAGTACACAATGTCTAATTTATGACTACATTCCGTGTATATCATTTAACTATTCATTTGGAAGTTGGAATTCCGCCGACTTACTTTCTAGAACCTACCGACATGAGTACACGGCGTGTACCTAAGGGTACACGACATGTACTTCGTTTTTATTCCCTTCCTCGCCGACTTACCCATATTCCATGTATATCCCTCATATATAGCTAGACTACATGACGTGTCTAAGAGGAACATGATGTGTACTTGGTTAAAAAAATCTACCCAGCCAACAAGCCTACACACCATGTATATCCCTCATACATGGCCAGACTACACAACATGTCCAAGGAGAACACGTTGTGTACTCGGTTTCAATGATTTTACCCGGCCAACAGGCCTACACGCCATGTATGTCCTCTACATGGTCATAGGCACACAGTGTGTCTAAAACTACATGCCGTGTAGTAAGAAATTTCTACACAGTCATCACATGGAATGTACTCGGTGAGCACACCGCCAATATGTAGGACCCCGGGATACCCTGAGAGGGGAGGGGTGAATCAGGGTGTCAACTTTTTATTCTTAAAGTTGTGGATATTGTTCCCACATTGGTAGGAAATACTTAAACTTGTATGATGGATATGATCAACAATGAAACATTCACATGCAAATAGATAACACAATAATTTTACTTGGTTCACCACTAAGGGCTATGTCCAAGGAGCATACACCGACAAGTTGTCGGTCATACCAAATTCCACTAATCTTCACTAGTTGTGGATTAAAATGGTTTGGGAATAGTCACTCTGTTCCAGGCTCACTGCCTTTACAAAAGGTTCAGGGATAGCTCACTGCGTCCCTCGGGTCACTCCCGTTGACTCCCCCTGGCTCAATGCCATTGGTGAAGTCCCGCTCAGTTTATATATGTGAAGGTCTCTTCAATAGATTTTCATTGAAGTCTTTGTCTCCTATTCAGCATGAGACTTTGCTTGCATCAGGGTTCAGAGTTGATGCTTTTTTCAGTTCAAACCTTCTTCTTTAGTGAAATGACTAATGCACTAGATCCTCTTGTCTTCATTTGCCTAAATCACAACCACTGATGTGATTACTCAATAAGTGAAGCTCAGTTTACTTGGCATCGTCAGAATCAGTTCTCCCGGTATGCATGAGACCATGCATGTATCATTTATATTTTCCCTTTAATCTCACTTTTCACCAAAAGGTTTCAAGTAATCTTCCAGCTTTTGTGCAGCTCCAGAAAGACGGGCGTGCTTCAACAATATCTGGCAGTCTCCTCAAAGCCCGGTGCACAAGTCCCAATATGACACACAAGTTTTCGGCGTGCAAGTCCAAACTGGTGTGCAAGTGTCACCAAAGCACCTGCGCGACACTGCCTTTTGGAACTTCAAACCTGCGCGACTCACTTCCTTTCTCACCCAAATCACCTTGGGCACACAACCATCAATCGGAACACAACTTCTAAGAGCTGGCGCACAAGTCTCTCCAAACCACTTGAGCGACCACTCACCACTTGCGCGGCTCAAACACCAGTGCGAAGAGAGATTGAACAGTCTCTAAGTCTTGAAATCTGTGTAAAATGAGGAGGGGTGGTCCAGTATTTATAGGCATTTGGTCAACCTGTGCGGCGGCGTGCAAGTCACCCCTTGGCACGCAAGTCTCGGCGCGCAGCTCATCTCCCCTAGCCCCTGTCGCGCAACTCACTTGCTCAACCCAACCAATACTTGCACGAAATTATTTCCTTTTCCATATTTTGAAGTTCTGTTCTTGAAAAACAATAGGCGCGCAAGTTTCCAATCCTTCTAGGCACCGGTGCACAAGTCTCTTCACAGTGCGCAGGTCACTTGTGCGACCAACCCAACACTTGCGCGACCATATTTCCTTTGCCATTTTTCTATGTTCTGATCTTGAAAAACACTAGGTGTGCAAGTTCCCTTTTCTTCAAGTACACGACACGCAAGTCTCTTTTCCAAAACCAGTTTTCTCCATTTGTCAATTTTCAGGCCCATAAATTTCGCAAACACTGGAAAACATCGCCACCTTGTATCTTCTCTTTTTGTACCACCTTCAGATCATCCATTCCTTTTTTGACGTTCTTGAATCAAACATGGATCGTTAACTATATCCCTTGAACTCGACATACCACCATGGAATCTCCTTTGTCAACAAATTTGTATGTCGTTTGTTTGCTTTGTAAACAAGAACAATCACCTCAAAAACACTTCTTCTCAGTGATTTGTATCCTTCAACAACTCTTCTACTTTCATCACAAACTTCACTATCGTGATATGTATTCTTTGAAGGAACATCTTTAGCATCATCATCTTCTTGTGAAAATGTGATGTGCATGGCCATCTCAGAGTTCCAATCCCCGCATGACCATCTTAGAATTACATTCACTTGCACATTGTCTTCTTCTTCAACCGTCATGATCTACTTCATGCCAAGCATATGATTCAATTTTTCAAGAAGTCACTTGCATGGTTCTCATGAAATAATGAGTAATTGCATGGTCTTCATCAAAACCCATGGTTCTCATGCAATAATGAGGAATTTCATGGTTTTCATCAAAACCCATGGTTCTCATGCAATAATGAGGAATTTCATGGTCTTCATCAAAAACCCTATTCTTCTTTAATCATCCTCAGATGGATTACACCTCACATTCTTCATTGTTTTAAACAATGTGTCACCTTTGACACATGTTCTTTGAACTTATGATCAGTACAACAATCGTCTGAATTTCCATTCCTACACTTTATTGGAGTACTTCTTGATCTCCTTCATTTTGACCTTCATTGACAACTATTGACAAAAAATACAACCTTATACACAAAGTGGTTCCAACATAGTACTCGCTTAACATATACACAACATGTACTTAAAGTACACGGCATGTAGTCTGGAAATTTCAAGAAACTGCAAATTTTCTCCAGTTTCCTCAGAAACAAGTCAAAAATTCAAACAGGGTTGGGATTTTGACCCCTTCTAAGAACCATGGTTCTTACAATCTCCCCACATTAACATAGCTCGTCCCCGAGCTATCAAACGAAACCTATAGATGGAACCAAACATACCACCCCGTTCAACATAACCCAGACTTCCCCAGTCTCAAAGGTCCCGACTAAATTCCTCAAGGGGCCTCCCCACCTTAGGAATCTCCTAAACCGATATCAACCCAAAAAAACTCAAAAAAAACAAGGTTTACTAACCAATTTTCTGGATGCATAGTCCTTCCATGATGTATCATCACCCCTGCACCTCATAGGTGCACCTGTGTCATTCCTGACACCCAATGTATCCCACACCGCATCGGTGTCCACCTCCATGAGGTCCTGGTGCCTTTTACCTCAAGTAACCCGCATCCTCGATGCCCCGATGCCCTCGATACCTCAAGTAACCCACTTCCTCGATGCCCTGATTCCCTCGACACCTCAAGTAACCTGAATCCTCGATGAACCTAATGCTACACATCTTATATATATATATATATATCATGCTCCCGATATGGTGCCAATCCCACTGAATAACATCTAGTTACTCCACATAGATCCTGTGCCTCACGTGCACTAAAAAAAGACATGCCTTTACAGGTTATGCCAAAAAGGAAACATGAGAATCACGGCAACACCACTGTGTACCTCTAACCGTCATCGACTCACCAACCTTATCAGCCTTTGGTAGCTCCACAGTGTGCACATGGCCTAATGTATGACTACCTGATGCAAAACCTCCCTACGATGCTGCTCCTGCCACCGACCACTGACCCCTCAGCTGGATCCTAATGTCTCTGTCACATCCTCCACGTGCAGCCGAACCTCAAAAACCCTCTCTTGGTACCAAACCTGAACCAACTCTATATTCCACTGTCTGTCCTCATCCCTACCTGCTGGCTGTCTAAGAAGGCTTCCTGCAAAACCTCTCTAGATGCCCAACCTATACACATGCCCGGAAGTCCTTTGGAGGCCTATCGCACTAAGTCTGGAAATTCCCTGGCTGTCCACACTGAAAGAAAACCACGATAGAACTACTATGAGGTGGAATAGATGAGTCCTTGGCCATACTGACCTACTGGAACTCATCTCATCCTCGCTTCCTACTATCCGAACCATCACCCAAAGTAGTCGCCCGACCAACCTAGGGCCTATCCCATTGGTTGCCCTCCGCTATGAGCGCCTGATTCACCTTCTCCAAAAAAGAAATGAGCCTAAAAATATTCACCTAGACCCAAATGGCGTGTTTTAAGACGTCCTCGAAGTGCCTCACCCTAGCCACATCATCTCTTACTATACCAGGTGCAAAGCGATACAACTCAGTGAAAGTAGCTACATAGTCCATGATAAACATGTCTTTCTGCTGAAGACTCAAGAACACTTGATCTCCCTCTGCTCTCAGTGTATCTAGGTAAAAGTTCTCAAAGAACCTGTCCTTGAAGTCCTTCCATTCCAGTCCCTCGTTCCTACGAGCCTGAACCTATACATCTCACCAACGATTTGCCAGTCCTCACAACATGTACATTGCCAGCTTGACCCTCATCCCTGGAGGCATCTCAAGCTACTCGAAGATCATATGAATGCTCTCTATCCAGTTCTCAGCCACCGACAGACCACCCTAACCCTGAAAAAGAGGCGGCTGCTACGACTGGAACTCCCACGTCAGATATGCCATAGATGGCTCTGTACCCTACGTGCCTCTATCGATCCCCTAGAAGACATGCACTAGGCTAGCTCGAAGCTGCTCATTGAGCCATGGTCTGAACACTGCCAAACCTGGCTGCTGTCCTACCTGCACTGGATCCTGATCCTGATCCTATCCCTGAGCCTGTACCTGCGGCTCCTACTTTGCTTGCACCGGATCCTGAACTTGATCCTGCACCTGTGGCATTGTACCATCTCCTGTATGACGCTCCATCTGAGTAACCCAAAAAAGGAACCTGCTGAATACCACAAATGTTCAAACAACCCATACATATATATAACAATATATATTCAACGTAGATAATAAAAGAAGTAAAAGGTAGTGAATAACTACTACCCTTACTCTCGCCCACTGCAACTCATGCCCACAGTATCCTGGCCTCATGGCCTCCTTACCCTCCCCTATCAGGGGAAAGTATCAAAAGTACCTCGGGCCATGCCCGTCCTGACAAATAACATTGCCTCAAATCGATGACCGAGTCGCCCAATCCTGGTGATCAAAATCACCTCAACCGATAGTACCTGTCTGCTCTCATAAGAGCCAGACCCAAAAAAATCCCACCACATGCAATTCTACAAATATAAACCATGGAATACATATTGCAACAACATGGAATTCTATCAGGAATTTCACCTATTCACATTTCAAAGCATATAAAGCATGGAAATTGATTTTTATTTACATGGTATTGTCACTTCAAAAAGCATACGTGCAATTATGAAATTGAAATAACCTAAAAATGTTCCTATCAAACGCCAAGCAAACAAGCCTTGCCATACCAGGCCAAGGTCCAATTCTCCCTTACCGTACTGGGTCAAGGGTTACATATCACAATCAATAACCTCACACACCAAGTGAGCCACCAAGGTGGAAATCATATAAACTCTAATCTGAGAAAAAAGAAAACAAAAATTCCCACCCATGGAAACTGTGTCCATCCCTCATACCTGGGGCTGTAGGCACACAAGCACAAGCTAGAAACCCAGTTCCAGCAAAAACATATCTCTAGTCTACCATATCCCAAATATTAAAACCAACATAAATAAAAGAGAAGTCTCAATCTCATTAGTAGCCAGTAAAATGATGCTACTAAATCCCTGTCAAGAACCCCTCTGATACCACTTTGTAACAACCCAGGCCCAAACAGCCACCCGAACAGTGCTAAAAGGGTCGGGTGCTACTACCTTAGGTGCACCTCCCTGAACGCCAAAGTATTCTGACTAGCAGTGAGGGTCTGATAGGTATAGTGGGGAGGCTATACCCTCTCGGAGGATAATAATAATGGTACTGATCAAAGAATAAAAGTAGAGATGTAGCAGAATAAATGACTCAGCAGACTCAAACCATACCCGCAGAGCAGAAGCTCATTCAATCTCAGTAAATAGCAGAAGTAACAAATATAACAACAATAGTAGAAATAAACAGAACAACATGCTGATCACATGCAACAATAAAACATGCATCCAAAGAAGATCACACATATATGAATATAAAAAGGTGCCAATGGCTAACCAACTGTAGCTACAACAAGTAAGCATGCTGATACAGAAAAGAAAACAAAACAGAGTAACTCCAGCTAGGTAAGACGTCAATGTTCATACCATATCCATGAAACAACTGACACAGCCCAGTTCCTGAAGCTAGCCTCTTTCCTGCACGCAAATCCATAAAGTCTACACGCATCCCGAAGGGCCCGTGTAGGGTGTAAGACAAATCTCAGTAGGATTCCACACAATGGTGCGTACCTAATATAAGTGTTTATATAGGCATGCAATTATAAGAAAAGCAGTAAATAGAAAAATTCACAAATAAACACTAACTCCATTGGTGCTCAGCAGCCACCATGGTATGTCACCTACTTCGGACAATGCCGGAATCTTTGTCATATAACCCGGAACCATGTGCCCCCTGACACCACGTGTCTCAAGTACCGACATCCCGAAGGCACGCTCAATAATAGTAACTCGACACCTTGTGCCTATTGACACCTCGTGCCTCAAGTACCGACGTCCCGAAGGCACGCCCAAGAAGTAACCCGGAGGAACAACGATGCCTGTCCTCAAATAAGTTCTGGAGGGATAGTGATTTCTGCCCTCAAATAAAGTACCCCGAGGGATAGTGATTTCTTCCCTCAAATAAAGTATCTTGAGGGATAACGATATCTGCCCTCAAATCACGGCGGGCCTCAGCCCCCAACCCAATAGTCTCAAAGCTGTCCACTAGAGGCTCCTCACCTCCCACATGGCTTCCTATGGCAAGCACCCCCAACCAAAGTACCTAAACTGCATCTAAGGGGGTTTATACCCACAAGAGTGGTCAAAACCACCTCATCACGGAGTATCTCTATGTGCACACTACTCAAAGTTCTGGGTGAGTGGTAATCACCAAAATAGTACACAATCCACAACACCTCTGAAACCTCGTGTCCCTGAGACCATGCCACTTATGTATGACGGCCTCACCAACCAAGTAACCCGGGACATGCCCAAACTGACAGTCATACTACCTCAAGACGACTCCCATGACACCCAATCCCATAGTCGAAACTACCCAACATAACCCTGGCCAAGCCCAACCTGTGATCAGCATCACTCAAGAATATCCAGGCCACTCCCAACACCACCCAAAGGTCCAGAATATGCAATTCATCAATTGAATATATAACATATTTAAACAGAAAAAATAAGAAGGAAAAACATTCTAAACAGTTGAATTTCCCTAACCCAATAGTTAACAATCAACAACACCAAGGTCTTGAATTCCTCTAATGATTTATATTATTCTTAAGAAATTAAACTCAATAGTTTATAACAATATAAATAAAATACAACCATTTTGGCATCCCCCGTCCAAAATTCCCCGATGAGCTACGACCCCTCGCCCAACCCCGCTCAAGAAAAACTAGTAATAGTGCATACCCAAAGGCATATGATAATTCCAATAATCAATTCAATATGAAAGAACAGATAAAATGGGTCCTACTCAAAATACCCAAAAATGCACCGAATTCCATGCACCCAAATGACCAAGAACACACAAAAAAAGTATTCACCACCTACCTGGGGCTCGTACGATACTACTCTTATGGTAACAGACTCCAATTTGGTCTAAAACGCGGTAGATCTATAAAAGAGTCAAAACTGATCAAACCCCTATAACTCGTTATAGAATAGAAATCAAAAAAATGGATCAAGAAGAATCGAGGCCTTACTGAGGGGGTTCCAACGCATCATTCGTTGATCAAAAAAGGTATCAGACGAAGAACCGGGAGCAAAAAGAAGGTCCGAACGACTTGGTTCACGAAACCTGGAAAAAAATATGTGTTCTGCCTCTAAATGAGGCTACTACCCATTTTAACGCAAAAAAAGAAAGTACACGGCGTGTACTTTATAACTACATGCCATGTATATCATTTAACTATTCATTTGGCAGCTGGAATTTCACCGACTTACTTTCCAGAACCTGCCAACATGAGTACACGGCGTGTACCTAGGGGTACACGGTCTGTACTTTGTTTTTTTCCCTTCCTCATCAACATAAACACAAGCCATGTATATCCATATTACATTGCTAGACTACACGGCGTGTCCAAGAGGAACATGACATGTACTTGGTTAAACAACTCTACCCGACCAACAGGCCTACACACCATGTATATCCCTCATACACGGCCAAACTACACTGCGTGTCCAAGGAGGACACGGTGTGTACCCAATTTCAACGATTTTACCCGGCCAACAGGCCTACACACCATGTATGGCCTCCACACAGTCACAGGTACACGGCGTGTCTAAAACTACATGCCGTATATTAAGAAATTTATACACAGTCATCACACGACATGTACACGGTGAGAACACGACCAGTACTCGTTTAACATGTACATGGCGTGTACTTCATGAACACGGCATGTAGTCTGGAAATTTCTAGAAACTGCCCATTTTCTCCAGTTTCCTAAAAAACAAGTCAAAAATTCAAACTGGGTCAGGATTTTGACCCGTTCTAAAAACCCAGGTTCTTACATTAGGAAATACCTAAAAATATAAATTTCTACCAAATAATAAAAAAATATTAATATGAAAAGAAGAAAAAAACTATAGGTAACATAAATATGACTGAATAAAGAAGCGAATTAATTAGGTATGAAGTAAATATGGGAGGACCCACTATGAAGGAGAATCTTATCATAGTGGTAAATTCATTCAAAAAAATATAGATAATGAACACATGATTATACAATATGAATAAAATGATAGTGAATTATATATATATATATACAAACTTAATAAACTGATTTGCATAAATAATATTGATAAGGTATGCAGGTCATCATACTCACATGGAAATTTTGTTACAATATGTATATTTTATGAAAGTAAACCATTCCATGCGACATATAAAACATTATAATACATAATCAGGAAAATTGGATAATTGTAAGAGGGAAGAAAATTGCACATGGAGGGAATCAAATTTTTTTCTTAAAATTAGTGTTTTGATATAAATAATAAGTAGAATAATGTTAACAGTAATGGATGTATTCAATAAGAAAATCCTCGTAGTAGAATAAGGGATTCCCAATATAGAATGAATTTAACATCGATGTAGGAGAATCCCTACAGTTGTAAGTAGAGTTATTATATAAGAGTCATAACCCATGATCAATGTTGTGGGAATAACCAAAGGAAATTATGGGGAAGGTAGAAGTAAAACCTACATATATGAAGAAGGTTAGGTAATTTAAGATGAGGTGATGACCTAATTACACAATCTTAACAACTAAGGAAACATGAAGAGGGAAATAACTGGTTTGAAGATTTGCTACCTGACGGGAAGGTTATGGAACTGAATTCAAGAGAGGAGGTTATGGGAATTGAATTAACCATACTTGAGGAAACAAATAAATTTTTTACTTGAGGATATTGGACTACTGAATCAAAGATATAGGCTATCATGAGTATATTATAGGTATTAATGATTCAAGACATTCAGGATAGATAAAACCTTGGTTGAACCAAGGGAAATAGCCAGAGCCTAGGAGATGGAAAAAGAAGTCGGGGGGGGGGGGAAGAAAGAGGAAAAGTCAGAGAAAATGGTGAATGAGATTAGAGATATGGAGGTACAAGTGGGGAGGTATAAAAGAAGATGTTAGAGGTAAAGGTAGAGCTTGAGATGTCGAGGAGCAAAAAGGCGTGAAGGTGAGGATGGAGCATTGAGGGAATCCAAATAGTGAATGACATGAGGGTGGAAAAAATCAAGAGAGAATATTAGAGGGATAAAACTAAGGAGGATTTGACATGTGTATTTGAATTATGGAGGAGTTGACACATGTAAGTAAAATTACAAGATTTATTATATATAATTGATATATATAGGTCTGTTAAAAATAGATTTTAAAGGAATTGTAATACAATTCATTGACATTAATTTTATAAACTGAAGTGAAATTAGAAATAAGTATATAATCTTATGGGATTGTATTTTAGAATTCAAAAGTCTATTTAAGGAAATATTTCTTATAATATAGGTTAGGGAGTTAATGGTACCACACATAGAGTTTCAAATATCTTATGGATCAAAATACTAAATTTAAGTAGTACCTAAATATCATGATTTGTGTGATAGATATCCGAATCCTTTATTAATACTAAGTAGAAAATTCAAAATAATAAATAAAAAATTTGAAATTAAACTATTATCATGTCATAATAAATAGAAAATAACCAATGAAAATAGAATATTTTAAAATAAATAAAGCAACCATGAAGAAATTGAAATTATTATAGTATTAATATAACTTCACCTATAAGGAGAGTCACATGGAGAAAGAAACACATGAAATACATTAACATCACCACTTATAAAAGAAACCTATTGACGATGTGATGGTTTAAGGAAAGTCATAAAGGAAAGATTAGTAATAGGCCTCCATGAAGCAAAAATGTGAAAAAGAACCTAAATTAAATTAATGTCACTACCTGTAATAGAAATCCCATAAAGCATAATCCACTTCATTCATTTGATGTGATAAAATTTAGTAGGAAATATAGAATCATTAAAAATTTCATTAAATGTTTTGGAAGTAAACACTTATTAGTTTATAATAAATAAAAAATAACTAATTAAAATAGAATATTTTAAATTCAATAAACTAACAGTGAAGAATTTAAAATTATTATAGTAGTAACATACCTTTTTATAAAATAATTATCACTTTAATGAAGAAGAACCTAAAAAAAATTAACATGTTTATATAATGAAGGTTTAGTCTAGGTGGATAGAGAATGGTTACCAGTAGTTATCCATGAAGCAAGAAACCTGAAGAATCATATGAAATAAATTATCATCACTTTATCTAATAGAAAACCCATAAAGCATAAACCGTTTAATTCATGTGATGTGATTAAATTGAGTGATAAATATATAATCATTTGAAATTTGATTAAAAAAATTTGTATGTAGAAAATTATCAGTTCATAATAAATAGAAAACAACCAATTAAAATAAAATATTTTAAAATAAACAAACTAAGATTGTAGAAATTAAAATTTTTTATAGCAGTAACATACCTTCACCAAAAAGGATAATCACATAGACAAAGAATAACCTGAAACAAATTAATGTCACTACCTGTAATAAGAACTTATTGAAGTAGTGAAGGTTTAAGATGGGAGGATAGGGAATGGTTTCTAATAGGACTCAATGAATTGGGAAACCAGAATAAGAATCTCAAATAAATTAACATCATTACCTATGGTCTATGTTAAGAAATATTAAATCCTTCATATGAAGGAATAATTTTGATCCCAAAAACTCAATGGAGATTTAACATCAGGAGACTGAATACATGTACATATCTATAAAGATAATATCAGTACAATAAAGGGGAAGGAAGGAGTGCGAATTTGACTTTTCATCAATGAATCCCTACCTGTGGTCTGTGTGAAGAAATTTAGATAATGTGTGGTAGAAATTGTTGTAGAGAGGAACTCATCATCTAAAATTAGTGTAGAGAGGAACCCGTAGAATATTTACAGCAAATCATAGAATAATGTAGATGAATGAAACTGAAAACCTAGAACTATCCAATGTGTGTAAAAAATTTTCAAGTCGAATTGGTCCACATCAAGAAATAATATGGTGGATTTGGTAGTTGATTCACTTGGATCAGTTGTAGAGGGAATAACTTCTAGGGGTAAGGAAACCAATAAGAAGAAATCAAAAATCATAAGAACCCTAGATATATAAAAAATACTTGAATATGTTGATGGATCAAAGTCTATGTCGATGAAAATCATTGTTAATACTAATGAAGAAAATCATTTTTATTAAAAAAAATGATAGTATAAATCAGAGGGTGATGTGGGAAACTAAAAACTCCGCACAAAGAGGAGTCAGAGGTGGAGGAAGAGGTGGAGTATGAAAGGTGGATGGGATGGCGGGAAGGAGACGAGATGGGTAGGATTCTAGGTGGGGATGATGACCTCAAGGAAGGAGGATGGGGTTCAGGGGAGGGGATTCGAGGGTGGGGGAAGTCTAGTTTGAGGGTGTAGAGGAATTCAGGAGGATGGTATAATGGAGAGGGAGAGTCAGGAGGCAAAACATATGTGAAAAATTGGGTGGTGGTTCCACATGTATCAAAAGGTCACATACTATAATATTTATAATAGATTTTTAATTTTTTCACACAAATCATCACACTTGAATTAATAAATTGTTTTTGAGTGAAACTTCAAGTCATTCATCCTTGTAAAATAGGCAAAGAACAATATAAAACATGCATCATTTGACACCAAGTGACATACATAATATATGTTTTTCCAGTTATTTAACAACTGAACATACATTAATTGAGAATAAAAGGGCTTTTCCAATTTCCAAAGTTTAATATGAAACCCATAAAAAACATTAACTATAATGTGGGATTGTCCCAGTTCATTCTATAAATGATTTACACAATGAAATATTGGAATTAAAATATTTTTTTGAAATTAATTTTATACATAAAAAACCAATGTATTTATTGTCCATTTATTCTAAAAAATGAATAAAACATTTAAAACCAACATTTAAGTAATTTAACAAATTAATTATTGATTTGGAAAAATAACAAATATGAGTAGATTTCTTGGGTTCTATCTAAATAATGGGGTTAAATTACATTGAAAGATAGTTGAAAATTTTAAAAACATTGGTTCTCATTATTAAACTTTTGCAGTCAATATGAAAATTAATGGATAGAATAAAATTTTCATCATTTGATACACACTTATTTTTTTCAAAAAAGAAAGTGGAAATATGACATCAATACGGAAAGTTTATTTCATAAAAATATCTAACCATTTATTTTTATGGGAATGTTTATAAATTTATTACCCCTTTATCAGAATATACTAGTTGTATTGATCCCCAGTTCTCATTTTCTATGTAATAATGATTTTATTTTAAATAATGGTGTTAAGAATCTCAGAAATCATCAAATTTCACTATTAAAAAATAACTTGTTATCAAAAAATAATAAATATAAGTTGAATACAAAATAAAACAATTAAATAATGAGAGAAGAAATCAAATAGTAGTTTTGACATAACAAAATAAAAATTATTACAGGTATAAATAACATTGAAGCTGATATATTCAGGATTAGATATTAGGTTTACTTAATTTATTGCATGATTTTTATAAGGTGTATTAGGGTTTTAATACACACTTTCAAAGAAATCATTAATAATAGAAGGTCAAACAATGAGACAAAGAAAATATTAAAAATTATATTTCACAAATTTCAACTAAGGTCCAGATGTCTCATTTATGGATATCTAACAGTCAAATAAAATTTTTTCCAGTGCACCATAAATAAATAAAATTTCCCCACTATAATCTCTATTGAATATCTACATTGAGAACAACTCACCACACATAAGAATATCTCTAGACAACAATCTATTTGAGGGCCCCTTCCCACCCTCTAATATCTCAATGAATTTTTATTATTATACTGAAACGACTATGAAATCACCATGTGTTTTCTATGGTAATATCTAAACAATATGGAGAAGTGCCTCTAGGTGTTGAGTGTTGGGGATAACACCATCCACCAGACATTGTTTCATATAAATATTACAAATTTACAATTTAGGGCTTGACTCAATCTATTTATCTGGTCAAATGTCAAAAAAAATTGTGAATATTAAAAATATCTTCCATCTAATCATTTATGAAAACAATTTCACCATAAAACTTACTTTTGGAAAAAGGATTCTTATACAACTTTTGTTCATATATGAATCTACGAACATCCTTGTAGGTGAAACTTGTGAAAAATGGTTGGAAGAATCTATATAGAGGGTAAATGATGAGAAGATGGGGAAATATATGGGTGAATGATGAGAGGATAAAAATTGAGAGGCGGGGTAAGTAATCTTCATTAAACATGAATGTTGAGGCAATAGTGGTGAGGCAATAAAAATGGAGTGAAGGGTGGAGGTGGAGAGGTGGAGTTAGGGAGGCAAGGATGGGGTGATGGGAATTAGAGATATTGAGGGTAAGTGTCATAGATGGGGGTGGATGCTTAGTTGGAATCCTAAATGAGAAAAATTATTAACCGATGGTGAAGGTAGATTGAAAAAGAAAATTCATGAAAATCGAGGATGCCTATGAAATAGGTATGCCAGGGACAACCTGGTTCATCGATTGACTGAAAGGAATGCATCTATGGGGAAATTGAATAAATGAGATGAGATTGGAACCCGATTGAAATGAAATCAATAATCATTGAAAATGGATTTATGAGGAAGACTTTATGTAGAGAGAGATAATGATTGATCTGAAATAGGGTGCAATGGGTATTGCGGGTAGGGAGAGAGGTATTGAACATGAAGACATGCCAGAGGGTAATGATCAGATCTCAATATATGGATTTGGATGAGAAGAAATAAGAGGAGGTATATTTGGAGGATTAGTTATTTGAGAACACTAGTTTGGTGGAGTTTGAGAGGATGAGGTGGATGTAGGGGTGGAGGTGGAGGCTTAGGTGGATGAGGAGATACAGGTTGAGAATGTGAATGTGGAGGCCAAGACGGTGGAGACATATCATGCATTAGGGGTAAAATAAGGAGTCGATATTTAAAAGAAACTAAAAATAATAGATAGGAGGACATTTAATGAGGATTGATTTAGTGTCTACACATGAATGAGAAAGTTACATGCTTTAGTATATACTAGTACCCAACCCATGAATTTTCATGACATGATAATTTAATTACAAATTATCACACAAATTCTCAAAAAACTATGATGATATATGGAATCTATGTCACTCATTGGGAGAGCATGAGGAAATTGGAATACATGAAGTGAGTGGGAGCCTCATGAAACATGGAAATGGAGTGACAGCTGATGGTGACAAGTGTAGTTGGAATCATTCTATATAACTATATATGTCATTTTATGTGCATAGGTGTATATAAATATAATAAATGTGTGCATAAAGTATGCATGCAGGTTTATGGGACGTCAAAAAATGTATCCATACTATATGGATAATAGTATACGAATTTTTTTAATGAATATGTGAAATGGGACGAATAATAAACAACAAGAAGAAGGAATGCATACTATAGTTGCATGCAGTATATAATGTATGAATATATTATTGAAAAATTGGTTAAATTAGGATTGAAATGATATTAAAGTAATAGTCTATTGAAATATAAATCTTCATAAACTAGAAAATTTTTATAGATTTTTTAGAGATGTTTTATTATTATTAATGAATATTAAAAATTTTAACTATTCATATAGAAGTAATACCTTTGAATTAATGTAATTTGTATAAAAAAGTTATCCCAATGTTGGATAATTTTATAGAAATACCATAATCCTGAGTGAAAGAGATTAAGGTGAAACCACATGATCCATTATAATAATATCCACATTTATTAGAGGACCTCCTATAGAGATATCTCTTCCAATGCACAAAAACCCCATGTGTGTACCTGTTAATGTGAAACCATATGCACACCTGTTCTTGTGAAAATAATCTAATGATTTCCATCCAGTCATCTCAATGTTCTCCATTGTATAAATTTTAGAAAATATATAATTTCAATATTAATTACTATAATATAAAAAGCATAAAATGTTTTCAAATAGAAACAAGTATAACAGAACCTAGAAAATATGATTGAATAAAGAGTAATAGGTAATTGTGATAACATAAGTACTATTGTAACAAATTTTTGAAAAATGATACATTTCTAGAAGGGTGAGAACGTGATACATTTACTTTTCCAAACCTGAAGAACCTTGGTGAAGAATGTTGGAGGAAGAATCTCTGGAAATTGATGGTAGGACCATTAATTGTTTTAATTTTCAAGTAACAAATAGGACATGAAAAATATAGTTCAGATTGTAATGAAATTGATAATTTAGAACACAAAAAAACAAATTTTCAAAGGATTTACATTAAACTCCAATAGAATGAGATATATATGAATATACTGAATAATTGAAATCCTAGATTAAAAAATTGATGGAACTAATTTTTTTCCATGATAAACAATATAGATTCTATGAAATCAATGAATTAGAATGATGTTCTGAAATTTGAAATCATCAGTATCATTAGAAGATGAATAATAAAAAAGAGTCTTGAAACTAAATCCGTTATAAAAAATAAAATAAGAACATTTAATTAAATTAAAATTGAATAATAAAGATGGAAATATAAATTTTAACTGGTATAATAGCTCAATTAAATTTACTGATAATAAACCCAATCAATCTGGTTCTATAATTAAATAAATTTGTGATCATAGTTTAATATTTATTCAAGATAAGTTATCAGTTTTTTAAGAAACAAGTCTCATAGTATTGGAAAGTAATAATTGATTTCATAATATGTATTTTAAATAATATTGAAACAAATTAATATTGAATACTATAATTCCTATTGAAGCCTTTCACATAAAGTAATTAAATTCATGATTACCCATTGATGATTGGTTTTAAAAAACATCAAAATTAATTTCATCAAAAACTCTACATAAATTCAGAAATGATTGAAGGAATCAATCTTTAATTAAATAATTTACACTGTAATATACATTTATATAACTACAGAAGGTTTTTTGTTTCCCTTTTCATGACCTCTATTCTTAATACACACTCTTTAGGAGTCAAAAGAGGGATTTTCTAATCATCTAACCAATTTTGGTCCCCTTAATTTCATCCACTTGCAAATTATCATATAGAATCACCATCTTGTACCACAGTTCTCTATAGTAATTATCTATGTAAATTTTATTTAGAAACATAATAGATAAGTTACAAAACACTATTACACACATATACTTCATGGGTCCTCTAAAAAAATATTATGAAAAAACATATATGAAATAATTTATAAGTTACAATAGTCAATGTTGTAAGATACAATATTATATAAAACCCTTGGTTTTTATAATGAAACACTTATTAAAATATTCTTTTAAGAGTGTTCATTTAGGTTAACTACTTATAATTTATCTGAGATTGTTTATTGAAATTTTTTTGTTCAAACAGTTATCATAAGTGTTAAATTTTAATCATTTTTTTATAGTTGTTGTCAAACATAACGTTAAATATTTTGATGATTATATTTTACTCCACAATAGATATTATTATTCATATATTAGTTTCATAAAACAAGAACAATAGAAGTGACCTATAGTACTATATATACATTTAGTAATGTAATTGCATACAGTAATTAAGGAGTGAATATGTAACTAAAAAGTATATGGTGAAAAATTTTAAAAAAATTATTAAGGTAAATATTTTAAATGAAAAAATATATATAATATTTTAATAAACTAATAAAAATTGAGTGGAAGTTAATTTTTTTCCAAAACCATATTTTCACTACAATAAATGATATGCAATGAGAAATGAGTTGATGAAAGAATTGAAATAATTATACCATAGTTATCTATAGTCATTTTCCTCACATGTATTTGATTTCTCTGCATCACTTTCTAGTGTTTTCCCTTTGATATCATCCAAAAGTTAAAATAGAGGAATAAAAAAATAGTGAGAGAACTAAAAAAACATTATATGTGATTAATATAAAGACAATGTGTTAAAACAATCAAGGGGAGAACCTATGAAGCTTGAAATTTGATGATGATTATTTAATTCAATGGAGACCGAACTTATGCCAAGGATAAAATGAGTATTTTTTTAACACAAATGTGTAGGAAAAAAATTCCAAATTAGATCCATAAGAAATGAAAAAGTGAAGGCCGAGTAAAATAGAATGATAAACAAAAATCAAACAACAAGGATAACTTAAAATTTGATGTCGATGGAAGAATTGAATGATATGTACTATAGTTCCCTATAGTAATTTTCCTTGAATGTATTAGATTTCTTAGCCTCAATTTCTAGTGTTTTACCTTTGATATCATCCCAAAAACCAAAAAATGAAAAAAGAGATCATATATGGGTAAGGGTTATGCTTTTTTTGACGAAACTTATAGAAAACTAGTTGTGACATTTCTCAATCGAGTTCTTATATGAGAATATTTCAATATTTCTTATTGAAAAAATTTATGTTCCACTATTTATTTATGATAATTTCATTATAGAATTTTATTTTCAAATATAGCCCCAAAAAATTGTTACCATAAATAACACAAAAAATATCAAGCTCAGGTGGAGTGTGAGAGCATCCCAAATTCTGAAAAAACCACCCATGAAGTAGACATCGAGTAGACACATAATACTGAACACCAAAACCTGAACATAAAGAAAAATCTATTTGGTCTTAGTGATGAGAAATTAAGAGTTCAATGAATTAAGATGATATTACCTATTTTAGAAGAGGTAGAGTATTTTTGATTCAATAGTATTTTTTTTCCATAAAAACGAAATGTCAAGAAGTTAATGGGTCATGTGGATAAAAAAAGATTAAAAAATGTTTTACCAAAATGTGAATAATATTTTAATAACATAACACTTGTTATGATATATAAAAATTTAAAATTTGAATTTCCTATTTTTTAATAAATATGTAATCTTAGGCTATGTTTGATATTTGAAGGATATATGATGAGACAAAAAACCTAGGTATAAGTGTTTTGTAAAAATAGTAGTCTTACACTTCAAAAAATCATAAAGGAACCATTACTATTTCCATAAAACCAAAAATTGAAAAAAATTCATTAATATAAATTATATAAATAAATCAGAAGTTAAAGGAACCCTTAGTTTTTGCAGTGTATATTTTGACATGATGTCAGTATTCGGGAAAGAATAAAAAACTTACAAAGAATTTGTAGATGAAAACTTTATCTTCAATATTATAGGTAATAAAATATTTAGATTTAAGTAGCCTGTGTTTTATAAAATGAAAAAAATTAATACTATAAAAGTTTAATAATAGTGAAATATGTGTTTTAGTTTTTTTATATTAAATTTTAAATAATGTTTAAAATAATATTATAAAAGTTATAAATATGATTTAAAATTAAGTTTAAAATAGTTCCGTCTAATCATTTTATTTAATACATGTTAAAATTATAGTACATTGAAATATGATTCTATTATATATAAAATATCTTATTTGGTTAATAAAATTAACATATAAATTTTATAATTTATATGATATGAAATTATCAAAAAAATACCCTATATACTGATACAATTTAATAAAAATAATATATAAATTGTATGATATACAACTCTATTGACATATAAACATAAAAATCTATTAACAAATAATATATATGATCATATAAATAGTATTAACATATGATAATATAACCATATAATCATATAAACTATGTTAACATATAAATACACATATAAATAGCATTTCAATATTAAACTATATAGGTTAATAAAAGAAACATTTAAATTGTATTTATATGATAATATGATTCCATGGTAATACTGTATATGTCATAATTTTATGTTAATATAGTCTATTTTAAATCATAAACTATTCTAATAATAAATATATTTTCTTTTAAATTATATAAACAATATATATGAAATCATAAATTGAATATGCTATATTCTATTAAATATAGTTTACAAAAAACCACATTTCTTTTTATATAGAATCGACTGAAATCCATATTTTAGATAGCCTAATAGGTTTTTTTAATCATAAAAATGTTCCTCAAATATAACTACTTAAATAAATTTCAATGCTTTTATCAATCTATCTTTAGATATAATTTTTTTTCACTATGGAATATTAGAGACGTTCATGAAATACTTTCTAATTATGATTATTCCCCTACCAGGTATTTTAGTTACAACTGTTGAAATTTGTTTAACTACATATAGTAAGACTAAATACACTCCAACATAGTTAATTTTCATGATGATAAAGGCTATATATAATTATTATTTTATTTCTATTATATCCTTTCTCGCAGAATAATAGGTAACATATTCAAATCATGTTGATCATATTATTGATCATGAAACTAATGTTGTAATATATCTAATAAATTTTATGGTCTATGTGAATCAAAATGATGGAGAGTGTCCACATAAATTTGAAAAAAATACTATACCATTGGTTAGTCAGTCACAGAATCCTAGTTCCATTTACAATATAGATTAATAAAGGAACAACATTGTTCCTTTTAAATGTTTTTTTATAAAATGATCCAAGTAATGGTAAAATTTTACTACACTTACAATGATCATCTGGTGATGAACATGTTATCTATTTTTAATCAAAAAATATATTTTATCTCTATATTTATCATGTGACTTGATACCAGTCAAATTATCTTAATGAAGCACCACTCTTCATAATTATTCTTTCACTACAATGGATAGTAGGGAAGCTTATGAAATTCTAAAACTCCACATGAATAAAAATAGTAAATCATAGTTCCTATATAAATATAAAACTATTATAATCTCAAATTTATAATGAAAACACTCCTATAAGAGTATAGGTCATGGATTCAATAAATATTCAGTTGCCTCTCTCAACTAAATAGGGACATGATAAGTGAGAACACACTTTTAGATACTTAGATAAAAATTTGGGGCATCCAAACAACCATGAATAAGAAAACCAAACCACCGTAAAAAATGGTGATTGTATCCATGAATTTATCATGTTCAAGGATTCATCACCCCTTATATTCTATAACCTTTTTAGATGACAATGATTAATGAGTAATATCAATATGTTTTTAATTATATTTGAAGAAAAAAGGTTCCACAGTCTAGTCGTCATGTCAACAATGCACCATTCAAGCAATAAATACTAAAAACTATGTTTCACCTATAAATGAAAAGTTAGGGAAACATGAAAAGACCATATCATCATTGGTAAATTCATTATTGAAGAATACCCACCACCATAATACCACATAAACTATTAAAACACCAAAAGACAAAAATCAGTCTTCCTTTTGATTATGCTTGTATAAATGCACGTGATTAACACCCTCAAAATGACTAATATGAATTATTTAGTAAAAAACAAACAATGAAGTGATTTTTATAATGTTTTTATAATATTAAATGTTTAAACTATATTATAGAATGGATTATGTACCTTATCTGGTTTAATCCTTGCTGAGAATCTAGTTCCAACAGTCTTGTATGTGAAGAATGGATCTCTTCACAGCCTCCTAAGTAAAACACATTTTTTGAAGAAAACTTATAATAATAAAGGGTGATTACTTAATAAGAAAATATAAATATATAAACTAAAGAATAGACCATGGTAGAGGTGATTAACTTGCTAAGGGAGTTAAAAACTTGAAATCAGTAGTCATTTTTTCGTGTTTAAAACTATTCTAATGACTACACATTCATGAAATCATGATATAGGTATATACAAATACAATATATATAGAGAATAAAAAACACATATAAATAAACATATAAAACTCATATTTATGAAAAAAATATATTGAGAGAGATTAGACATAATATATAAATAGATGGAATAGAGACAAAACATATAAAGAGAGAGAGAGATAGAATAGAATATATATATATATGTATATATATATACACATAACTGATATGTATACAAAAAATTTATATATATAATCAGTATATACAAAACAAATGCATAATAACATTACCATAACTATGTTAGAAAGTGAAGAGTGAAAAAGAAAGTCCCACAACCTATAAAGTCATTCCCAAAACATTCCAATTTAGAAAGAAGATTTTAAATTGAATATAAAAGATAAAAATTAAGTCATAAATAATTTAATCTAATAATTTATGATTTTAAATTTAGTAAACCTAAATAAAAAAATTGTTCTTAGAAATGGAAAATGAATTTTCTTACAAGGTGTTCAAACTATGAATGAATTAACCAATAAAATGTTACTAATATCACTCTTTAACCTCCAGGAAAGATAACCAACTAAATGTGACATGAAATCATTATTCTAAAAAGGTAAACTTTTGTATGAAATTATACAAACTATAGTATGTTTTTTCAAACCATTTGATATGTTTTCCTAAAATTCTCACCCCTTGATTTTATAAAATCTATCATTGTCTATGTTTTTTAGCCTTGATGCATGTTTTTCATGTTATAATACAAATAAAAACTCTCCAAAAAAATTCAAGAAGAAAAATAAACTCATTCATTATTAATAAAAATAAAGTAGAATATTTGTTTAAAATGATGAGTATAAGATTTGAAAAAATGTTGATGGATTAAAAAATAGAGATGTGAAATAAATATTAATGTTTTAAAATAAATTTGGAAATTATTTTTAAAATAATATCCTAATAAAATGTATTCTCACATATATAATAATGTGTTTCCATACCATTTGGTAAACCCACTG
Source organism: Viscum album (assembly GCA_963277665.1). Lineage (NCBI taxonomy): Eukaryota > Viridiplantae > Streptophyta > Magnoliopsida > Santalales > Viscaceae > Viscum > Viscum album. The sequence goes on from OY728137.1 coordinate 350,136,308, forward strand.
AGATTATTTATTGTTGAATTCAATTATGTATAAATTTACATTATAATAGATTCCATGTGAGATATAAATCTATGAACTAATAAATAAGTACTTATTATAAGATTTACATGGATGTCTTAATGTAATTCAAGATATTTTTGAAATTGAATGTGAAAGATGAAACACAACCTACTGAAATAAATAACTACTAATTCAAAACAACCCGAAAAATAGAAAAATAGAAAATAAATTTCATAGAAAATATATTATTGAAAAACAAAATATCAATCTACTTTGATAAATTATATGCTACTAAAGTTAGGCATGAATGTATTATACTTACAAAATCATGTTGAGTATTTATATGGTAGTTCCCCATTCCTTTAAAATTAGTTTACTGGCATTATCATGTTGCACAAAAAAATCTTTTATCAATGGATATGAAAAAAACTAAACCTAAGAGATTAATTAATATATATATAAATTAAAAAATATATAATACTTTTAAATATGACTGATGTTTTATAAATTTTCCTTTAATTTATGTTATTAACAAACACTATTCCAAAAAAATTAAAATATAATTATCTTAATTAGAAAATTTTCTACATGATAAATGTAAGTATATGAGTAGATATATGTGCCTATACATTATTAAAATCACCATTTTTTAATAGATAAAAGTAAATTACCAGGTGCATGGGGTTGATATTCAAAGATGTAGACATGATCACATACAAAATGGAATAACTATTTCTTGAAAATCCTAAATTCATTAAATCTATTGGAGGACCTTCTTTCATGATGAAAACACATGAATATGTAAAATAATTTTAAAATTTGTCACACATACTATCACATTTGCATAAATTCCATGTTTTACACTTAAACTAAAAGCTATCCATACTTCTAAAGTAATCACAGAACAACATGGACACTAAGAAATTTACTTTATAGATGGTTGTATAATTATTTAACAACCGAACATACTTCATTTGAGAAGAGGAATATCTTGGAAATAAAAATTAAAATTATTCGGTACCATGATTTCTAGGAAGGAACAATGAAATGATAAATATTATAAAAAATGAAATCTAGAAGAAGTGGTATTATAACACATAACATAAAAAAGAATATTTACTATAATATCTCAAAGATAAAATGTAATATAGGAATTGTTTCAAATTGAAAGTGGTGGTAAAAAAATAAATCAAGAAAGTTAAGAAATTAGAACCAATCATAACTGGATATCCGGTACAGAGATAAATAACCAATTAAAAAGAATAAAGGTAAAGGGATTTAATATAGTTTTTGGAATGTGAATAAACATTAACATTAGATAACTCAAATATTTTTCCTAAAAAAACTAATGCCTCTAGGGGGAAAACTACAATGATAATTGAGATTATTCAATAATAGCTCATGAAATTAATGGGAATGATGAATGGAATCAATGGAACTCGAAGGAAGTTGTTGGAACCCCAATGAATATTTCATTCACCTACATGGGGAATGATTCAAAAAGCGTGGGTTATCTTCTTCAGAATATTATATATATGAAAGGGAAATCATATGTGATATATGTATAAATTCAATGGAACCCTGAAAAAGATATTCCCCTTGGGTTTTAGGTATAATATTCATAGTTAAGGAAATGTGTGAGTATTGAGGGGGATAATTTATGTTCAATGAAGGTAGATTGAAAAACATGATTGGTGCAGATACAGAATTTGCTAATTCCAAAGTAGGTTTTGCAAAGAGTGACATTATTCATAGATGGGGAAAGGGAGTAAATGAGAAGATAACATGAACCTAAATGACATGAAATCAAGAAATTACGATGAAGGTAGTCGAATAAACCCTACTCGATGTCAAGGTGAAGGTAGAGGTGTAGACCGATGTCGAGGAATAGGTGAAGGTGTGGATTGAGATAGAGGCGGAGGTGTAAAATTAGGCTAAGGTGAAGGTGTAGACCGAGGTGAAGGTATAGTTGCAGGTGGATAAGGATAACATGGAGGATATGTAGGAATAGTTGGAGGTAGAGGTTTATTTGAAGGTGGAGATTGAGGTAGAGTTGGATAAGGGTTTTGAGGATTTTTTAATGTTTAGGCGGAGGCAGGGGTGTAGACCGAGGCTGAGGTGGAGGTGTAGATCAAGGTGGAGGTGGAGTTATAGGTGGAGAAGGAGAACACAAAGGATATGTAAGAGTAGTACAATAGGGAGTCATAGTTGAAATTAAATTTTTTTAGAGGGGGAGGTAGTGGAGGATGAGGTGGTGGTGGAATCATGGAAAAAATAAGAATTGATAGTATGAAGAACTCATAAAACGTAGAGAGGTTTCCATGGAAAGAGGATGGATGTTGTACCAACACATGGATGAATATTGAACAACCTATAGTGTATATATTAAATTTGGAGGAGAATAAATAGGAGGAGACATATTTAAAGGACTAGTGATTGGAGGAGAGGAGTTTCGTGGAGTTGGAGTGGAAAAGGTAGAGGTCAAGGCAGATGAGGATATGTAGATAGAGAAGGAGAAGGTGGAGGCAGAGATGATGGGGATAGATCAAGTATCGGGGGGGGGGGGTGAATAAAGTTTCAATATTTTTAGGGAACTCAAAATATTGGAGAGGAGGCAATGCAATGAGGATTGATGTGGTGTTGACACATGGCTAAGAAAGTTACATTCTTTAGTATATATAATAGGCTTCTTAATAATATTTCAAAAATATTAATATTTGTAATTATTACAAATATTTTTAAAATATAAATTTAAATTTATTGTTAAATATGATTTTTATATTCATTATTAGAAATTATTCTATATTTGTAATCCCCCCTCTAGACCATTTCTAAGTATTATAAACTATTAGTATTTTTTTCATTTAAAATTGTATTATTAATTTTAACATATAAAAACATTTTTTATTATTAATTATATTTTTAAACATATTAATGACATCATTAGTATTCATTACTACGTATTTATTACTTAATATTTATGACTTAATATTTATTACCTTATGAAATAATTATTACTTTTTAAAATATGTTATCACTAATCATTTTTTATAATTAATATTAAATGATTTAAAATTTGTATATGAATCCCACATAAAAAATTTGGAAATGTTTTCAAGGATCACAACCTTATAAAAGGTTATCTTTGGTGGTATTTTATGTAATAATTTATAAATACTTTATTTCAAGTAATACCAAATATAAAAATCTTTAAATAATGTTTAATTATATATATAAATAATAATAATAATTTATTTCTAATAAATTCTATAAGGGAAGGCACTGAATGAGTCATCGCCGTCTTCGTAAACCTCTTTTCATAAAAATTTCAACGAAAAAGTTGAATGAGTTAATGACCACCCTTTTATTCCAACTATCCTGAACCATCCTTAGATTAGAAAATAGTTTCCCGATTTAGTGATTTTTGGTAATAGTTTTCAGTTTTCTATTATATGTAGTGATTTTCTGAGCACGAACGTCCTCTTATTGCTGCTGCATTGTGAGTCACCATCGTCCATGATCACTTTTTCATTGACCACCCGAACCTTATCCCCCTAGGCGTCGGCCTGTTGGATGTTGGTGTGGGGATCCATGAATGGTTTCTTATTTTTTGGATAAGATGACCCACAAAATATTTAATTTGGGAAACTTATTGAATCACTTGATTTTATATAATAACCCTTAACAGTGATGAAAATTTAGGCTCATGTATCACAACTAAATATTTAAAAACATTTTATATCATGACTTTTCAAAAAGTCTACCAACAAATACAATACAAAGACCTAGATATCCAATGTATTTAGGATATTAAGAACATAAATAGATCATATTAAAACATAAAACAAATCATCATTATTCCCTATATACTACTAACAACTCTCATAAATCATCTAAAACTATATAGGGTATCCTAGAGAAATACATAAAGGAAAAGAGTGATATAGAAAGCTCAGTAAGGGAATAATGAGAGTAAAGAACGATGGTGAGATAAAACCTACAAGTTAGTATAACATGATATAAAAAATATAATTATCATAAACATGAAAACATGACAAGAATTAATGATATCGTAAGTTCATAGAATCATAAATACACAGTAACAAAAAAATGACATCATAAGTATAAGTCAAGGCTCATTGGCAAGACAACATAACTGAGCGGAATGCTTGTACACCATACATGGTATCTCATCAAATGAAAAACTTATATTATTCATTAGGGAGCTATATAATTTTGGTCCTAACCATCATATCAGAATATTTACAAGCATATGTTTTCCACAAGAGTAAAAGAAACCATACATAAATCATAAGCATGATCAAACCAATGAGATGGAAATGGGGTACATAATATTGTCTCAAAGCATAACAAAATACTATGTCATAAATATTTCATAGAGAATAAGGAACTAAATAATTTTTACATTCACATATTTAATAATAAATATTCTTGAACATGTATTTTCAATATATAAAAATTCATGATAAGGAATGGAAATGTAATGATAAAAAAATGAATAACTTTGGTGATACTTTATGAAATAAGTAAAGGTTATTTTAAAGAAGAAAAGATATTATTATATTAATTTACGAAAAAATTTTACTAGGAGGGTTATTAATAAAATAATGAGGGTTTTAGAAAGATATTCATGTTTGAAAAAAAATATTTGGGTGGTACATGGAATGAAATAAGACATAGGGAAGTTCCCTTAAACCAGGTTTACATAAAAGATAGAACTGTGAATGAAAATTAAATCATGTGTAACACCTAAAAGGAAAGGGATATTTAGATATTTAAATATTTAAAGAACATATATATTAAAAAAAGATAATACATAAGAATAATATTTAATAAAATAGAGAAAATTGAAGAGAATGCATAACCCAAAAGCAGTGAAGTTGGTTCAGAAGATCCCTTACCTCGAGTTCAGATTTTCAGTACTCATGTGATTAACTTATTGAAAAATAAAATTAATTTTATTAAAAAATTTACTTAGAACGTTTTTTATATGTATTTGAAATTCTATGTTCTATTTATTATATTTTTTATTCATTCAATAAATAGTTTTCACTTATGGAGGTTATTTGAGGTCGTTCAGTCAATTTTTTAGAAACTTCTTTGGTATAACTTCCATAATTAATTTTTTTTAAGATAGATTCATTATCTATATAATTATAGATATTAATTAATCCTATGATTCCAATTTATTCAAATTTATACAATTTTATAGATTTTCCCAAAATGGAATCAAATTTGAAAATCTTTCTTGATATGATCATTTAAGGTGGTTAAATATACTATAAATTTTTATTACAAATATCACTTATAGAATGTATAATATTATAATAAAATAATATTTATGGTGTTATAAATAATTTATTAAAACTTAAATACATTTTTAAAGTCATCTTTGTTAGGTGGTGATGAAAAAAATACATCATTTACGTAGAGGTGGTTGTCCGCACATACAGAAAAACCACATTTTCATTTTCCATAAAACACGAGGGGGTAGAAAATGAAATAATTTTTCTTTTAAAATCATAATAATGTTATAAATATCATATTTTTTAATTAAATAACCTTTTTTATACATTCATATATTGAGGAAAATAGAATACACCATTCATAGAGGTGGTAGTTCGCATGCACACATGATGACGTCAACAATTTTAAATGGTTTTGGAGGAAGGTTTAAAATGTATGTTCCATTAGTATAAAAAAATTAAGAATATTAATATTAATGATTTTATAATTATTTCATGAATAGAATATATCTTATGGGGTATAAGAAGAAACAAATTAAGAGTGCTTGATTGAGAATGTAATATATCACTTGGGATGTTCTCCCTTGGGTAACAATATAAGGCTCTTTAGCGTGGTATTTTGGTAAGATTAGAGCTTTTATGAAGTGTTAAGAGAGTTCAAGAGATACTATGGTTTAATATTTTTCATTTTAATTCTTTATAATGAGTGGAGAAATGGGGTGGTGAAGGGTGGTATTAATAAGTGAGTGTAGTGACATTTTTGTGATAATATAAAATGGAAAGTCAATATTCAAGGAAAGTGGATTAAATAATAGAAAATAATAGAGTGGATAAAGGTTTATGGTTGTGTATCCCTCAACCATTCATTTGAAAACATTCTTTTAACATGTTTTTATGTCTTGGACTCAAATATTTTTTACTTTTACAATTTTTTTTACCACGGTAAATACATTTTTAACTAATTAGTAACTTCCAATGAATAAAAATAAAATGGGACTTATTACACAATTTGAAACAAAATATTTGAAATATTAAATCCATTTTTTCAAATTAAATTTCTAATGGTGATAAAAATTAATTTTAATATTAGTGCGCAAAATCCGTAAAAACCCTTTTTTATAAAATGTGTATTTTTGTGCATATGAATTGTTTCTATGATAGAATTATCAATGTTTTTAGATAAAATCAATTTGTTTATAATCAAGTAAATATACAATTATACCTTTTTAATATTTATTTAAAAGAATATGATTCAAATAAAATATTGCTTTAGTTTCAAAATGTTAAACACGGGTTTTCAAAATTCAACATCGTATTTTTAATGTTTTCATTTTTTTTACTTATGAAATATTTTTTGGTCTAATAATTTTTTTTATAATTATTTAATTAATATTTTTTCACAAAAAAGTTATAAACACTACAATATTAGTAAAAATGGTATTTTTCACTATTAATCTATAATCAACTATTTTATAGAAAACCAAAAATTAATTACAAGATAATGTTGATATGTTAAATGTGAAAATAATTTCCATTTTATTAGATTCAATTTAGATGAGTGAAAAAAAAAATTTAAAAAAAAATTAAAATAAAAACAAAAATATTTTAAAACATGAATTATTTTATTATTACTATTACACAATAAGTTAGTTTTTTTATTATAATGGTATGGGTACTATTATAATGGTCCTATTATGGCCAAGAAATAAAGATAAAATGTCATTGTTTTTTATTATGTATACTACCAAATATGACACATACATATATTCAGAAGGGAAATTTTAAATATAACTTCTAGGTCATTACATTCTTCCCCCTTTAAGAAATTTCACCCTTGAAATTTGAATTCATAAAATAAGGTTGAAAAATGATGTCACTTATATTTCATTGTCTCTTTAGGTTCCCATATTTCCTCTTCATATTTATGGTTTCACTAAAGTAATTTGACAAGGTGAGTTTTATTTTTGAGTATAACATAGTCTCTGTGGCCTAAGAACTTCACCAACAACTCATCATAAGAGATATCATTATCCAACTATAACCCCTTTTAACTAGGTACGTGTGAGAAATTTGGAATTTAATTCCTTAAGTGGGATACATGGAACACATAAAATACTTTAGACAAGTTTGGAGTGAGTTATAGTTGATATGTCATTTCTTTTATGTGATAAAGAATCTCAAAGGGGTATATGTATCTAGGAATTAGATTTCCCTTTTTACAAACCTCATGAATCTATTCCGTGAATATATATAGAGGAACAATTTATTAGTAAAAAAACTACATGCCTCATCATTGGTTTTTATTATAACTATTCTGTTGAATCTGCACTATTCTGATATATTGTTGAATATCATTGACCTTATCTTCCATTTTATAAACCCTTTCTAGTCCCAATAGATTATGTTTACCAATATCATCCAGCCATACATGTGTTTGAAATTTATTCCCATACAGGGCTTCATATAAGGTCATTTTAATGATCGATTGGAAACTTTTATTGTATGAGAACTCAATCAAAGGAAGTTATTGGTCTAAGCCTACCTCGATGTCTATAAAACAAGCTCTAAATATATCATCAAGTGTATGAACATTTTATTCAAATTTTTCATCTATATAGGGGTGATTGGTCATACTGAAGTTTAAATTTGTGTTAATTGTATGTTAAATACATTTCATGAAATTTTAAATAAACCTTGGATCTTGATTAGATACAATCTATAGTGGTGTTCCATACAACCTAACCACTTCTATTATGTATATTTTTTAAATTTCATCAAGTGATAAGTCCTATAAAATTTAAATAAAGTGATAAGTATTTGTAAAATGGTCCACCACAACCCATATAAGATTATTCCATTTGAATTTCTTTAGATGACCCATGAAAAAATCCATAGTGATGTTATCCTATTTTCATGTGGGAATTGGTAATGGTTGTATCATACCATTTTAATTTTTCCTCTATACCTTCAACCTCTAACACACTAGTAACATTGATGTTTATTATACAATCTCCTTCTTCATATTGTTCCACCAATTTTGTTCTTGGAGATATTTATACCTCTTCATGATCCCTGAGTGGATAGATAATGTTTAGATATGAGAATTATTTAATAACTACTTCTTTATCTCCAAAATTTATAGAACACATATTTGTTTTTAAAATATTACAACTCATTAATCATCAATAGTGAACTCCAATGATTTTTTAGTTCTCACATAATCCACATTCTTCTATATCTTCACATTGTTCCATTTATATTTCTTAATTTATTCAAAAAATGAATGGTTTAGAAATAATTTGAGAGAGGTAGGATTATGTTTCTTCAATTATGAATTCCATGTATATCCTTTTCATGTATAGGAAGATTGAATCCTCTTTAATACTCATGATATATATGGTTATTTGAACTTTTCAACTTATAGAATTTTCTAATTTACTCACCTTCCCATAACAGTTTTGGATTTATAATTCTTAATCCATAATAATATTTAACCATATTCATTGGTGTATGTTGATATCCTTTAGTGTGAATTTATTTTAGGCTCTCATGGTCTGTATATATATCAAAATTATCTCTCTAAATACAATTCCCCCAAATATTCAATTTGAATATTACTGCATCCAACTCTATTTTATGAATCATAAATTTCTATTCATGAACTGTAAACTATATTGAGGGATAATTTATCACTTTTTCATTCTATATGAGTACCAAACCTAGACCCTTCTTTAAATCATCACTCCAATAAATCCTTCCCCACTTGTGGGTAATGTGGGTATTGCTGCATTGGTTAGCCTCTATTTTAGGTCCATGAATATCTATTCACATTTATTTTTCTATACATACTTCAATCCCTTTAGATTCATATTGGTAAATTGGTTTGAAAATATTGGTTAGTCTCTCACAAATCACTAATAATACCAATCAAATACAAGAAAACTATAGATTTTTATTACAGATGTTAGTTTGGGACAGTCATAAATCACCTTTATCATTGAAGGATTCACATATTTCTTCTCAATCTTGATAACATAACCCAATAATGATACACTATCCATCAAAAAATCACATTTACTAAACTTTGTATATAAATTTTTCTTCTTCAATGTCATTAACACTATATTTGAATGCTCCTCTTATTTCTCCTTAGTTTTAGAGTATATAATAATATCATCTATAATTACTACCAAAAAATTATCAAGGTAATATTTAAATACTATATTAATTAGGCCCATGAATATTTCTATAGAATTTGTGAGTCTGAATGGCATGAGAATGTGCTCAAAATCCCTATACCTTGTATGAAATGGATTCTTAGGAATATCCTCTTTAACCTTAAACTAATGATATCCCAACCAAAGATCCAGTTTATATATATAATAGGCCCCATGTAGCTAATAAAATAATTCATAAATCCATAATAGGTGATACATGTTCTTTATCATGATCTTTTTGAGTTAATGATAATAAATACAAAGACGCATCGAACCAACCTTTTGTTGATAAAGAGGATAGATGCACTCCATTTTTAAGAACTCAAACACATAAAAACCTTGTCCAGATTCTCTTACAGTGTCTTCTTGGATCATCAAGTTCAATGGTAGAAATATTATAATGAGTCTTGTGTATTTTTTTGGATTCATGTATTATCTCAATTGAGAACTCAACCTCTTGGTAAAAAAAAAGACTATGAAACTCTTCATAGAATACATCAACAGATTCCCTTAAGTTGGGAATGTCATCAAGTGTGGTCCTATTATTTGTTTCAATCACCTGAGCTTGATATTCATGTTCATAAGTCAAATATATCCATGTTTGGGATTAGGATTCAAAGGATTATTCATCCTACCCTTTACACTTATATTAAATTTGGGGTAATTTGTGATATGTAATGTGATTTCCTTCTCTCAGTAATTGATGTGGTATCTATATAGAGACGTAAAATCCATTCATAGTATTGCATAAAAATACACTAATGGAAGTAAGAAAAGGTTGAGATTAACTCCAAAAAGTCTCACTAGGTAAGAGTTATATACTTAAGATTCTATAATTTCACTATTTTCTATTTTCATTTATAATTAGACCACCGTGTTTTACGACGATGATTGAATAGTTCTAAATAACTTGCATGATAAAAAAGAGTGTATAAATATAAAATTAAATTTTACATTAACTATTATAGAATTAATAATTAGAGTACCTTCCACCACACCATTGTCTTCCATGCTAGTAGCGGTAATGGCATAATCCCTCCCTTACTCTCTTAGCATGGTGGTTATTGTCATCGGTTATCATAGAAAACCCTTGGATTAATTGATTAGTTTTAATAGGGTCTATATTGTTTATTGTTAAAACATTGGAGAAAAAGTTGTTGATTTTTTGGGACATTACTTTTCTCTATCATATTGGTAGGCTTCTTCATCTCACTTTTACATTCATTGGTTTGATTCCCCTCCTTTCAAAACTTGAAACATTTCCCAATACCCTTGAAACATTTTACAAGATGCTTCTTCCCATAATTTCAATATGTGGGATATTAGATCTTGATACACACCTTGTCATGGGGGTATATAAAAACAAATTACTACCTATGTTAAATATAATTATAGTGGAAAACTAGGCAATCGACAAGAGAGGAGTTTCCACAAAACATTAGTTGTCACTTTTTAATAGGTTAAAAAATGGGTTTTTGATGTGTGTTTATGATTATGAAATTGAATAGAGTAATAAAAAAAGAGTTTGAAAAAAAATTATGGAATGGTGATTAGGTTAGGGTTGGATCAACCAACTGGATTGTTATCCTAGTCTCTAAGGTTATCAAACCTTCTTTTACTGTGCTTAGAAAGATAGAGATTATGTGACAACTTCCTCTCTCTCTTATTTGACCCGATGATGATGGGTAGAATAACCATAACTAAGATCTCAAATTGGTTTAACCTCATTCCCATGTGTGTAAGTATTATTATGGACCTCATAGTTTACTTAATAAATTCATAATTAGGTCTTGTCATTCCTAAATAGCCAAGAGTTCCCACTACCAATTCCACATGTGCTGAAGATCTCCAAGCACTTGACCACCCACCTCTATACTGTTACATTGTATTCAAGTGAGGTATAGGTGGAGAGATATAATAGATCATTAAATAAGGTAATAAATAATGATATCATTCAAACTAAATATGATCATACAGTATAATAAAAATTGATAAAAGAATATTGAAACTAATTTTAATAGAAGATAGATTGATTTAATTCCAGTAATCATATGAACAAAAGTATCATAGATAGGTTTATCCTTACATTACATAGTTAATCATATTTTACCACTATATGAAAAGGGAAACAAAGAATAATTAGGGATAATAATTCATTAAAAACATAAAATAGGGTGCTAAAATAAAGGGAAAAAGAACATAAAAATTATAGTTGATCATTTGGGTAGTCCTATAGAAGATGTAAAGTTATTTTTACTCATTACATGACTAATATTTTTTAATATGTAGTGGTTCCTTATTCCATGTATGATAATACATCTTATTTATTGTTGATTCAAGCTGTTCTGATCTTCTCTCTTTTGAAATCATATTTTATTTCATTTTCATCAGATCTATCTTCTTCGTGGTTTCCATCTTCATCATGGTTTTAAATATGATGATATCAATGGATTCAAAAATTAATTCATTGGTGTGGATCAAAATATTATGCATTATTTAATCCATGTGGTAGTGTTTAATTGGGGGTAAGTTTTGAGGTGACATCATAGAGTTCATTTTGAATTTTGAATGAGTTTTATGACATTTTCTCTTGACATTCTATGATTTTTTTTGTAAAAGAATGGATTTATTGTCAGGAGCATGATTAATGGATTGATAATGAGGTTTAAATACATTTAAAGACCATTCGATAAATGAGTGACAACAAATTATGTTATATATTTCTTTACATAGAGGGTCGTGCAATCAATTCAGCCTTTGTGAAATTTTCAGGAACTATCAATTAAATGGTCATGTGATTGCTTCATACTTCATTATGTGGTGGGTCTTTGGACAATAAATCTTTACATGGAAGGTAATATAATTATCTAAAAATGTGAAATTTATTTATGTGATAGCTTGTGTCCTTGTAGAATTTTTTCATATTATTATTGAATCTTTAAGACTTTGTGAAAAGTTTTATTACAACCATTTGATAAATTATTATAAAATAGTTCAAAATGTGTGGTCTATTAGGAAATTATGAAATTTTCAAGCATGGTAACTCATCCAAAACAACTCTATAATTTCCAATTCAATATAGGATTCATTTCCTTTTCACTGAAATATCCTATATTCTCCTAAGATAATCATCAAAACAACATAGATTTAGTGTATGATCTATTTTAATAATTTCTAAAAATGAAATATCCAATTAAAAATCAATATTTTGTAAAAAATAAAAAAACTCAAGATTATTCCATAAACTATAATATTTTGAGACAAAAAATTGTTTTGAAAATGGACAGTTTATTTTTTTTGAAACTCATGATAAAATGTATGAAAAAATGGATTATTAATTCCCTAATACATAACACTTGGAATTCAAACAATTAATTTGAAAAAATATTAGTCAAAAAATATTAAAATACCTAGACAATGTGAGAACCTAATTTAACACCATATTACTCAATTTATCTTATCTCTCAAGTATTCTTATTTCTATTTTATCCACTAATTATATTCAATTAATTCCCTCTTCTTTCATCCCCTCACACACATTTTTGCTTACCATCCAAAATATTCAACTCAAAAATAATGTATGGTTTTCAAGAAAGGTTTTTCTCATTTTATCATAAAACAAGAATCACCATATGATGGATGGATTTATTCATCTCCACCCAATTATTCAAGTAGTTGTTAATATAATTAGGGATTAATCGGATTTTTTCTACAGCTATTGGATGGATATGATTTGAATGTCAAATTGTTGAGTTTGATGAGAAGGTTTTAGATCTAATAAAAATATAAATGAATGATTAAAGTTTCTAATATGTATTTATTACCCCACAACATATTCTTTTACCAATCATTAATTCTTATTTTAATTCTCTTGGGAAATCCCACACCTTTTATCAATTTAGCAGTAACAAAATTTCCTCTACCTGTTTCCTATAACATTTTTAACAAACAATTTTTTATTCTCTTAAATGTGGATAGAGAAATCATAAGTTTTATATAATGTGTGGGACTTCTCTTTCCCAGAATAAGAATTATTTTCTCCCCTTGATGTTTCAAGGACCTTATTTATTTTTTCAACACTTCTTACTCACAAAATCCTCCAAATAGTACATCCAAGAGAATTTAAACTCCATTTTCATTCCAAACATCTATACAACTTCTTGATCAGTCCAAATTATAGAAATTTAGAATAATTGATGCATTTATTCACTCTTTATTTTTTTAAAATCATTATTTTATCTTTTTTATGTCGTTATTTTTCCTCAAAATTAATTTTTTTGAGAATGAGGGGAACTTATCTTTTCAAGATACTGTTAGACCTCGATGGACAACCTAAAATAATTTTAATGAAATTATTTAATATTTATATATTATTTTATTCTCAAAATAGTAACAAAAATGTTGCATAAAATTCCTCTTTAAATTCCAATAGGTCCTCCTAAATAGATTTCTGTAGATCACTTTATCTTTTTCCACAATATTGAATTAAAATTAAACCATGTAAAAAATTCAATAGAAATGTAGACAATATATTGGGCTTATAATGTGTCTACCTAAGAAAGATATTATGGATGTGAAGGGATATAAGGAATAATTCATTATTATGCTATGAAAAAAGATTACTAAAAAAGGGGCTTAAAATCAAAATATTTACTCAAACATTTAAGAAAAGTTTCCTGAAATGCTCTAATGTTTTGATTAGATTACCCATAAAATTATAGTAATTCAAGTATTTATTGGTTTTATTAATAAAAAAATGAATTTTAAATAAGATATAAAAAAATTTATGGAATACACTCATGTAATTGATCATTAATATATGAAAATATTTCATGGAATGAGTTTCAAAAAGTAGTTCATTTTCATCAAATTCCTTCACATAGAATTTGAAAAAAAATTAATTTAATTATTCATATATGGTGATTTGATGGTTAAAATTATTTTATAAATGTTGGAATGGAAATAATGTTTGAAAAGGAATATGATTTAATTTCATTGGTTACAAAAACAAATTTGAAAAGAAAGTTAAAAGACATAAAAATTTAAAAGATACAAAAATAGAGAATTTGAAAAGTCTTAAACTAAAAGTGTTCCCTTTGATAAAATAAAATGATATAGCATACTTGATGAATTCAAATTGATGTTTGATTTTAGTAGAAAATGGAATCATAACCTAAAATCAATTTTTAAGGAATAAAATAACCAGATTGGTGTTCATTGGTAAATAGGGTGGAGGAGTGTGATCTCCTCCACTGGTTCATGGGTTCGGTTCCCATGAAACTTCGTCAACCAATTCATATTAATAGTGAATGGTGTTTCTTCACCATAATTCATAATCTATATGAAACAAAAAGGGTATGCAAGAGTAATTTTAAAGATAAATCCCCATATGGAATGATGTTTACCTAACATTAGTTTAAATATCTAGTTTTATAACAACACTTGATCTTTAGGATAAAATATATTTGGTTGAATCAACTTGAAATGATCCACCCTTTTTTTCTATTTATAAATATTTAAAATTTTAAAATATTTTATCATAATTTATTCTAACTCCTATATTAACATTCTCCTCCCTATTATAGCTCTATCAAGGTATATATTTATCTTCCTCCAAACCCACTGGTTTTTGTGTATCAATTCCACAAGAATGTAATAAATTTATACATAAATCATATTATATGGGATCATTATTAAAGATTTACTGTAGTATATCTGTAAATCCCATAAGTAATCTACCTACCTTTGTCTCTAATAAATAATGTTTAGTTTGATAGTATTCACTATAATTTATTTAATTTACTTGTTTGACACTTCATCTTGGCCATTAGTTTGTGGATGATAGGGTGTTGATTTTTAATGATGCACCTCATAATTTCATAGTAATGACACCATTACCATATTTCAATAGAATTTCCCTTGATCACTGATGATGGATCCGAGAACTCCAAACATACAAAATTTGTTAGCCCTGACAATATCCAACATAACTTGATAATCATCAGTTTTGTTGGCTCTGGATTCCACCGATTTTGAAACATAATACAATTTAAGTAAAATATAAAAATATTCACATGAAATTGGGAAATTTTCAATGAAATAAATTTCGAAAATTTCAAATATTTCATCGAATCTAATGGTTCATTGAGTCATTTTTTATATTTTTGAAATATTTTCAGAAACCAACATTTTTCACATTTTCTACAAAACACTTGAGAATATTAAAATAAGGTGGGATAATAAATTTCAAATTATATGATTTTTTTACTATATTTTAAAGTCAAATGTGGTCTTAAAAATATTAAGTGTGGAAAACTCAATAACAAAATAAATTTCTTATTTAGGAAAACATATTCTTATTATTTGATCATAGAAAATTTTCCAAATAAATAGATAATCCTAAATGTAATATATAGATTCAGATTTTATTTTTTATTTAAACATTTTGGGGATTTATGGTTGTTGGGTTTTGATATTTTACCAAATAATTTACCATTTCTAAATACCAGGTCACTAAACTGTTAACCAAATAGATATTATCCCCTGGAATGTGGTCTGTTACTGATGTGTGAGCTTTAATCTCCACCTTATCCATGTAAGGAAGTCCACTTAAGTGATTTACATCCTAGTACTCATCTCCATTATTTTTTTTATATTCAAGATAAAATACAAAATTAGTAGAACCCATCTCAAAATCCTAGATTTGGAATATGTATTCGTTATTAAATATACAAGTTCTACATTGTCAGAAAAATAATTAACTTTATTATCTAATAAAATATGACCTGTATCAATCCAAATAAAACATAAATACTAAAAAATATTTTCTATGGTCGTGCAGTTTAATTGGCTGGAATAAAGGTTTGTAGGGGAATATGCTATAACTTTTGGCCTTCCCTCAATCCTTTAAAAAAGAACTTCTCAAACTTATTATTTTGAATCATCACAAAGCATCTCTAATGGTTCTTCTTAATTGGGTGCATACATCACCAATGGAGTTATCAATATCTTTCTAAATTTAATAAAGGATGTACTATACTCCTTATTTAAAAAAAATTCAAAACTTTAAAAGTAATATTGAGATATGAAGATAAATCTTACTAAATTATTTAATAAACCAAATGTATAATATTATATGTCATAAAAGATCTAATATATTTTATAAAAGCTATTTAAGGAAAGTAATTTATCACATAAATTCATTATTTATCCACTTTAATTACTTTTCATCAAATGATATTCCAAATGGTAATTACACTCTCAACCATGAAATGAAACTTTTCAAAATTCAAAAAAGAAAATATTTTAAATGCATTTTTTCAATATTTTTTATAGATTTTTCAAACATTGGTCAAAATAATTTATAAAAATTGTAATATCATTAAAAAATACATCAAATAGATCCTTAATGTTATATAAAAATATATTTCCTATGAAATTTTAAAGTGTACCTAGATAATTAAAAATCTAAATAGAATCATTCGATAAGAAAATGTGCTAAAGGGGCATGTAAAGGTGGTATTATCTTGATCTTTTAGATAATTATTCACTTAAATAACATAAAAATACATATAGAAATAAATAATTATTTCTACCAGATAAAATCTTTAATATCAAGTAAATGAAGTGGTGGGGAAGTGTTTTTTCCAAGTGAAATGATTTAATGTTATATAGTTAATGCATAATCTCCACCTGTTTTGAATTCTTATAGGGACTAATAAATTATTTTCATTCCTAAAAATGGCCAAACTGATCTTATTAGAAACCACATGGATAGGGATACCACATTGGGTTTTTAAAATGTGATAGATAATCCTTTCTTCTAAGAGAATCTCTATTTCAATATTCAGTGCCCCTTAAGGAAGGATAAAGCCTACTTTTGGGATTCCTACTAGGTTTAGAAACTCAATCTAGTAGAGTTTTATATGAGCAGATTTTTCAGTTTATTCATGGTATACCACCAAAGCTCCATTTTACTTCTTGGAAATTTATTCTCAAATGCCTGATAATTGTTTGTTCTTGGTATTTAGATATATTATTAGTAATAATTACTGGTAATTTTTCTCCATCCATTAAATACATATATCTCAATTTAGCTGGGAGTGGTTTTAATACATGATTCATGGGTTTTTCATGTGATAAATTAAACTAATATTCCTTATTCCTAAGGCTTTAACTTCATATATATAATATATCATGTAATGAATAGAACTTTTATAAATTAAATTAATTTTTTGAATGAATAAATGCATTATAAAGTAACATGTTTATATAAAAAACATGCCCTAATTTGGCTATTTTAGATGGTTATATAGTATGCCAGATTTAGAATACCATTAAGCATCGTATACATTGATAATATAGACATTTTACAGTGACCATTAATTTTAGTATAGTAAGGGTTATGATATATTCCATTTTACATATACAAAGGAAACAATGTCCTCTACTAGTAGGATTGTACTCAATAAATCCCATTTATTAGAGCTTTTGAGGGATATAACATCATTGAGATTTTCCCTTGACCATGTTGAAGATGAGATTCAACAAGAAAATCACAAAAAAACCATTTATGAGTGAGTTTAAGAACATCTAGATCCCAACCCAAACTATTTACATTGAACAACACTAAGAAAATCTCACCATCACACACTTTACTCTTAGGGGATTCACTAGTGTAATAAATGGCTATGTATCTAGACCTATAAAATATGAATTTTTATATATTTTTTTTAATAAAATAGTGATTATATTTGTACTTTTTCAATATTACTTTTTAATGATTAAATAATGAGTTTGATAACAAATTATATTTTGATACGATGAAACACAAATTGTATTTTTGAGAAATATATATTTTCAATCAAGAAAATATTTTTGATGAATTAAAGATTTTTTTGAAAAAAATTATATTTTAATAAAATATTCTTATTAAATAATATTTATTAAATATAAATGATAATATAAATTTATGAAGTCAAATGTAATTTTTATAAGGGCCATAACCGTTATTGTTAAAAAATAATTTTTTTTCAATAAATTGGAATTTTAATTTAAAAGTGAAAGAAAATATTCAGAAAAATATTTTGATAAAATAAAAAATATTTTGAAATCAATATGCCAAAATTATAAATTGTGAATTTTTCATAACTTGTAGATACAATAAAATTTTTTGTTCAAAATTAAATATAGTATAAATATACGGTGTGTATTATGACATCATAAATGACGAAAGGTGATGTAATAAATACTATAATGAGTATCCATGACCAAAATCATGTTTTAAACTTAAAATAATGTGTTTTTATGTTATTTCATTAATTTTATAAACCCTTAACAAATCCTCAAAAACCTATATTGTATTTTAAGGTATTAAAATCAATTATTTATATACATGACACAATTCCACATCACCTGTAACACCCCAAGGTTTTGAAAATAAATATATAATTCAATTTTATATTCTATCCATTAAACACAACTTTGCCTCTTCTATGTTTTGAATTTCAAAAAATGGTCATCTAGAGTTGTGTTCAGTAAGTCATTTGGAGTCTGATAGAACAAACTTTATTTTTGGTGAATAGTAACATACCCATATGAATAGTAATATGAATAGTAATATGAAACTTATGAATAGTAAATAATAATATCATTTTATTTTCTTAAGGCAATAAGATAATAAGATCTTAATTAGTTTTTCAATGAGAAATAAAAATAATTGCACTTTAAGATTTTTATTTTTCGAATTAACTATGACCTTATTTAAAAATTAAATTAATAATATTTAGAAAATTATTTTTGAGAAATGGATTTCACTTTTCAATTCTAAACGTCGAAAAATGGTTATAGTGAATTTTGGGAATTTTTCTGAAATAGTTGATTTTCAGTGAATAGTAAAAAATTCAGTTTTTAGTTCCAGTGTGTTAATGACATCATTAATGATGTAATAATTATGTAATAAATATGGTCGACTTGTGTATAGTTAAATAAGATGTGATTTTCCCCATGTGGTTTTAACCATGGGCAAATACCATGGGAAATCCCATGGTTTTGCAAATACCACCCATGAGGTGTCCCTTGGAAATTATTAAAATAATCCCTCACTTTTCCTATAAATACCAACTCTTCCCTTCATTTAATTCATTACCAATTCTCACTCAACTATGTTCTGGACTCATTACCTCCATATTAGTCCCCCCAAGGTTTCCTAAAGCCCCCAAGGTCCCAACCTTCAAGTTCTAAGGGTTATTCTATAAGGTAAGAAAACTCTCAATTTCATTCTTTTTTCCTTTCAAGTTCTCTTTTATGTGGTATATCTTTCAAGTTTCCATACCATGTTCTTATTTTTCTTCTTATTATTGATATAATCTATATTATTATACATTTTTGTATAGGTGACCCTTGTCCCCTCTTTTTTTAATATTTTCTAAAACCATGTTGTGTAGCTGTTAGGCTGCCGAATTTTTGTAAGCGATTTCTAAATTATTCTTTTATTTTGAGTTCATTCTTTATTATTTCTTCATATCTTCTTACACAAGAGGAATGAAATCTCTAGAATATTTTATATTCTGGATGTTCTCATGTTAATGAGAAACTCATCATAAATCTTCTTCTTTTCCCCCACATGTTCAAGGAATAAAAAACATTGTCCGTGATGTATCGAATTACCAACATCGTAGATGATGTAATCTCAATTTCCATTAATTCTTTAATGTCTGGTCATGAAACCATTTATATGGTTAAACCAGGTTATAATATATGTGTTATGACTCACCCATGGTTCTGGAATTCTTTTGTACTCATGGTTTTAATTTATAAGACAAAATGAGGTTGTTATTATCAAAGAACCATTAAAACGATCTAAACAAACATAATTAATGTTTTAACTAACAAATCATCATCATGGTATATAATCCAAAATCATTATAAGATCATTTATATCTACATAATTTCATTGATAAGGTGTATTAAAAATTATGGATGATTAACCATGTTTCAAATGAACTTCCATTCATGGAAACAAGTAAACAAACCATGAAAACCAAGGAAGAAAATGCTTCCAAAACATGAAAATTGAACCAATTGAACCCATATAAAAGGACATGAATGAACCTAATAAGGTTATAATAAATCAATTACATGTATATTATGTTCTATATATATTAATTAATGAAGAAAAATTTGATTATTCAGGTCATTAAAACTAACAAAGAACACACTCGAGCATAAGGTAAGGGGTTTCTCATCTCACTTTCATTTCTGTGAGATTTTCATTATTCGCCACTTATTTCTTTTATGTGGTATATTTGTAGTGCCATTTGATATATAATAACATGATTATTTGTATATTCATGTTATTCAATGATTCATTTGATGGTTATATGTTCTTGTCATATGATTCGACCGATTACATTGTGGTAAGGGACTTTGTCTCAGCTGCCGTTTTCGTTGTGACTATCCTTGCATTGTGCACCCAATAATTCTTATGTGGTGTACCTACTTCCCACTTGATATAAATTTTCAATTTAAATTATATTTATATTAAATATCCATAATCTCATGTCATGGATATGTTTTTTGTCTAAACCGTATACCATTTTACATACGGTGTTTTTTTGGAAAGTTATTTTTATTATGGAAATATTGATGAATCTATATAATCTACTCTATACGGATATTGAAAGGGCATATTGATCTTGTTTTTAATCAATGTATAAAGAATTATTTGGACATGCAGTGATGGGTGGGGCCCTCTATATCCCCTCGATGCATTGGTAGGTCTCATGAGACAAAACAGTTTGGCGACAAACCCTTCAAGTTTGTTTCCAAAAATTAGACGGCTGTCTACCCACAAGAACTAAACCGTTTTTACGGTATTATGGTTTCATGTTCCAGATACATGGCGTCCAGTTAGTAAGAATTCTCTTTATTAATTATCAGTTATTATTATTTTCCATGAGATTTTCACTATGACAAAATCTATGGATGCAATTTCATTTTTAGTTTATTAATGGCATTAGTTATTCATGTATTCACTATTCCATTTTGATTATGCTAGATTGTTTGTGAATCACTTATTATTGTACTCATGCTTTTTCTATTTTTAACCATTAATGATCGTTTGAGATCACCCCTTTCATTTTCTACCTTCAACAGGTGATGAAGAGAAGATCTTTTATTGAGTTCCTGGGGATGTCGTTTTTAGTTTTGGTATGTATTGTATTTTGTAAACTTATCTAATGTAATTTGAGTAACATCTATATATCTAGTTTCTTCAAAAATAATAAACTGATCATTCCTTCTAACCATGCCAATAACACAAGTAATGCACCGACTCCAGCCTAGAGGGGTCGGGGTGTTACAGTTGGTATCAGGGGAAGTTTAGTAGAAAACTTGGAAACTAGAGTAGGAAATGTATAGCAGGGAACAAAGCCCTAAGGTAGTATCTGAGGATTAACATACATGAACGTCCTTGTATTTTGGTAAGGAATAGATTATGTGGATATTTTAAGTAATACGTCCCTGTCGGGATATTAGCAGGTAGAGGCGGCTCTGGCATAGATATATCTAGGGGTAAAACCCGAAAACACCGCTTTGAGTTAGACTTGAACGGGAACTGGTGCACGAAAACGGGCCTTGCTGCACTCTTGGTTACGACACTCCCAGGGGATATGCTTAGGATAATTCATGTTTTATTTACAATCCATTATGAAGGAGTTAATGTAAATTTTTCCTCATAGGAACCATGTTTATAAGATTAGCTATGCATAGAATTTCAATATTTGTTGAGTGGTTTTTCTATTTGAGATTCCTAAACTAATCTAGTGTATCCCATTATTTAGAAATGGAGACTAATGGAAGAAGGGGAATCAATACTCATGGTCAAGGTTGGGATCTCCCTACTGAGCAAGTCAACACAATCAATATTGGAGCAAATCAGACCATGACCATATTGGGACAGCTTACTCAAGTTGTAACGAATAACCATTCAACACCTGTGCTGGATCGTTTAATGCGAAAGAATCCCCCATATTTCTGTGGGAATACTAATCCAGTGGTTACTGAGTAATGGATCAAGTCCCTCGAAAATATATTCCTAGCGTTAAGATGCAATGAAAATGAAAAGGTAGTACTTGCAGTATATTGTCTCAAGGGTGATGCTGATCAATGGTAGTCCTTGATTCAAAATACCACAGAGGAAGAAGAGATAGAGGATATGAAATGGAAGACTTTTAATGAAATATTATACGAAAAAATATTTCCCTCATGAGCAATGAACTGAAATGAAGAGAAAATTCCTTGGCTTGAAACAAAGGGAAGAAGACAGTGTTGCAGAGTATGAGGCTACCTTCAAAAGGCTAGCTAGGTATGTTGTGGATTATGTTCATGACTCAGCGTACAAGATTGATCAATTATTTTAAGGTCTTAAGACAAGTCTTTGAAGGTCACTGGATTCTCTATCATTTTCATCATATGATGAAATTGTATCAAGTGCCATCAAAATAGAGAAGGAATTTTCTAGATCAAATTTTTTCAATGGAAACCAAGATAGAAGCGGCATTCTAACAACAAAGGAAAAGAAGAAGCACCAAATAAGAGAAATGAAATGAATAGTTTCCCATTATGCAAGAACTGTGGAAAGAATCATCTCGGGAAATACTTGAAAGGCAAGGGAGTCTGCAATAACTGCAGAGAAAAGGGTCATCGATCTGATGAATACAAGGGGAAGAAAAAATTCAATGATTTTCAATGCTACAATTTCATAGAGATGGGACACTATGCAAATGAGTATCCTAAGCGCCAAAGAAACATGCCTCAGAAAAAGCCAAGAGAGAAAGGGAGAGCCTATGCGATTACAATCGCGGAGGTTGAAGTTCCTAGTGACGTGGTGGCAGGTACTTTAATTGTTTCCTCAAACTTAGCCAACACTTTATTTGATTCTGGATCATCTCATTCATTTATATCCTCTCAGTTTTCCAAGAATATTAGATATGTCCAATTTGATTTAAGAAAGGAGTTGTCAGTCAAAACTCCCATGGGATGTATCATTGCAACAAAGGCATGTCGACAAGTCCCCCTCCAAACACCAAAACGTGCTTTAGTTTCTAGCCTTATCATCATACCCATGACTAAATTTGATATAATTATCGGTATGGATTGGCTATCAAATTATGATGCGGGGATTTATTGCAAGAAAAAGGAAGTTACAATTTTTGGAAATGGTGTAGAATTCCTTATCTTTAGGGCATAAAATTCGCCACTTGATTCTTATCTAGAACCACCCCCAGTAGCTCTATTGAATACAATAATTGGAGTGGAAGATAAAACAATATCTATGGGAGAGTAAATAAATCTTAAAATTGAAGATGTGTATATAGTGAAAGAGTTCGTTGATGTATTTCTAGAGGATTTACCTGGACATCCTCTAGAGCGAGAAGTTGAGTTCTTTATTGATTTAATTCATGATGCAAGACCTATATCAAAGACTCCCTATAGAGTGGCCACTATGGAATTAGTAGAGCTAAATAAAAAACTAGGATATTTGAGTGAAAAGGGTTTTATTAAACCTAGTGTTTCTCCATGGGGAGCCCTTGTTCTCTTTGTCAAGAAGAAAGATGGATCCATGAGGCTTTTCATTGATTACAGAGAAATCAATGCTATTATAATAAAGAAGAAGTATCCTCTGCCCCGGATTGATGATTTATTTGACCAACATTATAGAGCTCAATACTTTTCAAAGATTGACCTTCTATCCAAATATCATAAACTGCGTGTGAGGAACGAAGATATTCCAAAGACAACATTTCGAACCAGGTATGTGTATTATGAGTTTACAATGATGCCTTTTGGACTGACAAATGCACCCTTTATTTTCATGGATTTAATGAATAGAGTTTTCAAGGAATATCTTGATAACCTTTTTGTGGTACTCATTGATGATATCCGGGTATACTCAAAAATCTATTAAGACCATGAGGATCATTTTCAAATTATTCTGAAAATTATTAGAAGAAATCAGTTATATGAGAATTTTGGCAAGTGTGAATTCTGGCTTCAGTCAGTTCCTTTTCTAGGCCATATCGTCTCTAAGGATGGAAACCTAGTTGATCCTGCAAAGAAAAAGGCAGTCCAAGAATGGCCCATGCCAACAAACATAACTGAGGTACGCCATTTTGTTAGCTTAACAGGTTATTATTGGCGTTTCATGCAGAATTTTGCCCGACTGGCTAACCCGCTAACGAAGCTCACATGTAAAGGGGTTAAATTTTTTTGGACAAAAGATTGTGAAGAATGTTTCGAAGAACTGAAGAGAATATTAGTCAATGCTTCTATATTGACTCTACCATTGGAGAATGACGGGTTTGTTTTTTATAGTGATGCTTCAAAGAAAGTACTTGGTTGTGTCCTTATGAAAAATGATAGGGTTATTTCTTATGAATCATGACAGCTAAAAGTTTATGAGCAAAACTATCATACTCATGATATTGAGTTAGTTGCTCTAATATTTTATTTAAAGATATGGATACATTATCTCTATGGTGAAAAATGTGAGATTTATACTGATCACAAGAGTTTGAAATATATTTTCTCACAGAAAGAACTCAACATGAGACAAAGGAGATGGCTTGAACTACTCAAGGATTATGATTACACGATACACTACCACTCAGGGAAGGCAAATAAGGTGGCAGATTCTTTGAGTAGAAAGGATCATGGAGTTTTGAACAATATAAGAGTTGAAAGGGATCCTATTTTCATGGATCTAGTAAAGATGGATATGTGAATAACCATGGAAGGTGAAACATCAATGCTTTTTCAAATGGTTGCCAAACCATCTTTACTAGAAAGGATAAAAAGTTTTCAAGCTGATGATGAGGAGTTTCAAAAGAAGATTAAAGCTATGAATGATGGGAGATGGAGTGACTTCGTATATGAAGATGGAATTTTGAAATTTTGGAAGAGTATTTGTGTTCCCAATATACCTGATCTAAAAAGGGAATTGTTGGATGATGCTCATAGTTCCAATTTCACTATAAACCTTGGTAGCACTAAGATGTATAGATATTTGAAGGAACATTTTTGGTTGGATAAAATGAAGAGGGAGATTGCTGATTTTGTGTCAAGATGTGTGGTTTGTCAACAAGTGAAAGCTAGAAGGAAACAGCCAGGAGGAGTATTGCAACCTCTTCCCATACCTGAGTGGAAATGGGATAATATCATAATGGACTCTGTCATGGGACTAACAAAGACTCCTAGAAGGAACGATGCAATATGGGTCATTGTTGATTGTCTTACCAAGTCAACACATTTTCTTTCTATAAGAGAAGATCTACCACTTGAACGTCTAGCAAGACTATATATTAATGAATTTGTGAGACTTCATAGAGTACCCCTATCGATTGTTTCTGATTTTGATCCACATTTTACATCAAGATTCTGGAAAAGTCTTCAATAAGGTGATCATGCTTTCATAAAGGTATCTCCATGGAAGGGTATTATACGATTCAGTAAGAAGGGAAAGTTAAGTCCCAGGTACATCAGACCTTTTGAAATTCTGAACCAAATTGGAGTCGTAGCTTACCGTTTGGAAATGTCGCCAAGTCTCTCCAAGGTTCACAATGTGTTCCATGAGTCAATGTTAAGAAAGTACATGCCAGACTTAACACATGTACTCACTTATGAAGAAGTAGAACTTGATCCAGATTTATCTTATTATGAAGATCCTATCAAAATTCTTGATACTAGAGAACAAGTATTGAGAAATCGGACGACTCGTCTGGTAAAGGTTCTATAGAAGAACCATAAGATGGAGAAAGCAGCATGGGAGCCTAAGGTGCTTATGTTAAAGACATACCTGAATCCTTTTAGGTAATATTTTGCGAATTTCGAGGTTGAAATTTTTGTAAGGAGGGGAGAATGTAACACGCCAAGTTTTTGAAAATAAATATAGAATGAAATTTTATAATCTATCCATTAAACACAACTTTTCCTCTTATATGTTTTGAATTTTGAAAAATGGTCATCTAGAGTTGTGTTTAGTAAGTCATTTGGAGTCTGATAGAATAAACTTGATTTTTGGTGAATAGTAACATACCCATATTAATAGTAATATGACCCTTATGAATAGTAAATAATAACAATATTTTATTTTCTTAAGGCAATAAGATAATAAGATCTTAATTAGTTTTTCAATGAGAAATAAAACTAATTGCACTTTAAGATTGTTATTTTTCAAATTAACTATGACCTTATTTAAAAATTAAATTAATAATATTTAGAAAATTATTTTTGAAAAATGTATTTCACTTTTGAATTCTACACGTAGAAAAATGGTTAGGGTGAGTTTTAGGAATTTTTCTGAAATAGTTGATTTTTAAGTGAATAGTAAAAAATATAGTTTTAGTTTCAGTGTGTTAATGACATCATTAATGATGTAATAATGATGTCATAAATCTGGTCGACTAGTGTATAGTTAAATAACATGTGAGGTGTTCCAAGTGGCTTTATCCATGGGAAAATACCATGGGTAAGCCCATGGTTTTTCAAATATCACCCATGAGGTGTCCCTTGGAAATTATTAAAATAATCCCTCACTTTTCTTATAAATACCAACTCTTCCCTTCAATGAATTTATTCCCAACTCTCACTCAACAAATTTATGGACTCCTTACCTCCATATTATTCCTCTCAAGGTTTCCTCAAGCCCCCAAGGTCCCAACCTTCAAAATCTAAGGGTTATTCTACAAGGTAAGAAAATTCTCATTTTCTTTCTTTTTTTCCTTTCAAGTTCTCTTTTATGTGGTATATCTTTCAAGTTTCCATACCATGTTCTTATTTTTCTTCTTATTATTGATCTAAAATATATTATGATTAATTTCTGGATAGGTGACCTTTTTCCCCTCTCTTTTTAATATTTTCTAAAACCATGTTGCGTAGCCGTTAGGTTGCCGAATTTTTGTAAGCGATTTCAAAATTATTATTTTATTTTGAGTTCTTTATTTATTCTTTCTTAATCTATTCTTACCCAAGAGGAATGAAATATCCAGAATATTTTATATTCTATATGATCTCATGTTAATGAGAAATTCATCATCAATCTTCTTCTTTTCACCCACATGTTCAAGGAATTAAAAACATTGTCCGTGATGTATCGAATTACCAACATCGTCGATGATGTAATCTCAATTTCCATTAATTATTTCAAGTATAGTTCTGAAACAATTTATATGGTTGAAGAAGGTTATAATATATGTGTTATGAATCACCCATGGTTCTTTAATTCTTTTTTACTCATGGTTCTAATTTATAAGACAAAATGAGGTTGTTATTATCAAAGAACCATTAAAACGATCTAAACAAACATCATTAATGTTTTAACTAACGAATCATCATCATGGTATATAACCCAAAATCATTATAAGATCATTTATATCTCCATAATTTCATTAATAATATGTATTAACAATTATGGATGATTAACCATGTTTCAAATGAACTTCCATTCATGGAAACAAGTAAACGAACCATGAAAACCAAGGAAGAAAATGCGTCCAAAACATGAAAATTGAACCAATTGAACCCATATAAAGGTCCATGAATGAACCTAATAAGATTATAGTAAATAAATTACATGTATAAGATGTTATGGACATTTTAATTAATGAAGCTAAATTTGATTATTCAGGTTATTAAAACAAACGAAGAACACACTCGAGAATAAGGTTAGGGGTTTCCCATCTCACTTTCATTTCTATGATATTTTCATTATTCACCACTTATTTATTGTATGTGGTATATGTGTACTGCCATTTGATATATAATGAAATGATTATTTTTATATTAATTTTATTAAATGATTCATTTGAGGGTTATATGTTTAGGTCATATGATTCGACCGATTACATTGTGGTAAGGGACTTTGTCTCAACTGCCATTTTCATTGTGACTATATTTGTATTGTGCACCCAATAATTCTTATGTGGTGTACCTACTGCCCATTTGAGATAAATTTTCTTTTGAAATTATATTTATATTAAATATCCATAATATCATGTCATGGATATGTTTTTTGTCTAAACTGTATACCATTTTACATACGGTGTTTATTTGGAAAGTTATTTTTATTATGGAAATATTGATGAATCCGTATACTCTACTCTATACGGATATTGAAAGGTCATATTTCTATTGTATTGAATCAATGTATACAGAATTATTTGGACATGCAGTGGTGGGTGGGTCCCACTATAGCCCCTTGATGCATCGGTAGGTCTCATGAGACAAAACAGTTTGGCAATAAACTCTTCGAGTTTGTTTCCAAAAATCAGACGGGTTTCTACCCACAGAACTAAACTGTTTTTACAGTATTATGGTTTCATGTACTAGATACATGACGTCTAGTTTGTAAGAATTCTCTTTATTCATTATCAGTTATTATTATTTTCCATGAGATTTTCACTATGACAAAATCTATGGATGCAGTTTAATTTTTAGTTTATTAATGACATTAGTTATTCATTTATTCACTATGCCATTTTGATTATGTCAGATTGTTTGTTCATCACTTATTACTATACTCATGATTCCTCTATTTGTAACCCTTACTGAGCGTTTGAGCTCACCCCTTTCATTGTCTACCTTCAACAGGTGATGAAGAGATGATCTTTTATTGAGTTCCTAGGGATGCCGTTTTTAGGTTTGTTATGTATTGTATTTTGTAAACTTATACAATGTAATTTGAGTAACATCTATGTATCTAGTTTCTTCAAGACTACTAAACTAATCTTTCCTTCTGGATTTTCATTCCTTCTAACCATGCCAATATCACAAGTAATGCACCGAATCCAGCCTAGAGGGGTCGGGGTGTTACATCACCAAGGGAATTATTTTAATTTTTTTGTTCATAGAATTATAAAATAATGAAAACCACCCCTATTTGGTAGAGTCTATTGGCCAAAACCATGGTAAGGTTTGTGTTTTTGATTACTTTATCACATAGATTCCAAAACCTATGTTTGGAAATTAATTAATAATTATCCTATCTTTTCTATATAAACCCACCCAACATCTAAATAATCTTCACTAAAAACCATTGGATTAGGAATTTAATCTTCCCTTACCTCTCTAGATCCCCATGGTTCCCCATGATATCACAAAGCTTATCCCAATCATTTATAAGAGCCCTCTTAAGGTAAGGGATCCTCTCCCCTTTCTATCTAAGAACCTTCATTATGTCATGCCTTTTGATTTAAAATTGTTCAAGTTGGGTTATATTTTTAAACATACCACTTTATATACTTATTATTCCCAAGTAATTAGTGAAACCTTTCTCTCTCATTCATCCCTTATATAAACCTTTATTTAGACCCATTTATGTTGTCGAAATCATGCTATGATTTTCCATTCCAAACATTTATGTAGTGAACACCTGTATCCATTTCAACTAAAGGGTATTAAAAAGGTGTGCATATAATTCATTTTTTGGGGTTTTACATGAATGTAACCTAAAATCCTTAATCAAAAGGTAAATATTTATGAAATTTATCCCTTATGTTATTTGATCTATGTGGCATAATTACACTTGTACATGACATGAATGTGATGGGTGGACATAGAATTATATATCCATTGAATGCATTGGGTAATGTTTTTACCTCATAAGATGCCAAGTATGATGAATGGGAGGTAATCCTAAGATCAGTATGTTACATTTTCTTGTAGGTTATCCTTGACTTATGTTTATGATGTGTTTTATGTTGTTTCTACATTCCTATGTTGCATTTTTGTTATCTTTCAATATTACACCTCATTATTCATGATTATGAATATCACCCCTCTTATGTTACCTTTAAATGAATATTGTATCATATTTAATGCTTTAAATTATGATATGATTTATTTATTCCCTTACTAGGATTTATAGAACACCACTTTCTTATGTATGTCCCTAGGTTATCCTGTGTAATTTTAGAAGAACGATAGAATTTTAGGAATATGTTATGAAAGTTTTCATTAATGATGTTTTATTTATTTTTCATGTTGTTATCATATGTACCTAATTTTCCAAATAAGTTAGGTCTAAATATCTTCTGGGGTTGTATTAAGTGTATCTTTATGTGATAAATCATGAATCAAAGTGTATTAAAATTTGGGCTGTCATAGATGGTATTAAAGGAAAGTCCGGTTATTTTTGTATATTAGATAATAAAACTACAGTGAAATACATGGGGATAATATTAAACATAGGAAAAAAATCCCTAAATTTTGGTAATTTATGGTGTAATTGTTTTTCAAGAAAGTATATATTCGTCTGGATACTAAAAGTGGATGTGGATCTGACATAGATGTTCATAGGGGTAATAACCCCAAAAAGGATGCATTGAGTTAGAATCGATCATCACCTTGTGCTTGGAAATGGGCCTTACTAAACACCTGTTTTTTATACTCTTTTGGGATATGATGTTATAAATTCATGTTGTCCTTACAAAATTTTTTTAAGGTAACAAAAATTACTATAAGATTTAATATAAGAAAATATATCACGAATAAATTAGATTGAAACCTATAAATTAATAGGTTAAATAATATATTTCATTTATGAGTTATTAATTTAATGTTAATGGTTTCCCTCTTATTTATTTAATAGATAAAAGATTTTAATCCCTAATTTTACTTTAATTTTTAGTCAATTGTCATAAATAAGAGAATGTATGTTAATAACCAATGTGAGGGGAAATGTGATGACTTACCAATTAATATTCCCAACCTGATGGGAGAAGGATTCATAAAATTCATGGCAATACATTCTAAATTGACTTAGGTTTTTAAAAGAAAACTAAATCAGGATGAATACCTAAATCCACCTATGAAAGTGAAAAATAAAATTAAGATCTTCATGCGACAAATGCCTCTAAATTTTAGAGGATTTTTGGATCCATTAATCATGAATCAATGGATCATATCCATTGAAACATTCTTATCTATCCTTCAATGCTCTGAGAAAGAGAAGGCCATGCTGCTTGACTATCATATAGAGGAGAAACTAATCAATGGTCAATGTTGGTCAAAAATAAAAATATATAAGGAGGGTAATGAAGTGATGGAGTGGAATGAATTCAAGAAAATTTTGTTTGATAAATATTTTCCTAGAACTCTCTGACTTAAAATGAAGATGGATTTTCATAGCCTTAAGTAAAAGGATGATGAACCCATTGGGGTGTATGATGAAAAATTCATAAGTCTTGAATGGTATGCCTCTAGATTTTTTATCTCCAATGAGTGTAAAGTTTAGCACTTATTTGGTGGGATAAATCCAATTATATAAAAATATTTGGAAATTATTATATTTGATATAAATAAGGAAATTGTTCGATGTTCCCTCAAAGTCAAAATGAAGGTAAAAAAATATCAAGGGTCTCATAATTTAGTAGATAAGAAGTGGAGAATGGATTTTAATCCTGTTGTTGTGATGGAAAAACATCATGGGGGTAAGAAAGTCCATCATCACACTTATAAAACACGTGAAAAGAAGACTAACAGAAATTTCATGAATGGCTAAAAAAAATATTTAGGTTCTGGGAGGAAGGGAAATTAGTTAGAAATGACCGATGAGACAAACCGTCCAATGTGATGGAAGAAAGGAATGATCCAATAAACCCTCTTCCTTTCATATAATGTTTCAACTAAAAGTAATAGGGACACTATATGAATCAATTCCATAATCTAGGCACTGTTTATGATATCCAACAACAACAACCTCC
Source organism: Viscum album (assembly GCA_963277665.1). Taxonomy (NCBI): domain Eukaryota; kingdom Viridiplantae; phylum Streptophyta; class Magnoliopsida; order Santalales; family Viscaceae; genus Viscum; species Viscum album. Next base: position 350,168,552 of record OY728137.1, read on the forward strand.
AAGTCCTAAAGATAAAGGGAGAGCATATTCCATCATAACTACCGTGGTAGATTCAGATAACAAAGTGGAAAAATGCTTGCTAGTTATTCATTCAAGGATAGAGAAAATAAAATTTGATGCCAGTTTTATTCATTATTTCATATCATGAATGTTTAGTAGAACTATTAAGTCACCACCTCAAAAAATATAATTTGAGTTCTTAATGAAGACAATAATGGGTCAGTTTTTACATCCCAAATACACAACGCCCCTATCCAAATTTCTGAGATGAATTTCTTAGAAAATATTGTAACAAAACCCTTAATGAATTTTGATGATATTATGGGCATGGATTGGATTTAATTATATAATTCGAACCTAAATTTATGAGAGAAGGAAATCAATATCCATATCCTAAATCACCCTCTAATTCTACACAAGTGAATGAAGGAGGATGAAACTTTTTTTGTAAGAAAATATCATGTATGGATATTATTTCCTTATGAGAAATTGTATATAGATCAAGTGATTGAGAATAATTAAAATATAATCCTTGATGACATTCCCATTTTAATGGAATTCACTAATGTGTTTCCTAAATAATTGCCTAGTCTTTCTCCATGCTATGATATTAAGTTATCAATCGAGATAATACTCGGTGATTTTTTGATATCAAGGAATCCATATAGAATGTTCATTGTTAAACTTGAGTAGATAAAGAAATAATTAAATTAGAATATGGATAAAGGGTTTATACACCCATGTGCTTCCCCATGGGGTGCACTGGTCCTCTTTGACAAGAAGAAGGATGGGTCAATGTGCCTCACATTTATTATCATGAGATATACACGATCATGATAAATATAAAGAATAATATGTTATGGATTAATTAATTTTTCAATTATCTATGTGGATCCCAGTAATTTTATAAGGTGGATCTTTGATTATGATATTATCTAGTAAAGTTGAAGAAGGAGGATATCCCTAAGATTATTTTTTGGACAAGGTATGAGCACTATAAGTTTATACTAATTCCATTTAGACTCATTAGTGCTATGAAAATATTCATGGACTTAAAAAGTAGATTATTTAGGGATTAACTTGAGAAATTTTTAGTAGTATTTATAGATGATATTATTATCTACTAAAAAATATAGGAGGAACATGAGTTTCATTTAAATATCATACTAAATACCTTACAAAAAGAAAATTTATATGGAAAGTACATTAAATGTGAGTTTAAATTGGAGTAATTAACTTTATTAAGAAATCTTATCACCAAAAAAGGGATATCTATGGATCCTTTAAAAGTTTAGGAACTTAAAGGATAGAAAATACAATTATTTGTGATGGAAATCCATAGTTTTGTTGGATTAGATGGGTATTATAATCTATTTGTGATAAAATTATCATGATAGTCAATCCCACTAACACTAATTAATAGAAAATCATTTAGGTTTTTCTAGATTAATGAATGAGACTAACGCTTTAAAGAAATAAATAAGAGGATATTATTACACCGGTGGTCACATTACCCACTAGTGGGGACAAACATTTGATCTACAATGATGCATATAAAAATGGATTGGGTTACGTACTCATTCAATATGATAAAGTGATAGCCTATGACTCATACCATTTAAATATTCATGAGAAAAATTACTCAACTCATGAACTAGAATTGGTAGTATTTATTTTTACATTGAAGATTTAGTGATATTATCTCTAGAGAGAGAATTGTGACATATATAAGGATTATAAAATACTAAATATATATTCACACAAAAAACCATAATATTAACCAATGAAGGTGATTATATATGATCAAGGATTATGATTGTTCAATCTATTTCAATCCTAGAAAGTTAAACAAAGTAAAAGATGCTCAAAGTAGAAAGTATCCCAAACCCTATCCATGATGATGATTTAAAGTGATCCAATTTTCTTGGACATAAAAATGATGGAAATGGGAATAATAAATAGTTCTTTATCCTACCTTTATGAAATAAATAATCAACCACATACTATTTTAATGATCAAGGTGGACCATAAAGATGATGAGTTTCTATAGAAGAAGTAAGAAAAAATTTTAGATTTCAACTTTGATGAATATGGAGTTATAAGTTTTAGAACCTGGATATGTGTCCCCTAAAAACCATAACTGAAGGGAGAACTTTTTGTGATGAAAAAATATCATTCTTATCTATTCATTCAAGAAGAACTAATATGTATAGATATTCGAAGAAAAAAATATTATGGGAATATGAAGAGGGATATTTTAGAGTTTTTACCTTGATATTTGGTATACCAACAAGTCAAGGTGGAATGATAGAAGTCTAAGGTAAAAATGAAACAATTTACTATAACAGTAAGGAAATGGAAAAAAATAACCATGGATTTCATCACAGGACTCCCCATGACACCTAAAGTCCATAACTGCATCTTTTTGGTAGTTGATCTCCTTACCAAGTAAGCACATTTCATTGCTATCAAGGAAGGTTTCCCTCTTGACCAACTCACTAAGATACACATAAGGTATGTGGTAAGTTCTCATGGAGTTCCTCTCTCTATTATATCTGATCGAGATATAAGGTTTACATTGAGGTTTTTGAGAAGCTTTTAGAAATCATTGGATACAGAATTGAGCTTCAACAATTCTTATCAACCTCATATGGATGGTTATTCTAAAAGAGATTCAAACTCTAGAGTGTATGATAAGATCATGTTAAATATATTTACATGGGTGCTGGGAAAAGAACCATCCCCTAATGAAGTTATAATATAACAATAGTGTTTATTCTATCATTCAGAGGAAACATTAAGATGATCTATTTGGGAAGAGGTTTTAGACTACGACATGCTGGGATTAAGTTGGATAGTTGAAGCTGATGGAACCTGATCTTATCCAAGATATTATAGACAAAGTTAAAACCATTTAGTGCCATATTATGTAAGAAGATGATTTTTATATGAGGTATGAAACCTTTTTATTTCTAGTTTAGTTCCTTGGTTTTGACCTTATATTAATTATTAGGGAGGATATGGAGGAAAAGAGGGTGTCTAGGGATTGTTCGAAGCATGGAGCCCCACTTTTTGGAGGAAACATCTTGGCCACCTGGTTTGTAGAAACTATGCCACCCAATTCATATAGTTTGAGTAAACCATGTATGGTGTTTTGTGAGAATAAGTGGGCCACACAGTTTTCCCTAACCATGAGACCCATTAAACATACCCATTCAATCTTGATGCAGTTTGTAATATTGGAGAAACACACGGTTGCCACACGGTTTGTCTAATTATTAATCTTGACCGTGTGAGGGAGGTATTGAGGTAAAGCAGGGTGAACAGTTGGTGTATGGTTTGGCCAACCATGCGACCAAATTGTATGACCCTATTTTTAATGGGGAAATGAAATTTTTTCCATTAAATCATTTAATGTATTAACCATCCTAATCTTTTCCTATATTCCTCTAGTGGCCACCATCCATCTCCCATTGGAGATATTTCTCAATCCATTGGGAAAGTATTTGATGATTCTTCTCTGTATGGGATCTGATCGATCTGTCTTCAGTCTTATTGGATAGACACTACTGAAATATTCATTACTTAGACTCATTTTTTTCATTTTTAATTATATAGATGTTTATATTTTTGTATATGATCTTATACCATATTTAAAGGGAACTTATCAATTCTTATATTTTCTTCTGATCTTGACCAAATTAGAGGCTAATAATGGATGATTACTCCTATAAGGGATCGAGGTAAGTGGTCTATACATTTCCCCCAAAAATTCTAGTTATTTATAACTAGTTTTAATTGTTCCACAAGCCAAAAATTCTAGTAATTTTTTATTAAATTAATTGAACCATGAATTCGATGATAAATTTATGTTTAAGACATGTTGTGACACCCTTATATATGGTTGGAGGCTATCTAACTCAACTTGAACTGCCCATGGGGTTCATTCTACCAATTTATCATGATTATGCCATCTTCGGGGTGTTTTAGGCTTGTTTTACATAATTGATAATTGAATATTGTAATTAAGAGAATTTTTAAAGGTTGTAATCACCTCAAAGTACCTCATAATTTGTATTATAATGGTTTATGCATTGGTTATGAAGATAAAAGAGGAATCACAGTATGGCACTGATGACCCACTTGGATGCATTGGAAATTTGTACTCCTTTAATCCTATTTAAATATCTTACTTGGATTCCCTAGACATTTCCACTCCTTTTATATGATTAAATGATTTACTTGATATGCGAGTATGTCTAGAAAATTTATACTACTTAGATTCGATGACCCATTAGAATACCTTTGACATTTATACTCCTTAGAACCTGGTTACGAGAATCAATATGATGCCTTGGAAATTTCTACTCCTTAGATCTAGTTTAATCAACTTACATGGATTCCATAGAAATTTCTACTCTAAGGATCCAATTTAACTAGTTTAATTGACCCATTAGAATGCCTTGGAAATTTTTACTCCTGGTATCTGACCCTTTATGATGCCTTAGATATTACTACTCCTTGGATCATGTTTAGTTTTTTACTTAGATTACTCAATTTCCATGGACATTTTTACTATCTATAACCTGTTCTACACAGGTCTGATAAATGATTACATGACATAGTTTGTTTTTGTTGATGATTTACATGTTTTAAAGATAACCCTTATGATATAGTTTCTTGATCACAATGAGACTTGATAGACTGGATATTTTTTATTCGATTATTATTACCTGTACAATTGCTATTTTTTTACACTACTTTAGCTTTTATACATAGACTGGAGTTGTTATAGACACTGTTGGTTATGGCCTACTAAGTGTTATATCACACCCTCTCTGGGCCACCATTGGGTACCCAGACATACTTCATGTATATAGGTAGGGATAGGGGCAAGCACCCACATGATGATGCTTGAATGGATGTTACATAGGAGCAGGGGAGCACACGACCTGACTGTGGATCGTGATGCTATATGGGGATAGTTTCTTTTGGTTTTTTTTGTATTTTTCATACATGTATTGTTTTGGATTCCTATTTCCATATATTTCATATCCTTTATATAACATTCCACAATCATCATTGTATATGAAACTGATGTATGAGATTAATTGGTTCTTTATATGATGTATGTTTATTCTCCAGTCGTTCAGTTATTCTATTTTCTTCTACCATTGAATGATATGATTATAAAACTGTGATAAACTATGATTATGTGGTTATAGTCTCACCGCCATTACACCATGGACCCTTTCTGTTATTCGGAAGCTTATGGCATCTTAGGATGCATGATTGAAGACCTATGGACAATCAGGTTCAGTTACTGTTGAGTGATCTGGGTATGTGATATCATAAAGTGGTATCAAAGTTTTCTTTTCTCTGCCTTGGTATTTTGAGATTATATAATGAGAAATAGTATGTGTTGGGATTTGGTTATGTGTTTGATCCTAGGAGTAACTATCCCATGTATAGTGAAAATATAAATTACCTGGAATGGGACATGTTGTTCTTAATTGTTCTCATCACAATTGTCTTGACTTCACCATTGGGAGAAGAACTTGATGTTTTATGTTCTTTATGATTATATAATTTTACCCTTGTCTAGGTATGGAAAGGAAGTATTGCATTATACATCATTATAGGCACTTAAGGACTTATATTCCATGTATTATTTCATTCCACATTTACTTATTGTATGAATTACTTGTAGTAGTGGTTCCTTTAGTTATATGTTCTCAAAATTGGGCTAAAATTTCATGTAGGGACTTGATAAATTACTGGATATAATTAAATAGACATGAAACATCAATTTATAAGGTGTATGTTCCCTCATAAATTAGAAGTGGTGATCCACATATTTCATCCTTTTAAATATAATTTCAATATACATGAGAATGAATTTAAATGAAACTAAATTATGGAATGAATTTTCACCATTAAATGGGAATGAAAAGTACAATTTAAAAGTTTTTTTCATCTAAAAATTTCAATTGAAACTCTATATACCAGAACCATTGACTTAAAATAGATAACATGAACCTGACTTGAACTCATTAATGGGTAGTAGGAAGTTTCTATGGATTTTATTAATGATTTTTACAATATCCAGACCTAGATTTAAGATAAATAAGAGGGGCGTGACTATTGTTTAGGAAGTATTGTGCCTTTACTCTTTATGTATCTATGATCATGAAGTTATCAAAAAATTTCCGAGGCATTCACTTGGTATTTTTAGAGATATGACATAGTGGAGACCTCCATCCGTGCACCAAGAGGGTGGTGAATACCATGCTCTAGTGGTGGTGGACCTTGGGCCACTAGTGGAACCTCCCATAGCACCTCTTGAGGCACCTCTAGTTTTACTTGATATGGGTTCTGATCCATAGTTTCAAGAGGTATTTCTACATTTTTTATAGACTATATAGGGAGATCCATGACCTTCCTTGACTAAGGAAGGGTTGATGTGTGAGCTTCATCAAAAATATATGTCCATGTTTTTAGAGGATGGTGAACAATAGGCAACAAAGTCATGGATAGAGGCCATGCTATTAATTTTAGAGTTGAGTGAATCTTGCTACGTATATGCTTCAAGATTATTACAGGAGATGGTGAGATATGATTCTTGAGATGGATCATTATCAAGATATTTCTTTGAAGGATTTATAGAGAATATTCTATGATTATTTTTATCCTAAGAAATTTATGGCTGATAGAGCTAGAGAGTTTATGCATCTAGAGTAGAAAGTCCTATTAATCATGGAATATTCTAAAAATTTTACATATCTCTAACATTTCACACCTATTCTGTTATTTGATGAGTTATCAAAGGCTAGGTGATTTGAGGATGGTCTTAGGTATGACATTTTATTATAGGTAAATTTATTCCAACTTACAACCATGATATAAATAATAAATTAGGAATTTATTACTGAATGTAATATTAGGGTAGTTGTGGGAACCAAGTACGGGGGATTAGGTTATTAACCTAGAAGTTTTGTGTCAATTGGCAGGAATAGATGCTTTGAGGTCTTTCATTAGGGGAAAACTAGCCAGAGTGTGCGTGTTGGTAGTTATGTTCTCTATCATCAGTATGATAGGTAAGAACAAATTAGGATTTGATGTGATAGAGACCCAGTTAAGTGTTGATAATATTGAATAATGGGCCATATACATCAGTTTTTCTGGACCTTTATTCTAGTAGCCAGTGAGAAAGTGTTTGCACTGACTCCACGTTCTGGAGTGGGGTTAGTAAATTCTTTTCAGGAAGGGAGATGGAGTGATACCAACTATTTAGGCCAATGTGGTGGTTGTGGATTAGGTATTCATACACTATACATACATTTGAAATAGAGTAGACCTAATCAAAGTAGTCAAGATATAACTCAGGTCCATAGTTTAGGCCAGGTGTATACAATGTAGCTGATACCTGAGGAGAAGATTTCTAGACCTTTTACCATGAGAGGTACTATTATGGTAGCCACTATAATAGTATATAATCTTATTGATACATGATCTAATAATTATTTCATATATATACTTCTTGTGGAGAGCCTAGGGATTGATGTTCAGTTCTCTTATGGTGTGATGACACTCGACACTCTATTGGGGATTCGATCAAAGAATATACCCTTTTTAGGGAGTTCACCCTTGAGAAAAGTGGGTGGATTTTTTTTATGGGTATCTTTTTTATTGGATATGATAGGTTTTTATTTAATAATTTCAATGGAACAGTTGGTTACCTATCATGAATAAATTGATTTCAATAGTCGGAGGGTGACTTTAACATCACCATAGGGTAGGGTTTTTATTCACAAAGGGGAATGGGAAGTCCAGGAGAGTTGAGATAGACCTGAGTATCAGGGAATAGGTGGTATGAAGGACCATATTAGTAGTTTATATCTAGATGAACAAGGATTAAATCAGGAAGTTTTCTCTCTAGTGGTTGATTATTTTCGTTGAATTCTCCTTTATGAATTTTTAGGACTACCTCATGAGAGAGAGGTAGAGTTTTTCATTGAGCTAGTACTAGGAGCTACAATGTTATCCATTACTCCTTATAGGATGGAAACTATGGAGTTTAAAGAGCTCAAGAGGGAGCTAGAGGATTCATAAGAAAAGGGATTTATATAACCCAATACTTCTCCACGGGGTTCGTTGGTCCTTTTCACCAAGAAGGTGGAAAAAACCCTTAGTTTATGTGTGGACTATTAGAAATTGACCAGTTAATGATCAAGAACTGGTATTACTTACCCTAGATAAATTAAATCTTTGATGAACTCAAAGGATCTAGAGTGTCCTCGAATATTGATACGAGATTGTGTTATCATTAGATGTGTGTTTGACCTTTAGACAAACCTCATACAACTTTTTTGTAGTAGGTATGGTCTATATGAGTATTTGTTTATGTCATTCAGTCTCATGAACACGCCAATAGTTTTCATGAAATTGATAAACTAGGTTTTCCATCCTTATTTGGATTCAATTGTGGTGGTATTCGGGAAAAATATCTTGGTGTATTATCACACTCATCATGACCATACCAAACATCTTGAGATTGTATTGGATACACTAAGATAGAATCAGTTATATTCTAAGATCACAAAGTTCCACTTTTGGGTGGAAAAAATTCATTTCGTAGGTCATATTATCTCAGAGACAAGAGTACCAGTTAACCCAAAGAAGATGAGAGTTGTATTTTCCTAAGAGAAGTCCAAGAACATATTTGATATATAGATTTTCTTAGGGATAGATGATTATTATAGGAACTTAATATAGGACTCATAATTTATAGAAGTACCTATTATGATATTGAATAAGAAGGGTGTAAATTTATCCTGGTTTTAAGCCAACAATATAACCTTTTTTGAGCAAAAATGGAGACTGGATTCAGTGTCAGTCCTGATTCTATTAGAGTCGAGCAGAAGCTATACAATTTTTTGTGATGCATCAAGTGCTAGCATATGAGTTGTTCTGATATAAGAGAAGAACGTTATGCTATATGAGTCTAATTACCTAAGGCCACATGAGAGAAAATACCCGACACATGATCTTGAGTAAGTTGCTATTTTTCATGCCTTACACTATTAGAGACATTATTTATGAGGAGAGAATTTTGTGGTATACACAGACCACAAAAGCCTCAAGTATATATTTTCACAACTTGAATTGAATCTTAGGAAACAAATATGAGTTTAATACCTATAGTATTTTGACTTTGATATTTTCTATACACTCATAAATGTTAATTAGGTTGGTGATGATATAAGAAGGAGGACATAGATCAAGGATGTTTAGGAGGATAATAGTGAGTGGTATATTATGACATTGTTTTCTAATATGTATATAGAGTTTTGAGACCATAATTGACAGTCTATACTTTCATTTTTATCAATGACCTATTAAATTATATAGAGATTGGGGATGATATAACTATCATTTTTGAGGTATTGGTCCTACAGAAGAGTGATGTAAATGATGACCCACCACCTGGTTAGATTTTTGATGAGGATGTGATCTTAAACATTAACATATTCATAAGGGTTCCTACATATTTCCAAGAGGTGTTTATGAGAGAGTCCCATGAATCTATATGGGTTGGAATCTCAGTTTTACCAATATTTTTCATTTGTTTCACCTTTAATACTAGTGGACAAGGATAAAGTGGGAGATAGCTAGGTTTGTTTTTCAGTGTGCCACCTATCATTAGGTGAAGGTAGATTGCCAATGACCAGTGAGACTTTTATTGAAATTTTTAATTCATGAGTGGAAATTTGATGGCGTCATGAATTATTTTGTAACAAAAATTCCTAGATCACCCCAGGATAGTGACACTGTATGGGTGATTATAAACATTTTGATAGAGGTTTCCCATTTTATTTCCATTAGGGAGACTCTTTTAGTGGATCAGCTCATGAGGATCTATATTCATGAGATCATATCCCTCCATGGGGTTCAATTTTCTATCATATCAGATATAAAAACTCATTTTATGTCATAGTTTTAGTAGGGTTTGTAGAGGGAAATGAGTTCATAGGTACTGTTGAGTATAACCTATCATTAAAAAAATGATATTCCTTCTGAGCATACGATCTAGGTTTTGGAAGAAATGCTATGAGCATGCGTCCATAATTTTATAGGTTCTTGGGAGAGACACCAACCTCTCAAAAATTTCTCTTATAATAACATCTTCTAGGAGACCATACAGATGACTCATTATGAGGCCCTATATAGTAGGAAATTCAGTTCACCCCTGTTCTAATCAGAGGTAGGATATAAAATGTTATTGGTTCCTCTTCTTGTTTGGGAGATTTTAGAGTAGGTTTATCATATTAGGAAGAATATTTATAAAACACATTATAAACGTAAGTCATATGTCGATAATTTCTATCGAACACAAGATTTTGAGTTGGGGAGTCAGGTTTTCTTACGAGTTTCACTTAGACTCGGGTATAGAAGGATTCAGAAACAAGGGAATTTATTACCTTGTTATGTAGGGACCTATGATATTATGGAGAGAGTAAGGATAGTAACCTATCATTTGTAGTTACAATAGATTTAATGGTCCATGCACAATTTCTTCCACATATCTTAGCTTCACTGATATCATTCTGTTCCATTTTACAATCTTCATCTAGAGGAGGCTAAGTTGGAGGTAGATGCATCCTTTGAGGAGAATCCTATCCAAGTTGTTGTCATAGCACTGAGGTTCTCTGTGGTTGGTCAGTTCCTTTAGAGGGGGTGCTATGGAATCATGTCCATTTACAAGATGAGACTTGGGAGTGGGAGGCCGATGTATATACTCAATGGTCAGATTCATTCTCAAACGATGCTCAACCACCCTTGGAAGGGAAATTTAGGGAAAAATTCTTTTAAGTGAGGAAGATTTTAAGAACCCATCTTTTCTATGAGGTACATAAAATTTTTATACCTGGTTTAATTCTTATATTTTACCTAATATGAACACCTCGGGAATCTATGAAGGAAACAAGGATGTATGGGCTTGTTCAGATCCCGTATCCCGATTTTTTGGAGGAAAAAGATTGGTCACACAGTTAGTAGAAACCATGTGGACTAGTTCGCATGTTTAGAGTAAATAGTGTGGGTTGTTTTATGAGAACAAGTGGGTTTTATAGTTTATCCTAAATGTGTGAGCCAGGATACACATTTGTGTGATCTTGATATAGTTTTTGATAGAGGAGAAATGAATGGGTGGTGCACAGTTTTTCTAACTATGTTTTATGACTGTGTGAGGGAGGTATTTTGGAAGAGTTGAGTGCATGTTTGGTACACAGTTTGGCCAATCGTGCCACCAAACCATGAGACCTAGTTCTTAAATGGGAAATCAAACCTCATACTCTTATTATTTTTCTCCAAAGACCAACCTTCTTCTCCAATTGGAGAGATTCCTCAAGCCTTTGAGCTAGGATTTTATGATTCTTCCCTGTCCGAACTCCGATCAAGGAACCATCAGTCTTCATGGATAGACATCTGAGAGCTATCTATTCCTTAGGCTCATTTTTCTATTTTCATTCTATTGATGGTGCAATTTTGGGGTAGGATCTCATGTCCTATTTTTATGGTGTTTGTTCATTATTCCGTTTTCTTATTATGTGTACCAAATAGGATACTAATACTAGACGAGTAATCCTATATGTGCATAAGTTAGGTTGTATATAAATTTTCCCTAAAAGACTAGTTTTTTATAGATAGTTACATTTTTCCCCAAGAAGTACTTTCTGAGTGATGATTCCAAATTTAATTGAACCTTAAGTCAAATGATAAATTAATGTTTAAGACATGATATGATACCTTATATAAGGTAAGATGTTTTAAACCTCATCTTGAACCACCCATGGGGTGTGTTCTACCTATTTATCATGATTATTCTCCCCTTAGGATGTATTGGGATTGCTTTATATAATTTAGAATTGAATATGGTAATTAAGATATTTTTTAATGTTTTTAAGCACCTTATAGAACCTTGTAATTTTTATATGAAAGGTTTATGAATTTGGTATGATGATAAAGGATGGATAGTGGTATGGAATTGATGAACTACTTGGATTAATTTAAAATTTCTACTTCATAGAATCTATTTAATTAGATTACTTGGATTTCATGGACATTTTTACTCCTTGGATATGATTACATGTTGTAATTTATATAATAGGATTCCTTGTACATTTATACTCCTTGGATTAGATGACCCATTAGGAATAATTTGAAATTTATACTCCTTGGATCCTAGTTACATGAATCATTAGGATTCCTTGGAAATTTCTACCACTTTGATCCAATTCACTTGGCTTATTTGGATAACCTGGGAATTTATACTCCACAGATCTTATTTAATTTTCTTACTTGGATGCCTTGGAAATTTATATTCCAAGGATCTAATACAAATTGTTTACTTGATACATTAGGATGACATGGAAATTTCTACTCATTGGTTTGGACCCATTAGGATTTCTTGTACATTTATACTCATTGGATCCCATTTACATGTTTTACTTAGCTTATATAGTTCCATTGGACATTTGTACTCCTTGGTCACCAGACTATATAGGCCTGATACATTTTTACATGGCATATGACATTGTTGTTGATGCTTTATATGATTTACAGATAGATCTTATAATATAGTTTCTTGATCACATTGAGACTTGAAAGAATAGACAATTTTTCTTCTATCATTATTACTTGTACACATGTTATATCTGTACACTAATTCATATTTTATGCACATACTAGAATTTTTATGGACATCATTGGTGGTGGCATACTAAGTGTTATCTCACACCCTATTTGGGACATCGTTGGGTACCTAGAAAACGTCATGGATGCAGGTAAGGATATGTAAAGAACCCAATTTATGATGCTTTATGGATGTTTCATAGGATAAAGGGAGAACATGATCGAGATATGGTTCATGATGCTATCTGGGGATAGTTTGTTTGGGATATTTTTGTATTTTTAATACATGTATTATACTATATGTATGTTTCCATGTATTTACTGTCATTTTTATAGCATGATATGATCATAATTGTATATAAAATTACTGGATGAGATTACTTGGTCATTTATTTGATCGATGTTTATTCTGCAACTATTTAGTTATTCTATTTGCTTCTAATAATGATATATATGATTATAATATTGTGATACGCTTTGATTATGGGGGTACAGTCCCCGACCATTCCATAAGGGACCCTATATGCTAGCCAACATCCTCTCACATAAAAGGAGGCACCCTTGAGGCCATATGGAAACTAGTTTTAGTTACTGTTGATTGAATTGGTTCTGAGACGTCACATATGAAATCAAAAAAAAGTTGAATGAAATGATATGCAGACAATCATCAATAAAACCTAGAGTTTGAGGTCATATATAAAGAATTAATTCATTAATCAACATGGAAGAAATTACTAAGGTTTGGTAAGAAGGGAAATAATAGTCCTAGTTACATTATCCCTTTTGAGATCCCTGACCACATCAGATCAGTGGCCAATCAACAAGCACTCCCACCTAAACTATCCCATGTACATGATGTGTTCCATGTATCCCTCTTGAGGAAGTACACACAAGACCCCTCACATGTACAAAATCCAAAGGGGGTATCATTGGAGAATGATATTTCATACAAGGAATAGTAGGTGAATATCTTAGATCATAGATACAAAGTTATATGATAAAAGACAACTCACCTAGTCAAAGTGGTGTGGTATAACAACAAGTTTGAAGAAGCTACATGAGAACAAAAAGAGGCGATGAAACAGAAATAGACTCATATGTTTTAGTGTGTGGAAATAATAATTTTAAGGGATAATTTTTTGAAGTGGGGAATAATGTAACAACCCAAACATTTATTAATGAAATTCCTATTTTTTAATGAATAAATGCATTATCAAGTAATGTTTTTATAGAAAAAAAGCACAAATCTGGATATTTTGGACTGTTATATAGTCTATCAGATTAAAAATTAAACTAAAAATCATAAACATTGTAATATATCCATTATAAAGTGACCATTAATATTAGTATATTAAGGGTTATGATAGAGTCCATTTAACCCAGAAAAATGAAGCGATGGCCTTAGAAAGTATGATCATAAACTATGAATCCCATTTATTAGAGATTTAGAGAGAGATAACCTCATTGGGATTTGAAATTGACCAAGACAAATATTATATTCAAAAACTAAACTATAAACAAAATTGTTTATGGGATAAGTTCAAGATCATTGAAATCACAAGCCAAACAATCTTTGTCAAAACCCCACAAGAATATATCACCATCACACACTTTACTATTAATGAAATTTCTTGGGTAATCATGTTATTTGTATCTAGAATCTATCATTATAAAATTTTATATTTTATTTTTAATAAAAAAATTATTATATTTATGCCTTTTTAATATTAGTTTTGAAATGATTAAATTATGAGTTTGATAAAAAATTAGATTTTGATATGATGAAACATAAATTCTATTTTTGGAAAATATATAGTTTCAATAAATACATTATTTTTAATGAATTCAAGAATTCTTGAAAAATAATATTGTAATAAAATAATATTGTAAAATAATTTTCATTAAATATAAATGATAATATAATTTTACAATGTTAAATGTAATTTTTATAAGGGTTATAAAAGCTGTTACTATAAAAAAACCCAGTATTTTTAAATAAATTGGAATTTTTATTTTAAAGTATAAATTCTCATATCTAGAGAATTATTTTTAAAAAATAATATTATTTTTTAAATCTACACTTTGAAATAAGCCAATGATGATTTTTTCATAATTTTCAGAGACAATGAAATTTTTGTGTCAAAATTGAATATGGTATAAATATAGCTTACATATTATGGAATCATAAAATCCCAAAATTTATTTAATAAATACTTTAAAGAGTATCCATGACCAGAAATATGTTTTACCTTTAAAATAATTCGTTTTTATGATTTTTTATTAATTTTATAAACCCTTAATGAATCTTAAAAAACCCATATAATATTTTAAGGTAATAAAATCAATTATTTATAGACATGACTCACTTCCACATGACCATGTGAATTATTTTAATGTTTTAGGTTCTTAGCCTTATAAAATAATGAAAAAATTCTCTTTTTTAGAAATCATGGAAAAAAACCATGGTATGTTTTGTGGTTTTCAATAATTTATCATAAAGAGTCTAATACCTATGTTTGGGAATTATTAAAGAATTATCCTATATTTTTTTTATATAAACCCACACAACCACACAACCACATAACCTCCCAAACCTCTTCTCTCAAAACCCTTGGAGCACGAATTTAATCTTGAATTAACTATTTATATACCTTCCATGTTTCTCCCAGTCTCTCAAAATGCACCTCCCATGCTTTTAAAAGAACCTTATCAAGGTAAGAGATACCCCTTACACTTTTTATTCAAGCACATTCTTTATGCAAACCTTTTGATTTTCAATTTTTCCAGTTGGGATATATTTTCATACATACCTCTCAGTATCCTTATTATTATCAAGTAATTATATAACCCATTTCCCTCATTCACCCATTCTATAAACCATACACTAGTTTATGCTTCTAAAATTATCATGCTATTTTCCATGCCAAGCATTTTTGTACTGAATACCCTTATCAATTTCAAATCAATATCATTAACCTAGTTGTACCTATACATAAATGATTTTGGATTTACATGTATATAACCTAAAATCCTTAATCATGGGGTTTAAATTTATGAAATACATCATTATGTTTTATGATCTATGTGGCACAATTGTGAATATACATGATATAAAAGTTACCAGTGGTCTTGAAATTATATAGCCCTATAATTAATTGAGTAATGTTTTTATCTTAGGATATTCCATGTATGATTCATGGTAGGTAATCCTAATCATAATATTTTATGTTTTCTTTGTGGTTATCTTTGACTTATGTTTAGTATTTCATGTTTTATGTTGTTTCCATATTCCTATGTCTCCTTTATGTTATCATGATATATCATGCCTATTATTCAATATTATGATTCCCAACCCTCTTATGTTTCCTTAATATGACTCTTGGATGACACAGACTACATTACCTTAGGCTATACTTTGTTTATTACATTACTGGGATTTATAGATCAACCATTTATTTTGTACATCCCCAATTATCCTGTGTAGTTTTATAAGAATAATGGAATTTTAGGATCATGTTTTAGAAGTTTTCAATAATTATGTTGTATTTATTTTTCATTTTTAATGAAATGTACCAAATTACCAAAATAAAATAGGAATCATGATCTTATGGGGTTTTATTAAGTGTATCTCTATGTGATATATCAAGAATTAAAGTGTTTTAAAATATGAGTTTTCATATATCATGTCATTATCTTTAGAATAAAATAAATCACCTGATTCATCATAAATTTTAAATACTTCCTTTTCTTCCATACCGAAAAAAAATTTCATGATTTCTGGAAAACATCATTATTCATGAGATTTTAAATAAAAAACTATTATCCCAAGGGTGAAAAATCATGAAAAATGGTGAAATATTTAAAGGGTTCAACCTCTTCAAGGTGGTTGAGTGTAGAAAGTGATTGATTTTTTGAAGGGTTCCACATGGTGGAAAAAATATGAAAGTGTATAGTGTAATATCCAAACTACATGACAAGTTTTCCTTCATGAACATTAATGATGGTCTTGTATGACTTATGTTTCCCCATGATGATGCATGAGAAGTCTAGTACTCTAAGCTCCTCCATGTTGATCACATGTATGTCATGACCCGACCCATATTGGGGCTCGAGCCACAACTACCCCAGCCCACCTCCATAGGATAGGGTGTGGCGACAAGCAGGAAGGAAAAACTAAACTCAGGGAGAACTTTTACTAAGTACCTATACATACACACATAGCCAAATCAATGCAAAAGTGTAGAGTGAAAAGGGGAAAAGATGCCACACTGTTATAAAATAAACCTGGCATGCATGAACCTCTAGAGAGTATAAAAGTATGATAATGTAAACTAAAAGTAAAGGAAAAAAATACACATACAACTAGAAATATGTCTTGACCTTAAAAAACTGAAATAGAGTAAATAGTTGAGATATCCCAAATCTTGTATCCCAAGCTACAACCACTGCGTGTGTTCCAAGAACCTAGTATCCCTAAGCTCATCTAAAGTCACAGTCAGACTATTTGTTATCTTCAAAATACACAACACGTGTTGGAAAATAACATGCAAGAGTGAGTATATACATACCCAATAGAACACACCAAAAGGTGTGAAGGGGTAGTCGTAAGAGATACAAATGAAGAGATAAGTAGTAGATAGACTAAGGCATAGTGAAATAGTACAACTCAACCCAATAAGAGAGTGAAAGTAAGCTCATCCAAGAAAAAGGGGATAAACACAGTGAGTAGATGAACTACCTATCAATCCTTCACCGCCTATAATAGGAGAGTAGACTCATCCAACCATGATAAGATAGAAACAGAAAGCACGTGGAATACCCCACACGTATTCGACTCTCTTGGAAAGAGAGTATACAAATAAAAATTGTGATTCTATAAGAAATAATATATATATATATATATATATATATATATTCTCAGTCAAAGAATTCAAAATGAGAGAGTAAGGGGATCTTCATCTCAAGTCTCAACCTAAGAAGAATAGTCGCCAACAGTTCCAAAATAATTTCATCAATGATGCCCAAAATCTGACGTGTCTTCTTCAAACACACAAGTCCAAGGTACTAAATTAGCACACCTTGATATTATCCACTTTGGGTGGCACTAACTCACCTACCCAGTTTTAGGTTGTGTCATAAGAATGCATCTCGATGGTGAAAGCATCCCTCTTCCTTGTGAGTCCAAATCCATGTCAAACCATGACTCTTCACTATGCCGCACATCTGAGGAGACACTAATTATAGTTAAGGACCCCATGTTATGGTATGATAGGAGGGTCATACACTAATAGTCACCGAGGAACTCCACTTCACAGTCCTACTGGAGGGTATCAATCGAGAAGGTCATCGGGGAACTCCACTACTCATTCCTACAGGAGGGTAACTCAAAAAGATTATAAGAGAACACCACTGACTAGCCCTATAGAAGGTTAAACCCAGAAAATTGATGAAATCCACTACCCATCCCTTCTAGAGAGTAACTTGGAAAGATCATCAAGGAATGCCACTACCCAACCCTACTATATAGTAAGCCTGGAATGCTTGGGCGATCTTGTATGATCACTACCATAATTCGGTATCGCCTCTGTTCTTCATGATTGTTACACCTCACATCATATCTCAAAGTCCACAATGAAGGGTACCCTCATGTTTTACATGAAACAAATGCTCAGGATAATCTATTCACTTTCCTCAACCAGACATTTGGTGAAAAAGTCACTTTTCACTACATTCTCAAATGACATCTTATGGGCTCGAGCCATGAGTACAAATTAAATAATAAATATTGTTCTTGAAATGTTCAGCTAAATTTTAGGGTCACATCCTTGTAGACATTTCTTCATTCTGACACCATATTAGGGAGATATGTGAGAGACAAGATTTCACAATAATAATAATTTTATTATTTTTGGGTATTTCATTGACCCGAGGCATGAGTATGAAAAAGGTATCTAACATTGATAATAAAATGACTATCTCAATTCTAGGATCACATTTTCACTGAAGTTTCATCAAACAGATGAATCAGTTAAAATATATAACTGATATATTATTATTTAACAAAAATTTCCATCTTATAGATTATATCTCATATCTAATATCTTATATATTATATCTCATATCTCATATCTTATATCTTATATCCCATATCTCATATCTTGTATATTATATCTTATATCTCATCTCACATCTCACATCTCTCATATCTCATATCTTATATCCCACATCCCACATCTTATATCTCATATCTTATAGATCATATCTTAGATCAAGCATCCATGTACCGCAATGATTTTAGATCTATGATTTTCTCACAAAACCACTTTCGCATCATTGATTTTTCATGAATATGGGGGCCCGATCGAGCCTCGTGCCATTCGACAATGTGGACCCAGGACCTCAAGGATCCAACCGGTGAGGAATGTGAATAATTGAGAGATAAAACCACCATAATCCAAAATTTTAAACATCACCATCCAAGCATTATTGTCCAGTGATCAAGAACGAGGCATCATGGTTAGAACATTGGTTAAACAATATGAAATCTGGTACTTGGGATCATGTAAAGGCCATAACAAGATGTAGATCTAATAATGAAAAACGATATACTCAATTTTTTAATCTAAAGGCGTAAAAACACCAAAGGATGAGTCCTACCTCTGTTTTGGATTGATATTTGGTGAAGAATTAACTCACACAACGATTGGAAGAAGCTGGTGCATTTTTTGCGTCCTAATCTGATCCGATCTAACATTTAGTCATCATTCAATCTCAATTCACCAAAGGGAGGTTGAAGAGATAATTTTTGGTGGTGGGAGAATTATGAGCATACATTGGATAATTAACCCCATTGATATATCTATAAACTTCATTTTATGCCAAAAATAAATAAATAAATAATTAAATTAATTAATTAATTCACATAAACACACCACCAATAAGAGAGGGGTCCGAATATCCCGTTAAAACATATTTTATTTTGCGCCTAGGGTAAAAAAATGTTATGAACTCAATCGTGGTCTCATATTTTTTATCTTATTAACCATTTAATATCTATCCCATTTTCTATGAGGTATCATTCATGCGTAATAAAAATATATTTAATATTTTTATAAAATTAATTCCAGGTATGTTGGGGCTCGAAATCACATGCCGTCTTAGCGCTCATCTCTATAAAAATATTTAGAAATATTTAAAAGTCATACAATGAAAAAAACTGGTCTCTATATCATTCTCTCCTTTATGATTTTCATACATTAAAAGAAAAATATAGGAAAACAACTTGGGATACTGAGCTCTCACCTAGATCTCCCACTCCCGGGAACTCTCCTGTACATTTTTATACTACCACAACACAAAAACCAAAATTATGGTCCATCTATGTAGGGCCCTCTCATATCGATCCTTTATCACCACTGAGTGCTCTGCAATGCTGGCTTGATCCTCGATGTCCTACTTGTCTCATTAAATGACATGTGTAGGGTCATGAACATATTTCCTCAGTTGTGACATGTGGAAGACGTCGTGCACCCACTCCAACTGTGGGGGTAAGGTGAGGTGGTAAGAAACCTCACCAACCCTATGCATGCTCTCGAATGGCCTGATGAGACTAGAGGAAACTACAAAAAACTGCACTTAATCTAAGTTTTTTAGCAACTCTTTTTAACAATGTTTCTAATTTTTTTATTTAGCGACCATTTTATGAAAAAATCTCTAAATTAATGACATTTCCCAAAAAATGAATCCAATTTAGCGATGCTTCCCAAAAAATATTTCTAAAATAGAGTTGTTTCCCCAAAAATGCCTCTAAATTAGTGACATTTCCCAAAAAAATGTTGTTAAATTATCGACGGTTCCCAAAAAATGTCACTAAATTTGCAACGATTCTAAAAAAACATAACTAAATTAGCGACGCTTCCCTAAAAGCGTCTCTAAATTAGTGATAGATTGGCAATGCTTCCCAAAACATGTTGTTAAATTAGCAATGTATCCCATAAAACGTCACTAAATTAGCGACGGTTCCCCAAAAACATCACTAAATTATTGACGCTTCCCAAAAACCATTGCTAAATTAGCGACATTTCACCTAATACATCGTAAAATTGGTGATTTTTTCAAGAAATGTTGGTAAAAATTTACATATTTATATAGTCCATTTCCCCACGTCGATATATATATATATATATATATATATAAATATAAATATAATAAAAAACACACACACAGACACATATAATAATATATAAATATATATAGACATATATATATATATATAAATGCATATGTATTTTAAATTTAATCATGTTTTTAACAAAACATGTCTATTTTAGTGGTATTTTTACCAGTGTTTTAAAACATAGAAAGTTATATACATATATACATATATATGAATATATATATATATATAATTATAATTATGTATATACATACACATATATATTTACACACACACATATATAAACTTATATATATATATAAACATATATATAATAAAAACATATAAATAACATAAAATATAAATACACACACACACACACACACATATGAAATCTATATAAATGTAAAATGTAAATATATATATATATAATATAATATAAAACATTAACATATATATATATATATAATATAAAATATAAAGATGTATGCAAAATATAAATAAATAAATAAATATTTATATATATATTTAAACCTAAAATATAAAATATAAACATGTATATATATATATATATTAATATATATATATATTATTAATTTTTAAATACTAAAATCTATTTATATATATATGAATATAACATAACAAAAGTAAATATTTTAAACTTACTCACATTTTTAAGAAAACATGGATATTTTAGTGATATTTTTATAAGTGTTTTAAAATATCGATAACTATATATATAACTATATATACACGTACATATATATTTACATACAGACAGACACACATGTATATAAACATATATATATATATATATATATATATATATATAATGTAAACATATATATAAACAAAAAATATAAACATATATAAACATATAAGATTATATGAACATAAAATATAAAATATAAAATAAAGAAATAAAATATAAACTATAAACTATAAAATATAAATATAATAATATATATATATATATATATATATAATATTAATTTCTTAATTATTTAAATACACACACACACATATATAAGATAATATAATTAGATAACAAAATCTAAAATAGTTTCTATGGTTGTGTGGTTCCTTTATAAGTTGCAGGTCTATGAATCTAATTAGGGGAGGCACAACAATTATTTTTACTTAAATTTATAAGGTGTGGCATGCATATGTGATAGGTAAGATTGGGGCGTGGTATATGAGGGAGTGAAGTGGGGGCGTGAGGTTATTAGTGGGGTAAAGGGCTGAGCGTGTGAGGCTATAGGGGTGAGGGGCGAGACACATAGACACACATGTATATAAACACACACACACACACAGACACATATAATATAAACATATTTATAAACAAAAAATATAATCATATATAAACATATATGATTATATGAACATAAAATATAAAATATAAAATAAAGAAATAAAATATAAAATATAAACTATAAACTATAAAATATAAATATACTAATATATATATAATATTAATTTCTTAAGTATTGAAATATATATATATATATGATAATAAAATCTAAAATGGATTCTATGGTTGTGTGTTTCCTTTATAAGTTGCAGGTCTATGAATCTAATGAGGGGAGGTGAAAAATTTATTTTTACTTAAATTTATACGGTTTGGCGTGCATAGGTAATAGGTAGGATTGGGGCGTGGTACGATGAGTGATGAGAGTGTTTTTTATATTTCTATTACAAATAAAAAGTTTTCAAAAAAAATATAAAATATAAGAAATATATATAAAATTAAAATATTACATATTAAAAAAATAATATATATATATATATATATTTCAAAAATTACAGATGTTTTTTATAAAAAAATATATAAAATTCATAAATATAATTTATCTATGTTTTCAAAAAATTCAAGTAAAGTTTATGTCTTTTACCAATGTTTTTTTTGAAAATTTTGATAAATGAGGTGTCGCTAAATTAGCGACATTTATATACATCTCTAATTGAGTGATGCTTATTTACCGACAATTCTAAAGAACATCAAAAAATGAGTTGTCACTAAATAGAGACATTTATAAATTTCACTAAATTTGCGATGCTTGTAAATGTCGCTAAATGGTGATGTTTAGAAACATATCAAAATTAACGATGTTTACAAATGTCACTAAATTAGTGACACCTCATTTAGATATGTTTTTCAAAAGCATTAGTAAATGAATTAGTGATTTTTTTTAAAGAAGATAATTTAAAAAAAGAATAGCTAATTAGAGATTTTTTTCATAGTGGGATAGCTTACCTCTATGGCCGAACCTCCGAAATCCTCATCGTGGGGAGAATCGAAAGAAAACATGGTCTCCCTGCTCAAACTAAAAGGGCCTATAATGGTGGTCTACATTGGATTTTTGTCTGCTCCGAGCCATCCTCATCTACTCATGGATAACCTATACTTTCTCTATTTCACCTGCACCAACTCTATCCTCACAAGAGATGTCTCAACATTCTCTATGAAATGAAAGGGTGACATGTAGGGTCTCCCATATAGAGCCAAAAAAGGTTCCATTTTGATTGTAGAGTTTTAGTTTTATTTATGAAAACTCTACCAGGGCAGGTGATCCTCCCATATCCATATGAATTCTAACACAAAAGCCCTCATCATATCATCTAGCACTTAGATAGTCCGCTTGGTCTTCCCATCAGTCTCGTGGTGAAAGGTTGTACTCATTCACATATGAGTCCAGAATTCCTCCTACAGGCCTGTCCAAAATTAGGAAATAAACCTTGTGTCACAATTGGAGACAATTTTTGAGGGTTCCCCAGGAAGGTATACGATCTCTCATACGTAAAACTTCCCCAAACTCTCCACCAAACTCCACTCTTTGCTGGAAAGTAAGTGTGCCGACTTCATGAGTTGGTCAAAAATCACCCAGATGGAGTCATGGCCCTTCTCTATGCGTGTAAGACCTATGAAGAAGTCCATGTATATGTCATCCCATTTCCTATTCGGGATCTCAAGGGGATGCAACAAACCTTCTGAAACTTGGTGCTCAGCCTTCAACTCATAATATGTGATGCACCAAGAGATGAACTCAGCTATGCATCATCTCATAAAAG
Organism: Viscum album; assembly: GCA_963277665.1. NCBI lineage: Eukaryota > Viridiplantae > Streptophyta > Magnoliopsida > Santalales > Viscaceae > Viscum > Viscum album. The sequence continues at coordinate 350,192,472 of OY728137.1, forward strand.
ACCACCAAAAATACTACTGAAGGTATCTGTAAATATTCCCCACACTAAGATGTACAACCTGGGGAGAAGTGTGGAACTCACGGATCACCTCATTCTACATCATGACTGGAACCACTATTCTCCCTAGAAATAAGATAATATGATTCTCTCATTCAGAATATCAATCTGGTGCATCACTATTGGATATTTGATCACATTAGATCTCACCGTCGATGTCTCCCAGCTAAGACTCTCTCATATTCTCAAGGAGTGAAGGAGTCAAAACGATCAACTAAAGAAAAGTTGTACCCTCTTACTCCACCGGGGTTAGCTATAGGGAAGCTAACTGCTCCGAAGCTTCTTGCACTAAGAGAGCCTGGGAATTCCTACTAAGGGAATCTTTTAAAATGTTTATATTACATGGATTATAGACTATCTCGAAGTCATAGTCCTGTAGGAACTCTGACTGACATCATTGTATCAGGTTTAGGTCCCTATGAGTGAAGATGTACCTGAGACTCTGGTGGTTTGAGTAAACCACAATGTTCTCCCCTAGAAGATACTGTCTCCACATCCTTAAGGAAAATATTACCAATTACATCTTTAGGTCATGAGTTGTGTAGTTCCGCTCATGGGGTATCAACTAACATGACCCGTATATGATAACTGTCTATTACTGCATCAACATGAAACCAATCCCATCTCCTAAGGCATCACAATACATGATGAACTCCACACCCTCCTCAGTTAGTCTCAAGATTGGAGCACTCATCAGCCTCTACCTCAACTCCATAAAGTCCCTATGTCACTATTTAGACCAGGTAAACGGATTCCCATTCCATGTTAGGGTGGTTAAAGGGTCTGTGATTATCAATAATTCTTCTTCAAACCTCATATTGTACCCTACCAAGTCAAGGAAGCTCCATACCTCTGACACATTCTTGGATGAATCCCTTTCAAGCACTACTTCAATCTTTACTATGTCCACAACTAAACATTATTCAAAATGACATTCAATATAAAGTGAACCACATGTATCTGTAATAAGAACTTGAAGATATTTCCATAAATATGGTACTCTTGAATAAAGTCTAGGACCATCCTCAAGTAATCTTCATACTCCTCCTCTGTTTCAGAGTAGACAGGTATGTATTTGATGAAGACAACAAAAAACTGGTCCAAGTATGGATGAAAGACCTATTTCATAAAATCCATAAACACGGTGGGGTATTTAATCACACCAAAAACATAAATAATAACTCATAGTGTTCGTAGTGACAAAAGAATGTTAACTTTGGAATGTCAGCCTCATGAAACCACAACTAGTGGTAGTCAGATCTAAGATTGATCTTAGAGAACCATCTCGTTCCTTGAAACTGATCAAACATGTCATAAATTATTGGTAAGGGGTACTTATTATTTATCATGGACTAGTTCAGAATATGATAATCCATGAAAAGATGTAAGTTCATATTCTTCTTTTTCACGAACAACAATGTAGATGCTCAGGGGGGACATAATGAGTCTGATGAAACCTTTCTTATGAAGGTTCTCCAATTGAAACTATTTCTCCTAAAGTTTAGTAGGAGCCATCCAATATGACACATAAGATATTGGGGTATTCCAAGGGTAAAAGTTAAGATATTTTCATTCAAGGTTTATGAACCTCAACACATACTAAGACAATGTCATACCTCTCTGCTGCAATTCTAGAAGCACCTGGATCTGAGCTGAGCATAAGAAGGAGGGGTATTAATCCTCACAAAACTACTACTGGAAGTTGTCCCATGAGAGTGTCAACTCATCATGCATCTGTGTAACTAGGATACCCCAATGCCCAACTACTCCATGGAAAAGGATGGATACTAGTGCCACCACATGATCCATTAGGGTTTGAACAATCCTGAATATGTGGATCACTGACTCTAGCCAATCCCTTATTGCTCAAGGATTTGGCACGCTGCAGAACATCAACGGTCTCTGATGCTGGAAATTGTGAAGCATGATAGGATTGAGTGCATCCTTAGACATCTCTACTAGAATTATCTACTGCTTCCTTCCCAGATGGAGGAATGGGATCACCAGATGGACCCTAAACTGAGGCCTCATCACTCACAGGGTCATCATCATGAACTAGAGCCGATATCTTGGATGAATGTCATTGCAGAGGCATCCTGAAAGCTATCAAGGAGTCAAATGGTTAGATGAGAATATATATTGATAAAAAAAGGGGAGATAACTTAAGAAGGATATTAAAAGACTCAATCCCATATGATGAATGTACCATTTATCCCCGTGAAAAATGTATCGACATTCTGAGTTGAAAAGTATGTAGTCAAGGTCCTGGTGAATGGATACGTCAGCCGCCCATACCATCAGTGGACTCTCTAGCCTAATATCTACACTTCAGGCACTTTGAAATTGTTTCCTGAAACCCAACCAATCCCCTTTAAGTGGATATGCCTAAACAACATCCCAAGTAATGAAATTGATATAATTATAATCTATCATGACCATACCCATATCATAGCTTGAGTCATAGCTACCCCATGCCCACCTCCACAAGAAAGGGGTGTTGACAAGTGCCAAAGGAACAACTAAACCCAGGGAGGCCTTTGCCTAAGTACCTATATGTACACACATATCCTACTCAATAAAAAGTGTAGAGGGAAAGAGGAAAAGATGAAACACTATTATAAATTAAACTAGGCATGCATGAACCTCTAGATAGTAAAAAATTATGGTATTGTAAACTAAATGTAAATGAAAAAAATACACGCCCAAATAGAAATATGTCCCATCCTAAAAAATTAGAAAAGAGTAATTAGATGAGAGTGACCATCTTTTGTATTTCAAGATATGACCATTATACGTGATCCAAGCACTCAATAACCTTAAGCTCCTCTAAAGTCATGGTCGACCTATCCGTCATATGTAAAAGACACGACATGTGTGGGAAAATCCCATGTAGGGGTGAGTTTATACATACATATTAGAATGACCTGAATGGGGTGAAGGGGGAGCAATAAGATATACCACTAAATAGGAAAGTAGTATATAGAACAAGGTATAGTGAAAGAGTATAACTCAACCAAACAAGAGATTGAAAATAAGATCTTCGAAGCACAAGGGGCTAAACACACTGAGTAGATGGACTACAAGTTGAGCCTTCACCACATATATCAGGAGAGTAGACTCATGAAACCACAAGAATTTAGACATAGAAACCACATGGAATACCTTTCACATATTCACCTCTCATGGAAGGAGAGTATCCAAAGACAAAGTATGAATCAAGAATAAATAATATAAATATATATATGCTCAGTCAAATAATCAAAAAATAGAGGGTTAGGGGATCTCCATATCACAACATAGCCCAAGAAAAAGATTCTCCAACAGTTCCAAAAGAAGTCCATTATCAATTACCAACATCTTATACATCTTCCCTGAAAACACAAGTCTAAGGGACACAATCAGAAAAATTTGATACTATCCACTTTGGGTGGCACTGACTCTCCTTCATAGTTTTAGGTCACTTCATAAGAAAACGTATTGGTGAGGAAATCATCCCTCTTCCTTGTGAGTACAAATCCACATCAAACCATGTATCGACACTTTGAAACATAGTCGAGGGGCCACAAGTTCAAGGTAAGGATCCCATTTCTTGATATGATAGGAGGGTCCTACTCTGATAGTCACTGAGGAACTCCACTTCCCAGTTATACTGGAGGGTACTACTTGGGAAGGTCATCGGGGAACTCCACTACCCAGTACTACTAGAGGGTAACTTGGATAGATCATCAGGGAATTCCAATACCCATACCTACTTGAGGGTAAGCCCAAAGCATCTAGGAACTCAAATACCCATCCCTGTTGGAGGGTAACTCGAAAAGATCATCATGGAATTCCATAGCCCAACCCTGCTAGAGGGTAATCCCGAAAAGATCTATTGATAATGTATGATAACTACCATCATCAAGTTTCACCATAGTGCATCATTATCATAAATTATCACATCATATATCAAAATCCCCAATGAAGGGAACCATAAAATTCTACACAAAAAAATGCTTGAGATAAGCTATTAACTTTCCTTAATCAGACACCCAATAAAAAAATGTGAATTTCACCACAACATGCCGGAATGGAATCTCATGGGCCCAAGACATAAGTCCAAATTAAATACCTGATATTGGTTTTTAAACATCTGCCTAAATTTTAGGGTCACATCATCGTAGATGGTTCATCATTCCAACATCGTATGAGGGACATATGTTGGATACAATATTCTGAAATAGAAATAATAATAATAATATTATTATATGTTTCATTGACCTATGGCATGAGTCTGAAAAAGGTATCCAACATCAGTCTTAAAAGGACCATTTCAATTCTTAGACCACGTTGTCAATGACGGTTCATAAAACTGACGCCTTAGTTAAAATATGCAACTAATATTAGATTATTTAACCAAGATTTATATCTCATATCTTATATCTCATATCCTTATATTTTATTGTGTATCTCATATCTCATATCTTATATCTTATATCTCATATCTCATATCTTGTATTTTATATCTGATATCTGATATCTGATATCTGATATCTCATATATTAACTCTCATATATTCTATATTATATGTCATATGTCATATCTCATATCTCATATATTATATATTAAATCTTATATCGAGCATCCTTGTACCGCATTGATTCCATATCTATTCTTTTCTCTCCAAACTGTTGTCACATTGTCAATCCTCTAGGAATCCGGGGGCCTGATCGAGATCAGTGCCACATGAAAATGTTGATTTGGGACCATGGGAATCCAAATGAAAAATAATGTGAATAATTGAGAGAGAAAATCACTACAAACCAATGATTTAAACATCACCGACCAAGTAGTCTTTGCTGGAGATCAAGAATAGAAAACCATGGTTAGAACATTGATTAACCAATATGAAATCCGGTACTAGGGCTCATGCAAAGGCCATAACAAGACACATATAGAAGAAGGATCAAATATCTACTAAATATTTTGATCCAAAGGTATAAAAAAACAAAAATATGAGTCTTTCCTTTGTTTTGGATCAATTATTAGTGAAGAACACAATCACTCAATGATTAAAAGAATATGATGGGTTTTTTGCATCCTGATCCGATCCGATCTAATGTTTTGTCATCATTTGATCATGATTACACAATGGGATGAGGAAGAGAGATTCACTTGTGGTGGGATAATTTTGATATAACCCTAGAAAATTCTCTCTAGATATATATTTATAAAAAAAATTTAGGTAAAAAAGAATTAATTAATTAATTCACTTAAATGCATTGCCAATGAGCGAGAGGTCTGAAAGTCTAGAATAAACTTAATTTATGTCACACCTAGTGTAAAAACCATGATACTGACTCAAATATGGTCTTATATTTCTGATTCGATCATCCATTTATCATTTGTCCCATTTTATTTGAGGTATCTTGCATATAAAATATAAAATATATTGAATAGTTTTATAAAATTAATTTTGAGCACACCGGTCCTCAGAATATCACTCCATCTTAGTGCCTATATCCAGATATATATATAAAAATATTTAAATTCCTTAAAAGAAAAAAACCATGTCTCTACAATATATATCTATAGGTTAAGGTAGATCTTGGTCTTTCACAAGGACATCTCCCAACACTCTAGCTGAAAATATAATGGTTTGGTCTCCAAGCTGTTCCACTACTCTTATGGGATTCAAATATCTTATATATAAAGATGAAAATATAAAGTTATACAAAACATTAATCTAAGCACCAATATTACAAAAATAATAAATTAAATTAAAGGATTCAATGATGTTGGTAATAGAAAATGATCATAGTTATTGACATTTGGTGAGTATATGTGGTTGATAATTTCTGAGACACTTTTTTCTATGCTTATATTTTAGTTCCCTTGAATTATCCTCATTTTTATTATAAATATTTTGGAGAAACTTATCATACCTTGGAATCTATTTGAGGGATTTAGGAAGTGGAATGGTAATTTTCACTTTCTAAAAAGTGTTCTAAAATTCATTTTTATGTACTTCTTTCTAAATATTTGATTAAATTAATCTTTATTTGAATAGCGAGGGTAATTATTTTTTATCCTTTTTTTGTTTGGAGTGGTGTTTCTTGTATCTTCTTCTGTGACCCATCCTTCTCTTATTTCTCTTACCTTTAATGGGGATATTTTTTTGACATCTACCCAAAATTTTCGGAACTTCTAACTTTTTTCACCTCTTGTTGAGGTTTTCATGGTTTAGGTTAAGGTGTGGATTATTATGGGAGCTATTTACCACTATTTTTTTGTGATCATGTTGAAATTATCCTTTGGGTTAGGAGTTTTTTGGTAGGTTTTTACGAGATTTTTAGAAAAAATATCTATCATACTCCAAATCTAGTTTCTAACTCATGCACTTAAGTTCTCAGATTGTGAACCTCATCTTCTTATAAATGTGAAAAAGGTTCTGCAGTAGTATATGGTTTATCATCGGGTCTCTTTGGTATGAAATATGGATGTTGGTATGTGGGTGAGTTATAATCCTATTTGTGAGTCTATTGGAATAGTGGTGGGTGTTAGTTTGGATTGATGAAGGGATGTGGGTTCCAAAACTATTGGATTTGTTATTGGTAAATAGGATGTCCTGAGTACTAAATTTGACAATTTGGTCTATCTTGGTTTTACTAATTTATAAATCAATAATAGACTTGTTTAGGATCTATCCATCCCTGGTTCTATTAGAATACTATTAGTTGAGAGGTATCTGCAAAAAAATCATGTTATACACATCACTGCATTGGTTAGTGAAATGTTTATTAGGAGAGCATAAACCACATACCTTACTTGGTTCTTACTATTCATTGATTTTCTTTAGAGACATTGGTCTCACCAAACTAGCTAGATCTTCAATTTTAATTTAAAGAAAAGGTGATAAATCAAATGTTCATACCTTATGAATTACTTTAATTCCATTACCTCTTATGATAATAAAACATTCAATTAATATTAACGAATTAATATAAATATAAATAAATCCCCAATTTTTTCCTTATACTAAAAAATATGATAAAAACATCAGATCAAAATGGTGTGTTTAACATAATTGAGACTCAAGATAAAATTCCTAAAAATATTTTCTTTTATGATCTACATTCCATAATTATATTTATCTAGTGACCCCAAATAATTAAACTCCCTTATTTTATTCTTATCTCTAGTCCCCCAAGACCACTAAGAAGAATCAATGTTAATATCTACTTTAAAGTAATATCAGAAAACATTATCATAGATATTTAAGTCCCTAATTTCTTAATCCCTTCATAGACTCATATTTATCCCTCTAAAGAAGTGTAAAATTTTACTTTCGTTGTTAATGAAAAAACAATTGGCATACCATGTGAGCCTTTTGATTCTCTCCTCATAAGACATGATAAATTAAACCTCTTTTTTCTTGAGTGTATGTAAATCCATATCCATTTTAAGATGGAGAGTTAAATGAAAATATATATTGGTAAACATACTCTTAAATTCAACCCACACCATAGCTTCCATGTCTTCATTGGGCTTTATATTCTTGATTAGTTTCCACCACGAATTGATTTCTCCATCAAGGTGATAAATGGAGAGTATGGAATTATCATTACTAGAGCATTGAAGGACATATAATATATGTTCAAAAAAGTTAATCCATAAAGGTGTTATATTAAATTCAAGTTATTATTCATAACACGAGTTAATTTTACCAGCACTTCTATGAAGTTCTAGACACCCACTCCCATCATGTTTGGAGTTTCATTAGGTAAATCATCACATTGACCATTTCATATGTTTTTGGAATATTTATTCCTATTTATAGCCATTATTTAAAGTAAAGTAAAGTTAGGGATGAGAGTATTCAAAATAATAAGCATATAAAAGGGAAACAATGAACATTGAAGGGATTACACATAAATGACATATTTACCCAATTTTATGAACTTCTAGGTTTGAATATAGTTTTACCATGCTCTATTTTATATTATTTTCTCAAACATAAAATGTTATTCAAACCCTTCGTAATGAATTTTAAAGAGGAAATGAATTAACAAAAGATTATCCCCCGGAGTGTCTAGTAAGGTGTGCAGTCTGAGTCACCCTCATCATGCACTAAATGAAGATCAAGCTAATACTCAAATAACCTTTATTAAGGTGATTACCCCTAGGTTCAACTGTGCCATAACCATATCCACATTACAATATGTAGAAAGATATTTAATTGAAAGGAAACAACATATTCTATAATTTATGAAAATATTAGGATTGTTTCATTAAAACTTTCCCCATAGTTTTCCCAAACTATCCATAATTCCAAAAAACAACCAGTACTTTATTTGATACTAACTACAACAACTGAATCCTTAAAAACATTTTATTTCATGATTATTAACCTAGTTTTTCAACAAATAAAAACAGATGATCTAGAGGTATATTTTTTTTATAAGATTATACACATAAATACATCATCTTTAAACATAAAATACATCATCATTATTTGAAACTCCACATAGTTCTCTAAACACCCATATATCATATAAAACTATATAGTATAGCCTAGGGAAATACATAAAGGAATGGGTGAGCTAGAAAATCCATCAAGGGAATAATTAGAGTATATCATAATGGTGAGACAACACATATAATTTAAGAAGCATTACGTGATATAAAAAACAGAATGATCAAACTCATAGACTCATGGAATAAGGGAATGATATAAGTTCAAGAAATCATAAATTTGTGACAATAATGTAAAACATAACATCATAAGCAAAGTCAAAGCTAAATGCTAATAAAACATAAAAAAGTGTTGTAGAATGACTGCCCGTGCACCATATATATAATTTTATGAGATTAAAACCTTATCAAATTCATTATAAGTATATATTATTCCAAACCCACTCATAATATAAAAATATGTACATATATATTCTCACCACATGATGAAAATAAACCTTAATTAAATGATAATCATGATCAAACCCATGAGAAATATTTGGGTTTTATAATCTTATCTCAAATAATAACAAAAGGCCATATCATTAAGATTCTAAAGAGAAGAGGGAGTTGAATAATTTTGGACATTCATATTTGAAATAATGAATGTTCTTGATCAAGGAAATCCAATTTATAAAAACTCATGATAAGTATTTGAAATTTAAGGACAAAAAAACAAACGACTTAGATGATACTTTATGAATTTGGTAAAGGATCATTTAAAGAAGGAAAGAGCATACTATTTTCCTTTAGAAAAGAATTGACCTAGGTGTATTTTCTTTAAAATATGAGGATTTTAAAAATCTATTCATGGTTAAATTTTTTATGTCGGTGGAACTTCATAGGAACACTCTCTTCAATTAATACTAATGATTTTATCCAAATATAAATACAACCTCAAACTATTCATCAAAATTTTTTAACCATGATTATCTTTTTCAAATACTGATTATTTTATAGAAAAACCTCCAAGTTAAATTATTGTTTGAAGAAAAATAACAAGCTCCTTCATTATTTAAATGATATTTTACCCAATTTATAAAGTATCATCTAAGTGTTTGGTTTTTTATCCTTTCATTTCCAATAATTATCATGAATTTTTCAACAGTGGATGTACTTGATAAAGATCATCTATTATTTCAAATATGAATGTCCAAAATGATTTAATTACTTTTTTATCTAGGGAATGTCAATGATATAACCTTTTTTATGCTTTGAGGTAATATTATAAAAGCCACTTTCATCTCACAGGTTTGATCATTCTTATGATTTAATCAAGTTTTATTTTCCTAATGTGGTGATCATATATATGTACATATTTATATATCATGGGTGGGTTGGGAATTATATCACTTTGTAATTCATTCAATATGGTTTTAATATCATAAAATTCTATATATGGTGTACGAGCAGTTAGTCTAGCACACAATGTTATGTTTTCTTAGTAGTGAGCTTTGAACTATTCTTATGTTGTCATGTTTTACATTTTTTCTTCATATTTATGATTCTATGAACTTATATCATTCAATTATTCCATGTTTCCATGAGTATAATCATTTTATTTTTGATTTAATGTTATTCTTCCTAACATATATGTGTTGTCTCACCATTATGCTATACTCTGAGTATTCCCTTAATGATATTTTAAGCTCACCCTTTTCCTTTATGTATTTCACTAAGTTGTAATATATAGTTTGAGAAGATATATTAGTTTATAGAGAAATATATGGAGTTTTAAATACTTATGATATAGTTTAAGTTTAAATATTATGTATTTATGTGTATAATCTCATAAATACACTGGACCTCTAGATACTTTGATTTTATTTATTGAAAAAGTAGGTTAAGAATCATTAAATAAAAAGTGTTTAAGGCTTGGGTTTCCATAGTAAGTATCAATAAAAGGTATAGTTGTTTTTTTTGGAAATTATGGATAGTTAGGTAAAACCCTTGGGAAAATTTTAGTGAAATAATCCCGAAGTTTCCATAATGTATAGAGTATGTGGTTTCCTTTAAATTATATATTTTTCTATATATAGGAAAGTGGATGTGGTAATGGAATAAATAATCCTAGGGGTAATCACCCTAATAAAGGTTAGTTGTGTATCAGATTAATATTAACTTAGTGTATGATGAGAGGGCCTCAGACTGCATTCCCGACTAGACACTCCCAGGGATAATCTTTGGATAATTTATTTTATCCTTAAAAACCATTATTACAAATTTGAATACAATATTAGGTTAGATAAATTAATAGTAAATATAATATAGGAAAAATTTATTGAAACCTATAAGTTCATAAGATTAGATAAGTATTTAATTTATGTGTTATCCTCTCAAGTTTCATAGTTTCCATTTTATATGCTTATTATTTTGAATACTATCATCCCTAACTTTCCATTATTTTTTGAAATGTCTAGAAATAGGAAGAATTATTCCAACAATATATACAATGGTCAATGTGATGATTTCACTAATGAGATGATAAACATGATGGAGTGGGAGTTGATAACTTAATAGAAGTAATGGTAAAACCAACTCATGTTTTTAATAATAACATGAATTTTATAGAACACCATGTTTCTCCTAATAAGAAAAATCTATGATTTAATACTTTATGAAACACAGAGTTCTAAAATTTAGTGGATCCTCAGATCTCACAATCACTAAATAAGGGATTAACATTTTTGAACATATATTTTATGTCCTTCGATCTTTTGAGTATGAAAAGGCCATACTCATCATTTATCACCTTGAGGGAGAATCCGATCAGTGGGAGATACTGATCAAGATTATAAAGCACAAGGAAGACATGAAAACTATGGTGTGGGATGAATTTAATTGCATATTTACAAATATATACTTTCCCTAAACACCATATTTTAAAATGGAGAGGAAATTACTTAAACTAAAACAAAAATAGGGTGAATTTATCATGTCTTATGATGAGACCATCATAAGGCTTTCATGGCATGCCTCTTGTTTCATCATTAACAACAAAAGTAAAATTCAACTATACATTTTTGGGATAATGTTGAGTATAAGAAGAGTTTCATAAATAAAGGACTTAAATATCTATGAGATAATTTTTTAATATTCCGTCAAAGTCGATATGAATATTGGTGATTCTTAGTGGTCTTGTGGGACTATAGATAAGAAGCGAAGAATTAAATTTAATTCAATAGGGTTACTAGATTAATATCATGATGTAATGAAGATATGAAAATATAATGTTTTCATACATTTTATCCTGAGTCACAATGATTCTAAACCCACCATTTTGAGTATATTTTTTGTTTATTTCACATTTTTTAGTTTAAAGAACAATTTATAGTTTTATTTATATTTGGATTAAATCATGAATATTAATTTAATGTTTTATTATTAAATTTTTTGTAATAACATAAAAGAGAGAGTCACTATTCAAGGAAATAATATTAAATTAAGAACAAAAATGGAGTGTAGAAAGGGTTAAGGTCTATAATACCCCAACAATTCATTTTCACATATGTTTTCAACATTTTTTTATGTATTTTACTCTTGTATTTTTCACTGTTTTCTATTTTTCATTTACAATTGTAACTAATTTTTTACCTAAATAATTTTCTTTTAATGACTAAAAATAAAATGGGAATTATTAAATAATTTAGAACTAATGATTCCAAATATAAAATCCACTTTTTCAAAAATAATTTATAATGTTTATCAAGTAATATTTAATATTAGTGCACAATATGTATAAATACCGGTATTTAGAAAATGTGTATTTTTATGTAAAAATAATTTATGTATGATAAAATTATCATTGTTTTTAATTTCACTAAAATTAATTACCTTATTATTAACTAAAATGTATTTTTTGGGATTTCAAATCAGTTTAAAAACAAATCTTAACTTGTGAATATTTAATTAAAATATGAATATAAACAACCATTTCTATCCAAATAAAGGACTTCTTATGTTTCAAAATGATAAAAATGATTTTCTAAATTTAACATAGTATTTTTAAATATATTTTTTTACTTATTAAATATATTATTGGTCAAATTAATTTTTTTATAATTTTTTAAGTAATACTTCATGGTAAATTTATAAACATTTCCATATTAGTAAAAATGATATTTTTTCACTATTCCCATAAAAATAAACTATTTTTGAAAAATCTCAATAACTCGTCATAAAATAATGTTGATATATCTAATTAAAAAATGAATTCCATTTTATCAGATTAAATTTATATGAGTTATGATATTTAGGTTTAAAAATAAGGGTCAAATAAAAAAATATTTAAAACATGAGATGAATTTATTGTTATTACTGTCCTATAAGTTAGTTTTTTATTCAAATGGTTCAAATACCATCCCATTGGTCATATAATTTACATGAATTAATGATAAAATTACATTTTTTATTATATCTGTTAACTAATACAAAAAACATATATTTAGAGGGGAAATATCTATATATAACTTCTAGTTCGTCACATCATAACTACAATCTAATAATACACATGAGAATACAATAAGAACATATTGAATGTGAAAAAAATGTACTGAAAAATGAGCCAGTGCTATAGCGATATGAACTTGGAAAACATAACACCCAAATCACCACACCACAATGTACACATTCAGATGAGAGGAATTAATAACTATGAAATGAAAATGTTATAATGAATAACAAAACACAAGAAAAACACAACATTATGTGGTTTAGACCTGCATCCTAATCAGCGGGGGAACATCAAAACTCTCTTTATTATATAAAGTAAAATATGATTAAAATCACTCAGTCATGAAATCACATGTGATATACAATATCCCTTTATCAATGTTTTTTATGCCGGTAAATATTACCCTTTATAAGTTCTCTAATTAATACCGATAAATTCCTCCTCATTAATAGTGCTAAAAAAACACTAATAAAAGGAACCGTGAATAATTTAATTAATATATACATATTTATATATTTTAAATATGATTTATATAATAATAAGTATATATATGTAAATATAATATCTAAATATGATTTATATAACTATATTTTAATAAAAATATTATTACCAATCTTATTTTTTTAATTATAGATAGACAGATATATATATATTCAAATATATGTTAATCAATAAAAATACTTAATAATATATTTATATACATTAAAAATGTAAATGTAAATATAATATATTAAAATTTTATTGAAACATTTATATAAATATATAAATTAATATATACTTTTTCAATTATATTAATAATATATTAATATATGTATATATATTTTATATATGCATATATATCTATATTTTTTTCTATAATAAAAATATATATGCTTTTGTTTATTATTTTATACTTATTTATAATTATATATATAATAATCACACACACACATTTCTATGTGCATGTATTAAAATATAGTGATATAATATAAATAAATAAATATATTAATACATTAAATACAATTCATATTTCAATTTATATATTTCTATTCATAACAAATAATTTAATGTAAACAAGTATATCTGTATGTATGTGTCTTCATGTGTATCTTTGTATGTGTTTTTATGAATTTTTATGTAATTTTTTTTTGTATGTATGTTTATTTATTTTATGCATGAGTATGTATGTGTATATATGTGTATGTATGCCTATGTACGTGTTGTATTTGTATATTCTTTCTACGTATCTTTATGTCTATGTTTATGTGTATGTATGTAGATTCATGTGTTGTGCATATTTATTTGTATATTTATGTGTGTGTATGTATATATTTATGTGTATATATGTGCATGTATGTATAGAACCTTGATATTTTATGATATATTTATATTTAATTAAATTTCATTTTTTCGATAGCTTGTGATACTCGTAACCCCAATTCTAAATGAACTGTAATATTATATGCCGTTATAACCTAACCATTAAATTAGTGGAGTTAATATGAGTAAATCAATTTCTTAAAATATGTATTATTATTTTATATAAATCAAATATATTGATAAATAATCACTCAATTTTTAATAAGGTTATTATATGCTTTAATAATACTTTTCCCACAAAATAGTTTTTATTTATTTTTATGAGAAAATAATAAAATTAAATTCATCCACTTTAGAAAATGAATTTGAAAAAATGAAAATAGTTTTTGAAATCACCAAATCAAAAATAAATTAGGGTGAAATTTTGGGATTTTTCAAAAATGATTTATTTTTCAATGATTAGTGAAAAAAATGATTTTTCAAAAACAATCTTTTGTTTTCATTCAATCAAGTAATTTAAAAGCTCCATTATATTTTATATTTTTTATTAAAGTCACATAAGAACCATTTGATTTAGAATAATCTAATTAATTACATTTGTATCGGCAATATTATTTATTTTTATATAAGTTAATTATTATTCTTAAAAACATGTTTATCTAAATATTGTTTTTCATTGTAATTTATGTATTTATAATAAAATTATTTTCTTACACTTCAATATTGGAATATTTAAAAATGGATACCATATTTGGAGAAAATATTTTCAATCTTGGTAAATTGGTCCCTTTTATTCTATGGTCATTATGAATAGTGGCTATGGTAAATATTTGTCACCTTAGTAAGGGTAAAATGAGTAAAAATGTGTTAAAAGCATGATAAAAGGTCTCAAATTCAACCTAAAAATTTACGTTATTTAATTGGAAGGAATAAATTAGACCATAGAAATCTGAAATTGTAATATATGTCATTTAGGTTCCATTTTATCTTAATAATGAAAATTATATTTTTTATGTAATGAAAATTCCAAAATATCACTCCCTGGGATTTAAAATCATAATAATATTTACATAAGGGTTAAAAGAGAATATGTTTTTTTATAAATTAATATCTGAAATAAGATTTTCTTTAACACTATAATTTATTTTAATTTTTATTGATGAAATAATCACCTTAAATTCTTACGTAATGAGGGAATAATGTTTGTGCAGAAAATAGACAAATAAAGTAAATTATATTAAAAATTATAAAAAATAATATTAAGTAAGTTATAGTGTTTCATTAGTTTTAAATAAAAAAAATATTAGGAATTTTTTTAAAAAAATTCAAATTATTTTTATAACATGTTGTTTTCAAAGCTGAATTAAATGAATACTATAAAAAATGGCATTAATTATATTTTATGAACAATATTATTTTATTGAATTATTTAAAAGTCATAAAAATGTTTCAAGACATCAAGAAGGAAAATATATGGTCTAAAATTTCATCCCAGGTCCATTTAAGATCCAATTTTTACCTTATAAGTAAAATTATGACACTTTATGATTGAAATAATTGTTTTCGCGGTTAAGGTTAAAAATGGTTAAAAAGGAATTAATAAATAAATAAGTCTTAAAATTACACCTAATCCCATAAAAGTTTCATTGGATTATGATATTTCAATTATATACTCTTTTTATTATAATTCATGGATATTTGGAAGCATTATAAATGTGAAATTAATTATTTATATTTAAATTTTTTTAGTAATTCAAATGGTGTTTTTTCCCTCTCTTATAAATGGATACTCATTATCTATTTTATTTACACCACTTTGATTAAAACATCTGACAAAAACCTAAAATAATTTCTTATCAACATCCCTATTCATGAATTAGAGGGTTTGGTCTTCTTTAATGACCACTTCTAGGGTCCTTAACAAGGGATCTAAATTTCTATCGAAGAAGAGGTAATTGTCTTACCCGACCTATTTCAATTTATTTCATCTTCTAAATCATTTAAATCTATAGAATTTTTAATAAAATAATAAATTTATTATCCTTAGTATAATTAAAATTTTATTGTGACCATGAAACCACCATTATTCACCCTATTTTTTATCAAATGAGAAGTGAAAGTATCGCCCGTGCATTAGTGTGGACTACCTTCTCCATATAGCGATACAATTAATTTTCCATCACCATATTTCATGGATGGTTATTATAATGGGTTTAATATTTATATATGATATTTATAATATGATTATTATTATGAAATTATAATATCATATCTACCTTCCTTTCTTCCCATCCATTGGAAAATGATAAAGTCATTTGTGCATACATGTGGATGACCACCTCCATGAATCTTTGTGACTAATTTTTAATTTATGATTTAAATGGATTAAAATAAGGATTGATTTAGTAAAATATTTAATATATATGAAATAATAATACTTCCATAATGGTGAATTATTATTTAAATTTCTTTCATTACATATGTCAAAATGTGAAAATTGCATCAATGCATATGTATGACTTATGATCTCTGTGAATGGTGTAATTCATTTATCAATCTATACAAAGTTAGTTAAAATCAATAGACCACCCAAAATTTTTTTAATTATATTAATATAAACTCTTATACTCAACTCGTAGACACACAAGATTCCACTTCAACCTGATCCTGCACCACCAAAAGAGACTCCCTTGCACCATGTAGGTCATCAACAATATATATATATTATTGAGAAGTTCCAATTTAAATATGAATATTACTCAAATATGCACCTTCATACAGCCTCCTTCTCAAATTTTCACCTTCATCTACCATTCTATAAAAATATATACCTTCACCCACCATCTTTCCAAATCAACCATTTGAATCCTACTTCAATCTACACCTTCTTCTGGCCTCATGCATAGCCACACCAATAAATGAAGTGTACTAATGAAGTGATAATTATAGTATCATTGAGATGAAAAACAATCAGCCATAATAGTTCAACATCTGAAAAATAATCCACCAAAAATACCACCCTCCTAAAACCTTCTTTAACAAAAATTATTATTTTTCAGGGAACCTTTTTTAGCGATATATGGGAGAACAAAGTTATAATAATTCATATTTATATATTATAATAGAGATTTAATTAGTAAATTTTAGGTGTTCTCATCTACAACAGAGAAACCTCGATTTATAGGGATTCTATTTGTATGCGAATCAACCGATCCTTCTAAATTCACCAAACACTAGGATCCAATCCTTGACAACAATAGATTAGAATGAAAGTAGGAAAATCAATTCAAAATGGAATGAAGAATTTTACAGCAAGGTGTTTTCAATTCAAATAATAAGAAAAGTAATATCATGTTAAAAATTCCTATTTCAATTTAAAACCATAAAAAATAGTCTAAAACATATAATAGGTTTATTTGATTGTTTTCAATAGAAAAAGCCACTCGAATAACTTACTCCTACAATTAATCATGAATAGAGATTTTATATAAATAATAACTTGTGATCCAATAATAAAACCTCATAATAAGATAAAGAATAGAAATATGAAACCCAAATGTGTGAACACTAGAAAAATATTCTCAAAATCTGATGGATGAAAATATTAAACCAGACCTAATAAACGTGTCTTTAGAATGGAAAGAATCCCCAAGTTCTAAAATTACCTTGGGAGGATTATAAATACATGTATATTTTTTGGGATAATAATTGAAGTAATTGAATAAAAGACAATTAGTCTTCCCACGTCTCCAGATTTTCAGCAATATTGTCCATATCAAGCTTCCCTGAAAAATTATTTCCATATTATCACATAATAATCACACTTCATAATAAATAGTTCCATAGACATCTAATAACAAACTTATATCACTCAACCATGAGTTAAGGTCTCAACATATAAGTTACAAGAATCATAAATTCATAATACCAAGATTTGAAATAGTTATCTTATACAAATCAAGTAAAAAACCCAATAATAATCACAGATGGATCTAAATCTCCCACCACCAAAAACACCTTCATTATTATTTTTATTATTCTCACCATCACTAAAAAATTGATCACATTGAAAATTTTGAGAAAATTTCTCATCTCCATCTTTTTCACTTTCATTTTCAATATCATCATGAATTTCCTTATCATCTAAATAGGGATTAGAATCCTTAAATGAATCATTTTACCCATCATTTTCTAAAAATTCACATTTATTTGGTTCAGTTATCCATTCTTAATCAAAGGAAACATCAACAAAAATAGAAGCCTCATTACTTTTTTATTATATTTCTCTACTCATTAAATTTTAAATTGAACATAACCAACACCAAATCATTCATCTTGATTTGGTGTAAGTGGTTTATTATCTTTATATTAACCCGAATACACAAGATAAAAATAGGTTAAATTCATTAACCCAAAATATAAAATTAATTTTAATAAATATCATTCTCAACGTAT
This sequence comes from Viscum album, assembly GCA_963277665.1. Lineage (NCBI taxonomy): Eukaryota > Viridiplantae > Streptophyta > Magnoliopsida > Santalales > Viscaceae > Viscum > Viscum album. The sequence goes on from OY728137.1 coordinate 350,211,229, forward strand.
AGTCTCAAATTCACTCCAATTATGCTCAAATCCAGAAGAACTATAGGTCAAGATCAAAACACATATCACAAATAATTTTTTCTAAAGGACATCATCCCCATATGAATCTCACAAATCGATTAGTGTATTTTTGTCACTCATCATTTTTTGATAATCCATAACAAGAAAAACTCTTTTATTTTTAAATTGGTCTAGCTGAAAATATATTTGTTCCCTATCCTCATTGGTTGAAACCAATCTATTAACGAAACCATATTGGCCAATTTTTACTACTCCACTAGCCCTAAAGTTAGAAATAAAATGTAATTGGGGATTTAAATAATGGACAAAAATATTCAATGGGATATTGAGTTGAATATCCCATATCTCATTAATTATTTTCAAAATAGGTAGATATATGCATATTTAATGGTAATAAAATAAGATTAATTTTCAAAGAAGGAAAAATAATGGTAAGAAAAAATACCTCTTTAAATTTTGTACCTTTTCCTAGTATTACTAAAATTTACCAAGATTTTTTCTTTTTCTAGGTCCATATCCAAATAAAATAATCCCATTACTAGTTTCTCATTAGAATCCACAAGATACATTACTTTAATGAGTGGTAATGAAGCCTTTAAACAAGTCACAATATCATTCCAAAAGCAAGTATCTAACACAATTAATTTCACTTTCTTTCCATCTTTATATTTTTCAAACCTACCAGACCACCGTTTTGGTGATGTGAACATATTCATCAGAGAATCCTTATGCTCACTAAGGAACCCTAAAGTCATGTATGAGGTATAAAACCAAGTGATACCCAATGTAATAAAATATAACCCTTTTTGAACTTCTATAGAATAGGAATAAGCATGGTACTTGAATAGGTATTTATTGTGAACTTTATTCTTATATAAATGGCCACCTTATGCACATCCAGTTTTTTTATAAATCCTCTAATGTCAAATCAATAAAATGAGTAGTACAAGGAGTACAATACAATTGATTTATTTTTAACAACAATATCACTCCCGTATCTTTATTGTATGAAGCATTATCACTAAGTACATGTAAAAAATTTTATTCTCTAATAATATCCATAATTTCATCTAACATTTTAAATATTTTATTATAGGTTTTTAAGATATTAGATGTATCAATTTATTTAAGAAATATGGACCCTTTCAGACTATTTACCAAAAAATTACAACTTGATCTTCTCTTATTATCTATTAATCCATCATACATAATAGACCAACCAATTTCTTTACATTGTTTATTATACTCCTAAAGTATCTCTATTGTATAAGAAATTCCATTATTAAAATACTTCTCCCTTATATCGTGATATGATGGAGGTTTATATCCATTTACACACCATGAGACAATCCCAAACATCTTCACAAACTTTGTATTTCTTGTATAACTATAAGTTATAGTACTTAAGTAAAAAACATAGCTACTGGAGAATTTGTTTCCTCAAACAACACCTTTTTCAAAAAATTATTCATCAAAGTTTGTGCATAATTATTTGTAGACTGATCCACACAAGATTATTTCAAAAATCTATCAATCATCGTACCATATTTCCCTTGAAGGTATTAATCTCAACCCTAATATCAGGAAGATATATTTTTTATTTTTTTAATCAAGATCATATTCATAAGAAACATAATTGAAAATTCCTTTTTATATTCATCTTACACACTTCTACATGGTGATACATCATTATTAGTTTGATCCAAATTGTGTTTCAATCAATTAATCCCCCAATTATCACTGAACTTCTACTTCACTTTTTTCTCATTTTTTTCTACATCAAAACCAAATTTTCAAGAACAATAAAACCTATTTACATTTTTATTTTTGTATAAAATATTATTTTTGATAGATTAGAAATATTGTTTCTTAAACCGAAATTAACATTCATGAAATCCTAAAAGGAAAAAAACCAACTAAAAATAAAAAAATTAAAATTAGACAGATAATTAACATTACACCATTAACAATTAAAATAAAAAAACTAAAATTGGTATTTAGACCTTCAATTCACATCAGTTTAGGAAGAGACCAATGATTCATATTAAAATAATTATATAGTAAATAAAAAATTTAGGCAGTAGTTCACATTAAATAAATTATAGTACCAAAAAACTTAGACATAAAAGGAAATGGAGAACGTAAATAAAAATTCATCTTCATATTTATCTGGTTCACACACTATTAGTGGATGGTTAAGAGATTAGTGAATGTGAGTAAAATTTAGAGAAATAAGAAATACCAAGCACCCTTCCCCATCCTGTGTGCGATGAGATGTTAAGGACCATCACACCCATGTGTGATGTGAGATCAAGGATCATCAAAGTGTGTTACCATGTGATGTAAGGTCGAGTGAGAGGATAATGTGGACTATGGTTGGTTTTGTAATGTGAGTTAATTCTAGAGGAGTAAATATGTTGGTGCAAGAAAGGAATTTGGGAGTGTAGGGGAAGAAATCAAACCCCAGGCAGTGGGATGCAAGGCACATCAGACTTTATTAAGTAACCCAATAATTGTTTATTAAAAAAAAGACCGTCACCCATTAGATATAGAAATTATTAACACATAATTAGTTTATATAGAGTATCCCTTTTTTCATATGATTTTTCTAAAAACAGATTTATCATGTGATTTCAATCGAGAGGGATGGGTAAATCGGTAAACTCATACGATTCAACAAGTTTCCAGGTGAGTTTGAATAACTTCATTTATAAATTTTATGGATGATAATAAATATGTATATAATGAATATATGTTATATTTATATCATTAATAACATTATATAAATGATGGGACCACGATCATACTATATTAACTAAAACTATTGAATATAAATTCTAATGAAAAAATGAAATAGTTAACACCTAAAAATAATGATTACAGTAAGGAATTATTAATAATTGGTTATTTAAATATTATAATTGGTTCATATATGATATTATAAGTATATAAATTACAATTTTATAAAAGTATAATTAACTTAAATTTATTTTACAGAAGGTTAGAACACCTTCAAAAAAAAGTCAAACTTCAGGTATGGGATCTTTGTTTCAATCTAATTTTAATAAGGGGTTTTTATGATTGAATTTAAATTATAGGAAATTATAAGATAATTTTATGATAAATCTATTTATCTTTATTATCCTATTTCTATTTCCCAATAATACATGTTTTGCTTTCATTTTTCTTATGTTATGTATTCATGAGACCAAAAGAATGTCTTTTAAAAAAACTACTCTTCATTTGAAAATCCTTTTACTTTCATATCCATGTTTTCAGAAATCATTTTTAAAAATATTTTTATATTTTCATATAATGGTTTAAATTCATTTTTACCCATGATTTACTTTTTTAAAAATTGTTTAAGGAAAAACTTCTTGTCAATTTCCAAATGAGTCACATTTTTCTTTTTTCCAAAAATGTGAAAGGAATATTTTTTAATGTAAATAAAATGAACTTAATTTACTTCTATAATGAACCAACCTAAGATACCACTGAACCCTACACCTTAATAGGCCTATCATAAGGCCTAAAGGGTGTTTTTGATCCCGACAAGATTTAAACTAGTTATTGTGAATCATATGAATCACTTTGGGAACAATTTCACCTACATAAGAGATAAACTATAGTGGGACACATAAATAATAGAGGAAAAATAAATAAACATTCTAAACAGGTCATAACAAACTAAACCTATCCAACCCCTTTTCCCAGTTATAAAAATCATCTATAAATACGAGGATAAAACAAGGGACCATATGAAATAATAACTAAAAAACAAAAGAAAATAAGTAAAAGATACCTCGATCTAACTCTGATACATATCCAAGAAACTTCTAGTTTTGCAATACCACACTGATCACCCCATGATATCTAGAAAGAGAAAAGGGTGGGTCCAACTGATATCTTAGAACCTCAAATATATAGGCAAGATATAAAAATACCAGTAGGTCACCACAACCCTCCAATACTATACAATTCATTTCATAAGGAAATTAATCAATGCTAGTTTTAAAATAAAGATATAAATTATGTTTTTTCTATATAGAATATGAAAAATTAATCATATCTATAATCACATTTCAAAACATCTATCTTGTTTAATGATTGAAAAAAATATTGAAAAAAATTTCCACTAGCCTAATCTATTTCAAAACTAAATTTTTGTTAACATTTCCAAAAAAACCACTTGTTTTATTTAAAAGAAAATGAACACTTTAAAACATTTCACCAGAAGAATCTGCCTTTAAATCAAACCAATAATTTTAAAATCATCTTTAAATCACCCAAAAGAATCTTCAAATTAAAAATAATTTTTCTAACTTCTTTGGGATCACATTTTCCAAATTAAAGAACCCAATACACACATTTTTCAAGTACAACAATCATGAACCAAATATATATATATATATATATATATATATATATATACCAAAGTATATAACAATAAAATAATGGAATGGTCCCACATAAATGAAAGTACAATAAATGATACATAAAAGTAATAGATCATACTCCCCTCAATAAATAATCAATAAAAAGATGAATTTTCTATGGAATATACCCTATGATTACAATTTTGTAAAGAATATAAATGTACAAGAGTATAGCATCTTGAGAACAAGCTATTTTTACATGAAAAAAAGTTCAAACCAAAATTCATACAACTAGACCACACAACACACATTATAATGAAAACCCCCTCATAGTCATTTGTACCTAGAATGACTAGAGGGAGACTAGTGGCATGTGAACTAAATAATGTAACAAATTAGATCTCGTGATTAGTACCTAGGTTCCTATGATCAATAAAGTAATTAAGGCATATGTAAATGAAATTCATTTCTAAAAAACAAGGCATAACTATAGCTACCCACACCCATAACACCCAATGTTGAATATCCCCATTATTAAAAATTAACCATGGAATAAAAAAGAACATTCATTTATAAGGGTTCAAAAGAAGAATCACATAGTGATCAATAACCCACACCAGGGGTAAATGATTCAAGGGGGAAATAAAGGCATGTCTCTCTCAAACACTAATTTAGAACAAAGTGCCGACCATGCCTTTAACAACCAAACATGTCTCAAGATTCCAATCCCTTTCACATTTTATAAAACATCATTCCAAACAATATTATGAATATTATGGAAATCAACCACACATTCAAAAAGATTCAAATCCACCCTTAAAATAAGATTCTTCCTCTTTGAAAAAAATAAAAAAGGCCATTAATTTCCCTCGAACAATTTCAAAGAATCCATCAATTCATTTTCACAAGGGGTAACCCAAAAACCCATTTTAAAGTATAATTTTAACTATAATAAAGATCCCTGTTATAAATAATTTCGAGGTTGAAATTTCACTTTAAAACAAAACATCCTTCAAAATGTAGTTTTCAATCCATTAAAACCAAAATCTAGATTAAAATAAACTAATTACATTTAAAAATATTTCAAAATTCACATGATTAATTATAAAATTCATAGCACATAAAAACATTCCATTTTAAACATGAATACATGGAATTTAAAGGGAATACCCATTTATCCCAAGCATAAAATAAAAAAAAATTATTTTTGAACATCACAAAGGTATCACATATATTAATAATTTCAATAAAAATGGATTTAGAAAGAACAAACACATTTTGAATTCCAAAATAAAAAATTTCATAGAAACACCTACTTTGAAGAAGTGGAAAATGAGATGAAACACTTTGGAGCACGTTTCCTTCAATGATGACCACACTACCGAGGATAAAAAAGTGTTTAAAAACCTATGACACAAAAACCAACAACATTAGATCTACCAAAACCAAAAAATCTTCCACAATAGTTCTATGGTTCATGGTAGAATCCAAAACTAAAAGAGAATAGAGAGAGAGAGATAAATGGGAAGAAGAGGTAAATAGAGGAAGAAATAACTTGAATCCACTCTAAAAACACCAAATAAAGGCCAAGAATAAAATGAGGAGGAAGGTGGAGCTCCTCCAAGGGACCCTAAGGGCCAGGCGAATCATTTGAGGGGATAATAGGGTTAAAATACATTAAATTAAAAGTGAAATTTTGGAAAATTCCCAAAATTTAAACTCATTGGTAAGCCACACATTTTGGCCACATGGTTTTCCAAACATTATACTGACTATGCATCAGTCTATGCCTAAGACAAAGAGGCTTCAAAATTACTCCTAGGGAACTATAAGGTTTGAAAAAACTATGTCACTCACCTGAAACACACCCAAATTCATACACAGATTCTTGGGAGCTCCAAATGATTTGATAAACCTTGTAGGATCCATCAAAAATAGATTTATCAAGATGGAAAGCCCACCCTCACGGGCACCAAACTTTTAGTAAAAATCATATGGGTTAACTGTGCTCCTCAAAAAAATCCCTAAAAATTGAAATTTCATCCCATGAGATTTCATAATTCAAAATCAATAAATATAAGATAAAATAATACAATATAAAAAACACCGTGACATGTATTGTGTCACAAACTCCCAACCATGACACTTTATGCCCCCATAAATTCTAGTTGAAACAAAAGATGAGAGAAAATGAAAGATACAAGTAGGACCCAACCAAAAGATCTACTCAAGGCCACTTAATCCTAAATCCAATAATCCAAATCCTGAAAATGATAAAACACATCAACCATAATGTTTTTAAATGTCTCTAAGCACAAAAAATAGTAACCTCAAACAAGAATTTCTACAAAGCATGAAATACCTAACATGGTCACCCTACAATTTATAATTCCTCTAACATGGTGGAACTAAATAGAAACTACTAGGAAACACATCCTCTAATAATGATAATCCATGAGATATACTCAATCTCCACCAAAAGAACATCCTACACCAATGGAAGGAACCACAACCACAAGAAACCTCAAAATAAATACATGAGCACCCACCATGTTTCATGACACTCAAGTGTAACCTATGTTCTAAAGCTAGATCAACCACACATGGTGAATTATAGTGGCCATAACCAATCACACAATAACATAACAGACTAAACTAGTAGATCAAAATACCTAGTTACCTAGTCATCCACTCAAGGATTTTCCCATGTCCAAGAAATGAGGACCTCAAAGGATTAACCTAAGAATGAGTGAAAACAAAAATCTCAAAAAAGGTGCACACAAATAACAAGGCTCATTAAAATGGCTCCCACTTCCAACCACAAATAATGATTAAAAATATAACAACAACATCAAAATCCACCCTTAAGTAATATGGGGTATTGCACAAGAAAAACTAGGAATTACATCAATAATATCTTAATACATTTATAATAATCTCATCAAAATAGAACCATAAATGAGATTCAAACAATAATAGAAGAATATCAAAAATCAATATTAGAACCATAAATGTAACAGTCCCAAAAAAACCCATACTCAATGAATCAAACCCAAGACCTCTTCTAAAATATTAGTTTACCAAATTTCTGAAGATGACCCAAGAATCCACAACCGAGGAAAAATCTTGGAGACTTAATACTAGAGATCATAGATTTACCTAGAGAAAAACATTAGAAGAACACCATTGATTTTTTCTCCCCATGAAAAGGACCCTTTACCCCCCGATTTAGATCATCCTACTTCTGATCCATACTCACCAGGTTTTCCTTACACCCACCAATCTTCCACTACACATCAAATGGTTTTAAGGAATCACACTCTAAAAGCTACCTAAACTAGAAAGATTTTATTCAAATAGCCTTATTTTAAACCTATTGAATATATGTCAGGACAGTTTCAATTATATCTAAATCAAAATCTAGTACAAGGCCACAATAAAGGAAATATGTTTTTTATTATCGTTGACTACTAACTTTTGAGAAAATATGACCAAACATTAGAAGTGATCAAATTAATCCCTTTGTGTCGAGACACCTTGATAAAGGATATCAAGATGAACTTCCTTCAACATTTTCACAACCTTGGGAAAGATCCACTGTAAAAAATCCATCCTGAATTTCTCTCAAGGAAAACCTTTACATAGCTAATAAGGCATCACTGAATTCCACCAAACTCGGAAAAAACTAACAAGAAATCCCTCAATAGCTCCCACTTTCAAAGCTTCAGGTCTCCCAAGATAATTGAGGACCACCTAAAGTTTTTCAAACCACCTCACTACTTTTATTGGCGATTGATCACCATTTTAAAAAGGCAGATGATGACTCAAGAAGGTTAAAATAGGGTCTGATCTCAAGGAATATTCTACATCCACAAATATAGTTGAAGTATAGGTTGGAATTATAATTGAAGAAACTATTTTGACCATTTTTTGAGGAATAATAAATAAAATAGGATACATCAACCACATCATATCATGCATCAAAACTAAAATTAAGTGATTCCTTCAAAAGTTAGGAATCAAATAAAATAAAAAATCCCTCAAATGAGTCAACAAAACATCCACAATAAAATTATTTTTCTTTTGAAACCACTAGTTTCATCAATTAATTTTGAAATCATCGTCTACCAAGGTATATGATTTGAAACCAACCCACCCCAATATTAAGAAAACCTATCCTCAATGAAAAAATACACATACTAAACAATTCATGTAATTAAAATTCTTTTCAAAATTTCATTTATTTAAAATCATTTAATGAATGCTCATCCAACTCATTTCCATTTTAAAAATACCATTCAAACTTGTTTCAAAACAAAATCTTCTTTTGATCCTGAAATACATTCAAACCCCACTATTTAAAACAATTTAATTCAAGAAAATCCAAGGAATAAAGTTTGAGACATTTCAATTTCCCAAATACTACAAGGTAAACACCATTTTCCAAAACCTTCCATAAAACCATGTTTTAAAATAAATATTTCAAAAAAAAAATATTTTAAAAAACAAGGCTTAAAAAATCCATGCATAATCAAATCACTGCATAAGAATTCCAACAAGGTTCATGTGAACCACATCAAAAAAGGGAATTAAAACACTCCTCAATCCACCTCCAACAAATTTGGATCACCTTTAATGATATCTAAAATTGAGAGGAGTCAAAATAGGCTAACCAAGAAGGGAAGAGTGATGTGAATGGAATTGTCACATGGGTTGGGAAACCATGATCCAATTATGCAATTCACCCTATAAAAGAAGAATTTATATCCTCATAGGCACCAAATTTTTTTCCCATTCCTTTCATGTTGTCTATGCATCTTAGATTAATCCTATCTTTCCACCATGAAACCAAAGAGTGACCCACCAATATCACTAAAATAATAAAAGGGGTTCAATAACACATCAAATATTATAAAAAAAACTAAAATAAATCTTGGATTCACAATTAAAAACCCAAATTATCATGGAAACATGAGGTTTGGGATAATCCGGATCTTTCTAGACTCTCTCCACCCTTACCTATTATGCTCTAACAACCATAGTATCCTTTCTACCAAGAAATCCCCAAATAAAAGAGAGGATTCTTGAGTAGTCCTAGAAACCTCAAAATTAAAATGGGTGCTCTAAAACCTAGGTCCCACTGAGAACTAAGTCTCTAATACCATTTTGTAAAGAACTCACCTGTCCTTTCATCAAATTAGGCACCCAACCCAGCCCACCACAAGGCCCAAAGGGAATTCCCGATATTGATGGGTTGAAAACTAGTGCTTAGATATTACAAGACTTACTTTAGGAACTATTTTACCCAAATCAGTATTAAAATATATCAAAATAGATAAATACAAGTTCGAAAGTAAATGAACACTCTAAATAGGTCAAAAACAACTAAACTGATCCAACCCATTTGTATAATTATAAACACAATCCATAAACTGGTGGATACAACAAGGTAGAAGATAAAACAATAACTAATAAAATAACTACAAACCAACTAGATCTGAGATCAAACCATTGCCATGAAAACTTTAGTTTCTCACCGCTAACCAACTCACCCCACACTGACCAAAACAAGAAAATTATGCGCCAACTCCAAACCTAGAACCCAGAATATATAGGCATGATCTAAAAATCCCAGCATGTAAATAAAACCTACTAAAACCATTCAATTAATTTTATAAGTCAATTCATTGATACTAGTTTGAAAATAAAGTTATAAAGTAAGTTTTTCATATAGCATATAAAAAACCAAACATATCCATAATCACTTTTGAAAACATATCTCTTTTTATCAAAATAAAAAACAAATATTGAAAAACATTTCCACTAGACTAATCCATTTCAAAAGAAACATCTATTAAAATTTTTAAAAAATATATCAGTTTTTGTATTTAAATGAAAACATCCAGTTTAAAACATTTCACTGACTGAAGCCACCTTCAAATAAAACCTCATATTTCAAAATTCACTTTAAAGCACCCATAAGAGTCTTTAAATTCAAAACAAGTTTTATAACATCTTTGAGAGAATATTTTCTAAAGGAAATGACCCAACATGAACACATGTCAAGTACAAAAAATTAGGATCCATATACATATATATATATATATATATATACAAACACACACACACACATATCATAGAATTTAACAATGAAATAAAGGAAGGGTGCTTCACAAATGAAATCATGGGAAATGATATAATCAAGAACTGGATCAAACTCCCCTCAATCAATAACCAACCAAAAAATTATTGTGTCATGGGATATAAACTAGGATTCCTAACATGAAATGTATCTAACAATATAATAGTATACTAACTTGCGGACCTTTTAATGGAAAGAACTGAAGTTAAAACTAAAAGTAATCAAACAATCTTGCACATTCCTTGTTGCAATGAAAGTCCCCTCCAAGTCCATTATTCTGAGCATGACTGCAGGGCCTCTAGATTCATGTGAACCATGTAGTGTAAAAAATTCGATCTCTCAGTTAATACCCATATTCCCACGAACAATAAAGAAAGTGAGGTTTAAGGATATGAAATCTAGGTTTGACACACAAGGAATAACCATATCTACCCTCACACCAAACACCCAATGATGAATAAACCCAAATATAAAAAATAACCATGGAATAAAAAACCACATTCCCACACAAAGAGAGAAAACAAGTATCGCATAACAATCAAGAACCCCCGCATGGGGTAAATGAGATAAGGGGTCCATCATGTTTTGTTGTTCACAACCAATATTTTAAAACAGAGTGTCAACCGGGACTTCAAATCATAAACATGGATCAAGATTCCTATTTTTTTCACATTTTATAAAAAAGTATTCCATAAACCATTTTTAAAATGATGTAAATCACCCAAACATTAAAAATATATACAATATAGACATAAAACATGATTCTTCCTATTTGAAAACCAAAACAATACCAAATTTCATTTTCTCCATCAAACCATTTCAACAAAATACATCAAGGCATTTTACAATGGTTAACCCATACAACCATCTCAAAACATCATTTTAAATAGAATAAACAACCCCTTTATAAATAATTTCTTGGTTTACACCTTAGTTAAAAACAATAATTCCTTTAAAATATAGCTTTCAATCATTGAAAACAAAAACTAGACTGAAATCCACCAATCACATTTAAACCATTTCAAAATCCCCACAATAATTTTAACAATTCTTAGAGCATAAATAAATTCCATTTCAAACATGAAAACCTGGTATTTAAATGGGAAAACCATTTATTCCAAGCATAAAAAACAAAAAAATAGTTTTAAAATATCACAAATATATAAAAAATGTTCATACTTTCAATAAAAAGGAATTTAAAAAGCACCAGAAATTTTTTAATTATAAAATAAACCAATTATATAGAAACACATACTTATAAGATGAGGAACCCAAGCTAAAATACTTCATAACGTTCTACCTTCAATGAAGACCACACAAATAGAGATAGAAATGATGTTTATAAACCTTATAAACTAAAAAACCACCATTAGACCCCCCTACAACCATAAAATCATCCACTAGAGATCTTTGGTTCATGGGGAAAGACAAAAAAATGGAGAAGAGAGAGGTCAGGGAAGAAGAGGGAATAAGCGGAATAATTACCTAGTATACACTTGAAAAATTAAAAATGGAGGCCAAGGATTTAAGAAGGAAGGTGGAGGTCTTGTAAGGGATCCCAAGGGTCGGCCAATGCATTTGGGTGGGAAAATGGGAAAACCCCCTTAAATCAAGAGAGGTAATTTTAAGAAACTCTAACAATTGAAACACATGGAAATGCCACATGGTTTGGACCAATGATTTTCTAAACCATTGGCCTATTATGCGCCAACTTCTACCAAAGCCAAATAGGCTATATGTTTACTTTTGGGTTTCTACACGGTTTAAAAAAACCATGCATCTCACCTCATACATAATAAAATCCCCACACGGCTTTTAGGTAGCTCTACTCAGTTTGATAAACCATTAGAAAAAGTGCACAACAACTCTATCAAAATGATAGGCCCACCCATATGCGACCCACACTATTATTATTAACCACGATCCTCCCAAAAAACATCTGAAACATAAAATCTCAGTATAAAAGTTCCCCGAACATAGAACAGCTCAAGATAAGATAAAATAATACAAAAATAAAAAACATCATAACTTTTGGGGTTTCACATCCACCATCATGATCTCTAAATGTTTTAAAGATTCTATTAGAACTTTACAGTATTATTTATAATGATTTTATTTTCCTTAGTATTTTAGAAATATTTATATTTTAAATATTTTTTCTTCATAGTGAAAAGGGTATTTTTCTCAATAAATATTCCAGTGATCTTTTAAAGTAATTTTTCATACATGATAACATCCTTTGATGTTACTTAAGCTTTGTCAGGGATATGATTCTATGGTACCATCGTTACTCTTTTTATATGTGGTTTGTGATTATGACGGTGAAATATTTATGTAACCCATTTTATTTCTCATGGGTTAGGTTATGATAAATTTTTTATGATCTTGTGGTATATATATGAATGAATATATGATTATGTGATGGGTGAGACCATAATTATATTTCCCTTCAACGCATTATAAAAATATTAATGCTCTATGAGCTCAAAGGGTACATGGGAATTTATACCAATCCCAAAATAAGGTACATGAGAGGTTATCCCAAACATGAAAGAATGTACATGGGAGGTTATCCCAAGCTCAAAATAAGGAACAACTAAGGTTATCCTAAACCCGATGTAGGTACACTAGCAGTTAGCCAAAGCCTAACATATTATGAATGTATTAGTGGGTATATCTGACATAAGATTTGTATTATTATAATTGTTCCACACTTATGCTACTCTTTTATGTCTTGTTATTATGGAAATGTTAAGTTATCATAGTTCATGTCCTTTCATCTCTTTATTATTCATGTCTTATGAACCGCCAAGAATTATGACATGACTCATGTTTATGATCCAAGAACCGCTAGGTATGATTTTAAAATGTTAAGCTAATGTTCTCATACCATTTATGATCATGTTATGTTTAAATTACCATTAACATCTATCTTTTTTACCATACTTAATCACATGATCTTACCCTTTATTTGTTTTCTTTTCCCCTATAAATGAATAAATGTTTTAATTATGACATGTATAAGAGGGGTTCTAGTTATGAATAACTAAGTGATTGTAACACCCCGAGATTTTATGAGATATATTATTTTTTAATTTCTTTGATGTCCTCTATTATACACTACACCAAGATTAGCTTGTTCTATACACAACACCGTATTAGCTTGCAGTATACGCAACACTATTCTTGGCTCCTGTTACACACAATTTCATGTTCATTTTTTGGAAATTATTCTACACAACATTAAGTACAAATTCTATTTAATGTTTAAATTAAATAAGTTTTGATTATGTTATACGCAACACTAAATAGAGCTTTTACTACACACAGACCTGACTTGGCTTGCATAACATGAAATCAAAACCTTCTTCGATAGCTTGTGTAGTACGCAATACCGAGTTTCACTAAATGAGATATTATTATAATATTATTATGAACTAGCCATTACGAATAGTAATAACCACTTTTTGAAATTTTATAAATTTTATCTTTAAAAATGGACTTCATTTTTGGATTTAGAATATCGAAATTATCCTAGGGTGAATTTTTAGTATTTTTCTGAAAACTTTCAATTTTTGATGAATAGTGAAAACAATGGGTTACTATTTAAAAACCGACTTTTTATTTAAATAATTATTTATTTTATTTAAATTTATTTGAGGTCAAAATTGATACATAATACCTATATAAGTTCAATTTAATTCATTTGAGTCATTTTATAATAATTTTATACATATAAAAAGTTTATTGAAATTTTCACCGTCTTTTACCAACATCTTTGGAGAATTTGAAAATTAAAAAAAACATAATTTTACCGCTTCTGTGAGTGGAATTTCGAAAATCTGGGAGACACGGTTAATATCAAGGAGTAAAATGTGGTTCAATAAGAGAAAAATAATTTTTGGTGAATAGTAACTTTTTACTTTTATTTACCACGATTAAAAGTAAATAGGGTAATTAAGGGTAAAAATGATGTTATTATTACCCTAACACATGTCCTAATTCTATTGGATAAGTGTAATTTGACCAAAAACAACCTTAGGAATAAAATATTACCCTTTAGGTCCACTTGGATTAGATTAGGACACTTATTATTATTTTATTTAAAGAAGAGTTAAAATAGTTAAGATCAAAGTTTAATAACTAATTATTTATTTAATATAGGGATATAAATAATATAAATTAGACTATAAATATTCATTAGAAGTATAATGAGATTTCATACCTGATTATATTTTATTTATAATTTTTATACATTAAATAATTTAATTTATTTATGACACAATGGTGATTTAGTAATTACCTAAATAATGAAATATTAAAATAATTGATATTATAAATACCCAAATAAATGTAATTTGATACTTTTTATGAATTCCACTAATTTTATAGGTTAATATGACATGTTAGTATTTATTTAATTAACTTTTTTATAACTAATCATGCTGATATAAGTTTCACAAAAATCAATTACCAAATAGTGTCAAAATTAAAATAAAATAGTTTTTAAAACAAATATTATATTATTAATTGTTATTTTATTCCTAAAAATATAAGGTTCGGCCAAATGACTTAGATAAGGTTATATATATTAATAATGAACAACATGGGGTTCTTTTGTCTTATTATCATAAGTTTATTAACCATATAGTGTAATAAAACAAGAAGACACGGTAAAAGTTAAATTATTTAACTTAGAGTTAAATCTAAATGATAAGGTTAAAATAGTAACCTAAACTTGTCCAAAATATATTGGTTGAAAGGATTTGGACCCATACCCACTTTATATTCTAAATAAATAAATTTTTAGCTATTATTAACTGATTATAACTTTATTATAAAATAATATTTTAAGTTTATCTTAAAGTGCCCCTCTCCTCCCTTATAAAGGGCACCCCATCCCTCTTCTCTTCACACCATTTTGAGCCTTGAAGCTCGGAAAAACCCTGCCAATTACTCTTATAAACCTCTTTAGTTACATCATAGAGGTTCTGGTCTCCTCAAAAGACCAACTCTAGTGCCTTAAGAGGAGGTTAAGAAGAGGCGCGTCAAAGAAGAGGTAATATCCTTTACCGATTATTTCCAATTTATTTCTTCTTATACTTATTCTTCTTTATTTGTTTCATCATAAATTAAAAACATCAGTATCACTAATATAATGATATGTTATTATAAATATGAAACAACCCAATTTCATCTTCTATCCATCATACGGAAAATGAAATCACTGCGTGTGCGTACGTACAGAATATCGTCTCCACGTCGTGGTGTAATCTTTTTTCTACCACCACCATACTTGGATGGTTATAATGGTGTAAAGAATAACTATATATGATTATTTTAAAGTGATATTGATTCTGAAATATTATACATAAACTTTAATACAATTCCACGATCATGGGAATGATATCATCGCTCGTGCGTACGTACGGACTACCGTCTCGACGACCTGATGAGATTCATTCTCCATGTTAACCATTCATGAATGATTATAAAGTATATATAATGAATAATAATGAAATATATGACATAATAATGATACTTTATATATATATATATATGTATGTATTTCATCTAATTAATTCCATTCAATTCAATAAGGAAACGAAAACAGCGTTCATTCGTACGTACGGCCTACCATCTCCACGAACGGTGTATTTCATTCCATTTATCAATATATCATATATATATATATATGTATATGATGAATATATATTATATATAGAAATAATTTTTCAAATTTTGGAGTTAAGTAAATCAGGATATTAGTAATAATATCAAGAACAACAAGTCGAAACACGTATGATAAATGAAATGATTTTACCCAAAACGCTGCTTTAGCATGGAATTTACAAAAGAACAGGTAATGTAAAGTCATAAGTGAACCATATATGATATCATAACAATGAATATGATTCTATAATAAGTCAATTAGATTATTTAAATCATTATACTCGAGGTTCGGATACGTATGAAGCATATCAGACCTAAGGTAACAGATAACTTTTCCAATATCGTTTTTATCCGAGATTGATAATTCGTAAGTATTTACTAGGGTTATATTTATCATCCAAGTCCATGTTTTCTAAAAATTGTTTCATATATGTTTAAAGTCCTTTTTACCCATTTTTTACTTTCTACATGGTATGTAAGGAATCTATCTTTTGTTTACGTTACGAGGTACTTTTTTTGACTTTTCCGAAAAAAGTATGAGAAGAATGTTTTTTTAACTTATACGGCATGAACAGATTTTTACGGTTTTATAACGCCTTATTTTCATTAAAATTACTCTACAAGATTTTATGACTATTTTAAAAAAAATACTTTTCTTTTAAAATTGTATGGCATTTTGTGAAAAGAAAATGATTTTGAAGAACAAAGGACATTTTTCTCAAGAATTCATTTCAAGTGTTTTATCAAAACTATTTTCCATCTAAAATGAAATTATTTAATATGTTTATGTTTCAAGTATAATGTATCCATTATTTTCCTGGTTTTATTCTTCTTATTATGAAATGATATCCATTTTTTATATGGATTATGTTATGATGACATGATGTTTAAGAATCCCATTCTATTACATGGGTTATGTTATGATGTATGATTTATGATTTTGTGGAACATGAAAGAATGATTTAATTATGATATGGGTGAGACCTATATCTCCCTCAAATGCATTGGGTAAAGATTTATATCTCATGAGATAGACATGGCTGGAATGGTAAGTTAATCCGGTTTAGTATTACAGGACTAGAACGAGGAGTGAACTCGATTCAGAAAGGGACTTTGTTCACTAAGATGGTCTTAGCAGCAATGCCTTGGCTATTATGGAAATAATATCATGTGATTAATGGTTTTCCACAATTACATGTTTTTTTCTCATGCTATTTTATCATGATTAATGTTCCTTTATGACCTATACCTTACGTACTGCCAAGATTTATTTCACAGCTCAAGATTTTGATGTATAAACATTATGTTCATGTTTTAAAGTTCAAATGTATATGGTTTGTTTTATTTTCTCCATGGTTACCCTTACTAAGAATTTGAGCTCACCCTTTATATGTTTTCTTTTTCCCAGGATATAAAGAAAAGTTTTAGGTAAGAAATTCAATGGGGAAGATCTTTATGGGAGATGTTGAAGATCTTTCACAGCAATAAGAAGATTTTGTTCCGAGTTTCCAAAGACACTAAACTATTACGATCCTAGAGTGTTGGTTTTTGTTATTTATTAAGTATTCCACAAAAGTAATGTAATGTCTATGTACGTCATGCTTTGGGTCTCTACAGTTAGTATTAGAGGAAAGGTTTAGTTAACCTTTAGAAACTGGGATGATAAAACTTTAGTGAGATCCCTAGAGATATTTATAAGGTATGTCTAGGGATGTCCCTAATGTGAAATATAAGTATAGGTTATAGTCCTAGAATTATAGTAATGATATTAGAATTAAACCTAAGCTGTCAGATATTGAATGTACTCCCCCTTTATTATGTTGTTTTCCCTAGCATGATTTTTGCCTCTCACACTATTCTTTTTGGGTTTTAGACGATGGCTGGAACATGAAGAAACCGTGTTAATCAATGTAATGGACAATGAAATGATTTTCCTCCCGAACAACCAAATGTGATGGGAGATGGAGTGAAAAATCTTATTGCTATACTTACACAAGCTATGAATAATTCTGGATTTCCAAATGAGCAGATAAGGGAACAATATTCTATTGAGTCCTTCATGAGGAAACGTCCACCTTCTTTCAGTGGGTCTTCTGATCCACTTGTTCCTGAACAATGGATCAGTACCATTGAGAAGATATTTTACATACTTCATTGTTCTATACATGAAAAATCCATTCTGGTTATTTACCGTTCAATGGTGGACTCTAATTAATAATACAAGGCCCCAAGATGAAATTGAATCCATGGAATGGGATGAGTTCAAGACCTTGTTTTTCAGTAAGTACTTCCCTCGTATTCTTCTAACAAATATGGAAAAGGAGTTCCTTGAGTTTAAGCAAAAGGATGATGAATATTTTGGTATATACGAAGTGAATTTTACAAGACTTTCAAGGTATGCATCTGGCATTATCATCCAACCTAAAAGTAAAGTTGATCGATTCTTTAGTGTCTTAAAACCAAGTCTTCGAAGGGCATTAGCTATAAGAGACTTCAGTAACTATGAAGAAATTGTGCATTGTGCTATCAAGGTAGAACTGTAAGTTGGTGTAACATATCTATCTCATGGTTTTGACAAGAAACGAAAGATGGAGTTCAAGGAAAAACCTCAGAACAATGGTGAAAAGAAGGTGAATGTTTCTTTATGACCAAAGTGTGGAAAGAAGCATGGTGGATATTATCTAAAAGGTACTAGAAAATGTTTCAAGTGTGGAAAATAAGGTCATCAAGAATCTGAGTGCCAAAGTAATGGGAAAAAGGTTTCTAATGATGTGAATAGAGAAAAGACTACAGAGAACTCTTCACCAACACTTCAATGCTTCAATTTCAAGGAAATGAGGCATTATGCTTTTCAATTCCCTAATCCAAGGGTTAATGATGATCAATGTGAGCATCCTCTTAAGGAAAAGGACAAAGGGAAGTCACATGCGATCACTATTGGTGATGTTGAGTATGACAACGATGTAGTGGAATGATTATGTGTAACGGGATTCCAAAATAATGTTGTGGAATCTAATTTAGAGTACTGTGGAATATTGGAATATCTATGTATTGGTTTATTATGGTTTTCAATAATTATATGGTACCGGTAACCATGAAAAGTAAATCAAATATTTTGGAAAGCAGATGATATGCGCATAATGAAGGGATAAGGAGAAAATAATATGTTTGATGGTATTCATGAGCTCATGGATGATATAAGGACAAAGTGATATCATGGTTTGACAATATCAAAACTTTGGGATTTTGGTATGTGGAAAGAGTTAACTTTTAACAGCATTCATGTTTTCACTAAGGTTCAATGGGTATTCATTTTTCAAGAGAATACAAGATTAAGGTATTCACATGTTTGGAATGCGATCAACATGATATATCTTGTGATATATGGAGGATAAATGATGGTATTTACATGCTCGGCAGATGACATTTCTATTAATTGTTTTCTTTATACTATGAGTTTAGAAAGAAGTATTTTTGAAAATCCTAAACATTGGAATGGATTATGTTGAAAATAAGTTAGTATTGTTTAAGGCTAGAATTTTTTTCGATATTACTGATATAATGTTATAATAGTGTGGTTTAAGAAAAGGGACAACCTGTAGAATGGGCGAAAATCCGTCGCGTCGGACAAGGCTGTGGGAATCAAACCCATAACCAAAGTGAGATAGGCCTTTATCGCCTATCACTGGCCTACAGAAAGTCCCTGGTTAGTAGAATATAATTTTATTATATTAAGCGGTATGATATATGAAGTATAAGTCCATTTTAGAAACCATATACGATTAATCTCACTATAGATGGACTTATGTATATTTAATAACTTTTACTATCCTTTTGTTTGAGATAGATGGAATGAACTATCATTATATCGCATGACCTTATAACACTTCACGAAAGATAAATTCAACTTCATTTATTTAAGAGATGAGGTGGAAATTTTTCAAGGCACAAACAACAGTAAGATTGTACCAAAATCAGGTAAGTATTTCTTTTAATTCAACAATTCTTCATCATTAGGGGAGTGATATTGAAAACTAAAAACGTTGTCCAAGTACCCTCATACCTGATAAATCAGATGGAACCTTATATCATCACAAATTTATGGCTTTGTGATTGATGTATTTTTCATAGCCATGTTCTCTTCCACTCTCCATCAGAACTTGATGGTTAGATTTCTCTTCCATATCCATATTTTCACCTATATACTCCTATGTGGGAACCCAAGTGATGAGTTACTTTTGGTATCAATTTTGTTTCTAACTTTCCTTTTCAAAATGATGATTTAGTATTCCTTTTTATGATATGGGTTTCTATGAATGAAACTTTCATGTAGTAAACGATTTATAACCCCGAAGAATTTCGAGGGCGAAATTCATTTTAAGGGGGGTAGAATGTAACACCCCGAGATTTTATGAGATATATTATTTTTTAATTTCTTTGATGTCTTCTATTATACACTACACCAATATTATCTTGTTCTATATGCAACACCGTATTATCTTGCAGTATACGCAACACTATTCTTGGCTCGTGTTACACATAATTTCAAGTTCGTTTTGTGGAAATTATTCTACACAACATTAAGTATAAATTCAGTTTTGATTATGTTATACAGAACAATAAACAGAGATTTCACTACACGTATCCCTGACTTGGCTTGCATTACACGCAATCAAGACCTTCTTTGATAGCGTGTGTAAGACGCAATACCGAGTTTCACTAAACGAGATATTATTATAATATTATTATGAACTAGCCATTATGAATAGTAATACCCACTTTTTTAAATTTTATAAATTTTATCTTTCAAAATGGACTTCATTTTTGGATTTAGAATATCGAAATTAGCCTAGGGTGAATTTTTGGTCTTTTTCTGAAAACTTTCAATTTTTGATGAATAGTGAAAATACTGGGTTACTATTTAAAAACTGACATTTTATTTAAATAATTATTTATTTTATTTAAATTTATTTTAGGTCAAAATTGATACATAATACCTATATAAGTTCAATTTAATTCATTTGAGTCATTTTATAATAATTTTAGACATATAAAAATTTTATTGAACTTTTCACCGTCTTTTACCCACCTCTTAGATGAATTTGAAAATTTACATAAAGCATAATTTTACCGCTTTTGTGAGTGGAATTTCAAAAATCCGAGACACATGGTTAATATCAAGGACTAAAATGTGGTTCAATAATATAAAAATAATTTTTGGTGAATAGTAACTTTTTGCTTTTATTTACCATGGTTAAAAGTAAATAGGGTAATTAAGGGTAAAAATGATGTTATTATTACCCTAACAAATGTCCTAATTCTATTAGATAAGTGTAATTCGATCATAAACTACCTTAGGAATAAAATATTACCCTTTAGGTCCCCTTGGATTAGATTAGGACACTTATTATTATTTTATTTAAAGAAGAGTTAAAATAGTTAAAATCAAAGTTTAATAACTAAAACATTTTTAATATAGGGTTATACATAAGATAAATTCGACTATAAATATTATTTAGAAATATAAAAATATTTACTACCTAATGGTATTTTATTTATAATTTTTAGACGTTAAATAATTTAATTTAGTTATGACGCAATGGGGATTCACTAATTACCTAAATAATGAAATATTAAACAATTTGATATTATAAATACCCAAATAAATGTAATTTGAGACTTTTTATGAATTCCACCAATTTTATAGGTTAATATAAAATGTTAGTATTTATTTTATTAACTTTTTTCGAACTAAACATGCTGTTATGAGTTTCACAAAAATCAATTACCAAATAGTGTCAAAATTGACATAAAATAGTTAATAAAAAAAAAATTATATTATTAATTTTTATTTTATTCCTAAAAATCTATGGTTCCTAAAAATGACTTAGATAAAGTTATATATATTAATACTGAACAACTTGGGGTTATTTTTTCTTGTTATAGTATGTTTATTAACCATATAGTTTAATAAAATAGGAAGACACGGTAAAAGTTAAATTATTTAACTTAGAGTTAAATCTAAATGATAAGGTTAAAATAGTAACCTAAACATGTCCAAAATATATTAGTTTTGAGGATTTCGACCCATATCCACTTTATCTTAGAAATAAATCAACTTGGAGCTATTATAAACCGAATATTACTTTATTATAAAATAATATTTTAAGTTTTTCTTAAAGTGCCCCTCTCCTCCCTTATAAAAGGGAACCTGCTCCCTCTTCTCTTCACACCATTTTGAGCCTTGAAGCTCAGAGAACCCCTGCCAATTACTCTTATCAACCTCTCTATTTAAATCATATAGGTTCTGGTCTCGTCAAAAGACCAACCCTAGTGCCTTAAGAGGAGGTTAAGAAGAGGCGCGTCAAAGAAGAGGTAATATCCTTTACCGATTCTTTCAAATTTATTTTATCTTCTACTTATTCTTGTTTATTTGTTTCATAATAAATTAATAACATCAGTATCACACATATAATTATATTTTATTATAAATATGAAACAACCCAATTTCATCTTCTATCCATCATATGGAAAACGAAATCACCGGGCATACGTACGTACAGAATACCGTCTCCACGCCGTGGTGTAATCTGTTTTCTACCACCACCTTACTTGGATGGTTATAATGGTGTAAAGAATAACTATATATGATTATTTTAAAGTGATATAGATTATGAAATATTATACATACACATAAATACAATTCCACGATCATGATAATGATATCATCGCTTGTGCGTACGTACGGACTACCGTCTCCACGACATGATGAGATTCATTCTCCATGTTAACCATTCATGAATGATTATAAAGTATATATAATGAATAATAATGAAATATATGACATAATAATGATAATTAATATATATATATATATATATGTATTTCATATACTTAATTCCATTCAATTCAATAAGGAAAAGAAAACAGCGTTCATGCGTACGTACGACCTACAGTCTCCATGAATAGTGTATTTCATTCCATTTATTGATATATCATATATATATGTATATGATGAATATATATTATATATATAAATCATGTTTTACATTCTGGAATTATGTAAATCAGGATATAAGTAATAATATCAAGAAAAACAAGTCGAAACACGTATGATAAATGAAACGATTTTACCCAAAATGCTACTTTAACATGAAATTTACAAAAGAACGGGTAATATAAAGTCATAAGTGAACAATATATGATATCATAACATTGAATATGATTCTGTAATATGGAAATGACATTATTTAAATCATTATAAAGGATGTTCAGATATGTTCAAAGCATATCAGACCTAAGGTAAGGGATAACTTTTCGAATCTCGTTTTTATCTGAGATTGTTTATTCGTAAGTATTTACTGGGGTTATATTTATCATCCATGACCCTATTTTATAAAAAAAAATTCATGTATATTTAATGTCCTTTTTACCCATTTTTTACTTTCTACATTTTATGTATGGAATCTTTCTTTTCTTTACGTTACGAGGTACTTTTTTGACTTTTCTAACAAGAGTATGAGAAGAATGTTTTTTTAACTAATACGGCATGAACGGATTTTTACAGTTTTATAACGCCATATTTTTATTAAGATTACTCTACAAGATTTTATGACTATTTTCAACAAAATAATTTTCTTTTAAAATTGCATGGCATTTTGTGAAAAGAAAATGATTTTGAAGAAGAAAGGACATTTTTCTCAAGAATTCATTTCAAGTGTTTTATCAAAACTATTTTCCATCTAAAATGACATTATTTAATATGTTTATGTTTCAAGAATAACGTATCTATTATTTACATGGTTTTATTCTTCTTATGATGAAATGATATCCATTTTTTATATGTATTATGTTATGATGGCATGATGTTTAAGAATCCCATTCTATTACATGGGTTATGATATGATGTATGATTTAAGATTTTGTGGCACATGAAAGAATGATTTCATTATGAGATGGGTGGGACCTATATCTCCCTCCATTGCATTGGGTAATGATTTATATCTCATGAGATAGACATGGCTGGAATGGTAAGTTAATCCGGTTCAGTGTTACAGGACTGGAACGAGGAGTGAACTCGATTTAGAAAGGGACTTTGTCCACTAAGATGGTTTTGGAAGAAATGACTTGGCTACTATGGAAATAATATCATGTGCTTAATGGTTTTCCACAATTACATGTTTTGTTCCCATGCTATTTTATCATGATTAATGTTCATTTATGACCTATTCCTTACGTACTTCCAAGATTTATTTCACAGCTCAAGATTTTGATGTATAAATTTTATGTTCATGTTTTGAAGCTCAAATGTATATGGTTTGTTTTATTTTCTCCATGCTTACCCTTACTGAGCATTTGATCTCACCCTTTATATGCTTTATTTTCCCCAGGATATAATGAAAAGTTTTAGGTAAGAAAACCAAAGGTGAAGATCTTTATGGGAGATGTTGAAGATCTTTCACAATGATTAGAATATTTTGTTCCGAGTTTCCAAAGACACTAAACTATTACGATCCTTGAGTGTTGGTTTTTGTTATGTATTAAGTATTCCGAAAAAGTAATGTAATGTCCATGTACGTCAATATTTGGGTCTCTATAGTGATATATGATGTTGATATTTTATAAACCATTGTTTATGTATCTAATATTCCAAAGACACTAAACCTTTACTATTATAACAAAGACTATAATGTTATTTAATGAATATTCATCTAAAAAGATGTAATTTTTTTATGAAAATTATGGGTTGCTATATATTATATCAGAGAATTTTTTCATTTCATATTGAATCTATGATAATAACAACTTAGTTAGGACCCATAGGATGATTTTATGTATAGGATAATTCCCTATATTATGAAAAAGAAAGGGGTGTGGTTTTCCTAGAAAAAACATCCCTATTAAGACACAATAAGTGGGTGAGGTTTTGGAATATATGAATCTTGGTTTAATAAACCCAAAAATATATGGTCAATTATATCTTACCCATCATTATGGTGAATGGTGAGTTTTCCTTACTATGTACCTATTTTTACACTTATGAGGAATATTCCTAGGTTAATTTAAATTTTCATTATGAACCTTTTTGAATTTTTTGAATATACTATGACCATGGTTAAAAAAAAGGTTTATTGGATTGAAAATAAGATCTCAAGATTTATAGATCCTATAAATGATTTCTCATGATTGATTACTCTAATTAAAGATGCATGATCGTTATACTAACCATTTTGGTTTTACTAAGGGATTGGTGATAAAATGATAAATTTTATGTGGTTAAAGGTATATTAAATTATTGAAGAAACCTATTAGAGCATAGTTATATTATTTCTTTTATGTCATGAAAAGTATCACATAATGTAAATTCATAAACTCAACTACTAAATGTGGAATTATTAGTGAAAACTTTTAATGATATAAATATAAAATATCAAGTCTATGATACTTATCTAATTTTTTTGGGAATGTTCTTCCTATGAATCATGTTATTCCCCCTATAGTTAAATTTAGTGTTATATTTTGAATAAATTGAATTCCTTTACATGAATCACACATCAGTTCCCAGGGAAGGGAATTCACATTTGACATTCTAAACCAACATATGATCGCCTATCTATGAGATGATAAATATAAAATTTTGATGGAAATTGTATCTAATGTATAGATTTAAATACTTAGTAAAAAGTATTGTTTATCTTATATGATTGGGGAAAAATCACCATCAATTATATTCCTATTATATGAGAGTCTATTTATGTTTTTTTAAAAGAGTTTACTAGTATTCCTCTAAATTGAAAAGTTGAGTTTTCAATAGAATGCCTACTCGGTGTTGCACATGTTTTAAAGTCTCCATATAGAATAACCCAAATTTAGTGGTAACAATTAAATAAAAAAATCCAGGGGAATATTGATAAGGGATTAATTTTTCCATGTGTTTCACTATGGGGAACACTTATTATTTTTTTAATAAAAAATATAGATCAATGTAACTCTATATTGACTATCGAGAACTTAACAAGATCAAAATAAAGTATTAAATGACCTATATTGATGATTTTTTTGATCAATTATGAGGAGAAAAATATTTTTCAAATACTAAACTTTGATATGGATATTATCAGTTTAGGGTCAAAATTGAAGACATGCCCATGGAAACCATCGGTATGGGGTATAAATACTATGAATTTATAATGATTCCACTTGGACTTACAAATTCCCCCACTATCTTCTTGGATTTAATAAATATAGTCTTCAAATACTACCTTGATCAGTTTTTAGTATTATTTTTATATTATAATCTTATATATTCTAGGATTAAGGAAGATAATGAAGATCGCTTGAGAATATTTTTGAATAACTTAAGGTATGTATAAGTTTTATTCAAAATTTACCAGGTGATTTTTTCCTAAAAAAGCCTCATTTTTGGTTTTATAATCTTATGAGAGGGTATATTAGTGGATCCATAAAATAAAAAAGTTACTGAACATTGACACAATCTAACCACTATGGTAGAGATCCATAGTTTCTAGGGTTGGCTGGTATTATCAATGCTTTGTGGAAAATTTCACACTATTGTCTAATCCACTCACCATGTTAACTTAGAACAGATAAAAGTTCCTTTATATAGATGAATTCCATGAAAATTTCATGGAACTGAAGATAAGTTTTGTAATAACACATTTGGAATGATCCATTGTTAATATTTTTATATTTTATTAAATCTTGGAATGAAGAATAAGAATGAAAAAGATCATTTCCAAAGGAGCGTGTTTGGGTTAGATTTTCACTATTCTGATCACTTGTTAATATTTTTTTGAATTTTTAATACAACCAAAAATGTGGTTTCACTATTTGGTTTTTGATTTATGAATTATTAAACAAAGTAAAACAAATAGAATATGGTCACGAATAAATAAGAGGTTCTAGAGTTATTTAAGGTGGGTTTAATAATCATTTACATTATTTATAAATCTTCCAACTTAATAAACATACACAATATATTTTTTTCATTCACCCTATACTGTTTTTATTAAGTAAAAAACTATTAATATTCTCAAGGGATACACTAAAAATACCATAAATCTAATGCTTTCTCCTCAAAGAATGGAAAAGTGCACCACTCAATCGAGTGAATGGACTTACTCACCCTCCTGGAAGTAATAACATACCATTATCTCATTCAAATAACATAACTCCAATAGTATGATGTTTGATCCAAATGTAAGGAGACATTGAATTACAATAAGTGGAAGAGTGAAATAAATTTAATGTAATAGAGAGTGATGACTGCCTCCTCTATACTCTACTTCCATTATTTCACCAGAATAAAAAGAAATAGGATGAGAAATTAATGCATAAAAATTCACATGCACCATTATGATTTTCCTTGGACCACCTATAATGGGTCATATCTCCATGATCACATAGATTTATATCACTTGGACTTAACATGATTGAGAGAACACAAATAAATGGGGTAAGAAAAGAATAATCTTATTCAAAAGATGAATAATAGAACTAAACATTAAAATGTAGTACGTAATAAATTAATTAAAATCAGAAGATGAAGAGAATTTTCAAATTAAAGAAGATAAGAATATTAATAGAATTTATCTTTCTCCTTCACTTTCATTGTAATAAAAATATAACCTTTTTAGTGTCTTAAATATCTAATAGGATGACTTCCACAGGTCAAAGTAGATGGTTAAGATCAACATTACTCGAATATTATTATTGAAAAAAGTATCCACATGATCATGTATATACTTATTCAATGATTTTAGTAGTGATGTGATTTGATTATTTGGATGTGTAGTGTAAATTAAGTGTTACCAAGTATTATCACTCGAAAAAATTTCATGTGTTGGAAATTTGGTCAATTTCATTGGGATTCCAATTTGAGCCCAGTCCTTAGCTAGAAAAACCCTATATTGTAGAATTCCATGAATTAAAAAAATATTTCTTAGATAACGAATGAATGTGAAACTAGGTACTCAAATTTGGGATTTTTAATGACTTAAAAACTTAATTTCAAAATTTCCTTCATTCACTAAAGCCTTTAACTAGCTAGTGTTGAAAATATGGAAGTGTATCGACATTTCTTGGTCTCCATAGGTGATATCAATAAATTCTATAACATGTCTTGTATTGGTTGGATGAAATGGATCATACAACAATGTTGGACATGAATATAGGAGGATTTAATGGCTTTTAACCCATGTGATCTAAAAGCACATAGTTCTTATTCATTGTCCCAACCTTACCATATTGTTGGGTTTCTCTTAGGAATTCTACTGAGCACCTTCCATGTACTAATCTTCAAACCAGAGTCTGGTGACTAGAAATTGGGTGGGACATCATCTAATTAGTAAATTAAAAACCATTACAACAAATACCCTAATGGGAATTTTTTTATTGGATTAATTCTCGATTGATGTATCTAGAAATCAAACAACACCCGTTGTTTCATATTTCTTCTCTAATCATTTCAATGAAAATCACACATGAAGACAAGTTCCTTCAACGTCAACAACCGCATGGATAGTGGCAGTCATTGATTCTCTTCCTTCAATTATCCATAGGGGTGGAGAGATTTATTTAGTGACACGAGTGTGGAAATTCAATATAGTTTATCCTCTTCTAGCGTGAGACATGAGTTCAGTTCATCATATGAATAATATTATCCTCCTCCAGTTAAATAGGTGTTTGAGGTATTTTACTCGGTAAGGTATTTATTCAAGAGATTCATTGTATCTATGGAAATTTTGTGTGAAAATATTATTTCCTTGATGGAAACAGGAAATGGACTAGTTGAATAAGGTTTAGAGGGTCATCTTGAGTGGGAAGTAGAGGTTCAACTAAATATGGTTCAGTTGGATGTAGAAAAGTGTGCTATCATGGATTTTTAGTAGTGTGATATTGGTGGTAGTAGTATGGAACAATATAAGGTGTTTTATTTTTTCAATGGAATAAGGATAAGTTGTAGTATCTCATTAAAATTATTAAAAAATAACAATTATCATCATTTTTTAGTGGTTGAGGTAGATTATTATCCATGGTGGTGGTAGGAGGAAATGACTGGAAGTAAAATAATTTAGGTTTTGTGGTACCAAAACACACTAGAAGTATCATATGGGTGTAAGAAGGTATCATGAAAATGGTTACAAAAATAGATGTAGAAGTGCTTTTTCATTCTCAAAGTAGCAAAAATCTAGAGGTAGCACTGCCTTGGTGGTAGTACTATTTCTTCTAATGGTAGTAGGCTCACCGGCAGCAAGCTGGCAGTAGAAAATAAACTATAGCATAAATTTTCCCTATACAATAATATATATATATATCTATATCTATATGTGTGTGTATATATTTAGGTGATGAAATTTTAAAGTAAAAAATAACATAATGATAAAACTCAAAATTGAATGTCTTTAATAATTGAAATCAAAGATTAAATATTAAATGCATTAAAATCAAACAATTCAAATAACCATTTTACAAACATGAAATTAAATTACTATTAATTATTTTAAAGCACATTCAAAGATCCCAAATTTAAAAAACACTCATTTTATATCCACACCTTATAATTTTAATTAAAATTTCAAATTTCTTCAAAGTCATTGTATGGATTCACATTACTCTCAAAAAATTAATAATTCACTAAAATACAATATTTAAGACATGTTAAAAAATATTTTTAGAGTTTATATAATCAAAAAAATGTTTTCCTTTATATTATAATTAAATTTGGAGGTAATTTTAAGAAATAAAAGACAATTTTCTTTTGAAATTTACAACTCACATCACTCCCCCACAATTAAACTATTTCACTCTAGGGAAATTTTATCCTTGAATTTAATTTATTAAAATAGGAAAAAATAAATTCATCCAACATATATTAAAATTAAAAAACCAAAAAATTATAAATTCATAAGTACATCTAGTGTTTCAATTCACTCCTCATTTCGATTTAATAAAATTATGATTCCAGGAGTGGATCAAATAAAATTTAAGTGGAATCAATGTTTTAACAAGAATAACATCAATTTATACCTATCTCCTAAGCTTTATCAAACAAGAGTTCAATTCTTACCTTTATTTATTCAACTAAAATTTATTTTTAATAAGTCAACTTCTCCATTCATGGATTTAACATTTACCTCACCAAAATGAATTCATTTTTTTACATAGTCACTTTATTAATTTTTTTAATTTTAATTTTTTTTGAATTTTGAATCTTTACCAACCATATATGTGTGAGTCACTATATACAAATAGTTATTTGAGTATATATAGAGAGATACTCCCAAAAACTATGACATTATCTCAATTTTTTTTGTAGGATCCAAATTGACCGTTTTAACCCGGGTTCAATGGAATTATATAAATTTAATTTCATTTGTCTCCCTATGGTGTAATTTTTTACAAAGGTAAATTACCTTATATTATTTTCTAAATTATACGAACTTTGATTTATAATTATAGTTCCACCAAAACCTTTCCACTCACACTTCTTTTCCTAGTTCAATGACAAAATTTCCATGAAAATAGATACTGACCCACATAGTAATAATCTACAACTTAATATTTATGAACCAATGAATTACTCAACTCTAGTATAAAATTAAAACTTAGACTGAAAACATTTGAGTTTATTTAAACCAGGTTCAATGGAATTATATAAATTTAATTTGAGTTGTCTCCCTATGGTGTACTTTCTTACAAAGGTCAATTACCTTCTATTATTTTCTAAATTATAATAACTTTGATTTATAATTATAATTCCACCAAAACCATTTCACTCAAACTCCTTTTACTAGTTCAAAGATGAAATTTCCATGAAAATAGATACCAACCCACTTAGCAATAATCTACAACTTAATATTTATGAACTAATGAGTTCCTAAACTCTAGTATAAAATTCAAACTTGGAATGAAAAAATTTGAGTTCATTAAAGGTTGAAAAATAAAAACAAAAAACTATATAAAAGGGTATTTATAATATTTAAAAACAAATATTATTTTAATGTTTTATGGTTACATGTTATTTATTTATATTTATATTTATTTATATATTTACAAATTTATAAAAACTTACTGAAAATAGTAAATAGTTGTTTTTATTTATATATTTTAAAACCTTAACTAAAAATATTTTAAAAACTAGTCCCAATTTTTTTTTGAATCCCCTCCCCAATATTGTTCAACACCATCCACTCGAGTTCTATTTGACATAGAGAAAATTAGAGTGAATACAAAGTTAAAAAGAATGAAAAAACCTTGCGTTATTTTTACATCATGTTTGAGGTAAGCTCTCCCATAGGTTCACTTATAGGAATCTTGAACTATTCTCCTAGGTTCAGTACACTTAGATAAAATCTATAAATAAATAGTTTAAAACATTATAAATGTTATTAAAAACTAAGGTAAATAAAATGAAAAATAAATATAGGAGGTAAAGAATAATGGGATATCCATTCCATGAGGGGATGTAGTTAGACTACCCACAACTGGACAACATTGATTCTATTCCTAGTTTTTTGGTAGGTTGAGATTCTTTGGTAAAAACCACTATATACTATTTCTTCCCAAACTACTCAACATAACTTTTTCCTAGAGGTCCCATTTGAGTAGAGTTATTCTTTTACACCCCATGTGACTCCTAAAATTGTGTTTCTTAGATAGATTCAAATAAAGGGGATCCAAAAATAGTCCATATTGAATAAAATTAAACTACATTCAGTTCAAAGAAATATATCCCCTTCATATATAGCACGCACATCTGTTGTATCATGATATGATATATGATTCTTCTTCTTCTATTATTCCTACCACTGTATGATTTTTATGGGGATGTTGATGGTGTTCTAATTATTATCTAACTGGGGTTTACACTTTCAAATATTCAATATTAGAACATAGTAGGATATATAAGAGTTTATCTTGTAAGAGAGTAAAATAAAAAGATTCCGAATCAAATTTATTTATCTTTAAAGAATATTCCAATAGTGATTAATATATATCATCAAAAAATGGGAGTTAGATTACTATTATACTTGAAAATAATTAAATGTAACTGATTTCAATGTCTGAGTATCTCCCTAAAGTGTTTCACCTAGCATTTCTTGTTGCTTTAAGAGTGCCTCAAGTATCATCTCAGAAATGTGTGAGAGGGTTAGATCTTTTATCAGTTACACCGATTGGATGTACTTTCTATGTGTTTTAGGTTTGGGATCATGATACCATAGTACTTCTATTATAGGATTATCTCTATAAACATCCTGTGAAATTTTATCATAAACCTTCAATGTTTCATCAAATTTTTTAATTGTAAAATTTTTATTTGTTTGTTTGAGTAAATTATAATATTATTCCACATTTTTTAACATTAAGTGAAGATTCATTACTTTTTTTGGTTTTAATTGTTTAAAAAATAAAACTAATAATACAGTGAAAAAGAATAGTGACTCACCAACCTTACTCCCTAGAAATAGTTCCAAGTTGATCATGCAGTTGTTGCGGATGAAGGTCAAACATATTTTTTATTTTTTACAAAATATTGGATTGAAGTATATGGCTCACCAAGATCATTTCCCAAGTAGTGTGTGTGGGTAATATTATCAGTACTCTAATAAGTTGTTAATATATGTTTTTTTCTTTATTTTTAAAATATAAAATAAATTTGATGTGTTCTGTTTAGTGAATGTAAAAATACACTCCTCAATTTATTGAATTTACTTACTCACCCACATCGAATCAATAACGTACCATTTCTCATTAAAATCACATGATTCAAATGGTTTAAAGTGTGATCTGAATGGAGGTTGAAATTGATGTGCAATAATTAGAGGAGTGCAATAACATTAATGGAAAGCATAGTGATGATCATCTCCATTAAACTCTACTTCCACTATTGCACTAGAATAAAAAATAAATAGGATGAGAAATTAAAACACAAAAATTCACATGCACAATTTTGATTCTCCTAGAACTAACTATAATGGGTTACTTCTCCATGATCACAAATATTTATATCACTATGACATCACAGAAGTGAAAAAACACAAAGAAATGGGGGAAGAAAAGAATATAATGATTCAAAATTTGAAGAATAGAACTTAAAATTAAAATAAATAATGAAAGAAACTAATTATAATCAAAAGATTACAAATAATTTTCAAGGTTGTTTAGAGAATAATATTTATATAATTTTCCATTATCCTTCACTTTTTTTGTAAATAACAATTATATTCTTCAATGAATTGACTATTCAGTAGGATGATTTCTTCATGTAGCAATCAGCAGTTTAGATCAACATCACTTGAATCCTATTATTGAAAAAATTCAGTTAATGATCATGTATGTAATTATTAGATAATTTTCTTAGAGATTTACTGTACTACTTTATGGCTTCAGTGGAAATTACATTTTCCCAACATGCTCACTCATAGAATTGCACATGCTGGATATTTGGCCCATTTTGTTGGGCTTCCAATTTGATCCTAGTTATGGATTGAGAAAACTATGTGGAGAATAATTCCATGAATTTTGAAAAAATATTATTTAATAATTCATGAATTTGAGACCGGGTTCTTGATGTTGGTATGCGACATGAATTAAAAGATTCATTTTGGAATTTTACTCAGTTTGATAAAGCATCACCCTATCTTGTGTTGAAACTGGGAAAGTGTGTCAGTGTTTTTTTGTTTCCCTAGGTGATAAAAAAAATCTATATTAGGTCTTGGATTGGTGAAATGGATTATATAACACATTTGGATAGGTATAGAGGAGGTTTTAGTGGTTGCTGGCCCATGAGAGCTCAGAGCATATAACGATTGTTCATTTTCCTGACCATGCTATACTGTAAGGATTCTCGTAGTAATTCCATCAAGAACCATGAATTAATTAATATTCACAAAAGGGCCTATGAGTTATAATAGATCAGGGCCTCACCAAACCTATAATTAGAAACAAGAATAAAAAATATGATAGTGGGAAAAATTTCAGATTAGCTTTAATCTTAATTGGTGAATCTCATAATAAAATAACACTGGTGGTTTTTGTTTTCTTCTCCAATTGGATAAGTGGAAACCTTGCGTGACATTAGGATCATTCAGATTCAACAGACGCGTGGCTTGCGATGTTATTTATCTATATTCCATTTAAATTTCCATAGTAGTAGTGCTATTTTTTAGTAGCATCGATATGGATATTCAATGGAGGTTTCCCTCTTCTGGTGTGACACACGGGTTTCGTTCAATATAGGCATCATGTTATCCTTCTCTAGCCATACATGCACATGATAAATTAGGTTCAATACGGGGTTTCATCAAGAAACAAAATGACATTGTGGAAATTTGGTGTGGATTTATGCTTCCCTTGGGGAATATAGGTGATGGAGTCATCTGATTTGGTTCCATAGGTTTATCTCGAGGGGGAAGTATAGGTATGGATGGTGTATTATTCATTTTTATATGTATTGAAATGGTGGTTGGGATAAAAACCTTCCCCTAGTTGAGTTTTCATACAATATTAGCTTTCACTCGAGCATTTAGATGGATCCTTATGAATCACAATATGGAATTAAGTGTAGAATTATAATGTGTGGGATGAAGTTAGAGAAAGAAATATATTGGGACTTGATATTGCTATGAAAATGGTATATAAAGTTAAATCCATTCAACAACATATCAAGGCAACTCAGATTTGATAAAAATGTTATCATAACAATTTTTAGAGAAATATGGAATTTGAAGTTGGTGTGAAAGTATTACTATGAATTTATCCCTATAATATGGTTATGATATTTTTAAAATTGGAAATATAATACCTTGGTATATTGACCCCTTCAATATTCTTAATCAATTAATGAAAATATCTTTTCACTTAGCACTTCCACTGAACCTATCACACGTTCATGATGTGTTCCATTTATCACTCTTGAGAAGAACATACCCAAACCTTCATGTGAAATAAATTAGGAGGTTGTACTTATGGGGAATGATATTTCATAAACATAAAAATTGTTATAAATTTTGGATAATAGATATTATGTTTTATGAAATAAGAATACTCACCTTGTTGATGTTCTCTGGAGGAATTAGAAATTTGAAGAAGTTTCTTGGGAACTTGAGGATGTGATGAAACAAATATATCCTCATTTTTTTGTATCATAGTGATGGAGTTTCAAGAGAAAAAAATATTTTAATGGGGGTATAATATAATACCCTAAAACTTTATGACATAATTTTCTTTAAATAGAAAATATTTATTCGATGGCTTACGATACACACAACTCTATGTATAAATAATTTGTAATATAAAATTATTTTATAACATATCCATCAAATTGGTGAAGTAAATTAGAATAAATAAAATTTGATAAATACATATAATGGTTTTATATATATCAAATATATTGATATATAAGTGCAAAATTCTTAGTAAAGTCATTATATGCTTCAAAAATACTTTTCCCTCAATATTGGTTATTATTTATTTTTATGAGAAAATAATAAAATTAATTTCTTACAATTTTTAAAAATCCTTTCAATAAAATTAAATTTATTTTTTAAATTACCATAAAATAATCAACTTTGTGTAATATTTTGGTATTTTCCTGAAATGATTGATTTTTAGTGAATAGTGACAAAAATACACACTTTTTAACATTGTCCCTTACTTTCATTAAATAAAGTAATCTAAATGTCCCATTATATTTGGGATTTTTAATTAAATTTTCATATACTTCATTTGATTTATAATAATCCAATGAATTACATTTGAATCAAAAAAATTCATGATTTTGATATAATTTAATTTTAATGCTTAAAAGCACATTTTTCTAAAAACAATTTTTAATTTCATTTTATGAATTTATATTAAAATTATTTTTTTTAGTTATAGAGATTTAATATTGAAAAATAGATAAAATATTTTTAATCACAAGGTTTATATTTGGTAAATAGTTCCCTTTTATTTTTTAGTCATTGTGAATAGTAAACATGATAAATATTTGTGACCTCTATAAGGGTTAAATGGGTAAAACATGGTTAAAACCATGAGGAAAGGTCTATAAAATGACCAAAAACTTACCTTTATTTTATTTTTTGAATAAATTAGAAAATAGAGATCCAAAATAAGAATATATGACATTTTGGTTCCATTTTCCCTAGATAATAAATTTATATTGTTTTATGTAAAGAAAATCTAAAATGTCCTGCTCTTGAATTTAATATCCCTAAAATTTTTACCTATGTATAGAGAGGGGATATGTTTAGTTCTAAATTTTTATTTAAAATATTAATTATTTTTTTAACATGGTAATTTAATTTTCATTTTTATTGATGAAATAATTATGGTAAATGATTATGCAACACAGATATAGTGCTTATGCAAGTAGTAGAAAAAATCAACTAAATTATATTAAAAACACCAAGAGTAAAAATTATTATGTAGGTTATAGTGTTTCATTAATTTAACAGATAAATATAACATATTAGTAATGTGTTAAATTTTTTATATTTTAATTATTTTTCTATCATGTTGTTTTCAATGTCAAATTTAGTTAATAGTGTTAGAATTTCCATTAATGATATTTTATGAAAACTATTTATATATTAAATAATTTAAAAATCCGAAAATCTAGAAAATATGTCAAGAAGGATAATATGTGGTTTAAAACATTATTCCTATTCCATTTATGATCCAAATATTGCATTATAAATAAAGTTATAACACTTTAAGATTGAAATAGTTGTTATCACACTAATGATTAAAAATGGTTAACGAATAGGTTAATCAAAACAATGACGTTTAAAATGACATAAAAACCTCTCAAAATTTCATTTTATAATGAAATTATTACTATATGACTTTTTTTATTTGAATTAATTTTAATTTTTAAGAAATATACATAAGAAATACATTATTAATATTTAAATATTTTTAGAAATTCAAAATGTGTACTTTCCCTCCCTTATAGAAGGGCACCCATTATATTTATTATTCACATAACTTTGAGACATATAGAACAAAAACAAAACATTAATAATTATATTATAAACATCCCTAGACATGAATTAGAAATATTTTCCTTGAATGACCATTCTATAGATCATTAAGAAGGATCTAATTAAGGCCCACCGAATAAGTGGCAATCATTTTACCCGACCACTTTAAATTTATTTATTCTTATGACTATTATAAATATTTATTATTGAGAATAAAACAATAAATTTAGAATCCTACATATAATTAAAATATTATAATGATCATTAAACTACTATTATCGACCAAATTTTTCATCAAATGGGAAAAGAAATTATCGCTTATGTGTACTTATGGAATACCGCCTCCATATAGCGATACAATTTATTTTATATAAACATATTTCATTATTAGTTATTAAGGTGAGTTTAATTTTCATATATAATATTTATAATATTTATAATCTTTTGGAATTATAATACCATATTTACCTTCTTATCTTTCCATCTGTTGGGAAATGATAACGTCACTCATGCACAAGTTTAGATTACCTCTACAATGAAGTAATGTGATTAATTTTTCATTTATGTTTTAGATGAATGAAAATAAGTACAAATTTAATAAATATATATTCTTTATATGATATAATTATGGTTCTATAAAGGTTAATTTTTATTTACATTTCCTTAATTTCATCTGTCGAAAACTAAAAATAACGTTCATGGGTACATATGACATACTTTCTCTATGAGGGGCATAATTAATTTATATATATATACATTTTATGGATGATTATAAATATGTATATAAGGAATATATGTTATATTTATTTCATTAATAACATTAGGGATATTATTTAACCATTATTAAAGTACAAGGACCAAAATTACTAAAAAAAGATATCATTAAAAATAAAATAGTTAACACCTAGAAACGATGATTTTAATATCAAATTATTAATAAATGGGTATTGAAATAAATTAAGTATATCATATATGAAATTATAGATATGTAAATTACTATTTTATATAATTATAATTAATATAAATTTATTATTTAGGTGGTTATATCTCCTTCGATGCAAGTCAAACTTGAGGTATGGTATTTATTTTTCAATATCACAATAATCATGATTATTTATGATTAATTTTAAATTAAAGGAAATTAAATGATACTTTCTTAATAATTCTATTAAATTGTATTCTAATATGGTTATTTATTTATAATACATGTTTTACTTTCATTTTATTCACTTTATGTACTCAAGATACTGAAGAATTTTTTTTATGAAAAACAACTTTATTTCTCTCTTTAGTGATAAACCCTTTTTGTTTTATATCCATGCCTCCTAAAAATGTTTTTAAAAATGTTTTAATATTTTAAAATGATTTTTAATGTAATTTTTACCTATTATTTACTTTTTTACAATTTTTTTTTGAAAATAATCTTCTTGTTGGTTTCGAATGATGTATTTTTACTCTTTACCAAAAATGTGAAAACAATATTTGTTTTAACATACACAAAATGATCATAATTTACAACTATCATAAACACTCAAGAATTTTAAGGTTACATTAAAAATTCCCAAGGTTATTTTTAAATAAATTATATTACATAATATTTGAAAAAAAATTAGGTTTTAAAAAAGTAATTTCAAAGTAAAAAATGGTATTTTTCTCAGGAAATACTCGAGTGATATTTTAAATGAATATTAGATCCATGATAATATTGGATTATGTTACTTAGGATTTAATGGGGATATGATATAATTATACCATATTTATTATTTCTCCGGATGGTTTATGATGATGATGATAAATATCTATGAGACCTGTTTTCTTTTCCAAGGGATAATTCATGATGATTGTTTTTTTGATCTTGTGGAATACATACCAGTTGATTTATGATTATGTGATGGGTGGGTCTAGAATTATATATCCCTCTAATTCATTGGATAAATATTAACATTCTATGAGATCAAAGGGTACACATGAGGTTATCCAAAGCCCAATTAGTGGGTACATGGAAGGTTATCCAAAGCCTAAAAGAGGGTACACATGAGGTTATCCCAAGCTTGAAGAAGGTAAATGGGTGGTTAGCCCAAACCAAAATTATTATAAATGTATTGGTCGGTAGCCTTGAGATAAGTTTTATTATTATTATTATGCCAAACATATGCCACTCTTTTATTACATGATTGTATTCCATTGTTATGCTATCATGAATTAGGTTCTTTGATCCCTTTATTATTCATGTTTTATAAACTCCTAAATCTTTATCCAGTGGCTCATGTTTATGATATAAGAATTTATGATTATTATTTCAAAAGGATAATCTCATGTTTTTATACCATTTATGCCCATGTAATGTTTAAATTTTAATTAATATATCCATTTTTTACACTTACTATGAATCTAAGATCAGCCTTTATTATGTTTTCTTTTTCCAAGGATAAGAAGAAAAGTTTTAAGTATAATTTTTTAAACAAGGGTTCCAGTTTTGAAAATCTAATTTGAGATGATGTATTTATTTTATGAACCAATTGTTTATACATCCAAGTTTCTAAAGATACAAAAACATTACAGTTGTGGTGTGGATTTCAATTTTATGAAATGAATATTAATTTAAGAAGATGAAATATTTATATATGAAAATTATGAATCGCTATAGCATGTTTATGTACATATAAGTGTGCACGTGTATGTATGTGTATTTTCATGTATATGTAGGTGGATGTATATGTCTATATGTATATGCATGCATGTGTATGTGTGATTATATAGTATGTGTATAATTACGAAGTATGTGTTTGTATGTGTATGCATATATTATTATGTGTATGTAATTGTGTGTTTGTGTATATGTATGTTTGTGTAAGTTTATGTATGTGTATATGTATGTATATGTATGTATTTTTATGTGTATGTATGTGTATGTCTATGCATATGTACGTGTGTATATGTATGTATGTAATGTGTATGCCTATGTATATGTTTATGAATATAACATTATATAATAAGAAAAGTAAATTGTTTTTTCAATTTGACAATTCTAATTATTGTATATGTAAACACACATACAAACACAATCACATGAAAATTAATTGGTGTTTTGAAATAAAATTACTGTAATTTTATATTGATATACATATATACACACATTTAATATTTTTGTTATTTGTTTCATTTTTAATATTTAATTATACATTATTAA
Source organism: Viscum album (assembly GCA_963277665.1). Lineage (NCBI taxonomy): Eukaryota > Viridiplantae > Streptophyta > Magnoliopsida > Santalales > Viscaceae > Viscum > Viscum album. The sequence continues at coordinate 350,251,639 of OY728137.1, forward strand.
TTATTAAAATTTAATATTTCGATATGATTATAATTTATAAAATTAATATTTATTTTAATATTTTATTTATTTAAATCTATATACAATTATTATTTATTGATTTTTAATTATAAATTTATTACGAAATATTTGTATTTAACTGTTCTTTTTAATATTTATTCATATTTTATTTCTAATATTTATTTATTTTCAATATTTTTGTAAATGGTATAAATAATACAATTTTTTTAATTTCTTTATATTTTTTTAAATTTATTCTATTTTAATTATTAAATTGTACTAATTTTTATCATTTATTCATATAAATTTATTTATTAATTTTAAATAATTATTCACATAATGTTTTTTAATGTATTCATTTTTGATAGTTATATATACGTTTTTAAATATTAATATTCAATACTTTTTAATTTGTATATAACTTATATAATTTATATTTATTCATATTTATTTTAATATATTTGTATCTAGATATTTATACTATTAGTATTTTTTCATTACTAATATGTACTTCATCAAATATATATATATATATATATTATGTTTTTAATAATATTTATTCTTTTTTTATTATATATTCTTTTTTTAATATTTTATTAATTTATATAATTAAAATTTTAAATATATTTTCAAATTTTGTTATAATTTATTCATTTTTAATCATTAAATTTTATTTATGTTTATTTTTTATTTATTTATTATTATCTATTCATTTTTAATATATGATTGCATTTAATATTTTTTTAATTTATTCAATTTAAATATTTATTCATCTAATATTTATGTAATTTATTAATTTTTCATATTTATTTATACATTTATATTTAATATATTTATCATTTTTTAATTAACATAATTAATATTTATACATTTTAAATTTAATATTATTTTATTTATATATTTATATAGATATAATGTATTCATTTCTAATTAGAAATTTATTGTATTTTTTTATTTTAATTGAATATTGAATATTTATTAATTTTTATTTTAATATTAATTCATTTATATTAATTTTAAAATATATATAAAATATATATTTTATTATCTTTTAATTTTTTTAATATACACCAATTATCATAATATCAATACCTTTATAATAATATAATAAAATTTCATAATATTATCATATTTTTTTAAAAAAATTAATATAAATAATAATTTTTTAATATTTATTATTTTTTTTGTTATAAAATAATTTACAATATTCTTGTTTATTTGATTAATTATTTATTTTAAATTTTAAATTTATTTTTCAACATTTATTTTCAACTAGTATTGATCAGTATTATATTAAGGGATGATAAAAGTCACTTTATCATCACTTAACAGTTAACACTACTAAAGGTTGGATTTATCTTCTTTGATTATTGATGATAAATCAACATCTTTATCAGTGTTAAAAAAATATTGAAAAATTCTAACATTATCAGTTCTTTTCATTTTCCGGGCTGATAAATGTATATTTTTTATTAGTGCTTTTTTAATAGTGCTAATAGAACCCCTTCTCATATTTTAAAAGAACCATAACTGAGATCTCCCCTCACTCGCACCGTTCAATCCCTCCTAGAAGCTGAAGTCTGCTTTCAACTGCTTAAAATCTTTTGAATGAATCAACCCTTAACTCAAATGTATGTTATTTGTTTCCCATTTTTAATTATTCTTGTGTAGTTTTGCATAGTTTTTTGTTTTTCTTGTCATCTTCATGATGTTTTGGAACTTGTTTTCTCACTTTTTGGTTCTTCTCGATGGTTATTCTTGTTTTATCAATGTTTGGATCCTACCTTAGATGATTTTTTGGTCTTATTATTCTAATTTTGGAATTCTATCAAAATGGATATAGAAATCACATATTTTTTATTTAATTTTTCATAGTCCTGAATTCATAAAAAATAATCTCTCAATCGATAATATCTTATACTATTATTGTTCCTCTTAATATTCATAGCTCAATTTAAATACCCTAAATTATAATTTATCATCAATATCTCCTTTTATTCAATGATACACAATTTCATTATTTTTATAGAAGAAACTTCTTCTTCATTTATAAAATGGTTTTAGAAGAAATATTTCATTATGTTTATTATCATTTAACTTTCAAATGGAACAATAATATTCATTTTTTTTCTCAACATCTAAATGATAATGTGTTTTTCTATTTACATTTCATAATGTGTTTATCAAACAACTTAATAAAAAAACCACAGATAAAATTTTCTTATTTCCAAAATAATTCCAGTTTACATATCCTAGAATTATATATATGTATCAACTTCATGACTATATAGGTCGACATCATCATATATAAATAGATGAGTTTTGGAAACACCACTTTGGGGATTCTAGTTTTTGGAAGAAATAAGATATCTTTTACAAGTTTACAAATGTATTAACCATAATTGATGTGATTACTTTGTTTCATACACTACAAAATAATTGAGAAAATATGTAATTTTTCTATATATGTTTTGATAGTGAAATTAAATTATATCTACCGTAATACTTATCTTGATGTAGAAATACATAGATTTATTATGAACATTGATAGTAACGATGAGTGAATTATATCCCTTGATGAATATATTTCAAAAAACATAATGATTTATGACATGTATCAATTTTCAATAAAAAAATAAGTGTTATAATATTTTAAATTCATATAATTCTTCATCTTGAAATGTCTTAATAAGTTATTTATGGATTGATAATTTATATCAAATATTATGACTATATGTGTGCATATATAAAGAATAATGTTTTAGGATTGTAAGCTCATATATTATGTGTATTTTTTATTTTTTAATATGAATATTACCGAACCAAATAGGATAGATATGAATCATTAATAGATGGATTCTAATTGCATAATAATGGGGTATGAGGATAGGGTTAAATAGTTCATCAAGTTTGTGAATGATCATGTATATCACCCTCCCAAAGTCCTTTTTCCCTATTTAAATTTTTGTTATATAGGTCTTATTAGTCTAGAGGATATAAAATAAACCATGATCTGTCATAAAATAGATCAAAATTATAAATGTTAGAAAAAAACGGGGAAGAAAAAAAAATCTAGTAAATGAGATAATACTACATTTTATGGATCATTTTATATGATCAGAACTATGAATGATAATAAATATTTCATCATATATATGATTAAAAATTTAATGGATAATGAGGACCGTATTAAAGAAATGAAAATTACAGTTGAAGGTAAAATTCATGATATTCAATGTTTTTTGAGAAGCTAAAGTGCTGCGAAATGACACCACTGTATATTGCTTGTCCTAAATATAGAACTTATCCCACCATAGTGTTGTTGTATAATTTAAAATAATGCAACGGATGGAGTGACACCAAATTCACTGAAAAAATTACTCTCTTGAATGATATTATACCATAAAAAAGTAGTTTCAATGTCAAACACATGATTCTAAATAAATTATATATTCAATGGATATTCTCTCTGAAAGAATATATGAATGTCTAAATGACATTATATTGTTTCACCAAGACCAATAATCAATTTAAAATTCTATATGTGTGGTGGGTCTTGATATAAGAAAGATTAATAAATTCCTTTAAAAGTTATATGGTACTTTCAAATAATTTCAATGTTTAGGTACCTATATTGAAGTGAGGAGGTAATAAAGAAATTGATGTGGCAAAAAAATATAAGTAATCCGGATGAGAAAATTTATCATCTGTAAGACTCTCCTCAGTGGAAGAAAATTGATCATGAGTATCCTAAATTTGGAAACATGTGGAGAAAACTTCATCTTGCACTATCTATATATAGAGTGAATCCTTTAGTTATACAGAGTATTACTGAAAGTACATGTCTAGTTATGTTATTAAATTATAAATTTTCACCCTTTTTTTCATGAAATGAAAATAAATGATGGCTTATCTCCTTATATAAGGGCTAAAACAACTAAACAATTATATTTATATTTATTTGAATTAATTTTCCAAGGATATTAAATTAATGTGGGATTCAAGTGTTACATTATATGTTTAATATATATATGAATATTTTTCACTAAAACCCACATTTTATAGTTTGATAAATTAATTTCCTTAATATTTAATTTTTAGGGTATAAAATTAATGGAATTTCACAGTGTCCCATTTCTGAACACGGTATAAAATTAGTTAAGTTGAAACATTCCTAAAAAATCTGTTTTTAGGAAATTAAATTTATTTACCCTGATAAAAAATAATGATATTGAATGACATAATTCAATAGGAATTTAGAATAAGTTATAACATATTCTCTACTAATTAGAGATCAGTAGTCTGAGAAAGTAAAGGATATAGTCACCAATTTTGGTAAACTATTTTTGACAATCTTTATGTGGACCAGTTGAAAAATGTGATCAGTTTTTTTGAATTACTGTACTATAATTAATTCTTAATCATAATTTTTTTATGTTATGCACATAAAAAATGTATGTCCTTCAAATCATTGTAATGTTTTTAAATGCACCCAGAAAAGAGAATTATGGAATCAAGGCTAGGTTCTATATGATTTAAATGGGGGTAAGAAAAGAACTAGAACCATTTAAGTGCGAAAGGTGAAATTTTTTTTCTATAGTAGTTTACACAATTTTCATGAAAAATATATCATTTATTGAAATTACTGAATGGTATATAGTTCCAGAGATGTATTTATCAAATATAAATAATATCATGTCAATGATGATTTAAATTTAAAGGTCCTAAAATTATATTACTCTCATGTTATGATGTAATATTTAATTCATATAGGTTTATGTTGGATTTTTCCAAAAAAATGTATGATACACATTTACCAAGATTTAATTATTTTTAAAAAAAATATGAAATAATGTTAAAGACCTAAAAAAGTTTCCAAGTTTGGAAATTAAAATTTATGTCATATTAAGTGAATCAGAGATGTTATTCTTTCTATAATTCTATGATATGATGTTTTAATTGATGTTTCACTTTATAGAGAGATCTAGATATGTGGTTTAGTACATAATAGATATATTTGACACATTTAATGGTATATAATTATTATGAAAGGTTACATCAAAAATAAATTCTATCCAACAGTTTGTATTGTAGAGAAATATATTATTATGAAGAATATGAATTCTATAATGAATACCTATTCTATGTAGAGTGTATTGGTCTCCCTAAATCATATCATAGTAGGTGACTTGTGGGTTAATAAATTTATAGAATAAATTTTGTAGAAATTTCCATTATAAGGAAAGAGAAATATCACCATTAAATTTTACATAATTTTTTTGAGGTAGCACTAAATATTGAAACCCAAAAAATATTTCTAAGGCAGCTGAATCTATAAAGATCTAAAATTTTATTATTAAATACACATAATCAATAGTTTATAGGATAGTTTCCATAACATATTTTTAAGGAGTCAACTAAAAATATGAATTAAATTTCAGAATGAATTTTGTGGATAAATAAGGGATTAATTGTGCATGTATTATATTATAATTTTTTTAATTAATTATTATATGTTTTATACAAAGGAACCTGATGAAAATAATAGCATGTAAAAAAGTGGCGTTACTATTGTGGGGGAAGCAATTAATTTATCTAGAACTAAGGATATAAATCCAATTAGGATAATATTTCATACTAAGAATCATCAAATAAATATAGGATTTGGATTATAAATTATTCCAATTGCCTATTTTTCACTAACAATGGGATTATAATAGGAGTGTTGTAAAAAATAATGAATTATGATTCATCAAAGTGGGTTATAATAAGTAATTGTGTAAGGATGGACAATTCATAATGGAAGCATAGGTGAAAAAAGTATTTTATGACACAAATCCTACAAATTGAAAGTGGTCAATTGTTCTGTTATTGTAACACCCCAAGATTTCATAGTGTGTTATTTCTTCAAAATAATTCAATAACTTGCACTACACGCAACACCGAGTTCAATTGCACCATGACTTACCAAAACTCCATTCAAATAAGGTTATGAATAGTATTAACTAAATTTTAAACATTATATAATCCTTATAATTTTAGAATCCATATTATGAGTTTCTTAGATATAATGCAAGAACAAATTCATTTTCAGTATTGCACTTTTATCAACTTTAATAGTGAACCCTTTTTAAATACTATATTTTAAACTTTTTGACTAAATGGAGACATCAAAAATTTAAAATGAAACATCCCAAGCTTCTACGGTACGCTTCTCTTTGAATAATGTGATAGCGTGTGTTGTACGCAACACCGAGTTCTAACAACCAATTAAACTAGTCGTTATGAATAGTAATAACTACTTTTTGAAATTATATATATTTTATATTTCAAAATGGACTTCATTTTTTTGATTCAGAATATCAAAATTAGCCTAGGGTGAAATTTTGGTACTTTTCGGATAACTTTTATATTTTGATGAATAATGAAAATTACTAAATTTTAATTAAAAACAACTATTTTAATCAAAATAATCAATAGTGATAAATTGTGAATTTGAGTGGTTTTAAAGTATATTTAGAATATATTTTTACCATTTAATATAATGTTGGTCATTGGACATAATTTTACAATTAAACCGAACATAAACAAGTGTCAATCTTTTGATAGTTATTATCTCTTAAAAACACGCTTTTTGTTTTGACAGCGGGAATTAATTTTAAATTAATTTCTGCCACTTCTGTGTTTTGAATTTAGGAAAATGGATTCCATATTTGGAATCAGGATTTTCAAATTGTGTAAATAGGTAACTTTTATTTTTAGACATTTTGAATAATTACTGCGGTAAATATTTTATTTACCATGGTTAAGGGTAAATCCGGTAAATAAGGGTTAAAAAATAATATTATAATAATACTAAATTACCCTAAAACGTGTATTAACCCTATTGGTTGATACATGGTCGACCATTGGAATCTTTGGGTCTATTTTGGGACCCCATGGATCCACTTGTAAGTGATAATGACACTTTATTTTAATTTAGTTAAAATGAATACAAAAATGACACAAGCATATATCTTTTAGAACAACAATTGTTACATAGGGTTATATATGTTGGATTTTAGATTATAAATATTCATTAGAAAGATAAAAAGATTTCCTACATAATGATATTTTATTTATAATTTTTAGACATTATATAATTTATTGTATTTATGACACAATGATGATGCAGTAATTACTAAAATAGTGAAAAATAAAAATAATTGATCTTATAAATACCCAAATAATTATAATATGAAACTTTTAATGAATTAAACTAATTTTCTATGATAATATGATATATTAGGATTGATTTAATTGACTTTGTTCGAAGTAATCAATCTGTTAGGAGTTTCACAAAAATCAACTATTGAATAGTGTCAAAATTGACATAAAAGAGTTATTAAAACAAATATTATATTATTAATTGATATTAAATTACTAAAAATCTAAGGTTCGGCCAAGAGACTTATATTAGGATAGGTTCCTCATTAATGGACCACTTGGGGGTCTCTTGGATGTATATAGTAAGTCTATTAATCATATTATATAAAAATACAAAGAGACATTGTAAAAGTGAAACTAATTAACTTAGAGTTAATACTTAAAGATAAGGTTAATATAAGTACCCAAACCTGTCTAAATTCTATTGGATGAGTTGTTTTCGACCTATCCACACCTCATCCTTTGAATAGTCAACTTTGGAGCCTTTGTAAACCGAATATGAATTTATTATAAATTAATATTTCTAACTTTTCCAAAGGTGCCCCTCACCCCTCTTATAAAAGGGCACTCCTCCTTCTCATTTCTTCACACCTTCAAAGCCTTTTGGTTCGGCCAAACTCTGCCCAAATACTCTCCCAACATCCCTCAATACAACCTAGAGGCCTTAGTTTGATCAGAAAGCCAAGCTAAGGAGCCCTTTTTATCAAATCAAAAGGAAGAACCCGAAGAAGAGGTAATGATTTCACCACCCTTTTCTAAGTTCATTTCTTCTTCCACTTCTTCTTCCTTTGTTCTTACCATTCTGAAATAATAACTCCAGTATCTCACATATACTGTGATGTTATTATAAATATGGTACAATCATATTCAGTATTCTATCCACCCTATGAATAACATGTCACCATACGTGCGTACGTACGGCTTACCGTCTCCACATCGTGGTGTAATTGTTATTCAATATAATATTATTTGGATGGGTATAATAATGATGTGTAACTCATGTAAATAATAAATATAACATGTTAATGATTCTGTATATATGATATACCATCCATTTATATATTATTTTAATATCAAAAGAATGATATTGTCGCTCGTGCGTACGTACGGACTACCGTCTCCACGAACGCGATGAGATTCATTCTCCATCGTATCCATTCAAGTATAATTATCATTTGATGATTTAAAAATGATGTTTAAGGACTGTATATCATTCTGGATATGAATAAGATACAACAACCATGGCTTATGTAACAAAACATATAAAAGAAAATGAGTAAGTTAACTCCCGAAACGACGATAATTCTAAGATATTATTAACAAATCAATGTTAAAAGATCATATATGATATCATATTAATATATATGATTCTTGTATAATTTAATAACAACTATTTCACCATTATAAAGGAGGTTAACCTACCCCAACCAAGGAAAAGTACAAGGTAAGGGTTATTTCACAATCTCTTCATTATCCGAGGTTGTTTATACGTAATAATCTACTGGGATATCTTTATCATCCACATCCATGTTTCTTAAAAATGTATTTCAAAACATTTTTTATGGGTTAAAGTCATTTATACCCTTTTTTGACTTTTTATAAGAGGTTTATAAAGGAATCTTTCCGTCGTTTTCAAAACAAGGTCCTTTTTAACCTTTTCGACTGAATTGAGGTAAGAATGTTCTTTTTAACTTATACGGCGGGTGCGGTTATTTTCCGCCGTTATAAAATCTTCGAAGCTTTCCATACAAGCTTATAAGAATATTTTCAAAGAAAATGTTTTATTTTATATGGATCTTAAATGATTTCAAAATAAAAGGAGATACTTCTTTAAAAAGAATTTTGATTTCATCTATGTCAACATCCTTTGATGGATTTTAAGATTATTTGAAGTTGATTTATTATAATACAAAACTTCTATATTGTATTGAAGTTTTTGTGATATGTTTGACTGTGGATGTGCTATTTTTATACCATTCATAGTTTATGGTGAAATTATTGACATTTCGTATGCTAGTTTTAATACGAATGTTTATGTTATGTTTAAACCTTTTCATATGGGAATGCATTGGACTTAATAAGTGACGGGTGGAGCCCGCTATAGCTCCTCGATGCATCGGTAGGTCTCATGAGACAAACTAGTGTCTTGGCACAAGGCCTTGACAAAATCTTATTTGTAGTCTTGGCACGAGGCCTTGGCTATGTGGTTATGATAGTCTGGCATTATTCATTTCCAACATTATGAAAGTGGTTATTGATATTGCATGTGATTATTCGATTAGTAGAATATCCATGTGAATAAGTAAATGGCATTATTTCTTTTTTATTTTTGCCATACTATGTTGAAGTTCAATTTTAAAAGGCTTTTGTTTTAGTAATTCATTGCCTTAAATGTTTATGCTTATTATGAATGTCCCGCTATATTGTTATCCTTACTGGGCATTTGAGCTCACCCCTTTTCTATGTTTTATTTTTCCCAGGTAGTGAAGAAGTAAATTATGAATGACTTACAGGGATATTATGAGGGGTTAATAGTGTGGATATGAAGACTTTGTTGTTGTAGTAGTTTTTCACTTTAAAATGTAATGTAAAACTTTATGATTATATCTAGTGTTTCCAAGGCTACTAAACCAATCGGTCTTTCGGGATTTGATCTTTCTTGTGATCATGCCAATGTTATGTAATAATGCACCGACTCTGGGTAGCTGGGGTCGGGGCGTTACAGTTGGTATCAGAGGAAGTTTAGTACAAACCTTGGAAGCTAGATTTAGATAAACTCTGATTAGAGCACGTAGACCTAAGATTAACTTTGAGGATTAGTATAGAATAACTTCCTAGAATTTTGGTATTGTAGAGATTTTGTGAGTTTTCCGAGCAATACATCCCTGTCTGGATACGAGCAGGTAGAGGCGGCTCTGGCACAGATGTACCTAGGGGTAAAACCCGAAAACACCGCTTTGAGCTAGACTCGAACGGGAACTGGTGCACGACAACGGGCCTTGCTGCACTCTTGGTTACGACACTCCCGGGGGATATGCTTAGGATAACTCTCATTTTCTTTACAAATCATTATGAAGGGTTTATGAGTATATACTTCCTCAAAGAAAACATTTTTATGATTATGGATTATATCCATAAATAGTTCAATTTATGTTAAGTGTTTTATAAGTATGAGATTATGTATTTTGATTCATAAACTGATCTAGTTTATGCCATTGTTTATAAATGGCGCCCAGTAGAAGGAATGAGAACTCCAGAAATGCACATGATTCAAAGAGAAGGAAGGATCATATCTTTCATGGTCTTAAGCTATAATTTATAAGAGAAATAGTCTCCCATGTATTATCATCATATGAAGAAATAATATCATGTGTTGATAAGATAAGTAAAGAGTTTACTGATTCCTATGGCTTTGAAGGGAAGCAAGAGAAGAAAAGGATGGAAGAGAGAAAAATGGATAAAGGGAAGAGGGAAAATAAGAATTTTCCCATATGTGGTAACTGTGGAAAGAAACACCATGGAACTTACCTGAAAGGAATGGGAGTTTGTTATAAGTGTGGAGGAAAAGGGCACAAAGTACGTGACTGCAAGGGTGAGAAAATGGTCTCAAATGTACAATTCTTCATTTGCAAGGAGTTTGGACACTATGCGAACCTATGTCCCAGTCATCAGACTATGCCGCAAATGATGCTATTGGATAATAATCAAGTTATGATACTACCACAGATGAAGAGGAATGATTAGAGTTCTTATGTTGATTATGTCAATTGAGTGTTGTATCAACAATGTAATTGTTATAATAATTATGGAGTATATAAGGATTATACTGCAGTACTATTTCATTAAGGACTTGAGATTGTGTGGAACAAAGAAAAGTGACTCAATAGCAGGATAATTTTTGGAAAATATATGGGTGAGAGAATGATAAACCATAATATAGTTCTGATACTGAGGTAGTGATTTTGGAATAATATGTGATTGTTTTGGATAAATAATATTGGATATTCTTGACTACCTTGGAACTGATTAATGATTTGTATATTCCATCATTGTTGGGGTTTAAAACATTTTTTGGATTAATGAAGTATATCCAGCATTCTATATGGAATAAGGCAGCATGAATGTAATCAATAAGGAATATGGTAATACATGATGAAGGTATTCATATGCTATTACGGGGTAAAAAGGATCTATATTATGTTTACCTTCCTTATAAATGTTGGGCTGTGAGTTTGGATAGAATTATTTTGGATAGTTCTTGTTTGGATTATTTTGGATTGCCATAAAAGGACAACCCGGAGGTCGGGCGGCAACCCGTCGCGTCCGGCAAGGCTGCGAGACTTGAACCCGCAACCGAAGGGCGACAAGGGTGTATCACATACCACTAGCCCACGAGATGTCCTGGATTAAATAATGTAGTTTTTATTAAAAGATCTTTTAGATGAATTATAAATTCGTTTATTTTGGAACCCTATACGAATAGTGTGAATAGAATTTTTTTTACATTCTATTATCTTTTAGAGTGAAAGATGAGTATGTGGTAGAAATTTATTAATGGATAAAACTCTAATTATAAAGTAAGTATATCTCCATATGATCTTAGCCAATCTCATAAAAAATTCCTCAATATTAAGACAAGCAAATTAGAGCAAAAATGTTTTCCTAGATGGTACCTTAAATCATCACTAATTTATGGCTTTGGGATTGTTGGCCTTTTCATAGCCATGTTCTCTACCACTCTCCATCAGATAATTGATGGTTAGATTTTTCTTCCATATCCATATTTTCCTACATGGAACCCTAGTATGTGTTATTTTCGGTAATCTTCATACTTTCCACTCTTTATTTAAAATAGAGGCCTCATTAATTCATTTTTCGATGTGGGATTTCAACTAAGATATTTTGAAACGTCAAAAATGTGTTATCCTAATACCCTATGTTTTGTTGAACCGATGGTATTTCAAATCATCATAGATTGATGAATTTAAGGAGCTCAATTTTATACTTGTTTGTGATTGATGACCTCAATCACTACCAATAAATATTTACGTTTTTCCTCCAATTATATGTCTCTAAATGCCACCAATGTTCTCCTAATTGAGATCATAATTTGGTGGTAACCCTTTCATTTCTCTTTTCCTCATATTAAGACTAAATTTTAGTAACCCAATTTCCGATGTGGGTTTTCCCACAAATATATTTTCTATTTTCAACCTTTTATTTTCGAAGAACAATTTCAAATTGCGAGGACGCAATTTATTGAAGGAGGGGAGAATGTAACACCCCAAGATTTCATAGTGTGTTATTTCTTCAAAATAATTCAATAACTTGCACTACACGCAACACCGAGTTCAATTGCACCATGACTTACCAAAACTCCATTCAAATAAGGTTATGAATAGTATTAACTAAATTTTAAACATTATATAATCCTTATAATTTTAGAATCCATATTATGAGTTTCTTAGATATAATGCAAGAACAAATTCATTTTCAGTATTGCACTTTTATCAACTTTAATAGTGAACCCTTTTTAAATACTATATTTTAAACTTTTTGACTAAATGGAGACATCAAAAATTTAAAATGAAACATCCCAAGCTTCTACGGTACGCTTCTCTTTGAATAATGTGATAGCGTGTGTTGTACGCAACACCGAGTTCTAACAACCAATTAAACTAGTCGTTATGAATAGTAATAACTACTTTTTGAAATTATATATATTTTATATTTCAAAATGGACTTCATTTTTTTGATTCAGAATATCAAAATTAGCCTAGGGTGAAATTTTGGTACTTTTCGGATAACTTTTATATTTTGATGAATAATGAAAATTACTAAATTTTAATTAAAAACAACTTTTTTAATCAAAATAATCAATAGTGATAAATTGTGAATTTGAGTGGTTTTAAAGTATATTTAGAATATATTTTTACCATTTAATATAATGTTGGTCATTGGACATAATTTTACAATTAAACCGAACATAAACAAGTGTCAATCTTTTGATAGTTATTATCTCTTAAAAACACGCTTTTTGTTTTGACAGCGGGAATTAATTTTAAATTAATTTCTGCCACTTCTGTGTTTTGAATTTAGGAAAATGGATTCCATATTTGGAATCAGGATTTTCAAATTGTGTAAATAGGTAACTTTTATTTTTAGACATTTTGAATAATTACTGCGGTAAATATTTTATTTACCATGGTTAAGGGTAAATCCGGTAAATAAGGGTTAAAAAATAATATTATAATAATACTAAATTACCCTAAAACGTGTATTAACCCTATTGGTTGATACATGGTCGACCATTGGAATCTTTGGGTCTATTTTGGGACCCCATGGATCCACTTGTAAGTGATAATGACACTTTATTTTAATTTAGTTAAAATGAATACAAAAATGACACAAGCATATATCTTTTAGAACAACAATTGTTACATAGGGTTATATATGTTGGATTTTAGATTATAAATATTCATTAGAAAGATAAAAAGATTTCCTACATAATGATATTTTATTTATAATTTTTAGACATTATATAATTTATTTTATTTATGACACAATGATGATGCAGTAATTACTAAAATAGTGAAAAATAAAAATAATTGATCTTATAAATACCCAAATAATTATAATATGAAACTTTTAATGAATTAAACTAATTTTCTATGATAATATGATATATTAGGATTGATTTAATTGACTTTGTTCGAAGTAATCAATCTGTTAGGAGTTTCACAAAAATCAACTATTGAATAGTGTCAAAATTGACATAAAAGAGTTCTTAAAACAAATATTATATTATTAATTGATATTAAATTACTAAAAATCTAAGGTTCGGCCAAGAGACTTATATTATGATAGGTTCCTCATTAATGGACCACTTGGGGGTCTCTTGGATGTATATAGTAAGTCTATTAATCATATTATATAAAAATACAAAGAGACATTGTAAAAGTGAAACTAATTAACTTAGAGTTAATACTTAAAGATAAGGTTAATATAAGTACCCAAACCTGTCTAAATTCTATTGGATGAGTTGTTTTCGACCTATCCACACCTCATCCTTTGAATAGTCAACTTTGGAGCCTTTGTAAACCGAATATGAATTTATTATAAATTAATATTTCTAACTTTTCCAAAGGTGCCCCTCACCCCTCTTATAAAAGGGCACTCCTCCTTCTCATTTCTTCACACCTTCAAAGCCTTTTGGTTCGGCCAAACTCTGCCCAAATACTATCCCAACATCCCTCAATACAACCTAGAGGCCTTAGTTTGATCAGAAAGCCAACCTAAGGAGCCCTTTTGATCAAATCAAAAGGAAGAACCCGAAGAAGAGGTAATGATTTCACCACCCTTTTCTAAGTTCATTTCTTCTTCCACTTCTTATTCCTTTGTTCTTACCATTCTGAAATAATAACTCTAGTATCTCACATATAATGTGATGTTATTATAAATATGGTACAATCATATTCAGTATTCTATCCACCCTATGAATAACATGTCACCATACGTGCGTACGTACGGCTTACCGTCTCCACGTCGTGGTGTAATTGTTATTCAATATAATATTATTTGGATGGGTATAATAATGATGTGTAACTCATGTAAATAATAAATATAACATGTTAATGATTCTGTATATATGATATACCATCCATTTATATATTATTTTAATATCAAAAGAATGATATTGTCGCTCGTGCGTACGTACGGACTACCGTCTCCACGAACGCGATGAGATTCATTCTCCATCGTATCCATTCAAGTATAATTATCATTTGATGATTTAAAAATGATGTTTAAGGACTGTATATCATTCTGGATATGAATAAGATACAACAACCATGGCTTATGTAACAAAACATATAAAAGAAAATGAGTAAGTTAACTCCCGAAACGACGATAATTCTAAGATATTATTAACAAATCAATGTTAAAAGATCATATATGATATCATATTAATATATATGATTCTTGTATAATTTAATAACAACTATTTCACCATTATACAGGAGGTTAACCTACCCCAACCAAGGAAAAGTACAAGGTAAGGGTTATTTCACAATCTCTTCATTATCCGAGGTTGTTTATACGTAATAATCTACTGGGATATCTTTATCATCCACATCCATGTTTCTTAAAAATGTATTTCAAAACATTTTTTATGGGTTAAAGTCATTTATACCCTTGTTTGAATTTTTATAAGAGGTTTATAAAGGAATCTTTCCGTCGTTTTCAAAACAAGGTCCTTTTTAACCTTTTCGACTGAATTGAGGTAAGAATGTTCTTTTTAACTTATACGGCGGGTGCGGTTATTTTCCGCCGTTATAAAATCTTCGAAGCTTTCCATACAAGCTTATAAGAATATTTTCAAAGAAAATGTTTTATTTTATATGGATCTTAAATGATTTCAAAATAAAAGGAGATACTTCTTTAAAAAGAATTTTGATTTCATCTATGTCAACATCCTTTGATGGATTTTAAGATTATTTGAAGTTGATTTATTATAATACAAAACTTCTATATTGTATTGAAGTTTTTGTGATATGTTTGACTGTGGATGTGCTATTTTTATACCATTCATAGTTTATGGTGAAATTATTGACATTTCGTATGCTAGTTTTAATACGAATGTTTATGTTATGTTTAAACCTTTTCATATGGGAATGCATTGGACTTAATAAGTGACGGGTGGAGCCCGCTATAGCTCCTCGATGCATCGGTAGGTCTCATGAGACAAAATAGTGTCTTGGCACAAGGCCTTGACAAAATCTTATTTGTAGTCTTGGCACGAGGCCTTGGCTATGTGGTTATGATAGTCTGGCATTATGCATTTCCAACATTATGAAAGTGGTTATTGATATTGCATGTGATTATTCGATTAGTAGAATATCCATGTGAATAAGTAAATGGCATTATTTCATTTTTATTTTTTCCATACTATGTTGAAGTTCAATTTTAAAAGGCTTTTGTTTTAGTAATTCATTGCCTTAAATGTTTATGCTTATTATGAATGTCCCGCTATATTGTTATCCTTACTGGGCATTTGAGCTCACCCCTTTTCTATGTTTTATTTTTCCCAGGTAGTGAAGAAGTAAATTATGAATGACTTACATGGATATTATGAGGGGTTAATAGTGTGGATATGAAGACTTTGTTGTTGTAGTAGTTTTTCACTTTAAAATGTAATGTAAAACTTTATGATTATATCTAGTGTTTCCAAGGATGCTAAACCAATCGGTCTTTCAGGATTTGATCTTTCTTGTGATCATGCCAATGTTATGTAATAATGCACCGACTCTGGGTAGCTGGGGTCGGGGCGTTATAGTTATTATCCAAAACCACTGAAGGGTTAGTGTTTTTATTTCAATTGACAGGGGCCATTTCATCGGAAAATAATAATCATTTCATAGTTGTACCAATGCATATGGGGTATTTTTTTTTCAAAGGGGAATAAATTAGGGTATTTGTATACTAAATTGAGGGTTTAGATCTCCGTATTCTTTGAAAAAATAGACTACTATAATTAGGTTAATTTTTTTATATGCATTGTATTACCTTACAGTATTATGAGTTCACTACTGAATTTACATAATCTAAAGTAAATTTTCAACTACGTGTGTATATAATGAATTCTCCACATATTGATGATCTAAATACTAAGTAACACCAGGTTTATCCACATGTTTAAGTCACCAATCATGAGGAATAATATACTGATAATGTTGAAATTAAGAAAATAATAGAAATTGAACAACCTATGTACAAAAAAAATAAGTAAGAGTGTGAAAAACTTAATGAAATTTATTAACATAAAAATAAATGAAATAAAATTTGACTTTTTATGTAATGAATACACCTAACCTATGGACCCTAACAAGTCTATTTTCAGTAGTCACATTTGGGTCACCACGCAAATTCAGGTGTCGATTGATATAGGTAAGTGGGATAATGTTATTCTTAATTTTAATGAATTATTTAGGGAAGATATGAGAGTAAAAATACGATATAAATCCACTATTATACTAAAAATAAAACAATTAAATGTTTATTTACTCTTTATTATTCCTAAATGAATGTAGGTATTCTAGATGAATATCGAATAAAATTTATATTAATGTTCACTCGAAAGTTTCATAGATCCTTTTCAATAATTATTCTGATGAATCATCTTTGGGATGTTTAAGGGAAAGTAAATTCTCACCCACCATAGATATATTAAAACATGATAAAAAATAAACATATAATTCATTTATTATTAATCATAAAGAATCATTATTTTAGTTTCACTATGTTTCATAAAAGAGAAATATAATTACGTTCCTCTGTTTATACGAAGATTGTTGAATCAAAATCTGAATTAAAATCCATTCCAAAACATATTATATGTAAGGTGGCTTGGGTAAATAAATATCGAATTTTATTTGATGAAAAACACAAGTTGTATGAGAATCATGTGTAAGTATGACATAATGAAAATATGTTCTACTTTAAATCAGTATTTAATGATAGTGACTAGTTCTTTTCTTATATTTTTTATCTAACGTAGACATACTAATCATTATTTAATGTACCATATTAACTAAAACTTTTAGTGGCATTGAAGCATATAAAACAATATGGATGTTTCATAGGTGTGAGTTTTGGAGTGTCACCACAAAAAATATTCTGAGAAAAGAAATATATGGGGGGATAAAGATAAGAAAAATAATGAGATGCATGAATATATAAATTATCTAGAATAAAAACATAATTGGTAGAATGGGTTGTTAGATATTTTTGTTGGGAGTAATCAAAGAGATAAAACAACATAGTAGCAACCAATATATGATGATCTAGACCCCCCCTCCTACAAAAAAAACATTAATCATAGCCATTCACCTCAGAGGATTTATGTTATTGATTTAATTGATTTTTTCATAACTATTTATATGAAATGTGAATTAGGAAGATATTAAAATGTTTCAAAAATTAATATTATATAGGGTTGAAATGATTTTTATTTATATCAATTTTAACCCACATATCACCTTGTTGTAAGGGGTATAATTCATAATACCGTAGGATATATTCTACACAACAATATATATATATATATATATATATATATATATATTGAGAGTAGGAATTTAAATATCTCATGAGATGATCATTGAGCTACCTTTTTACATTTATGATCTAGATGTTCACATAATCAACCTTTTCATCAAAACCTTTATATAATGTTCATTTGATCTTGTAAAAATATATATTAATAACGAGGTATATACATTCTAGTCCATTTTATGAAAAATTAATAATTACTCTAAAAAGTATTGATTCAAGGAAAGTTGTTACATACAAAGAAAGTGAATTGGAAGTGGAAGGCTGAATCAAAATAATCTAAAGGATAAACTGACAAATAAAAAAGGTCTTTCTAGATTACCTTTACCCTGCTAGTTCAACATCCACATTTACTAATATTAAAATTTCATATGAATATAGTGTTAAAAGATAACAATATGAGATTTATTTATTTTTAAGAGTAAATGTATGTATATTCCATCACAAATAATATTTTTTTTGATAATATAGATGAAATTATTGAACATGGATAGTCGGATGTCTCATTTTTAAATGTATGCATGAAGTGAATTTTATTATTCTATATTTCTTATAACTATTCAGGCCTATTAATTGCATTTAAATACTATCCATATTTTTTACAGGATTATATATTAGTACAATATGAAGGGAAAACCATTTGAACAAAAATTTAGACTCATTATTCCTCCAATAATGTTTATATATAAAGGGTTTGGAAGAAAAAAAATATTCAAATATATTGGACCAACCGTCTAAAATGTTTGAAAATAAACAAATAGATGGAAGAATCTTATTAATACCCACAATGAAAGGGTAAAATTATACACACTAATCATATAAAATATATTTTAATTCTATTTATTAAATAATTTTTTTTGTTTTTTAGAGCATTGGTTGCTCATTCCAATCAATTTTGATTCTCTAAATAATTATTTTTCCAGTTTAAATCATGAATTACCAAAAAAACTGACCACACATGATGACCTTTATCAAATTTTAATACACTAAATTCCAAAAAATCTACATAATGTTCTTTTTATATGTTTATATTGTGGTTTAATGAAACTGTTATTATGATAGAGCGATGTTTAAATACCATCACAATCATTGAATAAGGATAGACCATGAGAAAAATAGGACTATCAATTTCTAAATTTGGATAAATGTTAATGTATACATAAAAATATTTCATGTTCAAAACATATATAAATTTTGTTCTTTATTTTCCTCAATGTTTTTATAGAATTTAAATAAACATAATGACAATGAATATGGTAATTATGTTTGATAATTTATGAAAAAAATTCATTTTCCATCAACAAACTAGAATCCTTGAAAAATTATTTTCGATAATAATTTCATTTTAATTTAATATTCTAATTAATGTTTTGTTTCTTTATTTTTTTCCAGTACTATTAATAATATCGATGGTCCTCATATTCCAAATATAAAATAGACTTGTTTGGAAACAATTGGGAAGAATACATGGTGTCAAAATGTTTATGGGAATCATGAAGAGGTGATTTTATATCACATTTTTATTTTGTAGTGATCATAAAGAGTTTTTTTATGTACTTCGTATTTAGTAAATTTTCATTTAATTATATCTAATTATTATTTATTTAATTCTATAACCACTTTTATCTACAGGATATTTAGTTAATTTCTATAGAGATCAAGAAGAGGTGATTTAGAATTTATTTTCCTATAAAAAAATTGTTCTTATAAATAGCACAAAATGAGTTCATAATGAGTTCAGAGTCATTCCTGCAGTCTAAAATGAGATTTTAGCTCAAAGAAGGACCTTTAACTATATATGGAGGGATTCTGGGCTCTTTATAAGCACAAAATTCATGGAGGAAAAGAAATTCTTGATGAAGGCTTTGGTGTAATGTTCTATCCATAGAGATACTAGTACATTATTTGATTTTTTTATATTAAGTAGTGTTGAAATTCATTGTCTTTTTGATTTAATTTATTTTAATTTTGTTTTTGTGATAAAACATTAGTATAATGACATATATTCCATTTTTGGATTATAGGAATCAACCAGACATCAATCTGATACATGGTGTGCCCAATATGACTCAAAGTGAATGCCTTCACTTTAAAAGTGACATTTTAGTATAAAAATGTTTCATTCACTAAAAACTAATAAAAGGACTATTATTGGATTAATAATTTTGGAAAATGTTCCATAAGTCAATTTTGACATGTATGAATCAACCAAACATCAATCTGACACACTGTGTAGCTAATATGGATGAAATTGTATGTTTTTGTTTAAAATTTACATTATATCTAAAAACACACACAATGTACTCAAAATTAATAAAATGCCCTCATATTATCTTGATATTTTTTTATAATTATCTTTAAGTCATTTTTGTTCTGTAGGAGTCAACTAAACATCAATTCGACACAATGTGTTCTCCATATAACTTAGAATTCAATTTTTTCAGTTTAAAAGTGATATTTTAGATTAAAAAATCTATAACTTAATTAAAATTAAGAAATAACACACAAATGTTCTGGATAATTTATTAAAATAATACACATTAAATTTTTGATGTTAATGAATTAAAAAAATGCCAATTTGACACACAGTTTTTTCGATATGATTGAAGGTTCATGTTTTGATTTTACATTGATATTTTAATAAAAAACATACACCATATACTAATATAAATAAAAAAAATGCATATTGTCTTGATAAATTATAAAAATGACCCCTAATTAATTTTTGACATTTATGAATAAACCCGACACCAATACGAAAAAAGGTGTGCCCAGTGTGACTCAATGAGTTCATTTTCGGTTTAAAAGTTACATTTTAGTTCAAAAGAATCATCACTAACTGAAAACCAAGAAAAAATTCTCTTATTTTCTTAACACTTTAGTAAAATGACCCATAAGCCAATTTTTAAATTTATAAATTAACCTAAAATCAATCTGACACATCATGTTCTTAATATTAACGAATGTGTTTTTTTATTTAAAATTAAAAATTTAATTTAGAACACTTTTCACATACTCAAAAACCAAGAAAATTTACTCAAATTGTTTTGATAATTTAGGGAATAGTATATATTTAATTTTTGGTATGTAATAAATCACCAAATATTAATGTGACACATGTTGTTCCCAGTGTGACTCAAAGTGTTTGTTTGTAGTTTAAAAGTGTCATTTAGTTCAAAAAATTCATTACTAACTAAAAACTATGAAACCGTGATCTAATTTTTTGGAAAATTTTGGAAAAAGAATCCATAATTTATTTTGGATTTTTACAAATAAAACTCATGTCAATGACATACTATGTGCCTAATATGATTTAATGTGGGTGTTTTGATTTAAAATTTAAATTTTAATTCAAAACAATAATCACATACTCAAAAAAAGCTAAAAAGATAATATTTTCTTGATAATTCATAGATAAAAAACCACTAATAATTTTTTGACATTTAAGAATAAAAAAACATCATGCTGACACATGGGTTCCCCAGTATGACTGAAAGTTTTTCGTTTTAGTTTAAATGTGTCATTTTAGTTAAAAACATGTTCCACTCACTAAAAACTGAGAAAACACCCTTGTATTGTCTTGATATGTTGTAAAAAATATCCTTATATTATTTGTGACATTTATAAATTAACCACACATGAATCTTATATTGGGTTTTCCCAGTATAATTGAATGTGAGTGTTTTGATTTAAAGTTGACTTTTTAATTCAAAACACATTTCACATAATCGAAACTAAAAAACATGCTTAGTTTTTCTTGGTAATATTTTATAAATAACCATAAATAATTTGGGACATGTGGAAATCGACAACACATCAATATGACACATAGTGTTCCCACTCAATTGAAAGTTCATGTTTTTAGTTTAAAAGTAACATTTTAGTTCGAAAGAGAACCACCCACTAAAAACTAAGATGAAAAACATTGATTTTATTGATTAGTTTGCAAAATGATATATTATTAATTTTTTAAATTTTGAAATTAACAACTGGTCAATCTAACACATAGTGTGACCAATATGACTGAATGTTCATGAATTGATTTCAAATCAACATTTTATTTCAAAACACACATCACATTCTTAAGACCAAGAAAAAATTTCCTAAATTATATTGATATATTAGTAAACTGATTTATAATTCATTTTTGAAATGTAAGAACAAATAAAATGTTATTGAGACACATGGTGTACTCAGTTTGACTCAAAGTGTGTGTTTTCTATTTAAAAGTGACTATTTAGTTCAAAACACATGCCACTCACAAAAAAACTGAGTAGGTGGCGTTGAATTGTCTTGATTATTTATAAAAAAAATCACATATATTTTTTATGTGTAGATGTCATCTATATGTTAAAAAAACACATGGTATGTCTGATATCTCTGAAAGTTCATGTCTTTATTTAAAATCAATATTTTAGTTCAAAACAATCATTAAATACTCAAAACCAAGAAAACATTCAAATATTGACTTGATATATTAAAAAATTGATCCAGATGTCATTTTTGATGTTTAAGAATAAAAAAATTCTATCCAAGTGACATTTTAGTTCAAAATGTGTGCCACTCGCTGAAATCCAAGAAAAACCACTCAGACTATATAGATAATTTAAGAAAAACTTATAGGACAGTTATGATGTATAAAAATCAACCTCACATTAATCCAACAAATGGTGTGCTAGGAATGACTCAAAGTGAATGGTTTTAGTTTAAAAGTATCATTTTAGTTCAAAATATGCACTACTCACTAATAAAAGAGCTAACACACTCAAATTTTCTTGATAATTTAAGACAATGATCTATAAGTAATCTCTGACATATAAAAATAAATTGAACCTCCATCTTGCACACTACCTTAAAGGTATGACAATAAGTGTTTTTTTATTTAAAATCAATATTTTAGTAAAAAAATACACCATGCAATCAAAATTGAGAAAAAATTCTTATATTGACTTTGATACTATAGAAAAATGATATACATTTCACTTTTGACATGTAGTAATTAGGAACACATCGATACAACACATGGTGTGGACTACATGACTAAAATTGTGGGATTTTATTTAAAGTTATTTCAAAACAAACATAACATACTCAATTCCTAGAAAAATAACTTGAATTGTCTTGATACTTCTAGAAAAAAATTCGTAAATCATTAATTTTATCTATGAATCAACCTTATGTTAATCTGATAGGCGGTGTGATCATTATGATTCAAAGTGGGTGTTTTCAGATTAAAAGTAAAATTTTATTAAGGAATTATATAATATTTATGTTTCATTTATTTATTTATAGTATTACTAATGTAATAATTTTTTTTACAAGTACACTCTTCTTTCGTTCTCAATCTAGGATACTGTGTCTAGAAACTGGTAGGTTGATTGGCATCTTTCAAAAGGGGTCCTAAAGATGGTGGAATAGAGGGACTCCCATGGTGTTTTTTATTTTGTTAGAAAATGCAATGTTCATAAAAAATATTACATACCGATGTGATTTTAGTGTATATAAATTTTTTTAACATGTATTTTTTTATAATCATAATTTTTTTATATACATTTATTTGAAATTAAATTTTAGTTTTATATTGAATGGGTATCCTGAATTGGATGTAAATATTGCTGCACATTGTTGTAACCCATGACACTGTTATTAGAACTGATATAATGATTATTTACCACTATGAAAAATAAAACTGATATAAGGACCTTTTATTAGGGCTCTTTTTAGTGATGATAAAAGGAATTATCTTTTAAAGGTGCATAAAACATCAAATTTTTTTCATTACTGATAATAACCTTTTCGTGTGATGATAAAGACCATACCTATTATAACGTTTATGGTTAGAAGTATATATGATCCGATCTTCATGGATGAACCCTTTTTTTGGTCAAAATTTTCCCTTGATTAGATTATCTTAACTGCTTTACTATTCAAGTTCTGATGATCTCATAGATTAAACCCTACATGGAATTCCTTTTCTTGTATTTCCTCCGACCTGAGTAAAAAAGGTTGACTTCTAACTACACCTCCCAACTGTGCCATTCTATTTCCTCATCTGAATATATCATCCGAGGGAATCCCCCAACCACTAGGTCAATAAAAATTCTGGCAATCCATCAGGTCACTTGGACATCATTGCTTCCACTTTTTCAATTATCATTCGAACAATTATAAATTAGCTGCCTAAAGTTACACCTTTTTGTAGACTAATTCATTTGTCTAAAAAATGGTTTGGTAACCAAAACACAATAATTTTCCCTTGGAAATCATTTACCAGCCTTCAATACCAATTCCTTCTTTAGTACTATATACCTCCTTCTTCTCTTGAATCTCATATTGCAACTATCATGGTTCCCCATCATTCCCTTTTGATCATCATAGCCTAATTGAGGCACAACACCACATCAATACATCCCGGATGACAATTTTTATTTATAATCACATAAAAGGACAATTGAATTTTTACAAAAAGTTATTTGTGATAAACTTAATTTATGTTTTCAATGAGTTTTTTTCAATAGAAAATTTATCCTATCATAAATAATATTTTTTACAATGGTTATTTGTGATTTAATAAGAGTATATTTCTGATAGTTTTTGTAGCAATGCATGCACGATGGTGGGAGGGGTTATTTTCAAAAATATGGATATTTTCATCCCAAAAAATATCATTTCATAAAAACTATTTGTGATTACATATTTATTCCAATGAAAATAGTGCTACATAAAGAAACTATTTGTGAAAAAATTAATTTTAATCACAAATTGTACTTTATAAATAACTATTTACAATGGAAAGAAAATTTCAACACCAATAATCTATCAAAATATTATTTGTGATAGACGTCCTCTATACAAAATATCATTTTGTATAAGCCAAATTAATATTTATCATGTTTTTGTAATGGATTAAATATATGTTTCAAATACCCCTCACAAATAAATTATATTTCCCAAATGTTCATCATTAATAGTTTATATGATGTTTTTTCCATGTGAAAATTCTATCTCATAACTTTCATCATAAAAATTCAACTACAAAAAAGTCACACCCCCTCCATTCTCTTTATTCTGCATAATAAAACTCTCAAAACCCTCATTTATAACATGTATCTCTTCATCTTTGCATTAATTTTTTATTTCTTTATAATTCATACTCACGTTACAATGTTATTGGATTATTAATCTCCCATTTGAGGTCTAAACACTTGTTTGATGTTTTCTAGTTTTCAGATCTACAATTCACTATCAACAAAATTTTAATGCTATGTATTTACACTTTTTTAATAGTTATTATTATTTTATTAGATTGTTATTTAATTATATTATTGGTTCCGTCATTTAATTTTTTAGAGTTTATTTATTTTTAATGCAATATTCTTAATTTTTTTTTGTTTTCTTAGTAAATCAATAATAATATTATTATAAATTATTAATTAATATTTCATAAATTATAATAGAAACTAACTTATAAGAAATTACTCAATTTTAGTTTAGTAATAAAAAATTAATATAAATTAAAAAATGTTTGTTACATTTGAGAAAAAGTAATAAAAGTATAAATATATTAAAATAAATAAATTTTAAATTAAAATTTCATAGTCATTTAATATTAAAAATTAATATAAATTATTAAAATTAATCTAAAATGGTAAAAAATAGTTATAATTTATAAAATATAACAAAATTACATGTAATTAATATAAATAATAATAAAAATTAGTGTAAATTAGTAAAATAATAAAAAGTAAATAAACAATTAATGTATATATTAGTTATCATAAGATAATCAATAATGAAAAAATTATATAAAATAATATTAAATAATGAAAAATGAATAAATTCATATAAAATAGTATATATTAAAAGGGGAGGTAATGACCATCAGGTGCAGCAGTGGTGGGCCGTCAGTTGTGCGTAGGGAGGCTTGGCCCAATAATGATCTTCGAGGACAACAATGGGAATCGCAGATAGGGCGTGCGGCATGGTTCGATCAGGCGATGGGAATCACAATAGGGGCGTGATATGAGGTTGTTCTAGGCGACGACCTTTATGGAGACTCCTTAGGCGGGTGGTTGTGATGAAAAAAAGCTACAGGTATTGGGCACCAAGGTTATTAGCTTTGTAATGGACTACATGTCCACAGGGACTTCAGGCCATAAAAAATGGGTGGGTTATCCCTCGGGGAGGCAATGCCCTGCGTATTGTGTTGTGCATATTTAATTTCTATGTTTAGCTGTAATTTTACCCCCAAGTACTTATAATATGTTATATAATAGATAAAATTGGAATAAATTAGTCAAAATTAGTATAAATTATTATAGATTAGTGTAAAATAATCTATGTTAGTCATAGCTCGTCAAAATTATAATAAATTATAATAAATTATTATAAATTAGTATATATTATTATAAATTAGTAAAACAATAAGTATATTTCATTTAATAAATTAAATATTAAAATTTATAATAAAATTTATAAAATAAATTTGTATAAAAGTTATTATAAATCAACATAAATTAGTATAAGTTATAATAAATTTGTATAATTTAATAAAAAATATTATAAATTCTTCTAAATTAGTATAAAATAACTAAAATATTAGTATGATTTTTTTAAAATTTATAAAAATTGGTTTAAATTATTATAAAATAGTATAAAAATATTTA
The DNA here is from genome assembly GCA_963277665.1 of Viscum album. Taxonomy (NCBI): domain Eukaryota; kingdom Viridiplantae; phylum Streptophyta; class Magnoliopsida; order Santalales; family Viscaceae; genus Viscum; species Viscum album. The sequence goes on from OY728137.1 coordinate 350,278,620, forward strand.
AATTATCATTAATTTTTCCCAATTATTATAACATAGTCTAAATTAATCTAAATTATTATAAATTATAATAAAGTGTTATAAATTATTGTAAAATAACCAATATAATAGTACAAATTAATATAATTTAGAATATATTAGTATAAAATTTTATAAATTAGTATTTTTTTAAATTATTATAAACTATTTTACATTATTATTAATTATTATAAATTAGTTCAAATTAGTAAAAATATAAATGCACTTGGGTATATAACTGGTTCAAACCACATGTCTGATTTTTAGAAGCCTAAAACGCCTAACAAGGATTCAAAGCTACCTCTTAAATATTATAGATCCATTTATTTTGACACATTAAAAACTTCAATTTTATTCTGAACATTATAATTTTAGATCGAGAGATTTAACAAATTGTTTGAGTTAAATAAAAATGAGACATTAAGAAAATTTGTTTATAGAAAATGAATTTTTTTCCATGGAAGTGAAATATAGTAAATTTTTTTAAGAAACTTTAGCAAATGTATCTCTTAATCAAAGAGATATTAATTCCAATAATGAAACCTTACTATTAAGAGTTGTTGGGGTTGATAATGTTGATGATGTGGCCATTAAATTTTTAGTAACAAGGGATGATGAAATTGAATCTCATATGGAAATTAACGATGCTGAAGATGGTGATGTAGACATTGTCACCAATGAAAATAAAAATTAAGATGAAAAATGATGTGTTACACTCTAATGATATTTAATATAAATATATATTATTTTTTTAAATAAATATTTACTAGTTTATTATATTTGTAAAATGTATTAACAATTAATTTTACATAACATTATTTTTTCATTTCAAATAGATGGAGTAGATTTAAAGATGCTATTTCATCCCCTCACTGATGATCTTCTTCTTGGTTTTCATCATGATGACCTTTTATTTAACCCATAAGATTCTTCCACAACACCATTGACTAGAAGGGGTCATGACCTAGTTATATTGATGTTTTTAAAACCTATTCTAAAGAAACATCCCACTCTTGATTTTGATCCATGATTATAAATGTATGTTCAATTATCTATTTTAAATAATTTACTTTAATTTATTATATATTAAATTTTTGATTATTTTTTCTTATTTGTATAGTTTTTTTCATATCAATTTCAAGAATGAATGAACAATTATTAGATTATTTGGGCATTGGGTGCCGTGGGACCAGGTTACCATCGATGTTCTACATTACCTGTTTGATCACTAAATTGCATGTAATATTTTAATATATTTTATTTTAAAATTAATTAGTTATTAAATTGATATTATTAATTATTTATAATTATTCTGGTCTCTAGTTGATGATATCATGAGATCCACTTTGTATGAGGAATATGAAATTTTTATACAGGATCATTTTCATCAGTTTTTACAAAATCTTAGAAAACAATCCATATAGAGAGATTATGATAATGTTTTTAATTAGTCATGATTATATCATAAAAATTATTATATCCTATCCTATTATTGGGATATATTATTCCCTTATTAGATATGAGAGAAAATTCAAATGAGTTTATCATCTCATTAATAAAATTAGGGAAGGAAAGAGGCTAAACACATAGCTGAGAATCACATGTTTAATATTTATCAATGAAATATAGTAAGTAATATTTATCATTGATATATATATATATATATAATGTAAAATATGCTTTTATATTTGTATAGGCCAATGTTAATCCCATTTTTAGGGATTTTAATTTTTTACATGATAATGTACACTGATACTACTACGTAAGAGATTACTAGTGAAAATAAGTGTCAGATTAGGGTTAGTATTTTTTTGTTTTTATAACTAAATTAATTTTTTTTATAATTTTTATAAATTGTAATATTTGAATGAGATTTATGAGTCCATGAATACCTATACATTAGAGAGCTAGGTCAATACTGAGGGCAATGCATTGTGTGAGTCAGGTTTCGATATGGTGGTTTGGATACTAGACACTATGCATTGTATCAAGAAAGTTCGAGTGTTCAAAAATTGTTCTCAATCGATGCCTTCCAATTAAAATAGTGTTACCCTGTTATCATTGGTCTACTTAAAGGGATATTGTATATAGTAATAATCTACTACAGACTATAAGGAAATGTTCCAAGCTCAATATTAGATTATATAGAGCATAAAGAGAGAGTTGGAAGAGTAGTGTCAACAATAGGAGAAGTAGGGTTAATAACATGATTATATGGTAAAGTAAATGAGATGAATAGTGCATTGTTTTGGGATGGAGTTATAAATTGGAAGAACCTTCACATTAACACCTATAGTAACTTTATTATACATTTTTATAACCATAGACTATGTTAAATGGTTATTATTTTTTTAACATTGATTTTTTATATATTTTATAATTCAATTCAACTCAATTTAATTTTCTATAGTTTTTTTGTGATAGATAGATATATCCATGAAAAAGATTATTTTTTATGGAATGTTAATACCATATAAAATAATTTTTTGAGATGGAATTTTTATCTTTTCGAAATACCTTCTCTACTTTTTTTTGCAATGAGTTGAAATTATGTCACAAAATATTATTAGTGTTATATATATATATAAATATATATATCCACCATAAAAAATTATTTTCTCTATAGTTGATAATAAAGACAAATTATTATATATATATATATGGTATATTGTAATTAGAGTCCCATCTATCATTTAGAGACCCATCAATCCATCCTCTATAACTTTTGTATAAAGTGAAACTTCATCTGAATGTGCTCTGTACTTGAATGAATAGCTAGGTTTTTAGATATATAAAATATATTTTATAAATAAAAAATATCCTTCATTAACCTTTCCTCCTTTAGAGATCTTACAAAAACCCATTTAGTCAGATGAACTCCTTATCAAATTCTATCAGTGGTATATATTCAACTTTTATTATCAATAGCGCCACTACCAGTTGAAGCTCCAACAACCATCTAACTACCATTACATTAAATGTGAACATATAAACAATAGTGCAATTTTGAGTGTCTCAATATCCTCTAAAATATGATTCTACAACTTGTGAAATTAATTTTCTATTTTTAAGGAACATGAAACAAATCCATAACCCTTTATGCATTGATGAATCCACATTACAACCTCATAATATTCTCTTCTATGATTCGAACCGAACCTAGTAATAGTTTCCAATACTTTAATAATATATAGTATAGTAAAAGCCATATCATCTATCAAACATATGACCACTATTTCATATGGGATATTTTCAATGTGCACGAACTCAACTTTTTTTATGGTGCCTCTGCTTTATACAGCATGAAGTAAATGGACAAGGGTGTGGTAACTAGTTTTTACTCTCACATGAAGAAGCACTCCAAAACCTTTTTAATTTAATCTTACTAGATTAGATATAAATTACTAGAACATAAGTCTCTAAATATTTATATCCCAAAAATACATTTAACTAGATATATATCATTAATCTGTAAACTTCTAATAAATACAATCATAATTTGATTGATTATTTCCTTTACTATTACTAGAACAAGAATATCATCAATATAAAGAAGTATGATGATGATACTCCCATCATTAGACAAATTTTGATAAAAAAAGATATGTATTTCCTTTGATGAAATTTTACTCCATTATGAAGTCATTGAACTTTTCACTTGAATTCTTTAGAAACGGCTTCAGATTATAAAGTCTTTAGCTAAGCATGCACACAAGATCCTTATTTTTAATCTCCATGAAACCATATGACCACTCTATGTAAATTTCCAAATATTATTCACTATGAAATAATGGTATCTTCACATATAACTATTCCAAAGTAATTCCTTTAATTTTAACCATACACAACACAACCCTAATTGTCGTATGTTTAAAAAATTGTGAAAAAATCAAATAAATCTCAACCTTCCATTTTTTCAAACCCACTTACAACTATAATACCCTTGTACCTCCACCTACCGTCTTCTTTTTTCCTTTATCCAATACAAAAATACTTTTTAAGTAATTTTCCCATAAGGTTTCTCCATTTGAACCTATGTCCAAAAAAACTGTATAGAATCAATTTCATCCCACGTGGACATCTCTCGCTAATTAGTGTCTTTCAAATTTCACACTTATTCTAGTTTACTATGCTTTATAATTTCAATTAAAAGTATTTATTGTGGACCACTCCCTTAATTTTACACTTGGAACCACAATCTAGTTTATCTCTATATCTATCCCTATGGTTGTTCTCTATTTTGTACTAAAACATTGAGATATATATTTTTGAAATATTTTACTTTATATTCCCTAGTCATAGAATTTTCTATTACTGCAGGACTTGTAAATACAATGATAACATGATTTCGTTCTATAAAATCCTCAATAGGGTTTGGTGTTTCCACTATTATTATTATACCTTAATTAATTGAAGCATATAAAAAATATAAATATAAATTTAATTTAGATTTAACCTCAAGTGATACTTTTATCTCATCAAAGTTGTCCTATAAGTTTCAATCCTTCAATATAATTTCTTCATTGAAGATCAAATTCAGACTTCTGACCACATTCAAAAGATTATTTTCCTTGATTCAAAAACCGAACTCTTCATTGATAGATCCAATGAATAACACACTCCAAACTTAGTGTTATTATTTTACCATTACTTTTCATCAAAATAGAAATTGTAAATTTCACCAATGACTTTGAGATGGGTGAAGTCTACCTTTCTTATAGTCTAAAATGTTTCCCATAGTTCCTACACTAATTGAGAAGATGGAATCTAGATGATTCAGTATTCCATTCAATTCATTGCTTCCACCCAAAACACATTGGGGAATTCTATGTGAATTCTCAAACTTTTATCCCTTTCGAAAAGAATATCATTCATACTATGTATAAATCTATTATGTTTCCAGTTTCCTAGAATAGAATTATAAATTCACATTAATTTATGAAAGTATAACATTCATAATTCCCTACTCCCATACACCCTACCATTATCATACTTCAAGAACTTATGCTTTCATTTGATCATTTTTTCCACCATAGATCTCCATCGGATGATGTTTTTGAAAAATTTAAACTTTTTCTTGAGAAAGAAAATACACATTTCCATGATTAATTATATATAAAGGTTATTTATTAGAGTAATACTATATGAAATAAACCCATAATCATTCCCATACGTTGATATGAAAACTCTATATCTTCTAGTTATTTGGTGCATTACTTTCCATTTATAGGGACACATTTCTCCACTTTTATAGAATTTATTCCTAGAATATTCCATAATCCTCGTATATATCCTTTAACATTTCTTTATAAACTTGTACTTTCATTAATTTCTCAATATGTTGACCCAATTGGTCTACCTATAACTTATTTGATGTTATTTTCTTGACCAACATCACATCATCCAATACTCTTGTTAGGAACACAGTCCATTATTTCACCCCTATTTATATGACCATGGAACCACATGAAATCCTCTATGATCTATCAATAAATATTATATAGGAACCCACTTCATTAAGTTGTTTAATTGAAATTATGTAATTCTTTAATCAGGGGATGTGATGCACTTCTTCAAAATTAACAAATATTACATTCCTTGTCTAGTTGAAAACATCACCATACCAACTATCTTGAGAGACTTATCCCCAAGTATATATACCATTTCAAATGTTCTACAAATATAGTTATATATAATTCACCTCTCAAATGTTTATTGGAACAAATATCTAGAGTATATCACACAAGACCCAAGAGGACTAGCATCAGATATGAATAAGATACTAATATATTACAAAATAGAATTCTCGGATCTACTTCTAAAATGCCATCTTTTGAAATCAATAATAAAACCAAAATAACAATTTTTAAGTTTTCATTTATTCCAATAATTACAGAAGATGGGAACACCTTCCATCTAGCTGTTTCTACTTAGGCTTCTCTTTCCTTTAACGTTCTTATGCCACCTATGTGCTACGGTTCTACTTGTTCCATCTATACTATAGTCATAATTTTACCTCCTTCTTATGAATCACGTTGTTAAATATTAGTTCCTAAAAATCTAAAAGAGCACGATCATTCATGCCACTCAAGTTACTTAAAATGGTGGCCATCACTTCACATTACTCAAGGAGTAATGAGAGTAATAGTAGAACATAATCTATATCTTTTTTTTTTCACTTTCATTGACACTAACTAACCTTCTATAATTTTAAGTCATTATTATCATCATAAGTAGACATAACTTTCCACATAATCATATCAAATAGTTTCATTAATATAAAGACATTGTTTTAATCTTGAGATTCTTATACATGTAAACAAGGTTCTTCATAAGTTTATATGTGATCTTCACTTATTGGATGTTAAAAAGGCACGTTTTGGGATAATGGAATCCATATTAATACCTATTATATCGTATCCAACATCTCCCATTCTTTCTTCTTCAACACTTTCTATTTGGTACTAGTAAAATAAAGATCAATATTATTCTATAGCTGAAAATCCTCAATTTATATCTTCCAAAACTTAAAATACATTATTTGAAACTTCTACACCCCTACTTTACTCTCTTTTGATGTCATCAGATAGGAACCTTTTAAATATGACAAAATTCTAGTAAAGTAGAAAGATATATCATTAAATTATCACTAATATTATCTAATAAATGAAATTGAAGAATGATTATACTAAACCAAGATCTAAAACACATTTACTCATGTATAATCATAAAAAAACTCCAAATTATCTTTGATACCACCTTTTGGTCTCATTTATTCTATCTAATAAATCTAACAGATAATCACACTACAAATTAATGAAGGAAAAGTCAACATTGTGACAAATTAACCTGAACTATGAAGATAATAACTTTGAAGAAATAGAACCCAATTCACTACACCTCAACACATAACCTCTAGATGAGATAAAATAAAAACTTTTATAAGAAAACAGTAGAATGAAAACTAAAATTGGAGAAAAAATTAAATTTTTTGGGTTTAGAATTTATTTTTAATCCATGAAGGAACACAGAAACTTTATTTATTATGTATAGTAAAAGAATATTATAATCACTCATTAATATGATCACAAGTGATCTAAACTACTTTTTATACAAGGACACATTCTATGCTCCCATTAGTTACCTCACTATGAACATCATATATAGAAGTTAAATTGATCACATCTTCATAGAGGAACCCTTTTATTAGTCAGTGACTTCCATCACCCTACTATTTTTGTTGTTTCACTCAGAATATTCTAGGGATCTCATAAAATTTATTATAAATGTTTTTTATTTTCAAAAATGTCCTCTGATTTGAGTGATCAAGTGGTAACATCCAAAAATAACTACCAATTCTACAATTTTATTTCATCACATTCTTGTATCATCTGTTGAAATTTTCTATCCACTATGACAACATAACTTACAATGTTCTATTATTTAATTAGATGGAACTCATGATTATAGATTCCACCATCACTACTTAAGCCATCAAAAATTTGGCACACAATGTTCTTCCTTCTGGTAGACTAATTTCATTTTCCAAAAATATATTTCTATAGTTGAAACCCTAAAAAACACCTTGTTAAAACATGATGAACATTTCTCTTCACAAAATATGAATTTCATCAATTTTATTTATTTATTTAGTCTAGTTTTAATGATTTTATCCCCTTATAACAACAAAACATATTTATCCATGGTAATTCTATGATTGATAATCAAAAGATAACTCTATACATTAAAAAAATAATAACATAATAATAAAAATACTTTTTAATCCCCATTGAATCTAAACTAATCATACAAAGCCTTCAATATTTAACTTGTGAAGTTTCATACATTAAATGTATAATGGATAAGGTAGTCGCAAAAATGGGCTCTTCATCTTGGTTTTCAAAGATTTATATCCCCTATATTCTACCTCTATTATTATTTTCATAATAATGTTATAAACACATATAAAACATATGATATACGGTTGGTAATATTATATTTGTTAAATATTTTTATTAGAGTAATTAAGTTTTTTTTTAAAAAAAATAAGAGTTTTTGTTTTATATTAGAGGTAATATAGTTTCTAAGGATCTATTGGGAGTATGTTTGGACTTTAGGTTATTCATATGAAAAAAATAAAATATTATACTAATCAAAATTCAAATTGAATTTTACTTTATATCCTTAAATAGTTTAGGGTTTGTTGGTAAATAAAATAATTTAAAGAATTACATATTATTTCCATAATGTTCCCAAAGATAATTTTCTAAATATTTTAATATTATGAGAATTATACTCATAAAAATAATTCTATGCATATAATAGAAGATACTAATATATTAACATTTGATTTAGTGAAGTGAAAAAGTTTTAAATAGCCATTAAAATGGATGAACATTAGGAATATAATTCCTAATAAGAAAATATTCCAAATATATTTATTCATAAATGATAAATATTAATGTTCTTAGTGAGAGGTCTATATCAAATGGCCACTTAGATATGTGGAATGAATTTCATCGTGATGCAATAAATTTAAAAAACATAAAACACAATAAACATAAGGAATTTTGGAAGTCCTTTTTATGAGATATGAGACTAGAAATTATGTATGTTTTTATTAAATTTCTTAAAAGAGTATAATAATATAAAATATCTCATTTTATAAAAAGGAAAACTCCACTTTATATTTCATCCATGAGTGATGCAACTGACACATAAAGTGAAATGATAATTAACCTCACAAAGAATGATAATGAGTTATTCCTAACAAATGTTCATCAATGTGTCTTAAAGGTTGTAAAAAATGGTTTAAGTTATGGTGGCTAGGATTTTGTATTTGGATATAAAATATACTGATGAGACACACAACATGTTTTGTGTGTCATATAACCCATGGAGTATATTGCATGGAGTGTCATACATTATGTATTTGGTATAATAAGGATTTATGGTTTATATTTGAAAGTTATGATTACCTGAGGTCATAAATGATACCTATTTTGAGAATCTTCATGCTTTGGTACATTTATTATTCCTTCCATGAGGCTAAGATAATCATTGGGTGGTTGGGTATATTGTTAATAATGTCATCAATTTATTTTAATGAAGATGGGATTTGTCCTCTCATGTGGAGAGTATGTAATCTAGGCCCACAATGAGTTGAAATGAAGAAGTATATTTTATTGGATAGATAATTGGAATGTGATGTATTTTTCTATTGAATGAGAGGTGTGTGATGTCATCATAAATCAAGGTGAATTAAATTTGATGTGAGTATACATTTTCCCAACATATACATAAATAATTGGGAACATATGAGTAACTATATGAGACTCACATGCTTTGTGTCTCATGGTTAGTTGGTGGATTGTATGAAGGGATTAAATGAAAATGAATTCATGTACATTGTACAACTGGTGGATATTGGTATTAATATATATGTGTTTTATGGATAACAGTCAAAATACACTTGCAGATTTAGTTTCATCAATTAATCACTAGAGGCCTCAATTTTCTTAAATTTTAATAATATATAAATTCATATTTTTTAATGTTATAAATACTCATGGGATTACAATATATGGTTAATTGAATGGGGATTGATTTTTTAAACATGGAGAGATACTCTAAAATAGGATTATATTTTTTTAAAAATGATCTTTCGATAAATATTCACAAGGTATTGAATATGATGCGATATATAGTTATTAAGACCTGACCCTAGTTTCCCAGAGATAGTGCCTTAATTTTTTACATTGGTATATAATCAAGGAATAAAAATCCCACAAAACCATATAATTTAGTAGTTTTTGAAATACATATACATACATATGTTAAAAATTACAACATTAAAGTAAATTCAACATAACAACTTCTTTTGAATCACACATAATCACCAAGATTTTTCTTACAAGTAATTCATAATATACTTCTTCACAACACATGGAAAATAAAACATGTGAAATGGATGAGATAAGATTTTCATTAAGGGTAAATAATAGAGTGAAATAAAGTATACTCACTATGAATGATGAATAACTAAAAATGCATGCCTTTATAATTATACTTTAGCATAATATGGAAGGAATAAAAACTGATTAAATAATTCCATAAAACATAATTGTTGATATTCTACTAGTCTAATAATCACATATAATATCAATATAATGTTTTATAATAAGGGAATTCATAATTACATAAATTATGAAATATACCATCAAGGCCTCAACCAAGACCTCTAAAAATGATTAAGGCCTCGGTCAAAACTATATCTGAAAATGGGCAAGGCCTCGACCAAGTCCATACATATTTTGTCTCATGAGACATACCTATGAATTTAGGGGCTATATAAGGCCCCAACCATCACTTAAAAAGTCCAATTCATTCCTTATATAAATGGGGACAACCATAAATAACATATTTATTCATATTGAAACTAACATATGAAATGTAGATACATTTCCCCAAACATTAAACATAAACCCTAAAAATTCAGAGTAATACGATGAATGCTTTCAAGATAGACCATACATAGTCAAAATAATCATAAAACATTCAATAAAAAATGGTATATTATATCATAAAACATCAGTTCCAATTATACATCAGATTAAATAAGAGTTTTGAAATAGAAAAAATTAATCTTTTAAAATCATTGTGTAATTATTGAGATAAATAATATTTTAGTTTGAAAAGAAGAGTTCTTTTAGAAAAATCTTTGGATAAAACCATAATTAAAAAAATTAGTCTTATCATAATAAAATGTGTTATTTTAGAAAAATAATGGTGGATAAAAACAAATTATAGAGTGTACATGAACATAGATAAAAAATTCAAGAAATTCCTATGAATTGGGCTTGTATTTCAGGTAGAATGTTTGAAAGATACTTTAAAAAAAGTATATTTCCATGAAATAAATATTAATTATGTTTTATAAACTTATATATAACATTAAAAAAATTTATTATTAGTAAATAAGAATAAATAAGTATTCAATTTGAATTAATAAAGTCAAAGAGTTACCTGAACAAAAATGGAGGTTCCGGTAGAAAATGCATACCTTATGTATGAAGGTGTTCTACACATGACCTTAAGATAATGAAATACGAAATTAGAAACATTAATAATTTAATTCATAACCTATTTGACATGAAAATAGTTTATTATGATTTTATTAAGTTCATTTATGGACTTTTTGAAAATTTATAAGATTAAATTCCATCGTTCCAGAATGTTCGTTTCCTTGATTTCAGGATCAGTTCACTTGATTATAAGTAAATGATTTCATGTTGAATGGATATAATTATAAAAAAATGAAATCTTATATTATTAATGAAAATAATAAAGTTTAAATGGTTACATATATCATTTTTTTACATGGTATTAGGATGAATCACTAGTTAATTCATTTAGTGATAATCATTTAGATTTTTACGATGGTTTTTCAATCACAATGAACATAGTTTGTTATATTATTTGGTATCTTGTAAAAATGATGGTTAAAAAATCATTACATAATTTATAATAAATATTTTAGAATTTTTTTCAACTATAAATATTCTTTCATGACCATCCTTGTAGGATAAAATGAATACTAAAGGTTTTTCGTCCATGAAGGTTGTAAATTGGCACATCTAGGATGATGATTTTGTTTTTAAAATAACAGAGAGAGAGAGAGTAAAGATATTCATGATATATCTTCCATTAAAATGATATAATTATGCTATATATATGATACTAGAGTTATCATGATCATTTATATATAGGAGGTGAGGATAAGATAATAATATAAAACAAATTGAAAATGAAATTAAAAGAAAAAGGGAGAGGGTTTACCTCTTGAAATAACTTCTTTGAGAACCAATTGAAGGGATGGGGTTTTTGTCTTTTAGAAATACCAAGGGATACTGGAAATGGGGAGGTACTAGGGAAGATTATTTTGGAAAGAACATTGAAAATATTCAAGGATTAGAGGAGTGAAGAGAAGAGGGAGTGAAGGGTGGTTTTTATAGTGGAGGAGAGGAGTTATTTCATAGTATTTTAATCATTATTTTAATATTTGGACACATGAAATTTAATAGTATCGATTATTATGACTCAAAATACTAATAAGTGAATGTGAGTTCAAACCAATTTATTTTTTACATCATCCATTACTCAACCATGATTCATAAATTCATTTATTTAGCATATTTTGTAAATTATCAAATTTCACTATTCACCAAAAATTCTATTATTTCATAAAAAAATAAAAAATTTACCCTAACCATTTATCAATGTGTAGAATTTAAAAATGGACTCCATTTTACCAAAATAATTTCTTAAATAACTGAAATATAATTTTGTAAATAAAATAAATATTTACTTGAAAAATGCAGATTTTAATTGTATAACTAATTTTATAGTAGTTTCCAAAAATAAATGAGGTCTCATAAAATTAACCTAAAATCAAAGAAAAAAATTATTTAATTCGAAATACATTTTATGAAAATTAATTTATTAATTTTAAATTGTAAATAAATATTTATTACTCACAAATATACCAACACTTAATTATTTATTTTTAAAACATGTACTCTCATTTATAAGGTGCCTAAATTTAATTTAAACTTTCATGGGTGATGTTACTATTCATAATGGCAAGTTACTATTCATAAGGGTAACAATACTATTTATAAGGCTACATTACTATTCACAAGGGTCAAGTTACTATTTAAAAAAATTAAGTTGATTTTTTGAGACTCTAAAAAACATAATGATCACAATGGTGTATGTTTGTTTTTCAAAATTTGAATCACATAAGTGGAAGAATTATGTTTTAAGGACAGATTATAACTATAAAAATGTGTTGTTTTGCAGAGACTCACTATTTTGTGTGTATAATATTTTTAATTAATTTAAATTATTTAAGAAGAAATATTCCATAAAATCTTAGTGTTTTATATTAATAGTGAACATATTCATAAAAAAATTTAGTATTTATCAAAATAATTATAATTGTCAATATATATATTATATTTAATTATATAATCTGTTGATAAAAATTAGTTGTGTAAAAAAAATCAAATATATATATATATATATATATATTCTTATTAAAATGTTATTTTATATAAAAATAAATCTGTAAAATAATATTTGTTTTTTAGAACATTAATTAATTTCAAAGCTACAAATTATAATTATTTATAAGTATTATTGTCATTAATTAAAACACTTAATTTAAAATTTTAAAATAAAATACTAGGGTGTTACAGTGGTGAAGTTGATGATAGATTTATAAAACTATTTTGGAAGATATTTAGAAGTGTTTTTCTATACGGTTTAAAAAGTTAGTGTATATAAAATGGTACAAGGTGAAATCAAACAAAGAACATATGGGTTTTGTGTAAGTTGGAGATGGATATAGATATTCTCTAAAGTCAATATAAATATTATAATGTTTTTCTATAACTCATTGTATGGTATGATTATATCATAGGGTATGACATACATATTTCAAACTGAATATTACAATCGATTGGGTCTGTTTTTACTTATGATATGGTGATATCATTGCACCATTTACTTAGATATTCATAGTGTACAATATGACTAAATTATAACGACGAGTTATATATTAAATCATATTTTATGATTCAAAATGAATTCTATAATTGATCATAGAAGTAAAATATAATTTTCTAACATATGGATCCTCAGGTTGAGGATCAGTTCCCCAAAGGTATTGTCTTGTACCCAATGTTTTTTTCAGCACTGGCTGGTATGGATGTTGAGAGACCTAAGAGATCGATAGACTTTGGATTTTTACTTAGGAATGGGGGTTTAGTTACATAATAATCTCGTTATATATATACGTATTGTTCATTATTATTTCTAAATCAAAATAGTTATTCATCAGTGGAGAAAAATACTGAAGGGAACCCTTTCCCTATCTAAATGTTCTCCTTTAAAATTTGTGATGTGAGGGGATTAGGTCCCTAGACAAAACATGACTTCTTATCCCATTTATTATGAAAAAAACTATTTGTTCAAATTTTATTGAATAAAATTAGATGGAATACCAAATTTATACATTTACAACTTGATTGGGAGAAAAATTAATCTTTTAGGATAGTCCGATAAAGAAGAACATATGGATTTTCATGAATCCTTCATTAATAGTGAAGATGGAAGAAACATCATCTAAACATATTAAAATCGTATTGAGTTATGATATTAAATAAATATAAATATTGATCATTAATGAAAAAAGTAATGTTGATGAAATTTAGGATCCATGGAAATCAATTTATGTATTCAACCCTGGAGACATAGCTTGGTTTATATAAGAGATTTTAACACAATCATAGATTCTACTAAAAATAAGGGAGGAGTGATTAATGGAATTAAATTTATAATTTTAATTATTTATCATCTCGTAATAATATGATGGTAATGGGATCCATTGGGGATAAATTAACGATGTTCAATAATAATAATGGATCTAATGACATTTGGAGTCATCTGAACTACTTCCTTTTCAATTTATATGGGATAGAAAACTACTTATAGGTGAGTGTAAACACATGGATCAGGACTTGTCAAACCACTAATCACGTTTTAATCAACCAAAATAATCTTATAGAAGTAATAATAAAATTTTATTCTCCAAAAATTGGACTCATGATAACAACTTCTTATATTCAATATGTGATTCTTAGAGTTCACACATATAATGAGACTAAAGGGGGACTTCATGCTAAATTGATATGAATTAAATGGAACCTAATTGAATGAAAAAAATTAAAATCTTTAGTTTACTGACTCATAATTTGGAGATAAATTAGCTGAGTTCTAACCTATAATAAAGATGAGGTTATGGAATGTTTTTCTCTACCCAAGAGAAACCAAAAGGAACTTTTGGAAGAGATACTGTAGGTTGATAAGTAGGTAAGTGAGATATCCAAAGAGTTTTGGATAAAGGTGGGAAAAAATATTTTATTTTTCTCGGAGTGTATTAATGATAATAAAAACACTTGAAATTTGAATCTACCACTCTTGGAAAACACATAAATTATTGACATAGAGGTGGGGGACATGCATGATATCTATAATTTTAAGGAATTTATATCTAATAAAAGGCATCGTATGAAAGGTAACTATACCAGGGAAGATGTTTTAGAATCATTTATCAATATTATCCCAATTAAATAATATGGAAGTGATAATTAATTCATATATAGAGTGACATGGGAGTTAAAAGTTAAAAATGTATTATAAAAGTATATACGTTATAATGCTTTGGTACCTAATGGATTTCCTGGATCCTTTTTTACTATATAATTTGATATATTCAATTAACGATTAATATAATTATTCAATGAATTTTTTGGGTGGGCTAGGGGTTCTTTTGAGAGCATATTATGAATCTACTATGGTTATCATACCCATGCTGAAGAACATTCATTCACTAAACCTATACCAATGCATTTTTCCATTTAATGTTTTACGAAATTCTTGGATTCCATAATAAATAATACTATTTAGAATATTATTCATAGATTAGTCTCATATGAGTAACATAATTTTAGCAAATATTAGAGTATCTAATAAGATGATGGAAGGCGATGTGACTTCAGTTGATGCGGGTGACTCATGGATTGAGGCTTCCTTGGGTTTTTTGTTCCATTGTGATTTTTTGAATTTTAAATTTTGAATTTGGAATTCTATTAATTTTGAGTCCCACATGATGTTTTTGGTTACCTGTCAACCATAAAGTCACTCTCTTGAAAATCAAAAAATAGAAATTTCAGTCAGTCGTTGTTAAGGGAGTGACCTCTCGTTATAGAGACATGTTTGGTATCACAGGTGTGTCACATATTTTCTTTACTGATGAAATTTTTTATTTATGAATGAAAATTAAGGATCCATACATGTATTTAATAATTTCACGAATTAGTTTAGTATTTTAGAGAGAAAAAAATTAACCAATCATATAGAATTTTTTATTTTTCCAATGGATACACAATTAGGTAAGATAATAAGATTGAATGTAGTTTGATCATGGATAAAAATATATTTAAAATTGAATACATAGGGGATACCATTTCCTTATAAATAATTAAAATAAAATATTTTGAGGGGTTTTTCAATTTTTTTTGAAGTTATATTAATAGTTGTAAGTTCATATTTTTAAATTTCTTAGGTTGGATAATAGTTTCAAATAGTTTTATATCCTCCTATCCCATGCATTTTATTTTGGGGCCGCATTATTTTAAGGAGGTGTTATAGAATATTGAGAATATTAGGAATGGTTTCATCTTAGACTCAAATCAAGAAGAGATTTATCAGGGGGATAGGTATTTGCGGTGGGAAAAACCCATCATGGTGAGAGGAATTGACTTAAGGGACATAGACGAGAGGCTAAACTATCTAATAAAAAAAATTCATTGATAAATTTTTAAATGATAAATGCGGTGGGTGATATTCATCCAAAATAAGTGTAGTTATAATGGCCTCATAGGTTTTCAGGATAATATTAGGAATTATCACAACTATAACTACAAAAAATGTATCAAACTCTCCAAAATGAATAATACCATTGAATAGTTAGTCATGGATATATAAAATTTCAGAGAGACATTTTGTATAATAACTCAATTTACATACCAAACATCAATGTTCCTAGAATCACCTTTTGTGAAGCCTAATTTCATCTATGGTTTGTGTACTCAGTCTTCAATGGTGACAATAGAGGATCTTTGATGATATTTAAATTTGAGATGAAGAAGATATTTGCATTGTTACTATTTATAAATTGTAATTTTATACTATGTATAAATTTTAGACATAATTACATACATAATTTGGAATTAAAGAGTGTATGGGATAGCTTGGTGGAAGGATATACAAGTTAAATACAACTTTATTCTTTTAAAAATCCATAACCATTCCACATCAATTGATAAAGAGGTATAATATAAATGAATTAATCTTGCGTATAAATTATCTAATAGTGAGGATTCTAGAAAGAAAAATTTTATACACCTATTCTTTAAGTGAGACTAGAAATGACCATTATGAAAAAGTTTGGGTATTTCTTTGGTATTGATGTGAGGATAAATTTCATGAAGGAATTATTATAGAATTACTTTCATTGGAATTGTATGTCTAAATTATGAATAATAGGTCATAGAATGGGTATTATGGTAAGATGTTGGGTCATTTAACATGATCAAATTTGATGAGTAACAATGGTTTGTAAAGCTCTCCTCTCTATATAAAGGTTAAAGTGAGGTGTTTCATTTCAGATCTCAGCTAACCAATCAATCAAAGAGTGTTTCCAACAACTCTTATAAAACTCATCCCCCAGCATTAACATAGCACATACTATGTTAATATCTTAAAACATGGGAACTAAGTAGAATATATAGCTCCAAATAATGTATTAAAAATTAACACTTATCCATAATATGAGAAAATCATCATGAGAGGATGAGGCAACATTTAAGATAAGTGAGGAACAAAGGTATTCACTTTCAATTTAATATATTTCCTTGACATTTTTTTGATAGAAAAAGAAAGATACATGTTTATAATACTGTCATTATTTATACTATACAACATAAACTTGGTTAGGATGAAATGACCTAAAATATTGTTTAGAACTTCCTACTGGGGTATTTGCTGCCTCACTGATCCATTTCAAATAATATCAAATTTTGGAGGAACAGTCTTGAATAATGGATTGAGATACATCATACATATAGAGAGGGGAACTAGGATTATAATATTCTATCATAAATGAAAATGTGGGATGGAACTCTAATTATTTATTCATATACCGAGTCTTTACCCCATGACTATTTAGTTTTTGTTAAGGTGGATAGCATTGGGATCTCTTATCTATCACTTCCTTGAGGTTAAATCCATAGGGATTATGGCCTATTAAAAATATTTAATTTTGAATAAAGTGATTATAAATTTTTCATATGATTATGTTTATGGGATAATTTTTTAATTTATTTATATGAAAAATACATGCATGTATATTTTACTTTAGATTAAAGAACATATATTATCAAATGAATTTAATCATATATTTTATAATGTATGAGTAAATTCATGATAGGATCAGGTAGTATCCCAAGTTCTATATAAATAGTATTGTTCTATGAAAATTGTGTTCTAACATAACTAAGCCTTTTGATGATTCTCCATTCAAAACCTCTATTAAACTTCCTCCTTTTCAACCAGAGATGTACTTGAATACAATGGTTATAAATAGAACCAATCTAATATTTTAGTAATTTATAATCCCATGGATACACTACAAAGGAATGAGTCTCTTTTATTACTCTTAATGATCTTCATGAACCTCATAATTGAAGATAGTTTCTTTGACCAAACTTTGGTGTGGGGTATAAATTTTCCTTTTTATATTTGTTTTTTCTTTTATTTAATAGAGATCTTGGGTTAGGGTTTTTTATTATTTTTTTCTTATAGAATAAGTGTTCTTCATTTCTTAGAAACCCATCATGATACACCACTGGTTATCTCAATTCCCAAGGGTTATGGTTAAAGTTTATAATTAAAGTTTATGGACCCTAATACTACAACTAAAGAATCATAGTATGATAATAGAGAGTATGAGGTGGGTCAACTGGGAAATTGTTCACAATTTGTACCATATTTGGGTTTTCATAGTCATTAGTATAAACACTTAAATAGATGAAAACTTATTAACAAATTTAAATAAATGAAAAACCAAATAAAATATTAAAAATAAAAACAATCTATAAAAAATGATGATAGTGTATTAATTTTAGGGAATGGGTTTTGAAGTTCTCATTTCATTATCTAATAGATTAAGAAATTCAATTAGTTTAAATATATCCTAAATATTTTTAATTTTAACTTATTCAATGTTAATTAAAACTGAATTAACTCTTTAAATCCCTTATATCCAAAGGAACCCAATTAAATTGAAGTACACTAAAACCAATCTCATATGTAATTGAAAAATAATGACTCTTATCACAGTATGATCTATCCCTACAACATTATTGTTCCAACTTTACTCATTATTTCGTGCAATGAATAAATATGGGGTGATATATAAATTAGTGTTAGTGGTATATTAAATAATAAAATTTAATCTGTAAAAAAAGTAAATTGCTTATAATATATCCCAATTCTTCCACTTTTAATCCACCACCTGTTAAATGATAACTCAATTACGATTGACATAAAATCACCTAAATATATAATTTTTATCTTTTGAGATGGTAAATACATTTAAATATTAGGGGAAAAAATCATTCTAGAGAGTTATAAAAAAATCAACTAGTATTAAAAACATGAATCTCAAAAATATAAAATGTTATCATCTTGCTAGAATTTTGTAAAAATGTATATCTTATCAAAATTCACACAGTACCTCAAGAAATTTTTAATCATAAGGAATTTATATTATCTAATAATTTGAAAGTGAAATGATAAACCTTAAGGCATAAAGAATGAGTCTATATTAAAAATTGGACTCTTTTCACCATTATTATTCAGGATCACAACATAATTTTACATGTTTTTAGTATGATGATTACATGTTCCCATCACTAATCTTTGAATTCTTGATGATTATAACATGGCATAGATATTTTTTTGATTTTATTTGAATCTCTTTGAATACTTCTCAAACTTTTTCATATTAATAGGGGTATTGAGTATGGAATGAAATTTAAATGTTTCACTAATTAACTCTTTTCCATAAATTATAGTATAAAAGTTGTAATTTTAGTGAAATTAATAATTGGATGAATTTTCTCAGAGTTAATCATTTACAAATTCTCAATATAAATGAGTTCCCCATTGTTTAAGTGAAATTTAGCTTTTCTAGGTTATTTTTATAAAATATCATTTTCATATAGTATGAATGGGTTATGTTGTCAGGGATCAATGGTTATTCACACATGTAACAAACCTCACTGGATTTCATTAATGATGTATAATAAAATTAATCATCTAATTATGGTTTAACTGGGAATGATTTTAAATTTTAAATTCATTTCAAGAATTTGAGTTTTTTGGTTTATTTTAAATTTTTAAATGGATTTTCCTGAAGTTATTTTCAAGATGTAGGAATTCAATAATGAATATTGAGGTTATTAATGGATTAACATTTGATTGTTAATAGATCTATAGGTCTATCAGGTAACAAATATGGGCTCACTAGGTATATAGTGGGGTCTATAGTACTACACGAACTATGGATGGTTCCATTAGGTGGGTAATTCTTAGCACTAGATAACCAATGGTGCATAAACTAACCAATGTCATTAGAATGAGTACTGAATGTTTCCCAAAACTATTTATTTAATTATAGGTAATAATGTTCATCTGAGTTTTATTTTTGAAACCACTATTTAGGGTTTCATTGTTTTTTGTGGTTGATAGAAAGGGAAATTCATCCCATTCTCTTCCTTTACAACTCCTTTATCCTCAACCTATGCATAGAATCTTGGGATGATTCTCTTAATAGAATAACACATGTTTCTATCCTCATTTATTACTTTTTTTATATTCCTCTCATATGATTTTAGTGTTTTAGGTTTAAGGGGTTTATGATGATTCCACTAATTTATAATGGAGTCATAAAAATAGATAAGGATTTTTATTGATGGATTTTAAAGGTGGAGACAAGAGGATTAACATATGTGTTTGTGTATCATTTCACTAGAGGTAAGTTAATACCTTAATTAATCTTTGCTGTTTTTCCAAATTTGAATCAAATTTTCATTGATTTTGTGTTTGTTTTAGGGATTTGGTTGGAAGTGGACTCAGGGGTATAATAAGAGGGAACCATACCTCATTGCTCAAGGTTTATGTGATGATACATTTCATAGTGTTTCAATATTAAATTAAGCATGATTTAATAATTAGGAATTATTTATTTAAATTAATTATTTGTTTCTTATAATTAATTTTTGGGCCTCTTGTATGATTTAGAGGATCAAGGTTGACTATGGAATTTATGATTTCTTAGTCAAGGATGGGATGGGAATACCTAAGTGGATAACTCTACCATCGTGGTAGGTGGTTCATAATATTACCTCATCATATTTTTAGGATTATACTTCGTAGAATGTAAGTATGGTTAAGGGGCCTGAGTAACAATTGGTGAACCCATGGGAGATTCCCCTTGTGTGATACCAAAAAATTGAGTTAGATAAATTTTTAGTAAATAATTATAAAATATGAATTTTTTATATAGTCCTTGATGGATATATATATAATGTTAAAGGCATGGTAAAAGTTAGTGGGGATCCATGATGGTTGTCTATTTTTAATATTAAATTATATTTACATAGTGAGGTCTCTTTAAAAAACAATTCTCACTTAGAGTGATGTTTTTGGCTGATCCTATGGATTGTCTTGGCATTGGTCACATGATATGTTCCCATATACATGTATGTGATGATGAACTAGAATGAAACTAGACGTGTTTCATTTCTTCTTAAGCATTTATAATAGACTATCATGATCATTCTAGTTTTTTAGGCCTTATGTGTTAGGAACATGGTTGGAGAGGGTCATATCACACTAGAAAAGTATCATTAAAATTAGTAATGAAACAATGAAAGGTAACCTTGTCCATGATATAAGAAATTAAAAATTAATGGCATTCATGAGTGTTTATTGATCATAGTATCTCACATATTTGTTGAGAGACGTGGTGGTATGACCTTTATTATATAATTTTTTATGATTAGTTCCCACTATCATATTACCCTTATAAGATTGGTGGGTACTTGGGATCCTAATATTTTTCAAGAAATTTTTGGATTGGCATGTTGGTGCTAGATATACAATAGTATAGGAATGGATAACATAAAATAACTAATATAAGAATTGTTTATTTGGTTGGTGTATTATATAATTTTCTATTCATCACTTTGATATTCATGCATGAGATATTATGGAATGTTTTTTAGAATAATATTGGGTGTAATGACAATCTATATCATTATTGGTTTGTGGATGGGTAAAATGAAAACTGTGTAATATTGACTCTTAAGTGTTTGGGTGTAATTACAATTTGTAATTTTTATGGGGATACAATTGTGTATAACTCCAATCTTGTGGTATGTGTGTTTTGTGGTTGGTTTAAATGTAAACTTAAGGATATTGTTTGTTATTTAGTTGAATTTAATGCAAAAAAAGTAATATGTTTTTATGTTTTTGGGTTTAATGATAACCTTTGGAACTATCTTGATATAGTTAGGTGTAATTGCATCCTTGGATATTTTTTTGTGGGATGAATGTGATTCCTTCCAAAATGGTTATGATAATGGTTAGACAAGATTCCTTTTGAAATGGTTGTGATATAGGATGTATGTGATGCCTCCCAAGATGGTTATGATATAGGTTAGACATAATGGATCCTAATATGGGTGTAAGTTAGTTTAGACATGATGCGTCATGAGATCGTTATTGTGAAATTTTGAAATGATACCTCCTAATATAACTATGACATGGGTGGGTCGTGATGCCTCCCAAGATTAGATGTGATTCCTACTAAGATATTTGTGACATGGTTTGGATGGGTCTCCTCTTACGAAAATTGAAGGTGATTTGTGATATATTAAATCACTTGGGAGTGGACATGCATCCTAGATTGGACACAATACCACCCAACATTTATGATGAGTTATTTTGTATGCATACCATCATTTTATAATAGAACCACTAATAGATTATAAGAAAGAATTAGTTGAAGAAGGTATGTGATGGCAGTCAGGGTGGCTCCATGAGAACTCAAAATATAAATAGGTCTATTAATGTGATGTTTAAATATCACTATTCATTAAACATATATACATGCACATATATACATGTTTTTTATAGGGACACCATTAATGGTTTCCAATATAGTTTTATACTCACACTATTCATGAGATATTTGGTTTATGTGTATACTAATATTTGGAATGCCGAACTGGGAAGAGGCACAAGTACTAGTGGATGAGTTATAGGATCTCAAAATGTTTATGGAGACTAGTTCATAATGAGTTTGATGATAGTGTGGATCTCCATTTATTTTCTTATTTTAATTCTATTTTTGATATAATCGTCTCATTGGTTATTTAAAATGTCTATAATATCCTTTTATTTATTTACTCAAATATATCATCAATGGAATTATATTTAATTGTGATCATTTTATTAATAATTTTCTTTATACAAAATAATATAAAAATATGTCATTGACATGAACATAGATGTGAAATCAATCCTTGAGGGGTAGTATATTTTTAGGGGTACCTGATGAGGATTTCCACCTTAGAGTGGATTATTCGGTATGGGTATAAGAATACCTGATATTGATGAGAGCCCTAGGATGGGGTGATCAATTATGAGTCCTTATAATATTTTTGAGCCAGATGGTTTAGAGACATTTCATGGAATGTTACCTATGTGAGATATAGTATGTATATTAGATTATAGAGCCCAGTGACAATGATTTTCATCTTATGATAATGGTTTTATATGTTCTTTACAAGAATAGCATAATTTATTGCCTATTATTTCTCAAGATAATTAGCATATTAGGAGACTGTCCAAGATAGAGGCGAAAGAACATGCATGTGGATTCTATAAATATGGAAAGCATGGGTGGATTCTTAATATTATTGGAATGACACATGAAACTTGTGTCATCATGCATTGGTTTTTTCTTATAATATTCCTTGAGATATGTTGACATAGATTCATTGGTGATTCTTTATGCAATGCCATGTCTAACATTCTTAGGAAGCACGATTATTGGGTTAGGAATGTGAGCCTATCATTAACAAGATATGGATCTTATTTATTTTGGTTGAGTTATATATCATGGGGGAATTAGGTGTATATTATTTCTCATGGATTTGATTTTTATTGTCAATTATGGAAAACATGTACCATTAATAAAATAATTCTATTATGCCTCTATTTCTATGTAAACAAAAGAGTGAGATTCAAAACTCTATATATGATGGGTGGGATAATGTGATTTAATCTTGGAGATGGATAGATATATTAGTGATCGATTGGGAATGATAGATATTTTATTTTCACGACCCGTCTTAGTGGGTCCCATGCCATGATCCCTAAGCCCATCCCCAATAGACCAGGGAATAGTGAATAACACTGAGTAGGCATATCCCTAACATGGGATGCATTTCCTGTGTACTTTTATCCACACACACACATATCCAATCACACAAAATGTTGAAGTGTAAAAACCACTAAGAACCAAATGTATGCATACCAATATCCTAACCAACATAGTACGAATGAAATGTAAAGTGCAATAAAGTAAAGTGGGCCAAAATGAAATCCCACTAAAAGAAAGATTCTTCAACTAAAAAATCCAACCAATAAACAAATTGGTACTCTAAAATATGCTTGAATCTATAAGAACACCTCGGTCTGTATGAAATCACAAATCTCTGTCTTGTCCTGGTCCTCCCTAGACTACATCAAAAGGCCGCTCATCTACATATGACAAGACACGTGCGAGAAAATATTATGCAAGGGTGAGTATAACAATACTCAGTAGGACACCCCAAACCCACAAGGAAATTCATAAAAGAAGATACAGTCATTTATACATAGTATATGTCAACATAACATATAATAGGAATATCAAGATATACCCAAACCAAGACATGTAGTCTAGAGGAAAGTCACAACTACCTCATACCCACACTAGGGACTCAGTCTAAAGATTCAACAAATATAACATATGTTAGAACACACTCCTAAGTTTAATAGTATGGATGACATCTATCTAAGAAGTAATATTCATTGGAAACCATCATGTGATAGATACATGCTAATAGATATGAAGAGGGATACGATGAAACAAATGAGGATAACAGCCATGTCCATGGGGTGATACCAATAACTCCATCTGTAATAACCTTATATGTATAGGATCAACCCCTGGTGAAGTTAGTCTTGTCAATACCAAGGAACCTGTCTAGGGAACAAAGAATGATTAGAGGATCCTCATCTGGGCCACTGAGAGGGGATTCCAACAACTCTATCCAAAAATTCATTCTAAAGGGACAATACTCCTATGAGTAGGAAATGATACTCATCGAACATCAGGGAAAGAATCAAGGGCACAGACCTTAAAGAATATTTTACATGATACAGTGTAAAAAAGACTCAATCCATGTAGAAAGGGGTACACAATGTGTAACAGGGTCACATTCCATTTCCCTTGACCTTGGGTACTGCCCATGTACAACAGTCTGTGTTGTTTAGAACAAGTTAAGTAAAAGGAGAGTACATGGTGTGTAGAAAGACTTACACATTGTGCCATTCCATTTGGGTTCCACCCATGTACTCTAGCCATGTTCCAACACATGGTGTCAACCTGTGTAGCTCTACCTGTGTACCAGTACATAGGGTAATCCAAATAACCGGTTCAACCAATCCATGTGGGTAGTACACATCATGTTAGAAAAACCATCTACTCCACCCCATGTCTGTGTGTTTCTTGAGATACATGCCGAGTCTCGGGGAAGTGACCATATGCCTTGTGACAGGGGTCACATTCTATGTGACACTTGAATGCCTCCCAAAACCCTATATTACTCTCTTTGGAGGCTAAACATAATTTATACTAGACTACACACCATGTTCATCATGAATTTCTAGAACTATCGTTCTTCCTCTGTGTTCCTCGACCGTTCCTCCAGTGTTCGATCCAATTCTCCGGTCACCTCAAAACTAGATATCCAAGGTTGTCTCGACATTGCAACACTGAGTCGGTGGGTTTTAGTCCTTTAATCAGCACCAAAAATCAATTTCGTCCACCTGCACATAAATTAACTGAAGAATTATATCTTCTGAATCGCTTCGATTCATTCATCGCCATTATTTCCGCACCTCTTTTAGGACATCATGAGGTTATATCTTCAATTTCGGATCGTTACACTAGGAAATGAAGGTTCAATGATTAATCGTTCATAATCTAAGATGTATGAAGATTGCATAGAAAATATGGGGGAGAAGAAATATGCACAATTAAAAAAACCTAGAAATATACCTCAACCGGAGTTTGTTTTGGTCTCAATTTTATTCTCATAATAATGATAAAAAAATCAATAATAAATCTACCCAATAAATCAAACAGTTAAAGACTTTCCAGTAAGAATGATCAGACTATGGATAAAAATATTTGTTTGTTGGTCGGCGTTTATTGTTGAATCTAAGAAATGAAAAAGATAAATATAAATAACAACATCCTTCCTCAGAGACATTGTTCACTGAAGATGATCAATCATTGTGTCACCGCCATTAGTGAGATCCATAAAAAACAACATCTTTCAATCTCCAATCCAAGCTCTATTGTCATTTTCCATAGAAATATCTCTCCAGGGTTCTCTCTAGTGCCTCCATGAAATTATAGGGTTTTGAGCATAACCCTGAATCCCTTCTTAAAAGGATAAATTAAATTAAACATCGCCAAAAAACATTAAAATAAAATAAATCCTTATATTATTTATTAAAATGGAAAAAACTACTTTTCATAGCTGACTGAAGCCAGCCGATGTCAGGTCATTCCTAGGGTAAATTTGTTACTCTGAATGCAATGGTTCCCTTGGATTTATAATCTGGGAAACCATTTAAAGTTATTACACATTTTCTAACTTTGCGCACATGCTATTTAATATTTTAATATATATAAAACATTTATTTTTGGAACTCTGTGCCTCAGAATCGATCACCGTCTTAGATACTGGCCTTAAATTAATTCCATATAATATTTAAACATAATACACAAGAAAATCTGGGACATTACATTTTCCCCACCTTGGGGCATTACATCCCCAAAATCTAAAAACAATGGCTATACAAAAAGATGTGGGTACTATGAAGGAACCTGAGTCTCCTGATCCCATGTGCTCTCCTGGAGAATATCACACTAACACTAGGCATGCACTAAAAGAATCCCTCATCCATGAAGGATATTCTCTTACAGATCCTCAATATCCACTAGGTACTCAGAAAAAGTATCTCCATCATCAATTTCCAGCTCACCCTAGTCGATGGTGAGGGATAGATCATGCAAGTACCTCCTCATCTGTGACACGTGGAACACATCTTGTAGTCGGTCAGTTGTCAGGGTAGATCCAAGCAGTACGCCACCTCTCCAACTCTACAAAGTATCTGAAAAGATATGATAAACCTCATAGATGACTTCCCAACCTAGAAAAATCTCCACAATCCTCATCGAGTTGAATCTCTAAGGAACACATAGTAAATTTTATGGAACTCCAAAGGCCTCTTCTACCTTTCAGTTTAAGATTTATGATGAATTTGTGTAGTCTTTATCCATTCATAGATTATTTAGACCTTCTCAGTATTATCTTTCACTAACTCTGGGTCCATAAGTGCTGACTCTCCTGGGTCAGTCCATCAAAGTGGTGACAGGAAGGGTCACCCGTAAAGATCCTAGAATGGTTTCATACCAATGGTGGAATGAAATATTTTCTTGTATATGAACTCCACCATAGGTAGGTTATCCTTCCAACTATAGGAAAATTCCAACATGCAAGCTCGTAGTATACCCTCCAGGACCTAAATTGTCCACACCATTTAGCCATCTGTCTTGGGGTGAAACCCCATGCTCAAGAATAACTAGATCCCAAGAACCTCATACATTCCCTTCCATAACCGATATGTAAAATTAGAACCAGGATTTGAAAAAATCATTGATGTAACTTCATGGATTTAAACTATCCTCTAAACATAGATGTTTCACAAGCTCTCTACTAAACTATACCCCTAGATAGCTAGGAAGTGGGATGACTTTGTGAGTCAATCAATGATCACCTAGATGAAATAGTGTCCCCTAGACATAAGTGTTAAACCCACCACATAGTCCATTGATATCCCATACCACTTCCATTATGGAACCTCAAAGGGGTTGAGCTAATCCCGTTGGAACCTGGTGCTCAACCTTCACCTACTGAAACATAAGGCATCGAGAAATGAAAACTTTTCACTACCTTCTTCATCCCTGTCCACCAAAACTAGTGTCAGAGATCCTGTTACATATTTTAAACACTAGGATGTGCTGCCAAAGGGGATGTATTAAACTCCCTCATAAACTCCTACAACAAAACCACTAGTACAACTATGCATCCTCAAAAGATGGATTCATGCTCCCCACATTGGGAATATCCACTAGGCACATGCCCTATGGACATATGAGCATGTAGGTTCTCACAGTCAATATCCCCAAGTTTCACATCCCTAAATCATTGTAAAAGTAGAAGGGTGAAAATCATTGACTGGAGGTAAGCTGCTCCATCTCCATCCACAAATCATAACTATAATGAGGCTAACTTCTCTGATGCCTTATTCAGTAACTGGAAACTAGATACCCTATTGAGAGAATTTGTCCCAATATTTCCCTTCCCAGGAGTATAGATAATCTCAATTTCATAGTCCTAGAGGAACTCTAGCCATTTCCTTTGTCTCAAGTTCAGATCCTTATGAGAGAAGATATACTTGAGGCTCTTGTGATTAAAGTATATGATAAGCCGCTCACCCATTAGGTAGTGTTTCCACATATTCAATGTGAATACTAACACTACCAACTCAAGATTGTGGGTTGCATAGTTCTTCTCATGTCGCCTCAAATAGTGTGAACCATAATCAATAACTTCTTGACTCTGCATCATGACATAACCAAGTCTGTTCCCTGATGCATTGAAAGACACTACATACTCGACACCCTCCACTAGCAATCTCAAGATTGGAGCGCTCATCAAACTCTACCTAAACTATTGAAAATACCACTGGCACTTCTCTATTCACACAAAAGGATTCCCCTTTCGATTCAAAGCTGTCATCGGTGCTGATATCCAGGATAAATTAGTTATGAATCTTTGGTAATAGAATGTTATCCCAAGGAAGCTCTGCACCTCCATCATGCTCCTAGGTGGATCCCTTGATAACACTAAATCCACCTTGGCTGGGTCTACTAACACTACATCCATTGAGATAGCATGTCCTAGAAACTAGACCCCCTAAATCCAGAGTTGGAACTTTAAGTGTTTCCCTTAAATATACTTCTCATTAAGTACATACAGAACTATCTTTTGGTGTCTTGCATGCTCCTCATTAGATGCTAAATACAAAAGAATATCGTTGATGAAGAAAACCATGAACCAATCTATATAAGGATGAAATATTTGTTTCATGATTCCCATGAACACTGTGGGGGTGTTCGTCACACCAAAGGGAATCACCAAGTACTCATAGTGACCATAATGACATCTGAATGCAGTCTTCGGTATATCATCATCCCATAATTGTAGATGGAGACATCTTGATTGAAGTTCAAACTTCAATAAACATGATGCCTCTCTCCACTGATTGAAGAGGTCATCAATCATTGGTAGTGGATACTTTTTTTTCATGATCACCTTGTTCAAGCACCGATAGTCCACACACAACCTGAAACTCTTGTTTTCATTTTTGGAAAACAAAATTGGGGTGGACCATGGTGAAACATTGGGTCTCATGAATCCCTTCCTTTGAAAGCCCTCCAATTTCACCCTCATCTTGTAAAGATCTATGGGATCCATATGATATGTTGGTGTTGATATCAGTGTATTCCTAGGGTGTAAGTTGATGGAGAAGTCTATCTCTCAATGGGGAGGTAAATCTGGAACATCTTTTGGAAATATTTCCTCATACTCTGCCACCAATGTTGGGAACTGGAAACTCATAATGTCTCCTACACCGAGGGTTAGGCTAGCCAAATCATGAGTAATCGATTTCACCTTCATATGCATGAGTCCATCCTGCACTTCTTGGGTTTCCATTTCACCTGTAAAGGAAACCATCACTCTACCACTGAAAAAACATCAAACCCTTCCCATGAAATGGTCATTTTGGGCATAGAATGTAGATAACCAATCCATGCTATGAATGAAATCCTAAGGCCTCAACACTGCCACCAAGTACTTCCAACTGAAAATATCACCACCGAGGTTCAGGTCACACTTTCAACATAGTTGAGTGATCACTGAGTCTTCTCTAGTGGATGTCTCCAAGCATAAGAGTCGATTCAATGGTTCAATAGAAATCTTAAGGTCTCATACAAGGTATGTGGTGAGAAAGGAATTACATGAACCTATGTCTATCAATACTGAATCTAAAGTAGAAATGACACAGATCAGACCTCGAATCATTCCCGAATCCCTTGGGTTATATTCCTTGACTACATGCAGTTATCCTCACACCTATTCTTCTACTCCTTGAGCTTGGCATGGACTTCCTGGGGATGATGGTGGTAACATTTCAAATTGTTGACCTGCTCATACTACTCTCTAAACTCCTCTTCCATGTT
This sequence comes from Viscum album, assembly GCA_963277665.1. Lineage (NCBI taxonomy): Eukaryota > Viridiplantae > Streptophyta > Magnoliopsida > Santalales > Viscaceae > Viscum > Viscum album. Next base: position 350,309,041 of record OY728137.1, read on the forward strand.
CTTCACCCAACACATCTAACTACTCTTATAATTGCCTCTACCTCATTGGTCCATCCACTGTTTCCCTTCAAAAGCACAACGGGTAGGACAATCTAAAGTTATATGTCCCATGGAATCATAGGAATAACACCGCCTCTCCCTAGGATGACTGGATCCACCCTATTAACCATGTATTGTAGGTCTTATGTCCTGTGATCTCCTCATGAAACGTATCCCATGTCCGGATCCCTAAGATTGATGTCGGTTCCATACTTCTGATGTATCTTCACATGATCATCCACTACGAACTAACACCGGTTGTACCTGCTCATAAAAGAAAATTTCAACCATTATCACCCAATCAATCATATAAAAATACATTGGAATGCATAGAGTTTTAATGTAGGATTAGATGTATCTATAAAAAATTTTCTTAAATGTCCTGAACCTAAAGTACTGATCTCTAACCATATCCATAGAGTACCCAGAAAGGTTGGTGAATCTCGATGAATAATCATCCACAGTCATTAAACCCTTCTCGAGCTGAAGAAGCTCTTATACATGCACAGATCTCAACATAACTAGTGAGAAGTATTCTCTAAAAATATTCTTGAACTTTGTCCATAAAATAGTTTCCTCATCATGAGTTTCAATAGCCAGACTCCACCACCTCCCTGCTAAGATATGTATAATTCTCACTACCAGGACCACCATCTGATCTACTGGGGTACGGACTAGAATGAAAACTCGTTTCAACTCTTTAATCCAGTACTCATCCACCTGATGGCTAGGATCACCTAAGAACCTAAGGGTTATCTATCTCTAAAACTCATGAAGTGTGCTCATTCTATGCTCATTGTCTGCTTGTAATGCGGGTACCACATGCTACTCCACATTTCAAGGTATAGTTGGTGTACTACCTGGAGGTGAAATCTGGGGAGTTGGACCCTGTATCAAAGACTCATCACTGAGGGGGTCATCCCCATGATGGAGCTTCTGAATCCTAGCTGGTATGCATATCAGGGTCATCCAATATGAAAACAAGATATACCAAGATAAATGAGTATATATGGAGTGCCGAATGAAGAAGAAAATTGAATAAAAACTCATTCCTATATGATTCATGTACCTATATTTTCCTGACAACTAGTTTTATCAGGAATCGAGTAGAAGACAAGGCTATTAGAGTCATGGTGTATGGATACACCATTCGCCTACAGCAACACTGGAGTCCCTTGGCTAAATGATAACTCAAAACACTTAGCAATATTTCCCCAAACCAATATCACATACTCCTAGCCCTAATGTATAACTGACCATCTCTGATACCACTCTTTCATGACCTGTCCCAGTGGGGTCCATGATACGAATCCCCAAGACCACCTCTAATAGGCCAGGGGCCGGTGACTAACACTATGTAGGTATATCACTAACATGGGAGGCATTTACTATGTACTTATAAGCACAAACAAATCTCCAAACCCACAAAATGTTGAAATGTAAAAAACACTATGAACCAAATTCATGCATACCAATATCTCAATCAACAGAGTGAGAGAGGAAAGTAAAGTGCGATAAAGTATATTAGGACAAAATACAATCCCACCAAAATAAAGAGTATACAATTACAAAATCTAACCTTTAAACAAATACGTATTGGGACTACTGCTTGAAGATTTAGGAACACCTCGGCCTATCTAAAGTCACAAAGCTCTATCTGGTCCTAGTCCCACCCTGGAATCTGTCAAAAGGTTGATCGTCTACACAAGACACGACACATGTGGGAAAGGACTATGCAGGATGAAGTATAACAATACTCAGTAGGAAACCCCAAAACCACAAGCTAATACACAAAGGACGATACAATCATCTCTACAAATTATATGTCTACATCACATATAATAAGAATATAAAGATATACTCAAACCAAAACATGTAGTCTAAAGGTAAGTCACAACTACCATATTCCTACACTAGGGACCCAGTTCGAAGATTCCATGATGCACTCATCCGAGAGAACACACTCTTGAGTCTAATAGAACTGATGACGTCCGTCCGAGACATACTTTTTGTTGGACACCATAATGAGAGAAAGATATGCTAATAGATCTGAAGAAAGATATGATACAACAGATGAGGATTATAGTCAGGGCCACAAGGTGATACCCACAAATCCATATAGATGAACCATCTATGTAGAGTATCGATGCCTAATGAAGTTGGTCACAACAATACCAAGGAAACTACCTAGGGAATGAACAATGAATAGTAGATTTTTGCTCCGGGCCTCTCGGAGGGGATTCCAACAACTGTATCTAGAACGTCCTACTGAAGGGATCATACTTCTATGAGTAGGAAACAATACTCATCAACCTTGAAAGAAAGGATCAAGGGAACAAAACCTAATGAATTCTGTCCAAGATATGTTGGAAAAGATATTCAATCCATGTAGAAAAAGTTACATGACATGTAGTAGTTTCACACACCGTGTCCCTTGACACTGGGTACTACTTGTGTACAACGACCCATGTTATTTAGAACATGACATGTAAAAAGAGAGTACACGACATTTAGAAAGACTTACATAATATACCCTTCCATCTGAAGTCCACCCATGTACTCTAGCCATGTGCCAGTACATAGTGTCAACCCGTTTAGCTCTTCCCAGGTACCAGTACATAGGGTAATCTGTATAACCGTTTTAGCCAAGAAATACTGGGGAGTACATGCTGTGTTGGAAAACTTGGGTACTCCACACTATGTCCATGTATTTCTCGAGATACATGATGAGTCATGAGGAAGGGCCTATACACCTTGTGACAGGGGACACATGTCGTGTGATACTTGACTGCCTCCCAAAACCCTATCCACTGCTCTTTGGGGCCCCCACATTTTGTAGACTAGACTAAATGCTATTTTCATCACAAATTTCTAGAACGGTTGTTCTTCCTCTACAAACCTTGTGAAATCCTTCAGTTTTTGATCCAATGATACGTTCACTTTGAAACTGGATAACCAAGGTTGTCTCGCCATTGTAACACCGAATTAGTGTGTTTTTCTCCTTCATCAGCATCGAAAACTGATTGCGTCCACCTGTGCCTAAATCGACTAAAGAACGATATCTCTTGAATTGCTTATATTCATCCATCACCACCGTCTTCTCACATATTCTAGGTCATCATAGGGATGAATGTTCAATTTTGGATCATTACATTGAAAAATGAAGGCACAAAGATCAATCATTATAATCCATGAGGGATGAAGAATGAGAAGAACATATGGGGGAGAAAAAATACACACTTGGAAATAAACCCAAGGAACATACACTGACTGTTGTTCATATCTATCTCAATCTATTCCAATATGAACAATAAAAAAATCAATAATAAATATACCCCATAAATCTCATAGTTGTAGCCAACCATGAAAGAATGATCAAATCATAGATCAAACTATTTGTTGGTTGGTTTGTGTTCATCTTTGAATATAATAATAGGGAAAAAAATCCAAATTACAACATCCTACCTTGGGGTTGGATCATTTTATGAAGAGGATCGATCATCATGTCACCATCGTTTAGGAGATCCTTCAAAAATAGCATCTATCAATCTCTGATCCAAGCTTCGTCGTTGTTTTCTTTCGGGAGAGTTCTCTTGGGTTCTCTCTAGAGCCTCTATAAACTTATAGGGTTATTCGACTAACCTTGGATGCCTACTTAAAAGGATGACTTAAAAGAAACGTCATTGCATTGCTCCAAAATGGAAAATTAAAATAAATTTTATTTTATTTTATTTATTAAAATTCCAAAAACTAATTTTCATAGCTGACTCACATCGATCGATGGTAGGTTTCACCTAGGGTAAGCTTGTTACTCTGAACACAATGATACACTCATATTTCTGATCTAGGTACCTATTTATAGGTTATTTTACTTTTTTAGGAAAACTATGTGCACATGATATTTAATATTTTAATATATTTCCAAGATTTATTCTTGGCACCCTGGGCCTCAGAATTGTTCTATGACTTAGCACCTAGTCTTTAATAAATTTTATATAAATTTTAAAAATAATACATGATAAAATATAGGACATTACATTTATAGTGTGTCAAAATACTAATTGGAATTATTTTAGAAAATATTTGAAGTTGTGGGGTTAGGTTATGTGGGTAACATGAATTCAAGGGGAATATATTGATGATGTGTGTTTGTACATAATGGTTCCATATGAGGATTCTTAATAGGATTAGATAAACTAAGGGTTTGTTTATTCCTGAGACCCATATGTGTTTTATGATCTTGAGAAGTTTCTCTATTTTTGTGAGTGAGTCTTGGAATCCTTAGTTTTCTAAATTTCATGTGGATAGGTTGTATGATGATGGGTGTTTTCTATGGATTATCATGTTGAATGGAAATCCTATTATGTTTTGATTATGGAAAGGTTTGAGGCACCATGCTAACAAAGGAATTGAAAAGGGGTGTTGGACCTTGATTTTGTACCATGAATTGGTCTAAGAGGGTGTTGTCTTAGGGATAGTTTGTTATGGTTGACTAGTGGAAATAAATTAAAACATGTTTTAAAAATACATCAGGAATCACCAATGATTCAAATTTCAAGAAGGGATGATTTTTGGCACACAATTCATTGGTAAGTGTGTGTTATATTTTATTGATAAAGGGAACAAACATTGAATTTTATCCCTTTAAAATGGGGGTCATAAAAATGAATCAGTGATGTGATACATAATGTACTGGTGTAGAGGACTATGATAGAGTAGACCCTATAACGAGATAGGAGGAATTGGTTCATCATGATATAAGGAGTAACAATCATGAGTTTTAGTGTTCAAATGATAAGGGAAAATAGTTATATTGGTTCATTGCACTCGATGATATGGGAGTTACTATGGGAGGAACTATACTATTTTATTCTTTAGAGTTGGGACCCTTATTTTTTGTGAGACATTAATGAATGTTTTTAGTGACATGTATGACAAATCTGGATAAAGAGTGTTTGTGGTTTCATAATGGTGATTCTAGGAAAAAGGATAGGTTATGGATCATTGATAATGAAATACCTATATATGAGTAATGATCTATGATTTTTATGCTAATTCATCACATTTAGTGACTGATTGATTTGATTTTTGGGTTACTATCTAGTGGAGTGATCGTGTATAAACTTTTTTGAAATAGACCCATATAGTAATTGGGAATGTAGAATAGTGGTGCTAGTAAAAATTATGACATCATATGTGATAAAGTGAGGCTTTTGTTAGAAGTAATGTCTAAATGAAATGATTTTAGTTTTTTATGAGAACATTTTGGAGATGATCAAGCATGGATATAATTGGTCTATGGTTTTGTATATACCAATTATGTTGACCATTAGTGCATGAATTCAGTGAATTAGAATATCATGAATGTCACTAAGAGTGAGGCATTCTCATAGGGCTCACAAAATTTTTCAGAACTATGATTATTGGGGAAATAGGGTTTTTTAGATATCTATATTACAAAAAGGTACTAGATAGTGATTATAACTATTGATATATCATGATGAAAAAAATAAGGATCAACACCTTTCAATTGAGGGATGACTTGTGTTGTGATGTGTTATAGTGAAGGCCAACTAGGGTGTCAGGCTATTTTAATGGTTTGGGTTTGGAACTGACATGATGATAACTAGTAGGAGATTAGAAATTAGATTTTACATCAAGACACATTGACCATTTTTAACAATGACTGATATGTGAGGTATAAGGCCACAACCTTAAACCTTACTTAATATTGAGTTACTACAAGATTACACATTGAGGATCTTTTCGGGTTTAGAGTTTTAGAGAATCAGATCATAAAACATGCATTACATTCTACATATAAACAAAGTGGTTACATAAAGATAATATTCTTCTTTCCCATCAATGGAAACATATTTAATTAAAACATGGATTCTTTCTTGACACTTCCTTGACACTATCATCATATCATGTACCTTTTCCTTAACCTGTGAAAAACATTTCAAAAAACTTGGGATAAGCATAAAAAGCTCAGTAAGGGATATAAAAATATGGAAAGGAAACATGGGTACATATATACCTAATAATGAAATCATAATTTACCCATAAAACATAATCACTTTAACATACCTCATCAAATCATGAATAAATCATAGAAATCATAAGGCATAAAGGTAACTTGAGGCATTCATAACATTCTTACGTAGGGAGTAACCCTCTTGGTTACGTTTGGAATACACATCACAGTATATTCCCTAAATCTCTTCGGAGAAACCTTAACGTTTCACTCCTTCGCTTTACCCAATTCATTGGAGAGCTATATCGGGCTCACCCGCCCTTAGTTTATCACGGAACCACCCGTCTTCATAATAATGCCCAAGAACCTTAACATAATCGTATCACATAAAACATGCATAAAGGAAACATAACATTTCCACCTTTCAATCACAAGATATCAATACAATACATTGATATAAAAACATTATGAAAACCATTTTCAATAGCAAAATAAAATAAAAGTAAACCATGGTATTTATTTTTCTTTTAAAAAAAGGTATGGCTTGTAGAGGAAGCCGAAACTCAAATAACGGTCATGACGGCGGAGAAGTCGTTGTCGCCGCATACGTATGACAAAAACATTCCCTTTTGTCGTTTAGTAAAATGCTACGTATAAAAGAGATTCCTTTTGGATAAACATAAAATTCAAACGGGTTTATACACCGTATAAAAAAAGGTTGTGTATAAAACAAAATATGCCTCAATGAAAGGAGATTGAGACGAAGTCCCATACCTCGGGTCCGACTTGACTCGATCGTTCTTTAATGTCCTGAATAATAAACTTGAGTTAATTTATACTTGTTTAAGAACCTTTTTCATGTTCATTATTCCTTTTATATCACTTATTTCCCTGTCATGAACACTATGTAATTATTTAAGTTAATAACAGTCATTTTAACGATCATTGGTACTTGAGTCAAAAATAAACCCTTTATAATTACATGTTGTTCATGTATCCATTATATCCAGAATTATGATCATTATGTATATATCATATATATCCAGTATATACATGCATTTATAATATTACATAATCATTTAGAGGTAATAAATGAAATGCACCGTTCATGGAGACGGTAAGCCGTACGTACGCATGAACGCTACTTTCATTTCTATTTCGTATTTTATAGAATGGAATCATAATGATATAAAGGTATATTATAATTCCAGTATAATATTATATATAATATCATAGTTCCATCCTTTATACGTCCCACATATGGTATTTAACGAATCAAATCACTTTGAGGGGGCGGTAGTCCGCACTTCCTTAAATGAAGATATCGCGTTTACCCATAATGGAAACCATAAAAGTATAACCAAAATGAAAAATACAGAAGATTAAGGAAAAAATAAACATATTATATATCATATATAAATATAGTGACATCTTAATGGCCACCTTTTAAGGTGTTAAAATAATGTTGAACAATCATCGTTTCAGGAGGCATAAATTCACCATCCACGGAAACGGTATGTCCTTTAACCATTATATGTAGGTGTGTGTAAGTGTTCCTCGAATAATTATTATAAAAAAATCCTATTATATTGAAGATACTAGAGTTTTTACAAAAGAAATGAATAAAAAGAGTTTAGGGGGTTGGAGAAGCAAAATAAAACAAAAGGACTCAAGTGAAGACATTACCTTAAAATCGGGTAACTCCCTTTGGTTTGAGCTCAAAGACTTCCTTGGGAAGACTTCTGCCCAAAGTTAGGATTCAAGTAGAACGAGAGGGATGTGGAGAGACAAAATGGGCAGGGGTTGGCCAAGCCAAAGGCTTTGGGAGTGTGGGTATGGAGGTAGAGGTGGGGGCCTTTTATAAGAGGAGAGGAGGGGCACTCTTGGAAGGTAATGAAATGTTACATTATTTTAAAAAGAGTTTCGGATTCAAAAGGTCCCATATTGATATAATTCGATGGTAAGGTGATAAGGGTTTGAAATACACCCATAAAATAGGTTTTTTACATGTTTAGTTCATATATTTTACATTATCATTTCATTTTATTTAAATCCTTTATTAATGAGGTAATCACTGCATCATCATGATGTCATAAATAATTTAATTTATTTAAAGTATAAAAATTATAAAAAAATACTATGATGTATAAAATCGTTTTAGCTTTCCAATGACTATTTATAATCAAAAATATTACTTGTATAACCCCATGTAAAAATTGTTTTAGTAAAACATCTCATGTTTGTGTCATTTGTACTTTAACATTAAATAAAAAATTATTTATGTCATTTCCCAACCAAAGTGGCTCCATGGGGTCCCCAAGTTGACCCATGGATTGTCTTGGTCGGCCATGACACATCCAATTAGGGTAGGACATGTTTCAAGCTCATCTCATATTATTAAAACATTATTTTTACCTTAAACTACACTAATTATCACTAATCGCGAGTAAGAACTTAAAAGTTACTATTCACCAAAAAAATTATTTTAATCTCATTGAACCACATTTTACTTCCTAATGACAACCATGTATGTCGGATTTTTGAAATTCAAAACACAGAAGTGGTAAAATTTTATTTAAACGAAAAATCAGTTTCTTTAACTACCACTTAGTGGTTTCACTATTCATCAAAAATTGAAGTTTTTTAGAAAGATACCAAAACTTCACCCTAAGCTATATTTGATATTCCGAATTCAAAAATGAAGTATATTTTACAAAATTCAAAACATATAAGTCACATTAATTAATTTAATAATTAATTCCCGCTGTTATGACAAATAGCGTGTTTTTATGAAACAATAAGTATCAAAAGATTGACACCAGTTTAAGTCCAATTTCAAAGTGAAATTGATTCCAATGACCACCATTGGATTAAATGGTAAAAATATATTATAATTTCACTTCAAAACCAATTCAAGAGATAATATAATCATATAAATAAATTAGATTAAAAATCAGTTTTGATGTAAAATGCAGTATTTTTCACTATTCATAAAAAAACGAACATTGTCTGAAAAATACAAAAAATTCACACAAAGTAAATTTTGATGTCCCAATCATAAATAATAAGTTTATTTTGACAAAAATAGCTTATAAAATCTTCAAAAGATAGATTTAAAAAGGGTTTTCCATCAAAAGGCAGTAAAACAATCGTTTAAGAATATTAGTGTATTCCATACATAAGATTGTTTTTATTTTCATTTTAAGCCTCTAAAACACTATCTTAATCATTAATAGACATAGATAAAAATATATATTATTCATTAATTACTTGGGATGTTACATCCTTCCCCCCTTTAGAAAATTGCGTCCCCACAATTTATTTACTTATCGAATAAATGAGGGTACTTATCCCTCATTGCATTTTCAGATTCCCATGTCGCCTCTTCCATCTTGTGGTTTTTCCACAAAACCTTTACCTGATTAATCACCTTATTCCGTAACACTTGCTCCCTGTGGTCAAGAATCTGGACCGGTTGTTCCTCATAAGATAGGTTCTCTTCCAGCTGAACTACCTCTGGACTCAAAACATGAGATGGATCTGGCATATACTTTATCAGCATCGAAACATGAAAAACATTGTGTACCTGAGATAAACTCAGAGGTAAAGCCACCCTGTATGAAACTGATCCAACTCTCTCTAGAATTTCATATGGTCCAACGAACCTTGGACTCAGCTTTCCTTTCTTACCAAATCTCAACACACTTTTCCATGGAGAAACCTTGAGAGAAACATGATCACCTACCTCGAAAGATAGATCCTTCATCCGGTTATCCGCATAATTGTTCTGCCTGCTCTGAGCTGTTCTCATGTGTTTCTGAATCAACTGGACTTTTTCTGCCATCTCTTCTACCAATTTTGTTCCCATCAGCTTCCTTTCACCCACTTCATCCCAGAAAGCTGGAGTTCGACACCGCTTCCCATATAACGCCTCAAATGGTGCCATCTGTATACTAGAATGAAAACTATTATTATATGAAAATTCAACCAAAGAAAGATGTTGGTCCCAACTTCCCTGATAATCCATCGAACAAGCTCGTAGCATATCCTCTAGGGTCTGAATTGTTCGTTATGACTGCCCATCTGATTGAGGATGAAAAGCTGTACTAAAATTTAATTCAGTACCCAACGACTTCTGAAGGCCTTTCCAAAAGTTAGAAGTGAACCTGGGATCATGATCAGATACAATGGAGAGGGGAACTCCATGTAACCTGACTATCTCTTTAAGATACAAACGGGAAAGTTGATCTAGGGAAAAAGTATCTCGTATAGCAAGGAAATGAGCAGATTTAGTCAAGTGATCAACAATAACCCAGATTTCATTATTACCTCGAGATGTCTTCGGTAATCCCACAACAAAGTCCATGGATATATTCTCCCATTTCCACTCTGGCACTGGTAAAGGCTGAAGAATCCCTTTCGGTAACTCCTGCTCTGCTTTAACCTGTTGACATGTCAAACACTTCACAGTAAAATCAGTAATATCTCTTTTCATTCCATCCCACCAGTAATACTCCCGCAGATCTCTGTACATCTTAGTACTGCCAGGATGAACTGAAAACGGAGAACTATGAGCTTCACATAACAACTCTCTCTTCAACTATGAATCACAAGGCACACACAATCTCTTCCCAAATCTCAAAACGCAATCATTATCAATGTTGAATTCAGGAAACTTACCTTTCTGAACCAGCTCTACCCTTTTCTGCAACTCACTGTCTTGCTTCTGTGCGTGCTTGATTCTATTTGATAGAGACGATCTCACTGATACCTGAAACAAAACAGAAGAACTTCCTACACCAACAACTTATATGCCAAATTTCATCAAATCCTTAACCAAAGGATCACGTTCTAAACGCAACATTGCTAATGAAGCATTACTTTTTCGACTCAAAGCATCAGCCACAATATTTGCTTTTCCCGAATGGTAATGAATTGTACAATCATAATCCTTGATTAATTCCAGCCATCTCCTCTATCTCATTTTTAACTCTTTATGAGTGAATATATACTTTAAACTTTTGTTATCAGTATATATTTCACACTTTACTTCATACAAATGATGCCTCCAAATTTTTAAAGCGAAAACAAAAGCAGCTAATTTCAAATCATGTGTAGGGTAATTTACCTCATGAGTTTTCAACTGTCGGGAAGCATAAGCAATTACCTGATTATTCTGCATTAGGACGCAACCAAGTCCTTTCAATGAAGCATCACTGTATATAACAAACTCACCATTCCTGGAAGGTAGTGCCAAAACTGGAGCATTCACCAATCTTCTTTTCAACTCCTGAAAAAAATCATCACATTCTTTTGTCCAGATAAACTTAACACCCTTCCGAGTTAGCTTAGTCATTGGACTAGATAACCGTGAAAAATTTCTAACAAACCTTCGGTAATAGCCTGCCAAACCAAGGAAGCTACGAATCTCAGTTACATTTGTGGGTCTTGGCCAGTCTTCCACAACTTTTGTTTTTGCAGGATCAATAGTTATCCCATCTTTAGAAACAATGTGACCAAGGAAAGAAATTTGTTGCAACCAAAACTCACACTTGCTGAATTTCCCATAAAATTTCTTTTCTTTTAAGGTTTGCAAGATAACCCTTAAATGTCTTTCATGATCCTCTTTACTTTTAGAAAACACAAAAATATCATCAATGAAAACCACCAAAAACTTATCCAAGAAATCATGGAAAATTCTATTCATTAAGTCCATGAATATAGCAGGTGCATTGGTTATCCCAAAAGGAATTACTACAAATTCATAATGGCCATATCTTGTACGAAATGCAGTCTTTGGAATGTCTGCTACCTTTACCTTCAGCTGATGGTACCCCGATCTCAAGTCAATATTTGAAAAATAATGAGCTCCCTGGAGCTGATCAAACAAATCATCAATATGAGGCAAAGGATATTTGTTCTTAACAGTAATGTTATTCAAGGCTATATAATCAATGCAAAGTCTCATTGAACCATCTTTCTTTTTAACAAATAAAACAGGAGAACCCCATGGTGATGTCCTAGGTCGAATGAAACCTTTCTCTAATAAATCTTGCAATTCATCCTTCAACTCTAAAAGTTCAATTTGAGCCATTCGATAAGGGGGTTTTGAAATTGGTTTAGCATCAGGAACTAAGTCAACAGTAAACTCAACTTCCCGATCTGGTATTATTTCAGGAAAAACATCAGAAAAAACATCTGGATACTCATTTACCACTGGCACATCATTAATTTGAACAGTTCCTTTATTTTCAACGATGTGTGCAAGGTAACATTCATTTCCATCTTTTACAAGTTTCTTGGCCTCTTGATAAGTTATCAACAGTAAGGATTCATTCTTGTACACAAACTGAAAGTCTTTCTGAAAAGAAACTTCTTTAGCTCTACAGTCAATCTTAGCATGGTAAATAGAGAGCCAATCCATACCCAGGATAACATCAAACTCTACTAGAGGTAGAACAATAAGGTTTGCAAGTAGTTTTTTTCCACAGATAAGGATATGAAGATTGTTATAAATTTTTTTTGCCTCAACATTTCCCCCAGGTGTTTTTACCAAAAGTTCAGGAGTCATTTCTTGGGATGGTATTCCCATTTTCCTAGAAAAGGTTTCAGAGATGAAAGAATGTGTAGACCCCGAATCAAACAACACACTGGCATAATCTGAAAAAACAAACAAAGTACCTGATACAACTTCATTTGATGGCCCGACATCTGCTGAAGTAGTTGCAAAGGATTTAACCACCCCTTTCTTCTTGTAGTCTAACTTCTTCCCATCACTCATGCTCTTTGTCAGACACTCGTTTTCATAGTGACCCATCTCATTGCACTTATAAAATTTCACTAACTGTAAATCAAATTTGGTCTTACCTTCACCTTGATCTTTTTTCAGTGCAATCACGAGCCTTATGTCCCATCCTACCACATCAGTAGCACTTTCCAGAATTCAGAAGACATTACCCAGCATTCCTTTTGCCACATTTATCACAAACTGGAAACTTAGATTTCTTACCATCATACTTTTTTGAAGAATTCTTCCCTTTCTCCTGCCACCTCGGTCTCTTCTTCTGCTGGTTGTTATAGAACACTTGATCATCGGCAAACTCCATTTCCACCTTCTCAGCACATCGAACAATCTTTTCATAACTTTTAAACTCACGAGAAGCTAATGCCCTTCGATATTTTGGCTTTAATCCTGAGTAAAAATGATTGATTTTACTATCAAGGTCTTGGATAAAATTTGGAGCATACCTTTCCAATTGAGTGAACCTTTCTTCATAGGTATCCACTGAGTCTTCCTCTTGCCTCAATTCCAAGAATTGTTTTTCCATCCTAAGTCGAACAGCCTTAGGAAAATAATTTTCAAGAAACATACCTTTGAATTCATCCCAGTCGAGAGCATAAATCTCATCAGCGTCCCTGATATTTTTAACCATCGACCACCACTGATCTGCTTCACCCTCCAAACGGTAAATAGTAAGACTAACCTTTTGATTTTCTGAACACCCCATGACATCGAAAATCTTCTCCAGTTCTTTAATCCACCCTTCAGCTAGAACAGGGTCAGATGATCCTCTAAATGATGGGGGATGTTGCCTCATGAAATGTTCCACCACTGACATGTTCCTCTGCGGTTGATCTGGCTGATCTCGTGTATGGATACCACCGCCATTTATTGCTTGATTCAACTGTTCCATTACTACAACAAACTGTTCAGTTCCAATTCCGACCATCATAGGATGCTGATTCGGATGGTTATTTCCTTCTGCATGCCTTCCTAGCACTGCTTCCCTGTTTCCTATGCGGAAAACCATTCTGAACAAACATGTCTTAGATGAAGCAACATGGTAATCTTCAAATATTATATCACTTAAATTTGACCATAATTTTTTTTGGATAATCATTTAATAGAATTCTAACTCCTAAAGTTATCTAAACCGACCTTTGATACCAACTATATGGCCCCAGCCTTAAACCATACTTAATCTTGAGTTATTATAAGATTACACATTGAGGATATTTTCGGGTTTAGAGTTTTAGAGAATTAGATCATAAAACTTGCATTACATTACACATATAAACAAAGTGGTTACATAAAGATAGTATTCTTCTTTCCCATCAATGGAAACATATTTAAAATAAAACATGGATTCTTTCTGGACACTTCCTTGACACTATCATCATATCACGTACCTTTCCCTTGACCTGTGAAAAACATTTCAAAAAACTTGGGATGAGCATAAAAAGCTCAGTAAGGGATATAAAAATATGGAAAGGAAACATGGGTACATATATACATAAGAATGAAATCATTCTTTACCCATAAAACCTAAGCACTTTAACATACCTCATCAAATCATGAATAAATCATAGAAATCATAAGACATAAAGGTAACTTGAGGCATTCATAACTTTCTTATGTAGGGAGTAACCCTCTTGATTACGTTTGGAATACCCATCACAGTATATTCCCTAAATATCTTCAGATAAACCTTAACGTTTCACTCCTTTGCGTTACCCAATGCATTGGAGAGCTATATAGGGCTCACCCGCCCTTAGTTTATCACGGAACCACCCGTCTTCATAATAATGCCCAAGAACCTCAACATAATCGTATCACATAAAACATGCATAAAGGAAACATAAAATTTCCACCTTTCAATCACAAGATATCAATACAATACATTGATATAAAAACATTATGAAAAAAAATTTCAATACCAAAATAAAAGAAAAGTAAAACATGGTATTTATTTTTCTTTTAAAAAAAATGTATTGCTTGTAGAGGAAGCCGAAACTCAAATAACGGTCACGGCGGCAGAGAAGTCATTGTCGCCTCATAAGTACGACAAAAAAATTCCCTTTTTTCATTTAGTAAAATGCTACGTATAAAAAATATTCCTTTTGGATAAACATAAAAGTCAAAGGGTTTATACACCGTATAAAAAATGTTGTGTATAAAACAAAATACACCTCAATGAAAGGTGATTGAGACGAAGTCCCATACCTCGGGTCCGACTTGACTCGATCATTCTTTAATGTCCTGAATAATAAACTGGAGTTAATTTCTACTTGTTTAAGAACCTTTTTCAAGTTCATTATTCATTTTATATCACTTATTTCCATGTCATGAACACTATGTAATTATTTAAGTTAATAACAGTCATTTTAACGATCATTGGTACTTGAGTCAAAAATAATCCCTTTATAATTACATGTTGTTCATGTATCCCTTATATCCAGAATTATAATAATTATGTATATATCATATATATCTAGTATATACATGCATTTATAATAATACATAATCATTTAGAGGTAAGAAATGAAATGCACCGTTCATGGAGACGGTAAGCCGTACGTACGCATGAACACTACTTTCATTTCTATTTCGTATTTTATAGAATGGAATCATAATGATATAAAGGTATATTATAATTCTAGTATAATATCATATATAATATCATAGTTCCATCCTTTATACATCCCACATATGGTATTTAACGAATCAAATCACTTTGAGGGGGCAGTAGTCCGCACTTCCTTAAATGAAGATATCACGTTTACCAATAATGGAAACCGTAAAGGTATGCCCAAAATGAAAAATACAGAAGCTTAAGGAAAACAAAAAAATATTATATATCATATATAAATATAGTGTCATCTTAATGGCCACCTTTGAAGGTGTTAAAAGAATGTTGAACAATCATCGTTTCGGGAGGCATAAATTCACCATCCACGGAAACAGTATGTCCTTTAACCATTAGATGTAGGTGTGTGTAAGTGTTGCTCGAATCCTTCTTATAACAACATCCTATTATATTGAAGATACTGGAGTTGTTACAAAAGAAATGAATAAAAATAGTTTAGGGGGTTGGAGAAGCAAAATAAAACAAAAGGACTCAAGTGAAGACATTACCTTAAAATCGGGTAACTCCCTTTGGTTTGAGCTCAAAGAATTCCTTGGGAATACTTCTGCCCAAAGTGAGGATTCAAGGAGTAAGATAGGGATGTGGAGAGACCAAATTGTCTGGGGTTGGGCGAGACAAAGGATTTGGGAGTGTGGGTAAGGAGGTAGAGGTGGGGGCCTTTTATAAGAGGAGAGGAGGGGCACTCTTGGAAGGTAAAGAAAAGTTACATTATTTTAAAATGGGTTTCGGATTCAAAAGGTCCCACATTGATATAATTCGAGGTTAAGGTGATAAGGGTTCTAAATACACCCATAAAATAGTTTTTGGACATGTTTATTTCATATATTTTACATTATCATTTCATTTTATTTAAATCCTTTATTAATGAGGTAATCGCTGCATCATCATGATGTCATAAATAATTTAATTTATTTAATGTCTAAAAATTATAAAAAAAATACTATGATGTATAAAATCTTTTTATCTTTCCAATTAATATTTATAATAAAAAATATGACTTGTATAACCCCATGTAAAAATTATTTTTGTAAAACATATCATGTTTGTGTCATTTTTACTTTAACATTAAATAAAAAATTATTTATGTCATTTCCCAACCAAAGTTGCTCCATGGGTCCCCAAGTTTACCCATGGATTGTCTTGGTCGGCCATGACACATCCAATGAGTATAGGACATGTGTCAAGCTCATCTCATATTATTAAAACATTATTTTTACCTTAAACTACACTAATTACCACTAATTGTGATTAAGAACTTAAAAGTTACTATTCAGAAAAAAAAAATTATTTTAATCTCATTGAACCAAATTTTACTTCCTAATTACAACCATGTATGTCGGATTTTTGAAATTCAAAAAACAGAAGTGGTAAAATTTCATTTAAACAAAAAATCAGTTTCTTTAACTACCACTTAGTGGTTTCAGTATTCATCAAAAAATGAAGTTTTTCAGAAAGATACCAAAACTTCACCCTAAGCTATATTTGACATTCCGAATTAAAAAATGAAGTATATTTTACAAAATTAAAAACATATAAGTCACATTAATTAATTTAATAATTAATTCCCGCTGTCATGACAAATAGCGTGTTTTTATGAAACAATAAGTATCAAAAGATTGACACCAGTTTAAGTCAAATTTCAAAGTGAAATTGATTCCAATGACCACCATTGGATTAAATGGTAAATATATATTCTAATTTCACTTCAAAACAAATTCAAGAGATAATCTAATCATATAAATAAATTAGATTAAAAAGCAGTTTTGATGTAAAATGCAGTATTTTTCACTATTCATAAAAAATGAACATTGTCTGAAAAATACCAAAAATTCACACAAATTAAATTTTGATGTCCCAATCATAAATAATAAGTTTATTTTGACAAAAATATCTTATAAAATTTTCAAAAGATAGATTTAAAAAGGGTTTTCCATCAAAAGGCAGTAAAATAATCGTTTAAGAATATTAGTGTATTCCATGTGTAAGATTGTATTTATTTTCATTTTAAGCCTCTAAAAAACTATCTTAATCATTAATAGACATAGATAAAAATATCTATTATTCATTACTTACTTGGGATGTTACATGAAGAGACTTCTCATTGATGAAAACATTTTTGGTAGAGAGTATGTAACAACCCAGACTGGTATGTGTCAGTGGATTCAGGGATATGTTAGTTTCCAATGTGAGTAGAACAAGGCCCCATTTGATTTTTTTTAATTTTAATAAATAATTTAGGTCTATATAAACATTTAAAATATTATAATGGATCTTCTCAAGGTGGTATATTTGGTGTAAAAAAATGGAGTCTCGAGGTTCTTGTTGGATATAATGTAGATAAATAGTGGATGTTGAGGGCCACTCGGTACTGATTCCGGGTGTATTGGATACTCAATAGGGATGTTAGGGGTGTCGTTCCTCTAGCTAGGAACACTAAGTGGATGGTTACTAACATTAACTAGTGGAACCAGATATCCAATGTTGGTGGATCAGGTACCCAGTGTGACTGAGAACTACTTTTTTAATAGAAGAGAAAATATTCAGTTGGGTTTTATTTTTAAAATCTCCATTTGGGGTCTTATTATTTGAAGTGTATGAGACAGAGGGAAAGAAATAAATTTATACTCCTCTCCCTCTCCATTATTCCCCTATAATTTGAAGTATCTAGGGGTAGTTGTCTTCATTAAATGAGGTGGGTTCACATACTCTCTTCCTCATTTTCTTTCACTTTTATTTTCTACTAATTCTAGTGGCTTGAATTTGAGGGTTTGATGATGATTAAGTATAAACATGGTGGAATCATCCCAACACGAGAGATAATTTGTTAAAATATTCTATATATGGATCATGAAGGTTAACCACTTGTGGTTCTATATCATTTTTCTAGAGGAAATTCTATGCCCTAATTATTATTTGGTTTTCCAAGAAATTATAATTTAATTAGAATAGATTTGGTGTGAGTTATTGGTGATTTGGATAACAGTGAACTAAGAGGTATACCAAGGGTGAACTACACTGTATATCTTGAGGCTTCTGTGAGGATACATCAACAGGTGTGTTACTCTTATATTTCTCCTAATTTAATAAATAGGGATTAACTATGGAAATTAATTATGAGTTGATTATAATAAAGTTGTGAGACACTTGGATGAGTCAGAGAATTATGCTTGATGATAGTAATTACCTTATCTTTGTCAAGGATGAAGTTATAATTCTTAATGGTATAAAACCATAATTGAGGTTCATGGTGCCTAATATTATTTCTTTCTAATGTTTTGGAAATATTGAACGAAATTGAGGAATGGGTAAGTGAGTGTGAGAAATAAAAGCAAAAACCATGAGTGAATCCACCTGTGTTATGTGGGTATAATGACTTGGTTAGAATATTAGAGATTCCTTATATTTTATTTCTTTGTTACATAGTTTTTGAGGGTATGACACATATATAATAGGCATGTTTAGAGTGACTTGGAACCCATTGTGGGTGTGCACTATCAAGATACGTCTCTATAAAACTAGGAAGGAATAATTAGATATGTTATTCTCTCTCATAGTTATATTTATGAGTGAGGATATGAATTTTCACTAGAATGGACTCATGGTATGTTCACATAGGATGGTATGTGATTATGGTTTGTTATAGAACCATGTGTGGTTCATTGCTTCTTGAGTAATGATAATGAGATCATGGTAATCCCATTAGACCTTATGTGTAAAACACATGAATATTGAGGGTCTTGTTGTCTATTTAATGATTCATGATGATTTGGGAATGGATCCATGAAGAGTTTCCTTATCCCTAACATAATTAGAGAGAATTGTATTAAAAGCATGAGTGTTCATTAATGATATGATCACACATATTGGTTCAGATATGTGGTGATCTAACTATTATAACAGGACATATTATAATGAGTGCACACTTTCTCAGAACCTTTTATATGGGTGAGTGAGTGGAATCTTGAGTCATGATAATAAATTATTTGTTTAAAAATCTTATTCTATGAATATATTTTTCAGGAGGGTGGGTATCATATCATGATTGATATATGACATGTTCATTTGGATAGTGTATTATGGAAAGTGTTCAATCATAACATCTCCATTCATGTTTGAGATACTATGAAGTGTTTTATGAAATAAAATTGAGTATAATTCTAATCTATAAAACTATCTATTTTTTTGGGTGTAATTCCAACAAGGGAATGTTTCTTGGTATGTGGTATTGTGTAATTCCAACACGGGGTATTAATGGGGATATAGTTGGCTGTAATGTCAAACATGAAATATGTGTGGTTTGTAATTGGGTGTAATTATAATCGAGGGAGATTTTTTGTATATGGTTGGGTGTAACACCGAACGAGGGAAAATTTTATTATTTTTTGGGTTTAATTCCAAACATAGGGACTATAAATATAAAGTTAAATTTAATTACAACCTTTGGTATTATTTAAATTATGGTTTGAACCTGATGCTACGAATTATGGTTTTGATATAGGTTAGACATGATGCCTCCCAAAATGGTTAAGATGTTGGATGGGCATCATGCCTCTCAAGATGGTCATCATGTAGGTTAGAAGTATTTTATCTTGTGATGGTTGAAATGTGGGTTATACATGACACATCTTAAGAGGGTTGTGACACAGGTTGGCTATAATACCTTCAAGGATGGTTATGATAGAGGTTTAGATTAGTTAATAAGTTTTAAACTTTCATTTTTATATAGTACTACTGATAAATATTTATCATTCATTAACTAATATAAGTATGTGGTGACCATCATGACGACTCTATGAGAATTTTATTGTGAGATGATTATATACATGTAATTTTTATGGATTACTTTTCATTTATTCATGAATAGAAATATATATTGATTTTTATTATGGTCACCATTGGTGGAGTCCTACTGAGGTTTATACTTTAACCTGGAATTATCACTTTAGTGTACAATTAGATAAATGGTTTGCATGTAGTTTCAGGTAGTGGCTAGAGTACTGGTGGGTGAGTTATAAAAGATTTTTTAGGTTATAAAAATTTGTTTTAGGTAAGGATGAGGATTGTGTAGGGTGCCCTTTATTTTAATTTTTGATTTTGTTCAAGATATGGTTGGCACATTTTGTGATCTTGTTGAGATGTATAACATAATGACCTAAATGTATATTTTTTTCTATCATGTATATGTTGTTTATTATGGTTAGCATTTTTCTATAAACAATTTGGTTGTATTGTAATATTTATACTATTTATCTGTTATTTATTATGATGAATATAGAAGATATAGTCTCCCTATGTGGCGTATTACACCCACATTGCCAGTTGGTAGCATTTGGCTTATGGGGATACACGACTGAGGTCACATGATGTGTATACTTGGCCTTATGTATAGTGATTGGTCCAAGAACATTAAATTATCATATACAATATATCTCAATCACTCAATGGAAATATAAATTTCATCATTATTTTTTTTGTCATCATACAACTCTGTTAAAAAATCATCAAATTATATAACTCTTAATTACTTCCCAAAATCATTTATAAACAATAAAAATAGGAAATATTTGATAAATTCATTAATAAAAAATATGAAATAAAATAATATATAATTTAATGTTATTAAATTGTCACACATATAATCATTTTCTTATCCCTAATAAATATATCAAGATCTAATATAAATGGATAAAATATTTTAGTAAGGTAAACATTCAGTCAATAATTTTCATAAATATTTTGTCAAAATTGAATCTAATCTAATGAACATGAAGCATCAAATTCAATTTTTTCTAATCCTAACTTCTATATAATTCCAATTGAATACTATTTTAATATTCCAAAAAACATTATTGAACCTTTCACTATAATCTATGAAACTTATTATGTACAATATGAAAATCCAATCCACTCATCACTTGAGATCATTTAATTAGTTTTATACCCAATATGAATTATATGAAATTTACCCATAAGAATTCACGTTACTTTAATCTCCACTTTGAATGAAATCATGCTGATAATGAGGAATTGTTCAAGGTACACTATGCAGTTTATGTTTTTATGGTTCATTGATCATTTTTTGGAATTAATGTTCCAAAATTAAGAATAATTCATGAATCACAATGCATGAAATAAAATTAAGATCAATAAATTATTTCTTTACGTATATCTTCCCCTCAATTTATCTTATGATCTCAACTTAAACAATAAAATAGTGGAAAATTTTATTTTTCTTCATTAATTAATTTTTTTAAAAGAATTTATGCATTAAAGGTCTCACATACTTGGATGTTAAACAAAACTAACATCTTGATCCCCAAAAACAATCTCCTTCAATTTCTAATTATAATAACTAGAAAAAGACTGAGAAAAGTGACTATCCAAATATCTATCCAAGGTATATATTTTTTAAATCAATTTATTCTTAAATTAGAGGATTTATAAAAGAATAATAAAAAAACATGTAAACCATATTCTAAATAATCCAGAGATAAATCCCTACATTATTTATATCAGAAAAATTTCCAATAACTTTATGAAAACACTTAAACCCCATCTCAAATAGAAATTTTCTAATGCAATTATACAAAAGAAATATGGTTGGAAAGTTAACCAAACTTATAATATAATTTTTTAAAAAAATGCATGGTCCCTACATTCCTCTGAAAGTATAAAAAAATGTTAGAAATCCAGATTAAATGGAATTTATATAATTAAATACAGACTAAGTCATTTTCGTGTATTTTTAAATATTCATGATATAAAATATATTATAAAATAATGTTTTATCTTTTATGAATATCCTGAGAATCCCTTAAGAATGATGACAATATAAAGTATACAAGAAATTGTTTTTGAGTAACTCATGGGATTGGTAATTAATTGAATTGGACAATAAATTCAAGGAATGAAAAATAATGATAATTATAATTAATGATATAATTTGATAATTAGATTAAATAATTAAAGTTATATTTTTAGTCATATTATAAATACTCAAAATTGTAATAAACATGAAACTTTTAACAATTTTCAACTATTTTTTCATCATTATAAATATGATCTATTGTTTTTCATGTGAATTGTTTACTAGATGGTGATTTCTCCGAGATCATCAAAAGAAAGAAAATAAAATCATTTCCAAGGATTCCTCCCCAAAAATTGAATTAAAAATTATACTCACTGTTTAAGTAACGTTAGAGAGTTCCATGTGTTTAGATAGATAAATACATCAAAGGAATGAGTCAAAAAAGTAATAAATAATCTAAATTATTTATTGGTTTATGAATCTTCTTCTCCATGATATTTTTTGAATGTGATAGGATTAAAGGAATTACATGTGTTTGGAGTGTTGTGTTTGATTTACTCTATAATGGATCATGTACTTGATAATTGTTAAGTTTAAAGTCATGATCAATCAATATTGAAATGTGTATTATACTTTAAAAGATAATTATTTAGGTATTTCATCAATGAAGTAAAAAATGAGAGAAAATAATCCTTATAATGATAACATCTACATGGATAAGATAAAATATTTTTAAAATTGGAAGAAATACGACCAAAAAATGAATGTGGGAGGGGATCCTAAGACTCATCAATGTAATACAATCATCTATATTTTGATACTTAGTATCCCAATACTCCACCTAGTGTGTATTAGTGGAAAATGAAAACCCCCTGAGAGATTAATCCCATTATTATATAATCTTCTCTGAATCCTTCTTAATTTTGGCGTCGATAAATAATTTTAGAGGGTTCATATGGAGAGTAGGATCAATATGGACTATAATAGAGACCACTAAGGGTAATAATAATAAAAATATCTTCTCAATTTTTGAGGCTCCCCCAATATAATAGAACTATGGATTTTGATTATAAAATCAATTCAATGATTAGGTTATGATTATCTCATTGTGACTCTTTAGAGTTTACTAGTATTGGGGATGTAGATCAAGTGGTAGTCTTTTTAATGTGAACTATCACAATGGACATCCCCAGATTTGGCATTTGAAAATAACAACCAGTGGTGTCTCATTAGTGGGGGTTTGTAATAATATAAAGGGATATTGTAACATCAATGAACCAAATATATATATGACTATGAAACTTATTTATGCTTATCTAATAGGAATATATATAATATTTTGTAGTCTAGATCATCTCAGATCTGAAGTTCATCCTTGAATCCGAAAATATAGGTTTGGATCCTCCCATTATTAGGAGTTATTAGTCATAGACTATATTAATTATTGAGTGGAATAAATACTAATTCATATCTATTCCATGAAAACCACTACTTAAAATATTTAACTATATATGAATAAGAGTGAGTAGACAAGTCTATGCATATGTACGTTATATTAATTTTGTGTTGAGGCACCATTGGTGGATCCCTACTGAGTATTTTAAGCTCTCACATTGCATGAACACCTTAATGGACATAAAACTTCTCTTTTATAATTTTTATGTTCTTACATTCACTAGTATATATTTTATCACCTTAGTATATCATTCACGTTCTTTAAATATGTATGTCTGGATCCTATTTTGGAGTTGGTGCTAATGGAGGTGTTTAAAGTTCTTGGTTGGATCATTTATTTTCCTACATTTATCATAAACCATCCGATACCATATTTATAGTGAATATTAACCATAAAATTGTTTTTATGATATATTTAGCATGGAATGGGACTTATAAAAAAATCATTATTATTATTATTTAATGTATACTTTTACAATGGTAGTTTTTAAGATTTGTTTATTTTACTATTAATTGATCCTTTATTTTTGGGATACCCTACTAACTGATAGGTCATTTCATATTTTTTATAGATCCAATCCATGAATTATCTTTATATCAAATTGGATAAATCATTAAAAAAAATTAATCTATATACCCAAATAATTGGTATCTATTCCCTAGGGATCCTAGAGTTCTTTTTTGGTAGTAGTGCACATGATATCGCTGTCGTACGGGTATTAGGGTCCTAAGTGTTACCAAGTGGTATCATATTGATATTTTAAGGTTATTTTTTTTATTTTTTAGATTATTATTAGATAAGAGATAAGAAAATTTAGAATTGAGAATTATCCCATTAAAATGTTTCATGATCCTTTTTATGGTAGAAGCTTGAGCCACTGGGGATGTTCAAGTACCCAGTAATCACTATAGGTCTGAGTGAGGAATTAATTGTATGTATCTAGCATGATGGAATAGTATATGAGACATTCATTAGGGATTGATTGGGAGTAAAGATCTTTTTTGGGTATATGAATCATATTATAAATTGATAGGTAGGCACACATAATAAGTTGTTTCATACCACATTTTTACCTATGGTTGAAATATTATATCAGAATAAACTAAGGGTTATATTCATTGAAACATTGATAATGTCCCAAATCAACCTAGATACCCTGGTAAACTGATAACTGGTTCGGTCATGACATAGACCTAAGGGCATTCCCGATCCCCATGGGTCATCTACTGGCACCTGGAATTATACAAACTGAAAGTGGGAATGGTTTATTTCCACTAAAAATATAGAAAGAAAACAAAATAAGATAGTATGCATAAAAATGGAAGACTCCACTGGGAGTAAAGTACCAAAAGTTAAACAAGCACAACCACCAAAGTACTAAAACCCAAGTACAAAAAAAAGGGAAAAATAGACTAAAGTGCCTAAGGACACAAATCACCCAGACCAAAGTTCAGTAGCAAGGTCCACCTCCAAGAGATCCTTTTACTTTGCTCAAACCTGGAAAGAGATAATCTACAAACACTCGAAGGCACAAATAGGGTGTGATCCAAATCCCAATAGGATTTCACCCAATGATTCTATAACATATTCCAATATTAATTTAACCAAAAAGTGATTTCAATTTTAAAACAAATAGGGTTGGAATTAACAAAGAATATTTAAAAAAAATTATTCCCTACACTTTATAAGATGGAAATACCTTTATCAAATCATTGTATACATTTAAAATGATGGGAAATTTTTCAAAAGAAGTAATTTTTCATTAATAAAGGTATAC
Organism: Viscum album; assembly: GCA_963277665.1. NCBI lineage: Eukaryota > Viridiplantae > Streptophyta > Magnoliopsida > Santalales > Viscaceae > Viscum > Viscum album. The sequence goes on from OY728137.1 coordinate 350,334,526, forward strand.
ATTTCATAAACATTAATTCTCACAAATAGATTAAATAAACACTTTATATAAATAGTTTAGATAAATTATAAAGTCATACAAAATAGTTTATAATAGTGGAATATATACACATTAAGAAATGAAAACAAGTGAGCAACATGGTCATCTGAAAAATAGGTATGATAGTTCCAGGCTATAGGGATCCAACACTGTGAATTCAGAAAACTTTGTACATATGCCCATTTTGGAATATGGTTAAGGGAACTCATAACCACCACCTAAGGGATGGGATGTTCTGATATGATATTTTAGAACCTTATTGAATCATTAAGTATCACCCAAAATAACTCACTAACTACCCAAGGCTTGCATGTTCTCAAGTACAAATCAATTATGGTTAATTCATTTTATAATAGAGAATTGAATTAATCCAATTCTCCATTTCAAATATGTCGATTTTATTTTTAAACATCATAATGATTTTTAATCAAAAAAATGAATTTTCACTAATATCATACCCTAAGATGTCTATAAAAACATTTTAATCCATTTTTTTCACAAATACCATGATTTGAAACCAAATCATGCAATTTTACAATCTATTTCACATTTGAATTCAACAATTCCATCATTTTCATCACAAACCCCCAAATTCACTTGAATCGAGATTCTTTTTCACAATATTTCCATCAAATAATTTTTCTTAAATTAAAATAAACATTTCAATTGATTAAATTCCCATCAAAACAAAAAATTAATTTAGACAATTTAAATCTCAACAAATTCTAATTCCAATCCAAAAAACCCCTTTTTCCTCAAAAACCCCAATTCATACGAATTGGATTCTTCCAAAAAATATTGAAATCCATTTTATAAAAATATAAAAAATTGCATATAAATCCAAACAATTTAAATTTAAACAAATCAATTGGGTTCAATAAAAATTAGGCATTTTAACAGAACCACCTACTGAAAACAATTGATCTCGCAATGCCAAAACCTAATCTAGATTTTTCCATGAAGAATGATGATCACACAAACAAGAATAAAAACTAGGTTTAAGATCCCAAAAACAAATGGTATTATATCCAAAAATAAATACCATGATATATAGAACATTAATGAGAATGATAGAGTTCATGGGAGGAAGAGAAAAAGAGGAGGAAACTAATTAGAAAGAGATCGACCATTGTTCACCTAGATTTGGATTGCTTCTAGAATGGGTTTGAGGGAACAAGAATCCTTATTGGGAGATCCAAAAAAAAGAGAAACATGTTTTGGTGGAACGAGGTTTATTCGATACCTAAAAAGGGGCTCAAGAAATTTTAATAAAAATTTTGGTTTTAGAAAAACCCATCCACACAGTTTCCTAGGAAACTGGACATAGTTAGAGAAAACCATGCCCAACTATACAAACCCCAATATCAAAAACATGGAACTATTGAAAGGTTTGTCAAACCATGCACATGCTATACAAAAACCATGATTCAGTCCAGAAACTTCCAGGATTTTCTGAAAAACACCTGAAACAACTCCAAACAAAACCCATCCAAAACTCAAACAAAAGAGAGGTTTAAGAACACCTGAATATAGAAATGGGATGTTACAACCTCCCCACCATAGAAACAATATGTCCCTAGAAATCATAAGAATAAGAATCCCCATCAAAAGATAAGACAATTACTCCCTCATCAGTGCCGCCCTCTCCACGTCTCACGATAATAAAAATCATGCTTCCATAGCACATGATCCAATGGTTTCATTCTCCCACGAAGTACATTGTTCTCAGAATCCACTATCCTGACAATTCATTCAGTCATAGATAAATCAGGTTCTACTACAAGATCATGCCAACTCAAAACATGATGTGGTTCAGATAAATACTTTTGAATTTGAGATACATGAAACATGTTATGCATCATTTTTAGTTGTGGTGGTAGTTCTAACCGGTATTAAACTTTCCCCACCAGCTCAACAAACACAAAATGTCCAAAAAAATGAGGAGCAAGATTTCCTTGCAAACCAATCCATTGACGACCCAACTGGGGTGAAACTTTTAAGAATTCCTGGTCACCAACTGATAACTCCAAATGTTTATGATGATGATAAACATAAGACTTGTATCTGATCTGAGCTATAAAAATTCTTTGATGGATCAATTGAGTTATTATTGTTGTCTCTTGGAACAAGAATGGTCCATCCAAGGAAATATCACCAATCGCTGACCAAAATAATGAATATTTACAAGGTTGTCTATAAAAGGCCTCAAAATGAGGCATCTTGATCATAGACTGGTAAATATTGTCATAAGAAAACTCAACCGGCCTGAAATGATCACCCCATGCTTCACCAAAGTTGAGAACCCAAGCATAGATCATATAATCAAGAATTTGTATAGATCATTCTATCTGGAAATCTGATTGCAGATGGTATGCCATGATCAAATGGAAGTGAGATCCCAACACCTCCTAATGACATCTCCAAAAGTGATAAGTAAACTGAGGATCTCCATTAGAGACTAATGAATATGTAACTCTGGGCAACCAAAAAAATTAATTTCACATAGAGACTTCCCAATTCCTCAACTTTGGTTTTATCATGAATGGGTATAAAGTGAGATGATTTCTTTATCCAATAAATAATCACCAAAATAAAATTCTTCTTCCTCTGGGTACGTGGAAACCTGACCACAAATTCCATAGAGAACTCATCCCACAACCAAGTAGGGACTAGAAGTGGATGAACAACCCTGAAGGTTTCAGGTGCTCATATTTTACCTGTTTCAATGTATAGAAATGAGAGACAAACTTTTCAATGACTCGCCTAATAATTGGACACCAAAAATTCCACCTCTTGTAATAGAACATCTTCATGGTCCCCAGGTGCACAAACCAATAAGAATTATGGAAATCCCCCATCACAACATTCCTTAACGAAGATAGTACCACAAAACGATTCTGATAGCATAGAATTACCTCTCTTAAGAAAAAACACTGGGAAACTATCTCCCCACCATTAATAGAGTCTATAATGCTACAAAATTCACCATCAAGATACTAATATAGAAGAATCATCTCAAGAATAGAGGATTACAACTAAACAATTTCCAAGGAAACCTAAACCCCTTTTTCCTAAACTCCAATATGAAATTTTGAAAAGAGATACATCAAGTTCAACTCCTCTAAAGATTCTTTCACTACCTGGGCTAGAATATTTCTACTCAAAGCATCAACAATGACATTATATTTCCCTGGTTTATAAGAATTTTCAAAATCAATATATTGTAGTTATTCTATCCAATGTCTCTGGTAGAGATTCAAATATTTTTTTGAGAATATGTAACTCCATCTTTTGTGGTCAGAAAACATAGTGAACATTTCTGCATAAAGATAATGCCACCAACCCTTCAGAGTGTGAATCAAAATAGAAAGTTCAAATTCATTGGTCAGATGGTTCTTCTCATGTGGCCTAAGCTGATGATATTCATAAGAAAGAACATGATCACGCTTCATGAGAACGAAACCCATGACCGAACTCGATGCATCGCAAAAGACCACGTAGCCTTACCTGACCTCTAGAAGAGTTAAAACTGGAAAATTAGTCAAAATTCATTTTATCTCAGCAAAATAACTGTGAAATTTCTCATTCCAAATAACATGACTCCCTTTCGAGTAAGAGCAGTCATTGGAGAGGCCAAGTTGGCGAAGTCTTTCACGAAGTAGTGATAATATCTTACTAAATATAAGAATATCTTAACCTCAAAGACATTATGTGGTTTTTCCCATGTCATAATAGCTTTCATTTTTTTAGGATAAATTGAAATATCATGTTCTAACACCGTATGTCCCAATAATATTACTTATCGAATCCAGAAATCACACTTTAAAAGCTTAGCATTGCGTTGGTGATTTACCATCTAATACAACACTATTCTAAGACAATGCACATGATCCTCCTAAAATTTAGAGTACACAAGGATATATTCCCCAAACATTACCACAAAGGTATCATGATACTCATGGAAAATTATTTTCATTAAATCCATGAAAACTACAGGAGCATTGGTTAGACCAAAGGTCATGACCCGATACTAATAATGGCCATAACTACTTTGAAAGGAGGATTTCTGAATGTTGGATTCTTTTATCCTCAACTGATGGTAACCAAAGTGAAGGTTAATCTTAAATAACCACTACAACCCTTTAAACCGATCAAACATATATGTAATCTATGAAAATGGATACTTTTTATTTACCATTACTCGATTGAGCTTTCAATATTCAATGCAAAGGTAGAGTGAACAATAAACTTTCATGAAAAATGGAACCGACACTACCCAAGGTAACATGCTTGGATGTATAAATCATTTATCAAGAAGATCATCCAAATAAATCTTTAACTCTTTCAATTCAGCTAGTTCCATGTGGTAAGAGGGAATAAAAACTGGATTAGTACAAGGAATCAGGTCAATAGAAAACTCAACCTCTCTTACTAGTGGAAAACCAGAGAATTCAGAAGGAAAAATGTCAAGAACCTCAATGAAAAATGGAGGGAGATCACTACTCAAAGGTTCCTGCCCCAGATAAAAATAAAAAACTTATATTACATTCCCCAACTCAGGATAATAAGGTCCGGAATTGATTGACCTTGGGTCACATTCTCCTTGAAACACAAGAGACACACCACTGGGTGTAGTGAAAGATACCCATCAAAGATTAAAATCAACCTAGGATTTACTGGTTGTGAGCCAATACATTCTGAAGATGATATAAAAAAATTTCTTATAGAGAACCAGAGAGGTCCAAGATAACATGACAAATGATTGTGATAAAGAAAAAGCGGGACTATGGAGAACCTACTTTCTATTCATACCAAGGGATGTAGTAATATCAATTTAACAAGATAAAAATATCTATAGAAATATTATGAGAATTGAAAACATGGGTTGAAATAAATGAATGAGATAAACTGGTACCAAATAAAGCAGTCAGTAATGATGAATCTATAGATGGTACCTCTCATGGTTGTTGGACCCGTTTCTTCTCCATCTAAAGACTACTCCACTATGTGAAGAAGATTCATTCCAGATTCTTATGGCTGAAACCCTTTTGTATGTGGAGCATATAATTCCCCCATAGTTTTAGGAGGAGTTGATGATCCTATCCCACTATGAGGAGAGGAATAATTATGGTAGAACCTCTGCAAGTGCCCTGAACACCCATAGGATCCACAATTGTTGGGCACCTCAATTAAAAACTTCTTAGAATACCCTAGCTTGCCACACTGGTGACAAACCAAAGGGACTATCCTGGTGCCTCAGGAGGTCTATAAAGACCCTACCATTGATACCTTCCATGATAATCATCATGCTTTTTCTTTACCTTAAAGGAAATCATGCTACCGCTGGGAGAAAAGGAGACTCTTGATAACCCCGACTTACCCGCCAAGTCCGTCTCAACCATCAGTGATCTATCTAGTAAATGAGCATAAGAGGGAATATTTAGCAAGAAAAAATGAGAATGAATGTCTTGACGATGTCCTAACATGAATATTTGAGCCTTCAACCTCTCATTTGATACTATCTCAGGTCTGAAGTGCACAAGCTCAGCAATATAGTTTTTATACTCTTTCACAGAAATTTCAACCTGATGAAGTATAAAATACACTATAGACATGGCCAACAACATTGAATATAGATAGAACTGGCTGGTGAGAATAACTTTTATGTCCTTCCACTCTAAGCCCACATGTTTCTTCATTTTCACCATAGTGTCGAACCATCTTCTACTTGGTCCTTCCATCATGAAAGTGTAACACTTCAATTTTATCCAATCAGGTCTTTCCAAAAACTAAAATAATCATTAAAAACTTCTAAACCACTCCTTAGCCTCTTGAGGGTCATTTGTTCCCTTAAACAGTGCTGGTTTCTGGTGAAGTAACTATTGAGGACTGATCTTGAGAATGTCCTTCTGAGGTTCCAGAGCGGGATCCTGAATAGGAACTAGAGGTTGTTCTTATCCCAGAGATGGAATAGTGCGCATGATAACCTCATTAAGATTCATATCCAAAACATTATTCACTCGCTAAGGTTCAACATCAGATTCCTCCAAGGTCCGATTCACACTTCTCCTCAGAGGCATGATGCTACAAAACATCAGAAGATAACAAGGAAGGAATTTGGCAATGCTCAATCCGAACAAAAAGGAAAAAAATAATCCCAACAGATAGTATGTAAAATAGTTGGATTTCAAGCTATACAAATAATAACAGAGAAAATAATAGAACTAAATCACAAGACTTATTCCCCTTACCACCCTTGGAGACTTAAGGTTTATTAAGGTGAGAGCTATCCAAGAAATCAATCGCAACTACCTCCTAGTTCTTGACAAGATTTCAAAATGCATAATTAATTCAAGACAAAATATCAACCTCCATATGATACCACTTTTTCACGAGCCATCCAGAGTACCCTGGTATAACGATAATTGAGTCAGTCATGACATAACCCAAAGGGCATTCCCAATCCCGACGGGTCGGCGACTAGCACCTTGCAACATACGAACTAAATGTGGGAATGAATTTTTCCACTAATAAAGTAGAGAGAAAATAAAATAATACATTATACATATCAAAGTAATACTTTACTAGGAGTACAGTACCATAATTTAAAAAAGCACAACCGGAAAAGTACTAAAACCCATGTCTAAGAAACCAAAGAAGGGAAAAATGACTTAATGTCCCGAAGGACACAACTCACCTAGACCAAAGATCAACAGCATGATCTACAACCAAGAGATCCTTTTACACTACTAAAACTTGGAAGGAGATAATATACAAACACCTGAAGGAAAAAGTAGGGTGTGAGACAATTCCCAGTATGATTCCACCCAAATATTCCATAATAGATTCCAATTTCAATTTAACTAAAATGTGATTTCAATTTTAAAACAAACAGGTTTGGAATTAACAAATAATATTTAATAAAATACTAATCTACAATTTAAAATATGGAAATAACTTTATGAAATCATCCTATACATTTCAAATTATGGAAAAAATTTCAAAAGTTGAAATTTTCAATTAATCAAAGGATACTTTGCATAAACAACAATTCTCATAAATGGATTAAATAAACACTTTATATAAACAGTTTATATAAATTCTCAAGATATGGAAAATATTTTATAATAATGGAACATATATGCATTCAAAAATGAAAACTAGTGAGAAACATGGTCATGTGCCAAATAGGTACAATAGTTCCAGGATATAGGGATCCAACACTGTAAATTCAGTAAAGTATGTACATACACCCCTTTAGGCCTAAGGTAAAAGGATCTCATCACCATAGCCTATGGGATAAGATTCACTGATATGATTTTTTAAAACATTGTAGAATTGTAAAGTGTCACAAAAAAAACACTCACTAACTACTAAAGGCTTTCATGTGCTCAAGTACAAATCAATGATGGGCGATTCATTTTACAATAGAAAATACAATTCATCCCATTATCCATTTCAAATATTCCAATTTTCCCTTTAAAAACCATAATGTATTTTTAATAATAAAGCATTAGTTTTCAACAAGATGAGACCTTAAGGTTTCTGTCTATACATTTTAAACCATTTTTTTCATAGAAATTAGGATTTGACACCAAATCATGCAATTTCACAATCCATTTCACATTTGAATTCAAAAATTCCATCATTTTCATCAAAAACCCCCAAATTCATTGAATCGGATTTATTTTTCACTAACATTCCATAAAATAATTTTTTCTTCAATAAAAATAAACTTTTCAATTGATTCAATTCTCACCCAAAAAAAAATTTTAATGAGACAATTTTAATCTCACCAAATTCCTATTCTATGACAAAAACCAATTTTTTCCTCAAAACCCCAGTTCCTCAGAATTGGTATTTGAAAAAAAATATTTAAATCCATTTGATTAAAGTCTAAACAATTGAATTTAAATCCAAACAATTTAAATATAAACAAATCAATTAGGTTTAATAAAAATTGGGCATTGTAACAGAACCACCTACTAAAAACAATAGATCTCACTACATCAATCCCTAATCAATATTTATCCACAAAGAATAAAGAACACAAAAATGGGAATAAAACCTACATTTAAGATCCTAAAAAAGGTTAGCATATTCACAAATCAGTACCGTGATTTATAGAAACCTAAAGATAAAGAGAGAGATCGCAGGAGGAAGAGAACGAGAGGAGGAAACTAGCCAAAAGAAGATAGACTAACATTCAAATAGCTTCAAATCACTTACTAACAGGGTTAGAGGGATTAAGAATCCTTCTTGGGAGTTACAAGGAAGATATAAATGTGTTTGGGTTGAATGAGGTCTGTCAAAGACCTAAAAAGGGGGATTGGGAAATTTTAATAAAAATTTCAGATCTAGAAAAAACCCATCTGCAGGGTTTCCTAGGAAACTTTGCACAATTAGGAAAAAATATGCAGAGACCATTGTCCAAAACATGGAACTAGCACAATGTTTGAAAAACCATGCACATGTCATGTAGAAATGGTTCTCCAGCTCCTAAACCTCCAATTTTTTTTTATAAAAATGCCTAAAATAACTTCAAACAAAACCCAACTAAGGCTCAAACAAAATAGGGGTTTAGGAATACCTAAAAATAGTAATGGGATGTTACAGGTAATATATATATAGAATTTTATTATATATATATATTGGTGTTGTCAAGGTTAACATAAACCGATAATTGGTTTCTTTTTATAGGATGAGAATGTTTATTTTTTGGTATCTAATAATCCATATTTAATGTTATATATAATGAAGCAATATTTTAATTTTTGTTATTTATTTAGTGAGCATGATCTTTTTTATCTAGCTATATTTTTTACCATGATTTATATTTAGCTATTATTTAGACTAATCTAATGTGAATTTATTATGTTTTATATTTATATGTCGATTGTTAATCATTTTCCTAGTATTATGCTCAAATTGTTTCACTGAGTATGATAATAACTTTTGATTTGTGTTATATGTTGATAATTACATTTTTTATATCTATATTACTTTAATAAACATGAAACTATTTTCTTTCTATTAAATATTTTATTATTTATAATGAAATTTGTTTCTAGAATTTTGTATATTTTCAATCATGTGATAAATTTGTAATGATCATGTTACTTGTTATTTTTGTATTGATGTGTAACTGAAAGTGATTCTTGATATTTTTTTGAAATAATAAAGTAAAACATCATAATCCTTACTTTAGTTAATGTCGAAGGTGACTCTGTGTCATCTAGAATGAGTGAATATAAGAAGTATATTATTTTTAGTAGGTAATAGAAGCTCTTTATAATATAATGTCTCAGTAAATAAAGAAAGTTAATGAGTCTAAATTTGTTTTAAATGGTGTCATACCATGAAAAATGCTTTATATTCACATTAAAATAGTTTTTTTAGGTCTTCTAATATTTTAAAGACTTAGTTTGTTCAAATTTGTATTTCAGTTTTGAATTTTGAAAATGGAACAAGGCCTTATAAAAACTATTTTACCATTATTAAACTTAGTAAAAATTTTAATAACATAAATTTTTATCTTTGATATAGAATGAGGAAATACTTTTAAATGTAATTATGTATTTATTTTATAATAATATTTAAATTAATTATGAAAAAACCATAAAATCAACCCTTTATAAAAGTTATGTAACCTCCTAAATTTAAAAAAATGGAGAATGTGTTTACTCAAAATAATGTTTTATAATGAAATGTATTATATAAGATATAGTGTTATTTGAAATAATTAAATATAAGGTTTTTGAAATAAATAATGGTTATTTATAAAGAAAATTGGATAAATGTTTCACTTTAATGATTTGGAAGGAATAAAAGTTTATACATAGATAGCTTTAGTACAACACTATTATTGTGAGTACCCTATCATGTATTTTAATTAGTTTGTGGTAATGAAAGGATTATAAGGATGGTGGAATCTAATTTATAATTTTTATACCTTTAATGTTTAGTTTTATGTTTATATTTTTTGGAGTTGTTCCTCAAAATCATGATGGTTAATTTAAGAATGTTTTAGAATGTTTGATGGTCGTTTCTTTAAGCTATCATAATTTTGAGGTTTTATTTTTATGTTTATAAAATTTAGTAGGGTATGAATCGTTGAATCTAAATTTTTGAGTTTGAGTTAGAAATGATATGGTTAAATTCAGATATGATTTGAGGGGTGTTTTGAGTTCTTTTATAGGTAATATATATTTTATTTTGTGATTTGGGATTCAAAGTTATTAGATTTGATTATTTGAGGCAATTTTTTCCCATTTTGGTGTCTTGTGGTGGATTTTGATGTTTTTCATTCATGATTTGATATATTATTTAGGGTATTCCTTGGAGACCTAAAGGTGGTGAGTATTTAGTTAAGTGAATCCCATGATTTATCTGGGGTGAGAAGTCATATAGTTAATAGGTTTTAATTATCTATTTTTAATATATAATAATTTATGGTCTTTGGGGTGACTTGTGAATTGTCATAGCACATGTTCATTTCATGACGGTACCATCAACATATATGATCAATAAATCGTTGTTTGATTATATTAAATAAACTCATCGTTACACCATGACCACAAAATTTAGGATGAAAATTCTATTTAAATCAAAGGGCCAAGGTATCAACTTCCATGAAGACGGAAGCGAAAAATACTTCCTTGACGTATCCATCAATAACATGTCATTTGTGACACACCCAACATACCAAAATTCCCACCAATATACGGTGTGTTTGTTTTCATCAGTAAATATAAGTGTGTGATTCATGACATTGATTAATAATAATATTAGTCTCAGGACTATTACACATGTTCATATATAGGTATTTCTGATGACACTAAAACATGTAGAATTCCTACTAGTGGGTATGTTCTCATAATCTCCCATAATGGAGATTACCAAGTGTGAAATTCATGATAAAGTCTCATTTTATTATGGGTACTCGCACCCGATAGTATATATACTATATGTCCCATCATAGTATGTTATCCAACCATGGTTCTAAATTAAGAATATTGTCATAACACTTTAAAGTTTTCCTCATAGCGGGCCACTACTATGACCATATCAATGTGAAAAGTAATCTAGGAAATTATTACATCAATGTCATGAATAATAATTAACAATATGTATAAATTTTTAATTTAATATTAAATACATTAAATATTCAACTATTAAAAGTAATAATAGTTGGTTCTAGGACATGAACTCTAAAAAACTCCCAATTGTACGAGACGAAACTTCCTACAACTTTCAGTTTACTAGACCTCACATGATAATCATGTTTCTGCTAAGTCAATGATTTAGTCAAGCGGTATTCCATGTTGTATTCCATGGAAATAATTCTCATTGCAACCCCACCTCTCTAAGAAAAATCCCACTGGAGATGATACTTATGAAGAGTGTTATTTATCTATAGATGTGGCCTTGGCTCTTTTTTAAGAGACACTACTGTAGTATTATCATAATAAAGTGTTATGGGATCTTTATTGATTGGTACAACATAAAGATATTGGAAGAGATTGATCATTGAAACTACTTCTTTAGTTTCCTTAGACGCTGCAATATTGTTGGACTCTACTATAGAATCGATGACAACAGTCTTCTTCGAGCTCTTACATCTCACAACACGTCCTTTCTAAGTTATTTTGTATCTCATTTTTGACTTCATGTCATAATTATCAATTTGAAAAATAGTATCTTCATATCAACAGATGACTAGTTCAGCATCTCCTCCATAAACTAGGAAGATATCCTTATTACGCCTCATATAATTACGAATAGTCTTGAATGCCAACCAATGGAGGTCACCTGGATCATCTAAACATCTTCCTACTACACCTAATGCGTAGGAGACATCTAGACTAGTACATATCATAACATACATGACTAACCCAATTTATGATGATTATTGAATTTTTTCAATTCTATTTCTTTCCTTTGGAGTCCGAGGACTCATTTTCATAGAAAGATGAAAGCCATGTGATGATAGAAACAATCCCATATTAGATTATTCCCTGATAAATATCTTTAGTATCTTGTCAATGTATGTACTTTATATTAGGCCAAGAATCCTATTAAATCTATCTTGATGGATCTTGATCCAAAGAATATATGCTTCCTTGCCTAAGTCTTTCATGGAAACAAATTTACTCATTCATTTATTAACAAACTGTAATACCAGTATTTCATTTCCAATAAGTAATATGCGATCAATATATAATATTTAGAAAAATATTGCACTCCAACTAATCTATTTGTAGACACAAGGCTCACATTCATTCCTTATATAACCAAATTCTATTATGGAGTCATCAAAATGAATGTTCCGTGACCAAGATTCTTACTTTAATCCATAAATGAATTTTTTCAACTTTAATATCTTATTAGAATCCTTTGGAGTAATAAATCGTTCAGATTGTTTCATGTAGACATCTTTTTTAAAGGTCCCCTTTAGGGAAGGCTCTGTTGAAATATAATTTAAAAATCTCATAGTCATGGTAAGCTGCAATGGAAAGTATAATTCCGATGGATTTCAGCATTGAAACTAGTGAAAAGGTTTCATTGTAGTCAATTCCTTAAAACTATTTAATCCATTTTTAACTATTCATTCCTTATAGGTATATACTTGTCCTTTAATGTCCAATTTCTTTTTTAATACCCATTATAAACCAAAATGATTTACATCTATTTCAGAATCTAGCAAAATCCAGACATGGTTTTGGAATATGGAATCCATTTATGAATTTAGGGAATCTTGCCACATGAAAATATCTGTTTCACATAATACTTTATTTTTAGGTTATAGGATCATTATTATCAACTAATAATGAATCACAAAAATTGATAACTATAAAACAAAACTGTTATGGTTCTCTAACCTCTTTTGTTCTCTTATGTAGTACTTGTGTCTCTGGAATAGTGTCATCTTCCACACAGCTTTGTGGAATCTGATCTTGTGATAACTATTATGTGTCTTGAGCCTCAAATTCACCATAGTTTATCTCTATCCCAATATATATTTTAGATATATTATACCTCTCGAGGAATATGGTGTGTCTTTCCAGTATAACCTTTTTGAATGGGGGATCGTATAGGTAACATCCCTTTATTTCCCTAGGGTATCCTATAAAGGTACACTATCTCCCTCGGGGTGTAAGTTTGTTACCTGAAGAGGCCTTACCAAACTCTTCACATACCCACACATGTCAATTCGATAACACAATTTTTCTTCCAATCCAAATTAATATGTAATACCATTTATCAATTTAGTTGGTACTTGTTTTAAAATGTGCGTCGCTATTTGTAACACATATCCCCAAAATGATAATGTAAGACTCTCATAACTCATCATTGATCTCCACATGTAAAAAACGTGTGGTTCTTCCTTTTTTACACCATTCTATTGAGGCATGTAAGGAGGAGTGAGTTGGGATAGGATCCCAAACTCCCATAAGTAATCAATGGTGTCTTGATTAAGATATTCTACTCCACGGTCTGAGAAGAGTTTCTTAATATTCCTACCAATAAAGTTCTCAACTTCATTCTTGTATTCCTTGAATTTATCACAAGAATATGACCTATAACTCATTAGGTAAATTTATCCATATCTTCTAAAATCATTAGTAAAAGTTATAAAGTATGAGTATCCACCCCTTTATTGAAAAGAAAATGGTCAACACACATCGATATGAACTAATTCAAGAAGCTCTTTAGCTCTTTAGCCTTTCCCACTAAATGGGGATTTGGTCATTTTTCCTAGTAAACATGCGCTATATACACAAAGTGGTTTTAGTTTTAAAGAATTTGAATATCCAGCTTGATGTAATTTTTTCAATCATTTTTCATTTACATGACTTAGTCAGTGATGCAAAAGTTGGGTGTCGTATGAGTCTTGGGATGCAACATCATTATTGATTCCCATTACTTGGTTCATGTAATCTAACACATGAAAACCATTAAAAAATGTGCTTTACTATAACAAATTCTATCTTTCTAAAATACAAAACATATATTTCCAAATTTGAAAATAAATCCATCTATATCTAGTCTAGATACGTAAATAATGTTTTTGGTAACTGAATTAACTTAATAAAAACCCTTTAAAACCAAGATCATTCTGATCGACAATGTGAGGTGGTAGTCCCCAATAACTACAATATAAATTTCAGCTCTATTAGATGCATGTAGATCAACCTCCCCTCAATCATTTTTCTGAATCTACTTGTTTCCTGTATTTGAATACATATGTGAGCACCAAAAGCTTAATCTAATAATCAATTTGTAGAAATAGATAAATTTCACTTGATAACAAATGCACCTGAATATTACCCTTTCTTATTTTGATAGGTGTAATTTTTCTTCTTGTGCACCTTATTTCCACATACTAATCATACATCATCATATTACCTTGTTTCTCCTTTGATCTTCATATTCTTGGATTGGTGTGAAGAATCTCTGGCCTTAAATATATTTTCTTTCATTTTTCATTTGATCATCATAAGGATAGAAGGGGTTTCACACTTAATATATTTATCTACTTTGTGAAGGAGGATAAGAAGATCTGGTAGAAACTTCTCTATGTTGTCTATATTAAAGTTCACAAAAAAACAGAGAACCTTTGAGGGAGTGATGCTAGAATGAGATTGACACCCAGTTCTTTGAGGATTTTAACCCCTTGAACCTCTTTGTTCTTAACATATACAATGATATTGAATACATGAGTCCCATTTTAAGAACCCTCTCGAAGCTTACTATGAAAGATCACCTTGTAAATATCAAACTGTTCTTGTCTAGCGCTCTCCGGGTAAAGACCACATAGGTTCTAAAAAATGCAATACATATCCATGTTTTCTTGAGACTTCATGATTTCACTAGACATATATGAAAGCATAAAACATTTAATGTTGACCACACCAATCATATGTTTTCCTAGACTAGGAACTATTCATCACTCGCCTCTTGATTAGGCATATCAAACATTAATGATTCTAGCGTGTAAGATTTCCGCTCAAGGCATTGAACAACCTGAATGCAGCTAAACCACTCTTGGAAGTTACTGCCAGTAAGGATATTGTCTTTATCAAATATTGGTCCTTGGGATAGTGTGGATGAAGATATTTTCATTTTATACTACAATTAAAAGAGTATATTATTAGTACTCTTCTTCATTACAAATTTTGTGAAAAATAATAACTTAATTGATTTTATTAAATATCCCACTATTTTTTCAAGTCCCAGTAGCCCCCAATATTGAACATAGAATTTATAGTTTATTGGAAATTCTATTGGAAAGGACCCATATTATCCTTTTAATATCCCTAATAAGGATTGTTCAAGCTATTTTGAAGGTATTTAAGTAAGCAAGTATTTGCTAACTACGAGCTTGCAACCCCATGATCCATTGAGTGTACACTACAATCTAAAAATCATGACTTGGATTATCTCAAAAATTTCCTCCAAAATACACCAAGTCTAGAAAGGTATAATCCTCTTCATGTGCAATGGTTAAGTCAAATTTAATCCTTTTTAAGAAATCCCCTTATAAAAGTACGTTTCCCAGTAATGGTTCATCAAACACATAGTTCTATTGAGTTTTGTTCCAAATAAAATAATGGAAGGCTTAGTCTGACTTAATATTAGATTGAGGGATTTATTTTATTATGCATAAATTTTTTATCTTGTTCTATCTTTAATATGTCTTGTAAATATTTATGTGGATGTTTACTTAATTAATTAACCATGTTTGGATAAAACATGTATATATAATCAATTTTATTTAAATTCCATTTTTTCATATTAATTAATTCATTTATGTGATCACAATCTTGCATCAATAAATATAATTTTAATGAATTAGATAGAAAATAAATAAATAATGAAACAAATCAACGATAATATTACCTAATGGTTGATTTAATGAGCAGACATTAAATCAACCTCTACCCTAGGGGAAATAACTCTTTATGTTGGACTTAGCATGAGCCACAACATTCCACATGTCCACAAAAGTATTACTGAGTTGGCATCATTATAGTTAAATCATGAACCATCTCCACACACCTTGGGATTCTCCATTAATTAAAAATATTTATTACTCACACATAAATGAGGGAAACCAAAGGATTGGTTATAGGGGGTTACATAAATATCCTTTGACACACAGGTCCTACATAATATTGGATGGAGGGATGAATTGCATGCCATCTTATTATTTAATATTAAATAATTGAAAAACTATTTAATAAATTTAATTTCATAAATTCCAACACATACATAGGTCTTGGTCAAGCTCATGATCAGTCATATATGCAAATAATATGCAAAAAGTAACTATCTATTATTCATTCATTTATTTTTTCATTATTATTAAGATGAATGAAATTGTATTAATTAATTAATAAATTAATAAAATCTCTTACATATTAATGATCATCCAAACTTAATTCGTGATTCCCATAAATTTTTCATTCATGGAAAAAATGGAAGAACCATTAATAACATAACTATTAAAGAAAATTAATTTAGAAATTGGAATTCTTTAAATCTATTATTAAATTGTCCAACACACAATAGTGTTCTAATCAATAAAATAAGATTTTAATTCTCCAATTTTTAAAATTTAATTTAATTTTATTTTTTTTCTATTAATGGGGGATTACATGGAAGGTACATCCAACTACACACAATGTACCTATATTACCATATATCCATGTCACATTCTTGGGGCTTAAGAGTGTAATCTCAGCCAAACTAGACAGTGTTTACATGCCAGTAACACCCCCTGTAATTGCTTTTCACCTGCTAGGTTCGCCTAGTCAACACATAGTGTGCAATAAAATCACCACGTGCTTTTAATTTCTCATCGCATCTAGATACAATTAAAATAGGTATATGATGTGTGCTTCAACCACACGCTGTGTCCCCCAGCTTTACCATCCAATGATTTGGTACTTCTCGATGGAATCTCTATTCGTTCTTCATTTTTTCTTAAATCTGTAATAAAATGAAACATTGAATGAACGTGACCAATATGTTGATAATATGTTAATTAAAATATTATTAAAGAATTAATAACATGAAATAAGAATCTAACCACAATTGGGCCTTGATCTAAAATAAAATAAATAATTATAAATTGAAATGTGACTTCTATGATACCACTTTTTGGTTTTGAGAATAACAGAAGCATTGTGGTGGATGATGATATATTAAAATTTCTTTTATTAATCATTTTCATAAATCAAGATCAAGGATCTCGCACATCAAATTTATAATTAAATAATTTATCATATGAAGAAATAAATAGTTGGGATTATGAAATTTCATCATTGATGATTATTGATCATCCAAAAAGGACCTTTGGATTTTCTTAGTTGAGCTTGTGAGGATAAAAGGGTATAATTCCTCAAACAGTTATATACACATGATCCAATGGTCTCCAAGCAACTCCACTTGTTCTCTGGGTGCTAGAACAACTAATCGAATGTATAGAATTGTTTATTCTTGATCGCTCAGAATTATATCTTGGGTTTCTCATTATTAATAGAGAGGTAGGTAGAGGGGTTAAGAGAGAATTCATTGTGCCCAACAATTATCTTTTCCCAAACATGGAATTAGTTTTGAATTCTTTACAAAATAGATATAGTGATCTATTTATAAAGATGGGATTTCAGTTACAAAATTTCATTTCATAACAACCAATAAATATAATTATTACCATTAATGAAATCCCATGACATATAATAATAATAATAATAATATGAATATTTTATGGTGCACCAAATAGTTATAAATGAATAAATAATATTATTGACTAGTAAATAAGTATTTTATCACTAGATTTTGTCTTAGTCCATGTGAACTCCTATTAAATTTATTGAACACCTGAATATAAATTTTATTCTCTTAAATAAATCATTTATTCACATAGTAGTAGATAAATATTTATTAAATATTCAATAAAATAAATAAATTTATTTTATTCACAATATGTTGAATAAATATTCAATAAATTTATGAGATCAATATAGCTTGAAAAAAATTATTCTTCAGTATTGAGAATAATATTTATTCTATTAATTCAATTCAAATAAAATTTAATCGAGACCAACAAAAACACTTAGTGTATGAACCTTTAGGATTCTTTCATATTGGAATTAGGCGGGCCTTTATAAAGCTTAAGATTATTTTCTAGAAATGGGTCAAGGAACCCAAGAGAAAGAACTTAAAGTCGAAATGAAAACAACCATATATGAATGATCACTATGTAATATAAGCCCTTTGTCATAGTATCTCATAAAAAAAAGTTTCATGACAATGTCATAAACCTATATGCTTGATAAATCCTTCTTTGACTATCTGAAATAAACACGCCATTACAGCATTGACATGGAATTTGGGGTGATGGATTTATTTCAATAAAAATGGAGATATATCAACATCCATAAATATGGAAGGTAAAAATACTTCCATGAAATATCCATTAATAACATGTCATTCGTGATGAACCCAACATACCATACATCCCACCAACATATGGTGGGACAATTTTCATTAGAAAATAAAATTGTGAAATTTGTGACATACATTAATGATAATATTAATGTATAAGGGCCATTACACATGATCACATATAGAATTATCTTATGACACCAAAACATGAAGAATTACTACTAGAATGTTTGTTCTCATACTCTATCATCTTGGAGATTACGAAGTGAGAAATTCATGAGAATAAGTCTCATATGTGTACGAGTACTCACACCTGACGGTCTATATAATATGTGTCCCATCATAGTTTTTTATCCAAATGTAAAACTATATTATGAATATTGTCATAAAACTTCAAGGTTCTCATCATTTGGGGAACTACTATGACATTATCAATGAGACAAATACTCTAGGACATTATTATATTAATATCATGAAAAATAAGGAATTTTTTTTAATAATAATTTTTTTTAATATTTAATACATCAAATATTAAAGTAATAAAATTTGAAAAAGTTGGTTCACGGAAACCAAATCTAACACATATTTGGTATTGGGTTTTCAAGGAATAATTATGAGGTATTTTTAAGCAATATTCAGGGATTGTGATAATTTATAGCTGTTTAGGGAACCTAAAATGGCTCCATTTGTAGGTTTGTCATTAAGGTGACTCCAAGTACTCAGTGGAAGTCCAATAGGTAACTTTTATCATAGATAATGTCCTAGTGGTCTAGGGTTAGTATAGCGTAAGTAGTGGTACCTAATCAGGTACATTGTGGGATAGATAAAAATTTTCTTGGTGAAGTTACTTTGGTATTTTAACCCAACTCTCGATTTTACCTCTTTCTCCACCATTTATTTTATGTTCTTCCATGCCCATGAGAACTCCTCCATGGATTCACTTGGGCCTCTTATTTTTATTCTTCCTCTCCAATCTTGATTCAAGGTGTTCCCATGAGTGTTTATCATAAATAATTTAAAGGTAATTGTTTCTTACATTCCTTCCTTCCTGTAATATCATCATCTTTTTTATTTCTACCTCTATGGATAGGGATTATAAAGTGGTTTCCATTGGGATATAATGGAATTCACTCTAGATGGAGAATCTTCATCAATTTTTATATTAGAGTCTCATATGGGTTGTTTTCTACCAGTTTTTCTTTTTTTTTGGTCGATGAAGATGGAGGTATGTTAAAATTTAATGCTTTAATGATTTTAATAGTATATTGGAGTTGGTTTTCATGAATTTATTTAAGCCTTAGTAATGTTACTATTTAGGGGAATTTATGGGGAAGATAAAATTATTTTTCTATGTGATTTTGTTGAATGCCTCATATAGAGGTTTTATAGTTTGGGTTCCAAATTGTAAATTTTTTATTTAGAAGTATTAGGGTCCACTAGTGATCATACAAAGTTGGTAAATAATTCCATTAATATTGGTAGCTGGTATTGACTCACCGAGTGGTTCTCAAGCTATACTAGAAACATCCATGTTTTTTGTTTTCCACAACTAAAAATAAAACCAATTTATATTTTAATGATATGGATAGAAATTTTTTATGGATATTTCTATAAAAGAGTTAAAATTTTATCAAAGTGTCTTTATTGGCGCATTGTTGTGAAAATATTTCATATTTTTATTATGCTATAGATCTATATAAAACTTATTGAACTTCCATATCCCTTGAAAGTCTCATCTCTTGCTACCGAATCACCCATGATATTTGTGTTTGATAACCCGTACTTGGTAAATTCATTAAAAACACTTGTTATAAGGTGTTGGAACTTACCCTTAAACAAAATATGGGTCGAAATGGAGACCATTGGTGTGTTTTGAGACCCAAACCATGTTATAGATATCTTTTAAGTTAGGGGTCCTCACATTCTTAGACCTTAATGGATTGTTATTTTAAAAGGAATATGAACTTCCTTGGGTACCAATGATACTCTATGATAATGAAAACTTATTATTACTTAAAATTGAATGATCTATAAGACAAGGAACCGTATTTAAACTAATTTTTTTAGTGTTCTTGAGTGGAAATGTGGATGATGGGTTTTCTTGGTTAGTGTAAGTGTTCTAACATGAAAAATCTAATTTATTTAACAATTATTTAACCTTGATGCTTGGAAATTACCAAGATTTATATAATGATATATAATGTTTAATTAAAACATTATTTTGAAAATATATATTTTTTGGAAGTGTTTCCTAAATTAGCTTATTTGAATCATTTAATAATCTATATTTAAAATTCTTAACAAGAATGTAAAATCCATAATATAAAACCATTTTTATTTTTAAACATTGTTAAAAAAAATTTAATGTAAATTTAATGTTTTTAATAATTTTTTATGGAAAGTATTGTTAAAAATGATCTTTGAACTTAAAAAGTTTTATCAACTAGTCCCTTCCCAACCTATTCCCCTAGTAGTTGGAAATTTTGAAGTCATTTTATCCTAAGAGATATCTATATTAGTTCTTTATGGAGAACCATGTTTGATTATTCACTCTTAGTAAAACAAAAATATTGTAAAATAGCTACATACCATGCTGGTATCTCTCTAGTGTGTCCTAGAAGAAGGATATTTTATACAAATGAGGTACCATTTGTCTAACAATATCCAGTTTTTCATTGGTTTTTAGTTATATCATAATACTAAAATGTATAGTACTTTAATTATTCATATATTATCTAATGATAAAGTTTGTTAAGCCATTATATTGTTTTAATATCATTTTATTCATCTTTGTATCAATAAAATTTAGCCTTTATTGTAATGTACATGTTGATTTATATAATAGTGACATTTCACTAATCAAGATATTTTTTTATTATAATGAATATTTTTTTCACATTGTTTTGTCTATATTGGTTCCTATGTTTTTTTACTAATAATAATGGTCTGTGTGATTTGTAATGTTCCTTGAATACAAATAATAATTTGATATGTAAAAATTATAGTTTATCAATGAAATGTGGGAAATTATGATATATATATAAGGTTCCTAATTACACCTTCTTTAAATGTTATTTTTATGTAAGTTGTTTATAGGTTCCTACTTGGTGGTATTTTAGTCTAACCTTTGAGAAAGGCTACAAGATTTCTTGGAATTTATTACAACCATTCCCCTACTCCTTAAGGGATGTTCTACAATATCACTAAGACTCGTGTATAAATGATTACCTATACACATGGGATGATTAATTCACCAGTACATCAATATGCTTATCTAGAAGAAAAAATATGCAATATTACCTAGTTATACTCATCTCAAATTTTGTACTGAGTCTAGAATCAGGTGGTATAGTCATGGATCCTTTTATTATTATGAGTTACTAGTCATAGACTATATTTTTTGTAATGCTGAATCACTTTTAGTTTTCCATAATTCATTTCTTATGACTACTTACAATATTTTATTAAATAAGAACATAGATTAGAAACCATGTTTTTGAACACATATATTATATCAGCACTATGTCGAGACATGCTCAATGATTCCCTATTGAGTATTTTATGATCGCACCATACATAGAAACATAGGTCAACATTTTACCTCTATTTTACTACTTTTTAGGTAGTTACATGTACTAAAAATCATTGGATCACTATAAAAGATCATTCATTACCATTATAGAATTTTGGTCAATTCCCACATTTGGATTTAGTGTTACTAGAGGTAGGTAGAGGTTTTGATTTTCTTATATCATATTTCTCATTTGGTGTCACATGTCATATTTTGTTTTTGGATTGTATCTTTACCATAGATTGAATTTTATGATATGGTTAAAATTAGATCTGTTTTAATACATTAATATAAACAATTAAGTATTTTTACATCTATATCGACAGTTCTTATAACCTATTTTGTTTAGTGTAATTTTATACCTTATTTTTAAGATATCTGATTTACGAATGGGTCATTCTAGATTTCCATTAGAGACATACCATGTATTATAATTATATCAAAGTTAGTAAATCATTCATCAACTATATTCCAATACCTAAGACACAAGTATCCAACCCCTAAGGATATAAGAGAACTCATGTGATTATAGCGCATGTGATATAAGTACCATATGAGTATTCAAGTCACAAATGTTTTAGAAATAGGTATATCTAATAGAGTAGTGGGAAAAAAATCTTATATAGGGCCATATTCTCCCTAATCTAGAGGGAGGTTGTATATTGTGAATTAGGATTAACGAATTGAAATATAGGGTGTTTCTATGACATATTCCCTTTAACCATCCTATAGGTATGTAGTTTTATTTGTGAAAGGGACTGAGCATCATCCCCAATACCTATAAACTCATAAAATATAGAACTAACTAGTGTTGGAATACATTATAATGTATTAAAAAATGAGGATAAATGTGGAATTATATGGGTGGTGGATATAGATGGATGGGTAGGGTTAAGATAATGAGTGGGAATAAACCAAGATGGTGTGCTCAATGTTGGCTAGTGTGGTAGAGATAATGGTGGTAAAGGAATCATTGTTTAGGGTGGAATGGGTGGAGGAACATAAAATATATCAATTGATATGAATATATAGTTCTATAGCATAATAATATTCTAAAACATATATTGGGAATATATGTTCCACTCCTCCTAATAAACAAATGATGGTGGCTCTAAATTAGGGGGAATAATATGTCTAACTTAAGGTGTAGTAAAAGGTAAATAATGGGATATATCCTATAAATAGAACTAATTTTCCTTATCCTCTCCCTTATTATAAGAAATATTCTTTAGCTATTCCCATTTTCAATCATTATATTGTAAATCTGTGTTGGGAAAAAGGGTTAATTTAGTAACTGTCACCATAAAAAGTGAGGTAAGTGGCATAGATGAGGGAAATATTCCATGGTGTTTCACTAGATGGATAATGGAATTATTTTATATAATTGTTCCTTTCAGATTATTTTTATGTTCCTTAACACATAAGGTTAAATGAACTACCAAATTTATATTCATCAGATTATATATGATATGTTATATTATCAAATTCTAAAAACGCATACTATACTAGGAGTCACATTTAGAAATCTAAGTGTGGGGAAATAGCATGATAAATAATATATATGAAGGTAATTTCTTGTAGTGTTATCTTCACCTTATATACCTATTTCTAGATTATGGGATCCACTACCATTTTCAACCACCATTATCAAATGTTTATAGTGACCCAAAACCTAAATACACATTATAATTCATGATTTATAACATACTTTCCTATAAATAAAATCCAAGGACTAGGAGTTATAGTAAATTATGAATATTAGATGAAAAAATAATCCATATTAAAAATAAAAACAAAAAATTTATTTAAAACATATCATAGTTCTCCTAACACACACAAATCATAAAAATCAACATAGGATGCCTTAGGGGAAGTAGATAAGGAAAATATTGATCTATAAATCCTAGTAAGGGAATAAACAAGAAAATAAATCCTAAAATGAGAGTCAAGAATGATTACATGATATCATAAAGAGAATCATAATAAACATGAAAACATAGAATAATGAAATGAAAGCATAAGATCATGGAATCATAAGAATGTTGAAACATCATAAATCATGTAATCATAAGTATATCGAAAGGATAACCACCCTGACAATATAAGATAGACCAACTTTCATCATAATTATCATATCAATAGGATAACTAGCATCATAACATATTTTTCTTATGCTAACCACCAGTGTAACATAGTGAGCTTAGGCTAACCACATGTGCACCATAAATGGTACTTCATGAGATATTAACATTAACCACTACATTATAGGGCTATAATTGAACCATTTTTCACATAATAATACGTTCATGCATATAAATTACATAATGGAAAAGAAACCATACATAAATCATAAGAACAATTGAACCCATGAGAAAGATGTGAGTTTAATAATTCTTATTTAAGGTATAACTGAAGTTTATATCAAAATTATTCCAAATAAAAGAAGTAATTAAAATTTTTTAAACATTAATAATTGAAAATTGAATATAGCTTCTGAACATGGCCTTCTAATGTATAAAATTCATGAGAAGGATCTTGGATAAGAAAGACTAAAAACGTACCACTTGGGTGAATATTTATGATTTAAGTAAAGGATCATTTTAAAGAAGGAAAGTGGATAACATTTTCGATAAAACCTGAATTGAACCAATAAGTTTACACATAAAATAATGACTATTTTTAGAATATTTTAAATATTTAAAGATATTTGACATGTTTGATACTTGAAATTTGACAAGAAAGATGAAAATTCCCTTAAATCAGGTTTACATAAAAGTGATAATCTTAATGTGAATAAAAAATATATACAATCCCAACAATTATAAGGATATTTAACTTGGAAAATATTTATGGGACATATTTACAATAACATAATAGGTTTATGAGAATAAGATTTTATAAAAAGGGGAAAAGGGGATGCATAAATGTTAAGTCACTAAGGAGTACAATTTTTTTTCATGTTTTCAAACTCCTTTACTAAAATACCACATCATAAAATATGATAATAAATATCTATTTTGAAAAGATGATAAGGAAAATATGATATTAACATGAGATAAAACTTAAATAGGTTTGTAATTAAAAGGGAGAACTTTGGTTGGAAGGGAAAGTATGGTCAAGGAGGAGAAATCATCATTTAAATGGATGAGAATTATTCTTAACATGGTTGTATTTTAAATAAGTATTTAAACACACCAATAAGGAATGCATGATTCAAATCTTTCCTCAAAATATATCAATTGGGTATAACATATTAAATAAAATATTGAATTCAAGGAAAATATTATAACACATAAAAATGAGATTGAGTTAGGGAAGACCCATATATTTTAGGGAATATATAAATTGTAGCCCTTAATAAGGAAGGTCATGAATGGAAATAGTTTTTTCAATTTAAAAAAAAATTAAGATATTATAATTCATAGGAATAGTACATAGTTATAAAAAAATATATTTGTATAATATCAAAGTATACCTCTATAAAGGTTTATTGAGATGGTACCATTAGGAATTAAGAAACTTTCTAATAAACCCTATTAAAAGAGATAAACATTAATGTTTAGTTATAAATACCATGGTTAAAGATAATCCATGATATTATATATAAAATTTATAGAAACCCAACATTTTCTTACAAGACTATTACATCATTTTTAAGATAAAAAACCTAATAGCGATAAAATACAGGATCTAAAGGATTAGTGTCTTGGGATAATTAGTCTCATACATCAATTGTAAATAATAAAACATAAAAATTATTTAAATTATTTTTATTTGTTGTTATAAATATTTCATCATCTCTTTATTAAATTTATTCACCTATGGATACACATCAAAGAAAGGTGTATGTTAAAAGCCTAGTGAGGAGTGGAATAAGTGACATGAATAAATAGTTCATGGGTGAGAATAATTAACATCATCATATCATAAGAAGATGATCATCATAATCATAATGAGGGAAAATTTTTATTTTTAATGGAATATAGAACAAGCATAAAAATGAAATATCGTGTCATAGTTGTCAAATACCACACATAGTTGTGAATAAATCTAGCATCATGTCGACTCATAAAATATGCTCATAAGTCATAACATCATCACTGTGAACAAAGATAGTATCATTTTCACCAATAATACAAAAAATATCACGAGATACATCACATTAACCAAATGGATTTGAGGGATATATAATTTTTGTCCCACCCACCACATCAAAATTCTCATAATGATACATGCCAATAGAAAATATAACAATCATAGTCATGAAATAAACCATGGAAAGGGATGACTTTCATATGGATTTCATAAAGAAAAAAATCGTAAATGATCATTTGGGTTCAAAAATTAATAATGGAAAACATATATTCCATAAACATCATTATTATTTACAAAAGTAGAAATAACTCAAAATGAATCAAAGATGTGTTAGGGAAAGACAAGTATTTTTAAAAAATCCATGTATTTGTAATCAAAATAATTTTAACATTGAAAAAAAATATATCCAAAAAATTAAAGAGAATAATAGTAAAATTATATTTCAGGAATATTATATTAAAATACATCCTGAAAATGATGAAAAATATGGATAACCTAAAGAGGAGGTGTTGTGTTTTAGAATCCCCTTACTTTAATTCCCGCTTTATATTGTCACTTTTCTGTCTCCCAAATATTAATTATAGGATTATTAAAACATGGAAAAAAGTTAATTATGATAATTTATTTCAATACTTATCAATTAAAATAACTTTATTACATTTATTAAATTTCATTATTGAAGTTGAAGCATATTGATATGGTGTTTTTTCTGAAAAATTTCCCATCTTTCTTCAATTTCACTATTTTGTTTAAGGTGATTTAAAAATAAGTGTAATTAATTAAAAAAGATAAAAATAAATATATTTATTCATTTATATATCATAAATAATTTATTTTAATCGTCAATTTGGTTGGTGAAAAATAAATAATTGGAAACGTACTTGTTGGCTGTTAATTGACCATTAACAAGACATTTTCTAAAGTAGAGGCATGAGGTGTATAATATATGATTATATTAAAAATAAAATTTTATATTATAATAATAATATAAAGATCTTCTTAACATACAATATAATTTATTTAAGAAGGTTTTAATTATAAAATATTAGGAGGATATGAATTATAAAAGGATTATGAAATAAAAGGATGAAAAGATATTACCTCTTAAAGTGGTTCTTTTTCTACAACCCTTAACTTCTTGAAATATTAAATTTTGATTACTTAAAAGCTTATATAAGGACTTTAAGGGTATTTAGTGAGAGTATTTGGAATATTTTATCATTTGGTTAGTGTGATAGGAGTGTTTTCCCAAGGGGAGTGAGAGGGGTTACTTATACTTGAAGAGAGAGGTATTTTTGAGTTAAAATCTTGAATAAAATACTAAATCTAAGGTAAATCTTGTAATAAAGACAATTTTTACATTATAAACTATATATTAATTAAATAATAATATTTTAATAATTTTATTCAATTTATAATTAAAATTAATTATTTTAATTTAATGTAAATGTGGAAAAATTAGAAAATAATATTTTAATGTAATAATTTAGATGTTAGACTTTAGAAAGAACTTTTTAGGTTTTTAAATCATGTTTAATGTATTTTAATGACTCATTTTTCAAATTAAATATATTTTCAAGACTCAAGTTCTTTAAATTATTAAGACATTATTAGATCATGAGTGATTCAATTGAAGGTACCCCAATTATGGAAAGAACTATATTTTTAATATTCATTGAAAAATTAATGTATTTCATAAACTTTTCAAAAAAACACCCTTGTATAATTTCAATGTGATGATATTAAAAATGAAATTTATTTTATCAAAGTAATTTTATATCATAGGTTATTTTAATTTTTAATATAATTTTTTTCTTTTTATGAAATACATTAAAATATAGTCTATTAATAATGTTCTTATATTTTTATTGAGTTTTTTAGTCATTATATTTATTTTTTGGATTTATAAAATTTGTATTTATTCAAATTAACCATGATAAATATTATTTATATGATAATTTATTATTAATAGGTTAAATTATTATTCTAATGGTCATGTTACTATTCTTAACGACCATGTTACCATTCCAATGGTCGCATTACTACTAAAATAATCACATTACTATTCCAAACATCACATTTCCTCCTATAAATAAATCAACATTATTTAATTCGCTGGGTTATACAATTTAATTTTTTATAATGTTGATTGGTTTAATACTATTTTTTATAATTTATATAGTTTTGTTAATGGGAGGGTTGATTCTAGAAGATTAGGTTGATCTATATTTTCCCATTATAGTTTTTCTATTTTATATTTTTTGTCCACTAGTAATATTTGAAATTTTAATGAGATTAATCATTGAATAATGTGATGGTTTTTATTAATGGGATAATGTTTTTTATTTTTTTCTATGCGATATATGTGTATAATACTTATATAATATTATATAACACACATTTATTTAGGAAAAAATTATCATTTAAAAAGTCTTGATTGTTACATTCTTCCCTAATTTATAAATTTCATTCCTAAAATTTTAACACATATTCTTAATTGAGAATAAATTAAGTAATTTTGATTCATTATTTCTTCTAGTTCACATGTTTCCCCTTTATATTTATGATTACTCCACAACACTTTGTCATGGTGAGTTGTCTTTTTCGCGTAGAACTTTGTCTCTATGGTCCAATATCTTCACTGGATTCTCCTTATATGAGAGGTCATTATTTAATTGTACCACCACCAGATTGAATAAATTTAAGGTGTAAAGTATGGAATTTCTCAAGAGAGATTTCTGGAACACATCATGAACTTGTTCCAAATTTGGTGGAAGTTAAAGCTGATAAGACACTACTTCTTTATGATCAAGTATCTCAAAGGGGTCAATGTAACTAGGGAAAAAATTCCCTTTCTTTCCAAACCATGTGACTCTCTTCCATGGTTATATTCAAAGGAAAATATTTTCTTCAACTTCAAACTTCAATTCCCTTTGACATTTTTTATCATAGCTCATATAATAACTTTGAGAAGATTTTATTTTCTAGGAGATCATTTCTTTTTTCTGGTGATGAAGGAACACAACCATCACCATCGATATGTAATTCATGAAGCTTCCTTTACTAAACATATTTATACTTATTTCGATGTTCCAGATCATCCCTGTGTGACTCCTTAATATGTTCTTAGAAATATGGTTGGGAAATCATTAGGTAAAGGTATGATTTTTCACTATAGTTATGATTTATAGACATATCCTTTTTATATCCATGATGTTATGGTCCTTATCAATTCACATCATGGATATAGTAATAGTTTATTTTATTCTAAGAGAATCCTCTACCTAGTTTTCCTTTCGTAGATGGTAGTAAGTAAAATAATCGCAGTCCTTGATTAAATTTAACCATCATCTTTGACAGATTTTTAGATCCATCTATGCTAATATATAATTTTGTCTATTATTATTGGTATATATGTCAGACATCTCACCATAGAAGTTGTTCCTCTAAATAATTAAAGTAATGATCACAACAACAAACTCTAGATCATGCATCAGGATGTTTTTCTCATGGATCTTCAACTATCATGAGGCACAAGCTACCACTTTATCATTACACATGATTACACAACACAATCCATTATTTGAAGCATCATTTTATATCAAAAAACCATCTCCACTTATTGTTACTGTGATTATAGGTATAGTTATTAGCCTTTTCTTGAGGTCTATAATGCATTCCTCACATTATTATACTCAAACATACTTTAACACTTTCCATTTTAACTTTGTTAGAGGGAAATAAAATCATGAGAAATTTCTTAGTAGACATCAATATTACCTAAATAATCCATGAAAACTATAGATTTCCCTGACACTAGTAGGTTTAGGACATTCCTTAGTTGACATTGCCTCTAAAGGATTTAAAAAAAATCCCTCACCTATGATCACATGCCCCAAGAATGTGAATTATTGTATCCATAAGTGAAAATTTATGAACTTAGCATAAATTTTCTTCATTCATAATATTACTAGCACTATCCTTAGATTCTCTTAATGTTCTTCCTTACTCTTGGAGTAAATGAGAATATCATTGATGAATTATACCAAATTTTTTTTGAGTTAGTTCCTAAAGACAATATTCATTAAATCCAAGAAAATATCAAAGGGTTAGTATGTTTTAAGGGAATAACTATGAAATCATAGTTCTTATACCTTATATGGAAGGAAGTATCCTTAATATATTACTTATTTACCTATAGATAATGATATCAAAAATGAAGATCCAACTCTAAGAAGTATTGAGATTATCATTAGTTGTTGAACTAGTCATCAATCCTTGGTAGGGGATACTTTTCCTATTGTGATATTGTTAGCATCACAATATTCTATACATAGACTAATTAATTCATCCTTTTTCTTTATAAGGATCACTTGAACAACCCAAAGATGATTCACTAGGGTTTACAAGCACTTCTTCCAAATTCTATTACAACCAGTTATTTAACACCTCTATTTTAATAGGGATCATCCTATAGGTCCATTTGTAGATAATAATATCTTTGGGTATAAGATCTATTGAGAAGTCTATCTAAAAATATTGTGTAATTTTTGGAAACTCTATAGGGAATACATAAAATTATTCCCTAATAATGTGAATTTGGTCAAGGTTGTTTCTTTCCTAGGACTCAAATATTTTGGCAAGGTATGCTTATCTAGAGGGTATCAACACCTACACCATTAAAGGATTTCCCAAAAGATATTAAATATCTTAATTAATTTTTTATAAGAACATGGGATATATTATAATATGAAAATAGATTTTTTCCAATATTTGTTATGTGTTCTATATAACAAGAGCTAATCCATGCCTAGTATAGAGTAGAATTCCACCAGTGGAAGGACTGTAATATTTTCTGGAATAATCTTCTCACATATACAAATAGGATAAGCGTACATCACCTGGGTTTCAATTATGGAACCACTAGGTGTTTTTATAGATATCACTACTTTTATGTATCAAGGATTTGATTCAATAGTACTAGAGAGATTATAGGATACAAAGGAATGTGAAGAACAAAAATAAAATAAATCTTTTTTCCATTCCTGAGTGAATATAAAGTGTACCTTGTGTGGCTTCATTTTCAATATTTACTTTAGTAGTAGTGATGACATAATCTCTCCCTTTCCCCTTTTTCTTTCATGGTTTTTGATGATAATTACCTTAAAGGACCTATGGTTTAGTGTACTATATTTAATAGTTATCTTTCACCCTATATTTGAATCATCAAACCATGGGTGGTGCATTAGGAGGTTCCTCCCTTTCTTATATCATGTTGGAAAACTTCTTCATGTCTCTTTGACATTCATGAGCATGGTAGCCCTGTCACTCACACTTTATGCATTTCCCCACCCCTTTAAAGAAAATTACCATGATGATTCTTCCCACATTTTTGACATGTGGGTGGTTGGATCCTCTTTTCTCCATTATCATTTGACCCCCTTATCTTGAAACTCATTTCTTCTCTTCTTATCTCCAAAACTATTTGACCATTATCTAAACTCTATCACTACATTGCCAACACATCAATCTAATTCTTTATAAATACCAATGTCTCATATATATATCTTTTCTATGCTGTAACTTTAATCCAGTAAGGAACCTATCTATTTTTATATCATTTTTTACAAAACTAGAGTCATGTCTTGAAATATTGGTGAATTTTTCCTTGTAATACATGAACAATTCACCCCTATTTTATAAGCTATATGAATTATCGCACTATCTTTGTTCTAAAAGTTATAGGAAAATACTTATTAAGAATCATTTTTAAAAGGTATTGCCACTTCATATCTTCCATTTAATATTTCACCATGTTGTTATTTATTGACACCCACCATTTACCAGCTTCTCCATCTAAACTATATTTTACCATATTCACCTTATCCATCTCAGAATAGTGAAGAACATAAAAAATCTTCTCAATTACGTTAATCCACTATTTAGTGAAAAGTGTTTTGGATGACCCAACAAATGTAGGAGGTCACTATAGAATTAAAGACATGACAACCAATTTTTCCTTCTTAAGAGAATGTAGATATCCCTAATTGTAAAAGTTATTATTTATATCATAATATTACTGGGGAAGTATCACCATGTTGTTTTGAGCTCCACCACCCATGGCATCAGGGACATCATTTGAACAATCATTGCATTATCCCTCACATAGGGTTTTGTCCTAATTTATCTTGGTTACCAAAATCTTATAAAATAGAATATGTTTGAAAAAAACTTAATTCAACAAAGAATGAATAAGTAATTTATTATTTTGAGGAATTAACTCTAAAGGCATAATTTTTGGGATCCCTATGATTATCATTTTTCAAAATTTAGTTTTCTAGTATTTTTACCTATACACAAACTTATACTTTTGGTTTTAACTAACATTTTCAAATCCTAATTCCCAAAATAACTAAACCGTAGCTCTGATACCAAATATAATAGATCTAAATTTTCTTACCTGAAAATTTCATCATTTTTCTAATAAGAAATAGCAATACAATCC
The DNA here is from genome assembly GCA_963277665.1 of Viscum album. NCBI lineage: Eukaryota > Viridiplantae > Streptophyta > Magnoliopsida > Santalales > Viscaceae > Viscum > Viscum album. The sequence goes on from OY728137.1 coordinate 350,367,189, forward strand.
AGGATCTAATGTTTTAGTGTTTTGAGATAATTAGCATGATACATAAAATGTATATAATAAAACTTAAACATTATTTAAATCCATCTTCTTTATCCTTATAAATCAATCAATATCTTCTTAGTATATGAAATCACCTAAGGATATACATCAAAAAAATTAGTGCGCTAAAATCCCAATTAGAGGAGGAATAAGCATCAGGAATCAATAGTATATGGGTGAACATAATCCACATCATCATATTATAAGAATATGATCATCATTATCAACATGAACAAAAAAATTGATAAGAAATGGATTATGTCACATGAATAAGAATGAAACATCATGTCACATTGGTCAAATTACACACATAATTATGAACAAATCTTGAATCATATCTATACATAAAATTTGTTCATAAGTAATAACATCATTATTGTGAATAAAGATAGAATCATATTCAAACATAATACACATAATCACATGAGATACATCGTATCAACTAATGCATTGAAGGGACATATAATTCTTGATCCACCCATTACATCATTAATTCTCATAATCATGTATGAAAAATTAAACAAATTACAATCACAATCATGAAATAACCAATGAAAAATGAATCTCATATGGGTTTTATAAAGAATTTATTTATGAATAAACATTGTGGCTCCCAAATGAATAAGGGAAAATATATCTTGAATAAAAATAATCATTCTTCATAGAAGAATAAATAACTCAATATGATTCAAACACATATTTTTGAATGAAAAGTATTTTTTGAAAAATCATTGAATTTAGATTAAAAATCATTTTGAAAGTTGAAAATAATATACATCCTTGAAAAGAGAAGGTAATAACAGTAAAATGAAATTTAAGGAATATTAAGGTAATATTCATACTAAAAATTATGATAAATATGGATAACCCAAAGAGGAGGAGATGGGTTTGAAAATCCCCAAACTATAATTCCCACTTTATTTCATCACCTTTACATCTTCTGAATAATAAACACAGGCTTATTAAAATGGGGAAATATTATATATATTTATAAATTTATGTTACTATTTAAAAATTAAAACAATTGGATTATATTTCTTAATTTTTTTTATAGAAGTCGAAGAATCATGATGTCATTTTTTACTTAAAAATTTCTTATTTTGATTTTATTTCACTATTTTGTTCAAGGTAATTTATAAATGATTATAAATAATTCAAAAAACATTAAATAAATGTATTTATAAATTTATATATCATAAATAGTTTATTATAACCATCCACAAGGTTGGTTATAAGGAATGAATTATTAGTGACCTCTTCGGTGGTTAAGCTACCATTAATGAGACATTTTTAAAAGTGGATGTGCAAGATGTATAATATAGGATTATTTATAAATAAAATTTTTTAGTATATTAAAATTATAAAGATCATGTTATAATTATGTGTAATTTTTTAATAATGTTTTAATTAGAAAAGAGAAGGATCATATGAAATTAGAAAAGGAAAACTAAATAAAAGGATAAATGGATGTTACCTCTTTCTTGAATATGTCCCCTTTCTACAACAAAAAAATTCTTGAAATATTAGAATTTGATCACTTCATAACTTTTCTAGGGATTATAAAGGGATTTATGGTAGTGTTTTAGATTTGGTAAGTGTGGGTGGAGTTATTTTCCAAGGGGAGGGAGAGGGGTAATTTATATTTGGGGAGAAGGGTATTATTGAGTTTAAATATTGAATACAATACTATATTTATGTTAAACAATGTAATAGTGATATATAAGACATTATAAACCATATTTGAATTAAATAAGATCGTTTTAGGGCTGCTAATCACTTTTAAATTTGAATTCATTAGTTTAATCAAATGGAATGTTGGGAAAAGGAGAAAATAATATTTTAATGTAATAATTTAGATTTTAGAATTTGGAAGTACTTTTTTAGGTTTTGAAATCATGTTTATTGTATTTTAATGACTCCTTTATCAAATAAAATATTTTTTTCTATGAATCAGGTTCTACAAATAATTAGGACATTATTACATCCAGACTTGTGTAATTAAAGATACATTGGTTATAGAAAAAACCATATTTTTACTATTCATATGAAAATTAATTTATTTCATAAAATTAACAAAAAATCACCCTTGTATAAATTTAATTTGATTTATTATAAAATAAAAATTGTTTTATCAAAATAATTTTCTAGCATTGTTTATTTTAATTTATATTATACCATATTAGGATTTTTTATGAAATACTTTAAAATATTGAATATTAAAAATGTGACTATATTTTATTTGAGTTTTTTTAATCATGATATTTATTTTTTGGAATTGTAATATTTATATTTATATAAATTAATCATGATAAATGTTATTTAAATCACAATTTATTATTTTGATGTTAAATAACTATTCATTTTCCATGTTACTATAACCAATGATCAGGTTATTATTCCAATGGTCACATTACTATTATAATGATCAAATTATTATTCAAATGGTCACATCAAGCCCTATAAACACATCTTTATTATTTTATTTATTATTCACCTCAATTTCACTCAAGGTTCTATATTTACATTTTCAATAACGTTGATTAGTTTACTAATATATTTAATTTATTTCTATAGACTTTTTCATGGGAGGGATGATTCTATCATATTGGGGAAATCTATATTTCCCCATTTTAGTTTATATATTTTATATATTTTATCCCCCTATAATATTTAGAATTTTAATGGGCGTAGTCATTATAAAATGTGATGATTTTCATTAATGAATTATTATTATGTTTTTATATATATTATTTATATGTATAATAATTATATAATATAATATAACACATATTTATATAGGAACAAAATTATACTTTAAAAATAATGGGTCATTACAAATTTTTTATTACACAAAAAATTTAAATAAAATTATGTGTACAAAAATCTTTCTCAAAGAAGGAAATTTTGAGATGAAACCCTTACAACTTTAGTAATTTATGAATGAAATGTTATTGGACACTTGAAAATAAGGTGGATATATAAATACCTAGAATTAAATCATGTGTTGTTATGAAATAAATTATTGGTAAGTACATACAATATAAAAATAATAAATCAATTCATCATATTAAACATGTCTTAATGAAGAGAAATTGAGACAAAAAACCTTTACCTTATGTCTGAAAGTGATATGAACATAAAGTTAACATCCTGAATAATTAAATTTAGTTAATTATATATATACCCTTGAACCTTAATCAAATTTATTTAATTTCACAATAGGTTATTGTTATATTTTTATTCTTAATTTTAAAATATTTATTTCTTATGTTGGTTAATCAGGGTTCAGTAAACTTCTTCATGAAACTTCCAATTTTTTAACCATGGTAAAATATTTTGTTAAAAAAATATCTATTGTATATAATTGTTAAGTTTTATGTCTTTTATATTATTTTACTAGGAAAACACTTATATTCTTTCAAAGGTTATCCCAAAATGGGTCTAAATTTATAATGGTACCTTTTTAAGTCCATTCAAGGTGTTCAAAGTTACTACGACCATTTATTGTTATTAACACATATAGAACACCCAATATTATTCTTCTAGAATACTAATGGTTGAAAAATATCATATTGATTAATAAAATAACCATTTTAACCAACTATTTATGGTGTCTATGTAAAAAACGAACATGTCTTTCAAAGAGGTGGTAGTCCACACACACACATTATGCTTTTTCAAAAAGGTGGTGCCTTGGTATGAAAACAAAGGAAAATTTATTGAATAAAATAAAATAAAGGTTAAAAATGTATAAAGGAAGGTATTCTTTTACAATATTTTTCATAAATGGGATTCAGATCAATAGAGAGGTCATCTGACCAAGTGATGTCATAGCTGACCCCCTTTATTGGCAAGACCACCTGAAATCATGTTTGTATTACGATATGAATACATAATTAGATTATTGAACTACATGAGTGGGTGAAGTAAATCCTTCCATCGAGTTGTGAGAGGCTACACATGATCCACCATGCCATTCCATATAGTTTGAATGATGGTATCTAATCACATTCAATCTAGATTTTGTTCCAAAAAAATTTTCCTTGTGGAGGTTATTACATGAAAAACTCTAAACATTTCTACCTATAAAAATGAAACAAAGAGATAGGTTCTATAGAATAAACCAACCAGGTTTCCTAGGTGGTCCCTATATATAACTCTAGATCCTGAGTTCCTTGGGTTTCATTTAGATTCCCCATCAATATTAACTTTAATCTATCATGGGAGAGGAAATTGATAGAGGAAATAAAAAGTGAGTCAAGTATGATTATAAATCCCTTTAACAACGAGTCACTGCAATATGCTGAAATCATATTCATATTTATTGCAGTTACCCTCCTAAATTGAATCAACTTGATGTATGGAAGCAAGAATTCCCACCTACCCTACATGAAGACTGAATGATCTATTATGATGTAAATAAAAATTTCTGTCTTACCAGATCACATGAAGAAGCTCCACAATAGTAACTAGAAAGGGTTCTTGATCTAGTGAGAGGCATGAGAAGCAGAAAACACTAAAGTTGAGAGCTGATTAAGTCCAAAAGATACCATTTGTAATCAAAGAGAAGAAGAATATATTTCCAAATAGAAGTATAAGTATAAAATTAAATAAAAATATGGTTCATTTATTCTGTATGTAGATTTCAGATATTGTATTTAGGGAAAAGATAAAACCGAAAATATTGGAGACAAGTATCATTAGGGACCTTATTTTGATCAATTTTCCGTACAAGAGCAAGTCTTGAAGGATTTATCTAAGGCTTAACAAAAAAAATTATCCAAGAAAAATAAATATCTATATTTCTAAAAAATTTACTATAAAAATCTTTAGATCCTAGCATGGCATTGTTAATAGGTTCCCAAATTAAAAAATTATCAATTTAAGCAAATGGATAATTATCAATGAAATGTTTAACATTATGAGAAATCTCAATACTAGTAGAATTCACGAAATATTTAATAGAAACATTAGTATGCTTCAGTAAATTATTGGGATCAACCATAGAAATCAAAGGATCATCGGTCCAGTTATCTAACCAAAAGTTCATAGAAGAATATTTGATAACCATCCATCTAGAATTCAGCATAATATTGGAGAAGTATTTCTTATTGGATGGCTAGATAGAGAAGTCCATATGATTCATGTTACCTTTCTTCAGTTTGTTAAGTAATCTATTTTTAAGGAGGGTAAAAAGAATTGAGTTATTATGAAGGAAAAGACAAGTAATCCTATCTTGTAATGATTCATTGAAATGTTTAAATTTTTTTGGGTTCCAAGACCACACTTATTTGTGGTTTTACAATAGTTGGATGAAGGGAAAATCACTAATATTATTTCGAGAGTGATTTCACTCCACAACAATTTTTTTATGTAGAATTTTTTTTGAGAAGGCCAATGGGCCATTTATAGACCATCAAAGAGTAAACCATTTTAGAGATAACTATAGATTTGACAGGGAAAATTATACCTACCATATATAGGGATTTTCCATTCCATGAAAAAAGTTTATTTTAAATTTGGTCAATAATTTTTGAGATTTAACTACTTTAAGGTCTACACAAAATATTAGAAAACCAAGTTAAATGAAAGGGAATGATCGTTATTTTTTTCCTAGATTATTAATAATATTGTCTTTTTGTTAGTTGGGAACCTTTTTCCAAATAAAATAAAGGATTTATTCCAACTGACGACCTGACTAGAGATCTCTTCATAATGAAATTGAGCATCCTTAAGATTTTGAAATATTTCTTTTACCTTATTATAAGAAAATAATGATATCATTTTCATAGAGGAGGTTCATGGGTACATCTAGATTCCTAGAAGTATTGATAGGTGTAGGTTTACCTTGTGAGACTAGATGGTTGAATAGTATACTTTAGTAGTCTTATATAATGGAGAAAAGAATTCAGGAGAGGTGGTCACCTTGTCTGACACCATTGGTGTAGTTAAAGTATCCCTTTTGAGAGCCATTAAATATAATAGAGATGTGAGCTAAGTTTAAAATAGTTATAATGCTTCTAATGAATATATTGTTAAAACTAAATCCTTAGAGGGCCTTGTAGAAAAGATATCCAATCAATGGTATAAAAGGCCTATCAAATTTCATGTTTTATGGAAATTATTCCTCCCTTGTTAGGTTTTCTAAGAGATTATCTCATTCAGAGGAAAGGAAGATATTATCTTTAATGGTTCTACCCTTGAGAAAACCAACTTGGTTCTAGGAGACCTTTTTGTTAGGGGTAGTTGTTTTTATATTGGAAAGAAGCTTAGTAATCACTTTATAGAGATTTTTTATAACATAAATAGTTCTAAAGAAATGAATTTTTTAGGATTTATCAACATTAGGTATCAAAGTATGGAATTGGGAATTAAGACCCTGAGGAAGCATACCATTGGAGAAGAAAGTGTTAATCACCCAAAAAATACCAGGTTGAATAAAATCAAAATAATGTTGGAAGAATCCATTATTGAAACCATCAAGACCATGGTCACAATCTAAATTTAAACTAAAGATAGTATCCTTGATCTCATAATCAAAATTTATGCTAGAGAGGAGCTGTTATCCTAATCATTAACAATTCTAGGGATAGAATTATAGATAAGTTCATTATTGATATTAGGTCTATTGAAAATATTGTAAATGCCAGAAGCAACATGATTAGTATTACCATCCTCATTATCAATAATGTTTTCCCCATATTTAAGAAAAGAGAGAGTCCTACAAGATTTCCTAATTATTAGGACAGAATTACAGAGCTTTGTGTTTCTATCTCCATCATTATTCCATTTAGATCTAAATATTTTCTTCTGAATGTTTTCCTTAATGTAGAATAGATAATTAAGTTTGGCTGTAATATAAATTTCTTGTTTAGGATCCATAGTAAATTCTGAGCTAGTGGTGGAAGTCTGAATTTGGTTGATATTACGTTCCAAATCATTAATCTCATTTTCAATTTAGATGGATTTGTATATACACCGTAATTTTCGATTTTTTATATGTAATTTTAGTTTTATGGTAGAAGCATTACTATAGTTCATAGAACACCAAGAATATTTAATAGTGTTATCACAATCAAGATCTAAAACCCAAGAATTATTGAATCTGAAAGGAAGAACATGTTTATATTTTCTAAAGGCGAGAGTGACCAAGATCGGGTGATGGTTAGAATTAAGTTTATGGATAGTGATGATGGATATGGTATCCCATTTTTTCTAGTATTTTTCATTTGAAAAATCCATGTCTAGTTTACTAGATACCACCAGGTTATAATGCCTTATATACCAAGTGTATTTAGACCAAACAAGGTTTATTTAAATTATATTATTATATTCAATGGATGTTTTTAATTCTCTAGAGGAGATAATGGAGTGGGATGGACCCATTTGTTCAAATGGATCCAGAATAGTGTAAATGTATACAATCACAATCCACGGTTTATGAATGTTGTTTCATAAAAAAGAATGATCCTATCAATGAGGTTTTCTATACTAATACATATTCTTATAATTGATAAAAGATCATAAAATGTGGTATTTTGAGTTCAAAAGTTCACTGGTGAAAGCCTGGTCATAAATATCATAAACACTAACATTATGAAAAGAAGTATGAGCCAAGATCTAGAGTGTTTCAATGGAAGAGTTGTTATTTATAGAACCAATATGAAAATAACCATTATAATTAATCTGATAAAATATAGGTGCAATGTTATATTTGGGCTCATCAATAAAAAGCAATTTTGGTATATGAGTATGAATAAATCTTTTTAAAGTAATAATAGTTTCAGAGTCAGAGATACCCTAACAATTCCAAAATAAAATATTCATTTAAACCACTACTTGGGGTTGGAACCCGCTTCTTTATATTCCCAAATCTCTTCCTCCTGGAGGATCTTCTAACTATATTATTCTTTTTGGGTCTAGGAGTCAATGTATCATCTCCTTGTTTAACCAAATAAGTGATATAAGGTACGATGTTAAGAGTATCTACCTTTGTATTAATTGTGGACTTTGAATCATAACAAGTGTTTTAAGTGGATAAATCCAACATAATATTTTTTATTTCATTAAGGGATTTTTAAATAATATTTTCATTTATAGGTTGTGAAGTAATAGAATGTTTTCCCTTAGTTTTGTTAATATTCAATGTGGAATTAACGTCCCTTTCCCTATCATTTGAATCATCCATGGCATCCAGTAGAAATATAATAGAGGTCTCATGTAGGGTTGGGTCTCCTTTAGGAGGTTTGATTAAGTTGTCAACAACAATAGTGATAATATGAGGTTGTGATGTATCAACACTTTTCAAACTACTTCCATTATAACCATCAGAGTATTTGTGGCATCAATCTACCTTATTTAAATCTTTGAGAGCTGTGGTCGATCATCAGAGGTGTTGGCATCCTAGATTCATTTCTTTTAGATAACTTATGAAGGATTAAATTATATAGATATGTATTATTTATCATATGTGTGAGAAAATACAATATCTAGTATCAACATGCTGATTTATTCAGGTGTTGAGGATATCTTTCTCCCATTAGGTGAACTATTTTGAAGAATTTCCCTTCTTTGAGTAAAGTTGTCCTTAGGACCGTTTGAATCTTTAGAGGTAGAATCTATGTCATATTGGTATGTTGATGTCTGATAGGGATTGGAACATACATTAATAATGTCTTTTTCATTATTTTCACCATGAAGAGAGGACATTTTTCTGGCTACCTGAGCATATTTACTAATCCAATTGATCAGACGAGGAATGTCCATAGTAGTTCTTTAAACCAGATTCATGCCTATCACTTCACCTTCCTTGTAAGACCTGGATTATTTAATTGTCAGATCTTTTTAAGGTATCTTGACTATTTCCATGACTTATTTCACAATTTCATCAACAATATATTTTTCTTCGGTTTCATTGTCCATATCATCAACCAAGTTAGCCCATGATTTTTCAGTGGTATCCTGTGAGAGACTATTATCACCTAGAATTTTCACCCACCTTTCATTTTTCTTTTTGGAGGGTTCAGGTTTTTCCAAAATAGGATATTTTTCTTTCGAATCCCTCTAGAATTTTATCTATTCCTTGTCCTTATGATGGGTAACTTTTTTTCACCACTCTTTAATTCAAGATAGTATGATTAATGATCTTGTATAATATAATAATGGGGGGCTTGTGTCCATATTAAATCATAAACTATATTCAGTATTCCTTCTCATTAAAGATAATGACAAGTGGTAGTTTGAGTCCAAATTTTCTTCTACCATAATTATTTCTTATAGTCTTAATTCTCTATTCAAAGTTCACTGATCAATATATCGGTGGTCACCAATACAAGAGGTAATATCATTCAAGATATTCGGGTACCAAAAATAAAAATTAAGTCTATGAAATGTAATCAATAATTTTTCCATATTTTTTTATGAGTGAAAGGGTTAAAATCATAATCCCACTTAGATATAAAAAGTATACCAGGCTTCAGTTCAATTCTAACCATTTTCAAAACAAGATACAAGTCCACCTGAGGGCTCAGAATAATATAAAAATAGACTCTACAATTTGGAACAGGTTTCCAATTAGAAGTTTCTCAGAAATGGGAAATCTATGGTTTACGGTCAGGAACGGTCCTAGGTTTGTCCCATTTAAAATAATTTGTTTTCCAAGTATCAAGGAATTAAAAATTTATGCATGTTGCTAAAGAGATTCAGTATTAACTTCAATTGAGAAACCTCCATCAAATAGTTGTTTTGTATAGGGGTGTTTTCAATGAGGAAGTTTTTTGTAGATCGAAAGATTTTAGAGCTTGGAGGAAGAAATTCCCCCTTACTTTTTTCACGAGGTTCTCGAATTGAGATATCTTTGGAATGATTTTTTCTCCTCCAGTGCTTTAGGAACAGCCCTTTCAAAAGATAACTCCCAATTAGGATCAAAAGATTCCATGCAATAGTATATCTATAGAGCAAGAGGCTATTCATCATTGATGACAACAAGATTAGGGTTTTCATAATGACCGCTCATAGGTTTTCTCAAGTATCTTCCCTTTATTATCCATTAGGTTAATTATGGTTCACACACACATGATGATATTTTTTCTTTTCATAATTATTTTTGGAGAAATGGATATTCCATTAGTATAATAACTTTAAATAATAGTAAAAATTATTTTTTTATCATACCTTCATGGATATAGGGTAAATTATGGGTGTAAAAGAAGAAAAGAATATAGAAATGTTTGATTGGGATTTTTTCATTTCCCTTGAAAGTTCACAATTGGGTAACTCCTTAAGGCTTCTTAGCAGGGTCTTTGGGTTAGAACAATGCTTAAAATAAATGGGGAGGGTGTTGAGGAGATAAAAGGGTATTTATTTTGATACATGTCTTTTTAAAGGGTGGATATATTGGGAGAGGTGGTACTCTTTTAAATGTGAAAAATGAAAATTTGAAAAACACTTTATTTATGAAAAATATCACTCCATTTTTCAAGGATAAAGGATCCAAAAATAAAAAATAATGGTGTGGTGAAATTTATAAGGCCATGATTTCCGGCATTGCAAAATATAAAACTTTTTTTACATGTTTCATCATTTTTTACTATGTCAAACCACAATTACCATAATTTACCATTACTGCGTTAACTCCACTTTCACCCTTAGAATCTAATTTTAAAGGAAATATTTTTAGTTTTCATTTGTTAATAATTTAATTATTTTTATTTTATAAATATATATAATTTTACAAAATAAAATTTGCTTGTATTCTATAAATTAATTTTAATATTAGTTCACATAATTCTTAAAATCCAATTTATCAATAAAGTGTATTTTTAGGAATAAAGTTTTTGTATTAAAAAAATGGTATTAATTATGATGATATTAATAAGAATTTTATTATTAAAATAATAATTATTTGACATTAAAATGAATCAAAAATTTAATTTCTATATATACAAATTTAATTACAAAAAATAGACTAAAAGCAATTTTCATAAAATATGAATTGATTTTATAAAATGATATTCAAAGGTTTTATAAATTGTAAATACTTTTTTAAATGTTTTTCAATTTATAAATATTTCTTTCATGCATGAATGTTTTCAAAAAACTTCTAAGACATATAAATTTAAAGGTATTATAGAAATCAGTTTTTTGAACTATTCACCTAAAAATAAATTATTTTAGAAAAATATCAAAAATTCGTCATATGATACTTATTATATAATGAATTAAAAAATGTATTTTATTTTATAAAATTTAAATAATAAAATTTATATACTTATATTTTAAAAAGAAAATTTTATTTGAAATTAAATGTGTTTTATTGAAAAATATTGTTTTTAAACTTTATGTGTTATTATTATTATTTCATAATGATATGTTCATATATAAAATTAGTTTAAAATTTCGAATTCAATTTATTAGAAAAAATATAGAATACTTAATAAAACAACTATTTTAAAATAAACATACTAAATACTCTTTAACAAACAATATTAATTAATTAATTATATTATAAAACATTATTTAATACTCCATTGATATTGAAATATTTATTAGAATTTTATATATACGTCATATAATATTTTCAAAATAATAATAATATTTATAACTACAATGTAAATATATATATCCTTATAATATTTGGATATCATATTTATATTCCAATGTGAGTTATATTTTTTAACAAAACATAAATTTAGTATACAGTACTACAAAACTGACCTTTAACAGTGCTTGAAACTGTCTTTGTCAGTGCTAGAAAAGAACTAACAACAAGAGTGATGTTAAAATCATAGGACTTTTATTAGTGATGAAAAAGCATTGATAAAGGAGACATTTATCAGTGCTAACAAAATCACTGATAAATGGGACCTTTATGAGTCCTTTTCAAAGAAGTGGTGAAGGTCCCATTTATTGGCGCTTTTATTTAGAATCGCTAAAGGAATCCTTTATTGGTGCTTTTATAAGTGTCGATAAATGTGTCCTTCATCGGTGCTTTTAAAAGCATTGATAAATGTGTTCTTTATCATCACTTTTAAAAGCAATGATAAAGGTCCATACTGTAATGTGATGTAACAACACACCACAACACCAAAAACACACCAAAAACACACAAAAAACACACTACATATCAACAAAAACAAGTCACAAAACAGAATTTAAATGAAATGAAATTTAAAAAAAATATGAAAAAACACAATATTATTAATGTTTCAAGAATTTTTTATATAATTACATAAATATGAATTTTTTCATATATTCAAAAACAATATGAACTATCAATGTTACTATGAATTTTATTGAATTTCATTGTCGAACTGCCAATATTGCAGGAGTAGCTTCAAAAAAACCATATCAACTCGAGAAAAAGAATCCACCCATATAAGAAAAAAATTATTATGAGTAATACTAGAAAGAAATAAATTAATCATAAATATGAAATAATAAATTTTTTCTATGGACAATGATTTTAGTGTGAACATATCAAGATTACCATTGTAATTGAGCATAGGTAGAAACATTTCTCTTCTTACAAAGGTACTGGATATAACTTGAAAGAAAGTGAGAAATGCAAAATTACTGGGGTGAGATGGTTATAAGGGAGAGGAAGCATTATAGTTGGAAAGAGCACCCCAACTAGAACAAAATAATTCACCTATATAAGAAAAAATTATTATGTTAGTAATACTAAAAATAAATAAATTAAACATAAATATGAAACAATGAATTAATTCTATTGACAATGATTTTATGATGAAAACATCAATATTACCTATGTGATTGGGTAGAGACAACATCGTTTCTTATCTTTCAAAGGCATGACACATGGACATAAATCTTCTAAAATAAATGATCTCTATAATAAATAATGAAAATTAAATAAATGGTTCATTATATAATTTTTCATTAAAATATTGAAATTATATATTAACATTACCTTTACATATTTCCATAGGGGTTGTTTAGTCTAGGTATAAGCTAATAACATAACTATTGATTTTCTATGAACTTTCCTACTGTTGGATAACTACCTCTTAGCATAACATCTAACCTGAACTTCCCACCTAACATCCCCATGATGCTCTCATCCCACACACACTCGCCAACATCTCCATTATATCACCATTGAACATTCACTTTTCCTTTTATATGTGCACCCATTTACTACCTGTAAAGATACATGATGCATCCAACTGCATGCATATAGTAAATTGGTGAAGGAAGGGAAGTAAAAGTGAATTATGAATGTTGATATGATATAGATGGTGGCTGGAGCATGTGATATGAGAGCATTATGAGGACATTGGGCTTGAATTTCAGATCAGATGTTGTGCTAACCAGTAGTTAACCAATAGCAGTGAAGTGCATAGACAATCCTTAGTTTTTTATTAAATTTGTGAGTGATGAACAACCAATCCATGTTTTGGATTGATTGATCAATGGATCCAAATAGACATCAATATTCTTCCAACACACTGCATCAATAGAAACATCAGTACAAATGATCATAATACATAATATAAATGAACCTGATCGAAAGGCATAAAGAGAGATTTCTGAAAAAATAAACATATCCAAACAATAATGATAGAAAGAGGAGAACCAATTCATGAAAGGCAACCATTTAAAGGTTTACATTAAAAAAACCCATTTTAACAACAAAAGGATAATTTCATTAGAATTTTATAATGAAAGATGAACTTTCAACCACAAAAAAAACGAGGAAACTCCAAAAATCTTCACCCTAACACGAGAGACAATAACTGAGCCAATATGTTTATAATTCTTTCAAAACAACTAATCCCAAAAAGATTCCACCATGAAATTCATAAAATAGATATCATTGGAGAAGAGGAATCACTCCTTGATATCTAGATAAATACCCCCAATGAAAAGAGAATATTTCAACAGATCCCATGACACCACCTTCGGAAAAAAGGAAAGCATCTCTTTGAAGTGTTCAACAAAATCCATCACCATCTGTTGACCTTGATGGACACTAATGATATATTATATATTCTTCATCTTCAAATCCTCCAGTATAATCCATCGGACAAATAGGGAATTAAAATATTCCCATGCCATCCCAAATTACATCGTTGGTGGGGAAAACAACTCCCATTCTTCCAAAGATGGACCCCCAAGAAGACCTAGAACAATAGAAACTATAACAACATTGGGAGTTCCAAACACTCTGAAGATATGATGAACTTACTCAAGCCACTTCACCACCTCTAACAAACATTTATTTCAATGAAATATGGGATGCAACTGAGGAGAACTAGAAACAAGGTGAGACCCACTAGAAACTTCAGGGTCCTTTTTAGGTGGCACATTTTGAATTATAAAAAAATCATAATGTCAAGTTTAGAATCAATCTAAAACACAATCAAAAGGAAAATATTTATCCAAAACAACTAGATCACACACCAAATTTCATAACAAAACTATAATAATCTCTTTGAAAACCACTTTTTAATTTTTCAATTTAAAACCACTTTCTTATAAAGCCACTTTTGACAATATAATAACCACATTTTTAAAGAAAATATAATTTCAGAAATCATTTTCCCCTTTCCAAAAACCATTTTGGAAAACCAAGCCATGATGGTCCACAAAATAGAACTTGATCATTGGCCACAATGGATGAGGAAATAGTCAAAACCCACACTAATACAATATTTCTCATGAAATACATTGCATAGTGGTCATAAATCTTCTCTCGTTATGCTTTCATGATGTTAATCTACAAAAATTCATCCTAGAATAAATATGTTAAACTGCATAGTGCCTCTTATCCGATTTTCATGATGTTAAACTTCACAAATTCATCCTAGAAACAAGTCATTAAACTACACATTGTATCTCATCATGGTTATATGATGTTAAACTACACAAATTCATTCTAGAAGAAAGATGTTAAACTTCACATCATCTCCCATCTTGGTTTCATGACCATAAACTGCACAAATTCATTATGGTAGTAGGAAGTTAAATTGCACAACATCTCTCATCCTGGTTTCATGAAGTTAAACTATAGATATTTTTCTTGTCAAAAATCCATTAAAATTCATATAGGAGTCATTCTGGCAGTGACACGGAGATGTGATTTAGGGTTATGCATGGTTAAGAACATTGAAATATGCAAAATGCAGATCCAAAAAGATCAAACAACAATATAGGAAAAGTAGAAAATAAGATACATTGGATTCTATCCTTGATTAGTCAAATGGATTTTAGTGGACTCACACCTAAAATAGAGGAGTTTTGTGAGAGCTTCAGAATCACGATGAGGGAGTACCTGTTATGGTTCTTTGAAATGGATCGGGAGAACTTTTAACTACATTAAAATAATAAGTGTTGATTAAAGGTATCTTTATCAACACTAAAACGCACTGATGAATCTCAATATTTATCAGTTCTATAATATTAACATTGACAAAAGATTTATTTAAATAAAGTTATTATAATTTTATAATTATTAAATATATATAATTATTTATTTATAATTATATTAATACTTATTTAAAAAATAAAATTTATTTATTTATAAAAATTATAAATATATAACTTTATAAATATAGTAAATATATATTTATAAATATTTATTTAAAAATATATGTTTAGAATTATTAGTGGATATATAATCTTAAATACATGAATTTTAAAAATCAGTGAAATTGAATAATTCAAAATGAGTGCACTTTTAAAAATATTGGAAAAATGGATATGTTTTATTAATTAAATATAACTTATTTAAAAAATATGGATATATATATATTTATATATAAGTAATGATGAATACATATTGACAATAATAAAACATAATAAAAAAAAATATAAAAATAAATAATAGAAATTTATCAAATTCGAAAAAAAATAAAAAATAAAAAAAATAATAAAAATGAATGCCCTAATAGTAATGTTATTAAAAATAAATAAATAAAATTGACCGATTAAAACATAATATAGTAAATTTATCTTGTTTATAATGAAATTCTAAAATATATTGAAATTTTAATAAATTACATAAATATTAAGTGTGTGTGTTTATATATATTGCATAAATATCTTTGTGTGTGTGTTTTCATATAAATTGAATTAGTTATATATATATATATATATGTACATGAAATCAATGTAACACATGAAATTTGAATATGTTAAATAGAAAAATCAAACAACATTAAAAATTCATAAGACATTAATATGTTTTTAATTAACATTTTATTCATTTTATATATATTAATATTTAAAATATATTATTTATTACTATTTATATATAATATATATATATATTATACTTATTTATTTTTATAAATCATTATTTCATTAATATATTTTTAAATAATTTATTAATTTATTCATATATAATTTTTTTGTTCAATTATATATTCATTTATATATCTATATATAATATATAATATTTATCAATATTTACAATATATATATATATAATTTATTAATTTTTATAAATACTTATTTAATTAATAAAATGTTTAATATTTTTCTTAATTTACTCATTTAAATTTTTATTTATTTATTTATTTCATTTTATTCAGTTTACATATCTAGATGTTTAATATATACAATTAATTGATTTTTAAAATTTATTTATAAGTTTATTAATTTTTAAAAATTATTATTTAATTAATGAAATTGTTAAAAAAATAATTTTATTTTCTGAACCTATATCAGTGCTAATAAAGTGCTGATAAAGGTTACCATTTATCAGCGCTTTATTGTCAGCTCTCATAAAGAGTAGCTTTTATCAATACTAAAAATAAATCACTGATAAAGGGTAAGCTTTATCAATGATAAAATAAAACAATGATTAAGGTGAACTTTTATCAGCTCAAAACAAAATTCACTAAAAAAGTGTACCCTTTATCAGTGCTTTTATTTAGTCTTGAAAATGTTCCCCATTTATCAGTGCTTATTTTAGTGTTGATAAAGATGGACATCCTCAGTGCATTTTTCTAGAACTGATAAGTTTTGGCACTATTAAAGACCATTTTTGTAGTAGTGATACCTTTTTGATATATGGTCAATGACAATATCTGAAAGGACCATATTTTCAATGATAGTATTCATAATGTATAGTGGATATACTTCATCCCTGGTGACTACTAATCCATGGTGTACAATACATTTTTTTATTATTATTTTTTTAATATTACACTTATGAATGAATAAATACTTATTAGTTTGATTGATATCTTCATGGATTATTTCTTAATCAATTTCAATTACTTTTAGAATATGTTAAATTTTTTAAAAAAGTAGTTTAAAAGATTTCTCGAAACCTAGTGGTTACATCCCACCCTACGTAAGTTTAATCCACACAATTTTAATTACTCAAATTTAATTAATGTAGGTGAGGGAATTATTAACATATTTGTCATTTGGTATATAACTTCTTATATAAAATCTATCTTATATTCTTAATCAATACCAATTTACACATATTTCCTCATTGACCATTCATACAATCATGTACTCAAGTATGTATATACCATAATCATATATTCTCCATAAAAAACCTTCCCTAAAATCATTTGAATCTCCAAGATATTAAACCATAGTGAAATCAAATATTCCTTAAAAAACATGCTTTTATATTCATCCACTAGTTCATGAAGTCACGTAATAGTATATATATATATATCATAATCTCAAAAATTAGATAAAATTCACAAAAAATATATTTAATTAAGTATAAATTCCAAGGATACTAATAATATTTAACTTACTTTTTCAAAATCAATGAACCTTTTAGTACCGAAATTTCAACAATATATGAAACTTAATAGTTATCCATACCCTAATCTTAAGTTATTTTGCAGTTTTCCCCCAAAAATAGTACCTTCTCATGAAACCACTTTTCATGGTTATTGATAATAATTAATATATCATTCCATACCTTTAAAGTATCACTACTATTGAACAATCCTTGTATGGTTCAGTTAACCCTCAAAGATCTTATAACATACCAGAATACCATTGATAAATATCCCTCACTAATGAAAAAAACTATGATGGATTTATATTATGGTATTAACCTCATTATATTATGTAAGACTTTTATACACACCTTTTCAATCATAATATGTATATAATAAAATTATATACATTTATGTATGCTTCATTATTTAGATTTAAGAAATAATGTTTTTCTGATTCAAATTCTTAGATTTATCATCATGATCTTGTTTGAACCAAATACTAAAAACAAAATAATATCCAAAACAATCAAAGTATATGGATATGAAAGAAAAATCCTAATATGTATTCTCCATGGATAACTTAATTTCAACCTATGATACTTTTATTTCAACTATTAATACTAGGTTAATCAGATAACTCTATTGGTTTTAGCTAGGATACTTTAGGTTATGTTTTCATATACTACTTAAATCAATACCTTAATTTAAATAGGAAATAAATCCTTTATAATGGTTCTAAAACTGAATTTTTTAACCAGATAATATCCCCAAGGAGTGTCCAAACATATGTATTGTTAGGTATATTTGTCATGTGCTAGGTCATAATTGAGTTAATACCCAACACAACCTCTTTGGTGTTATTAAAAATAGGTTCTACTATTATAGTGCATGCATCAACTTCCCGATATTCAAAAATGGATTTAATTATAAGGAAAACTACATAATCTCAACCTTACCAAAGTCATAGGATGTTATCTTATATTTAATATTATCCCTTATGATTCTACCTAGTGGTTTCACTATTGTTATATCATTATAATATCAAAAAATACCGAGAACTTTTTCTAATACCAACTATGGAGATTGAATCCTTATACACTCTTTAATTCCTCATTTATAACATACTTTTCCAAAAATACAAGCCAAGGATCATGAGAAAAAGTGTATTTGGGAGATTATATACATTAATATACCATCTTCTATGTAAAAACAACTTAATCATTTAAGACTTAACATAGTTATCCTAATGCCCATTTATCATATAAAATTAAATAGGATACCCTAAGAAAAATATATAGGGAAAAGTTTGATCTATAAATCCTCATAAGGGAATAAACATGGTAATGAAGAATAACATGAGTGTCAAGAGGTATAACATGATATCATAAAGAGAATGATCATAAGAATGAAAAAAATAATAAGAAAATGAATGAATAAGATCATTTAATCATAACCATAATGAAAAATCATAAATCATGAAATCATAAACATTTTTCATAGATAAATGCAATAAGAGTATAACATAAGGTATACTCTATCGTAATAATTATATTCTTAGTCTAAATACCTTTATAATATAGTGTTCTTAGGAAAACCAATATCATAATGTAGTGTTATTAAGATAATCGACTATTCTCAATACATGGTATCTAACGAGACATTAAGATTACCTAATTTTTAACATCCTTACCTAGTATCCACTTAACCTATGCCCTAAGACAATGGGTCACATAGCCTCAAGTGTGCCTCCCTCTAAGCCATAGGCTACCGACTAGTAGTGAGGGTGTAAAGGCAGTACAATGGGAAGACTATAACATCATATCAGAGAAGTAAAAAAGGGTATTAAAATATATATACAACAACATAAGAATATATTGTCATACAAAAAAATGAAACTGGACCAGTAACCCACCATAACATAACGTAAATATAAAAGATATTATGTAAAAACTATGGAAGTGTAAATACTAAGGAAAGAAATAATAATATAAAAATACACAAGGAAGATTTATATAAATGATTTCATGGCATTCTAATTTGAAAAGGGAAACATGGTGATGACATATACAAAATGATATACTAAAATAAAAAAATAACAAAAAAATGATCCACTGTCATCTCAAGCATATGGTTGGTCCTCTACTCCCATTACCCATTTAGGAGTAATGCATATCATGAATCTATATCAAGACACTATCCCTTATCCATTACTATGGAAAACTAATCTACTGAGGAACCAAATGTGACCCAAGTAGGGTGTGAGATTAAATACCAATATTCCACCACCAATGGTCTCAAAATATATTTCATGAAGTGTACATAGGTAAACAGTGTGTATGTATAAGAAATTATAAACAATGCTATATAAATAAATACCATCCCACTCAGGTTCCTAAAAGAAACCCTTCGGCTCTACCTACCTATCTCAGGCCTGAATGAATGTTTAATCAGTCACAATATATATACTAATAACATAGAAATATATTTATATAGTATACTTATATATTGCATCCACCTATATGTGCTAAGTACATGCAGATGTAAGTAGCCATTTACTTTTAATACTAGGTGCTGGATAGACTACGGTGTAACTCAGTAATCCATAACAAGTCTTACGAGATTAGAAGATCCAATAGAGGGTATAAATACCAAACTATCATAATTAGTTGTAGATTTTATTATGATCCCCTGAGATGGTGGGTTTTTCCTCATGCCAACACCCAAAAAAAGGGATGTGGTGCATCATGCCCACTATCCAAATAGTTTCAATGGTGTGAGAGGTCATTCTCAACACCTAATGTAATGAAGCATGAAACATCATGCCCAAAAGAACCCTTAACTGTTATTCCCCACTATATATAAAACGTGTGATCATATTTGTAATAATATCCATGAACAATTACATCTCATGCAATTTATTTATCAGGCCCAAATGCAACCAAAGGAATTTATTTCACATATAAATAAAAACATAATAAAAGTCATGGCCTTTCCATGCATTTAATTAAATCAATTAGTCCATTTAATTAATTTAGGAACATCCAACTATCATGAAGAAATAAGATTAATTAACACAATATAATTAATTAATGAGAACATGGAAATTCATTTTCATGGTTCTAAGAAGAATATAGAAGGTGTTGTTATCAACTTGGAAACTACATATAAGTGAAATTCCATTTATAATTCAAGTCGAGCACCTGGAAGGTGCCTTAGTTCAATACACATTTTTATAGAAGAGGTTAATTCCAATTACAACCAAATACAAACACTTAAGAGGTGTTTTGTTCTTTTAAATAATTAATTATAAAGGGTAATATCATGCTGAAACACCCAAGGGGTGTCCATGATTGAGGTAAAAATACTCTAACTACTAAAAATCAATCCTTCAGAGTATATAAATAAGAGAATATCAATTTAGAGAAGAATAACTAATTTTAAAGCTACATGAGACAATGTACAACATGTGAAACAAAAACACAACTATTAAAACAACTCACTTTTTAGGTAGAAAAACTTCACCACTTACTTTAAGGCCACAGATGACTCCACGCTTGATAGTAGCCTCATATTAAAAGTGGATTGGATGAAATTATTGAAACAAATCAATGCCCTAAAAAAGGTAAATCAGCTTGCACATAAATAGTTAAATAGATATAAAAATAAACATAGATTTAAAGGTAATGTAATCAAGAGAATTCCTTTATCTATCCAATTAATTTAATAGATCTTGATTCAGTGTTTCGATGTGAGAGATATCTCAATGCCTAGATTGAGAGGAGGATGATGATAAATAAGAGAGACCAAGGGGGTTATCCACTGAAAATGGGAGGAGGAAGAAATAATAAGGTTAAAATATTAATGAAGGAAAACTGGACATTTCACCTTAAAAAATAGGGGTGTATGGGTTGGCCACATGGTATGGCCAAACCATGCACAAATTGTGCTCAGCCCACTACCAAGGGAGAGACCCCACACAATTAAGTCACATGGTTTCCCTAACCACACATAAACCATGAGAAATGCCTCTATCCAACCAATATAGTTGTTTATGGGAATGTACCTCAAGTTTCATAGTTTTAGAGAAACCGTTTGTCCCATGCTACTAATAAGGTTCCCCACATTGTTACCCCACATGGTTAGTATTAACCTTGTTGTAACCATGTGACCTACCATGTTTTCCCATTTCTCAAAGATCCATGTTCCAAAAAAGCCTCAGATGCTCCCCGTAACATCCTTAATCCATAGTGAACATTTATCAAGAGTAAACAAAGGATTTAAACAGAAAATGTAAATCATTCATACCTTCATGAAAATATGGGTCGTTAAAACCTTCCCAGATTAAATCAACTCATCCCTAGGTTGGCCTTATGAGGGTAAATATGTATCATTTGAGAATTTATTCATCCACTGAGCTCATATATCATATTTCTATTCCTAGGTCTCATCATATACTCATTAATTCTTCCATAGAAACCGTACCAAAGGAACTAACATACCTCCAAGCATCTTCACACCCCAATCCACAATAAGAACGCGATACTCCTCAAAAACATCATCTTCATCAAACTCACCCCCATCAAGATGAATGAAATGTGACAAGTCTAGCTAATACTGGACAAGCTAAGATATGTGTGAGATATCATGCATAAACTGGTATATTTGAAGAAGTAAAATCAAGTAATCCACTAGTTTGTTCTATTTAATAACCTCAAACGGTCTAATGAACCTATGTTATAGATTACTTTGCCTAGGAATATTTATATGTACCAACATGGGTGAAAATATCAAGAAGACCTGATATCCAACCATGAAATCAAGAGGTTATCAACATCAATTAGCATATGACTATTGTTTGGAATAAGCTGTTATCATGAACTTTCAGATCAACTGGACCTCGTTTGAATTGTCCTAATGAGACTAGGTCCAAGAAAATATTCCTCCCCTACTTCTTACTATATCATAGGTGAATAGAAAGGCCTACCATATAAGTCATTATAAGGATCCATCAAAATGGTCTAAAAGGTGTTATTGTATGTGAACTCTATAAGGTGAATGTAATTCTCCCAAGAACCACCGAAATCAAGGAAACATGTGCGGATCATTTCCTCTAACACATGAATTGTGTGCTCACACTTCCTATTAGTTTTTCGGTGATTGCCCATGAACAGAAGAAACTATATACCCAATGCCTTTTGCAAAACCATCCAGAACCATGAAATAAAGAGATAATCCCTAAAAAAATGATAGAATGTTGAGATATATGAAGATATATGACCTCTAGGACATATATCCGCCCTATCCCATATACCAAGAAGTTCTCTCACATAGGTAAGAAGTGATCAAAATTATTAAAATGATCCAAGACAAACCACACTATGTTGTTTCCATGCGGTGATCTGGGTTAAACACTCATATAGTCTATTGAAACTTCATCCCACTACCACTCAAGAATGGAAAATGGCTGTAAAATCACTTTTAGATATTGATGTTATGCCTTTACCTAAAAAATTGGAACACTAAGTAATTATGTTGGAAATATTGTGTTTAACACCAAGACACCAATACTATTATCATAGATCCCAATAATTCTTGGTGACACTGGAATGTACTTCCCAAGATGAGGTATGAAATTTCCCCACCAAATACTCTCTAATGTATCTTGGAACATAGAAAAATCTAGGGAATGGTAGATTATAGTCCCCATACATTGTCCAAACTAAATATATATCATCATTTGAGACACTTTACCCAAGGACAAGGCCCTCTGGATTAGATAGTTTCCTCATTCTTACCCATTCTAGAAGAGTAAAGGTCATGGTTAAGAATATGAGGATAGTCTAACCATTATCCTCCTGAACCTCAATGTGAATCTATGAAAATAATCCCATGAGATTACATTCACCATTGGCCTCTTCAACTGTATGAGTCTGAGTCTTATGACTGATATCATGGGGTACAACACTACCTTTCCCAAGAATATAAGCAAGATCTAAATCACATAACTGTAGGTACTTAACCAACATGTGTTTCCTAAGATTGGGACCACACTGCATAAATTTGTACTTGAGACTTTTTTTATAAGTGTATAATATCAAACACTATCCATGTAGATAGTGTCTCTAAAAATGTAGAGCATGAAATAAAACAGCTATCTTGACGTCGTGTGTCAGGTAATTACTCTCGTGAGGCCTCAACTGATGAGACCCATACATGATGACTCACTCATCCTACATCAGAAAAACATCAATATCGATACATTATGAATCACAATATACTATATATATCCTACCTATATCTAGAAGAATCAATATCAGTGCTAAATACAATTAGCCCTTGAACTCCTAAAGGGAAACTTCACAATATTCTAAGCATAATACTTTCCCAACCTTATATATAATTCCCATAAGTGGCACTGTAAAGCATGATAAAACTTGGATGAATTGTCGGTAATACCTAGATAGACCCAAGAAACTCTGGCTATCAAATATTTTATTAGGATTATATTAGGTAACTATAGCTTTCAATCTTTCCATGTCCACTGAAACTCCTGAATCTAAGATGATATGACCCAGTAAGAGCACTTTTTCAATCCAAAAGTGGCATTTATTAATATTAGCATAAAATTGATGCTCTATCAGGGTATTCAAAATGATATCAAAATGGTTGGAATGGTCATGTCTAGATGATGAATACACTAAAATGTCATCAAAAAATAATATCATGAATGAATCTAGATATGGGTGAAAAAATGATTCATTAGAGACATAAAAACAATAGGTGTGTTTGTGAGACTGAATGGAATGACCAGGAACTCATATAGACCATACCTTCTCCTAGATACTATATGAGGTATGTTTGATGACCTTAAATTAACTTGATGATAGCCCAGTCTAAAATTGACCTTTGAAAACACTGTCTCTCTGCAGATATGATCGATTAGAATTTCTATTTGATGAAATATATTCTATTTCATTATTGTGATTGGGATAAAATGACTAAAATCCTTGAAAATCCTCAGGGTACTATCCATCTTCCTGGAAAAAGGACCAGTGAACCCAAAGGATACATCTTGGGGAATATAAAGACTTTCAATTCTAGATCCTCCAACTATTTTTTAAGCTCTAAAATCTCTATAGGTTTCGTTCTATAAGAAGGATTGGTCACTATTTCTACTCTTAGAACATGCTCAATGATAAATTATACCTTTCATACTAGAGGTATCCCATAAAATTAATCATAGAAGACGTACCTAAAATGATAAAATACAATGGGGAAAACAGTGGGACATAACCCTTGATCATTCATGAAAATAATAACAATATGAGCTATCACATTTCTAAGCCTCTTCTGCTCGGGTCCCACTTGAGTCGAAAGAAATTAACATTATACCTTATATAAATACAAACCAACCATTGGTGATGTAAACGTCACCCTCCAATGATATCGGTCAATATCAGCTCGATAGGGAACTGTCCAGTCCATCAAAATGATTATGTTAAGGACCATCATGTCAAGGAATAAAAAATTCTATACAAAAGGTATATGCCTTTCTCATGGGGAGAAGAATTAAACTAGTGTACACTCTATTATCGGATACCTAATGGGGTATCACTCTTCATCACACCACAAACAGTTTCAATATTGAGTCTAGAACTTTCCATGATCAACTCAAATAAAAAGTAATGGAATGTGCTTGTGTGAAATAAAGTAGAAACTAAAGTGGAAGACATTAGAATAGAACATTAAACTATATAAGTTCTTGTGCTCTGCTCCTCTGACATAGGTTTCACTACATGCAATTTTCTTATACCATGACCCTGAGTCACAACCTAACTTCCCTAAGCTATCCTTCTCCGTTATTACTGAAAATCTAGAGTCTTAATAACTCTACCTCGACCAACACCTCGGTGAGAATGGATAGTGGTATTCTAGATAGGTTCCTAACAAGAAACATTGTCCCCCTCTCTTAAACATGGGGTAATATTAGATCTCTTATCGATAGGTAAAGATGGAAAGGTCCTACAGAACTACAAGATATGACCCATCTTGATGCAGCTTCTACATCCCACTAGATCTCGTAAGCACTTAGGTTTTGTATCTCCTTGCTTCCCATACTGATGATATATTAGAAATCTATAAGAATGGGGAGCCTAGTTTCTTCTACATCCATGGTTAGCTGTAAAAGTTCTATTTCTCACTGAAGAATAATCACTTATAGCTCTAGGTTCGAGATTACCATGACTCACACCATCACCTTCCCTCAAATTATGTTTTGTAACCATTGTAAATAATATTTAATGTTATTACTATTAATTATTATTAAAAATTTATTTGATATTATTAGATAATATAAATTAATATTATTAACAATATGGAATCATTTTTTACATTTCCATTCACAAAATTGGTAAATTTTAATTTAAAAATAATCCTATAAACGCAATGAGAACTGTTTTCCAAAGAGAAAATGTTCAAATGTTTGAAAAGTTTTGATATAAAAAATCAATATGAAATTGATTAAAATAACCTAAATTGTATTAATAGATATATAATTTAAATAATTTATATTTTAAAACAATTTTATAATAATTTTTAGTTTTTAATTTCTTTAAATGAAATGAGTGTTCTTAATAAAAACCACTATTTTTCACTATTTGTCAAAAAAATTATCTTCCTAGAAAATTCTCAAAAAATTTATTACAAAATAAATTTGGAATTACGTTTGAAAATTTAATTTTCCTAATAAAATTTTTAATTGGAAAAAAATTGATGTTAAAATAAGTGCGTAAAAGGTGACATAAATGTTTTTTTAAAAAATAAGCAGTTTAACCATAAATTTGGATTTCTTCTTATCTCTTACCCATAAAACACAAAATATGAATTTTAAACATTTGATTGAATATATAATATATATATTTTATTAAAATAATTCACAAAACATTATTTGGTCAATTTATAGAGGTAAAATATTTTTTTTATAAAAAAATGTTTTTCATAAAATGGTTTCTTTTATTTTTAAAGAGTATTTATTTTCAATTATAATTAATTGGTAAAAAAATAATTAACATTATATACATGTGTAAAAAAATGTATCTTCATAAATTTTTTAATCCTATTTAAACTCATCATTCCAATGGCTAGGTCTTAACTATCATATTAAATAATAGTTTCTTAATAGAAAGTCACATTTCATTTGAACTCAGTATTGTGTGTAACATAAGCTAAACTCAGTGTGGCATATAACACAAACAAATCCTAGTGTTGTGAGTAACATAAGATAAAATCAATTTTTTATTTAATTCAAGCTAAAACTATTGTTGCGTGCAACATCAAATATGAAAAATATAATTTTATTTGAAAAAATATTTCCTAAAATCTTAAGGTGTTAAATTCTACCCCCTCTTAAAATGAATTTATCCGAAGATAGTTTCCACCTTTATACCAAAAACTAAGTACAATTATACCTCATTAAATCCTTTAGTTCCCATGTAGCTTACTCAAGATGGTGGTTTCACTACAAAACATTGAACAGGTGAGTGTTCATGTTTCATAGATATTTCTATATATGACCCAGAATCTGTATTGGTTGTCCCTTATAAAAAAAGATCATGATCTAATGGTATTACCTCTAAGTTCAATATGTGTAATGTATTTGGTTTGTAATTCCTTAGGATAGATACATTGAACACATCTTGAACCAGTTAGAGGTTCGGTGGAGGTTCCAAATGATAAGCTACTATCTCGATATGATCAAGAATTTCAAAAGGACTGATATGCCTAGGGATTTGTTTTCCCTCCTCTATTACTTGAAGAAATTAAAAGAAACACCTTGTCATCAACTTCAAATTCTAGATCATTACTCTGATTGTTATCATAGAATTTTTTTCAACTTTATTATTCCCTCATATATTGTAGGATGGATCTAACCTTTTCATCTATTTCATTTTAGACCCTAGGTCCCAATTGCTTTATTTTTGCAATTTCATTCATATACACTGAATTTTTACACTTCTTAACATAATGGGATTCAAAATAAACTATCAAAATGTTCGAGTGAAAGTTAATGTTGTAAGGAAACTCAACTAGATTAAGGTGTTGATCCCAATCACCTTTGACATCCACAAAACAAGATATTATCAGGTCCTCTAGGGTTTGATTTGTTCTCTCAAACTGACTATATGTCTAAGTATGATATGTAGTGCTGAAATTGAACTCTATATCATGAACTTGTAGAATAATTTTCCAAAACATTGAGGTAAGCCTCATATCATGATCAGATAATATTAAATGTTATACTCCATGAAACTATACCACTACATTAATGCATATTCTATAAATATGATCTAGAGAGAAATATTATCTAATAGTGATTAACTGTGATAAAGTTTTATGGAGATCAATTATAAACTGGATAAAATTATTCCCTTTACATGTTTTGAAGAGTCCAATGAAAAAATACATGGTGATTTTTCCTATTTCCATTCTTGTATGGATAATTGTTATATAATTCTCTTAAAATTTAATCTCTATAACATTACTTTATAACATAACAAGTACTGAGATACATACCCAAAGATATCTCTATACATGTTTTCCCCATAAATTACTCTTTCACATCGGCCAGTGGAAGGCATTATACCATTGTTTTCTATTAGTTTGGGGTTCAAGCCCCATGAACTTTCTAGATGCGATAGGTTTTCACCTAACATGCTATTTATCTTTTACCAAAAATATATTAATATAATTAAAAATTAAAAAAAACAAATTCACCTAAAATTAAAGATAAGATATCCCCTAAACATTACATAAACTTTTAATATTATTCACCCAAAATGTAATGTTATTCTTCCTCAAATAATTTTTTTCTAAAACATTTTTAAAACCAAAGGGTATTATTGCTATAAATGCCTCTAAAAATATCCTTAATCATGATAAAATTCTATTACATGAAACCTCATGAGGGGTTCCTAAGACATTGAATTAATGATCAACCGTAAAATTATAAAAAAGTTATGGAATCCATAAATCTTATGTTAATCCTACATGGAGAGATATATACTTTTAAAAATAACATAAACCTTATATGTTTCGTGATTATTATTAATAAAATATCAATGGTAAAATACTTATACAACATAATTATGGAATATAAAAACATAAATACTTCAAAACATTCACTTTAATGGTTTGGTATAACATATTTCATCCCTTAGTCTAAGGAATAACCCATAGTTTAGGGTATTGACTCAAACAATTCCCAAGTTCTTGACATATAGGACCTCAAATTCTCTAGTGATTCATTTCTCTATAACCTTGATTTCCATATTGTCAAAATCTTCCCCTCCATTTGAGATATTCTTTTAGGTTTTTCTTCCAACATTCTTGACATGTAAGAAGATGAATATTATTTTATATGTATTCATTACCACTTGAACATTCTTAAGAGTCCATCTTCATCTTATTTTATGACTTATTAATCTCATTTAAGTACACATTTTTAATCATATATAGAGATAGATTATTATGCATACTCACAATTTCATTCTCTCCAGTCATCATCCATTTTGGTTTCTCATAGTCACCAAATTTTCCATCAGATTTAGTGTTAGATGATTCCTTATTATTCTAGAAAATGAGTGAAACAAAAAAATCATAGTTTGGGAAACACTAATCATAGTGGAAAACCACATAATTATAAAAAGGCACTTATAAGATGTGTAAAACATGAAACCATATTTTCTATATATAAGACCTTGATAATAACCTTGGACATTAATGGTGATTATTTAAATCCATCATGATGGTTTAGAAAGTGTTTTTGAATTTATAAAGTGTATCCTCTAGGAGTGTCAAACTAGGTGTGTAGAAAGCAACATTATCATTGACTAGGTGAAAATTGAGTCTAGCTTAATGCACATTTCTCATATTTAATACCCCTATGTACCTACATGCCAAATCCAAATACAATTGAAGTATCCAGGTTTGGATGCAATTGCTTGGAAACCACTCTCTATATCCCGCACCAAAATTATAGGAAATATTACTATAATTTCAATCATTTTAGACTTATCCATTGATATATCCCTGGAAATATTATTATAAATATCCCCTGGGATCTCACTAACATTTTCTCATCCTATTTTTTAAATCTTAACTAACAATTTTCTCTGATTTCAATTATAAATACCTAATATTATTATATATAAATATTATATCTTATTAGATGAATATTAATTATATAACCAAATGATACATGTTATAATCATTTATTTTAGTTACTTTGGAAACATTTAATCATAATGAACTATTCCATAAGTGAGATACAACATCTCTCGCTAAGTTCTTCATAACATTCACAATTTTTTGAAATACCATACATAATACCTTTATTCCTTTCTAAGGGAAAGGAAACATAATAAAGGGTGAGCTTATATGCTCAATAAGGGTAAAAAATGGAGATATCAATATATCATGAAGATAAGGGTGTTATAACATGAGAATGAAGTTTGAAAACCATACAATGCATATCGTAGAAAATAATCTTGAGTCATGGCATAAATCATGGTAGTTCATAAGACATGAATCATAATAGAATCAAAGAACATGAACCATGAGAAAAAAAAATTGTAATAAAGTATAGATTTTTCTCATACACATTAGAATAGAAAATAATTTCTATAGTAGTTAACACTCATTTCCAAGGATATCATAGTAGAAAGGGTTCACTACCCAAACCATCGTAGTATTCAAGGTTCACTCTCATGAATATCAAAGCGTAAATAGTCTCTTACTAAATTGGGTTAACTCCCAAATCTGGTACTATTTATCTCATGAGATATCAATCATTACCTAATGCATTGGAGGGGGATATAGGTCCCACCAGTCCTATTTATAATGTAACCACCATCCTTGGTTATAACATAATCACACTAATTGGTTATAACTTAACCACTATGACAAAATTAAATTATTACATATGTGTACCACAATATCATATAAAATCATCATATCAGAACCCATGAAATGAAACGGTTTTTATATACATTTCATCATAAAATAACCTATGGAAAAGAAAAATGTTTTATAATCATTTTATCATTTCATCAAAGCATAAATCCTGGAAAAATAATCTGGTTTAATAGGTATTTTATCATGGTATAATCTATGGAAGTTAAATTGGTTTCATAAAAAACATTTCATCATAAAAATAAACCATATAAAGAAATAATACGAATGGTAACCTTGGATCATATCCCCAGTAAATACTAAGTAACCTCAGAGGATTACATATTAGATGAAAAATGATTTTTAATGGTCTCTAGGATCATTTATTAAGGAAAATATTCTTACAAACATGAAAAATACCTTTTAAAACATAAAAAATTTAAATTAGTTTCTTTAAAAATTACCTTGGAAACTTAGAAAGGATTATTCAAAACCCATTTAAAACATTTCTCGAGGAAAATACCAATTCCATTTTGAAATAATTTTTTTAAAAATAAAAATTACTAAAACATTTTGGAAGTAATTTTATTTGAAAAAAATATTTAAATTCATAAAATAAATATTAAAAAAAATGAGTTTTTTTGACATTGTAAAATACCATTTATGTTGTATACATTACAATATTTTTTTACATATTCAGTAAAATAAAAATGGGAATTTTTTAAAAATGATTTGAAAATTATGTTCAAATCTTTATTTCAAAAATTTAGAAATCGATAAAATTTTATTAAATAAATTATTTATAGAATTAAAAAAATAGATTATATAGTTTTGGAAGAAAATTTTTTTTCAACCGAAGAGAAAAATAAAGATGATTTTTCTTAAAAACATTCTTTTGAAATATTGTATAAATAATTAGATTAAATAGAAGGTAAAATAATGTACTCTCATTATATAACTAATCCATAATTAAATATTTTTTTGGAGAGTTATATCACAGGATTTCAGCATTAGAAGCATAATCATGAACAATTCCGATAAATGATGAGATTGTAACATAAAACCCTAACCATTTTGGTACCATTGAATCCTAATATCCTTGAAAGAAAGATACTCAAATTTATAGGTAAATACTAATATTTTTCATTATTATAATTACAAAATACATTCATGTAAATTATGAATAACACAGAAATCGATAGGTTGTGAATATGGCATGTGTCTCACAGAAGTAAAAAGGTTATCCATCAATCAATTACAATATGTATCCACTTCTTTAGTACATGTTAGTAAATCCTATATAATAAATATAACTTTATTATATATCTTTTAATGAACTATAATTATATATATCATACCCTATATGATTTAATTATGTTCTTTTATTAACCATTTACTAACAATTCCATGATAAAGTAGTGTTCTGGGTAATAACTGCTTTGTTTTTCACGTATCTTTTGATTTGGTATTTTAGTACCTTTTACTTAAATAATATTTAAATAATATATATAATGTAAAAAATTATATTAATATAATATATTTTATTTATTTTTTAGTAATCCATACAAGTTAGAGATACAAAATGTAATACACCATTCATGGAGATGGTTGGATGTACGTGCACATGAACGTTCTTTCCGTTTTCTCAATTGATTAAATAAACTAAAGTTAGATAATATATGAAACATAAAGAATATATATATCACATGTTTCTATTTACAACTATCCTCATTTCATTCTATGAAATGCGTATATGAAGAACAAATCACATTGCTTCGCGAGGTGGTAGTTCATCATGTAGATGAATGATGTTATCTTATTTCCATAGGATGGAAAATAAGAAGGAATATATGATATCATGATTAAATAAGAATAATAATATCTTAAATATCATATATATATATAAGTAATAAACACACCATTATATTCATATGTGAGAGGTGGTGTTGGAAAACGAATATCATTAGTTCGTGAGGTGGTAGTCCATTGTACACATGTATAATGATTTTATATCCCATTTGATTGAAGAAAATAAATATTGAGGTTATTAAATTAAAATTATAAAATAAAATATAATTAATATAATTATATAATAATTTCATCATTTTTTAATAATAATTGGGGGAGGTGGAGGAAGAAATAAAATAAAATACTGGGTTAGGGACATTATCTGTTTTTTGAAAACTTCTTTTGGTTAGCACCAAAATGGTTATTAGTATATATATTTCTAAAAAATAAGGCTTATAATATGATATGAGACAATTAAGGATTTTATTTGGGTAATAATTGGCAGAAAAATTTGTTTGGATGTGTGAAGAGTAGATTAGATGGGGTGGCCTTTTATAAGTGAGGTGAGTGGAACACTTGTAATTTTTTATATGTAAAAGGTGTTCCCACGTTTTTCACATTCCAAAAAGATCCTAAATTTTCATTTATAGATCCTAGAAGATATATGGTATAAATATTTCTATAAAATGGAGTTTGTAAAAGTTTTTGGTCATTTTAACCCTTATATTTGTTCTTTGACCCAAGATGAACCCATTTTTATCTTCACCATGGTAAATATTTTTTTTAATGTTTTTACTATTCATTATAGAAAAGTTTAATTTAAGATTATTATATAAGAAAAACTATTATGATTATAAATATTTAATCCATTTTCTGAATTCCATTCATAGAAGTTTTAATATTTAATTTAAAATTAATCCCTTGGATGTGATGAGAAAGCAGTTTTCCAATGTAAAAATGTTCGAAAGATTGAAAGGTTTATATATATATAATCATTATAAAATTTATTCCGATGAAATAAATTGGATTTATATATATATATAATTAAATTAATTTATCTTTTAAAACAATATTATACAAATTAAAATTTTAAATTATTCGAAGGAAATGACAATTCTTAATAAAAACCAATATCTATCACTAATTATTGAAAAAATTATGTTCTCAAATAAATCTGAGAAATTTGATCCATGATAATTCTAAAATCATGATTCCAAAAATTAATTTTATTTTCAAATAAAATTTATAAAAGTGAAAAAATCTAATTTTAAAATAAACGTGAAAAAGTAGATAAAATTGGGTTTTAAATAAATATTTTTTTAAAATGTACAATTGGACGTATTCCTTTCTCTTGTATGGGAACATATATTATAAATAATACATTTTTTTGAATATATAATATTTAATTTTTTTAAAACAATCACTAAAAGTTATTTTTTAATTTATTATTGTATAACACTTTTTTGTGCTTAAAAATAGTTTTTCAGAAAAAGATCAACTTTATTTTAAAATAGTTTTTATTTTCATTTTTAATTAATTGGTTAACAATTAATTCATTTTATAAACATACGTAAATCATATATCTTCATAATTTAGTTAAGAATATTCTCACCTTTCTTTACAATGGTTGGTCAATAACTCTCATATTAAATGACAATTTCTTAATTGTAAGTCAAGTTTTGTCTAAACACAGTGTTGTGTGTAATGTAAGCTAAACCCAGTGCTGCGTCTGACAAAAGATTAAGTATGTCTTCTGTGTAAGAAAAAAATAAATGGTTTGTTTAATGAAATATAAAATCTGTGTTTCATGTAAAACAAAATATCAAAATGATTAAATTTATTAGAAAAAATATATTTCACAAAATCTTGTAGAGTTACACATAAGGTTCCATTGGAATGATAAAATGAAAAATACTATTATATGAGAACTACACTAAGTAAAGGTTTTGATATCAACATCATTGAAAATAAATTGAACAAGATCTAGTCATATAATCTAGATTTTTAATGATTCTCTTATATTTACTATCCATATGAGAGTGATTCGTAATACTAAAACTCATCTCTATATCGAATGATTACTGAAGGTTCCTATAGAATCTTATGGTAAAACTTGGATCTCAATTGGATAAAATAAAGGCCGATACTTCATATAGTCTTTTCTCTTCTATTATGTATATCATGGTGAGTTTTTCAAGAGAAAAAATCTTTTCTGATAGCAATGACATGCACTAACATTGTAAGTATATCGACTACCACCCAAATGATGTTATTGTCATTAGATGTCATGGGGATTACTAGGATGAAATCCATTATTATGTTTTATGATTCCTACACTAGTATGTGAAATGGTTACATTACATTGATGAACCAGGATTTTCATACAGAAATATCACTCATTTTTTAGTAATATTCAATAAAATTCACAAATACACACCTAAGGTTCATATATATTTAGTGTATTTTTAGGGTAGGTACATAATCTTCTTATTTCATGAAAAATATTAAACATATC
This sequence comes from Viscum album, assembly GCA_963277665.1. Lineage (NCBI taxonomy): Eukaryota > Viridiplantae > Streptophyta > Magnoliopsida > Santalales > Viscaceae > Viscum > Viscum album. Next base: position 350,402,199 of record OY728137.1, read on the forward strand.
CCATAAATATCTTCCCATTTATTAATCATCACAAATAGACCCTACATAAACCATTCTTTATAACATGGGGAAAAGAAACATAACAAAGGGTTAGCTTAAGTGCTCAGTATGGGTAAACATGAGATATATCAATAAATGATCATATGAATGCATAATATAAAAATAATTATATGAGATTATGAATATAAATTAAAATTTTATACCTATATCTACCATGGATAGTAAACATGACCAATGGAATAAAACATTATAATTTCAAAAGAAATCAATAATTAGAGTAAGAAATAATCTCAAATGAATTATAAACCATATTTCATAAATATATGTGTTCCACCATCATAAGTATGAAAACAATTTTATATTTCATGTTTAAAAACATAGTTTACCAAATCATAATAGATCAGGCATCGCCACCTGTTTCCCATTTCATAATGGACCATATATCATCCTCTATTTTCCATATGAGATCGATCTCATCAGCCTATTTCCCATAGTGTATCAAGAACATCAACCTATTTTCCATAAAATATCAATCTCATTAGCCTGTTTCCCATCATTATCTCATGTGATATAATACTTTACCCTATTCAATGGATGGATATATTAGTCCCACCCATCACATGATAAAAATCATACATAAATGTGCTAAAAGATCATAAAACACTTATTATATTAAAACCATAGAAAATAAATGGGATTCATAAAAATTTCATCATAGAATAACCTATTGAAAATAAATAGTTGTCATAAACATTGCATATTTCATTCAGAGCATAACGCATAGAAAATAATGGGTTTCATAAACATTTTTATCATAAACATATACCATATAGATAAATAATAAAGATGGTATCATTGGATCACATCCCCAGTGAAGATTAAATAAAATAGAAGGATTTTATCTAAGATGAAAAATTATTTTGAAAGATCACTTGGAACATTTATTAAGGAAAACATCATATCAATTCATGTTGATAATATTAAAATAATGATCTCTTACACATTTTATGTTAAAAGTAAAAAGATCCTCATCTAGAAGATAAATATAATAATCCTTTAAATTTTGTTAAGAATTAAAATATTGGTAAACATTTCAAAATAAAATCATTTTAGAATAGTAAATTCATCCTTTAAAACATTTTTATAGAATATAGACATGGAAGAAAAAAATATTTTCGACCGAATTGAGAAATAAAGTAGATTTTTTCTTAAAACAATTATTTTGGATTTTTGAGTACATAAAGGGAGTAAAATGGAAACTATGGATTTTCATGAAATAAATAGAGTTGATGAATGGTAATGTGTTTATTGAGAGATAGGTGATAATATTTTATCATCATAAACTTAATTATAAACAATATCGATAAACCACGATATTATAAAATGAAATTTTTACCACCTTAGATTATTTTGAATTGTAAGAAAAATAAAAGAATAAGAATAATTTGGACATGTATATCTCATAATTGTTTTTATAATATCCATTAAATAAATTTAAGGGTAAAATATATACCTCAAAAAATAAACAAGTGGTAAGTAATGTGTCCCATAGAAACAAAATTGAGATGAAGATCCCTTGTCACTTTGAAAATATATGAGTTATAATACACACTAAAGAATAAAATAAAATTAAAATAGCATGAAAAGAAGGATATTCATGATATAACATGAAAAATGTAGTATATAAACCAAACAAAAGAAACTAGTGGGAAATATTTTATATTTTTCCTTGAAATAAAATAGAGACTAGAAGAAATATCTTACCTCAAATATTGAATTTCTTTGAATATGTTTGAATATTCAGTATAATAAATATAGGTTTATTATAAATCTATAAAAAACCTACAAACACACACATATACAAATATATATATCATATCAAATATGGTTTACTTATGTCCTTTTATTTCATTTTTATTAATAATTTTCTAGTTAAAATTATATTTCATGTGATAACTGCTCTGTTTTTCATGTGTGTTTCTGTTTGGTTGTTTTAGTCCTTTTACTTTGATCATGGTTACATTCTAAAAATAATGTTAACAATTATATAAATACCATATATATTCATTATAGAAATATTTGCAGTCATCCATCAAATTTTGATATAGAAAAAAGAATTAAATTGTTCATGGAGACAGTTAGTCATTTGTATGCATGAATGTGGTTTCCATTTTCAAGATGGATGGGTTCAAAGAAAGTGAAAAATGAATTCAACTATATAAAATAATTTTTATATCATATAAATCATATATATTCATGGAATTTATAATTATTTTTTCCCTTTTCAAAATAAAATGAAAAACATATCACATCGCTTTGTGAAGGCAATAGTCCACACGTACGCAAGAGCGTAGTTATCATTTTCCAACTGATTAAAAGGTATGATATTATATGTGATATTATAATTATATGAATATAAAAATTTAAATAATATAATATATAAAATATAAATCCACTATTATGTACTATCATTATAAGAAGTGATGGAAAACAAATTACATCAGTTTGTGAGGTGGTAGTCCGTTGTACACACAATCAATGGTTTCATTTATGATTTGATAGAAGTGGATAAAGATATAGGTTTTAAGTTAAAATAATAACATATTAGTATATTTTATATAGTTATTTTATAATATCATAATATTCTATTAACACTTTAAGGTGGTGGGATAAGAAATAAAGTAAAAACACATGGTTAACAATGATAACTCTTCTTCAGACAACCTCATTAAGTTAGCACCAAAAGACTTAACAGGAGGGTTTAAAAATAAAAATAAGTCCTATATAAATTGTGGATAAAATTAATGAAGATATTTGGGCTGTTTTTTTTATAATGAAAAGTCATTGTACCCGTAAATAGGAGAGGAGATCAAGAGGCCTTTATTAAGTTGGGGAGAGGGCACACTTGGAATATTTAAAAATGAAATAAAAAACCATGTTTCACACACTCCACAAGGATCCAGAAAGGATAATTATAAATAATTATATAATATAATGTTTAAATTTATCCATAAAGATCTAATTGGACATGTTTTTCAGTTATTTCAACCTATATCATTTTAGTTTAACCCCCGGTAAACTTTTTTTATCCTTAACTGTGGTAATTAATTTTTAATATTCTTTATGAAAAAATATTAAGTATAAATTATTATATATTATTAATTATTATAATTTAAAATTAGGAATTATTTTTTAATAATTATTATTGAAAAAGTGGACGAATTTAATTTAAAATAAAACCCACAAAAGCGATAAAAATGCATTTTTCCAAAAAAAAAGTTTTCATAAGTATGGAATGTTTTAATATCAAAATTAAATTTTAAATTTATTAAAATTTCATAAATTTAATTAATTTTAATATAATTAAAATAATTTTACTTTTATATATTTCTAAATAAGATAAAAATTTTAAATTAATTAAAAAAAGTTTTTTTTAATAAAAATTATTATTTTCACTATTCATTTAAAAATTAATATTTTTATAAAATTATCATAAATTCACACAAAAATAATCTTGAAATTTGGATTAAAAAAATAATTTAATTTTTTATATAATTTTTTTGAAAGGTTAAATAAATAATGATTTATTTTTTAACAAAAAGTGATAAAAGTCATTTTTTGAGAAAAAAATGTATTTTCAAAGCATATAAGGACTCTATAAAAAATTAAGTACATATTTATAAGTATATTATATATATATATATAATATTCACATATATATTTTTTAAAACATTGTTATTCATATTCATACCCATGATTTTAATGGCTTGTTTATATTGGTCTGGTTTAAATAAAAATATTTATAGTATATTGTGGTTCTTTAAAACTTGGTGTTGTGTGTAAGGAAAGAAATTGAAGAAATTAAAACTATTTGAAAAATATATATTTTATAAAATCACATGGGTTTATATTCAACCCCCTTTAAAATTAATTTCACACCAAAAAATCCATCACTTTGATAAAAACTGCTTAGGATACTTCCTCCTCATTATATCCTCTGGTTCCAACACAACTTCTTTAAGTATGTGGTATCCACATAAATCCTTGACTAGGTGGGTGGTATTATTTCCAATTAATTTCTCTTTATCATAAAAAATATACATAATTTTTTATGATCTAGTGGTGTGACTTCTGAGTTTAGTACATTTTAAGGAAAATGTATGTACTTCCTTAGGGGAGATACATGGTACACATCGTAGACTTAAGAGAAGTTAGATGGAAGCATCATGTGATAAGACACTATACCTACTCAATAAAGAATATCAAAGTAACTAATATACTAAGGTTTAAATTTGTTTTCATCCTTTATCTCATAACCATCTTCCATGGATAAATTTATAGAAAAAACATCTTGCCAACATCAAACTTCAAATTAGATTGATGATTAACAATATAACTTTTCTATCAAATTTGTACTACCCTTATGTGTTATTTAATGGATCTTACCTTCTCTTATATTTATATATCTATCTCATGTCACAATAGATTTTTTTCTATAACTTCACCCCATTAGGTTTTATTTATAAACTTCTTTCCATAGAAGGATTTATAATAAGTCATTTTAATACTCGAGTGAAAACTATTATTATAAGAAAAATATACTAATGGAAGGTTGTGTTAATTTGAAACACCTTTCAAATCCTTAGAATAAGATATTGTAATATATTATATGATTTTAAATATTATCTTAGACTATATATCCTTTTTAGGAGTATACATTGCGTGGAAACTCAACATTGTATAAAGAATTTACTGAACGCTTTTCCAGAACTTCCTTGTAATCATCACATCCCCATATGATATAATAGAATATAAAACTCCATAAAAACTTACCAATTACTTTATGTATATCATGGTGAGATGATATAGAGGTAAATATTCCATAGTGGTGATGAAATGTTCTGTTTACATAAAGATATTGGTTACAACCCATATAACATTATACCATTTAGAAGTTTTTGGGAATTCCATAACAAACTTCGTGGTGATGTTTTCCAATTTCAACTCTAGTATGGGTAATTTTTGTAACATACCATTAATAATTTTGTCTCTTATACTTTACTTTCTAACATACCAATTAATAAGATACATAATATATAACATCTCTCCTCATTTCAACCCGTTAGAAATAATATTTCAAATCTCTATACATATTTGTACTTCCAAGATTTATAGTGATTGAAGAACTATGAGCTTCTTCTAATAGCTCCTTCAAATATAGTATAGATGACACACATACATGGTCCATAAACCTTAACATTACATTATATTAAAGGTTATAGTTAGGAATATTTCTATCCTTCTTCTTTGGCTCTACATATTCCTTTTATGCTACTTTAATCGTCACTTGGATTGATGGTTAAACACTTACTTGATAAAGATAACATTTATCCCCTTTATTAAATATTTCTAAATCCATCAATTGAAATTACAAATATATTAGATATTTTTTATCATCATCATAGACAACATATAATTATCATTTAGACCCAAAATATGATCCACCTTATTCACTTTCATAGTGTGGTAATTTATCGAGAAATCAAAGTCTTTAACCAGTAACAACCATCTTATCTGATGCATATTCAACCCATTCTATGGGAATAAATAATTTAAAATGTTGATTTTAGTATATATATAAAAAATTTCCCCTAAAGATAATGAATCTATATATTTATACAAAAACACCACATCTAACTCCAATTCATGAGTTATGTAATTTTTCTCATGGACCTTCAATTTTAATGATGCATAAGCTATCACCATATTTTTTTTATGATAATGCATCTCAATCCCTTATTTGATTAATCACTATATATTAAAAACCCATCTGTAAATTATGTTAATGTAAGCATAGGTGAACTAACTAACCTTTTATTTCAGTCATTGATACTTTTATCATATTCACTAGTCCAAGCTCTCATCAGAGTTAACTTGGAAATTGGAATTGATTTTATTTCAGAACTACATAGGGAGTAAACCTTATGGTAACTTTTGTAATAACCATCACAATATATTCCCTTAATCTCTTAGGTGAAACCCAACCAGTTAACTCCATCTCATTACCCAATGTATGGGAGAGCTTTCATGGGATCACACACTCTTGGTTTATCATTGAAGCACTTGTATTCATAAACAATTCCCAATAACCAAAATATAATCACAACACATAAATAATGCATAAAAGAATGGTAACTTCCCCACATTGAAATCACTTTTCATGTTTAAAAATTCATGCACTAAAAAATGAAAATACTTTATTTGAAAATAAAAGTGTAAAATTTTAAAGGAAACATAAAAACATTAAATATATATAAAAGTGATATATTATGTTCATGAAATATATGTTAAAAAAATACTTTTAGTTTTTGTAAAAATAGTTGAAAGAGTAAATTTGAAAAAGGTTTTTAAAAGAAAGTCCCTTACAAGGATCCCTTTATGAAAACATTTCAGAGAAATTCAAATGTTCCCATTTTAAAAAATTATTTTTCATAAAAATACATCCATGAAAAAAAATTTTAAAACATCGACATAAAATAGAAATATTAATAGGAATAAGTCTTGAAAACATTTTAAATAACATTTTTAATTAAAAAGTCTATAACCTTGAATCTGAATCTTCATGTAAAATATTTATCTTCTTATAATATAATATTTGGTTATCTATTTACTTGATTTATAACCTATTTAAGGTTCACTATTCATTTTTTATCCCTTATTATCATGTTATAACAATTACTTTATTATTTAAGTTCACGTCGGACACATTAACGTTATTTGGTACTTGAGTCCAAGATGTATTTGGTATAATGTCAATAGTCAAAGCGGTAATTAGTCCATCATATCCCGAAATATATTAATGTAATAATAATAAATGTTATACATAAATTATAATTTTTAATAAAACCATTAATTATAGTTATGAAAAATGAACTACATTACAATCATAAAGATGGTAAGACAAACTTACACATAAGTAACGTTTCCATTTTTCAATGATCATTTTGGAAAGAATAAAATCATTATTTTATCTTTACATAATGTCAATAGTATCATTAATATTAAATTAATCATTTAAATATAATTATATATATTATCCATGTGATGTGGTTATTCAAAGAAAATCACATCGTTTCGTGGAGGTTATAATTTACACGTACACACAGATGATGTTATCGTTTTTATGTGATTGGAATGTAAGAAAATAATTGATATATTATTCTATTAAAATGTTAAATATTTTATGAATATCACAGATGAACATTAATTCCATCATTATTACCAACCTTGAGAGATAGTTATGGAAAATGAATTATATCAGTTCGTGGAGGTGGTAATTCACACGTACAGACAAATGATTAATTGATTTCCCATTTGATGGAAATAAATATGGATTTAAGCGATGATATTAAAAAAATAAAATATCAATATATTTAGTATATTTATGTTATTATTTCATTACGTTGGAAGAATATTTAAAGGAAGTGGAAGAAGAAATAAAATAGAAATAGTTAAATAAAAAAAATCCATTTATGTGGGACGATCACATTTTATTAGCACATTAACACCTTTAAAAAGGGTGTTATTCCAAAAATAAGGACAATAAATTGTGGGGAGTTATTCTAGTAAGGTTCTCGGTAGTTTTTGTCTGAAACATTTTTTTTCATCGTAAGGAATAGAGATGAATGGGTTCCCTTTTATAGAAGAGGTGTAAAACACTATTGAAATTATTAAATGTATTAAATTAAAATAAATTCATTTTTATTACCAATGGATTTAAATGAGTTATTTAGAATATATGATTATGTTTGGTAGAAAGCGCTTCATCCAATTAAAATTATACAAGTTTTAATAATTTTTTAATCCATATCTTTTTTTAACCCTTAATAATTCTTAGTGTGACATTATGTAATTTACTCTTTAAGAGTAAATATAATTACTATAAAATTAAAAAATACTAAAAAATGATTCATTTATAAAAGTTTTGGACTTATACAAACTATTTTTATTGGTCTTATACTTTTATATATTTTATATCATTTAATAAAATATTATTTAGTTTAAAATCTCATAAATTTAAATTTTGACAATATTCACTAATTTACTTTTTAAAAATATCCAAAATAATTATTACATCAATGAATCTACTTTAACATATCTCTAAAATTTCAAATTCATCAATAAATATTATTTATGGTATCAAAAATTTTAAATTATAGTTGTTCTAACGTTATTAATATCATTTATTTTATTTTTATTTTAGTAAATCAACTACTGTATCATCATTATCTTACAAGTAAATTTAAAAAATTTAATTTCTAAAATTATAAATTAATTATCATGACATAGATATAAATTTTGTATTTAAAATTACTCTTTATAGTCTAATTTATCTTCTATATAATACTATATTAAAAATTAGTTACTTTTTAAAAATATGAGTGTGAAAATTTTAACTTATATTTAAATAAAATATAATTAATGTCATATTCTAACCCCATCTTCTTAAAAAGGTTATAATTTTGGCCTAAGGTTTATTTTTTTCAAAACATACTCATATAATTAAATTATAAAACATGTTAGGGTAATAATATTATAATATTATTTTTACCATTAATTACACGATTTACCCTCAATTGTGGTAAATAAAATACTAAAGTTATTATTCACAAAAAATTAAGTTTATCCTATTTGAAAAAAAATTTCATACTGATTAAAACTATGTATATCATTTATTCATTGGATACAATAATTATCATTATTAAATAAAATTAATGGAGTTTAGATAACTCATATCAATTAATATTCCTCAATATTTTTAGCATAGTTGTAACCACCACAACTTCATTGTTATATCTTTATTCCTTTTGTATTACCAAAATGGATAGCATGATCATCACACATCTTTGATCAGAGTAATCAATCATTAAATGAAAATATAAATCATGACACTTTATTTTAAATCTATGTCCCTTAGTCTTATCCTAGTCCATTCATGGTCATTATTCAAATCCTTCATGTTGCTTCTTAAATATATAGTGAATTTCCAAAAACATATACCATAGGAGTGTTAAACCAGGTGAGCAGAAATGCCCATTTTCTTTCACTAGGTGGTGATCAATTAAAATCATCATTCACCATTTTCAAGTTTATTATCCCTAGGTATAGTTGTGTGAGATCCATATCCACCTGTAGTATCTAGACAGGGACTCTATTTCATAGAATCCACGCACTCTATCCTTCACCAAAATTCCATGAATTTTTATATACATTGACTTTTCCTTATAATTATCCCAAGATTTCTCACTGATGTTTTTCTCATCCTAGTTTTTAGAGGTTAACTAAGTCTTTCTTTGATACAAACTATGATTACCCATAAATTTATACATAAATATTACACATTTTTATATGAATATTCAATGAATTTCATAAATACACAACAAAGGATCCTAAAGTTTTAGTGTTTTCGGAGACTAGGTACACAATCATCTTATTTCATGAATGATATTCAATATATCCCATAAATATCTTTCCATTTATTAATATTTATAAACATAACAAACTTAAACTTTTCTTTATAACCTAGAGAAAATAAACACAAGAAATGGTGATCCAAGATGCCCAACAAGGGTAAAAATGTGAGATATCAATCGATTATCATATGAAATTATAAGATAATAATAATTGGGTGAGATTATGAATATAACTTACAAAGTTCATACCTAATTTATCAGGGATTATTAACATGATCCATGGTGTAAAACATTATCATTTAAAAATACATGAATCGTAAGGGTGAGAAATCATCATAAATCATCATGACCATAATTTCATGTCGTATAAGTGTGGAACCGTAATAAGTATAATAAAAATTCATATTTCAAATATAAAAAATTATTCCATAAAATAATGATGTATTAGGGATCAATACAAGTTTCTGATTTCAAAAGGGATCAAGAATCATCACTTATTTCTTATAGTGGATCATTAACATCATCCTGTTTTTCTTAGCAGATCTAGAACATCATCATGATTCCCATAGAATATCAATATCATTTCCTTGTTTCCCATCATTATCTCATGAGATATAAAACCACCCCAAATTCATTAGAGATATATATATTTCTTACCCATGGAAAATTAATATATTTCATAAAAAATAATATTTTCAGTAAAGAATAACCCATAAAAAAATAACGAGTTTAATAAAAATAATTTCCTCATAAAAAAACCATAAAAATAAAGAATAAATTTTATATAATTATATAATATCCTACATAAAGATTAATTAACATCAAAGGATGTTAACTTAGATGAAAATTTATTTTGAAATATCACTTGGAACATTACTTGTGGAAAATATCCTTTCCATTTTGAAATAACTTCTATAAAATCTAAAAAAGTCTCAAATATTAAAGATAAAAATTTCTTTAAAAATATGCTAAGAAAATTTTAAGGGGTTCTTTAAATAATTGATTCTTCATGATGGAAGAAAATATTATTCATTCCGTTTACGTTAAAATAAATATTCCTTTCACATTATTTGTAAAAAGTAAAAAGTGCCTCATTTAGAAAATGATAAGAATATTATTTTCAAACCATTTTTAAAGAATTGAAAAATGGGTCAAAATTTATTTAGATAATCATTGTGTATTAGTGAAAACATTTCTTAACTTTTGAAAAGAAAACATTGAAATGGAAGAAAAATTATTTCTGACTAAAGAGACAAATAAAGTAGATTTATCTTTAAAAAAATTATTTTGAATCATGAGAAAATAAATGGAATATAATGAATGTAAAATAAGTATATTCATGAAATAACCATATTAGAGGAAAATTCATAAGGTTATTGAGATATATGTCCTGATATATCATCATCAAGAACTTAATCATAAACAATCCCAATAAACAATGAGATTGTAACATAAAACATTCACCACTTTGGTATCATTTGAATCATAAGAACTGTGAAAGAGAGAACATTAAATGCATATTTATATCCCATAATTTTAAAATAATAACCATAAAATACATTTATAGAAGCATATACACCACACAAAAAATAATAATTGGAGTTTAAGGCATGTTTCCCACAATAAAAAATATGAGATGAAGATTCCTTTCCACATTAGAAACTTTTGAATCATAAGACCCATTAAATAATAAAATTAAATAAAAATTTAAATATAATTAAATGAAGTATATTAATTATATAAAATTTCTATGTTCAGTATATACACTACACAAAATAAAATAGTGGTGAATATGGCATATGTCCCTGAGAAATAAAATAGAGACTAGAAATCCATTACCTTAATTATTGACTTTCTTTGTATACATTTGAACATCTTGAATAATATATACAAGTTTATTATACATTTATTCTAGAACCATACCTATATATATCATACCATATATTATATAACTATGAAATTTTATTACTATTTTATTAAAATTTTCATGTGAAAATCATGTTTCAGGTGATAATGGTTTCTTTTTTCATGTATGTTTGGGTTTTGTAGTTAATTTCATTTTACTTTGATCATGGTACCATAATATAAATAATTCTAAACATGATATAAAAACCATATAAATTCATATATAAATATTATGAGTCATCTATTAAATTAATATATAGAAAAATGAATTACATTGTTTATAGAGACGATAGAGAGTATGTACGCATGAAAATTGTTTCCATATTCTAGATGAGTGGAAAAAATAAAGTTAAATATCAATTAAAAATTACATAATAATTATTATATAATATATATTTTATATATTTATTAAATATATTTTTATTACCATCCATTTCAAAATAAAATGAAGAACACATCACATCACTTCATGGAGGTGATAGTCCACTCATATTCATGAGTGATGTTATCATTTTACAACGGATTGGAAGGTAAGATGATAGATGTGATATTATAATTATATGATTTAAAATAAGTAAAAAATATATTATAAAAACATTATATACATAATTATGTCCATCTTTTAAGGTAGTGATAGAAAAAAATTACACTAGTTCACAAGGTGGTATTCTTCAGTTCACAAGATCGACATATTCATTTCCCATTTGATGAACGATGATATGAATGTAGGTTATTTCACTAACAAAATAATTTATAAGTATTTAGTTTATAGTTTTTTAATTATATAATTAAATTTTAATAATATTTGAGGTGGTGGAAGAATAAAGAATTTAAAAACACTGTTAAGAACGACACCTCTTCTTTAGACTTCCTCATCTTGTTTAAAAAAAGGATTCATAAAAGTATTTACTAAGAAAAATAAGTCTTCTAGGAATTTGGGATATAAGTAATAAATATATTTAGTATTGGAATGTCTGAACTAAAATTCGTTAGAATCATGAATAGGAGATATGAGGGGTTGGTTTTTTATAAGTGAGGGAGATGACAAAATTGTAATTTCTAAAAAGAAAACGATATATCAATGTTTTACGCATAAATAAAGGATATAAAATTGATTATTCTAAAACATAATATGTGATAGGGTATAAATAGGGTAATAAAATAAGAATTTTAGAAGTTATTAAGTCATCTAAACTCTTATCATTTTAGTTTAACCCCTGGTGAACCCATTTTAACCTTAACAATAGTAATAAATTTTTAATGTTTTTAATATTAATTATGAAAAAAACTCAAGTTAGAACTATAGTAAAATATCAATAAATACGAATAAAAATATGGAATTAATTTTTAAAAATTCAATTCATATAAGTGGAACAATTTAATTTAAAATAAAACTCAGAGGCACGATGCAAATGTAGTCTTATAAATTTTATTTCATAAATATGGAACATTTTTATATAAAAATTCAATATTAAATTGATTCCAATGAAATAAATTATATTAATTATAATATAATTCAACTATTTTAGGTTTTAAAACATTTTTAAATGATATGGAACTTAGTAAATTATTTAAATGAAAAATCAATTTTTGATAAAAATATGTATTTTTGTTAATAGTCAAAAAAATTATTCTTCTCAAAAAATTAATAAAAATTAACTCGAGGATAATTTAGTATATTTATTAAAATAATGAAGTTGATTTTTTAAAATAAATTATCTAAAAGTGGATGAATTAATTTTATTATTTTACACAAAGAAAAATAGATTTTTTTGAGGGAAATTTATTTTTAAATCATATAATGACTTTAAAAAAAATTAAGTATTTATTTATAAATATAATTTATTTATATATAAAATTCATATTTTTTTTATTTTTTTATTACTATTCTTACCATTAAGTTTAATGGCTATGTTATAAGAACATTGTTTAAATAATAATGTTTATAATATATCGTAGTTCTTTTAAACATGATGTTATGGGTAATGAAAGCTATAAAAGAAACTAAGTGTGTTTGAAAAGAAATATGTCATGAAATCTTAGGGTGTTATACTAAAACCCTTATACTTAATTAATTTCTCCCTGACCTATTGGTTTACCAATAAATGATATTCAAATTTTAAAATATCTCTCTCCTTGTTATTCCCCCAAAAGTATTGTTTTAAAACTCTATATGCCTTTGTAATTCTTAGATTAATAGAGAATGATGAGCTTTGGGAATCATATAGATGTTCCCTCTTAAATTTTAGTTTTTATGGGACAAACATCTCGGTTCCATAAGTTGTAAATCCATTTTAATTGAATTTCATCTCCAAAATATTCATCACCTTTTTATGTATCTTTTTATAATCATTTTGGGCCTCCTTGGTCCTCTCAAAAGTCAATGATTGAGTAGTTATTTTAGAAAGGCAGTCTGACATTACTTTCATGATTCTCATGTACATCCTTTACATGTATAATAATATTTGATCCCTCTCAGTCATAATGATGGATAAGTCTTCAAGATCATTTCTTCTCAGAGAAAATCCCCTTTTATTCACCATCATAAGATTGTAATGTATTGGATAATCATAATCATTGATCTCCTATAACCAACATCATTGGTTCATATTGATATGGTTTTGTGGTAATATATACTTAAGGATTTTAGGATTCATATATTTTTCACACTTATCCCCATATAGATAATGTAGAAAAAAATCAATCAGAATATCATTTTATCCAATTCATGATCATGTGTTGAGTAATTTTTTTCATGGATCTTTAATTAGTGGGAGGAAAATTCTATCACATTGTCAAATTTCATGAGTAAAAAACCCAATCATTTTTTATGAATCTCCATATACAAAAATTACTTCCCAAATGATAAGTAACTTGTGTAGAGTTAGAGTTATTATCCTCTTATTCAACTCCTTAATTATCAACTCTCATTCATCAATTTGGACAAACTTCACACCATTTCAAGTTATCTTGGTTAGTGGTCATGAAAATCATGATAATTTTCTTAAAAATAAACAACAGTACCCCACTAATAAAATAAAACTGTAGATCCAAATAATATATGTTTTTATATGACATCCTTAAATTTTCATTATCTTTTAATTATCTATAAATATCACCTTACTAGTTATAAATTTCTACAATAATGTTACTTGCTTCATCAAAAACATTCATTTAATTAACCTTGCATATAAAGTTTCCTTTCACAAGGTCTCTAGAAAAACATCCAAATTCTCCTCATGTTTCTTATTTATTTTGAAGAATATAATCATATATTTTATAAAGACTATGAAAAATTTATCAAGGTAAACCCTAAAGACTGTGTTCATTAAGTCCATGAAGATAACTGGATCATTATTGTGTTCAAAAGACATCACTATGACCTCATTTTTATCATAACTTATATGAAAAGTTTTCTTGGGGATAACCTCCATATTTACCATTACTTGATAATATCAAGAATAAAGATCCTCCTTAGAATTGGAGGTTATCCCCAAATAAACTTTTTTAATAGGTGAATTATATTAAAATAACAATTATTTTGAAATTCTTGAGTTTATTAAAAAGTGTGCTTTAAATGAGACAATATAATCTAAAAAAATAAAATTTTGGTTTCTTTATATAAAAATATAATTTCCATCAATGCATATACAATCAAATATATATAAAGTAATAATGAAAATGAATAATATAATAATTATTTAATTACAAATAAAACAAAAAAATTCATATTATTTAGGTGTAGATATATAACCCCTTCATACACAAGCATATTACCTCCTCCTGGAAATCAATTTTTTTTTCATTTTCTAAAGTCCGGTTCAATGGTTGCCGGTACCCATTACATGATTTCACCACATCCACTCCACCACAACACAACATCTTGATTTAACCATTCCAAAACTACAACAATGCATGAAAAAACTAAAAAACCACATAATAAATTCAACTGCATCCCCAGATTCAAACCAGTTGAAATTCAAATTCAAATTACCAAACCAAAAAACAACGAGATAGATTCCCTCGAGTCGTGCACCTGCCATCGAGTCGTTCCCCTATCCACACACCAACAATCAATCCCCTCACCTACCCTCGAGTCGTGTAGCTTCCATAAAACCCTTCATCGTCACCTTAAAGCCTTCGTCGTTCATCTCCGATGAGAACCCCTCAGGCATCGCCGAAACAGATTCAATGAATCATCCAAAAAACCATGACCCGCTCCACGATCAACAACGACACACGACATTCAAACTGGAACCAAAGAACCACCAGATACACACCGACTCACAATTTCGGATTACAGGCTGAAAGAAATCCACCAAAAAAAAATAACTAATAGTAGTCCAGCATCAATGAACTCATCAGATCCGACATCAACTCACAAATTCAAACGCATCTAAGCTGAAACGACTACAAAGGAACGAAACAAAAAAAACATCACCCTGAGGTCGTCGCTGTTGCAGACCAGATCCCGTCACTGCCAAGATGATCTCTTGATAAGGCACAACCCCCCACACACACAACAGATAACAAATAGAGATTCCATAAACCGTGAGGCCGGAACAACTCCACTGCAAGAGGTAACTACTACCGCGATCACACCAAGCAAGGGAAGGATGAACAGCCGACCCAAGGAGCAAGGAAGTGGCAATGAGGAGGAGGAAACCTAGAGAGCGCCCCGTACGGGCTCATCCCCTTTACAAAAGCATATTCCCTAAGGATATGTTGTATGATGGTGGTAATTTCTTATTCTGGTTCAGAAAATGTAGTTTGGGGTGTGATCGTGATAAGATTTAATATCTCTCACAAATGGTTTCAATCATGTTTTAATTATTGAATATTGGATTGGTTTTGGTCAAGGGGAAATCCTAGTGATGAAAACACCCTCACAAGCTATGATAAATGGGATTCATATGGTATGATCCTACTAGATGAAGTCATCGCTTGTTCATTCTATGTCAATTAGACCTTACCATAACACATAATATAAAAAAAATCTTGATGGCCACTTGATAACTTCAATATTATCAATAGTTATGATTTATAACTAACTTTTATGTCTGAAAGTATAGTTTTTACTATATTTTATAATGGTCCAAAATAACAAAAGAAACAAAGTACATGTGTTTTATATATCTACATTACTTAATAATGAATTTATTCATTTAGAGGGGGATTTTATTTATAATGGTTAGGGTTATTATTAATATTGAAACATTTATTTGAATTTTATAAATACAACATTTCGTATTTCAATATTAATAATAATATTTATATATAATATTTATATATAAACATATAATATTCTAATATCGCATTTTTATTTTATTTTGAGTTATATTTTTTAACATCACTTAAATTTAGTATACCTATTTAATATATAACCAAATACTATATTTGAAATGACCATATAGGAAATGAACATTTTTAGAATGACCATATTTATAATTACCTAATTTAATCCATATATATAGACTTACAAAATCATTCATTCATTCCACTCTCACATAGAAAGGAACAATTCTTAATTCATATTACATATTTTTTATGACAAATTACCCTTAGATGGTGATATTCCTCATCATATGTTTTATTTGGATATTAGTAATGCTCAATGATGAATATGATCCAAGAGATCTCCAAGTCATGAATATCTTCTTCTTTTCTATCTATTGATCATTATTGATTTATGTAGTTTTAATGGGGGAAACTCATCCATGGTGAGTAATAATACATGGTGTGTAATAAATTATTATATTTTATCTAGTAATTCTCAACTTATTAATGAATAAAGTGTTAGTTTAATTAATATATTTCATGAATTATTTTCTAATAAATTTCAATTGCTTTGAAAACGATTATAATTATAAACATATGGTTTATAAGCCTCATAAAAACATAGGGAGATATAATGTAGACAATGTCAAGATCCCAAATCAAATAATTAGAAGATTAGGTCCTCATTAACTCATTAGTGTAAATAATAAGGAAGAGAATAGAATCTAATTAAGAAAGGCTCCATTACTTTCATCCTAGATGGAAATGAACATTGGTCAATGCAAACTTGAGAGTTGTAAGGAACTCTAAATTTAACACTTTTTTAATCTTCTTCACATACATAATTAATATTATATAGGTGCTTATGTCTTAGTGACTCCAAAAATAACATAGCCATAATAATTTTCTCTATATTCCTTATACCCATGGGCTTATTAGTATGAAGACTCTTCTTTTATATATTAACTAAAATCTACCATTTGATAGGGTTTATGAATTGTATTCATTAATAGAGATGATATCAGGATGAAAAATCACTCAATGATGAGTGAGGGGATATAGGGACAGGGTGGTTGAGGGTTTTGGAAGTGCATAGAGAGGATAAGGAAATAGATCAAGTGGCGGAGGAAGATATTTATATTTGTTATTCATTCCACTATTTATGAGAATTTTACAGACCCGCTTAGGGGATAAATACTCTATCTTCTTAAAAGTAATTCCAATTTTATTCTAGAGAAATATTCTGAAAATGAGATAAAATGAAATGAAAAATTGGTTAAGGGAGTCTTTAAAGGGGTACCGTGGATTTATAAAAGTATGGTGATAGTTTGAGAGGATATTAGAGGTTTTTGGGTGTTATTTAGTAAGTTTCAAAATGAATGGGTGGGTAAATCTCATGAAGATATATGAGAATTGACGCAATAACTGTTTGGAGTGGATTACTAGTTTATTTTATGTCTTGGTTAAGGATTTTGGTGAGGATCTAGTGTCTTGGAGGAGGAATTATTGGTGGTGAAGGTGAAGGTTCATGGTGAAAAACAAGATTTTGTGCTTGATATTTAAATACTACCCCATATTTTGGAGTGGATACTTAGATTTTGGTATGATGAAGCTTATTTTTAAACCTCTAAATTAAAACTACTAAAAAACTGGCCTTCAACAGCACTGGTATTTATCAGCACTATAAAAAACGCTGATAAATGGCATATTTATCAGCACCGAATAATTTAACATTTTATTAGCACTTCTTTTGTGCTGATAAAGGGTACCTTTATCAACACTATAAAAAAACACTGATAAATGGCCTATTTATTAGTGGTGATAAATTTACCCTTTTATTAGCACTTTGTTTTGTGCTGATAAAGGGTACATTTATCAGCGCTTTATTTTTAGCACTAAAAAAGCGTATCCTTTTTCAGTGCTTTATTGTTAGGGCTGATAAAGGGTAACATTTATCAACTGTTTATTTTTTGCACAGATAAATATTTATTTCATCAGTGTTTTTTAGCACTAATAAATGTACTTATAAATAAATTTAAATAATTGAATAAATAAAAAAAATAAAAAAATGAGTTTATTTAACAAATATTACAAATTTTATGAATTAAATAATTATTGATAAAAATGAATAAATTTATGTTACATTATTAAATATTAAACCTTTTATTAGTTATATAATTACAATAATTAATGTTATTAAATTGCATATATTAAATATATAAATATATATTAATGTATATAAATTTGATTTATATGTTACAAAATATTTATGAACTTTAAATTAAATAGTCATATTTTTATTGAATAATGGTTTATAATTAAAAAAAATATGAATTATAAATACTGTCTAATTGGATAGTACATGACATATAATTGAATATCATTTGATTTTTCAATTTAACATAGACCAAATTTGTGTTACATTGATTTCACATATACATATTTAATGAATTTTTATACACAATGCGCACACAAAAAACTTACCCAATTTTCAATATTTTTAAAGTGTAATTATTCTTAATTTAATCATTTTCAGTCATTTTAAACATATATGCATGGAATTAAAATTAGATATTCATTAATAATTTCATAAATATATTTATAAAAAAGTATTTATAAATAAATATATTTATAAATGTACATTTACTATATTTATACAATTATATTTTTATAATTATAAATAGATAAATATTTCATAAAAAGTATTTATATAATTATAAAGAAATAATTATATACACATAAATAATTATTAAATTTATAATAAATTTCTTCATATAATGAATATATTTACAATATTTAGATTTATATTTATTTATTATATATATATTCATGTATAATTATATAAATACATAAAATGATATAAATATTATTTTTTAAAAATATTTCTATAATTATCAATATATAATTATAAAATTATAATGAACATATTTAAAAAAAAACATATTTAATTTATTTGTATTTATATATATTTATTAAGTATATATAAATATTTACAATTTTTTATAATTATAATCATAAATCATTTTACAGTTTTTATCTAATAAGCACTGATAAAAGCATCTTTTTCAGTGCTTTTTTCACCTTGATAAAAATGAGGATTTATCAGCACTGATATAATGAAAATTTATCTAATCTATAAGTTCATTGTTTATAAAGATTTCTCTTATCAGTGCTTTGGTAATAAGCATTGATAAAAGGGCTCTATATCATCATTTTTTATAAGCACTGATAAACATTTTCCGATCTAATTAAAAAACCCTAACCATTTTTGAGCTCATCATGATATCCGAATATTTTTTTGAAAGTAACCCATTTCTGGCACTCCTCCTTGGTGAATCAAAGCTTTAATCACACTACTCGACTGCCTCTAGTTGTTAGAACATCTCGTCCAACGTCCGGTGTTTGATTGCAATTACGGTTTCCAAATAGGGTCTCCAATTTTCTTAAACCTAGCGAGTAAGTCCCTCTGATTTTATTTTTGTATTTTTGTTTTTTTATTTATTATTTTATTATGTTATTATTTGTGGTCCGGTGATTGTATATTTGTGGGTTTGACCTTCTAATTCTATTAGTTTCCCATTTTGGTTCCTCTCTTGATCGATCATGCAGAGTTTATTGTTTTTGGACTCGATGGTGACACATGGAGTCACATGGAGTTTAATTCCTTGTTTTATTTTTTTTTACGTTTCCAAAATTGATCGCCCAATGTTATCAAACCTATTTTTCATTATTTATTTTATCAATTAATTCCATACATGTGAAATTTTAGAAATTAAAACTAGGGATTTTGTGTGTGAGGTACTTAAAGGTAGGTTTGGGTATTTATTTTATATTATACTACTATGTATGTTCTTTTTTCTCCTTATCTGGGTTGGTTTAATAATAAAATGTATGGATGCATCATGGTAGTTTTTTATTTACATTTTCTTTCTACGATTTTTATTTATGTTTTGGGACAAATTACTCCCACTGAGTTATTTTTCATGCCCTGGTGCTTCTTTATATCCCAATGGGGGTCGACAATGTCCCTTGGACACTATCATGATATAGATTGACATTCCACCAATAAAATTTGTAAAATTTATTCAATTTTCAATGGGTGTCAAATGGTTTTTCAATCTTCCTTTTGAAATCAATAATACACTTCCATCACTTACATGGATCAGGAAATTAATATCCCATTAATTCCAAGAGTCACCTATAAATAAAGGAAAATGTCAACTAACTAATCAAAAACATTTAAACATTGGATACTGTTAATGTAGAAAATTATTATCATCGTTCATCTCATGAAACTATAAATATTATTTCACCCACATTGATAAACATTTTCAATCTATCCATAATTTTTAATGTACTGATTATGATCAATTTCTCTTTTATGAAATCAATGCTTCTTTAATAATTCATCAAACATTCAATACCAAGATCTTAGTTCTTATTTCAATTCATACATAACATTTATCAATTTAAAAACATTATTATCATATTAATTAATGATAAACCTATATGTTTGTTTGATGTAATTCATATTTATTTAATCCATTAGTAAATGCTAATTTTATATCCAGTTGGAGTATCGTGAATTTCTGTGGGATGGGTCCGTGTGGTGATATAAAATCACAAGAGTCTTGAGATTTTTTAAAATAATTAAATACCATTAATTTTAAAGGTAATAATTTCTTAGATTCCTACATCACCTATTCCAATACATTTTTATATATTCTAATTGATTGAATGAGAGATTATTATTCGTATTTATCAGATTTTAGTTTTATAGTACTCTTTAATTGCCTATATTATATTTTCATTTGTTTATGAGAGTTAAAAATGATTTTATGTGGAGTAAATATTTTTTTAAATTCAATTACCCTTTTTCTTTAACATACTGAAATTTTTGAAACAATCAAATGTTGAGTTTCCTTTATTAGAATTGTCTACAACTATCACTTTTTATGAGGAATATCTTATGTGTATTTATTTATATATTGTATAAAATTGATCTTTTATGAACCCAGTATGATGGATATAAACCAAAAATGAATACATTATAATCATTTGAAAAACGAATATGAATATGGGTTTAAAGAGTTCATGATGTTTTCATGAGAGAATTCAGAGGACCCTTTTAAAATCCTCTGTCGATGTTTAGGTTATAAATATTCATAAAACATTAGTCTAGAAGAGTTGGAACAATATTGATTTAAATTTAGATCCATTGATCAATGGAGGAAAAAATTATTTGTTATTCATCACTCACAAAGATAATAACAAAACAAAGGATTCTTTGTGCAGTTCACTACAATTGGTTAACTACTTATTGGCATAGCATCTAACATAGACTTATTACTCGGCATCCCCATGATACTCTCATCCCACACATAGAGAGAAACAAACTAATTATATTCATTAACATAGAGAGAAAATTTTACATAATAATATAATTCATTGGGTAAAGGATATTTGGAAAACACATATTATAAATGAAGCCACATGAGAATCAGAAAATGATATGATAGAAAAATATTCCCACTTATTTATATAATGAAAACATTTTGCAAGGAAGAGAAGGAAAATTGAATTTTCAATGGTGATATGATAGAGATGGTAGTGAGTGTGTGTTGGATGAGAGCATCATGGGTATGCTGGATAGGAAGTTTAGGCCAGATTCTATGCTAAGCGGTAGTTAACCAACAATAATGTAGTACACAGTGAATCATTATTTTTTGTTGTTAACTTTGTGAGTGATTCATAAAAAATCATTGTTTTTGATTCATTGATCAATGTAACAAAATATATATCAATATCATTAATAGTCTCATAGTTTCCTAATGTTCATATAGTCTTATAAACTATAAGGAAGTGTATAGAGAATCCTTAGTTTTTTTATTAACATATATTTAGACCAAATAAATCCTTTGGAAAGATGTAAAGGTAATGATATGACGTACTTTCTATATTTTACCAAAATATATATATAAATAATAGTTGATTTAATTGTCATTATTCCTTGTATAGTTTTTTTATTATATCATATTTATGTCCTTGTGTCATGCCTTTTCAGAAATAACAATGACGTTGTCTCTGCTCAATCACAGAGGTAGTCTTGATGTTTTCATTGTAAAATCATTGTCTATAGAATTAATTAATTTTTTCATATTTATGTTTAATTTATTTCTTTTAAGTATTAAACACAAAATAATTTTTTTCTAATAAAGGTGGATTCTTTTGTTTTAGTTGCGGTTCTCTGTTCGACATCCATGATTCTTCGCTATTAAAACATTATCACCCCTACAATAGAGCATTTATCACATTTTTTAAAATTACACCCACTTTCTTTGCCAAAATAGAAACAAAACTACCTTTATTCAATCACATAGGTAATCTTGATGTTTTCACAGTAAAATCATATTCTATAAAATTAATGAATTATATCATATTTATTTTTAATTTATTTATTTTTAGTATTACCCATATAATAATTTTTTTCTTATACAGGTGGATTATTTTGTTCGAGTTGGGGTGTTATATCCAATTTTCATGCATATTATTCATTTAAACCATTTCACCCATATAGTGTTTCATTTATCAATTTCTTTAAAATTACCTCCACTCCATTTGCTAGAAGAGAAATGATGCCGCCTCTACTCAATCACAGAGGTAATCTTGATGTTTACACAATAAAATCCCTGTCCATATAATTAATGTATTACTTCGTATTTATGTTTTATTTATTTATTTTTAGTATTACTGACTTAATAAATTTTTTATTATACAGGCGGATTCTTTTATTTGAGTTAGGGTACTCTATCCAATATTCATGCTTCTTATCCCTTAAAACGTTTTCACCCCTATAGTGGTTAATTTATAACTTTATTTCAAATTATCTCCACTACCTTTGTAAGAATAGGAATGATGAAACCTATGCTCAATTAGAGAGGTAATCTTTATGTTTTCAAATTAAAATTATTGGCCATAAAATAAATGTATTATTTCATATTTATGTTTAATTTATTTCGTTTTAGTATTACACACATAATAATTGTTTTTTATACAAGTGGATTATTTTGTTCGAGTTGGGGTCCTCTATACATCTCTTATCCCTTTTAAGACCAAAACTTCCATAGACTTCTTCTTGATCAAAACTTTTCTCCCTTGCAGTTTTGAAATATATAAGTTTCCTTAAATGTCCCTCTACTGCCCAATCATATAGGTAATATTAATATTCACACAGTGAAATCATTTTTTAAATAATTAATGTATTATTTCATATTTATGTTTAATTTATTTATTTTTATTATTTATC
The DNA here is from genome assembly GCA_963277665.1 of Viscum album. NCBI lineage: Eukaryota > Viridiplantae > Streptophyta > Magnoliopsida > Santalales > Viscaceae > Viscum > Viscum album. The sequence continues at coordinate 350,426,160 of OY728137.1, forward strand.
ATAATAATTTTTTTCTTATATAGGTTGATTACTTTTTTCGAGTTGATGTGGTTTGTTCGAAGCTTCTCATGCAGTGTTGGCAGTTTGATAAATAAATTATCTTGAAATCATGGTAACATTGACAGTTAAGATTTTTTTGAGCCTTTAGAATATTTATTAATCAGACACACCTCAATCCGACACATGAGGTGACCAGTTTTACTTCAAGTACTTCTTTATAATTTAAATTGACGATAATTTTAGTAAAAAATACAATAGACTCAATGTGGCCGTTATTAGTTTTAAATTGACTTTTGAATTTAAAAAGACCCACTCAATGAAAACCAAGAAAACACTCTTGGGTTTATTTTGATAATTTAGAAAATCTATTAATAAATCATTTGTGATTTGTAGGAATTGGTCTCACATCAAACTAATACATGATGTGATCCTTGTTATTCAAAGTGTGTGTTTCAGGTTTAAATTGAAATTTTAGTAAATAAGACAACTTACATACTCAAAACCAAGAAAAAACATTCATATTGTTTTAATACTTTAGGACAAAAATACATATGTGATTTGGAACTTTTTGGAATCATCTTCACCTCAATCTAATGCACAGTGTGACCGGTATGACTCTAATTGCATCTTTATTTAAAATTGACATATATTTTAGTAAAAAAACAAAATGGACCTACTAAAAAGTGAAAAATACTATCAAATTGTGTTGATACTTTAAGGAAAAAAATACATAATTGATTTGAGACGTTCATGAATCATACACACATCAATATAATGCGCGGTGTGAACAATATGACTCCAAGTGAGTGTTTTTATTTAAAATTTACTTCAATTTTAGTAAAAAGGACAACTGAACTACTCAAAACCAAGAAAACCCATTCAAATTTTTTAAATACATTAGGAAAATGATCCATAAGTAATTTTTTTAGGAATTACCCACACCTTAATCCAATTCACAATGTGACTGATATGAGTTAAAGTACAAGTTTTAATTTCAAAATGACATATTAGGACAGAAGTCAAGTGATGTTATCAAAACTGAGAAAACAATTTTAAATTGTTTTGCTACATTAGGAAAATGGTCCATGAGTCATTTTGGACATGTCAGAATTAGCTGCACCTCAATATGATGCATAATCTGATCAATATGACTTAAAGTACGTCTTTTTATTTAAAATATTCATTAATTTTAGTAAAATGGATAATATTCCTACTCAAAATCGAGAAAAAACATTCTGATTGTTTTGATACTTTACAAAAATTATCCATATGTCATTATTGATGTGTGGGAATCATCCGTACCGACATTTGACTTATGATGTACCTAGTATGACTTAAAGTGTCTGTTATCAATTTAAAATCGACATTCTAGATCAAAAAGTGTCACTCACTGAAAACAGATCAAACACACTCATATTTTATTGATAATTTAAGATAACTAATTGTAATTAATTTGTGACATGTAGGAATATCTTTAACATAAAACCGGAACACGATGTGATCAGAATGATTCATAAATTTGTTGTTCCAGTTTTAAATGTCATTTTAGTAAAAAACACAACTAACGTACTCAAAACCAAGAAAACACATTCATATTGTTTGGATACTTTAGGAAAATGATCCATAAGTCATTTGAGACATGTTTAAATAAATCTCGCCTTAATCCAATGCATAGTTTGACCGGTATGAATCCCTGAGTGTCATTTTATTTAAAATTGACATCAATTTTAGTCAAATTAATACTTTATGTTTACTTATTTATTTATATTAATACTAACATAAGAATTTTAATCTTATACAAGTGCATTATTTAGACTGAGAAGGGGTGATTTATTCATAAATAGAATGATTTGGGTTAGGATTAAAAGACAAAGTAACATTTATGTTTTTTAATGTATGTAATAATTTTTACTTATGTAGTTGTATGAACCAATGTTTGAAATTCCTATAATACAATGTTTTTTTCTTGTGTTTGTGTTGTAAACTTCAACTCATTTAAATCCTTTATTGGTACTTGTTTTTGTTGATATCTAGTGTGTTTCTAGTGTTGTGGTGTGCGGTAACAACACACTATAATGGTGTTATAGTGTGCTGTTCCAACACAATACAATGTGGCATTTATCAGTACTTTTAAATATTCTAATAGAGGCCACCTTTATCAGCTCTCATAGAATCATAGATTAATGGTTCCTTTATCAAAAAATTTAAGAGAACTAATAAATTTCCCATTTATTAGCTATTTCTTTAGTGCTGATAAAGTATCCCTTTATCAGCGATATTTTAGTGCTTATAAAAGACCATGTCTTTTAACCTCACTCGTATTGTTAACACTTTTCTAGGGCTGATAAACACCATTTCTAGCACTATTAGAGGCCGATTTTGTAGTAGTGTTATGAAAATTTATTTCTCTAAAATATTGTTCTACGGGTTAGAGCATGAAAAAAATTCCTTGATATGGAAATGTTTAGTGGGTATGGATTGTGTCTAACTTATGACATTAAGGGACCCTATGAATGTTAAATGCTTCTATGTTTTTAATCATATTGGTTTTTGTGCTATGACATAGTTTCTTATAATTCTATTTTTACAAATATTTTATAGAATCCTCCTAGGTAGAACTTTGACATGGATAGACTATGTGAATGATTTGTGATACTATGTCCCTCTACACATCTGAAAATCTAGCATGGCCTTGATACATTGTGTCATGATGGATTGTTTCCAATGTTATATGGTCAAGGAGTTATAGTGTGTTCATGATAATCTACAACATGACGGTGAAATCCTTTTCAAAATTTTCGTTGTTCCTTCAAACATTAAAATCATTCCTTTTGGACTCAATTCCACTACCATGGTCATTATCACATGGGATAATTGAATAGATAAAATAGTAAATTAGTGGATATTTCATATGACTATTTAGAGTAAAACCCATTTCATAATAAAATCCAAATAATAAAAACTAAAAATAATAATATAGTTAAGGATAAAAGAAATATACATGGGTTTCCTCCAACCAAAAATTTTATTTAATGTCAAAAGAATAATGAACCTTATTATATTAAATAAAAGTATAGGTTAAGGACAAACCACATTTGATGATTTTTATGTTAGTGATTATGTTTCTATCTATTTATTGTGAAGGGCAGTTCATCATTATTTTAAGAAACCAGGGATCTATATGGAAATTTTATATTTATTATGATTTTTTGGCTATATTGTCTTAAGTTTATGTTTTAATAAATGAAAATATGACTTACATGGTAGTACCTTATCTCCCAAGTGTAGTTATGTCTATATAATGTATTGGTCGTTCCATGTTCTTGTTAAATACTTATAAAAATTTTAATTTGAATAATAACATCTCCTAATATATTCAATATCATCTATCTTTAACAGACCATTTCCTTTAGCTGCACCATAATTCAAATTCATCAAATTGACCAACTAATAAGATTTGTGGTCTTGCTACATCGTAAGGTGAAATGGTTTCTTATATAACTAACATAAAGAATATATTCTTAATGGTGTCCTATAACCTATTTGATATACCCACAATGAATCATTGAGTTATTGATTCTAATCTTTTTAACTTTCGTTGATGGACTTCCCCAAAATTTTCATCATCTATTGATTCAAATGTTCACTTAACCAGACATTTCATGGTGTAAAAGAGTTCATTTTTTTAAATGAAAATAATAATCCTCTATAAATATCCTAAATACATTGTTTTATAAATTATTTAAAATGATAAATAATAAAAAAAATTATGAAATTTAAACTTATAAAACATGTCCATATTGGAAAATTTAGTGACCGTTTCACTGTCTTAGTCGGGGTAGCTTATACTTGAACCTAATTTGCATTATAATCGACACATATAAGGATGTCTGTGTGACCAAAAGTTTTAGAGAAAGTGTAACAGCCCAAGTTATTATGATTTTATTTTTTTTATGAAATTAAATTTCTTTTATGACTTTTTTTACACGCAACACCTAGTTAAGCTTGTGCTACATACAACATTCTCTTAGTTTGCATTACACACAACTCTGAGTTTTAATAAAACCACTATATATTATTAATTTAGTTAAAACATAGATTTCAAACTTAGTGGTATGAATAATAATAATTTATTTTAAAAATATTTGAGTATAATGGATTTCTATAAATATAACATATTGACAATAAAATACCTAATCTTTAGTAAAGTCCTTATATGTTTCTAACAACTATTTTCTCAAAAAATGTTTTTTATATCTCTTTGTGAAAAATAATAAATTTAATTTTTAAATATTTTAGAAAATTAACATGATTAATATACTTAATTTTTTTATTTAATAATGTCAAAAATATATTAGTGTTTTTTTGTATTTTTCTGAAAAGATTCATTTTTAATGAATAGTGAAAATACAGAATTTTAATTGAAAACTCTATTTTCTCCTAATTTATTTAAAAAGATAAATTATATTTTAAATTATTTTAAAAGTATTATTATTTAAATTTCATGTATATTAATACAATTTAGTTTTTTTAGAATAAATTTCATATTGAAATCGAATATACAACCTTTGTAAACTTCTAAATATTTTCACTTTGAAAACCCTCATTTCTATCATCTGTGTGGGATTATTTTTATATTTAGTTCCTACAATTATATGAGTTGAGTGTGGAAACATGCATTGAAAATTTTGAATCATAATAATTTATATTATGTAATATGATCAAATTTATTTTTGACCATAATTATTAGTGAAAATAATTAAAATTAATTTCCACAATTAAGGTTAAAACATTGTTTTTCGCATTACATACAATTGAATTAAATTTTATTTTATTATAACATATGATATATATTTATTAAATTAAATTTAAATTTTTCAATAATTGTGTATAAAATTTATAATAAAACTCATTTTAATTTTATTATTATAGGATAAATTACTTAGGTAAATAAAATGATACAAGTTACTATGGAAAAAACTAAAAAGATAAAATTGAGTAAACGTAATGAGTAAGGAATAACATGATAAATTTTTTTTTTTTTAGATGTATTTACAGAGTAAATGAACCATACCCTCTAATATTTTATTTTTAATATTGGAGGCATATGAGGTAATTTAGACCCCCTAATAGTGATTACTTGTGGGTATTTACAAAAATGTCACTCCTCCTCAACTATAAAAGGGAATTGACTCTACTCCCCTATTAAAACATTCAAATCTATTTGGTATGAAAATGATATTCACAAGTAACTTTAAAACATATCTACCCCCATTATAGAAATCTTATTTTGTTAATAAATCCATCCTTGGATGTATTTATTGCAAAACTAAGGAGAATACCCTAAGAAGAGGTAATTTTCTTCAATGATCATATTTATTTTAATTGTTTCTCCACCTTATTACATTCTTATAATATGATGATAATATAATAAAATTGGTATATTACATATAATTAAGTGTTGTTATGTTAAGGTTCTGAACATAACCCTTCTCCATTTACATCAAATGGGTTACGAAATCGTTTTTCATGTGTACGGTGGAGTATCACAATGTGAATCGATGTCATTATTTTTTTTCATTACTACCTACCAAGGATAGTAATAATGATGTATTTTTTGTTTATATTTGATATATATTTTATATATGATATATATTTTATATATGATATATATTTTAAATATGATATATATTATATATATCATATATATTATAAATATGATATATGATATATTTATTATTTTATTATGGTTCCTTAATTTTTATATCACACAAACCATCATGCACTCCATTTTGTGGGATTTGGATAATATTTCTCGTGTCGATGGTGGACTACCACCTCACAAAGTGATGTGATTCGTTCATATATTGAATATAATGTATTGATGACAGTTTTAATGAAAATATGTGGTATATATGACATAAATTTTGTTATTGAATGATAATATATCATTTATATTTCTTTATTTCAAACCGATATGAAAATTTAAAAACATTCATGCATACGTACGACCTACTGTCTCCACGAATGGTGCATTTCACTTTCTACCCTTAAATATTAGCGATTACTCTAAATAATTATACACTAAATATATATGATATTTATAAATTTTTTATAATTATTTACATTATTGAACCATGATTAAATTAATAGGAAAAAATATAAAAAATCAAAACATATATAAAAAACAAATCAATTATTGTCAAAAATATAAATTTAACGTGGAATTGATGATAAACAGGGAAAATAGTTCAAAATAGAATAATATATGGTCTAATATATATGAATATGGTTCTTTAATAGATTTATAATAAACTTATATTTTTTATAAATTATTTTTTAATGAGTACAATAGAAGTCACGACTTAATGTATTGTATTTTCATCTCACTTGTTACTTCCATGAGACACATGTCATGTTCACCCCCTATTTTTTTATGTGAGGTGTATAATACCCAAAAATGTATTATTTTATTATTATATTGGGAATTATTTTGATTTAAATATCCATTTTGGATCTATATTTCATGGGGTTTATGGTTAAAACATTACCAAAGTGATAAGAGGTTGTTGTATCAATTTTTCTTCTTTGATTCATATGTTATATTATGCACCTATATTTTTTCACAATGTGAATATACGACCATTTTGACATGTATTTTCATGAATTTATTCATCGTCATTATATTTTATGTTTTATTTAATGTTATTCCTTCATGGGGATTATTATTAAAAGTTATCATAGTGGTAAAGATATCATATTACAATCTCTTCATTTATCAGGATTATTTACGACCATATTTTCAATGATAAAATCTTATGATCCATATTTGAAGAATCATCATGACTTTTCATATACTCTATTTATGTCATGAGGATTCCCGTTTTCCCTTAATTTTCCTCTCTTTATATACTCTTGAGTTTAGAACAATGTTTTTGTGAAAAAATTTCTTTTCTATTGAAAATTATTTTTTCCAAAACCTTTTTTTCTAAAAATGTTTTTAAAAATGTTTTTAAAATAAGAAATGATAATTTCCTTAAGAATTTTTTTAAAATTATTTTTAAAATAATCCTTTATAATCATTCAAGGACACTATAAAAGAAGTTTATTTTAAAAAAATGTTTTATATTGTAAATAAATTTGTTTCAATGAAATTTTATTTTCTAAAATAAATTATTTAAAAAAATTAAGAGACAAATTTATAATATTTTAATATTATTTTCAAAAAATGTATTTTAAAAAAAATTATGTTTTAAATAAATTATCTATTATAAAAATATGTTTTTATAAATTATTGTTTTAAAAGATTTTTAAAAGATTCATTTGTATTCTTTCATGATTATTTTCAACAAAAAGGATTTTTATAGTTTTTTACATTTTAAAAATTGATTTTAAAATAAAATATACATTCCTTAAGAAACGTCCCAAGTAGTATTTAAAAATTATTTTCCATATAATATGAAATTATTTTAGGTTACTTATTCATTTTGGGGGATATGATCCAAGGATACCATTCTTATTCTTTCTATAAATGGTTTATTTTTATATTTAAAAGATGTTTCTAAAACCTGTTTCTATTCCAAGGGTTTTACCATAATAAAATTCTTATGAAACACTCTTATTTTTCAATGGGTTATACCAAGATAAAATTCTTATAAAACCTGGTTATTTTTCCTGGGGTTATACCATGATAAAATGATTATGAATCCTACTTTTTTTCCATAGGTTGGATCATGATAAAATAATTATGAAACCCAATTCTATTTGCTTGGATTATACCATGATAAAATGATTATAAAACTCACTTATTTTTCCAAGGGTCATTATTTGGTGGAATAATGATATGATTATGAAACTGGTTTATTTTCCATATGCTATGTTATGATGAAATTTTTATGAAACCCATTTTATTTCAGGGGTTTTGATATGATGAATGTTTTATGATCTTTTGGTACACACGTGTATGATTTACATTATGTGATGGTGGTTAAATTATAACCAAGGATAGTGATTATGTTATAACCAAATATAGATGTGACCTATATCTCCCTCCAATATATTTGGAAAAGATTTATATCTTGTGAGATAGTCCGGACATGGATGAAGAGTGAACTCAGTTTTTTATGAGAATTTGTACTCTATTATAGTCTTGAGTGTGAAGAATGAATACTATGATATTATATGTGGAACTCTATCTCATGTTTAAAATGGTATGCATGAACCAGATTACTTATTCACAGTATTATGTGTGAACTTGATTACATGTTCACAATGTTATGCATGAACTTTATTACATGTTCACAATGTTATGCATGGAACTTTATTTCATGTCTATAATGTTATTATTTAACCTGATTACTAGTTCACAATGTTATGTGTGGAACAGATTACATTTTCAAAATGTTATGCATGGACCTTTCTTCCATGTCCATAATGTTATGCATGGACCTGGTTTTATGTCTATAAGTTTATTCCAGGGATTTATTTAAATTCCTTAACATAATGAGTGCAGAATTTTCTATTTATAGCAATTTACAATGTTATAATATGATTTGTATGCCAAAAAATCTATGTCTTATGACAATGTTATGCTCTCACAGATCATGTTCTTTTATTAATTTATGATTCATGTCTTATGAAATACCATTATTTATTCCATGAATTAGGTTTATGATCTATGAAAGGTTGGGTATGAACATTTTAAGTTATGTTCATTATCACAATCCCTTATTATTATCTTATTATTTTATATGATCATAGATTTATATCTGTTATGTTTACCCTTACTGAGTATCTAATCTCACCATTTCATATGTTTTCATTCCCCAGGTTATAGATAATGTTTTGTATAGGATATGTATCTAAGGAGTACTAAATGGGAAGATATTCTTGGTAAATAATGAAGATCATTCACTAGATTAGATGATTTTGTTTCATGTTTCCCATGAAACTAAACTATTATGATCTACAGGCCTGTGTTTGTGAAATGTAATGAATATTCATCTTAAAACATGTCAAATCCATGTATGAGAATCCTGGTTCACTAAAGTTGTTATCAGAGGATAGGTTTAGTTATCCATTAGAAACTACGATGAGAAGACTCTATTGAGATATCTAGGGACATTTCTAAGGATATTTCAAGGGATGTCTCTAAGGATAAGTCTAAGGATGATTTAATGTATAAGAAAATTTCCCATAATTTTACAAAAATATCGAGAAAGTGGTTTCCTAGAAATACATACCTCTATGGATACTAAAATTGGATGTGTCTCTAACATAGATTTTCCTAGGGGTTATAACACTGAAACTATTGTGTTTAGCTAGAATTGATTGGGAACTGGTGCAAAAAAATGGTTCTTGGTGCACACCTAGTTTAGCGCTCTTAAAGCATACACTTTTTGAATTCAAAATCATTTTACAATCCACTATGAAGTATTTAAATAGATGATGAATACGAACAACCAAGGATAAACATAGGGTGTCATTGATTAACAAAAATGTGTCTTGATTTAGACCACCTCAATTATTTTTCAGAATATGTAACTTTTTAATTATGATTAGAATTTGTCACATTATTATTTATATTCTTAGTTAATAGGTAGAACATGAAATAACCATATTAATAAGAAATTCAATGGATAATGTAATGATTTTCCCCATGATGAACTGAATGTTATGGGAGATGGAATGAAAAATCCTTATTTATATGCTCACACAACTTTCTCAAGCTATGAATCATTTTGAAAATCCAAATAGTCAAATAAGGGAAAATGGATCTTATGATTCCTTACCCACTTTATTTTATTGGTTCCACTAATCCCTTAGTTACTAAGAAATGGATCAGTACAACTAAAAATATATTTTATGTTATTCGATGTTCAGAGAATGAAAAAGTATCACTAGTTTTCTACAATCTAGATTGTGATTCAGATCAATGGTGGAATATTATTGAAAATATGAGGTAATGTGAATAAATTGACTCCATTAAGTGGTATGAGTTTAAAATATTATTTTTAAATAATTAATCTCTTCATATTATTCATAGAAAATGGATAAATAATTCCTAGAGCTTAAGAATAAGAATGATTAATATGTTGGTGGATATGAAGCAAATTTTACAAGACTTGTGAGGTACTATTCAGGTTTTATAATTCATCCTGAATGTAAGGTTGACCAATTCTTTAATGGATTGAAAACAAATCCCCTAAGGGCATTACATATAAGGGACATTGGATGTTGTGATGAAATCATTTGATATGCACCAAAATTGGAAATAGAAGCTAGATACCCATTTGGTTTTGTTAATAAGAAAAGGGAGATGTGTTTCTATAGAAAGTCCTATTATATTTCACATAGAGGTAAGAAAAATTATCAAACTACTTCTTTCCAGAATGGTGGGAAGGAGCACTTAGGTGAGTTTCTAAAAGGAATAAAAGGTGTTTCTAATGTGGAAAGCTTGGATATTAAAAAAACGAATTTAGAAGTTATTTTAAGAGTGTAGTCAATTAAATGACTAGATATAATTCAAAAAAATTAACCAACCACACTATAGTGTTTCAAGAGAAATTAGATTTGGAATTATGTCGATTAATGCGCCAATACAAGGGATAATATAAAAGATAATCCAAACATACCATGTAAGACAATGAAAAAATTGAAATCTTATTCAATCACAATGGATGAAGTGAATAATGAAAATTATTGAATAGTTATCATCACCTCTTTAGTTGGGAATTTATTGTTTGATTTTGTATGAATGGGCCCGATGAAAATATTAATGTTCTTATTTTAGTGAAATACAATGTGATTATCTCCCACTATAAGGATTCTAGAATAATAAATTCTTATTTGATATTCTATTAGTACAACAATGAACCCATTCTTCTAATGGATTTTTTTGTATAATATAAGAGCTTTTTAAGTAATAATGGGTGAATTGTAGTTTGGAAACATATATGTCTCCAAGTATGATTATCTTATGACTTATAGATACCATCATGGGTTTATGAGTTTATCTTTGATCATATGTTCACTGTTATTGACACCCCCTTTTGAGGTTTTATGTGATTGTATTTTATTAATATTAAATATATTTTAAGAGACATTTATGGAAATTATGTCCTTTGGAATTATATATAGTTACAAAATTATGTGGGGAAGAATTTATGAAAACCCTTTTCATTATTACACATTATTTCATAATTTATTATATAATATTACACATAATATAAACCAAAAGATGAAGAATTATCGTTTATTTATGAGTTAGGTACATTAAATAACAACTTAAAACATGGGATATGACAACATTATTGAAAATTTATTTTACATTCTCATATTATTCTATCGTACTTAAAATTTAATTGGATAACCTGGGGACATGCATAAGAAATGGATAAGCTATAAAGTCCAGTAATGGAATACACATATAATAACATGAATAAAGTATTACATGTTATACAAGGAAGATAAATGGTAAATAAAATTATTTATAATAATAAACATGAATAATAAGGCATGATTTAACATGATAACATTAAGTCAACATGGGAAATGTAGAAAACAATTAAAACATTGAATCATAAAAATATATCAAGGACAACTACCAATACATCATAATGGAAATATTTATGTGATACATTAGGTTTAATACCTAATAACTTTCATGATTTATCACGAGGCTAAACCATTTCTCAATTAATTAGAGCACTATATAATTTCGTACGCACCCTTAATGAGGGTGTATGAATTTTTATACGAGGTCATGATTAGAAAAAAAGGTATATAATTATTTGGAAATAAAATTAACTATAAGGTGGTATGAAAGAACATATCCCAATATTATTAAATGATTATAAAAGACATAAGATAAAGAAGCCGCTTGGATAAAGAGGGGAAGGAGAGGATCCCTTACCTTGAGAGGGTGATTCAAAATTCTTGGGTGGAGGTTCTTGAGATCTGGGGGGAACATTTAGAGGACAATAGATAGGATATGGAAGAGTAAGTATGTGATACATGGTTTTTGAGTGAATCAAAATGGGATCTTGGGTGGGTTTAGATTGGAAATGAGTGAGAAATTCTTTTTTATTTCTAAAACATAGTTTTTTCACTATATATAATAAAGTAATAAAAACCACAAAAATTCCCATATTTTCCCCATGGTTTCTACCAAATAGAAGTGGTTTTAATTAATTTATTATTCAAATGAGAAAACTTAATAAAATATTTCCCTTATTGATCTCAATGTGAGTCATGTCCTTGAAGAAATGATTTTAAAACCTTAAAATTTATTATAGGTTTTAGGGATTTATAAAGGCTTAAAAAATTAATAAAATAAAGTTAATATTAAATTATTTTATATTTAATACATATTTTTGGTCGTTTATAACCTTTATAGTATTTATTAAATCATTTTTTGGCCATCAAGATGTCATAATACACACCGCTTATTTATACAGTATTTAATTTGTACCGGAAAATTTGATTATCATAGAAAATTATGAAAAATTCACTATTTTATAATATTGAAGTTTTGATTCAAAAAATAATATTTATTTTATCCAAATAATTTTATAAATCTTTTAATTTTCACTTAAAAAAAAGTAATCTTCATTTATTGAGAAATGCTTTGTTTTTTTACAATAACTATTTTCAAACCCATATAAAAATTAAATTTGAATTAATAAGAATATTATTTCTATTTATATTTATTAAACATTCTTTAATAATAATATTTTTTTAAAATATTATCTATTTTAAAAATACATTAATTAAAAAATTCTTTAATTGAATTTGAATATTACCCAAAAATATAATTTTTATTTTATTGTATCAAAATAAAAAATTAATTTTAATGAAGAAGTAAATATAACCCATATTATATTGAAAATATAATATAAATATTAATAATATTAGGGTATTGATACATATCCCTTTAGTACACCAACAAGCTCTCTAATGGTATGGTGCGCGTTGGTGAGACTTTCATGGGGTGGTTTGACGTACATGGTTTGGGTTGTTATTTTGATGAGCTTGAAGTTATCCTTTAAATGGTTTCCCTCATTCTTATGTTTTAATATAGTATTTTTGTTTTGTTAATGGGAAAATACTATTGATTCTAATGACTCTAAAATCTTTGATAAATGAGATTTATAGGGTACGATCCAACTGGTTGTGTTCATCACTTCCTTTGCCTCTGTCAATTGGATTTATCAAAACCCTATATTTTTAATAATCATATAATCATAATTTAATGGCTATATTATCAATAGTAATTATTTTTAATGGTCTTTTAAATGTAATGGGATATAATAAAACTAATAAAGTTCATTTACTTTATATATCCCTAATATATAATAATACATTTAATTAGATTACAAGGGGAATTTTATTTATAATACTTTATGTTTTTAAAATATTCCCCCATTCATAAATTTCACCCTTAAAATTATCATTTCACATAGTAGAACATATGAGGTTAATTATTTTTCATCACTTCCTCTGGTTCCCATGCCAATTATTCATACTTGTGGTTTCTCCACATCGTATTGACATGGTCCATTTTCTTATTCTGTAAAACTTTGTCTCTTTGATCTAAGAACTTCATGGGTTGCTCCTCAAATGATAGATCATTCACTTAGGGTTCCACCTCAAAATTGAGTACACGTGAGGGTTTTCTTATGTACTTCCTCAAACGATATACATAGAATACATCATGTACTTGATATTGGTTTGGTGGGAGTTCTAGTTGATATCCCACCACTCCAATGCGACCAAGTATCTCAAAGGGACTGATGTATATTAGACTAAGCTTTCCTTTTTCCCAAATTTCATAACTTTATTCCTTTGAGATATGTGGAGGAATACCATTTCTCCAACCTCAAACTCTAGGTCTAATCGAAGATTATTATCATAATTATTCTACCGTCTCTAGGTAGTCGTAATGTGCTGCAGAATGGTCCCGAACTTTTCTACAATTTCCTCGACTATTTTAGGACCAATCAGTTTGCATTCCCTAACTTCATCCCAGCATGTAGGTATTATAAACCTATTTTAGTAAATGAATTTATAGTGATCTATTTGTATTATTGAGTGGAAAAAATTATTATATGGGAACATGACTAAAGGAATTTATTGATCTCACCCTCCTGTGATGTAAATTGAGCATGGTCTCAACATTTTCTCAATTTTCTAGATAGTCTTCTTTGGTTGGCCATCTTTTTTAGGGTGATAATCCATTTTGAAGTTAAAATCAATATTTAGAGTATATTGGAGACTCTTTCATAATATAGAGGTAAATCTTGGGGCTCAATTAGATAAAATTGACAATTTCCTTCCATGAAACCTCACCACTTCTCTAATGTATATCCTTACAAGTTGATCTAGCGAGAAGTCCTCTTGAATTGTAATGAAGATATTTCTCCTTATAAAATGATCCACCACAAACCATGTAGAAATATTTTCTCTTCATGTATTTGGAAGACTAGTGACAAAGTACATGATGAGGTTTTCCTATTTCCATGTAGTTATGGGTAATGGTTTCATCATCCCCTTTGTTTTTTCGCTTTATTCTTTCACTTAATGAAATATAAGATATCTTGATGTATATTTTGTGATCTTATTATTCATATTTTTCCCCAATTAGTTCTCTATAATATCTTGATACATCTATGTGCTCCTTGGATGGATTGATAAGGTCATTCTATGTGAATAATCAAAAATCTCCTTCTTTAATTCAGGATTTTATGGTACTCATAGTCTTGAACCAAATATTAAAACTTCTTCATTAACATTGAACTATGAGGACTTCCCTTTTCTTATAGCTTCAAATTTTCTATAAATTCCATATAATATTATTGAGAATAATTTATCCTCTCTATAAGGTACATCTTAGCTGCAAATTTTTTTTTTGATTTTCATAAATCTGGTTTGGGGTAACCGGAAACCTCAAAACCAAACATCAAAGCATCCAAAAGCCAACAACTTCTGAAATTCAAAATTCAAAAACACCACAAACCACGTGCCCACCTCGAGCTGTGCAATCACCCCGAGGAGCGTGTCAACGCGTATTCCATCATACCACCGACAAGAACACCACACTCCACCATTCATATTAGGACGATGCCGGAGCCATCATCGAAACTCTGGTCCGGCCACCATCATCACAAACATTCACGTAACAGAGAAGCCCGAACAACCGGTGTTCTTCGTAGTTGCCAAAAAAACATCCAGCAAACCACAAAATACTTTCCAGCATAAAAACTTAGACACACAACCGTCTCAAACGTAGGACGTCGATGCGCTACCAAGAAAGGACCCAGAACGCTATGAAGAGTATGCCAGTGAAACCGGTCTTACACTCATAGGTCTGACCAGTAACGTTGTCAATCATCACCACCAGATACGAGGCGAGGCCAACCACTGGGAAGCGTTTCCATCCCATGCCAGAAATCACCGGGAGGAAAGAACCAAGCACAAATTCAAAAATCACACTTTCAAAATTCAAAACTCAAACCTTCAAACCCTACGTGGTAGATATCTACAGCATTCAGATTCATCAGCACATCATCATCTCCATCAAGGATTTAAGATTCACCAAACGCGAGGAAGCAGGAACTGCTGCAAGCTAGAGGAAACCCACTACTCAGATCTCATCGCCGCCATCCTTTTCGACCTCGATAGCCGCCACAAAACACCAACCTCCCACACCGGAAGCAAGACCGAGACCTCAGGAGAATGGATGTGGGACATCGGTCTCGGCCGACACCACACCGCCAACGAAAACCCTATCCAGCGAGCAGAAGCAATGGGACTTCGTATGGTAGTGTATTGAGAATTCATAGTCCTAGATCATATCTAACAATCTTCATTACATAATATTCATCTCTTTCTATGTGAATACATACATGAGGATTTTTTGATTTGTATATATTTCATACTTCTCTCCAAAGAAATAATGCCACAAGATTTTTAATTTGAAGATTACTGCTACTAACTCTAGACCATGCATTGGGTAGTTCGCTTTGTGAAAGTTCAATTTCCTTAAATCAGAGGCTATAAATTTTTCATTTTGAATTAACAAAAACCCCAAGTACTTCTTTAAAGCATCATTGAATACCATGAAATGATCTCCACTCTTGGGTATAGTGAGTTTAGGTGTAGTGATAAAACAAATTTTCAACTCCTTGAATATCTAGTCACTTTAATATTTCCAAAAAAAGTTGACTCCCTTATGATTTATCTTGGTTAGAGGGTTTAAAAATCATGATAATTTTTTCACAAATCGATGATGGTAACCAACTAATCCATGGAAACAACGAGTATATTTCACCGATGTTGGCCTCGGTGATCCTTTAATTTCGTATGTCTTTGAAGGGTCTGTAGATATCCAATTTTTTGGGATAATATACACCAATAATGAGACTTACTTCATCCATAACTCATATTTTCTGTAGTTTTCATAAATATTTTCGTTTTGTAAGGTCATTAGAACAATGTTATAATATTCCTCATGAACCTCCATGATTTTTTGTTATATTATAACAACATCTATAAAGCCTACCAATAATTTTTCATAGAAATTTCTAAAGACTATATTTATAAATTCCTTGAATATTGTTATAGAATTAATGAGTCTGAATGGAATTACTATCAAATCATAGTGTCCATACCTTATACGGAAATTATCCATGAGGATATCCTCTATATTTACCCTTACTTGACATTATCCCAACTAAATATCCACCTTGGAAAATTATTGTGATCCACATAGACGATCGAACAAGTCATAAATCTATGGAAGAGGGTACTTTTTATTTATGATGATTTAGTTCAGCTCATTATAATCAATGAAAAGGTACATTAACCTATCTTTCTTCTTAAATAAGAGGATTGGTGCACCCAAAGGTGAAGCACTTGGGTGTCTAAACTCTTTATCTAGATTCTCCTGTATTTTTTTTCAACTCCTCAAATTATAAAATATGCATTATATATAGAGTATTTGATAATTTTATCACCCCAGGTATAAGATCAATAAAATATTCATCATATTTTATAGGAGGGATACCAATAAATTCTTTAGGAATCACATCTGCGTATTCATTCACAATGGGCAGGTCTTCAAGGATGATATTTTCCATAGACTCAATTATTTGATCTATATATTTTTACTTTTAGGTAAATAATATCCATGCATGATATGTGGTTCTAATAATGATTCATCTTTATCCTTTCACTTGTATAGAATCATAGGATGATTCATGATATGAAGTGTGATTTCCTTCTCACAAAACCTTATGATGGCTCTATATAAGGAAAGATAATCCATGCCCATAGTTATATCATATTTTACTAGGGAGTATCACAAGGATCATTGGGAAGTTCATACCATAAATTTTGACAGAGTAGGTGTTATATACATGGGAAACCATAATTTCCCCATCTACAATTTTCACTGACATCTCTATTTCCAGGTTTTGTGGTGGTGTCTGAAAATTTCTACTAAACATTCATGATATGAAAGAATGTGTAGAAATAGAATCAAAAAGTAAATTCACTGTTGTTTAATGAATAACTAGAATACCTATGAACACATAATTTTCAATATCCACATCTATGGTTGGGATGAAATAATATCACCCTTACTTCCTTGTAGGTTTTTGGTTGTCTTTAAAAACCCTTGTCTTAGTGTATTGGTTTGAAAATTTCCCTTATTCCATAAAATTGAAACAATGAAAAATTAACTAAGGTTTAACTGGACCATTCCTCTCCTCTATCGCATTAGCAGGTTTTATTCTATTGGAAATCACAATCTAGGGGTCCTTCCTTTCCACACAAAAATCATTTCCTCATCCCCCTTAAGAAATTTTTATGGTTCTTCTTTCCACACTTTTGAAATGTGGGATGTTGAAATTTCTTATTATCGCTAGATTTGTCTATTGGGCCACTAGAATTAAATACCACCTTCTAATTCCTATCCCTGTAAAATCTATTATATTCATCAATCTCTATTTCTACTTTAAGGTAACATCATAAAATTCCCTCAAAGATATTAATGTCTAATATCACTATACCATTTTGTAGACTTGGTTTTAGTCCACCAAAGAAGAGGTAAAATATACATTTTGGGGTAATGAAAAATTCCAAGCTGTATCATGCAATTCCTGTGATGTTTTCCTTGTATTCCTTGATAGATTCACAATCATCATTCTTAATGGTAATGAAATATCTTTACATTTTAATTCATAGAGTGCGATGAAAATATTTATCAAAAAACATTTTCAAGAATTTCTTCCACCCCGTCACCTAGATCTATTATATAGGCATCATATTATTAATCAATTTACAGCACATATCATATTATCTCTTCATATAATAAACATACAGTCAAAAATCATCTTTTATGTAACATTTAAGGAAAATGAAGATCTTCTAAATGGGGTTAATCCATTGTTATATGATTAAGGGATTATATTATCCATTCAAAGTCAGAGGCCTTTATTATGTAAAGGTTTTTATTATAGCTTGCTCATTATTATGGAGATTTTGGTGACTCTAATGATCTTGGTTTCTATTCATAGCTTGAGTTTTCTAGGATATTATTATCACAATGTTCTCTATTCCTACTCCCATCGAATTGGGAATCTTATTTGGACAGTCATCACATTGTCATTCACATTGGTTATTTACCTGATTCATTGTATTTTTGTCCATTGGCTTGAATAAATGTAAAACTAGGGATGATTATTTTTAAACTATTAAATAAAGAAATGGAATTTCAATTACATCAAACTAATAACTTATATATAACATTTATTTCGTAACTTATGAGTTTCTAGGCTTTAATATATGTTATCCATGATCTATTTCCTAACATATACTCTTATATGAATTTTTTGTTCTTCTAATAAGGTTTCCTATTGATATTTTGAATTTAATAAATATTATCTCCATGTAGTGTCAGACTAGGTGTGCAGCAATTCCCATTGTCATGCACTAGTTCTCGATCGAGTCTAGCTCAACGTTGGGTTTTCAGTTTTTAACCATATGAACATATATGCCAGAGCCACATCAACTTTTAGTATTCATAAAATAATGTATTTTCATGATAAACACTTAATCTATACTTTATCAAAATTTAGGGATGCATCCATTTATTTATTAATATCCATATGTCTTTCGCTATAGTTTTCTAATAACAATCCCAAAAATAACTAAACATTTCATTTGACACCAACTATGAAAACCCTGCTATTTATTTCAATTTAATTCATGATTTATTACATAATATTACACATAATAAAACCAATAATATTAAAAAATATATTTTATCTAAAACATAACATAACAAATTAAAACATGGGATATGACAACATTATTGAAAACGTCCCTGACATGCTCATAATATTCCATCATACATAAAACTGCATGGGATAACATAGGAACATACATATGAAAGGGTGATACATAATGAAAAGTAAAAGAGTTAACATGGAATAAAATTAATAAAGTAATACATGTTATAAAATTCATATAAATGGGGAATAAAATTATTGAGAACTGTTAACATGAATACTAAGGCATGATATAGAGTGATTACATAAAGGCGACATGGTAAATGTGGAAACAACTTAAAAAACTAAGTCATAAACATAGGTAAAGGATAAATGCTAAGATATCAGGATGGAAAAATTCTCATGATGGATTAGGTTCACTTTGTAACCCTTTAATTATGTCACATGATACTAAAACATTTTCTAATGCATTGGAGTGCTATATAATTTTGGGTGCACCCACCACTTTCATTTCATTCTCATGGTTATTTTTTCAACATAGATCATACAAAATAGATTAATTCATAATCCTAATTTATTCCATGATAATAGAGTTTATAATAAATACATTTATTTTCCCAATAAATAAGTATAAGTCCATAAAGGTGAACACCCTTTAAAGGAAATGGGTATTGATATTCACTACACAATACTTTGGCATGGAAAATCATGGTGAATTTTTAATTTCATAATAGGGGCGTATGAATGTTCATAGAAGGTATTGATGAGAGTGAAATAGTTATATCATCATTTATAAATAAAATTTATAGTAAGGGGGATATAAAATAACATATCCCAATATTATTAAATGAAGATAAAAGACATCAAATAAAGAATTTACTTGAATATAGAGGAGGAGAGGATCCCTTACCTTGAGAGGGTGATTAAATATTATTTTTATGAGATTATTAAGGCATTGGGGGATACTTGGGAGGTATATAGAGATGATAGGGATGATTAATAATGTGATCCAATGTTTTGGAGTGAATATAAATGGGTTTTTTGGTTGGTTTATATAGGAAATGAGTGGGGATTCATTATTATTTCTAGAACTTATCTTTTGGAATCTATATAATAAAGTAATCAAAAACATAAAACATACCATAATTATTTCTTGTGGTTTCTTTAAAATAGGGGTGGTTGTAATTATTTTTTTAGTACAAGGTCAAAACTTATTTAAATATTACCCTTGCTGATGTGGAAGTGAGTCATGTCCCAAAAGAAATGATTTTAAAACCTTAAAATATATTATGGGTTTTGGAGGATTCATAAAGGCTTCATAAATTAATAAAATAAAGTTAATATTACATTATTTTAATTTTAAAACATATATTTTTCCCTATATACCCATTATAATATTCATTACATTATTTCTGGGTCATCATGATGTTATAATACACACTGTATATTTATATCATATTTAATTCCTACCTGAAATTTGGTTGCCTCATAAAATTATTAAAAGTTCACCATTAGTTAATTTATTCATTATGATTCCAAAAATAATATTTATTTTATCCAAATAATTTTCTAAATAGATTAATTTGTACTTTTAAAAAAATAATGTACATTTATTGATAAATGTTGGCATTTTGATAATAACAATTTTTGAACACTTATAAAAATTACATTTGACTTACTAAAAATATTATGATCATTTATATTTATTAAAAATTATTTAATAACAAAATTTTATTAAAATATTAACTACTTAAAATAACTATTAATTCACAAATTTCTTAATTGAATATGAATATTACCCAAAAATATAAATTGATTTTTACTGTATCAAAATGAAAAATTATTTATAAATTTGAAGTAAATATAAACATTATTCTATTGAAAATATAATATATATATTCATACTGTTATTTACTTGATATATATCCCTTTAATGTCCCAAAAAATTCCCTAAGGCTAAGGTGTGCGGCGATGAGACTTTCATGGGTTGGTTTTGCATACATTGTTTGGGTCGTGATCTCAATGAGCTTGAACTTCTCCCAAAAATAGTTTCACTCATGCATGAGTCAATAGATCTCTAATTGGTCTTGGTCAAGGTAAAATCCCTATGATTTTATGTTTATTAAAAACTCTAATAAATGGGATTCATAGGTTATGATCCTACTGGTTGAGGCCATCACTTCCTTTGTTTGTGTCAATTGGATTTCTCAATACCCTATATGCATACTAATTATAGGGTCACTATTCAACATCTATATTATTAATAGTAATGATGCTTAACAATATTTTAAATCTGATAGGATATAATGAAACCAATGAAGTTCATGTGATTTATATATCCATAATATATGATAACAAATTTAATTAATCTAGAATGATAATTTTATTTACTAAAGTTATGGTCATTAAAGAATTCATTTACAACTTGTGGTCATAATATTAAAGTATTATCTATGATAGGTTTATATTTATTTCAAAGGTGGTTGGGATCAAAAACTTCCTCATGTTGAGTTTTCTTATAATGATAAATTTAACTTGAGAATTCATATGGATCTTTATAATTCCCTTTATGGAAGGAAGTGTAGAAATACAATGTACAAGAATGAATTTGAAAAATTAAAGCTATTGGGACCTGAGAAAGATGATGATATGGAAAATAAGGTTAAATATATTCAACAAAATGAAGGTATTTCACAAATTTGATAGATATGTTATACTAATAATCATTGACATGATCTAGAATTCAAAGTTTGTGGGAAAGACATTCTATGAAATTCTATATGGAATAAAGGAGGGAAAACTAAGCCATAGGTAAATTGGTCCCATTAAAATAATTGACAATATCAGGATTGTATATTTTCATTTAGAACTTCCACCAAACCTCTCTTCGACTCATGATGTGTTCCATGTATCACTCATGAGGGAGTACATACCTAATGCATCATATGTACTGAACTCTGAGGTCATAATGTTGGATAATCATATTTATTTTAAATTATTATTGGAAGATAATATGGATTATATAAATAAAGTTTTAAAAAACAATATCACTCACTTGTTCAATTTTTTTGTGGGGAAACCATCAGTTTGAGGAAGATACATGGGAACATGAGGATATAATGAGGTAAAAGTATCCTCATTTTTTTGTATCAAAGTGAATTTTTTTGAAGGAGAAATAAATTTTAATGTTGGTATAATGAAATGACTATAGTTTTTATGAATTTATTTTTTAGATTAAATTAAATTTATTTTATGAGTTCCATTACATGTAAAACACAATTAATATTTCACTACACACAACATTAGCTTATGTTTCATTACACGAAACACTATGTTTTAGAAAATCATGATATATTATTTTTCACAAACCAATCATACCCAGGACTTGAGCTGCAAGTACCCCAAGATCGCCTATATAGGCCAAGGGTGGGGAAAAGCACTAAAACACATATCCTAAATGGGTGGAATTTTCTTAAGTACCTGTACGCACACACATACATCACTATGAAATATTTCGGAGGAAAAAAAAGTAAAATATGGAAATTCTAGGGATAAAAACAAGCATGTAAACCCTCTAGAAAGTACAAGAGTATGGTAGTGTAGACTGAAAAGTAAAGAGAAAAAATACATGCTCAAACAGAAATTTATGCCAACTTCTAAAAACTAGAAAAGTAAACTATTAAGAGATCCCAACTCCTGATCTCTAAGATACGAACACTATACAAGGTCTATAGCACCCAGTATACCTAATCTACTTTGAATTCACCACCGACCTATCCATCGTCTGCATAAGACATGACATGTGTGGGAAAATCCCATTCAGGGGTGAGTATATACGTACCTAGTAGGACACCCTAAAAGATGATGGGGGAGTAGTAAGAGATAAATCAAGAATAGAAAGACAGTATAATATTATACATGATGTATCTAAACCCAAATAATGTGAAATAGTAACTTCATCCAAGCATAAGGAGCACAATACAGTGTATAGATGAACTATACATCGAGTCTTTTCCACCCATAGCTGGAGAGTAAACTCATCTCACCATGAGAAGGTAAACCAAGAAATCACATGACATACCCTACTCATCACACATAGACACACACACACAGATATATATATATATATCTTGATTCAAAAGAAGCACAAATGTGAGAGAAAGGGGATCTCCATCTCACAGCTCAACCTAGGAAAATTGTATCTAATAGTTCTAAATGTCCATCAACCATGCCCAGCATATCACACATCTACACAAGAGTAATCAAGTGAAGTCCAATGCCTCGTCACTATAACGTACAACTGAGGTGAAAAAAATATGTAGAGGTCTCATGCCTTCACCATAGTGCACCCGGGATGTTCTACTCTAGTAATTGAGGAACTGACCCCAATCTGATGGGGGGATCCACTCAGAAGATCTAGGAAACATTCCCATACTGATAGGGGGAGTCCAATCAATAGGTCTTGGAACCACATTTTGGTGTGACAGGGGGTTCCACTCTAGTCATTGGGGACCCATGCCAAATATGATAGGGGGTTCTACTCAGAAGGTAGAGGACCCATAGCCATATCGATGGGTGGTTCCACTCTATTTGTCGAGTACATGCACTCTTGTGTGAAAATGGGGTTCCAATAAGGTCATTGAGGACCAAAAACCTATTTGATAATGGGTTTCCACTTAGAAGTAACTATATAGGACCCACGCCCAAAAAATAGGGGGTTCCACATTATAGGAAGCCTCTAGGGATCACGCATGATCATTGTCATCATCAGGCATCACCCAAAATAATATCCATTCCTATAAAATTTCACAACATATCTCAAAATAAAAAAATTAGTGAAAAATCAATTTTTACATTAAAAAAACTTAGGATAGACTACTCACAAGAAAAATTCTAATTCAAACAAAGGAGATATTAAACCTTGATGTTTTCTCAAAGGGATCAAGGTAGTACATGGTGTGTGAGGTGACCCACGTGATGTGTTTTCTTTTTCTAGTATCTAGACATGTCAATATCCAAAACATGTCTCCCAATCCATGTAAAAGTACACATCCTGTAGGTGGGCGACACTATGTGTCCATACTATCTCGGGATAGGTCGTGTTCGTGTACTTTAGTACACAACCGTGTGCCTAGTCGTGTACTCCCACATGCGGTCCTTCCCATGTGTTCTTCCACACAACTATTCCATCTAGGTATGAGATACAATCTTTGTAGGAGGGATACACACCTTTACATCATTATGATTTTCTGAAACCCTATCCACTGAAGCCAAGGGGATACACATAGCATGTTCATCATGATACATGAAATGTAGTCATGTTTTTTTATATTTTTTAAATACATGATCAATGAATTAAATATGGCCTTGGTGATTCGATTATGACCCTATATCCACCCAAAAAACGTTTATATGGATGAAAATTGTAGATTTTGGCCATCATTCACCAGAAATCAGATCCTGTCATTCTGTGGGGGTGTGTAGCACAAACTGATCACCTCAGATCCGACCACCTTCAGTCATTCGATCTCAGATCATCAAAATAATCATCCAAAACCCACAACCATTCCATATCTATTCTTGATTCATAAATTAACCCCTCTCTCACAAATCTATCTTGATTCTAGGGGTTTGATCAGGCTCAGTACCACCCAGAAACCTCGAACTAGGACTGTAGGGTGCGATTGGAGAATAATGAGAAGAAATTGATGAGGAAAGGCATATCAAAAATGGTTTAAACTAAAATTTCCAAGATTTATTAGCCAACAATCAAGAATGAGGATAATATAGGTAAAAATGAATAATTAATTAAATTTTAGTGACCGAGCCCATGAAATTGGACACAATTGGTGCAGATCCATGAAAGTGATCAATCTACTCAATCAATTTAATATAAAATGGTGTAAACAAAAAATTGATGACTCCTACCTGAATATTGGATGATTATTCATTGAATATCATTTTAACCAATTATTGAGGGATTTTATTTCATTCACTGTACTCTGATATGATATGATTTGGCATTTCATCATCATTCAATGTCATTCGACAATGGAAGGAGGGGAAGAAGTTCTAGAATCCTCCGAGGGTTTATGGAGCTAACCCTAGAGAATTATCTATGGAGATTAATTTTTAGACATTTCATTTAGGTTAAAATATTTTATTAACTAACTTAAATTAATTAATTAATCCACTAAATGTACAGCCAATCGGTGAGATGTTTGAAAACCCCATGTCGACATTTTCTAGGTCATGCATAGGGTAAAAACACATTCTAGACTCAACCATGGTCTCAAATTTCTAATCTGAGATTCTATTTAAGATTTATCCCATTTTATTTAATAAATTATCCCATTCAATATAAAATATTTTTCATTTTCATAAAATTAATTTCGGGCACACCGATCCTCTGAATCGCACGTCCTCTCAGCACTTAGCTTTAGAAATATATATATAAATATTTAAAATTCTTATAATGTAGAAAATAAGTCTCTAAATCCTTACCTCCTTCAATATTTTCATCCTCTAAAAGAATAAATAAACAAAAAACTCTGGACACTATGCCCACATTTGGCACTCTTGATTCAAGGAGCTCTCCTTCTTTTTCCCATGTAGCTACAACATGGGAACCAAAGGGATGGTCCATCCACATAGGTTCCTCTATTATCAATCCTCGATTTCTATAGGGTAATCTGAAAAGGTGACTCCATCCTTGATGTCTAGCTCACCCCAATCGATGAAATGCATAGGTTAATGCATATATCTCTACAGTGGAGATATGCAGATGACATCGTACTCCAACTCTGTGGGGGGGGGGGGGGGGGTTGGGTGATGTTGTTAGAAACCTCTCCAATCCTTGGCATAATCTTGAACGACCTAATGAAACTTGAGGATAACTTATCTCATTGGCTAAACCTTCGCAATCCTCTTCATAGGAAGACTCTTAAGAAAGCATGGTCTCCGTTAGTGAAATCCAAGAGCCTAATATGGTAGTCTTCATATAATTTCTACCTACTCTAGGATATCCTCATCCACCCATGGATGAACTAGGCCATCTCTATCATCACCTTCACCATATCTATCCCAAAAAAGATGTCTCACCAATCTATGTATAGAATTAGTGTGACCTGTATGCTCTCTCATATACTCCATCAAAATGAGTCATGTCGATTGTAGAGTGGTATCTATTATTGTACTAAAACACTACCATGGAAAATTGATCCTTCCATCTCCAGCTGAAGTATAACATGCATGCCATCATCATATCCTCGAACACCTGGATAGTGCACTCATTCATCCCATTATTCTATGAGTGAAAGATTTTAATCATCCTCATTTGGGTCCTAAATGACAACTATTGTCCTCTTCATAATCATGATATAAATCATGCACCACGATCCGTGAAAATCGTAAATGGAACCTCATTAAAGAGAATGATATCCCATACGTACAACTTCCCTAAACTCTTTACCAAACTATTCTCCCTAATAAAAAAGAAGTGTAATAACTTTGTGAGATAGTCAACTATCACCAATATGGTATCATATCTCTTTGATATGCATCTAATCCCGATCATAATGTCCATGGATATGCCATCCCTCTTCCACTTTGGGATCTCAAGGGGTTGCAACAAACTTTATAGAGCATAGAACTTAGCCTTCACCTAATAATAGGTGAGGCATTAAAAGATGAAATCATATATTCTCTATATTATGATAGACCAACAAACAATCTGCTAAAGGTCTCTGTATATCTTCTCTACAATAGGATGTAAAACTAGAGGAGAAGTGTAGAACACTCATGTCACCTCCTCCCACACCATGTCTAGAACCACTGTACATACCTTGAAAAAGATGATGTGATTAACTCCTTAAGAATATCCATCTGGTGAATCCCCCATGGATATATAGCATGTAATATATTATAGTCGAGGTCTATTAAGTGGGACTCCCTCACATGCTCAAGAAGTAGAGGATTCAACACCATCGATTTTAGAATAAATGTAACCTCCTGCACCACCATGGTCAGATATAAGAAATCTAACTACTTTGAAGAATCTTTAACCAAGTGAGCCTTGGACTTCCAACTAAGAGAATCTTATAATACATTTCCCTTACTTGGAGTATAATCTATCTCAAAGTCATAGTCTTTCAGGAACTCCAACCACCATTGCTATCTCAGGTTCAAGTCTCTCTACGTGTAGATGTACCTGAGACTCTAATAGTTTGAGTAAGCCAAAAATCACTATCCCAGAAGGTAGTGTCTCCACATCCTTAGGAAAAAGACTACTAATTCCAGCTCTGTGTCATGAGTCACATAGTTCTTCTCATGGGGTCTCAACTACCTCAACCCATATGTGATAACCATTTTCCACTACATCAACATGTAACTAAGCCGAGCTCCTAAAGCAGAGAAATACACTACGTACCTCACACCCTCCATTGGTAGTCACAACACAAGATCACTCATTATACTTAGACTCAAATCATAGAATTCATTCTAACACTCATTAGTCTAGTTAAATGGAAACCCATTCCTTTTCAGGGTTCTCAGAGGGTCTTTAATTATAATGATGTATTCCATAAACCACTTTTAGTACCACTCCAGGCTAAGAAATCTTTCCACCTATGACACACTCTTGAGTGGATCCCAAGAAAATACTATATTAATATTCTCTATGTCTACGGAACATTGATCTTAAATGAAATGACCCAAAAATTGATCCTCATGAATATATAACTAGTTCTTAGAAATATTCCCATAATTATAGTGCTCTTGAAGAAAATATAGAACCATCCTCAAGTGATCTGCATGATTCTCTTCTAATGCAGAGTAGAGAAATATTTCATTGATAAAGAAAAAAAATTGGTCCAATTACAACTAGAATACCTAGTTCATAAAATCCATAAACATGGTGGGGGGAATTTACCAAACCAAAGGTAATAACTATGAACACTTAGTTCCTATAGTGTTATCTGAATTACCGATTTGGAATATCATCCTCACGAACCCTCAACGAGTGGTAATCAGACCTAAGATCTATCTTCTAGAACCATATTATGCCTCACAATTGGACAAAGAGGTTATCAATCCACTGTAAGGGGTAGTTATTCTTTATTGTGGCCTAGCTCAGGTGATGATAATCCATATAATGCTACAAACTCTCATATTTCATTTTCCTGAAAAACACTAGAGTTTCCCAAGGGGACACACTAGTCCTGATGAAACCCTTATCTCAATGGTCCTTATTCAATTACTACATATCTCAAATATTGGTAAGGGTCATACGATATGTCGAACCAGATATCAATGTGGTCCCAAAATTCAATTCAATATAAAACTCCATCTCTCGTCTTGGTGGTAGTCCCAGAATTTCTTCAGGGAAGATATCTGTGTAATCCTCCATGAGTGGAGGAATTAAAATACCTAAATAACCTACTAAACTTAGGGATATAATCACTAACTCAAGGCTTATGGGTTGCAACCTCCTACTCATAGAACCTACTAATCCCACTAGGATATATCTCTCTCCTATAAAGGTAAATCTCATCTTATCAGTGAGTAGGCATCTGAGTCGTCTTTGGTGAATGTAAATATGGGCTTAGGACATGGAAACCCATTCCATACCCATGATGACTTCATATGGTTCATTCATGATGAAAAAATGTCTCATTTCAGCCTCTATCTACCAAGTGATAGATCGCACTATCGAGAGATAAAAGATACAGAAGAACCATTCCCTATAGGTATCTCAAGATGAAACAGCTGGGATTGGACCTCATCTGGGATCTCTAGATCTTGAACATGGAGTATAGTGATGATAGAATTACTGAGACCTATATCTACTTATACTAAGTCAATAGTAGAATAAACATACATTGTACCACTATTCATATCGTGTGCTGTAGGGTTATAAGATTGCAGTTGTCTGCAGCCCTGACCGTCAACTCCCTAAGCTTGATGTGGGATGCCTTGTGGTGGTGGTGGAAGGATCTCAAAGTATATTCCACCACCAATACCTTCTTCTTGTCCTCTACTTGAGTTTCCTCCCTGGGGAACATCTTTTTCTCTCTTGGGATATCCCTAATCACGGTGATGCCTCTACCACAGTGGTCTGTCAGATTTCTACCTCCACTCCTCAAAATGTCTAATTGGGAAGTCATTCTCTATGGGACATCACTCATAACAATAAAATCACTACCCATATACATGTTTCTCAGTCCCTATTTTTTCCCTAACAACATGCCTACATCTGATCATAAATAGGTCTCCAGAATCAAAATCTTGGCGTCTATCATCTACTAGCTTCTTTAGACAACTCAGATATATGATTCCCAATACTATACCCAACCATATGGAATCCCTCTAAAAGATTTATCTCTATCAGTAATTCCCACTCCAACACCCCATCATAGGTGGGGATGAACAAGGGCACCATGCTACCAGGGATCTCTCTGCAGATTCCCTGCTCAAACATCCACCACTAGATATTTAGTCTACAACCAAAGATTTATAGCCATAGTTAACAAAATATGTGGCTATATCCATCCAAAAATCCATGAGAGGAAGGAAACTCATGATCTCACCCTCCCCCCCTCACGCTTACTCCTCCCCCTCTCTCACGATTCCTCCATCCCTCGGGAATCTTCCCCCTCCAACCCCCATGATTACCCACCCCTCCTCTCGCTCCTCCCCTCATCGCAGTTCCAGCGCACCTAGACCACCACCCCATCATCATGGCTCTGGTGCACCGAGCCCACCTTACCCCCACCCACCTCCCCTCTTTCATGACTTTGGTGCACCCATCCCACCTTCCCACTGTCATAGCTCTGGCGCACCCACCCCACCTCCAATTCGGCCTCCCCACCTCTTTGACAATACAGCTCCGACGTCCCCCCCCCCACACCTCATAGTGACTGCAACCCTCATCCTCTAAACTAGATCACCTATACTCAACCCACACCAAATTTTTTTGTCCTTCTCTGATGCTTCCACCCCACCTCCCTAAGATACTTCTCAGATGTAGCCACCCCACATCCTTGTGATTTCTTCAATAGAATAGTGTTTATTAGATTTTAGATCCCTATCCTCTCTAATTTTCATTGGGTATGATTTATTTTTTTCCATTTATTGTCTTATTAATTTTCATATTTCTTTTAGATAGGGTTTATCTATTTAAACTTATTTTATTAGGTTTGATTTCTTTGATTCATTGTCTGATTTTCATTGGATTTTTTGACTTATTTGATTCAATTTTAGATGATAGGAATAGTTGGTGTATTATTATCAATTTTAGTCTACCCATAATCAGGTTATGTTAATATCCCCCACACCTCCCTCAATATTCTGACATGATTTTGACACCTTTGGAGTTAATCCACCCCACTAGTATTCACTATTTTTTGGTTTCATAACACAATTTAAATATTAATTAAATATTTTTTTGTTTCTATTTGAAATCATGTTCTCACATGGTTTATGTTTTAACTATATTTCAATGTATTTCAAAGAAAATTGTACCACCAGTTACTTTGGATTTGAGTTTGCTTTGTGATTATCACTTCCAATTAGTCATTTAATATCAATTTGGTGTTTGTTGTGGTTCTTAATAAAAAGTCAATTCTATTATAAATTCAATTTATTAATAAAATAATAGTGAAAGGATTTTATAAAACAATATGGGAGTTTCTATTGATGTAATATTTCTTCCATATATTTTTTAAGGATTCATTTTATGATAAAATATAGAATGTTTATTATGTTTTTATGATCAAATACAAAATGTTTTATATTTCAGTTTCCATTATTATTTGAAATGTTTTACTAATACTCCATGCGATTAAATTTTATATAAAATATATTTTTCCCACATCCATAGTTTTATTTTTTAGTATTATTTTATGTGTGTCATTTATTAAGAACATGATGTCAAATAATACCTCATAAAGTTCAATAAAAATACAAAATATTTCATAATGTTTCATGTTTTCTTTGAAATCACATATCATACAATAAGTGCATAGGTTGTGGTTAAATATAATATGGGAGTTACCTATGTTGTATCTTTAGTTAAAACTATATTTATTTTCAAAATTTTAATTTAGTTATGAAAGAAGAATAAAAATAATGGTGTGTGACTATTGGTAATGTGTGGGGACTAAATTAAACAACATAATAAATACTAGTGTGTGAGTTATTGTGGAACTATGTTATAGTGAAGTAAGCTATAATAAACAATGTATATGGTTATAGAAATATTGTATAAGGATTATGGGTTCTTGTTTTTAGATACTGTGAGTGTTTAGATAAGTTTAACATTTTTATACTATTTAGAAACAAATTTATCGATTTTATGATAACATGATTCCTGTATCCTTATCATGTTCTCTCAAAACACTATCCAAACCCTAAAATATAATCCTAGTTCCACATAAGTTTTTTATGCTACATAACATAAGGGGGATTCTCATTATTCATAGTTTAATGTCCTCTCTCTAGTGTATAATATGGAGTTCACATTTTGTTAGATCACTTAGTGATGAATTGATAACTATGAAAATAATAACAATATATAAATGCATTCAATATTTCATAGTAATCAATTGCACCACATCCCTTGAACCCCGATGTAAAATTATCTAATCATTATTGTGTTAAAACAAATAGAATTAAAATAAGAAAATCAATTCTTCCCATTAATGCTCTTCAATTTAAGCTTCTCTTAAAATGGTTGGTCCTCCAATTGATGATCCACGGTTTAATTGATCTATGAATATAGGGTGAGATATAGACACAAGAAATGGTTGCATGTGGAAATAGGTCCTCAATGGTTTATCTCCCATTGAAACTTTCTTATCCCACCCAAATCCCTCTACCTCCCAAAACCCTCTCCCTTAGCGATTACTCTATTAAAATTCCCTCTCCTCCCTCACGATTCCTCCTCCCCCCTCCTTCTACCCTCATAATTCCTCCTCCCACTTTAACTCTGATGCAACAAAAAAACCTCCATGCCGATACAGATCTAACTTCTCCATTCTAACATGGCTTCGATGATGATATCCCACCTCCCCACCAACACAATTTCCCCACCGCCCGACCGACGCAGCTTCGACTCCCCCCACATCACTATGACCCTCCTCCTCTGATGTAGTTCACCGCCGCTCGACGCTACTCTGACATGGAAACACCACCTTCCATTTTCCTCCTCCAATGTGGCTACCCCATCACCATGAGATCCTTCTCCTCCAATGTGGCCACCCCACCTCCTTGACTTCTCTCTCGAACCCAACTCTACCTTCATGATCCACTTCCTCATGTGATTTCTCACCAACAACATTCATGGAAACTGGGTAAATACTCCCTTCAGAAATTTCTAATGCAATATCCCTACCTCATACCCTTCGATTTAATTGTAACTTTATAACTAGCTAGGGTTCCCATAAAAGTCTATTTTTATGTTATTATAGTTAACATGCAGGTTATTTTTGATTTTCTCCCATAATCTTCCACTAGAAATAAATTAAATTTACGAATTTATCTTTCCCCAATCTCATCTTCCACTGAAAATTTATTATATTTACACTATTTATACATGCTTACACCATTTCATAGGTTTGGATTTGTTATATTTCATTTTCCTTATTGTTGGTTCTAAATTTATAATTATTTTAATATTTTTTGACTTATCTTCACAATTTAATTACTTTTTTCATGTGTTGAATGTTTCTAAACCACTAATTTATTTTATTTATATATTCACACATGTATGTTCTCGATAATGTACAATAAGCAATGCAATCAGGTATATATTTTCTTTCAAAACAACTATTTTTATGTTATTTATATATTCAAGAAAGCGTATTCTTGATAAACTACTATAACCGTTCCAAGAGGGTATGTAATCAATTGGGTGTATATGTTATTGTCTCAATACATTTACTTGAAAAACTTTATTTTTAGCTATCCGTGATTGCATGTTATTGATAATTTTCCATCGCCTATGTGGTCAAGAATCCGTAACACATTCCAATAATTGTTATCAAACATAGCTTAATTTTAATTTTTCAGTCAAAAATAGATAAATAACCATTTATATTTGTATATATCATAAAATGTGCTAGTTTCATGAAATATTATTCAAATTTTGTTAAAAAATTTATCAGTTTGTTATAGCAACACAACACATGAACTCCCTTGAACATTGTTTTTTATAGAGAAAACATTGGACATTGGATTGAAAATACCATGCCCCTTCTATGAACAGTAATATCATCATTATCTTTTGAAACATCTCACTAGAAAAACAAAATAGAATGATGATCCATATTTCTAGAAGGATCTCAAAGTGCATGTGAAAATAATCATCTTTGGTTTCTCAGAAGTAGACATTGATTTAAATTTGAAGCTTAACGCTATAACACTGTTTTGGTTTCCTGATCGGGGATGTTTGACCATCTGACATCAATTAAATGTTAGATGTTCTTTGAACTATAATGTTATAGCGTATACCTCACCCCTCTTCCTTTAGAATCATTCTATGTCTCAAGGTTAGAAATATCATTTCCCTCTTTTTAATAGATCGTTTGATCTTCCTTGTTATATTTCATTGTCTTGAATTTTACATATGTGTCATGTGATCAGGACCCTATCATCAATTGAATACACCAAAATATCATTTAAAAAAAATCAATTTTAGTTGATTCATGATTGATTGGGATGTGTTTTTTTGAGTCAATTTAGGTTATGTTGAGTCGTTTCTATTAGATTTGGCTCTATTCTATCATGTTCAATTCCATTTGGTTCCCTTATAATTAATTTTTTTTCTTTATATTTAGCTATTTTTGTTTAGTTTGGTATGATTAAATCTTATTCTATTTTATTTAGTTCATTGTGATTTTATTTTTCTAGGTTAGGTTGTTTCTGTGGTACATATTTCACTGCCCACTATTTTATAATCCTTTACACTAGATATAGGTTTAATGAATTATATTACATTATATTAATTCATATTATTTATTTTTAGAATTGGATTAATTAAAAAACTAATTTTAAATACCGTTCATAATATCATTTTGATTATTATCCAAATATTAGTTATTACCATTCAAAGAAGATTCTCATTGAGGTCATTATCCTCCATGCTACATTTCACTTTAAATTTCACTTTGTATTACACTTGCACAATATTATGCTGACATGATATGTTTAAGCATTTGATTTATATATATTCACGATTTTATACATATTTTCATTAATATTCTGATTTCTTTTATTAATTTATTTCAAAAATATTCTTGATCATCATATATGTTTGTTTTATTAATTTTTATATTTAGAATATTTTTTCAGTGTCATTTGTGTTTGTGTGTATATATATAATTTTTTTAGTTCTTTTAATCATCATTGATATGATTTAGGGACTTCTAGGATCATGTTTGTGTATCCTTTTAATCATATAATAATTCACATCATTAAAACACTTGAAATTGGATTTCTGGCACCAATCATGATGTGACCTTAAACATTACGATGAAAACATGTTCATTAAAATGAAACGATGTACATTACAGCGTGATATGATTGTTTTTAAAAACTGATTACCTCCCAAATACTCAAATCTCAATGGAATTGTGGTTTGATCATTCTCTATTGCGATGTGACCTCTCAAACCCCAACACCTAATGGGAATTGAATTTTCATGTCCAACTACACCGTAGCATGACCATGTGTGGGTGAAATCACCCCTCTTTGATGCAACAACCTTTTTTCTGTGATAACTTACTATTCATCGAAGGACCATTGCGGCATGGCCAAATTGTGGTGTGATCAATGTACTACTAGTGTAATTTTATTCCCCGGCGACGCAAACTTCTCTTTCACAGCAAACAACAAATAGCTCAGAATTTCATGGAAAAAACTTTATAGTGTGGTATTCGTGTCATGAAGGACCAACTTAATCATCTTCAAATTCCATAACCATATCACAACATGACCAAATGCATTATGGTATGATATATTCTGAATTCACCAAAATGTAATCTTATGCAGGACTATCTGGACCAACTTGATGACTTTCCTTGTGACATGATTGTCTGTTCAACACCAAAACTTCTTCAAAACATCACCCTTAAAATAAAATCTTCTTTAAATATCTTCCAAACATCCAAATGGTCTTCATGTCTTCAAAATTATCCAATTCCACTTGAGTTTGAATACGATTCATATATTAACTAATGCGTTGACAAAAAGTCAATACCAAGGTCATAAATCATACCCACTTGACTATCAACCAATAGTATCCCCTTATGACACAAACACTATAAAGGTAACCTTCAAAATCAAATATTTTCCTAGTCACGACATAATTATTATTCAATTAGAATGATTTTATATTTCAAATTATGTCATTTATCACGGGGGGAGTGGGCTGGTGTAGGGTTATGGTGTCGGGGGATGGGGGGCTATTGTAGGGGGCCTGGTGTAGGGGGATGGGGGACTGGGAGGCTGGTGTATGTGGGTATGGTGGAGGGAGAGGCTAGTGCAACTGGGGGAGGGGGATGGTGTAGGGGGCTTGGGGGGTGCTCATGCAGGGGGTTGGGGGTTAGGGCTGGGGGCTGGGGGGACTGGTGCAGGGGGAATGGGGGGACTGGTGAAGGGGGAAGTTGGGGGGCACCAGTGGCCTGGGGGATGGGGGATATGTGTAGTGGTGATGGGGAGTCGTAGGGGATCTTGGGGGAGGCTGGTGTAGTTGGGGGATTGGGGGATGGTGCAAGGGGGATGGGTGACAGGTGCAGGAGGCAGTTGGGGGCACTAGGGTGGACGAGGGATGGGAGGACCAGTGTTGGGGGATGGGGGCTGGGGGGACTGGTGTAGGGGGATTAGGGTATGAGGGGGGCTAGGGGATGGGGTAGACCAGTGTAAGGGGGATAGGGAAAGCAGGGGGGCTGGGGGTGGACTGGTGCAGTGGGCCTAGGGGAAGTAGGGGGGATAGGGGCTTGGGTGATTGGTGTAGGGGGATGGGGGAAACACTTGGAGCATGTAACTTCTTATTATATCATGATAGTTTCCATGAAAACCAGTATATACTCATTATTTAGTCCATACACTCTATATAGTAGCTTATGAACTCTGGTTTTTCTAACTATATGATGTCAGATTTAAGGGTTTCTCACCTAGTATCAAGCATTTCGAGTTAGTGTATTCTGATGTGTGTGGGCCCAATCCAATCTCCAGTAAATTGAGATACCATTATTATCCGATTTATTGATGATTTTTTTGCATATGCATTGTGTCTATCTTATGAAAATCCTGACTAATCTTTTTTCGTATGTTTTTTCCCATTAAAAATCATAGTGATATTAAAAATGGATTAAAAAATCATTTATAAAATCTGTGATTTTATTTATGTTGTTCTTGATTTCCTACACAGTCCACCTTTAAATAAAAGATTATTTCTAGAAATAATATTAGCGTTATCTTTTACTATTTATTGAATTTTTCATTGTTTTTTTCTCTTAGAGAGTTTATTGGTTGATTGGTTTAAATTTTGATGGTTATTTTTCAATGTTTATTACTACATTATTTTACTTAGCTATTTGTTCTTATTTTACCATATGAAAGTGCAGATAAGGCTTCAATTCTTTTAATGATAATCAAATAAACAAATGTACATGAAATGAAATGGATAGTCATGATCATTCTAAAAAGAATTTCTTATTTTCTTATAATGATTCTTTTCTATGGTCCATGTATTATTTGTTGACCATATGACTTTAATACATTTTTTATTATTGAACCTCATCTTGTAGATTTGATTTTATGAATTGGTAAAAAAGTATCTCCCATGAATTTCACCCCTGATGCTGAAGACTTATTTAACATTACATGTGACTTAAGGCTGGTTTTCAAATAATTTAAAAATTGTAATCAACATCGTAAATGCTTGGGTTTTCATAACCATTGATAATTTTTTGTTCTATACCTCTATGGTTTCTTTATGTATTTATGTTTAGTTTATTTGAAAGTATTATTGTTAAGAATTTTTGTGTATTTTTACTTGTTATCATAGTGAAATTATATAGGGATGCACATTCATATTACCACAAGTATGATAAGTGATGCATGATAACTTTCTTAATGATATATTCTTTCTCTATGATGTCAGCACAGTCTTCATAGAGTGGGATGAATTTTAGTGTTTTTAATATATATTTTTTGTATTTATTTGAATTTTAATTTCATTCTCTATATACCTAAAATAAAATATGTGTGGTCATATCCAGTCATATCCATTGTTTCCTATGCATATTTTATTTAATATTTTGTGATCATTAACTGTTGTTCTGATTAATTACCAAATGCTTTGACATCCTACCAGATCACTTAAATGTGTTTTTTTTGTTTCATATTAAAGAAATTGATATGGAGGAGGGACTGCCAGGGTTGTGGGTGGGGGGGGGAGGGGGTGGGGGGTTTAACATGTAGGGGAACTGAAAGGGGTGGTGGGGGTACTTTTAGGGGTATGGACATTGCAGGGAAGACTAGAAAGGGTGGGGGACTGGAAGAGGTGGGGTGGGGGAGATTAGTAGGTGTGGGCTAGGGGAGACTGGAATGCGGTATAGTAGGGGTGGGGGTGAATTGGTATGGGGAACTGGAAGGAGGAGACTGGCAGGGTTGGGGGTGTGTAGTGGTGGGGTGGGGGGCTGGCAGGGGGTGGCAGGGGTTGTGTGTGGGGGGGGGGGTGGGACTTTCATGGGAACTAGAAAGGGATTGGAGGGACAAATGGAATGGGGGGTAGGGCTGGAGGGAAAACTAGCAGGGTGGGAGTAGTGAACTGGAAGGGGGTGGGGAACTGGTAGGGGGATACTGGACGGGGTGGGGTGGGGGGAGACTAGCAGGGGTGGGGGTGTGCAGGGGTAGGGGGTATAACTAGACAGGGTGTGTGCAGGGGAGGGTATGTAAGGGGGGACTGATAGGGGGAACTCACAGGGGAGAGATTGGTAGGGTTGGGGGTGACTAGGATGGGGGACTCGCATGGGTGGGGGTGTGCTATAATTCAGGGGTTGTGTAGGGGTGTGCAGGGGTGGGGGTGTAAGGGCGTGAAAGGGGGTGTAAGGGAGGCGTGAAAGGGGGAAAGTGGTGTACAGGGGTAGAAGTGTAGGGGGTTCAAGGGGGTGTGGAAGGGGTAGGGGTGTGCAGGGGGTGCAAGGGGGGGACTGACAGGGGGAAATCACATTGGACGAGGAAGGGGTGTGTGAAAGGGGTGTGTAGAGGAAGGGTGTTAAAGGTGTTAAAATGGGGTGGGAGGTGGGAGGGGGGGTACAAGGGGGTGTTCAAGGGTGAAGGGGTTGTGAAAGGGTGCAGGGGGTGCAAGGGGAAGGGGTTGTGCAGGGGAGGGGAAGGGGGGTGTATAGGGGGTATAGGGGAGGGGTATGAAAGGGGGTGCATGGGGGAGTGAAAGGGGGGTGTGAAAGGGGGAATGGGTGTGAAAGGGTTTAGGGGGTGTGCAATGGGGCATGGGTGTGCAAGGGTGAAGGGGGTGTGCAGGGGGCAGGGGAAATGTGGCTGGGGGAATGATTTTGTTTTTTATAGGATCTACATCATATAGCCATGGTTTTAAATTGCGGATATAGACATACTGCCTCAGTTTAAACAATGGTAGCAGACCTATATCCATTGTTTAGAACCATGGATATAGGTCCATGTGGAAGAAGCTATAGACATTGTTTCATACCATGGATATAGGCTTTGTGCCATAGTTTTAACCTTGGCTATAGCCCAATAGCCATAGTTTGAAACTATGGATATTGCTGTGGCGCCTATAGCCATGCCAATAGAATCCATGATCCACTGAACTGTGTATATTACCTATATCCATGGTTTAGAGTCGTTCCTATAGCTTAAATTTATAGTAGTGTTCTGTTCTCAGAAGTATCCATCGCAGATCATGTAAAGGGAGTTCCATGTAAGGTCTTTAAACCTTTTTTCGTACTCATCCACTATCATATCTCTCTTCTAAATATACAGAGTCTCATGAACATGAACCAAGTGTGGGAAGAGGGGGATGTACTCCTCACGGAACAAATAATATAGGTCGGGACAGAAGAGTTTCAACTCATCATGCATCTGTGTAATAAGGCTCCACCATTACCAAACTTCTCTATGTTAAAGGCTAGATAATAGTAAAAAAATCGGATTTTTTGTGGTCCGAATGAGCCTAAATATACAAACCACTAATTTTAGACAATCATATTCTTCCTTAGGATCTATCATAGCATGGAATCTTATTGACCATTAATGCTGGAACTCATAGAGAATCCTAAGCCTGTGCACATCCTCATCATTCTCTGCTCGATAGGTGGGGGTGCTTCTACCCGCCCACCAGGACAAAGAATATCTTGATATAGACCCAGAACAAAGGCCTCATATCTCATTGGATCATCATCATGATCCATAACTGGTATCCTGGGTATCCTTCATCATAGAGGCATCCCAAAATTTATAAAAATGTTTCACTATCAGATGAGAATTTATATATATATATATATAACAACAATATTTAGTTGAATCAAGAAGGAAAATAATATACTCAATCCTATATGATTAATCTTCCATTGATCCATGAAACCAATGTCTCGACATGCAGAGTCAAAAATCAAGTAGTCAAGGTCCTGGTGAATGGATATGTCAGCTTCCCACACCTTCACTATATTCTCTGGCCTGAGAGCCACACATGAGACACTTTAACATTATTGAATAAATCCCAACCAAATCCTTTTAAAAGAACTACTCATAACAATATCCAAAAGAATGAACTAATATGATACCAATATGTCATGACCTGACCCTAACCTAGGATCAATCCACCACTATCCCAACCCCACCTCCAAATTCCTAGTGGTGGTGACAATCACCAAAATAAATATCCTAAATGGGTGGCCTTTTCTTATGTACTTGTATACCCACACAAGCACATTACCATCTCAATGAAAATGCACAGAGGAATAAAAGTAAAAGATGAAAATACAAGGGAAAAACCATGCATGTAAAACCTCTAGATAGTATAAGAGTATGATAGTGAAAATTGAAATGTGAAGTGGGGAAATACATGCCCAACCAAAAATATTTCCCAACATGATAAAACTAGAAAAGTAAAATATTGATAGAGAGAATATATCCTTAACTACAAGATACGACCACCATACACGATACACATATCCCAATATCACTAAGCTCTTATGAAGTCACTTCAAACCTGGCCATCTTTTTCATAAGATATGACACATGCAGGAAAATCCCATACAATAGTGAGTATATACATACCCAGTATAGAACCCTAAAATTTTTAGGGGGGAGAAGTAAGAGATAAAATAGAAATAGAAATATAGTATAATATTACACATGATTCAACTCAACCCAAAGCAATATAAAGAGTAACATTTTTGAAGAATAAGGGGCTCAACACAGTGTCAAAATAAACTACCCTCTGAGTCTTTCCCACCCATAGTAGAAGAGAAAACTTATACAACCATGATAATCTAAACACGAAAAGAACATGGCATACGTCACACATCTTCACATATCATGGAAGGTGAGTAACCAAATCTAAAGGTATGAATATATATATATATATTATCATTCAAAATAATACCAAACAAGATGAATATGAAATCTCAATCTCACTGCACATCCCAGGATAAGTGTCTCTAATAGTTACAAAAGTATATTAATAATTCCTAACATCTCACATTACTAATCAAAAGTAAGAATGGGAATGAAAATTCCTTAAAATTGTTCCGGACAACTAAGGGAACACAGTCATGACGTAGAGGACCCACACCCTAGTGCGTTAGGGTAGTTTCACTCTGTAAGTATCTGTAGAGGACGCACACAGAAACCGATGGGAGGTTTACTCTAATGATAAGAGGACTTGTTCCCTATTTGATAGGGGACTCCACACTATAGGTAGAGTAACTACACCAAAGATGATGGGGGGTTCCACTATATAGGTTGAGGACCCACACCCTGGTGCAATAGGGGCACCACTCTAGTCATTGGGGACCCACACCCTATATGATATGGGGTTCCACTCAAAAGGTAAAGGACCCACACCCATACTGATGGGGGGTTCCACTATATAGATTGAGGACAAGAAAATTGATGTGAAAGAGGGTTCCACTATGGTCATTGAGGACCCAAACCCAATCCAATAGGGGGTTCAACTTGAAAAATAGAGGACTCAAACCCATACTCATGGGTGGGTTCTACTATATTGATCAAGGACTCGTGCCCTAGTGTGAAATGTGGTTCAAATATAGTCATTTAAGAATAACTCCCTATTCTATCGGGTGTTTCCACATGGAAGTAACTATAGAGTACCCACGCCCAAGATGATGGAGGTTCCACTATATAGGAAACCTTTGGTGATCCCGCCTGGTCATTGCTATCGCCAGGAGTCACCCCAAATAGGTGTCATGCAGAAAACATTTCACATAATATCTGAAATTCAATCATTAAGATAACCATCTAATTATATTTGGATAAACACTCCAGATAGGCTACTCACGGGACAAAATACGAATTCAAATAAAGAAGATATGGAACCTTTAATTTTTCTCAAAGGGGTACACGAAGTATGAGGGGACTCACACATTGTTTGGTCCCAATCTACTGACTGGTCATGTACCTAG
This sequence comes from Viscum album, assembly GCA_963277665.1. Classification (NCBI taxonomy): domain Eukaryota; kingdom Viridiplantae; phylum Streptophyta; class Magnoliopsida; order Santalales; family Viscaceae; genus Viscum; species Viscum album. The sequence goes on from OY728137.1 coordinate 350,468,140, forward strand.
ACATCAGATGACTACAAGTCCATGTAGAATTACACATAGTGTAGGTGGCATACATAGAATGTACAAACTATTTGGGACTAGATCGTGTCTTCCTCTTCGTGTTCGTGCGCTTTGGTACACGGACGTGTCCGTCGCACTGTACTCCCACATAGGGTCTTTACCGTGTGTTCCTCTACATGGATCATCTATCTAGAGATAAGGTACTTGGAGTATAGGAGGGCTACAATCCATTTCATCCTTATGATTTTCTAAAACCCTAGTCACCGTAGCTAAGGGGCTACACAGAGTGTGTTTATCATAGTACACAGTGTGTAGCCATGTTTTTCATAGTTTTCCAAATCTATGATCTACACCACAAATTTGGACTCACCACTTCGATTAAAACCCTACATCTACCCAATAATGTTGTATCTAGTCGAAAATCATAGTTTCTAGCTGTTTTCACTGTAAATCAGATCCCATCATTATGTGGGGGTATGTCGCATGAATTGGTCACCTATAATCCTTCTGACATAGATTATTAGATCTTCGATCATAATGATCATCCATAATATGAAACCATTCCAGATATATTCCTGATTCATTAATCCACCCCTTACTCATGTATCCATCATGGTTCTAGGGGCCTGATCAGGCTCACTATCATTTGACAACATTTTACTGGGACCGTGGGGTAGAACCAGTGAAGAACATGATTAAATTGAGGGGAAAAGGCATAAGAAATTTTTTTAACCATCGTTGGACAAGTATTCTTGGACAATAATCAATAGAAGGGATAATTTGGGTAAGAAAACTGAATAATCAATCAAATTTCAGTACGCAGAAACATGTAATTGGCCAAATTGGGTGCATACCTAAGAATGGTTTGATGAGTCCCACCAAAATATTTGATTATTCATTATAAAATAAAATGATCACCAATGATTAAAGGATGTGGTTTCATTTTTTTGTGGTCTAATATACTCTGATCTATTATTTTTTCATTTTCTGAAGTTATTCACCAATGGAAGGAGGGAACTATGGTCTCGAATCCTCCTAGGGTTTATATGGATGCCCCTTGAGGATTCCACATGGATATGAATTTTAAAATTTTCATGTAGGTAAAATGAATGAATGAATTAACATAAATTTATAAATTAATCCAATTATAAAATAACCATCTCAAGATATTTCTGAACGGCCCACATTGACCTATTTTAGGTTGTGCCTAGGGTAAACAACGTGTTTCAGACTCAATCGTGGTCTCATATTTCTAATCCATGATTTTATTTACAAGTTATTGAATTTTATTTAAAAAATGAGCACAAGTAATATAAAATATATTTAATAGTTTATAAAATTAATTTTTATCACACTGATCATCAGAATCGCATGTCGTCTCAGCACCTAGCTCTAAAAATATATGTAGAAATATTTCAAAGTCTTCTAAGAACAAATCAAGTCTCTACATTATTAATTTAGTTATAAAATAGTCATTAATCATTTTCAAATAAATATTAATAACTAATCATAAAATATTATGTATAATGGTTTTATAAAAAGAAGACAGGATGATCAGAATATACAGAATATTTTTGTAAAGTCTTTATATGTTTCAAAAATACCCTATTGTCAAAAAAAATCTTATCATTTTTTGAAAAATAATAACATTAATTTGTGACAATTTTCTAATTTGAATTTGATAAAATAGATTTAATTTTTTAATCCATAATGTCAAAATTAGACTCTGGTAAATTTTTTGGATTTTTTTGAAAACTTTTATTTTTTGATGAATAATGAATAATATTTAATTTTAATTGAAAATTGTCATTTCACCTATTTTGCTTATAAAGTTAAATTATATTTTAAAATGGTTTCAATGAATAATTAGTTTAATAGTACATATTTTTATCCAATTTAAGTTATTTGAATCAATTTCATATTGAAATTGGATATAAAAATGTATTCTTCTTTTGAATAGTTTCACTTTAAAAACATACTTTCTCATCACGTCTATGTGATTAATTTTTAATTTAAGTATTCCACTTATGTGAGTTTAATTTTAAAAAATAGATTGATTATTTTTAATAAACATAATTTTTATTATATAATAAGTTAAAATTAGTTTTTTACTATAATTATTAGCGAAAATAGTTTAAATTAATTACCCTGATTAAGGTTAAAATAAGGTTTTTCACATTACATGTGTTTATTTTAAAAATTATTCTATGAAAATATTGGATATTTATTTAATAAATTTTATTTCATATTTAGAATAATTGGTTATAAATTATTTAATAAAACAAATTTTAATTTTTTTCTTAAAATATAATTTACCTAGGTATTTAAAAAGATACAAGTTATTGTGGTAAAAACTAAAAGGATAGAAGTGAGTAAACTTAATGACTATGGAATAAAATGATAAAAATGTAATTTTTTTTGATGTGTTTATCTACCATAGAAACCCTAACCTCTATTATCATTCAATTATTTAGGCACATGATGTAATTTAGACCTCCCAATAGTGAATACTTTTTAGTATTTATAAAAATGTCACCCCTCCTCAACAATAAAAGGGAACTCACCCCCCTCCCTCATTCACACCACCACAACTATTTGGATTAGAAAATACCTACCCAAATAATATCTCAAATTCACTCCCCTCATCCACTAATACTTATTTTGGGTATAAATCCAACCTAGGAAGGATTTAGTTAAAAACAAAGGAGAATATCTAAAAAAGAGGTCAAGTTCTTCAATGAGCATCTTTATTTTATTCTTTCTCAAATTTATTAAATTATTATTATATCATGAATATATAAAATTATCATTATATTACATATTATTATATATGGTGTTGTTAAAGTTGTGATCCTATACCATCTACAATTCCATCAAATGGGTTAAGAAATCATTGTTTGTGTGTATGATAGACTACAACTTCGTGAACCGATGTCATTAGTTTTTTACATTAACAATTTTAAAGGATGGTATTGAGGATATATTTCTAGTTTATATATGATATATATGATATATATTATTTTATTATGATTCTAGAATTTTTATAACATGAATACCCTCTTGCTTTTCATTGATTGGGAATACACTAACGTCGCTCATGTGTATATCGAACTACCGTCTTGCGAAGCGATGTGATTCATTAAATATTTATATGGAATGTATTAAGTATGATATTAATGAATATATGTAATATATATAACATAAAAATAATTACATAATTGTAATATGTCATTTACCTTTCTTTCATTCAATTCAAAAAAATGGAAACAACATACATGCATACATACGACCTACCATCTCAATGAATGGTGTATTTTATTTTATATATCTAAATACTAAGGGTTTACATAAATTAATATATACTAAATATATTTTATATTTATATCATGTTTATAATTATAGATATAATGAAACCATGATAAAATTAAGAGGACACAAAATATAATAAATCAAAACATATACAAAAAACAAAGCGGTTATTACAAAAAACATAACTTTAACATGGAATTGTTAATAAATGAGTAATAAAAGGTCATAATAAAATAATAAATAGAATTATATTTTAATATGGTCCTTTAATATATTTAAAATATACTTATATTTATTATAAATTAGTATTGAATGAGTACAATAGATGTCCAGACTTAAGGTAGGGGATTTCTATCTCACTTTTTTACTTCAGTGTGACACATGCCATGTTCACCACCTATTTATTTTATGTGGTATGTATACTAACCATGAATTTATTTTATGATTATTATACTGATAATTATTGGGATTTATATATCCATTTTATAATATATCTTTCATGGTGGTTACTATTAAAATGATATCAAATTAGTAAGGGGTTCTTGTCTCAATTTTCCATCTTTGATACGTACATTATTTTACGCACCAATATTTTTTCATGAGGTATATATGTATCCCCTTGGACATTAAACATAATTAATTCATTAATCCTCTTGATATTTTATGTTTTATTTTATTTTATTCCTTCATGGGAATTATAATTCAATGTTACCAAAGTGGTAAATATTTCATTTTACAATATATTCATTTAACAAGATTGTTTACAATTATGTTTCTATTGATACAATATTATGATTCATATATCAAAAATTATATTCAATTTTATTATCTTATGGTTATTTTATTATAAGGAATGTTTTCATTAATTTTCATCAATGTACTAAAGAGTTGAAAATATCATTTTTTTGGAAAATATTATTTCCATTCGAGAACTCTCTTTCTTATAAAACAATGTTTTTTAAAAATGTATTAAAAATTGTTTTTAAAATAATAAATGATATTTTCATTAAGAAATGTTTCAATTTATTTTTAAAATCTTACATTATAATATCTCTAGGTTGTTTTCAAGGAAATTTATCTTCAAAAAGGTTTTATTTTTTAAATAAATTATTTTCAAAAGAAAGTTATCATCATCAAGAAAATTTATAAATAATTTTTAAAAAATTTATTTTATAATATTACAAGATTATTTTAAAATAAATTTATTTTGAAAAATGTTTTATGTTTTAAATAAATTAATTTCAATGAAATTTTATTTTCCTCAATAAATATTTTAAATGGTTTTTAAAATATTCTTTTATAAGTTTTCATGGTTATTTTAAAAGAAAATGATTTTCATAATGTTTTACATTTTAATATTTAGTTTTCAAATAAAAGGTAATTTCCTTAAGAAATGTCCCAATTAGTCTTTCAAAATTATTTTACTCTTAAGATGAAATTATTTGAGGTTACTTAAGATTTACTGGGGATGTGATCTAAGGATACCATTATTATTATTTCTCTGAATGGATTATGATTATGATGAAAAGATATTTACAAAACCCATTTCTCTAACATAATCTATTCCATGATAAAATGGTTATGAAACCCAGTTATTTTTCCCTGGGTTATGTGATGAAAAAATGCATATAAAACCTAGTTCTTTTTTCATGGGATATACCATGATAAAAATATTATTAATCCCAATTATTTTTCCATGAGTTGTATATTGAAAAAATAATTATGAAACCTGTTTATTTTTACATTGGTTATTCTATGATAAAATTATTATTAAACCCTCTAATGTTTTCATGGTTTATTCATTGAAGAAATGATAAAATAATTATGAATCCTATTTACTCTCTGCAGGTTGTGTTATGATAAAATGTTTATGAAACCCATTTTATTTCATGGGTTTTGATATGATGAATGTTTTATGATATTTTGGTACACATATGTTCGATTTTCATTATGTGAATATGGTTATGTTATAACCAGTGATAGTGGTTACTTTATAACCAAATATGGGTGGGACCTATATCTCTCTCCAATTCATTGGTTAAATATTTATATCTCATGAGATAGATATGACTATAATGGAGAGTAAACCCAGTTCAGCAAGGGATTTTGACTATTATTATGGTCAAGAGAGTGAACCTTGACTATTATTATATTATGCCTAGGATTATATTTCATATCTATAATTGTTTCCATGAAGCATATTACAAGTTCATAATGTTATGCATGAACCTGATTACATGTTCATAATGTTATGTGTGAACCTGATTACATGTTCATGATGTTATGAGTGGACCTATCTTTCATGTCTATAATGTTATACGTGAATTTGATTACATATCCACAATGTTATGCTTGAACCTGATGACATTTTCGCAATGTTATGAATAGACCTGTCTTTTATATCCATAATGTTATGTGTCGATCTTTTTTAATGTCCCTGTGTGTATATGAGGGCTTAAATTCATGCCCTTAACACAATGAGTGAACATGTTTCTATTTATAAATGTTCACAACGTTATAAGTTGATGTGTATGACCCAAAATCCATGTCTTATTCCAATATTATGCCCTTATGGATCATGTTATTTTATTTCCTTATGATTCATGTCTTATGAACTTCCAATATTTATTCCAGGACTCTTAATTATGATCTATGAAATGTTGGGTACAAACATCGTATGTTATGTTCATTATCACATACCCTCAATCTTATTTTATTCTTTTAGATGGTCATAGATTTATATCTCTTATTTTTACCCTTACTGAGCATCTGAGCTCACCCAATATTATGTTTCATTTCCCTAGGTTATGAAGAAATGTTTTATTTAGGGTATAAATATGAAGATTACTAAATTGGATTTTTTTTGGGAAACATTGGAGATCATTCACTAGATTAGAATATTGTGTTCCAAGTTTCCAATGGAAATAAACTATTATGTTCTCTAGGTATGTATCAGTGAAATTTAATGAATATTAATCGTAAAATATGTAATATCTTTGTATGATAAGACTGAGCCATGAGAGAAAGGATAAGTGAATTCTGTTTACCATATTTTAAATAAAACACCCTATATTATGGTTTACTGTAGAATATCATCTCTTATTTAAAATTTTTAGTATATTAGAAATGATCAGACACAACCATTAAGAATTACACAAAATTATAAGTATGGGTAAAAATAATCCACTATGAATGATTTTTCAAAATATTTTTTTGGACCATGATATCCTACCATGTGAGAGGAGTGAAAAATATCTTACATTCTCTCCACTTCATTATAAAACACACATAATTGAATCAATTCATCCCAATAATATTTAAATAAAATATGATCATCTTAAAAATAATTTTGACCTTCTACTAGAAATATATGTTTCTACTGGTATGTGAAATATGGGTAGAGTGTCACAATATCAAAATATCCATCTATGTTGGTTAACCATATCAATAACATGATCATTATTGGAAAAAAGGAATTCATATTAAAATTTATTCTTGATCTCATCCTCTTGGTGTTTTCTATTATTGGGAAGTATCAGTCATCAAAATACGGCCATAAACAAAATTTTATAATACCTTCTTATCCATGATCTCAATGTTAAACTCAAGGAACAATAGTATTCATCGAATCAAGTGGTGTTTAGAAGATTTATTTTAAAAAAATGCTACAACTTTGTATGATTAGTATAAACTACTACATTAGAGGGAATAAGTAAATATCTAAACATATCAAAATTATTGACTGCAATAAAGAAAACTTTTTTCCTTTTTGGTGTAGTTGAATTTAGCCTCTATAAGTTCTTAACTTGTATAATATATTTTCATGAAAATTATATCAACTCTTTTACAAAAAACATCTCATACTACATAGTCACTCACATGTAATATCTACCTGGATTTTCCTCATAATTTAGGGGTTCTATGATTGGGGTAGGGAAAAAACTCATCTTAGTAATCATTATTGATTCATAAATGTTTTATTAAACCATATATCTATGTTCTTATATAAATGATATGTTAGTGGTTGAGAAATTTTGGAGAAAAAATATAAAAACCACTATTGAGACCCAACATATCACATGGAGTATTATATTTCCCTCATTATCATGGATTCTAATAATCCCATTGTCACATTTATATTTTTGACATCCAACACTATGCCAAAATTTTAAATTTTGTGACCAAGAATAATTCCATCATTCACCATGAAATAGAACTTATCCCAATTTAGTACTGGTTATGTCTACTTTTTTTCTATCTAGAAGATGAGGCTTTCATGAAATGCCTAAAATTATCAATAATAAATGAAAAAAATATTCCAATAAGGCCTTATGAAATTATTCCACTATTTATTAAAAAATATGTTTTATGCACTACTATAAAGAATTAGGTCTGTTACACAAAAAGAATGACATGTATCGGTAAGAGTTGATTTTATAAGGGACCGTAAAGGTAAATTTTCATGGTATTTTTATTACACTACAATTTGACAATTACTGATGTATCTATTAATAAAATATTAATATTTAAATTTGGATAACCATTATATATTTTGGTCAATAAATGGGTGAGTAATGGGGTCCTTACACATTACATCATTGAGTTACCTATAGTCATCAAAAACTCTCTACTCCACCATTCTGATGGATATAATCTCATTATACTTTTTAACTATTATTATTCCTACTATATTGGGAACCAAATGAAGAGGTAAAAACCATTAACTATTAAAAATTTGATAATATATACTAACATATAAGAGTTAATTCACCTATTTATTCATATATTTTTGCTTCATAAATGTTAACATCCATTATGACTTCTTTATCAACTACTTTACTTATTCAGGTATGATTATGTGAGTATATGGGGATGGGTTTATTCCTTTGGTACTTACTATACATCAATTAATGATTTAATTTATTTTCATTAAAATCTCAACTAACTTGTTCCCTTTATATTTTGATAGATTCACCCGCATTATCTGTAGTAGGTTTTCTCTTTATCTCACTAATGAGTACCTCAAGTTACTTATGAGTAATTTCTTCTACAACTTTGGAATCTTTTCCCTTAATAGAAAGAATTTATAAAGTTAAACCCTTTAATTCTGTTCCAATATATTTAATCCTTCAATATATTCAATCTCTATAATGTTTCTTTTCAGTTTTCCTTCTCATCTCTTCATTAATTAGTCAGTCATATCCATTTCATCTTATATCTTCTACATTCTGTTGAATTCTTCAATTATGAAGATAAAATAGAAATATTCTGGTTCCTATAAATTTTTTGTTACCCTCATGAATTCAAATTTGACTTTCTTCTCTCTAACCTATAATTTTAACTCTTTTTGATTAACATTGATTTGATTTTCTCCATAACTACGAAAGGTCAACTAAGGATGATAGATAAATCTCATCATTCATCTATATCTCGAATTTTGAAATATATTGTAAATATAAATATCCCTATTTTCCCAAATACAACATCAATAATTTTGATCTGGTAGATAACAGATTGACATACAATTTTTAGAATAATAGTGCTGGTATTTTGATTAATTATCTTATTTTTTTAAAACGATTAGTATTATAAGGTTGACACCTTCCTCTAATTTAAAAATAAATTTCCATATATTGAATCACACTTTACCATAACATAATTACATGATTTATGAAATATATAAATTTACATACAATCACATGACCCTTTTTGTTAAGAGTTTTAGAGAATTATAAATCACTCACATAGAAAACCCTATATTTTCCCTATAAATGGGCATTATTTCCACTAAAAACTATTTAAATGATACACTTTATTCATTAAGTACCATCATATCTATTCCAAAACCACGCTTCATAATTATTCTTACTCATCCTTAACCACTTTGAAAAACATTTTAAAATATAGGATGAAGATAAAACTCAATAAGGGGTATAAAGGAAATAAAAAATCCAATATTCCATCAAATAACTTAAACCCATTAAAAATTATTACCATCAAAAATAAAAACATTAGATTATATAAAAATTTTCTTACTTGAAATAAAATTATGTACTTAAAAATGTTTAATAACAAAACCGCTTAATCAATAATAGAAAATTTAAAGACATAGATGTTTCCTTAAGAAAACCTGAAAACATTGGAAAAATTAATTCCTGGGAAGATCATAATCCTTATCTAAAAAAATAATTTACCTTTGAAAATATTCAAAATCCCCTTTACATATAAATTTAATTTCTTGCTACATGAAATGTAATAATTTACATTAAATATCATTGCATGCATAGAAAAACTATTATGGAATCATGGAAAATTATGTTAGTTGTAACCCTTTAAAATAACCCTTTATGGAATAACCTATTAGCTACTTCCAAAATATCATCTCCACAGAATAAATCACTACCCAATGCAAAGAATAACTATATCCAATTCTCAAACTTAATCTTATAAAATGAAAACATTCGATAACTTAATAAATCAAATATAATCCTTCAATTCACCTTGACATGGGTAAAGATTATTAATAATTTACTTTTAAAATCAATAGCCACAAACTCTAAAGTTAACCAAAAAAAATAAAATAGTGTGATTTATTATAACTCATATTTTAAAATGAAACATTCACAAAACAATGAGAATATATATTACTTAATAAACCCATGAAAACTTAGAGTGGAAGATTCAATTGGACAAATAGTTATAAAAGTTTGAAACAGAATTCGTTCCAAAATAATTGAGAAGGATATTCATTTAAAACATTTATTAAGAAAATAAAAATATGAACCCTGAGATAAACATTAAAAATATTTATTTAATAATTTTTAAAGATTTTATATATTAATATTAGATGACCTTAATAAGTCACTTAATTATAGATAATAAAATTACTGAATTATTATAAATAATATAGGTATGGAAGAAAAATTTATGAGAGAAAGACATAAAAAATTATAAATTATCTTTTTAAAAGTAAACAACTTAAATTTGGTATGAAATCACCTCACAGATAAACTAAAATTCTTAATAATTAAATTATGTTAATTATCTAATTTATTCCAAACCTTATTCATGTTAATTTTCTTATTATCATTCCATATAATTCACTAACTATTATATTTTATTTAATTACTATGTTTTTTTGTCCATATCTGTCATTCCAGGGTCATTTGGATTATAATATACAAAATATATTTATTATTTTTATAATTGTAATATTTCATTTTTCAATTTTTATATAGCACATAAAAGTATCATGGTGTTTTCTTCCACATCAATACATAAGTATTGATGTTCAATAGGCCTGGAAATTGTTTATTTTTTAGGAATCTTCCTTGATAAGCTAGTTTTTATTGTTAAAAATAACCATGAATGATTAATTTTAATTCTATAATTTTGAGGGATATTTTTCAATTATGAAATAATAAAAATGAAATTATTTATTTAAAATGGTATATTTATTCATAAAATAAATTTATTTGAATATTCGTGAATGTCATAAGATTATAAAAACACTATTTTCACTTACGTATTGTAAAACCACCTTAGTGAGGAATATTTTAAAAAAATTGATTAAAATAAAAGAGAATGTAATAATTTTTTGAGTTATATAAAAAAAGTATTATTAATAAAATAATATATTTGAGTTTCTTATAATGTTTATTTATTAGTTTTAAATATAATATGGGTTGATTTGAAATGGAAAGAAAAAGTTTTAGAAAAACCAATATTTTTTATGTAATAATGACTTATGAAGAGATATCAGTGAATGGAGACCCATTTATTTTACACATTTTATTATTTGATTATTAAAAATAAATATCGATTAATTAAATACAATGATCATAAGGGATTAGTATCTTTGGAATACTATTTCATTTATATTAAAGGAAAACAAAACACAATATCTTTATTTTATTCTCCATAGTGAGATCCTAAAATCCATTTGAACTCCAAAAACCACATGTTATAACCTGGTCCATATAAAAAGAAAGGGTTATCTAAAAAACCTAGTAAGAGGATAAAACTCTTAAGGAAAAATAATAAGTTTGTTAAAGGTATAACATGATATCATAAAAGAGAAGGATCATGAGTAATTTCATAGAATAATATGATAATGAAAATGGTAACGTAAGATCATGTTGTCACGACCCGACCCGTACCAGGGCTCGAGCTGTAACTACCCCAAGCCCGCCTCCATAAGCCAGGGGCTGACGACTAATGCCGAAAGCATAAAAAAATCAGGGAGGCCTTTTCCTAAGAACCTGTACACACACACAGCTAACTGAATGAAAAAGTTTAGAGAAAAATCAGAAAGCAAGGTTCCACACTACTATAAAAAGGGAACCAAACAAAAATGCATCAACCTCTAACAGTACAAGTATAAGAAAAGTAAAGATGAAAGGGAAAGGGGAAAAAATACACACCCAACTAGAAAAAAAAGATAAATGTGGTTCCTGATCCTCAGGTTGAGACCTTCACATCTGTAAGTCGCGCTCAACGATACAATGAGTTTCTGGCGTGCTTTGTTATTTGGCGCGAACGAACGCTCTGAGAATGTGTGAAGAATTAAATATAAAAGGGTCATTGACTATATCTGGATTGATAGACATGTTTGTTTGTCCATAATCATTTTGAATCAAGAACACAAGTAATTGGAAAATAAATATTTATCACACATCAAGATTATCAATCTCAAGATAATCGAGAATAAATAATTTATTCAACCAATTGTTTTTCGATCCGCGAATTAATTCATTTAATTCGCATTTGTCATGAAAATTCAACCGGGTAAGGAATCCACAAAGATAAATCCTACCTCAGGTTTGGAACGATCGTTGGAGAAGATCGAATTCATCAATATCTGTTCGGTGTTGATGAGGATCATACTTGCACAAAGATGAGAAGAAGATTTTGTGTTCGTCGTTCATCGATTTTCTTGGATCCACGGCTTCATCATCGTTCGTCGTTCATCAACGGGGTGAGGAGTAGATGAGAGGAACGGAGGGTTCAACGTCATTGGACAAAATGAATTATGAGGCCAACCCCCTCTAAAAAAAGTATTTATAACCTCTTGCTAGGATAAAAGAAATAAATTAAATAACTAAATAAACAATTATTTAATTATTTAATTATTCTCCCGTGATGGCGCATATGCCAAACACCAAATGCGGAAAAGGTTATACCTTTTTAGGGTAAAACCTATGTTCTGAGATCATAGGTAGCCTAAGATATTTCATCTGAGTCCCTGTTCATGAGATATTCGGGTTTGAGTTATCTGATGAATAAGTTAATTATTTAATTTACCAATTTAATACACCGCCAACGAGCGAGGGGTCCGAACATCCCATGACGACTTATTTTATGTCGCTCCTAGGGAAAACACTACATTCTGGACCCAACCATGGTCTCAGATTTCTGATCTGATCAATAGTTTAAGAGATATATAGTTTTCTTTAGTTAATTGCGTGTGTGTAATATAAAAACACTTAACATTTTTATAAAATTAATTACAGGAACACCGAGCCTCGGAATTGCATGCCGTCTCAGTGCCCAGATTTGGAAATATTATTAGAAATATTTCACAGTCATATTAGTCCAAAAACCTGGCCTCTACATTATTCCCTCCTTCATGCTTTTCGTCCTCGAAAAGCAAAACCAGGGAAACCACTTGGGATACTGAGCCCACACTTATCTCTCCCGCTCCTAGGGAAATACTTTCATTTCTATGCTTCCAAAGAATGTGGACCAAAGGGGTGGTCCACCCTCATAAGGCTTTCTTCAGCTGATGAAGTGTGTAGGAACACACACATATCTTCTTTATTGCGACACGTGTAAGGCGTCGTATACCCACTCCAACTATTTGGGATAAGGCAAGGCGATATGAAACCTTGCCATCTACTTCCATAGTCTCAAATGACTTTATAGAACTCGGGGGAAACCTTGCCTCCCCGAACGAACCTCTACATTACATGTCACTACAGGAATCACTGTTTGTCACTAGGACAAAGTTTCACAATTACCTCTATTAGAATATCCATATGGTGAAACACCTAAGGATATCTGATCACTCAGGATTTCACAGTCGATGAATCGCAACCAAGACTCTCTTAAACGCTCGAGAAGCGAAGGAGTCACCACGATCGATTGAAGAAAATTCGTACCCTCCTGTTCCACCAGGTTTAGGTAAAAGGAAGTTAACTTCTATGAAACTTCCCGCACAAGGTGAGTCTGGAACTTCCCGCACTTCTCGCTACGAGAATCTACCACGTAACCGAACCTTGATTACAAAAGTCCGTAAGATTCGTCCACCATGCTTTCACTACGCTATCTGGGCCTCATATGACCATGTTCCTATGACTGATCATGATAAGATCTCCTACGTTGATATCTCATTGTATGGCGTCTTCTAGTTGCAGTAGACGTCTCAGCTCTGTTGCACTTACTATCACAACCAGCTGAATGGAGTGGCAGGAAGATTTATACCACCAGTGACTAATATCTCACCTCGACATAGGTGGGGATTCACAAGGGAACTATGATAGCATTGATATCTCTAAAAAGTCCCATCTCGAACATCTGTTCTCAGAAACTACCGTTATAGACCAGCGGACCACCAACTCTAGCCAAACCTCTACTGTCTAAGGGCCTGGCTTACTGCGGAAACTCAGTGGTCTCTAGTGATATAACTGATGAAGTGTGCTCAAACTGCACACATCCTCAGCCTGCTCAGCCGGGGTTGTCTTCTTCTCAACAAGTAGGGGTGTTGTTACCAGCCCACATAGAAGAAGGGGCTCGCATGATGGGTCTTGAATTGAGCTCTGGTCGCTCACGAAATCGTCACCACGAATCGTAGCTAGTATCATGGATGGCTGTCGTCATGGGGACATCCTGAATGTTATCAAGGAGTACATCGGTCAGATGATCATATCTATATATATCAACAACGATGGGGAGCTGACTCGGGAAGGATAGTCAAAGACTCAACCTTATATGATGCATGTACCATTGTTCCCTTCAACAGGTGTCTTAGGGTGCCGAGTCAACAAGCGGGTAATGAAGTTCCTGGTGAATAGATATGTTGGCCGCCCACACCATCACTGGACTCCCTGGCCTAAGAGAAACTCTTGAGACACATCAACACTGTTTCTCTAAACCCAACCAAGACCATTTTAGCGAAACGTCCGAAGAACGTCCCAAGGGTCGAACCACCTATGATACCACTCTGTCACAACCCGACCCATACTAGGGTTGGAGCCACAACTACCCCAAGCCCGACTCTATAGGCCAAGGGCTAGCGACTAGCGCCGAAGGCACAACAAACTCAGTGGAGGCCTTTTCCTAAGAACCTGTACACACACAAACAGGTAACTCAATGAAAAAGTGCAGAGAAAAAGAAGAAATCAAGGTTCCAAAATACTTTAAAAAGGGAACCAAACAAAAATGCATCAACCTATAATAGTAAATGTACAAGAAAAGTAAATCTGAAAGGGAAAGGGGAAAAAATACACACCAAACTTGAAAAAAAATGCCACAACCCAAAAAAAGGTGAAAAAGTAAAATAGTTGGAAGATTATTACTCATGAATCCCAAGAGACGACAACTACTCGTGGTCCATGAACCCCATATCCCGAAGCTCCTCTGATGTCACGATTAACCTGTCGGTCGTTTACAAGGGCACGCCAAATGCGGGCAAAGCCCAATCAGGGGTGAGTATAAGAATACTCAGTAGGATGCCCTGAAGGCTCGAGGGAGCAACAAGAGATGTACTGAAGAGTAGAGTAGTAAGAGAGAACAAGGTACAACAAGAGTTAAAAAAGGAGTACAACTCCACCCAATAATATATATGATCGCTCAAAGAAACCCAAACGACAGAGTAAGGGGGATCTTCATCTCACAGCTCACACCAGGCATATGCCCATACATATACCCAGGGAAACCATATATAATTGTATCTCAGACCTGTAGTCTAGAGACAAGTCACACAACCACATAACCACGCTAGGGATCTAGTTCGAAGATTTTCACGAAGAACTCGTTCCGGGAGAACACACTTTACGCGTTTGGTAGCTCTGATGACGTCGATCCGAGAAGTATTGTTCATCGGGAAACGTCACGAGAGGTAGTTACACTCATTACGGGAGACAAACTCTTGAGTGGGAAGATCACGATAGATATAAGCACTCATTACAAGAGACACACTCTTGAGTGGGAAAGATCACGATACACGTATGAGGATCACTACCGGGGCCATGGCGGATACCACGACTCATTCGGATTACCCAGCTAGGTGATTCACCAGCTAGGTAGAGGATCAACGCCCAGTAGAGTTGGTCACGTTGATGCCTGAATCTACCTAGGGTCAGGAATTGATAGAGGATCTCACTCCTGGACTCTCGGAGGGATGCCGACTCTATCAAAAAAATTCTTGCTTAAAGAATCATACTCTTTTAGAAGGAAACAATGCCTGAACTTTAGGGGAACGAGAAGAAGATGCACTAACCCAAATGAAATATGTCCATGATACGGTGGAAAAGAAGATCAATCCAAGTACTGAAAAGTACATTGCGTGTAGAAAGGTTACACGACGTGTCCTCTGACCCCGGGTACTACCCATGTACAACGGCCTGTGTTGCAAGGCTGGTCATGTAAAACGCAACCATACAACATGTAGAAATGATCACCCCTCATGTCAAAGTATCTGGGGTCCACTCCATGTATGTTGGCCATGTGCCCGTACACGACCTCAACCCATGTATGTTAACCCGTGTAATAGGAATACAAGGTGACCCATGCATCCGGCCTAGTCTGGCCGTGTGGTGGAGTATCAACTCCAAAGATAGGAAAACCATCTCAGAGGAAAACGAACCCACACTCATGATGTGGGGAGTCCCTTCTCTACCGGAGCATAGGAGTAATAAATACTCGTACCTTGAGTCATCAAGGGAGTAGTCATCCTAGCTATCACTAAATGAAACGCCATGGTTCTGCTCCTCAGGTTATTGGCCATATATCAACCACCACGAAGTTCCATAAGGGAGCAGCCCGAAGGACCGCCATGTTATAAAGTTTCAAACACGACAGACGGTGCGTCAATCGTACGCCTAGTCTGTAAGTTATAGGCTTTTTATTACTGAGGGCCCGGTTGGATTCATGCTCGATCCAACCTAGTCATACTTCAAACAACACCGGTTAACCAAACCGGTCATAACATTGTGATCCATTTAGAAAGGCGCACGATATGAACTACCCATTTGTCCAAAATGGATAGTCGGTGAAAAGATTGCATTTCACCGCAACACGCGCGAACTGGGCCTCGTGGGGCCCGCGCCTCGACCTCGACTTAAATATAAAAAATTGGTCTTGAAATATCTGTCTTAATTCTAGGGTCGCAACTTCGTAGGCAGTTTGTCATTCCAACACCGTATGAGAGAGATATATCAGATTCAAGATCCCAGAATAATAATAATATTATTATTACTCGGTGTTTCGTGGGCCTGAGCCACGAACCAGAATTTAGTATCCAAAATAGACTTGAATCAACCGTATTAATGAAAGGATTACATCGCCACTAAAGGCAAGACAATCAGGCGTCGCACGCATGAGTTATAGCGGGTCGAAGATTTAATAATAATATTAAATCTATTATTTTCCGAGCGCTTCGGGTACCCGATCCAAAAACCCGAAAAAGATATCCAATATTGGACTCATAAATTTCGTCTCGAAGTTAGGGTCGCACTGCCGCTAAAGGTTCTTGAAAAAGTGGTCGTACGAAGAAGATACCGTCAAAATACGGTTTTCCCAACAAAAATAATAATAACATTATTATATTATTATTATTTTTAATTTAATTTAATTACCTAAATCTCACACCCCAAATCCACGCACCACAAAATAAAAAGGCCTCCTTTGACTCCATTCCATCCACGCCCCATCCTTGATTGATTTCTTTTTATTTATTTTGATTTTATTTTATTTCTTTTCAAAACATCTTCTCTCTTCAATCTATTCTACATCCCACAAATTTCACCTTCACGATTTCTCTCCTCCAAACCCACGGGCTGCCTCCTCCACTAAATATGCCACCTCCGGAATTCAGCCGTCCCGGCCTACTCGCGCTGCTTCTTTGAACCGTCGGAACCCTCATCGGACCCACGCCATGGGATCCTTCCGCACGTCATACCGGCTTCGATTTAAATCGAAAAAAAAAAGATGAATGTGGTTTCGTGATCCTTAGGTCGAGACCTTTGCATCCATATTCCGCGCTCAACGAAACAATGAGTTTCCGGCACTCTTAGTAATTTGGCGCGAATGAATGCTCGGAGAATGTGTGAAGAATGAAATATAAAAGGGTCATGGACTATGTCCGGATTGATGGCCATGTTTGTTTGGCCATTATCTTGGAGAATCATGAACACAAGTAATTGGAAAATAAATATTTATCACATTTCAATATTTTCAATATCAAGATAAATGAGAAGAAATAATTTATTCGACACGTTGTTTTTCGATCCGCAAATTAATTCATTTAATTCACGTTCGTCATGAATATTCAACCGGGTAAGGAATACACAAAGGTAAATCCTACTTTAGGTTTGGATAGATCGTTGGAGAAGATCACATTCATCAAGATCCATTCGGTGTTGATGAGGATCGCACTTGCTCAAAGATGAGAAGAAGATGTTGCGTTCGTCGATCTTCGATTCGTTTGGATCCACGGCTTCATCGCCGTTCTTCATTCATCAACGGGGAGAGGAGTAGATGAGAGGAAGAGAGGGTTTACCGTCATTGGCCAAAATGAATTATGAGGCCAAACCTCTCTAAACAAATAATTTATAACCTCTCTCTAGGATAAAAGAAATAAACTAAATAACTAAATAAACAATAATTTAATTATTTAATTATTCTCCCGTGATGGCGTATATGCCAAACACCTGATGCAGACAAAGGCTATACCTTTCTTAGGGTAAAACCTACGTTCCGAGCTCATTGGTGGCCTCATATTTTTCATATGAGTCCCTTTTCTAGAGATATTCAGGTTTGAGCTATCAAATGAATAAATTAATTATTTAATTTACCCATTTAATACACCGCCAATGAGCGAGGCGTCCAAACATCCCGTGTCGACTTATTTTATATCGCTCATAGGGGAAACACTTCATTCCGGACCCAACTGTGGTCTCAGATTTCTGATCCGATCAACCTTTTAATAGATATCTCTTTTTCTTTAGTTAACCGCACGTGCATAATATAAAAACACTTAACATTTTTATAAAATTAATTCCGGGAACACCAGGCCTAGGAATTGCACGCCGTCTCAACACCTAGATTTGGAAATATTCTTAGAAATATTTCACAACCTTATTAGGCCAAAAACCAGGTCTCTACACATGTAATAATAATAGATGTGTCAAAAACATATAACATGATATAAAAATGAGTCAGGGATAACATCCTTGACAATATTACAAGGAGGAAAAAATATCCTAATGGATTAGGTTTACTCCCTAATCACGTAAATGACGCCTCCTGAGACTAAATATTCACCAAATGAATTGGAGTGTTATATTGGTGAACCTATAATAACAAGTTCATGATATATGTGTTAAATATAATATAATAAATCACAAGTCATCATATAAGAATTATTAGTGGAAATAAAATGGATTTCACAATCTTTCATCATATCATAAGCAATGTAAATTTCTAAATGAAGGTATTTAAGAAATGATCATAAGGATTGTATTACCCCATAAAAGGAAGGGATAATAATTTAGGTATATATATGAGAGATATATATTAATAATTTAAAATAATTAGATAGTATTAAGATATATATAAAGTGAGTTAGTGAGAGAAATTCCACAACTTGGAAGAAAGGGTTGTTTAGAGAGATCCCTTACAATGTTTGTATCAAGGAGGTGAGAGTTAATCAAGGTGGGTGATTATGTATAAAAAATTTAAATATATAAAAAATAAAACTTATAAATCAATATAAAAAAATAAAAATCCATTTCACATATAATTTTCACATAATATAACCAATGACGTGGTCGCATAACCCAATGAGTGGATATTTAGTTAAGAAATCCCTTACCTCACACTTCCCATTAGTTGAGCACTCATTAAACTTATTTATAGTGGTTTTAAATATATTATTAACTTATAATAACATAATAGTTTTTTATAATTTTATATATGATCATTTAATAACATATTATTTCCCCTTTGTTAACAATCTTTCACTATCACTGTTGTTTTGAGTGTTAATTTCTTTGTTTTCTCCTACATGTTTTGTCATGAAAGTTCCATGTATCGAAAGAAGGTTATAGTTACACCATATAAATAATAATATTAAAGTTTTAAATATAAGTTTTATTACATATATTCTCATAAACTTTATTTAATTTTGAACATGTATAATGAATCTCATCTCTTATTGGAGAAGGTTGGTCATACATACGCATGAGGGACATTATCATTTCTTTAACTGGTGAAAGGGAAAGGAAGTAGTTTATTTAATAATATTAAAAAATAAATATAATTTCACATATGTAATATGTATTAAATTTATCCTTTTTACCTTCCATGTAATGTGTTATTGAAAAATTAATCACATCGCTTCATGATGTGGTAGTCCTCTATACAAACAATTAATGTTATCATTTATTCAATGGATGATAAGGTAATAAAGTATATGATATATTTATTTTATATTATTATTAATATTTCATTAATATCATATATAGACTTAAAATCAATCCTTATTATCTTCCATATCAATCATAAGTTAAAAACGAATGACATCTCTTTGCGAGGCGGTAGTATACCATACACACGAATGACATTATCACATTCTATATGGAATGAAAATTAAGAAGGTATATATTATATTATAATTATATAAGTATAAATATATCATTAATATCATATAAAAATATCAGATTCATAATTTTATCCATCTGTGAGAGGCGGTGGTGGAAAACGAATTACGTTGGTTTGTGAGGTGGTAGTTCACTATACACATGATCCACATTTTCATTTTCCATTTGAGGGAGGAAGAGGTTTTATTTCATGACCTTAAAATAAAAAAAGATTTTATATTCAATATAATTATTTTATTATATCATCATGGTTTAATATGATTCGAAGTAGGTGTAAGAATAAATATATTAAAATGCTCGATTAAGGGGATTACCTATTCTTTCAAAAACTTATTTTGGTTTCCACCAAGAAACTTCCTATATGGTATATGTGATTAATACATATATTTTATGATGAGTATTGGAAATTTATTATGTGTTTTTGTTAGTTCTTGGAAAAACCAATG
Organism: Viscum album; assembly: GCA_963277665.1. Lineage (NCBI taxonomy): Eukaryota > Viridiplantae > Streptophyta > Magnoliopsida > Santalales > Viscaceae > Viscum > Viscum album. The sequence continues at coordinate 350,488,775 of OY728137.1, forward strand.
TTTTTTGGAATTGTGTAATGAAGAGGATAAGGGTTGACCATTTACAAGTGGGGAGAGGACACAATTGAAGTTTTTGAAATTAAATAACTATATATATGTTTTTCTCATGGAAAAGGGAACATAAATATAAAATTGTAAAACCATATAATATATAAGAAATAAATATGCAAATAAAATATTAATTATAAATTCTTTTCATTTTTAACCTGTATCGTTTTAGTTTAACCCCCGGTAAACCCATTTTTTCCATACCTATAGTAAATAATTTTAAATATTTTCACAATTCATTATGTTCATAAAATAAGTAGAAATTAGTACATAAAAAAATTATGATGATTTCAAATACGTAATACAATTTTCTAAATTAAAATTCCAAAAGTTGTATAAGTCAATTTTAATTTAAACAAGTAGACATGCCAAAAAGAACATTTTTCCAAAAAAAACATTGACATGTTTATGAACTTTTTGTATTATAGTTCAATATGAAATTGATTCCAATTAAATATATTAATTAAATTTTAATATATTTTAACTAATTTTACTTTATTACCAATTTAAAATATAATTTTCCTTTTTAAATAATTAAAAGAAAAAGGAATTTTTCATAAAAAGTACTACTTTTCACTATTCATTAAAAAATAATTATTTTCATAAAATTCTAAAATATTTTAAAAAATATAATTTTTACATGTAGATTTTAAAAAATGTCTATATTTTAAAATATATTTTATTGAACTAGAAAAAAAATAATTTTAAATTGTGTACGAGAACACGACTAATGAGCCTGTTAAAAATAAAGTTTTTTAGAAAACATTTCCTTCTACTTAAAATGATTCTTATTTTATTTATAATAAATAGATAAACATGTAATTTATTTTAGAAATATGTAAAATATATGTTTCACAATTTAGGTAGACTAATTTTTACCATCCTATTTAACAGCTATGTTATAATGGTATTTTTTAAATAATAATATTTTAAAAGAGTATCGTGTTTCGTTTATACCAGAAGTTGTGTGCATAAAAAGATATCAAAGAGATTAAATTTACTTAAAAAATAAATATATCATAAGCTATTACTGTATCGTATTCTTTTATAATATTGGTGTTGTGTTTCATATATTCTATCTAATAATATTTTTCTCTTTTAAAATCTCAGGGTGTTATATTCTACCCTAATTAAATAAATTGATTCCTTGTAATTTATCTTGATCTCGATAATAAAGGGTTTGACAACTGAAAATAACTTTTTTAGAAAACCACATAATAAAACCATTTAATAAATCATCTTATTGGTATGATATAAAGGGATGTATGAAGGTCCTATATAATAAAATTTTATTAGAGTTTGATGTAGGATAAAATTGGTGGAAAATGAAAACATGGATATGGAAGAGAATACTAACACCCAAAAATTAATAAAGAGTGATAGAGATCATTGATCAAAATAAAGTGAATTATAAGGATAATTTAAGAAACCACAAAACCATAAATCTTTAATGAATTGAAAGTGTAGAGACCCAAAGATTGACGTGCATGGACATTACATTACTTTTGCGGAATACTTAATACATAAAAAAACCAACACTCAAGGATTGTAATAGTTTAGTGTCTTTGGAAAATAGGAACAAAATATTCTAATCATTTTGAAAGATCTTCAACATCTCCCATAAAGATCTTCCCCTTTGGTTTTCTTACCTAAAACTTTTCTTTATATCCTAGGGAAAATAAAACATATAAAGGGTGATCTCAAATGCTCAGTAAGGGTAATCATAGAGAAAACAAAACAAAACATATACATTTGAACTTCAAAACATGAACATAAAGATTATACATCAAAATATTGAGCTGTGAAATAAATCTTGGAAGTACATAAGGCATATGTCATAAAGGAACATTACTCATGATAAAATAGCATGGTAATAAAAACATGTAATGATTCCAACCATTAAGAACATGATATGATTTCCATAATAGCCAAGGCATTGCTGCCAAGACCATCTTAGTGGACAAAGTCCCTTTATGAATCGAGTTCACTCCTCATTTCAGTCCTGTAACACTGAACCAGATTAACTTACCCTTCCATCCATGTTTATCTCATGAGTTATAAATCTTTACCCAATGCATTGGAGGTAGATATAGGTCCCACCCATCTCATAATGAAATCATTCTTTGTGTGCCACAAAATAAACATACATCATTCATAATAACCCAACAAATAAAATGGGTTTCATAAACATCATCCCATCATAACATAATCCATATAAAATAAATGGATATCATTTAATTATAAGAACCTTGTAAATAATAGATATATTATACATGAAACATAAACATACTTAATAATTTCATCTTAGATGGAAAATAGTTTTGATAAAACACTTGAAATGAATTCTTGAGGAAAATATCCTTTCTTCTTTAAAATCATTTTATTTTATAAAATTTCCATGAAATTTTTAAATAAAAGGAATTTCTTTTGAAAATAATAATGAAAACTTACAGAATATTCTTTTTGGAAATTAGGCGTTACGAACCATAACAATCCGTTCATTCCGTATAAGTTAAAAAAACATTCTTCTCGTACTTTTGTCGGAAAAGTCAAAAATTCCTTGTGTGGTAAACAAAAGTAAGATTCCTTTCATAACATGTGGTAAAATTAAAAATTGGGTAAAAATGACTTTAAATATACATGAAAACATTTTTATAAAACATGGACATGGATGATAACAATAACCCTAATAATTACTTACGAATAAACAATCTCGGATAAAAACGAGATTGGAATAGTTATCCCTTACCTTAGGTCTGATACGCTTTGTACATATCCAAAACTCATATATAATGATTTAAATAATGTCATTTACTTATTACAGAATCATATTAATTGTTATGATATCATATATGGTTCACTTATGACTTTATATTACCCGTTCTTTTGTAAATTCCATGCTAGAGTAGCGTTTTGGGTAAAATCGTTTCATTTATCATACGTGTTTCGACTTGTTGTTCTTATTATTACTTATATCCTGATTTACATAATTCAATAATGTAAAACATTATTTATATATATAATATATATTCAGTATATACATATATATATGATAGATCGATAACTGGAATGAAATACACCGTTCTTGGAGACGGTAGGCCGTACGTACGCATGAACGATGTTTTTGTTTCCTTATTGAATTGAATGGGATTAAGTAGATGAAATACATATATATATATATAAATAAATCCGGAATCATTATTATGTCATATATTTCATTATTATTCATTATATATACTTTATAATCATTCATGAATTGTTAACATGGAGAATGAATCTCATCGCGTCGTGGAGGCAGTAGTCTGTACGTACGCACGAGCGCTGATATCATTCCCATTATCGTGGAATTGTATTTAAGTGTATATATAATATTTAAGAGTAAATATTACTTTACAATAATCATATATAGTTAGTCTTTACACCATTATATCCATCCAAGTAAGGTGGTGGTAGAAAACAGATTAAACCACACTATGGAGATGGTATTCCGTACGTACGCATGCGCTGTGATTTTGTGTTCCATAGGATGGATAGAAGGTGAAATAGGGTTGTTTAATATTTATAATAACAAATCAGTATATAATTAATACTGATGTTATGACTTTATAATGAAACAACTAAAGAAGAGGAAGTAGAAGAAGAAATAAATTGGAAAAAATCGGTAAAGGATATTACCTCTTCTTTGACGCGCCTCTTCTTAACCTACTATTAAGGCACTAGGGATAGTATTCTAAGGCGACCAGGACCTCTATGATGTCACTATAGAGGTTGAAAAGATTAATTGGTAGTGTTTGTCCTAGCTTCAAGGCTCAAGAGGGTGTGAAGAGAAGAGGGAAGGATCCCCTTTTATAAGGGAGGAGAGGGGCACTTTAGGAAAAACTTAAAATATTATTTTATAATAAAGTAATATTCTGTTTATAATAGATCCAAATTGATTTATTTAGAAGTTAACATGGGGATGGGTCTAAATAATCACAAAAAATAGGATTTAGACAAGTTTAGGTTACTATTTTAACCTTATCATTTAGATTTAACTCTAAGTTAAATAATTTAACTTTTACCGTGTCTTTTTGTTTGCTTACACTATATGGTTAATAAACATAGTATAACTAGCCAAAAGAACCCCATGTTGTTAATTATAAATATATATAACCTTATTTAAGTCACTTGGAGGAACCTTATATTTTTATGAATAAAATAACAATTAATAATATAATATTTGTTTTAAAAACAATTTTATGTCAATTTTGACACTATTTGGTACTTGATTTTTGTGAAAATCGTAACAGCATGATTAGTTCTAAAAAAGTTAGTTAAATAAATAATAACATGTCATAGTAACCTAGAAAATTATTTTAATTCATAAAAAGTCTCAAATTACATTTATTTGGGTATTTATAATATCAATTATTTTAATATTTCATTATTTATGTAATTACTACATCACCACTGTGACATAAACAAATTAAATTATTTAATATATAAATATTATAAATAAAATACCATTATATAGGAAATATTTTTATATTTCTAATTAATATTTATAGTTGAATTTATCTTATGTATAACCCTATATTAAAAATGCATTAGTTATTAAATTTGATTTTAACTATTATAACTCTTTTTTAAATAAAATAATAATAAATGTCCTAATCTAATACAAGTGGACCTAAATGATAATATTATATTCCTAAGGTTGTTTGGGGTCTAATTATACTTATCCAATAGAATTGGGACAAATTTTAGGGTAATAATAATATCATTTTTACCCTTAATTACCGTATTTACTTTTAACCGTGGTAAATAAATGTAAAAAGTTACTATTCAAAAAAAATTATTTTTATCTTATTGAACAACATTTTACTCCTTGATATTAACCGTGTCTCTTGGATTTTCAGAATTCCACTCACAGAAGCAGTAAAATTATGTTTTATGTAAATTTTCAAATTCTCCTAGGAGGTGGGTAAAAGACGGTGAAAAGTTCAATAAAATTTTTATATATTAAAATTATTATAAAATGGCTCCAATAGATTATATTGAAATTATATATGTATTATGTATCAATTTTTGCCTAAAATAAATTTAAATAAAATAAAGAATTATTTTTTTAAAAAAAAGTCGGTTTTTAAATAGTAACCTGGTGTTTTCAATATTCATCAAAAGTTGAAAGTTTTCAGAAAAATACCAAAACGTCACCCTAGGATAATTTAGATATTCCAAATCCAAAAATGAAGTCCATTTTGAAAAATAAAATTTCTTAAATTGGGTATTTATATTCATAATGACTAGTTTATATAATATTTTAATAACATGCCGTTGTTTAGTGAAACTCAGTATTGCGTACAACACACGCTATCGTGGAAGGTTGCGATTGCATGTAAGGCAAGCCAAGTCAGGGTTGCATGTATTGCAAGATTTATTTGTTATTGCGTATAATAGAATCCAACCATATTTTATTTATACATTTAATATATATGAATATACACTCAATGTTGTGTAGAATAAATTCTATCAAACGAACTTGAAATTTTGTGTAACACGAGCCAAGAATAGTGTTACGTATACGATGTTGCGTATAGAACAAGCTAATTTTGGTGTCGCATACAACACAAGACATCAATGAAATTAAAAAGAATAATTCTCATAAAATCTCAGGTTGTTACAGAAATACCATTGATTCATTATATATATATATGTAATAGAATAAATTTTTGGTTTAAAGATACTTTTCCTAGTAATGAGGGTTTAGATTTTTATCAAGATAGAGAACACTAGAAAATACATTTACATGATATATTTTTATTTGATAAATACAATATCATTATTTTATTGTGCTTCAATCAATTTACACTTTACCTCTTACTTAATGGAAATGAATATCTAATATGGATTTTTTATGCATGGAGAACTAAAATTTACTTTTAACATATCATAAGATCCATAAAAGAGTATCAAGTTATTCCAACTATATTTATTAATACCAAAAAGTTTATAATATGGTAATATAATTTAAAAAAATAATATTAATATATTAATCTATAAAATTAAAAAATGAAACAAAAGGTTTAACATAGATTATTCCTTAAAAAATAACCCTATATTCCAAATAACCTCGACAACCTAAATATAAAATAAGCTTTTAACCTCAAAGGTTATATCATACCTTTTAAATATACATATCCAAATTCAAAACATAATTATTTACAAATAACCCTTTATATTAAACCAAAAGATTATACACACTCTAATATAATAAAAAATCTCTTAAAATACCATTAGTCTACCCAAAATAAAATAAATTATTCCTATAATATGTTTACCAAAATCAATTTAAAATATATAAATCAAAGAATCTAAGTAAATTTTTTTTATACTAACTAGAAAATAACGTAATCCAGTGGTAGGAAATTTACCTTTATCACCCATCACTTGTGGGTTCAATCCCCATATCCTTGCCAAATAAGATGGGTTATCCCAAACATATGGGATTTCCATTTTATAAAAACACTGAAAAACTTATGTTATGATCATATTAATAATTCGACATCGTCCTATAACAATGTAAAGAATATTATGATCATCATTAAAAATAACACGAGTCTCTGAATCTCTATTTTTTACCATCATGGATTTCAATACAGTTCATTATTTTCTACAAAATCAAAAAATTACCTGATCATCACACACATCTCCAATATTATCATTTCCTCAATTATTTTTTTCCTCCTAGTGTATCACATTTCCATTAAATATCCTTTCTAGGCAATTCAATATATTCTTTCAAAATCATAATAAAAAACTTCTACCAAAAAATCCTTATATATATCTTGATTCACATAATTATTGAATTCCAATACATAGGCATTTCAATCATACCACATCATTCGTGAACCATTAACTGGGATACATCATCTTATTAATCGATACATATTTCCTATAATATTAAATATGAATTTTGTATTAACATTCATAAACCTAAATTTAATCATGCTTCTCACATCTAACATAAAAAATGTTTTTATAAAAATCTATACCTTTAATATTAAATTCATAGTCTCTTTATCATCAGTAGTATAAACATTACTCATACCACCTTGCGATTTATCTTCATGTGTTCCCCCCCCTAACAAACCAAATTCTATAATTCCCTTTTTCCCTATTTATAACATTTAAACATTGATGATTGCTTAGGAAAATAATTATCCACATCCATTATATTAACTTAACATTTCATTTTTCTTAATCAATCACTCTGTTACCTTATTATTCTCTATACATAAAACATTATCTTCCTCCTTTAATACATTCCCCTTATTTATTCTTACCAAATTATCAACATATAGGAAAATAAATATTATTTCTTTAATTATATCCATTACCTTATATCTCTATGAACTATATCCTTCTCTTCTCTAGTGAGTGTGAGAGTTTTTTAAGGTTCATGTCATTAAACATATATCATGATAAGGAATTAGGAATAATCATAATATCCTTCACTCTAGTAATCATTCCATTTGGTTTCTCATCAACACATTATCTATAAAATTCAATGATAACCTAGTTTCTTCTGGTTCCTTCCATTGACTAAACCAAAAAAGTATAGTTTCACCAATAATATTCATAGTGGAAAACTACATAATCCGGAAAAATCAATTATTGGATATCTAAATCATGAAACATTATTTTATATCCATGACACATTAGGTTTAACCTAGGTTATGCATTGTCACGATTCAAATACTCCATGATGGACAGTAATGAATTTATGAATTCCTAAAGAATATTCCCTGGAAGTGTCAAACCAGGATTGTAGAAAGACCCATTGTCAAACACCATATGATGATAGAGTCTAAATCAATACACCATTTTTAGAGTTATTACCTTTAGGTACCTCTATGATAGAGACACAACTACTTTTAGTATCTAAATTGGGAGATAATTTCTTAGGAACCACTAACTATATCCGTAACCAAAATTCTAGGAAATGTTCCTCTATTTTTAATCATAATTAGACTTATCCATAAAAATATCCCTATAAATATCCTTATAAATATCTATAATAATCACGCTAATTTTTTCACATCCTTATTACCAAAGGTTAACTAAAACATTCCTCTCATAGAATCTATAATGACCCATGCCTTTAAAAAAAATTATTACCTGATTATTAAACCAAAATATCCATTACTAAAACAGAAGGATCATAATGTCCAAGTGTCTTTGGAATACTAAGTTTATGTTATGTAAAATTAAACATAAACAAGGAATCATTATTTTATTCTCCATAGTGGCTCCTAAAATCTATTTGATATCCTAATATTTGTTAGGATGACTTGGTGGATACATAAAGAAAGGGTTGAGCTTAAAATCCGAGTATGGGAATAAACCTATTAAGGAAGCATAACATGTTAGTCAAAGGTATAACATGATATCAAAAAAGTGGAGGCTCATTTGAAATTTCATGGATGCATATCATAATGAACATGGAATCCTTAGATCATTTTATCATAAAAAATGTGGAAAAAATATATAACATGAAATAAACATGAGTCAATTTTTAATACCTAGACAATATCATATGGTGAAAAAATTCCCTTAATGGATTATTTTTTCTATATAATCTGATACATTCCGCCTTATTTGACTAAATATTAACTAAATTCATTGGATAACTATCCGATAACACCATTCATAACATGTTCAGGATCTATGTGTTCCACATAATGGAATCAACCATAAGGCATTACAAAATACTTACCAATGGAAATAAAATGGGTTATATAATCATGATTAATATCATAAAATAAGGAAATTTCAAAATGAAGGTATTTAAAAAATGATCATAAGTCATGTATTAACCCATAAAAAGAAGGGAGGATGAGATTGGTATATATATGAGATATATATATACATAATTTAAAATAATTCCATGACATTAATATATATATAAAGTGAGTTAGAGGCTTAATGTTAAAAACCATAAGAAAAAGTGGTTTAGGGATATTCCTTAAAAAATTTATATCATTGATGTACGAGTTAGTAATGGGGTGATTATGTATAAAAAAATTATATACACAAAAATAAAATCATAATTACAACATAAATCATGAAAAATTCATTTAACACATAATTTTTTCATAAAGAATTAATGAAGTAGTCATATAACTCAATGAAGGGAAATTGAATTAAGAAACCCCTTACCTCATGATTACCATAATTTGATCACTGTTTAACCTATTATATATCATTTTTAATCATTTTGTTACCTTATATAAGAATAATATTATTATTTATAATGTTATATGTGATACTTTTATAATATATTATTTCTCATTCATTAGTAATATTTCATTAAGACTATTGTTTCTTGTATTAATTTCCATATTTTCTCATTCATGTTTCGTCCAAAAATTTTCAAATATTGAAAAAAGGTTATAGTTTCATATTATAAATAATTATATTAATTTTTAAATATAATTTTTTATCATTAGATACATCTTTATAATCATTAATGAATTTTGAATATGGAGAATGAATCACATTACATTATGGTGAAGGTAGGTCGTACGTACGCACGAGGGATGTTATCATTTATTTAATGGGTGAAAGGGTAAGTAAGTGGAATAAATGTTAAATCTAAAGATTAAATATCATGTAATATATATCAAATATATTAAAACTTTCAATTTTTATCTTCCATGTATAACATTAGTCAAAAACGATTCACATCACTTTGTGAGATGGAAGTTCGTCATACACACGAACGACTTTATCATTTATTCAATGGATAATATGGTAATAAAGTATATGATAAATTTACTTTAAATAATTATTAATATTTAATTAATATTTTACATAAATATAAAATTTATCTTTATTATATTCAATGTAATGCATTTGTGAAAGATCAATCACATCGCTTCACGAGCCGATAGTCTGCCGTACACGTGAATGACATTATCAAATTCTCTATAGAATGGAATGTGAGAAGGTATATATGGTATTATAAATAACTAAGTATAAAAATATCATCAATATAAGATGTAAATATTATATATAACATTATATCCATCTACAAGAAGCACTTATAGAAAACGAATTATGTCAATTCGCGAGGCAGTGGTCTTCCATACACACAATCAACAGTTTCATTTCCCATTTTAGGGAGGAGGAGATTCTTGTAGGTAATGAACTTAACATAAAAAATACCAATATCTGTAATATACTGAGTTTATTAAATCATCATGTTTTGATAATATTTTATGGAGGTGGAACAAGAAATAAAATAAAATGTTCAGTTAAGAATATTACCTCTTCTTTAGACATATTCTTTTGGTTTTCCCTAAATTACATCCTAGGATGGATTTATAAGAAAAATAATGATAATAAGATTAGGGTAAGTAATTAGGAAAGTTATTTGGGTATATATTTTCCAAACCAATATGATTTGGAAGTGTGTATCTAAGAGGAGGGTTGTGGCTTTTATTAGTGGGGGAGAGAACACATGTTGAATATTTGAAAAGAAAGAGTTCCACCCACATTCTTCTCATATAAAAGAATCCCAAATGACCTATTTTTTAAAATATTAATATATATGGTCTAAATATGACCATAAAATATGAATTATACATATTCTTGGTCATTTTTTACCTTTATCTTTTAATTTTAACTCCTTTGTAAACCTTTTTTTTCCTTGACTGTGGTAAATAATTATTACTGTTATCACTAACAATTATTGTAAAAAATTATTTTAAACTTATTAAATAATATAAATTATTTTTATTCTAAATTTTCAATCCATTTTTTCAAATTAAACTCAAATAAGTGGTAGAATTTTATTTAAAATTAAACTCGTAGTTGTGTCAAAAAAATGTTTCTTCCAAAGAAAATTATTCAAAAGTTTAAAAAGGTTTTATATACAAATTTAATATAAAATTAATTTCCATGGACAAATTTAGTTAAATATTAATATAATTTAAATAATTTTACTTAAAATTTTATTTAAAATATAATTTACCTTTGTAAATAATTTAAATAAAAGGGAAGTTTTCAATAAAAATCATTACGTTTTCTATTCATAAAAAAATATATTGTTTTAGAAAATTTTTAAAAAAATTACCCAAAGATGATTTTGATATCTATATTTCAAATATTAATTTAATTTTTTAAATTTTATCTAAATGTGGTAAAATTTTAATTTTACATTATGTGATCAAATCATGACTAATACACCTTTTATAAACATATAGTTTTTTAGAAAACATCTCTTTATCTTTCAAACAGTTCTTATTTTATTTCTAATCAATATATAAAAATTTGTTTTATTTTATAAATTTGCAAAAAATAAGATTAATAATTAAGTAATTCCAATTAATACCCTCCAATTTAATAGTTAGGTTATAATGGTCAGGTCTAAATAATAATATCTTAATAGAGTGTCATATTTTGTTTAAATTCAGTGTTACATGCATCACGATCTATAAAAGAGATAGAATTTATTTAAAAATAATTATATTGTATGGTCTCTAGGTTTTACATTGTCTTCAAATATTAGTGTTGCGTGTCATATATTCTATTTGATGATCCTATCTTATAATTTTGGGGTGTTACATGGTTAGAGTTAATGGATCACCCTTCATCATTAATGGATAAAAATTATTTTAGTAACATGGTAATATAATCATGGATGAAAAATATTAGATTTTAAAAAATATTTTTATGATAAATAATCACAAATAATAAATTACAAAGTGGCTCCAAAACTCTTACTTTTCTCATTGAATCACCTTCTTCATATTAAGTCTAAAGCCTTTAGTGAAAGGATTTTTGGAAATGAAACATGATTATGAATGAGTAAAGTTATTATTAAAGATGTGATTAGATAAAATACGAAGATAAAAATGAAATCGAGATGTGTTTTGAAAAGGGTAGAATCAGTCCCCTTTTATAGGAAGATCTCAATGTGGTTTTTGTAGATATTAAGTTTTTAAGGGTCAAGAATGACATAGTAAAATGGTAGTTGTTTAAAAATCGAAAAATAATGAAATTATAGAGCATTAAACATCATAAATTAATCTAGATAATATATTTATATTTTTTTATTAATTTATAAATCAATTTAAATATTAAATATCATTTAAAGTCCTTTTCTCGTTCATTTTAATATATTTAGTTTTAAAAAGATAGAGATAACTATGAAATGAATTTTTTAACATTTAGATAAATAATTAAATTTAATATTCATCACAATAAATCATAAATATCATAAATTGTATAAAAAGTATCACCTCAAATATTTTTAAAATAATTACTTTAACTTTTCTCCATCTTACCCAATCGTCATGTAACATTGCCTAAGAATTTTGTATAATATTCATACTATTTATAATTATAAATAAAATAATTACATGAATATAGTTTATTATTCATCAATATTATCATATATACCCATTCATAGTGTTCTTTTATTCCCATTCTTGATTTAAAAATATATTTTTTTTTTATTTTTATTATCCATACCATGCGCAAGTGCTGAGTAAGGATTGGATAATTATTTTTTGTATATTTATAAAATTAATAAAAAAAATTAAACATAATTTATTAGTAATAATTTTTATCTTATTAAGTCTTTCAAGGACTTATCCCTATCCAAATATTATCTTAAACGTCTCCCATTTTGAGTTTTCTTATGCCGTGTAAGCACTACGTTAACAATAATAAATGTTTTCATAGTTATCTGGGGAAAAAATTAATTTAAACAAAATTATTAATATTTAAATGATATTTTGATTATAATATAATATAAATTATTTTACATATTCTTGATAAATTTTTATGGCCTGTTTATATCATTATGATGGCATAAAATCAACAGTATTCATAAAAACTGTATTTTTTCACTATTCACTGAAAAATCATTTTCCTCAGAAAACCCTAAAAACCACCATAAGATAATTTTAACACAATAAAACCAAAATTTAAGTCCATTTAATCAAATTTAAATTCCATACATTTAAAAATTTATCTTCTAAATAAAACCATATAGTATATAGGAATACAATATATTTAAAATAAGGAATTATTTTTTTAAATAAAAAATTATATTCATGCCTTATACGATGAAAGAATTATTTATATGATTATCATAACATTAATTATAAATTTTAATTTACTGAATTAACATAAATATATATTCATAAAATATCCAATACTTCTATAAACAAATTATAATTAGAAATTATTTTATAAAAATATTTATAGTGATAGAATAAAACTCTTCTTAATCAAAAATAAAACACAATAATTTTAGATATATAATTTTTATAATATTGATAATATGATATAATTTGAGACTTGATATATATATATAATCTTGAATATTAATAAACCATAATGTTTATATCATATTAAAAATATCTATGATGTCACAATATCCTCCCTTAAAGAAATCATGTGCTTGCAAATTTATCTCAAGCTTGATGTATAAGGGTTTATAAAGTGAAAACATATATTAATAAATTTTCAAAATACAATTAAATGGGTAAAGTAAGACTTTAAAAACCATAATTTTCAAGAACTACACAAACAATGGATACTTGAGAAGAATTGTGAAGTAGATGATAAAAGAAACAAATTGAAGTGCAAATAAATACTTTTTATGATTTTTAATTCTTTATAGTAAGACCCACACAATAAAATTTTATTTAATTTTTTTTATGAATATAGATATTTTGAAATATGAATTATTCAGAAGGTAATACATATTTATCTTCCCAAATAAGAAAATAATACATCTATTGTAAAAAATAGCATGGACATAGAGGAGAAAAAATATTCAATATAGAGTAGTATAATTATTCATAATAGTATTATAAAAATTCATCAAATAAGAATAAAATTTCATAAATATTTAATTTACCTAGAGGGAAAAAATATTATCTATGAAAGAGAAGAGTATAATATATCAATCATAGAGGAAAAGGTCAAATAATAATTATTAAAATTCAAGAAAAAGATTGCGAGTCAATAAAAACCCTTGAAATGTGTTTTTTCACGATGTATAAATCAATTAAACATGGATTATTGTAATTGAAAGAAAAATACCCATAAAAATATATAATTATAATAAAATCATAAGTTATAAGTTAACCTATATAGAAGTGTTATGTCCAAGAAGAATTATTATAACTAAAATAAATAAATCTATGTTAACAATAACCCATATGAAAAATGGGGAGTGTGAACTATAAATTTATAAGAGTGGAAATGATACACTTAATTCATTATAAATTAATATAAAAGAGTAACATATACATTTCAAGATCTTTTATTGGATAACATTTATGTGATAGACAATACATGTAAATAATGAAAATAGGGAAAAAAGGATCCTAAATATTATTAACTTTAATTTAAAGGTCAAGGATAGAAAATTTATCATAAATATTTTATTTTTTCAATCCATATATTTACTTTTAAATGATTCATACTTGTGAATGAGTCTTACGTTATACCTTTATAGGCATGTTAGTTTTTCCATATAATCCTTGATAGACATGTCATTATTTTTTCATAAGATTGGGGAAATATTTAACAACTTAGAAATTATATGAGAAGCCATAATTAATGTCTTTACCTTTAAGAAACTCAATATCAACCTTTGGTTTTGTCTTTTGATCAATCACCACCGATATTTCATCTTACATTAAAATTTTTGAATATACAAGATAAAAATTAATTCTTGAAGCACGAAAATAAATTTTTAATGGATCATTAAATATATTAAAGTATAATGTTCCTCATTATATAAAATATTTTTATAACTAGATATTCCTATTATTTCTAACAAATTTTAGGGAACTAAAATGGTTCACAATACTAAAGATAACACCTTATTAAATATATATAAACCATCATATAAATTTGTAAAAATTTAATCTTCAAAAAATAAATATTAAAAATTACAACCCATGTTTAATATAAATCATACCACAAATTACTAAATCCTCAAACTAAATAACACATTCCTAAACAAACTATAAAGTTGAACATCAGAAAAATCTGATCTCACATTCTTCAAAAATAAATATAATATTTATCCCTAAAAAACATAAAGTCACTAATAATGTAAAATACCAAAAACCTATTTAACCTTTTCATATATTATCTAAAACTATATTAGTATTTTCCTAAAATAACCAAAATCACAATGACATAAAACCATTAAAATAGTTATGTTTGTTTACAAAAAATTAGCTCAACCTTTATCCCTAAAAAATATCAATCACATTGAAATAAAACCGAATGATAATATAGAATATTCTATATTAAGTTAATATTCTAAAAAATGAAAACCTTTCTGAAAAATAAATTTATCCATCTTCTCACCAAATCTTATTTCAGACCTTGTGATTATCTATACTACTCAACTCATTATCTAAAAATCAATACATTACCAAAAAATAACCATAATTACTTCAATCTAAATTAACTCATTAACCCTAAAGGTTTTCTATACCATTAAAATTATGATCCAAAAAATATAATAACATTCTTCCTAAATAACCATCAAATTAAAAAACATTTTAAACATAGGTTTTATATATACATTGATCTTATATTCTTCTTAAAACCTAATAATTATTTCCCAAATTATCACTAGTCATCTAAAAAATTTAATTCACAAAAAAATAATTACTATATATTTGAATTATTATTACCAAAAAAACTTATTAACCCATTTTATTAGATAAAATTCTTAAATTATCATAAAACTATAATATCCTAACCTCTAAAGATATGTATTTATAGTTTTGATTCCAAAATTAATGAATCAAACTTTACCATCCAGAAAATATTACATTATTAACATTCTAATAACATTTTAGGTTTTGAGTTTTAGTGAATTAAGAAATCCCTTACATAGAAAAACCAATGATTTTTTGATAAATTGACATTTTTTACACTAAACCAAAATCTTTAAATGATATAATATCATCATTTAATACTAACATCACATGATTATAACTAGTATTTATAATCAATCATAAGAATTATTAAGCCCTTTGAATTTTTTTTGAAAGCATGAGATGAGTATAAAATTTATTAAGGGGTACAAAGGAAATAAAAAACCTATTAGTCAATAAAATTACTTGAAAAACATTGAAAATTATTTCCTTTAAAAATATAACCATGAGTTCTTGGAAAAAAAAATTAAACTTGAAATAATCCTCATTAAAGAAAACATTTTTACAAAACAACCTCATAATCAATAATAGAAAATGTAATCACATTGAATTTTTGTTTAGAAAAAATCAAAAACCTATGAAAATTTTAAATAATTATAATCTCATAAACTTTCAATAAAAATACTTTACCTTTGAAAATATTATAACATCACTCAACTTATAAAATAAATATCTTGTTTTAGGAAATCCAATTAATTATATAAAAATCCATTACAATCATAAGAAAACCTATTCTTATGACATTATATTAATCATCACCCTTTTAAATCATAGTTTCCATGTAGTAACCTTTTCAGTTACATCAAATGAATTATCCCCAGAGGATAAATTGTTACCCAATTCATTGAATAGCTATATCCTAATGTCACCCATATTCATATATAATTATCAATAACCTTGAGATGAATAAATCACATAGGATAAATCATATCACCATGACATGGAAAACTCATAAAAAATCAATTTTTAAATCTATAGGTAGAGACTCTAATGTTAAACCATAAAAATAAAAAAAGTACCCTATATAATTATTTTTTTTCTAAGACATAAAATTAACAAAAGGGTAGTGATAAATATTAATTTGTAAAAGAATTTATTTTTCTCATGGATTATTAATTATAAAAAATCTTATAAAATAAATAAAAGGCATTAATATTGAAATCATTAAAAAGGAGATTCCTTGATCATAGTTCTAAATAATATACAAATATGACCCCTGAGGAAAACATCAAAAAGATTCCATTCAAACCATTGTAAATAAAATTGATTCTAATAGTAAATGACTCTAATAAATCATTGAATAATTAATAATAAAATTCATAAAATAAGATAAAGAGTATGTACAAGATTTATTTTTTCGAGAAATACCTCAAAACATAAAAAGTAAATGTTTGGATATAGACACCTTTGATTTACCCCTAAATCAGCTCTCATGTCCTACAACCCATTGAATAATAATATTATATTAATTATATATGTTTTTCCAAACCATATTAATTTAATTTTTCTTATTATAATTTCCCATAATTATCTATTTATAACAATTTATTCCTATACTATAATGTTATTGTTTAGGTTAGTTGCTCTGAGGTCATTCCACTCATAATATCTAAAATATATTTGTTTATTGGTTTTGTTTTGTTATCAAATGGATCCATAAGATATTCAAGTTTTATGGTATTTTTTTCTCATCATTGTAGTCATGAAATAGTTAATTTTTAGAAAATATTCCTCGATAATCTCGTTTTTCATGGTTAAAAATAACCCCGATTGTTCAATTTTTATTATATTTTTTGATGGATATTTTTCATTATTTAATTATAAAAATTAAATTAATAGACTATTTATATTATATTAAATTATAAAATTATTTTTTAAGAATATCAATAAAAGGAATATTTTTTAGAATACATCATCATTCACATAGGTAATGTAACACCATCACGATGGGAGATGTTTTCAAAAAGATATTAAAAGAGTGGAAATAAAAAAAATATAAAAAACTATATTACTAAGAATATAAAGTATAAGTGTTTATTTTTTTAATATTTATTATTTTCAAAAAATAAAGTATTAATTGATGTGACATCCCATCCTGGGTGCCACAAACCAGTGCCCCGAGCTAGTTTTCCATATGACTTTATACGTGCCTCCCGGTACAATAGAGACTGGTGACTAGTAACAAGGGCCTAATATTGATCATTGGGAGACTATAACGACTTTTTCATATTAAATAAATAGTAGAAATAAATAAACAATAGCCAAGATATAATAACCATAATCAAAAGAAACATGTATCATAAGATGACTAAAACACGAATAAAATATCCAAAAACTAAAACTGTAGATATGTCAGGGTAAGTATATGTCACATTTGAAATGAAAAACCCAAAAATAAGACACTCAAAAATCCCAAGCGGGACCTGATACCAAGTCTGGTTCCCTCATCCATGCTCCACCCCATGTTATTTATCTAACATAGGGATTTTGACCTTAACCTATCCAACAATCATAAAGAATATTTGGGTACTGATTAAGAATCCCAAGTAGGGCATGAGTATAACATAGTAGGATACCACTAGTAGTATCTAAAACAATATTAATTCAATAATAGTGTATGTAGTTGTATAAAGAATAAACTACCCTGCATAAAGTAAAATTTTATCACATTTCATTATAATTTAATTAACCATATAAATCCTTAGGGTCCTAAGGACACCTGAACCATCAATACTTACTTCGTCCCATAATGGAGTCTAAACCATATCACAATACCATGTTTATAATTTATCTTTTCATTTGAAATCATATCACCAATAATTGGAACCATATTCTATTGCCAACTCATGGGTGCATAATATAATGTTTACCACCACATGGGTATTTGGAGCCTTAGTCCTTATCCCACACATCAATTTCACATGGGTATTTGGATCCTTAGTACCTATCTCATAATCACTATCTCATATTGGTATTTGGAGCCTCAGTCCTTTCCCCACACCTCATTTGACACATATGGGTATTTAGAGCATCAATCATTACCACAAACCTCTTTTATCACATATGGGTATTTTGAGCCTCATTTTGTGTCCCACAGTTGTATATCATTTAATCACACATATATAATATATATCACCTATACCACATATATCACACCACCACATTATGGTATACCATTTCAATTATTCACAACAAACATGGTTTTTCAATTTAATCACATGGAATAATATTAATAATTCACTATTAAATCACTTTGAAATATTTTAATCATTTAATCCATTAACCTATTAAGGTCAAGTAAACCATTAAAATTCCCATGGTCAATTAACCCATAATCATATTAATTGACTAATTATGAAACCCAAATTTTCCATTAATTCCACAATCACAATATTAAAATAATTATTTTATCAACTAATTAATCTCATTCCACCAAATGACCAGTTACATGAACCCATTAATTGACCAATTACAAAACCCAAATAATCAATTTATTCAACAATCCCTCAATTAATTAATTCTTCAAATTAATTAATTCAATTTAATAAATTCAAATGCTAAATATTCAATAGAAATTTTATAATTACATACACATAATTGAAATCAAGACTCTAGGAGTTCAATAATGGACCACCTACCTTGAGATTATTGGAAATGCTCGCTAACATAAATCCCCAATTTGATGCTGAACAACCAAGATCACGATGAGGAATGAGATCCAGATCCAAAACCTAGATACAGTATCAAACAAATAAATATTCCAAAAAATATGAATCTAAATACACCACCAATAGCTGGAAACCATCCCTTTATTATCTGGAAAGAGATATGGGGTGAAGAGAAACAAAATCAAGAAGAAATCACATACCCGGGGAGGGGTAGGTATGACAATCCAACCCTTTTATTCATCATGAACGGTGATTGAGATCCCTATGGATTCATCTGGAAGACTGAAAAAATGATATTATATGGTTAGGGTTGATTTGGATATATTTTGGGAGATTTTTGTGGGGTTAAGGGTTTTTAAAACCAATTTTATAATTAATTAAACTTTCACGCATGGTTTCCTTGACAAGGGCACATAGTTTTCGAAACTGGGCACCTTAACCATGTGCCTATTCTAAGGTCGGTGGGGGGTGGGTGGTGGGGATTAATGGTTACTCCTAAGAGGGTGCACAATTTGATAAAACATTCCACAACTATAAAATCCCTCTATTCTAGTGGTTTCATGATTTTTTGGGGTAGGTCGCATAGCTTGGGAAAACCAAGCACTGCCCAAAACCTCAAAATTTTACCCAAACACACACATGATAAAACATGAATATAATATAGTAAAAAGAAGAAAAATGGTACCTATAAATAAGAATGATAAATATCTAGAAAATTTTAGGATTTTATAATCTCCCCACCATATAATAATTTTTCCTTGAGATATAATCCCTATAGTCCAACATGAAGGTGACTCCACACCTTCAAGGATTACCCACAAGGCCAAAAATTTAATATCCTAATAATGAATGTTTCTAATATGGCTCAAAATTTAAGAATCCACTGAAATATATATGAGAGTAATCATCTCCTAGCTCTCCTGAACCGCACCATGAATCTTATCCAGTAAAGTCATAATTTTCAACATAACACTAGACTCATGAACTATCTGATTCTATGATTTCTTACTTAAACCGTCAGCAACACTATTTCCCTTCTCGGGTGTCTATGCTAGATCAAAGTAAAATGACTATATAAACTAAACCCACCTCTACTACTAGAGATTCAAATATCATTATGAAAAAACATACTTTAAGGTTTTGTCATTAGTAAAAACAATAAACTCTTCATCCAACAGATAATTTTTCCAACACTTCATGTCATAAAACACTACAACCAACTCAAGGTCGTGCATAGGGTTGTTCTATTTTTGTGGAATAAATAATCAATACTCATACACCACAACTCGACACCCCGATATCAACAATACTCATAAAATATATTATAAGCCCCACAAAACACCATGTACTTCTCACCTAGCATGGGTAAAATCAATATAGGTGTCTTTTTAAAACTCTTCTTCAACTCCTGGAAAGAATTATCACATAATTTCAACCATTCAAACTTTTTACCCTTCCTATTCAGGCCCAAAAGAGGTTCTTCAAAATAGGAAAATTCATAGATTAACCTCTTATAGTTTCCTACAATCCCAAAAAATTTAAAGATATCAAAAAGAATCTTAGGATACTCCTATGAAACCATTTATTTTACTTTCTATGTGTCCACTAACACACCTTCCTCTAAGATTAAGTGACCCAAAAAGTGTAAATGATCAATCCAAAAATAAAATTTAGATAGCATGGCATATTTTCAATTCTATAAATGTAATTAGGATAATTTCAATATGATGTGAATGATCATGATGAGTTTTGGAGTACACCATTATTTAATCCACAAATTCTACCACAAACTGATCCAAGTATGGATGAAAAACTTGGTTTCACATGGCCATAAACATTTTTGGTTCATTCATCAGCCCGAATGACATCATGAAAATATCATATAGGCCATACATTATTATGAAGGCACTCCTGGGTATATCAGAAGGTTGAACTCTCAACTAAGGATACCCTGATCTCAGGTCGATCTTGTAGAAAACACAAGCTCCCCTCAACTGGTCAAATAGGTCGTCGATACATGGAAGATGATAATGGTTCTTCATAGTCATCTAGTTTAACTTTCATAAATCAACACATAATCATAGAGTGATACTATCCATCTTAGAAAACAAGACTAGTGAACCCCAAGGTGATGTACTTGGATGGATTAACATATTATCCATCAAATATTCCATTTGAGTCTTAAGATCTTGAAGATATATTGGTTCAATTATGTATGGTGGAATCAAAACGGGCTTGGACCCCTACATGAGATCAATTGTAAATTCCAGATCTCTCTCAAGTGGCAGTCCTGGGAAATCTATAGAAAAACCATCCTAAAATTAATCCACTACTAGTGGAAATACATCATGCTTTTCACCTCTATTATCCATAAGTAGACTAGAAATTTGGGTGGTGATATCCCCCAAATACTGATGAACTGGTCCTACACAACCTTCCTTGATATACCACTCTACACAGTGAATATATTTGTCTCCATCATGATAATTAAATGTCACTTTCCTACGGTAACAATCTATGTGGGAACAGTATGCTACTAACCATTCCATACCCATAATTAGGTTAAAGACTAACATGTAAAGGATATAAAGATCCAAACTGAATTGATACTCCCCAATATCTAGATAACACCCCTTGCACAAATGGATGTCTCTTAATCATACCCCAAATGGTGTATCAATTATCATCACCCTACTCATAACCTCCACTGTTAAACTCACCCTATTCACAAGTTCTGTAGATATAAAATAATTAGAATCCACAGTATCAAATGTGGAACTAGAAAGTGAAGAAGATATAAGAATAGTTCCTCTAAATTTTGATGGCCTACCTGCGCTATCCATAAGTGTGGGATGAATGTTAAGAAACTATTTGGTCCCACTTCCCTGTGATGTAGCCCGAGCCCCCTGTGTAATACCACTCTCCTGATATGGGCACTCTTTTCCAAAAGCACCACTTCTGATACCTCTAAATACATGTTCAGTAGTATTCTAAATTCGAAACTGATATGTTGTAGATGACCCCTTTCCCATACCTTGATTCTTCCCAAATGATCCCTCATTACCCTTCTATCATGGGTTCCTATAGAAATTATATAAATGTCTCATCCTGTTGTAAGATCGACACTCTATTGCGGGTCTTGAATAATGATTGTGACAATGTATTGACCTACTGCACTGGTGGAAAGGCACTCAAGTACGATCTTGATTAATTGACCCTTTCCCATGGCCACTCATCTTTCCACTTCTTTGGTTGGAATTCTCATAATGATTCTTACTACCCTCAGAAGACATACCTCTCGATCATCCAAAATAAACCACCTCTCATTCATTGTAATCCTCTTTTATGTTCCCCTTGGAAATGAGAATCCGTTCCACCATTTAAAAAACATTTTTAGGTGAAAGATATTAATTTGGGACTTAATCTCACATTTAATTCCATCCTGGAAACACCTTTCCCTAGTTTTCTAATCTCTTTCCTACATTAGAGAAATGTTTTATAAGTTAGTAAGGTGACCATCATATTCCATCATATTCATACTCCACTAAGTCAACTACATGAACTAACCTTCCCTCTCATATATCAGTGTATTTTTGGTAAATGTGATCATTGAACGGTTCCCAAAATATATTTCCATACCATACCCTTAGCCTATCTAGTCTGACCCTGAACATATCACTATCAATTCATTGATCCTCATAACATGTAAGTATCCAACTTGACCCTCTTCTTAGCAGGATTCTCTAAAAGGTCAATTATAGTATTGATGAACTCAATCTAGAACTCCACTACATTAGGTCCCCCTCTCTTTAGTAAAATTTAGTGGGTTATATAACTTAAAATCTGTCATTAGGTCAAACATACACTTCACAACCCACTCTGGGTATCTCTCTATAAATTTCATAATGTCAGTAATGTTATCATAGAACTAGTCTCTGGATCCTTCTCCTGACACTATTTTTCCACATGTTCTACTACGGGAGGATCATTTCCACCCATATCCTCATGTCAACCTCTAAACAAGAATCATTGTAGAGGAATATATTTACAATTCCAAACACACATATTAGGGCACATAACAAAATTTATCACATTTAACAAAAGGGATATACATAATCCATTATAATTCATTCCCCCAAACCCCTCCACAGAGTCAAAACGAAGGCATTATCACTAATCTTAACCATACTATATCTATATCATGGTTAAAAACAGATAAACTCATTACCATCATTAAAATATCTTTAGACACCCATTTTCTTCATTTTTAATCATTTAAAATTATCAATTTCATATTTTTCACCTTTACATTTCAACTTTACAAGCATGTAAAATAATTTTAATTTCAATAACTAACCCCAAACCTAATTTTTCATTCATGCCTAAATAATAAATTTCCTAAGATAATACTAATTACCTAGCATGATTCATGAATAATCAACTCCTTTGTCATACTGGTCCATGATTAAAATTTGTTAAAATTTTATCAACCACAATCACCTCAGACAATAAGTGCATCACTCAAGGTGAAATAGAATCAAACTATAACAACACACATCAATAACAATTAATCCTACCCAAGGTACTTGGGGTTTCCCTCATACATGGGTAAACTAATCCCATGCACATGCTCATTTCCAAGGCCCTACTTATCCTAGTCTTCTATATACCTTTCCTAAATAATAAAAATAAAATAAAATAAGATTGGGCTCTGATACCACTTTGTGACACCCCGACCCAGGTGCCCCACATCAGTGCCCGAAGATGGTTTTCTACATGACCTATGGCATACCACCCCATACGCCAATGTCTACTGACTAGTAGTTAGGTTCTAATATTGATCATGGGAATACTATACCCTCTATGTAAATGTAAAACAATAATGAAAATAAATAAATAAAATCCCAATGGTGATAACAATTAACCTGAAAAATAGAATCATAAGATGACTTAAACATGAATAGAATATTTAATAATAAAATAGTAGATATGTTATGCCCACTACATTTCAAGTTCCAAATGTAAAACCCAAAAATAATACATTGAAATCTCCCAAGTGGGTCCCAATACTATGTTTTGTTCCCTTATCCATGATTCAAACCTTTTCATCCATCTAACATAGATCTCTTTCCCTTATCTTGTCCTACAAACATGAAGTCTATTTGGGCACCGATCAGGCAGCCCGATTAGGGTGTCAGTACAACTAAGTAGGCAACCACAAAGGATTTGTAAACCAATATCTATTAAATAGTAGTTTATAAAGTTATATAAATATTAAAGTAAAAATTATAAAGTAAACACTTATCAGATTTAATTATTCATTAATTAACCACATAATCCCTCAGGTTCCTGAGGACACCCGAAGCCTAAATACCCATTATTCCCCATACCTAAGTCTAAACCATATCACAATACCCTGTTTATCATTTATCAATGGATTAAAAATCATATGAAAACCAATTGGAACCATAGTCCAGTGCTAACTCATGGGTTTAGAATGTGGATTCTCACACCCTATGGTATTTAGAGCCTCAATCCCTATCACACACCTCAATGTCACATGGGTATTTGGAGCATCAGTCCCAATCCCATACTCTCTATCTCATATAGGTATTTGGAGCCTCAAACCCTACCCCATTCCTCATTTATCAGATATGGGTATTTGGAGCATCAGTTCTTATCCCACACATTGTTCATCACATATGGGTATTTGGAGCCTCAATATGTGCCCCACACTCATATATCATTCAATCACAAATATATCATATATATGATATATATAAAATCATAACATATTCACATCACGGTATAACATTTCAATTTATCACAAAAACATGGTTCTTAAATTTGATCACATAGAATAATATGAACAATACACTATTAAACTACTTTGAAACATTTAAATCATTTAACCCATTAACCCCATAAGTTCAAGTAAACCACAATAATTATCATTATCAATTAACCCATAATTACATTAATTTACTAATTAAACAACCCCAATTTCTCATTAATTCTACAATAACAACATTTCTTTTATTAATCAATCAACTAATTAATCTCATTCTACCAATTGATCAATTACATGAACCCATTAATTGACCAATTCCATAACCCCATTAATAAATAATTTCCACAATACCTTAATTAATTAATTAACTAAATTAATTAATTTAATTTATGAAATTAAATGCTAAAATTCAATAGGAATTCTAAAATTACATACATGTAATTTAAATGAAGACTTTGGGATTTGAATAATTGACCACATACCTCATGATTTTTTATGACGCTCGCCAACAGAAACCAACAATTTGAAGAGAAACTACCAAAACCTCAATGAAGAATGACATCTAGATATGAAACCTAGATCCAAGCTCATACAAATAAAGATTCAATAAACCAAGATATAAATTTACCACAAAATGGGGAAACCATCACTTTGATTTTCAGAACAAGAGATGGTATGAATGGAAACCTAACTGAGAAGAAAACACATACCTAGAAAGATGAAGATCTGAAAAATTTGGTGTTCGATTTGTTAATAATAGTGTTCAAGATCCCTATGGATTTTATATTAAGCCTATAAAATTTATAGAAAAAGGTTAGGGATAAAATGGGTTGACTCTGGGTGAAGTATGGGGGGTTTAGGATTTTTTAAACCAAATTTTAAACTAATTATACCCATGTGCATGGTTTCCTAGTAAAGGGTTCATCTTTATTTAAACCATGCACCTTATCCTTCTTCCATATATTTAATCCATCTCTACATGAGGTTTCATGGTTTTATAGGGAAGGGAACATGGTTTGGCAAAACCAAGAACCGGTCGTGCACTTCCCAAAAACCCGCTCCAAAACATCCAAATTTCACCAAAACTCACCCAAGTTAAAACTAAGATAAAATATACTAAAAATAAGGAAAAATAATACCTATAAAAGATATATGTACATATCGGGAAATGTCTAGTATCTTGTAGTTTAAATGAAAATACAATATTATAGATAAATTATTTTTGATGTGGTAACAACTTGTGGAAAGATTTTAGTGAGAGAAAATGTATCATATTTTATAATTGATGGATCTAAGAGATTACAATTCCGTAAAAATTTATTCATGGTAGAAAAACAATATAATTTTCAAAATATATTTATGAAAAAAAATCATAAGAGAAAAATGATAAATAATTTCAAAAACCTATACTTTTCTCTTTGAATAGAATCCTTCAGGTTGAGTCCAAACCCTTTTGTGAATAAATTTTTGTCAATAAAGGAAGCTTATAAACATAGAAATATATGTTTATAGAAGTGTTTGGACATAATATTAAGATAAAAAAAATTCTTGAGATGGGTTTTGAAATGGTTAGAATGAGTCCCATTTTATTGGAAATAATTTATTGGGGTTTTAAAAAATATTAATTCTTTATGTTTTAAGAATGAAATTTGAAAATTGATGTTGTATAAAAATGTAAAATTGATGTTATTATTGGCCATTACCCATCCCAATTGACCCATGATAGTATTTTTATAATATTTTCTCAATGTATAAATCATTTTTAATATTAAATATCATTAAACTCCACTTTTAAGGGTTATCATCTTAATTTGACATTAAAAATATCTAGATATCTATGAAATTAAAATGTAAAAATTTAAATCATTCAGTAAATTTCATATTAAATCATAAAAATCATGAGATTCCATATTTTTTATAATTTTTATCACATTAAATATTTTAAACCATTACTTTGACTTTTTTCTTACATACACACGCACTACATCAACACTACAAAATAATTTGAGATGATTTTCTTATTATTTAAAATGTTTAAAAATTTAATAACATAAATATAATTTATTTTTAATCAATAATAACACTATAACAATTCATAGTGTATTTTTATTCCCATCCTTACCATAAAACATATTTAAGTTATCATTTTTAATTTTCATACCTTGTACAAGTGATGGGTAAAAATTGGGATAATTGTCATTTTTATATAGTTGTAAAAAAAATTAATATGTGTAAAAATAACTAATTGATAATCATTTTTAACTTTTAAGCTTGATAAAGGTATTCTTCTCTCTAAATAATATCTTAATAGAACCCATTTTTTCTTTTCAAATGTTGTGAAAGAACTATGTCAATAAAAATTAGTTTTTTTCATATTTATCTTAAGAGAAATATTAATTTATATTTATTAAAAAATTATAACATATTTTTATTATATTATCATATAATGGTTTTTTACATAAGGTTAAAAATCTTGTTTGTAATGTTTATGTCTTGGTGACATAATAAAAGATTTGACATTCAAAAAATCTGTATTTCTTGACATTTCACTAAACAATCAGATTTCATGGGAAATATCCAAAATTCCACATAAGATATTTTTGAAATACTGAAATTAAAAATATATATTAAATATTATTAAATTTCAAATTTTTTGATATTTATTCATTATGAAACTCTATATAGAATATAGAAAGACGATTTAGTTAGGATAAAGAATTATTTATTCCTCAAATAAAAATATTATTGTTGCCTCATACCAAGATAAAATTATTTCTTTGTTTATAATAATATAAAAAATTAATAAAATTTTATATATATAACACAAATATACATTTATTAAATATAAAATAATTCTTTATAAATATAATAAAATGAAATAATTTTAAGAAAATAAATTTAACGTCTCATCAAAATTCATTTTTATCCAAATGTAAACATAATATTTTTAAATGTATACTTGGTTTTTAATTTGTTATATAATATACTTCAAAAAATATTATAAGAATATATATATATCTATGTGTGTGAGTTTTTTTTAAATATATATATATATATTTGTAATGGTGAATTTTAATAAACTATAAATGTAAATCATGAAAAGATTTATCAATATTTTCATAATATTGATATAGGAAAAACATACCCCTTTCATCACTAATATTTTATTTTCCATCACCATTCCTAATATTATGAACCCAAGCAGCTGGAATTAATAAAGGGGTATCTTCCTCTCATAATTCAACTATCAGGACATATGAGGGATGTGATTTCTCTAGGACCCACCAACTCTATGGGTGTAAAAACAATCTCTCCATTGAATGGTTTAGTTTTTAAATACATGTCACCATGTAAGAGATGTCCTTAATTAGATCTAGTGACACACATTTCAATTCACATCCCTCATCAACTTTCTTTTGAGGCATGTAGAAATAGATCTGAAAAACTTCACCTAAGAATTTTTTCTTGAAGATTATTAGGATTTATAGTATGTTTATGATCATAGGATATAAAGAGATTTATTTATCACACTATCCATTATGATATGAGGGATACCATTAAATAGAGAGAGTGGGAACAAGTATCACAAGGGATTCATATTGAGGAAATATTATCAGTACAGTTTTCCAATCTATAAGTATCAGTGCCCTAATAGGAGTCCCATTATGATGAGGAAATAGAGGAATAACAATTATATTTTTTTTGTAGAGGACCTCCAGGTGTTACATATCTAATAATAGATAGACACTGATATTGTGGGACTGATAGAACTCCACTGATAGCTTAAAAAAGCTCATTCTAGAAAGAAGAATATTATTTCATCTATAGTGGAAATTCAACTTCTTAATGAAGTATGAAAGTCCAAGAATCTAGATATAAATAAAAATACTATTGATGAAGATCAAGAGCTAATTACCAAAAATATAGGCCTATATTGAGGTAATTTTATAACAATTCACTTCTCTGAAGAGAGACTGCAGAATATGGATGCTACTAATTTTTTTGATGAATGAAAATAGATTTTCTTCTTATTAACTTATAAATAATTAAATTAAGTCCCTATTTAATTTATCACATTATAATAACCAATTAAAATCTAAAAATTGATATCAATACAAATTTAAACTATCTAAACATTGAATTTGGAATGGTTTAATTCATTCATGGTTCATTAATCATTTAAGTAAAATGATATCCCCTAGAGAGTGTCTTATAGATGGGTATAGGCACATACACAGTCACTATAGAACTAGAGTTTGGCCATTCATATACTGACCTAGTGAGTGGATACACAACTTTTTTTTAATCATAACATTTAAGGTTTTTAACGTAATGATAATTTTATCTCTAATATTAGGTTGTTCAAGGTCATGAATATTAGATAGTTGTAAGTTGATGATTTTGGTAAAAAAACATTAACTGAAATATTGCTAGTGTTTAAGGCCATACAACTTTTACTAAAATGTTTCTCGGGTATAAGGTCAGGTTGCTTTGACCAAAATGATATATGTTCATTATGTCTTGGGAATGGAAACATACATCATGAATGGAGAGCCCACTGCTACTATAGATAATATCTGATTAATTTTCATAGGTTAATGTTATATTTCATGGACCATGGATTGTATTTCATGTAAGATGGCCCAAAAAAGGTCTGTGTTGTTGAGAATAACCAGTCACCTTCTGATGAATCGAGGTGACTTATTAATCAAAACCCTGAGTGTTTTAATTGAGTGAAGGTGGAATAGAACATTCTTGAAAAGGATAACCACCAACCATGTCCCAGTGGAAGGTTCCACTTTAGTTCTATCTAAGGAATATAGGGTCGGATTACCCATCCCCTTAGGGTAAAAATGCATTGGTATTGTTGGTCCATGTATGGAGGCACCAAAACATTACCATGTGTAGAGGTTTCTTTTGGATTTTAATACATCACTACTGATATCCATGAAGGATTTATAGATATTCACACACCCATAATTCATAGTGTGATATTTGGGAGAATTATTTCCAAATTATTTGTAAGGAAATTCTCGTATAAATGGACTAGGTCTAGGCCACAATGGGACATAGGGAAGAAACAAAATGTGAGTTAAGGGAAACCCAACCTGATCTAAATAAATCATTCTATGAAAAAGGGCATGCCAACTAAATTTCATATGAATTATCCAATTTTGAATAGTTTAGAGATATATGAGACCGTTTAGTTGTTTTTTAGTTTACGTTCATGCGAATAAGTTCATAGGATCCATGCAATTTATAGTGACATGAAAAAAACCAAATATGGTGCAATTATCATTTTTAAAATGGATATGATATATACTTATGTAAAATCAATGGTACTTGAATCTATTTGAATATGAAAATTTTATAATGTGTAAATCATAACTTAAAGTATTCCAATTAAAATATAATGATATAAGAGAATCATGGTTGGGATGATTGCCAACTATATTCTGGTTGATGGGTCCCACTATGATGTTGTTGGGGCATATGAAGATAAAATTTCCTTAACTATATGATTAAAACACCTGTTCTTATATGTTCCTTGTATAAATACACCAAAATATTACAAAACATAGTCAGGCTAAGTTTCCCTTTATTACCAAGCCTTATAACACTCTTCCTTGGAGATACCTTCAATAAAAAGTGATGTCCCACTTGAACATCAAAATATTTTCTCCGGTTATCAAGATAGATTTTTTTCCTAATTTAATATTTTTTATAAGGTCTTTAATATTCTATAACTCTTTTAATATTTCATCCATAAGTTATAGGCTTAAAATATTCATTTCATCATATTATTCTCAACAAGTTGGAGTATGACATCTCTTTAGATATAATTCTTCATACGACACCATTTTAAAAATTAAATGGAATTATTGTTATAGTTAAACTATAACAAAGGTAAATACTAATCCCATATACCTTGAATGTAAATAGTGATATGCAGTTCTCAAATGAAGCTCGGGATCAAGAGCCTTCTAAAGACCCTTTCAGAATTTTAATGTAAGTCATGGATAAAAATCAGACACAATTGATATAGGTTCACCATAATTTCTTACAAAATCATTAAAATAGAGACAATAAAGGTTCTCATGAGGTAAATATTCTCTTATAGTGAGGAAAAATTTATATTTGGAGAGTCAATAAAAAATAACCCATATTGCATCTCTCTTTCTTGGTGTATTTGGTAACACAATGACAATTTCCATAGTAATGTCATCCCATATCTAAATAGGAATAGAAATATGTTGCAAAAATCCCAAAGGATGCTACCTTTTAGCCTTCACCTATTTGAAAACAAAACATCTTGACACATAACCCACCAAAAATGTTCCTTAAAATATCAATACATATTACTGCTACCATGGTTTATAGAGATATTTTAGCTATGATAAGAATCCAAAAAATATCACTTCATCTCAGGTATATATGGTATACATATCATATTTCTGAATTTTAGAATATAATTTTCAAAAATTAATTTTTCCTACTTTTTATCATTCACAGCTTTAATTCTCCTTCGAAAATTCTCATCATCTGGATGAGAACTTTTTATATTTTCAAACAAATATGGTTTATCAATAATTTAATAGACGGTTGATTCCTCCCCTTCCTTAATGATTCCATAATCTATCTTTAGAAAATTCATCAACAGAGGATCCCTATTGATCTTTATTTTGGATTGTACTCCATCATCTTTGCAGCTCAAAGAATACCGTACATTATTTTAATTCCCTAGGTGATAGTGTGTTTAGAAATCATAGTCATTGAGTTTATATATCCATATCTATTTTGTTATGTTTAGTTATTTCAATGAAATTACGTATTTTAAACTATTTTGATTCATATATATCTCACACTTTTCACTATAGAGATAATTTATACATATATTCAAAGTAAAGATTATGTATGAAAACACATTATCATGGGTTGGATTATTTTATTCAAAAATCATTAACTGCCTTAATTCATATGAAATAACATTATAATTCTGTATAACGACACAACAAAGTCCCTTTTTGATGAATTACTATATATTACAAACCCATTATTTCATAAAATTTGAGTCGAAATGCGATAATTCACCTATATTTTCACGACCCGTCCCCCAAGGCCCGTGTCCTGACTACCCCAAGCCCGCCTTCCATAGGACATAGGCTGGTGACTAGCACCAAAGGCGTAATTCCCTAAAACTGTGAAGGCGTAGAATTTATAACCTGTAAACACACACACAAGAAATCACGCAGCTGGATATGAAACACTAAGTAAAATGTATAACAAAATAGTGATAAAAGTAAAAAGGGTCCAGAATACAAGCCCTATTGGAATGTACAAGTACAAATATGATACAATAAAACTGAAGAAAGGGAAAGTCAGCTGCTGGGTCATCCTTTGTGGTTCCTACCAAAAGGGTAGGTACAGATCACCTCCTCAGAACTCCTCATCCATCTGTCTCCTCTGTGTACCGAATCGTCGTAAGGTCCACCTCTGGGTATCATCTAGTCCTGGTATTCTAGTCCTCAGTCTACGTTGTCTGTCATCTTCATCCAACATAAGAAGGTGCAGGCATATCCCGTGTAGGGGTGAGTATAAAGATACCCAGTAGGGACCCTGAGACCCTCAAGGTCTCATAAAATCCACGAAGGATAAACCGTAAAGAATTAAATCAATAGATTACCCTGCTTAGCTATATGCCTATACATATTCCAAAGTTATCAAGTGATTCATCTCAATCATGAGGAAAACACAGAAGAAAAAATAACTCAGTTCAAACCAGGATTTTATTATAGGAGTAGCATCAAGTAACATCCCTAGTCACATTGTCGAAACATCGAATACTGGGGAACTCTTCCTCTATCAAGTACAGTGGGCCTACAGCGACACCAAGCACACTTCCCACTAACCTTGAACTGCTAAGGTACTCCTCTTGTCGAGTAATGTGGATCTTCTCCGTCACCAAGTGCGCTCCACACCGTGGGTCTGCCACGTCACCAAGCGCGCTCCCCCTCGTATCCTGTTGAGGAACTCCTCCTGTCGAGTACCGTGGGTCTTCCGAGACACCAAGGTACTCCCCACTGTGGGTCTATCGTGACATCAAGGCGCTCCCCACTAGTCTAGTCGAGTCACTCCAAGTCGAAATGGTCAGTAGTCGTCAGGTCTCAGCTAGCTACTAGGTCTCCTCACTATACTCACTCATCTCTGTGAGGATCCGTTCCATGAGCTGTCGGTCGATACTCCAACTATCACGAAGTCTCATGAAGAGGTATCTTCAATGGTCCGCCACATCATAGGGGTCTCACCGTAATAGATGACGCATCAATCGGATGTGCCGGTCTGTGATTTTTTAGCCATATAGTCCCAGGGGCCCAGTTAGATTCGTGCTCAGTCCAACCTGACCGTTTCTCATCTCAAACCAAAAAACTAGTGGAGTATACTAAAAGGGACCATATCACTCCACGATTTATAGCACCTCTAATGGTTCATCAAATGCATGTCTGGTGGCAAAGATATGGTCAAAAGAATGTAAAGGGGCATAGTGGGCCCGAGTCCAGTCCGACCCGGCCCAACCCGGACAGGGCCGACCCATTTCGGGTCAACCCTTCCAGACATGTTGGGTCCGGCCTAGCCCGGGGGGCAGCCCGGCCCGTTGGGTTCTGCCTGGCCCGCTGGGTCCAGCCCCGCTCGCCATGAGGGGAAATAGAGATCCGCGAGGGCGGCTCAATCGCGGAGGGTGCCGCGAGGGCACAAGGCCACGGGGTGGATCGGAGGGTCGTGGGTGGCGCGAGTTGGGGTGGCGTGGCCGGTAGAAGGCACAGTCAGTGAGCGGCATGACCGGGGTGGCTCGACCGGAGAGAGGTACGACTGGCGGGGGGGGGGGTAAGGCGGGCGTCGGGGAGCGCGGCTGGGGTGGCACATCTATGGTGGCTCGGCCGGCGGGGAGCGCGACCAGGGAGGCTTGACCGACGGGCGGCACGATCCGGGGAGCGGGGTCAGTTCTACTCGGGGCAGCATGGCGTGGAGAGGGCGCGCAGCCAGTTCATCCAGGAGGCCGGAGCGTAGTGGGGGCGGCGAGGGTCACGGTTGTCGTCGGTGGTGGCGCCATTGCCTTCGTTGCTTTTATCGCCTTCCTTCATTCTGGTTGGGCCATGTTGGTTTGGAACTCACCCTTCGCGTTAGGGTGGTACCATTTGGCTCAACAAGAAAGAAGATCGATGAACTTCAAACTTTATGACATCCTCAATTATTTTTTTACCAAACCGAAAAGAAATCCAAGAAAGTATAATCACGTAAATAAACCCTCTACCACGTATTGTTCATTGACAACGATGAGGAGAGAAGGTTTTCCATCGAAGACATCCCTCATCGGTTTCCCCCCCAAGGTGCTTCCGAGGATGAAGTTGAAGACGTTCCTTGCCAGAGTTCTTTGTGGAGGAAGCGTTCTTCGTTGGAGAAGCATTCTTCCAATTCCACCCGAATGTAATGTGGTTCCAAAATAATAGATTAATCTATCTATTATTTTGTTTCCAAGAATTCAAAATGATAAATTAATTATGGTGGGTTGCATAATTAAAGCATGAGGGTTGGCATAATTTATTGTGGAGGAAGACCAAGAGGATCCTCCACATTAACTAGGGAGTTGAGAGGTTTTCCTCTCCCCCCATTAATAGGGGTCAGGTGGCCCCCACCCCCAAATTCAAATTGGGAGGTTTTGAGATATCATGTGGTCCCCACCACAATAAAACTAGTAGAGGAGATTTCGTTATAGTGGACCCCACCCCTAAACATCTATAGGAGGGTGGTTAAAAAAAATAAAATAAAACTTTTGTTTATTTTATTTTATTATTTCCATGAAATAACCAAAAAATAACTTCCACCATTGACAAAATGTCGTCGAGGTGAAAGTCTTTTTAAGTGAATACTGGTGCTGTGAGTTCAACGGTGCCCTTCGATTTCAATTCTGAGCACGGGTTCAAAAGTTAAAAAACCCCGATCGCATGTTTACGGAACGTACCCGAACAAAAGTTCAGAAATTCATTTCGGGCACTTGGGGCCTTGGAATCACCCGCCGTCAATTTTTACGGACTTGTAAAACTCCCATTTATTAAAAAAAATAAATTAAAATTCTAGGCCTTTACATTCTCCCCCCTCAAGGATCTATGTCCCCTTAAGCCACAACTCAAACTAGGTAAACAAGTGGGGGTACTCAGCACACATCTGAGCCTCCCACTCCCATGTGCTCTCCTGGAGGTTCACGTGCTACCAGTGAATGTACAACAGCGGTATCGACCATCCACGAAGGACCCGCTCCTATAGATCCTTAATCTCTACAGGTACCTATGTAAAATTTTCCCCATAGTGGACTTCTAGCTTCCCATTGTTGATGATCTGAGAAGGTTCATGCACGTATCTCCTCAGTTAGGATACATGGAAGACATCGTCTACCCGGTGCAACTGAGGTGGAAGAGCTAAGAGGTAAGCCATCTCTCCTACTCTACTGAGGACCTGGAATGGTCTGATGAACCTCAAGGATAACTTGACACCTCAACCAAATCTATGTATACTTAATCAGGGTGAGACCCGTAGAAAGACGTGGTCGCCATCCACGAACATTAAAGGTCTCTGTCTCCTTTCAGCATACGACTTCTGCCTACTATGTGTAGTCTTCATCCACTCCTGGATGATCTACACCTTCTCTGTGGATGCCCAAACCATATCTGGTCCCACAAGTGCTGACTCCCCAGGGCCAGTACAACATAAGGGTGATCTACATGGTTGCCCATATAACACCTCGAAAGGTTCCATCCCTATGGTGGAGTGATAGTTGTTATTGTACGCAAACTCCAAAAAAGGTAAGTGATCCCCCCAGATGAATCCAAAGTCAAGGACACAAGCATACATCATGTCCTTGAGGGTTTGAATGCTCCACTCAGTCTGACCATCCATCTGTGGATGGAAGGCGGTGGTTAAACTAAGCTGTATCCTGAAAACCTCTTACAACCCCTTACATAGCCAGAAAGTAAAACATGCATCACGATCGGAGTCAATCGTTGATGGTGCTCTATGTAACCGCACAATCTCCTGCACATAGAGGCATCCCAAGCTCTCTACTGAACCCTACTCTCTAATCGGTAGGAAGTGGGCCGACATGGTGAGTCGGTCGACGATCACATAGATAAAGTAATTTTCCCTATATGTATGTGGAAGTGATTTCATGAAGTCTAAGGATATCCCATAAGAGTTCCACTATGGGACCTCTAAAGGCTGAACCAAGCCTGCTGGTACCGGATGCTCCGCCTTCATTTGCTAACATGTGAGACATCGAGAGACAAACACTGCTATAACCTTCTTCATTCCCTGACACCAGTGCTATCATCGGAGATCTGGGAACATCTTCACCACTCCTGGATGTACCTCTAGAGGGGATGTGTGGAACTCCCTCAAAAATTCCTCCTGAAGTGACACGGGTACCATGGAACGTCCTCTAAATGGGATGATGTGCTCCCCACCTTCAGAAAATCTATATGGTGCCTGTACTGTAGATATCTAAGAACATCGTTCCTCACAGTCAGTGTTCCCACGATGTACCTCCCTGAATCATGGAAGATGTGGGGTAGTGACCGTAATATACTGAAGGAAAGCTTCTCCATATCTATCCACAAAGGATATATACAAAGCGGCCAGCTGCTCCATCACCATGCCTAGCAACTATATACCAGATCTACTGTTGAGTGCATCTTCTACAATGTTTCCCTTCCTAGGAGTATAGACTATCTCAAATTCATAGTCCTGGAGAAACTCAAGCCAACGTCGTTGTCTCAGGTTCAGGTCCTTCTGAGATAAGATATACCTGGGACACTTGTGATCAGAGTATACTGTAAAGCACTCACCCATCAAGTAATGTCGCCACATCTTCAAGGCGTAGACCACTGCTGCTAACTTCGGTCATGGGTAGTGTAGTTATGCTCATGTTTTCTCAACTGTTGAGAACCATATGCAATCAATACTCGATCCTGCATTAGCACACATCTGAGTTCGGTCCCTGATGCGTCGCAGTAAACTATGTACCCTACACCCTCCTATGGAAGACTCAAGGTGGGGGCTCTATTCAACCTCTATCTTAGCTCTTGAACACTCTGATGGCATCTCTTTGACCATACTGTGGGTTACCCCTTCTTCTTTAAGGATGATAATGGTGATGCAACTCTGGAGAAGTCTGGCACAAACCTCCAGTAATATCCATCCAAACCCAAGAAACTTTGTACCTCCGTCACACTCCTGGGTGGCTCCCAAGCAAGTAACGCCTAAATCTTTGTCGGATCCACCGCAAATACAGCCTTCGAGATGACATGTCCCAAAAAGTTAACCTCTCGGATCTAGAACTGGCACTTCCAGAGCTTACCATAAATATGGTGATCTCGAAGTGTGTCCAGTACTACCTGCAAATGGTAGGTATGCTCCTCCATAGTAATCGAGTAGATCAGAATGTTGTCGATGAAGACCACTACATAGCGATCAAGGTATGGCTGAAATATCTGTTTCATGAGTCCCATGAACACTACTGGAGCATTGGTCATGCCAAATGGAATAACCAAGAACTCGTAATGGCCATACCGACATCTGAAGGCCATATTATGCACATCCTCATTTCTCAATCTGATCTGGTGATAGCCTGATCTGAGGACTATCTTCGAGAACCATTGTGCTCCCTTCAACTGATCAAAGAGGTCATCAATCCTCAGGAGTGGGTAGTTGTTCTTCACGGTCACCTGGTATAGGCGTCGATAGTCAACACAACGCCCCAAGCTCCTATCCTCCTTCTTGGAAAACAAAATCGGGTCTGCTCAATGTGAAACAGTGGCCCGGATGAATCCATTCCCCTGCAAGTCCTCTAGCTATACCCACAACTCTTGAAGCTCCGCGGGAGCCATCTGATATGACGGTGTAGATATTAGTGTTGTACCGGGGTACAAGTCAATGTAAAATTCTACCTCTATATGAGGTGGTAGTCCCAAAACATCATCAGGGAAAACATCCACATACTGGTCCACCACTATAGGATAGCTCAGACTCTCCACATCAAAAGCTGTGAGGGTAAGGCTAGCCAACTGATGAGTGATCGACATCACTCTCCTATCGGTAATTCCATCCTACACTGCAAAGGCTCCCTTCTCCATGGTGAAGGTAAACCTGGTCCCATACATGTGAACACACTACACTTTGCACCTAATATAGTCTATTTGAGCATGGACTATAGATAACCAGTCCATACCCAAGATGACATCATTAGGCCTCGACGCCACTACTAGGAGATCCCATCCGAAGCTCTCGCCTCCTAGAGTATGCTCTCACTACCGGAACCAGTGTGTAATCATCAAATATTATCCTGTATAAATCTATAGTCATAAGGATCGAGTCAATGGCTCCGTCAGAATCTCCAATCTTTGAACGAGGGCAGTGGCAATGATAGAATGGATGGAACCTGTGTCTATAAGTACTATACCTAAGGTGGAGTTGGAACAGATTGTACCTCGAATCATCTTTGGAGTGACATGATCATAATCCATAGTTTCTTGGAGCTGAGTTCTCCCCTGTCCAGCTACTCCCTGTAGTCGGGGTGGACTTCCTGGTGTGGGTGGTGGTAATACGTCAAATCGTCTCCCACCACTAGCTACATGACCAACTCCTCTTCCACGTCCACTTTCTCCTTACGGACCTCCTCGGCCGAACCTCTGTCTCTCCCTGGGTAGTCCTTCGACCATCTTCTGATCATCCATACGGTAGGTCAAATAGTCACGAGCCATATGACTATGGTCGCCGCATGTGAAACATTGTCCTCTCCTGGTATGTCTATCTTCATCTCGGGTGCCCCACACAACCGACTCTGAATCGTGTGGTTGTCCACCTGTAGGTATGGTCCTCTTGGACCTATGCGAAATCTATCTGCTACCAGCTGCAGAAGACTCCACTACATGTCGACTGGTGGTGGATCTCGCTACTTGAGACTGCTCATCAAGGAAATGCTCCACTATGAGGACTCTCTCTAACACCCCCAACTACTTCGGGATAATGAGTGGGATCACCGAATCCCTGATCTCCCACCTGAGTCCTTGCTCGAAGGACCAGGCCCTAAAGAGTGGGTCCCACACCATATAGGTGGAGTAGTGTGAGAGGTCTATGAACCTTGCTGACTTCTGAGCTACATTCATGTTGCCCTACTGCAGATGAAGTAACTTCTAAAGGCCCACTGTGCAAAGAGTCGCTGGAACAAACTCTTCCTGAAATAGGCTCTCAAAGTCTGCCCAGAGAAGCGTTACCTCGTCGTGAACTTGGAGAATCAAGCTCCACCATATTCCTGCTACTTCCTATAGAAGGATGGCAGTAAGAATCACCAGGAGATCGGCTAGTGTTCCTACCAGTCAGAAAACTCTCACCACGGCCTCTATCCAATCCTCAGCTGCCTGCGGGTCCATCTCTCCGCTGAACCTGGGTGGCCTCTGGTGTTGGAACTCGTGCAGCGTGCACTCTATGCTATTGGGGATATTTGCATTCATGTCCCAATGGGTAATGGTACCGCTGATGCCTCTGCTGGTGCCTCTACTGGAAGAGGGCCCTACAACAAAGACTCATTGCTTGGTGGGCTATCAGTGCGTACAACTCTCAAAACTCTAGCCATCTAGGTGTGTGGAGGCATCCTAAAAAGAAACAGGTGTTCTACGGTTAAAATTAATATTTGGTGAGCAAACCCGGTGATCTGACTTAAAGAAAACTTTTGAAAAAACACACACAATTATTGTTTTCGTGCACTAAGTCAGAAATCATAAGTCAGGGTCCTGGTGTATGGATATGTCGGCCACCACACCAACACTGGACTCCCTGAACCGAAAACCACACTTAGTACACATAATAATATTGCTTCACTAAAAAGATCAGAGTCCTCAGTTTTGTGGTAGAACTGATTTCTTTGATAGATATTTGTCACGACCCATCTCCTAGGGCCCATTCTGTGACAACCCAAAGCCCGCCCTCCATAGGCCATAGGCTGGTGACTAGCACCAAAGGCACAATTCCCTAAAACTAGGAAGGCATTGCCTTTATAGCCTGTAAACACACACACAGCAAGCACACAACTGGATATGAAACACTAAGTAAACTCTATAACAGAAGAGTGCTAAAAGTAAAAAGGTGCTAGAATACATGCCCAACTAGAATGTACAAGTACAAATGTGATACAATACAACAAAAGAAAGGGAAAGTCATCTAATGGGTCGTCCTCTATGGTTCCTACTAGAAGGGTAGGTACATATCGCCTCCTCAACACTCCACTCCTGTTCGTCTCCTCCGTGTACCGACTCATCATAAGGTCCTCCTTCGGGTACTGTCTAGTCCAGGTATTCTCGTCCTTAGTCAACGCTCTCCATCATCTGCATTCAACACAATAAGGTGTGGGAATAGCCCGTGTAGGGGTGAGTATAGCAATACTTAGTAGGGACCCCGAGACCCTCAAGGTCTCACAAAAATCCATCAAGGAAAAACCACAAAGAATGAAATAAAAAAACCCCTACTTAGGTATATGCCCATACATATACCTAAGTTATCAAGTGATCCATCTCAATAATAATGAAAACACAGAAAAGAACTCACTCAGCTCAAACTAGGATTTTATTCTAGGGTTAGTATCAAGTAACATCCCCAGTCACATTGTCGAAACCTCGGTTGCGGGATAACTCCTCCCCTATCGAGTATAGTGGGCTTGTCGCGACACTAGGCATGCTTACCACTAACCATGGACTACTGAGGTACTCCTCATATCGAGTAGCATGGATCTGCCACGTCACCAAGCACGCTCCCCATAATGGGTCTACCGCATCACCAAGCATGCTCCCCCTCGTAGCCTGTTGAGGTATTCATCCTGTCGAGTACCATGTGTCTGCCGAGATACCAAGGCACTCCCCACTGTGGGTCTTCCGTGACACCAAGGTGCTCCCCACTAGGCTAGTCGAGTCACTCCGAGTCAAAACAGTTAGTAGTCGTCAGGTCTTGGCCAGCTACTAGGTCTCTAGAATATGCTCACTCATCTCCGAAAGGATCCGATCCACGAGCTACTGGTTTATAATCCAAATATCACAAAGTCTCATGAGGAAGTATCTCAAATGGTCCGCCACATCATAGGGGTCTCAACACAAAAGACGACGCTTCAATTGGATGCCCGGTCTGTGAGTAATTAGCTATATAGTACTGGGGGCCTGGTTAGATTTGTGCTTGGTCCAACCTGACTATTTACCATCTCAAACTAAAACTCTAGTGGAGTATACTCAAAGGTACTGTCTCGCTCTAAGATTTCTAGCACCACTGATGGTTCTTCAAACGGACGTCCGGTTCCAAAGATATGGCGAAAAGAAATTAAAGGGGCGTAGTGGGACCGGGTTCGGCCCGACCCGACCCGACCCAGACTAGGCCGACCCATTTTGGGCAGACCCATTCGAACCCGTTGTGTCCGGCCCAGCCCATTGGGCGGCCCGAAACGTTGAGTTCAGCCCGACCCGCTGGGTCCGGCCCAGCAGGCTGCGAGGGGCCACGGAGAGCCGTGAGGGCGGCTTGGCCGTTTAGTGTGGCACGGGGGCACGAGGTCGCAGGGTGGCTCGGAGGCCCACGGGTGGCATGGCCGGTGAGGGGGGCGGGGTCCGAGGTCGTGGACAGGGAGGCACGGCCTGCAGGCGGTGCAGCCGTCGGGGGGTGGGGATGGGGTGTCTCAGCCGACGGGTGGCACGTCTGACGGGTGGCGCGGCCGGGGAGGTGCGACCGGAGGGAGGCACCGCCGGGGCGGCACGGCCGGAGGCCTCGGTTGGAAGGGGGCACGGCCGACCGGTGTCAGGGCCGGGATGGCTTGGCCGGCGGGCGACGCGAACCAAGAAGCGGAGCCAGATCGGCCCGGGGTGACACGACAGGGCGAGGGAATGCAGCTGGTTCGGCCGGAGAACCGCGGGGGCCGGCGCGGGTCGCGGTGGCCATGGCAGGTGGCACTGTTGCCTTCATCACCTTCCTTCATTTTTAAGAACACCACAAAAATGAATGGTGGAGTGGTCAGGCCATGTTGGTTTAGCCCGCACCCTATTCGTTAGGGTGGTGTCATTTATCTCAGCAAGAAAGAAGATCGATGAACTTAAATCTTTATGACCTCCACAACGATTCTTTTTCAAACCTCAAAGAAATCATGGAAAGTATTATCACGCTAATAAACACCCTACCTCATATTGTTCATTGATGATGATGAGGAGGGAAGGTCAGTCTTCAATGACATCCCACATCGGTTGCCTCCGTAAGGTGCTTCCGAGGAAGAAGTCGAAGACATTCCTCGTCGTCGTTGTTCATGGAAGAAGAGTTACTCATTGAAGAGGATTTCTCCAAATTCCACCCAAATGCAAAGTGGTTCCAAAATAATAGATTAATCCACCTATTATTTTTTTGGAAAGAATTAGAAAATATAAATTAATTATGGTTGGTTGCATAATTAAATAATGAGGATTGGCACAATTAATTGAGGATAAATCCCACGAGGCTCTTCCACATTAATTAGGGAGTGAGAGGTTTTCCTTTCCCCCCATTAATAGGGGTCGGGTGGTCCCCACCCCCAAATTGAAATTGTGGGGTTTTGAGAACTCATGTGGTCCCCACCATAATAAATCTAGAAGAGGATGTTTAGTTCTGGTGGACCCCACCCCTAAGCATCCACACGAGTGGGTGGTTACAACTAAATAAAATAGAATGTGTGTTTATTTTATTTTATTATTTACACGAAAAGTCCAAAAACTAACTTCCACCCTTTGCCAACTGCTGTCGAGGTGAATGTCTCCTAATTCGAATACCGGAAGTGTGAGTTCAAAGATGCCCTCAGATTTCAATCCCGAGCAACAATTCAAAAGTTAGAAAAACCCACTCACACGTTTACTTAACATACCCAAACAAAAGTTCAGAAATTCATTATGGGCAGTCCGGGCCTCGGAATCACGCGCCGTCTATTTTTGCGGACTCATGAAATTCTCATTTACTAAAAAACATTACATGGAAATTACGAGTCTTTAGAAATATCCTCTTAAATTATTTAGAACATTCTTGACATTCCTCCATCTATATGAACATAACACCTATCCATGTAATCTTTGTTAACGAGTTATCCAATTAGAAAAAAATTGGAAAACATTTCTGATAATATCCTACCAAACCAACAAAACAACATACCATATTAATATTCATTGGGGTAGGTCATTACTATAATGCCATTTTATTCACTAGAACAACTAAGATTCCATTCTTGGAGATAACACAACTAAGAAAAGAAACATTCTAAATCTAAAATTCACACTTTATAAATATCTTATATAACTATTTTATTTTAAGACTATCAAGAAAATATTTCATATTATTCTCATTGTCGTCATAGATCATAGAGGGTACCATGATACTATCAATAAATTCAAAAACAAAATTATCAAGTTATTATGTGAATACCATTTTCAGTAGATCTATAAAGATAGAGGGTGTATTATTCAATACCCATGTAATGACTATGAACTTTTATTCTCTTGAACCGATATAAAATATTTTTTTTGAAATTTATTTTGTCTTTACTCAAAAATGATGACATATAGAATGAAGTATAATATTTGAAAAATATGGATATCCTTGAAGTTGATTGAATAATTCATCAATTCAAGGTAGGGTATTCTTTTTATTTATCTTAATAGCATTGATTTCTCTAAAATTAATGAAAAACATCATGGATAGATATTTCCACTTAGTGAAAAGAACATCTGCTCCCCATGGTGAAACACTAAGGCATAAAAATCAATTTTCACACAATGCCTCTAGTGGTTTATTCAAATACACTAATTCCAAAGTGTTCATTCTATTAGAAGTCTTTGGTATTGGTTTTAATTTAGATATTTTATCAATGGAAAACTAAACTTTTTGTTCTTGTGAATGTCTAGGAAATTTTTCAAGAAACACATCAATGTATTAAAACACAATATGTAATTCCTAAATTTTAAGATTATCTTTTCCATCGGTAGACTGTGTTTCCCATTCCCCCCATAAAATATCATTTCAAGATCTACTGGGGTTGGATCAGGACATGAGTCATGTGAAAAAGTATCTCCCCTAAATATATGAAATTCCATATCTTCATTGTGTTTCATAACTTCATTATATTTATAATAAATTTTTTCACTATATTTTGAAATTCAGTCCCCACCAAAGATTATATCAAAATAAATTTATGTATGATAATGAATACAAAAATTAGTGAATGTGTATGTGTAATTATGGAAACTAACTAACACATCCTTATTGTAATGAGACTTCCACTAGGATTCTTTAATAATAACTCTCTTCTTAAGGGGATTGTAAAATTTCTAATTTTACTAGAAAACATAAAATATTTGATGGAGTGGAATGATCCAAAATAAAATAAAGAATTAGCTAAATTTGATGATATGATAAAGTACCTACCACCACATAGTTAGGGGATTCAAACTCAACTATTGTGTTCACGTAATATGGGCCTTAATTCCTTATCCTTTCAATGGACTGTTCACTTTCCACTAGGGAAAATAATTTTCATAGTGTACCACCTCCTTGTAGGTAAATCATTGCATATTTTCAGCTTATTTATTTCCCTTGAAATCATGAGCATGGGGGTATTTCTCTCCACACTTGTAGAAAAATCCCATTCCCA
Source organism: Viscum album (assembly GCA_963277665.1). NCBI lineage: Eukaryota > Viridiplantae > Streptophyta > Magnoliopsida > Santalales > Viscaceae > Viscum > Viscum album. The sequence goes on from OY728137.1 coordinate 350,533,766, forward strand.
ATAAGAATATTCCATAGTTTTTTATTCTAAATTTATTATATTATGGTAATTATATAATTACATACTTAACTTTACCTATATTTGTTTTTAGTGTGCTTAGTATCCCTCAAATTAAATTTCTTTACTTTGAATCCATAAGACATAAATAATTAATTTTCTATCTTGATATCACATGAAATTATTTCCTCATATGATGATAATATTTGGGATAATATTTATCATCAAAATATTGTATTAATCCCATAAAATAAATATTAAATATCTCTCTTTAGATTAGGTACGTAGTCTATAACATGTATTTCTAGCCTTGAAATGTTGGTTTAATTCTTAGAAACATTTTTAATTTCGTTTTGTCTCAAAATCAAGAATTGGATTTCCATATATTATCGTTGTTTTCAAGGAAAATACTTTCCCACGAATAATACCTTACAATCCTTACACTCCATGTTTTTTGTTTTTTCTTCATCTTTAGTGTTTTGAATCAATGACCACAATTAATTTGAATCCCCTGATACATGATAAACTAATATATAAACCTTATCACATTAATTACTTCACAAAGTGATAAATATATTTTATAATGAAATAAATTTTTTATTCATCTTAAAATGGATTCATAGTTTCATTGAATTATGGAGGGTTCTAATTCATGAAGTGATCTAACATTGTTACAATGCATTTTGGATATGTTTGATGATCCATACGAGAATGGTTGTTGGACATAACCTGAGTCATCTACCATAATAAAGTTATAATTTTACATGTTCCCGCTTAATATCCCACTCTAGCTTTATTATCATTCTCTGGAGGGTAATAACTACTTAGATTACATGAATTGATATTGTTACCATTCCTTATGTAAGGTGTTATTATTAAATAATTAAATAAACTATAATAACTCACAACATTATGAAACATAATGTTTAATCCAAAAAATAATGACACATGAAACATAAATTTAAAATTTTATGTATAAACAATCTCATAATCATAAACAAGGTTTTTTTTGGGAATGTTTTCAAGTCATAAATATATTTTCAAATAACTTATATTGGTTTATAAATAAAATGGGAATTAATAAAATAATATAACCTTAGAGTTTCCAATAATCTGTACAACAAGGAACGTTGTTGGGCCCTAGGTGATGACCTATTCAAATACCAATGTACTATTTTCAGAGTTACTGACCCTAGGAACATCAATTCTAGATCCACATCCACAAATAGTATCTAGATAGGGATGTATTTCAAGGAAATCTATATAATATCAACCATAAAAAAAGTTTTGGATGTTATCTTATTCTTAATCATATCCTCAAGGTGAGTCATAAGGTTATGTTCTCTAGTCTATATTTTCCTAAATCTAGTTCCCAATGTTTCAACTAAACTTGGACTGAAACCAATTTTAAAGACCCCGAACCTAGTATCCCAGAGTCAGTGGTTACTTTATCACATTAGTTCTAGATACAAGTTATTTCATCCCAATGGGAATAATAGTTTAGTAGTATTGTAAAACTAGACATATACTTGGAGTCACATTACATTTGAAAATTATAAATACAACATTGAATTTTCTTTGATAACACCATTAATCCTTTTATAATATCCCTAGATATTAATCAAAATACACTTCTTCACACTCTATGGAAACAAAACATAAGAAAGTGGTGAGATTTAATTCTTAGTAATGGTATGTGTATAGTTTAATCTATCATGAATACATAAATCATAATCAATATAGAATGGTAAATAACTAAAAACACGTGTTTTTTAATCAATAACTTGAACATGAAGAATAATATTGTAGGAATATATTATTATCATATACTTCCATATAAATAATCATATAATATTGAAACTTATCCAAGGATAATATATCTAATATATTATTCATATGGACCTCAATAACTAATCTAATAATCATGAAATTCATAACATTATACATCATTACCATGTCATCAATGCCTCATTCCAAGACATATTATATAAATGGATATATCATCATTCAATTACCCAAGATAATTTGTCTCATGAGTCCTACAGATGCATCAAGTGGCTAGTGGGACCCACACATCACTAACTAAGTCTAGTGAATTCCTCATTTGAATGGTAAGAAATATAAAAAACATAAATATTTATATTATAAAACAATCACATGAAATGTTAATAATTACCTCAATCAAAAAAAATAATGATAAAAAATACAAACTAATATGGTGAATGGTATCAAAATATTATATCCCATTCAAAATGATTGTAAACCATCTATAAAAATTATAAGTATGGTATCATTAAAATATATTACCAATGAAGCATATGATAAAATGAGGTTTTTTCTTTAATGAGTAGAAATACCACAAAATTTCATTAAAAATATTTTTGAGGAAAATATAATTTACAATTTTAATATAACATTCAAAAACTAAAAATTTATAGAATAATACGAAAAAAATTATTAAAAAATAAACTTGTAAAATATTAAAGAAATATTAACAAAAATTAGATTCTACGATTTTAGTTAACTATATATATGTTGTGTACATTTAAAAAACATCTGTTTCGCACTTTTGTAAAATTTTAAAAAAGTAACTCACTCAGAAAATGACAAAAAGATTCCATTAAAAATATTTTTAAAAAGTAAAAAATGTTTTATAATTTACTTAATAAATACTTTGAGAAACTTTTAAATATATATGTCAAAATATTTTTTTTTAAACATGGATATGGAAGAAAAATGATTTAGGCCAAACTGAGAAATAAAGACAATTTTTCTTGAAAAAAAATCAAAATAATATTAAGTACCAATGAGTAAATTGTTAATATTATATAAAAACTTCATTAATAACCATATGAGAATGAAACTATTTGGTTTTATGAGAGATAGATCATAATATTTCATAATGAGAAACTTAATCATTAAAAATCAAGATAAATTGTGAGATTATAAAATAACCCCTTACCACTTTGGTACCTTAGGAATAATAGTCATCATAACATCCAATGAATCATTAAATACCATGACTGAAAAGATATCCATGATATAACATATCAATTGGGTAGTATATACACCACAGAAAATAAATAAGGGTTGAATATGGAATATGTTTCACTGAAGTAAAAGTGAGATTGAAACCCTTACACCAGTTCCAATTTCCATCATATATGCTTGAACATCATGTATAATAAATATATAATTATTATAAATATATTAATTAATAATATTAATATATATTAAATCTTATATTATTTACTTATAGACTTTTATCACCCTTTTATTAACTACTTTTTGTTAAAATCACTATTTTAGGTAATAACTACTTCATTTTTCACGTATGTTTTGGTTCAGTGTTTTTGGTCATCGTAATTTGATCACATTAAATTATATAAATAGCTTTAAAAATGATATAAAACTATATAAATTCATTATATATGTATTTATAATAGTCCATTAAAATTAGAGGTAGAAAAATGAGTTACACCGTTCATGGAGATGGTATGTCGTACATATGCATGAACGTTATTTCCATTTTATCCAATGGATTGAATGAAAGAAAGTTAAATAAAATTTCAAATTTATAGATTGATTATAATTTCATATATATAATATTTATATTCATTAAATATATCCCTATTACCATTCATGTTAAAATAAAATGAAAAACATTTCACATCGCTTGGTGGAGGCGGTAGTCCACATGTATACACGAGTGAAGTTATCAGTTTCAAATAGAAATGAATGTAATAAGGTAGATGTGATATTATAATTATGTCATAATTATAAAATATAAAAACTTTATCCATAATTATATTCCTTCATGAGAGGCAGTTATATAAAATAAATTAAATTGATTTGTGAGGTGGTAGTCTTTCGTACACATGATTGATGGTTTCAATTCCCATTTGATTGAAGTGGATATGAATTTAGTCTATTAAATTAAGATAATAATATATATTAATATATGGAAGGTAATTATCTAATCAGTTTATAATATTTGGTGAATATTTGATTGTGTTAGTGGAGGAAATGAAATTAAGACACATGGTTGAGAACATTACCTCTTCTTTATAGAATAACTTTAGGTTTAACCATAAAACCTTACTAGAATGGTTTTATGATTAATCCAAGGACTCTAGGACATGGTGTGAGATGTGGTAAAGGTATTTATATAGAAAATTTATGAACCAATTGGATTTGGAAGTGTGATGGTGGTGAGTTTCTTCTCCAATGGTAAGCAGGACGATGGCCATGACTACGACGATGGAAAAGGCAGTGACATGAACAGCTCTCTTAAATTCAGGTCTCCTCATGATGGATGATAGTTTTTGGATCAAGATGGGTTTACTCAGGGTTTGAGGTGGATGTTGAAGTTCATTTTTATTTTACCATTTGGAATTTGAATGTTTGAATTTTTGAACATTGAATGTGGTGCGTAGTAGTTTTTATGAAGGTGGGATATGCATGTACATGGGGCTGTCTTTGTATGGTTCCCACTTACCCAAGAAGTGGTTTTTTTTAAAAAAATGGTGATGATGATGTAATTGAAGAGGAGAGAATATGGGGTTTCCTTTTATAAGTGGGGGCAATGACACACTCAGAAATTTTGAAAAGAATAAATTGCACCCTCATTTCTTCAAAATCAAAAAGGATAAAAAATAGTTCATTATTGAAAATTATATGATATATGTTCAAAATATTGATAGAAAATAGAAATTAGAAAAGTTAGTAGATCATTTTAGCCCTTATATTTTTAATTTAACCCCTAGTAAACCCGTTTTAACATTAACTGTGATAATTAATTTTTACTATATTAACAATTTATTATGATCAAAAATTAATTTATCCATATAATGTTATATAAAATTATTTATAAGATTATAAATATATATATATATTTAAAAAATTTTAATAATTTTTTAAAAATAATAAATATATTTATTATATTTCTAATTATATATAAAGAATTTATAAATATATTTTTTATAAATTTAATTATAAATTGATATATTTATTTATTTAAATAAATATTTTTCCACAATGAATTAGTTCAATATATATATTTATATATATATATATATATATCCTGAGATAATGATGATATTTAGGGGCATGTTTGTGTTCTTATATTGATGCATGAGTATAATTGACACTAGATAGGATCATAAGTTTATTTGGGGACATGATTGTGGATTTCAATATATGTTCCAAATGTTAGATTACTTATTCTTATGATGAAATATGTATTTGTTATGTATTAATGACTCATGAAATGTTTTTTTATACATTAACACCCTTATTATTCATTCTTCCGTATATGTTAGGAAACATTTTTTATGATCTATACTTTTCATTCAAGTTATACCCATGAACTTATTTATGTTCTCATAAATAATTATTAAATTACAATAAATATATTTAAATAATATATTTATTTAATATATTTATAATTACATATTTATAATTATATATAAATACTTTTAAAATAAATTTATTTATAATTAAAATTATAAATAATGAAATATAAATTTTATTAATTATAAAATTATAAAAAATATATTTAAATAACAAATATAGTTATTATAGTTATAATTATATATTTTTATATATTGATATAAATATATATAATTATATAAATATAATAAAGCGGTGCAGGCCATGAGGTATAATTATATAAATATATTTATGATTATATAGAAATATCTTTAAATATATTTATTTATAATTATATAGAAATTTTTTTAAAAATATATTTTTATAATTATATATATTTAAATAATTATAAAATTACAATAAATATATTTATTATAATTTTATAAATATATATTTATAAATTAATATATATATATTTAGAAATTAATATATATATATTTATTTTAATATATAAATATATAAAAATACTTTTAAATATATTTAATAATAATTACAATTATAAATTTATATTTACTTAAATAGTAATATAATTATAATAAATACATTTATTATATTTATAATTTTATAAATATACATAGTTATATAAATATATTTATATGTATTTGTAAATATTTATAAATTTATTTATTTATAATTATATATATATATATATTTGTAAATAATTTTATACATAAAAAATTATCAAATTTATGTTAGTAAAAATGTTTAATAGTTTATTTATATACATTGAGTAAAAAAAAATTATATAATTAAAATTAAAATTATATATTAATTTTTTAAAGGGTTATATAATATATAAATGAATATATTTATTTAGATATATACTTTTTAAATATATTGATTTTTTTAAAAGGTCTTTCCATAAGAAAATTTAATTGTAATTTACTGAAATGGAGAGAAAGAAATCAATAGAAGTACATGGGGTCAAACAAAGAGACTTACCCTGATCAAGAAAGTTAGGCTAGTAACCATAATAAGAAAGATCATTCCCATATTTTTAATTAGATTCATCAGTGGTTTCCTACTCTAACAGAGAGTTTCTTTGGTTGAGAATCCTTAGGATTCCTGCCTTGGACCTCTCCTGCTCAAGAGTGAGCTTGAACATTGAAGCCTTGGAAGATTACCTAGTAGACGCCTTCAATGGCTGGATGGATTAATACTTTTGTGGCCTTCTTTTTAGATGATCACTTTTTCCTCTAATAACAATATCTCTAAAAGATGTACCATCACCTCATGGGATAATATGGCTATTGTCCAATAAATCCATCAGCCACTCCTTTTCACTTCCAACCTATAAATAATTACACCAATTTTCAATTACTGATGAGAAGAATAAATTATGAATTTCATAATAAATAATCATATCCTACTGAATATCAAATTTCTTGGACCCATCATTATGCCCTGATAAATTCTTTGCCAATGACTGAAACATGTAGTCTTTCCCTTCAGGTCATGAAGGATAATTCTATGATGTGGCACACATCATGAGAGACTCATTTGTCGACTCCTATATCTCTACACCTTGTTGTGTTCGATTCCTCACATAAAACTCCTACAAAACCATTCCTATGGAGGGAAAATATCGATCAAAGGTATAGAAAAACTCAAAATCATAAACCTGTGTTTGCTGCTTATCTTCCTTGATAGTCACACCCAGAACATTTTATCTTTCATGTTTATAGAGATTTGCCTTTGGAAAAGAATATCTTCCAATATCAGCACCCTATCCCATTCCATAAAACTTACCACTATCATTATCAAAGCCCTTAAAGGTAGTAATTCCTATAGCTGATCCCTACTTTCCCTACTTCTGCTACATTGAGGCACTTGATTCTAGCTATTGTGAAGCCTTGTTAGTGTGCTTCCAGTATTCTATTTTTGTTTTCAAACCTTTTCCTTTCTTATGAAAAGATGAAACATGCCCTCTAATAAATAAAGTTGAGAAAAAATGGACCTTCTAAATGCTTCCAATGAATGTTTAATTGACTTTCAATCAGAACAATAAGATATAATCTTTTAATATCCTTCCAAAATATTTAGTTAGCCATTATCAGTAGATAAAATGATTTTTTTTTCAATATTTATCTTAAATAAACTTACACAATAACCCTTGAAAATAGTTTATCTTAGCTTAATCTGTTAGCATTGTTCATCTTAATGGGGAACCAGTTGTAGAAGCAATATAAAAAAACTGTATGTCATAGAATCCAATTCAAACTAATAATTTTAACCCAAAATTGGGAAAAAGAGTTACTGTACTCATAAGGGGTGAAACCAAAGTTCAACACCTACAGCCTAAGTGTTCCTGGCTTCAAAGAAACCAAGATGATTCGCCATGCCATTTTCTTCAATTTAGAACTTGGAAACATAATGTGATTTAATCCACGACTTCACACTCTTCAGTAGAACATCATAGCCAATGATGGAATAACAACAAATTTCAAGCCTCTTGGAGACCAATTCATGTCTTACCATCAATTGAGCATTATCACCATTTAAAAAAACTACTAGAATTAGAATTGCTCAAAGAAGAGAAATATTGTTGATTCAAGGGTACTGAAGAATTATCTTTTTTAGGATTTCCCAAGACAACCTCATTGAAAGACATTCGGAAGCAATCATCCCACGACACACCATTTGTAGGATGAACCTCACATGTAAATAAATGCATCCAAAGTCTTTTCATATTTAAATAATAATAAAATGACAATAAATATATTTAAATTATAAATATATTCACTATACTTATAAATATATATAAATATTTTTTAAATATATGTATTTAATATATATATATATATTATATAATTTGATAAAGATATATAATAATATAAATAAATTATTAAGAGTACATCTCTATTAGTGTTTTTTAGTGGTGATAAAGATTACCCTTCATCAACACTAAAAACATGGGGATAAAACTAAACATTATCAGCCCTATAATTTTAATACTGATAAAGACTAGTTTTATTATGGGTTTCTATTTTAGCGCTGAAAAAAACTACCCTTTATCATTGCTTTTTTGAAAGTGTTGAAAATATTATAAAAAAACCCTAATAGAAGGATTATCTATAACACACCTTCAATCTCTTGTAGAACCCTACTTCTAACATGCTACTTATCTCACTACTGCTCTCTGATGCTCTCGATATTCTATCATACTGCCACTCTCATCACCACTCTCACTGATCTTTTGTAGCGTCGTTTCTCTCTTCGTCTTCACTCTCAATATTTTACGAAATATCTAATAAATAGTACATCTCTAAATCTACGGTATGAGATAAATTCCTACACCACATCACAATCATGCACAACATCACACCACACCGCACAAATCCCTTGAGATATCCATGAACAACATTCTTGGAAAGAGATTTGGAAATTATTTAATCATATGAAATGACTAGGGGGTATTTCTAATGTGTTGGATTTATTGACAGTGGTCTAAATCATTTTCAAGGTTTCAAGAGTATGTTGAATCTAGGATAGTTGTAGATAAGGGACACCGATTACTTGGCTAGGTGGAACCAAATATTGAATGATGGTTCAAATGATGGGTCTTTAATTATTTTTAGCTAAATAAGATTTGGAGAGTTTATTTTCTTTCAATTTAAAATTGGTTAACATAATTTAATCCACCAAACATATTTATATTCACATTCTTACCAATATAGAATATATTTTTTATGAATAGAGGATAGGATATTGTACTCAATTTAGATTTAGGATTCGGGTTGTTATAGGGGTGATACACAACATGATTACTAATGTTACAATGTATCTATGAATTTTTGTGAGAAATTCATCTAAAATGACTAATTTATTTTATATAATTAAATTTTATTAATTAATTTTTTTGTTTTATAAATAATTAAAATATATATTTGATGGTGTTATGGCCTGGTGTGACAAGAGGTTTTATAATTGAGTTTTAACAGTCTTGTATGATCATAGGTGATGGTTCTGTTGTATTTCTTCAAGGGATTACTATATATTTAGGTCAATGGTCTATAATGTTTCTCTAGGTATAATGAATTGTTCATAAGATGTGTGATATGTGGCCTCCCCTCTAGATTATAATTGATCTAAACCTGAAATGATTTTATTTTAAATAAACTATATATGTTGGATTTAGATAACTACACCGTAGTAGAACCATAATAATTATATACCATGATTCTATGGTTATATAAGTCCATGACACAAAATTAAATTTAGTTAGAATTTATATTTTCTAATGATTACATGGATGGAATGAGATCATGTAATCATACGACTAAGACATGTTTTCAATAGTTCCTAATTCCCATCATCTTTCTTCCCAAATAAGTTTTCTGAATTTATATTACTTATTTGATATTGTTTAATTTTATGAAATTAATTATTATAGTTAAATTTTTGTATTGGCGGATTAAATTGAATCTACTATTGCATAATTTTCTAGAAAAATAAAATAATTTTTTTTCAAGTGAAATTTTTTCTGATCCTACAATATATGTTTTATATAAAACACTAAAATGAGAAAAATAATCAATGTATCTCAATATATGTCTTTTTATGCATTATTTTTATCCAATAATTTAATATGTTGTGTTTAAAATTTTAAATATATATTAATGACATATGTTTTTTAAAATCCTTCTAAAATTTTAAAATAATTTTATTGTTGGATCCTTATATTAATGAATGGAATAGATTTTCATAACTTTAAATATATGAATAAAATACAAGAAATTTCAACTAAAATAAAAAAAAATAAGTGTTATATAATGTTTTTTAAACATTATCAACTCATCATCATAATTATTTAAACCTTTATCTTAGCCATATTTAATCACTTACAGCCAATTGAAAATAAAAAACATAATTTTATTTCATCCCAACATTTGAAATTATTGGCTCAACAAAGGTTCTAATCGGATTGGGGGAAATATTTTATCATACGAATAATGACTTATATATTCTTAATTTAATGTTTATAAAATAATTATATAATTAAATTTAGTCCTTATTTCTGGATATGAATTATCATTTATAAATATCATATTTTACTAATATAATATATATTTTATTATTTTTAATAATCATTAAATCCTTAATTAGGTATATTTTTTATATATTGAATCTAAATTTTCAAATGATTTTATAAAAACAATTTCATGATTATAGTAAATTTAGTTATTAAATAAATGTGTACGTGTATTTAGAAACCATGTATTAATTGAAGGATATTTTTTAAATATATTTTTAAAAATAATTTATATCCCAAGAACTATACAAAATGATGACCCCATACATCATATAAATTTTGTGAGATAAGATCTGCATTTCATCATTTCATTCATTCGTTGTCAGGTAAGTAAACAATTATTATTTTGGTATATAATCATCCTAATCATAATAGTTATAATTATTAGATAGTTGAGCAGAGGACCACCCATCAAAATCTATCATGGATTCACTCAACTATATTCCTCTAGTATCTTCATTTTAGGGCCTCCCAGTTCGTGTAACCCAAATCAAACACCAAGAATAAGCCAACATTTGGACAATAAATGGATTCTCATGCTAAGATAGAGAATACCCACATGAAAATCATCAGTTACATACATATTTATTTCCTTATATAATATAATATATGGGTATTTGTGTTGATATTAACATACCCAGCTGAATGATTAAGGAATCGACATGTTCCAATTTGGAAGGAATCTCACAATTAGTAATTAAAGGGGTCTCTTTTAAGGTCTAGACGATTTAATGTTAATTATATTCATATTAAATTTTTAACGATTACATCATATGTAATCTTTATCTTTTCATGTTTTATTTTTTTGTATGCATGCTTCTAATGATCTAGTTTTTGAAATCCCTATTGTATCTACATAAACATATTCTCTTTTATTTGGTGTTTGATTATAAGCGAATGAGTCTTATGAAAAAATTTTAATAATAACTTTCATCCTCATCAGCATCATCTTCTGAACATTTATTATTTCCTTTTGTTTCCTGAGACTCATACCACATCTCTTCTAGACATGCACCTTTGTTTCTTGAACTACTCTGAGAAGTTTTCATCCCATACCAAGTACCAGTGAACATTGTGGATTAACTCGTAGGATAATATCTACTAAAAGTGGAGTAATTATTTTCTTAAATTCAATTACCCATTTCATTCAAATCATGATGAAATTATTTGAAACATTCAAATTTGTGGGTTACATTTTTTTGAAAAGACAGTATTTTTATATTTATTTATTTTGTAAAATATTAATATTACCAAATAAAATGGGATGGATATGAATAGAAAATGGATGTATTCTAATCGTATTAAAAAAGAGTATGAATATGGGGTGAAAGAGTTCATACTGTTTTCAAAATATCATGCATATGACCCTTATTAAATCATTTTCCATGTTTATTTTGTTTTTATTCAAGACTAATTAGTCTAGAGGAGTTGGAAGAACACTTGATATATCATGGAATACATCAAAGATATAAATGTTGGTATAAACGCATGGAAAAGGTGAATGTAGCTTGTGACTAAGATAACACTATGTTTTAAAGGTCATTTGATATTACATGTGTGGAAAATTTAGAAGACCATATCGAGGATGATATTAGAGGTGTGAATAATGATGAATACTATATTAAGGAAATGATAATTGTAGTTGAAGATGAACTTCATGATTTTCGAAAAATGATTGAGAATATAGAGTTGTTAAAAGACATCATTTTATACTGGTTACACTAAATATACATCATTGTCATTCAAATTAACATTGTATGATTTAAAATCTAGAAATATATAAAGTGATGATAGTTTTACTGAACTACTTTCTCCCTTAAATAATATGCTCCTAGAAGAGAATGAGATCCCATGAAAAACATATGATTCTAAAAAAAGCTAAATTTGATGAGTATGATCACTAAAATAATACATGCCTATATAAACTACTATATAATTTTTACAAAGGACCAAAAATATCTTATGTAATTCCCAAAGTGTGGTACTTATTGATACAAGAAAGATGAATTGGGTCCTATGAAACTTGTGTGGTTCTTTCTAATCATTCCATGTTTTAGGAACCTATTTTGATGTGATGAGACTACAAGGAAATTGATGCGGCACATAGATACAAGAAATAAATTAGGGAAAATTCATCACACAATAGACTCTCCTCAGTGTTAGAGAATTGATCATGAGAATCCTGAATTTGGAAACAAGCTAAGAATCCTTTGACTTGTGTTATCTATAGATAGAGTGAATCCTTTTGGTTTTCAAAGAAGAAATAACAATGTGTGGCATGTTATGTTGGTAAATTATAACCTTCCACTATGGTTTTTCATGAAATGAAAATAAATTATGGTATCTATGCTTATATCTGGACTAAAACAACCAGGTAATGATATTGATGTTGATTTGGCTTCATTGATCTATGATTTAAAATTATTGCGGGATTCAGGTGTTATGTTGTATAATTCTTATAGAAATGAAGATTTCATGTTGATATCCATGTTATATGAGATGATAAATGTCTTTACTGCTTATAGAAATTTGGGAGAATTAGCATTAATGGAACTCAAGGGTGTCCCATTTTTGAATAAGTTATACAATCAATTGGGTTAAAACATTAATAGAATAATATGTTTTAGGTCGTAATTGAATTCTACCGTGAAGAGATATAAAATGATATTTGAAAACATCATTTAATATAAGTTCATAAGAGAGTACAACACCATCTCCACTAATAGGTGATCAAATATTTTAGATAGTAAAAGATATGGACACTACTTTTGTTATACCTCATTCAAAAAACATTATAAAAATTAGTTCTAAAAAGAGATAATTTTTTATAATTAGTATACTATAATTTTCTGTATGTCAAAAAAATTCTTGATGTCATGCATTTAGAAAAAATTATAAGTGATAGTTTCATCGGAATGTCACTAAATGAACCCATAAAAAATGATGGAGTTAATGCCAGGTTAGACAAGATTAACATGGGAATACAGGAAGAGTTTCTTCCAGTGAAGGGTGAAAAAACAAACATTTCTTCCTCCAGCAGCTTACAATTATTCTAGTTTGGAGAGATATCTATTTTGAAAATTCTTTAATGATGTAAGGGTTTCATAGGGATGTTCATCAAATTTCAAGAATATCATGTCAATGACTAATTTAAATTTAAAGGTTCTGAAATCACTTGACTGTCATGTTTTGAAGAAATATCTAATTCCTATTGATTTAGGTTTCATTTTTTCAAAGAATGTGTGTCATACATTACCGAATCTCTTATTATTTTTCAAATCTATATACAACAAAGTTGTAGACCCAATGAAATTTTCAACTATAGAAAAGGAAATCTCTATTATATTATGTGAATTGGAAATATGTTTCCTACCAACATTCTTTGATATGATGGTTCACATGATGGTACACATGGTGTGACAGATTCAACTATGTGGTCTTATACATTATATATAGATGTACATCATTGAATTGTATATAAATATTATTAATGGGTATGTAAAAATTTGAAGTCAGCTAGAGGGTTTTATTTTAGAGTGATATATAGTTGAGGAAGCTATTGAATTATGGACCAACTACCTGTCTGGTGTGGAAAGCATTGTTCTACAAAAATCTCATCACACTAGGTGGCTTGTGGGTGAAGTAATTTCTTTAAGATATGTTTCCAAAACCAATATTACAAATTGAAAGCAGAAACACCTTTTTGTTTTTCATAATAGTTTAGATGTTTCCCCATATATCGAAACCCACAAATAAATTAATAGGCATTTGAATCCGTCGACGGCTTAAAGATGGATATAAAATACTCTTAATCAATAGTTTATATGATGGTTTCAAGGATATATTATTATGGAGTCAAAATAAAATATGGATTCAATTTTAGAATTATTTCTAGGGATATCTGAAGGACCAAGTGTGTATTTATTATCTTATAATGGTTATGTAGTTAATGATTATACATTATATGAAAATGAGCATGATGAAAGAAGTACCATGTAAAATAATAGAGTTAAAATTATTGATGAAGTGATGCATGTTTCTTGTAATAAGGATATAAATCCAATTTATGTGAATATGTAATACTTTGGCATCATCAAAAAAATATAGGAGTTATATTATACAACATTTCATGTACTAATTTTTAAATGCAAGTGGGTTGATAATAAGAGTGTTGTTAAAATAGATGAACTGGGATTCATAAAAGTGGGTTTCAGTAAAGAATGGAATAAAGATGAACTATTTATAATGGAATCATTGGAAATATAAGTATTTTATATTCTAGATCCCGTAAACCAAAAGTGGTCAATTATTCTATTATCGACCAAAAACACTTAAGGGTCAGATGAAACATTAACTGAGGATGAACTTTTCATTGGGACGTCATAATCATTTCATAGTGGTCCCAATATATATGGGGTTCATATGTCATAATAGACCACAATGAAGGGATTTGGATACTCGATAGAGGGGTCAAATACATTAAACCTCTAAAAAGGAGATATTTCAATAATCAAGTTATATTTTTTTATAATATACATTGTGGTACATCATGTTATTATATATTCACTTCTGAATTTATGTAATCTAAATTAAATATTAAACCACTACAATAGATACTGACTTTTGCATTGGTCGATGCTCCAAATACCGAGGAGAAATAGGTTTTTTAACCTACTACTACTCCCAACACAGAAGAACAATGACCTTATGCACATGTAGATGCTACCAATATAGAGAAACAACTTGGTTCTCAACCATTTTATGTTCCCATTGCAAAGGAACAATGAAATTTTACACAAGATGATAATATCAATCTAGAGTACAATCACATTGATGATTTTTAATATGAGTAAATGGATGACAAAAAAGAACTAATAATATAGAAAAATTCGAGCACTGTATCATGATAGTTTTAGAAAAAATTATTAAGTTGAAAAGAAAAAAATAAAATTTAAGGTCTTATGGAAAGCATGTAGCGATCTTGTTAACCCCGAAACATCCATATTCAATTGTTATATTAGGCTCATCACTCAGAAACCTGTGTCGATTGATGTAGATTCATGGAACCATGTTGTGACCCTACTTAATACAATGGTTTGGAAATATATTAAAGTAACATTATGATATCCTTTATTTATTTTAATAAAAAATAAGATAATAATACATTAAATTACTCTTCATCACCCCTTTAATAGTGTATTTAGAGTAGATAAATCCCATAAGAATTTTGAATTAATTCCTTCTAGAAAGATTAAAAGTGGATTTCTCCTAATTCTAATGAGATTCAATATTAAATATGTTTATGGAAAAATAAACCCACACACAATGAATATGTATGCACAACTCATAAACCAAGAAGTGTGGGATGCATTGTATGGACATTATGGGGTGATATCTTTTCAGGTAAATGGTGGATGGTAATACATTATTTAAAATTATGGGTATTGATCACTTTTATAGCTAATTTTTTATTTATGAAACATTATTTAAGTAGAGAAAATAAGGAATGGGTAGAAAACCCAATGTTCCCTTATTTTAAATAATTAATGGGGTATACTTCACTTGAAAAAAATGGTATGTATTTTAAATCTACCATAATAATTTTATGTGACATTAAAAAATAACATAATTATGTTCATCAATTTATATTTATATTGATGAATCCAAATCAATGTTACTTCCATCCCACATCATGTGCTATGGAAGGAGGAACATGTAAATAAAGATGGTATATTAATAGATGAAAACACACAATAATTATGGGAAACATGTATAAGTATAAAACGATAAATAAAATTCATTAAATATATATTACAGAACAATTATTACTTATTTTTTTTATATTTTCTATCTAAATTAGAATCAATAATCATCTACACCTGTATCGGGTGAACACCTACTATCGGTGTCCGTGAAGTGGCCAGAAAAATATGGTTGTGTTAGAGGTGTGGGGGTTTGTGGTGACACCCAAAACATATTTTTAGAAAGGAAAACAATTGGATGATAAAGATAAAGAAATAAATTATATGAAAGTGAGATTATATTTCATTAAAGAAAAATTTCATTGGAAGTATGAGCTGCTATAAAATTTTGTTGGGGGGGATCAAATAGAAGAAACATCTCATGAACAACCATTGCCTGAAGATTAGTCCCCCCACCCCCACTAGAATTGAGGTGATCCATTCCTCTCAAATAGATTTTTTAGATGTGGTAATAAATATTCTCATAATCATTTCTATGAAATTTGAATCATTAAGAAAATTATAAATTTCTTATACTGATATTATACACGGTGAAAATGGTTGTTATTTATATATATCAATACCCACCCATCACCTTTTAGCAAGGTATATCATGTTAAATATCCAAGAAAAAACTCTACACAATAGACAACATACAATAGGTCATGTGAGAGTGGAGATTATTATAGATCATTAGTCGTGCACCGAACTATATTTTTCACTTAATGATGAAGATATACATACTATCGAAAAAACTATTGGAATATTCATTGCACGGCCGTTAAATTGTGTAAAAACACATCGATAAGGAGGTATTTATTTTCAAATTATATTTCATGCTAAACCATTAACAATTATATAATTTTTGTTGAACTAATTAAAGTAATTACAGAGAGGAAAAGGGAAGGGGGGAAATGAAAGGCTGATGTAAACCCATATAAAGGATCAAACAACTGATCCAAAATACCTTCAGAAAGAACCTTTAACCCACCTGTTAAATATTCACATTTACTAACATTGAAGGTTCATGCATATTTAAAGTCATAAAGTGGTAGTAACCACATAGTGGATTTTTAATAGAAAATTTATGGAGAGACCATTATTGACTACATTTCTCTTGAGAATGTAAATGAAATCTTCAAGTATGAATGATTATAAGTCTAAATGGTAAATGTATACATGATGCATGTTTAAATTATTTGTTTTTCTAATAGCTGATAAACTATGTTAATTATGAATAAATACATTTTATATTTTTTTAGGAATATATATTAATACCAACTGAAGGGATTACCCCATGAACATAAATTTGGTCTGATTAGTCCTTACGTCACTTCATTAAACACAAATTAAATAGAATAAAAAATGGATGAAATACTGGAAAATTGGTCATATAATTTGAAATAAAACTTATAGATGATATACACTTCTTAATACTATTGATACATGGGTAAAACAAGATAATTTAATCATATCAAATATATTTTAATTTATTTAATTAATTATTACTTTTTGTGTTTTTAGGAAACAATGGATGCTCATTACGGTCAATTTGGATACTCCAATGATTTATTTCTTGGATTCACTACATGGATACCCAAAAAACTGGCCTCACATGATGATGTTTTTCAATTTTTAATACACTACGTCCATTATTTTAGAACTAAACATCAAGTTATATATTTTATATTATGTGTTAATGAGAATTTTTTATGATTGTTTGGTGTTTAAAGATCGTGAAAATCATGGAATGAGGATGGTACATGTGCACAGGGAACCTAACATGTTCTACAAGTGGACAAGTATTAGGTTAAATAAATAAGATTTCACTATAAAAACACATATCAAAACATATTATTATTTTATCAATGATTTTATAGTCTTAGAATAAAGGAAAATATCATGGTTATTATTTTTGTAAACTTTTGAGATAGATCATATTCCATCAACAAAATAGCATCCTTGAAGAGGTATTTTCAAATATAATTACTATTTCATTTAAAATATTTAATAATCCTTTATATATTTATATATTTTCCAGTACATATATGGATATTTAAAATTCTCGTATTCACAAGACAAAATAGATTTATTTAAAAACAAATAAGTATTATACCTAAAGGAAGAATGTACACATATATCATGATGATGTTACTTCCATAAAAGTAATGCATTGTTTCATATTTATGTTTAATTTATTTATTTTTAGTATTATTCATGTAATAATTGTTTTTTATATGGTTGGATTCTGTTATTTGAGTTGGGGTGGTTTGTTCAAAGGTGCTCATTTAAGTGAGATATTGGAATTCATAGATAGAACAGAGATAATAAAATAGGGAAATGATTCACGAATGAATACAATAATCATGAAAAGGTGAATTTATACTACTTATTTAATTAATTTTTTCATCATTTTATCTACCATTTGTAAGTTAATTTCCTTATCATTTTTATCTAATAATTATGTAGTTTTTTCATAGATCTTTTTGGACGTCATTTTTTCTTTAAACTATATTCAACACACCACAAAAGAGATAACATGTTCATTTATGAAATTTTTTACACACTTTTCATTCCATTAATTTGTCATACTACCAACACTACATATTGATTCCTTGTTCTTAGTTGAAAAAAGATTATCCTTTTGAAAACTAGAAGAGCAAAGGAAGGGTTTTCAGCTAATAATATCGACTCAATGGGGAATATTAGTAGTTCAAAAAAGAAAGTAAATCGAAATCATGGTAAAATTGGAAGTTTTTATTATTTTGATACTTTAGTAAAACAATACATAAGTCATTTGGGATGTTTAGGATTCATCCCCAACTCAATCCAACACATTGTGTGACTGGAATGACACTAGTTGCATCTTTTTTATTTAAAATTGACATTAATTTTATTAAAAAAGAATACAAATTAAATAATCAAAACTAATAAAAACATTCATATCATTTTTACACTTTAGTAAAATGATCTATAATTAATTTTTTACATGTATAAATCAACCAAACCTCAAATTGATGCATTATTTGACCAATATTACTTCAATCGTGTCTGTTTATTTAAAATTATCATTAATTTTAGAAAAAAAGAATAGGTGACATACTAAAAATTGATTAAAATCAATTGTATTAATTTGATACTTTATGAAAACTATCCATAATTCATTTATGACATATAGGAATCAACCACACCTCAATCTGACACATGGGGTGACCGGTATAACTCCAAGTGTGTCTTTTTATTTAAAATTGACTTCAATTTCAGTAAAAAGAACATGTGAAATACTATGAACCAAGAAAAAATATTCATATTGGTTTTATACTTGAGGAAAATAATCAATATGTTATTTTATATGTATAGGTATCATCCACAATTCAATATGATGCACGGTGTGATTGGTATGACTCCATGTGTGTCTTATTATTTAAAATTGACATGAATTTTAGTAAAAAGAACAATTGACATAGTGAAAATTGATCAAACACATTCGTATTAGTTTTTATACAATAGGATAATGATCAATATTTCATTTTTGATTAGTTGGAATCATTTTAACCTCAATTATATTCATGGTGTGATCAGTATGAATTAAATTGTCTGTTATCGGTTTAAAATTGTCGTTTTAGTTCAAAACATTTGTTGCTCACTAAAAACCAACCAAAAATGATCCAATTGTCTTGATAATTTAGTAAAATAATTTATAAGTCCATTGTGACATGGAGAAAGTATTCTCATGTCAAACCAACACATGATGTGACCACCATAACTCAAAGTTTGTGTTTCCAGATTAAAATTAGAGTTTAGTAAAAAGAACAAGTGATATACTAAAAATAGAGAAAATAAATTTATATTTTTTGATACATTTGGAAAGGATAAATAAGTAATTTATTACATGTAGGAATCAATCCACCTCATTCTGATGCACGATTTGACTGGTATAACTCTAAGTGTGTCTTTTTATTTAAAAATGACATTGATTTTAGTAAAAATAATAGTTGACATATTAAAAACTAATCAAACATATTATTATTGTTTTAATACATTAGTAAAATAATTAATGTGTTATTATTTATGTTTAGGAATCAACCAAACTTCAATCTGACACACAGTTTGACCGGTATGACTCATAAATTCCATTATTTGTTTAAAAATTATATTTTAGTTCAAAACATGTCACTCATTGTAATCCATGAAAACTCACTCCAATTATCTTGATAATTTATCAAAAATATTTTATTCCAATTATGGAATGTAGGAATAAGTATCACATTAAACCAAAAAATGATGCAATTGATTTGAATCAAAGTGTGTGTTTCCATTTTCAAATGACATTTTAATAAAAAAACATAAGTGAAATACTTAAAACTATGAAAACACATTATGATTGTTTTTATACTTACAAAAAATATACATAAGTCATTTATTACATTTAAGAAGCATAATCACCTCAATATGATTCATGTTTTGGTCAGTATAATTCCATTTATATCAATTTATTTAGAATTGACATTAATTTTAGTAAAAAGAACAAGACACACTAAAAACTGAGAAAATACATTCATATTTTTTTTGATACTTTTGTAAAATGATACGTAATACATTTTTTATGTATTGGAATCGACTTCAACTCAATATGATGCCCGATGTGATAGGTATAACTCCAAGTGTGTCCTTATATTTAAAATTGATATTAATTTTATTAAAAAGAACAAGAGACATACTAAAAACCATGAAAACATATTCAGTTTGTTTTTATAATTTAGAAAAATGACCCAAAAGTAATTTATGACATGTAGGAATCCACATCACCTCAATTTGACACATGGTGTGATCAATATGACTCCAAGTGTGTCTTTTTATTTAAAAATAACATTAATTTTTGTAAAAAAAATATGCGACATACTAAAAACTAAGAAAAACCATTTGTATTATTTTCATTGTTTAGGAAAATTATCCAAGGTTCATTTTTGGCATATAGGAATCAACCACACCTCAATATAATTCATAGAGTGACCAGTATGAGTCAAAGAGTCTATTATCAGTTTAAAAATTACATTTTAGTTCAAAACATGTATCACTCACTAAAAACCATGAAAACATGATTTGATTATCTTGAAAATCTAGGAAAGTGATTCATAAGTCATTTGTGAGATGTAAGATGTTGTCTCACATAAAATCAATGCATGATGTGACTTGTATCACTTAGAGAATATGTTTCCAATTTGAAATGATATTTTATTATAAAACACAAGTGACATACTAAAAACTGAGAAAATAGAGTTTTTTTGTTTGGATTCATTATTGAAATGATACATAAGTAATTTTTTACATGTAGGAATCAACTACACCTAAATATGATTCAGAATATGACTGGTATAACAACGCATGCGTCTTTATTTAAAATTGATATTAATTTTAGTAAAAATAACAAGGGACATACTCGAAACCAATAAAAAAAATTCATAATGTATTTATACTTTATGAAAATGATCCATAACTCATTTTTGGATTTTAGGAATGAACTAAACCTCAATACGACACACAATGTGACTGGTATAAACCCAAGTGTGTCTTTTTATTTAAAATTTACATTTTATTAATTTATTCTTTCATATTAATGTTTAATTTTTTTTATAGTATTAATATAATAATATTATATAGTTTGTTTTTTTCTTAGATTTAGTTGTTTTTTTAAGAAAAGGATACCATGGAAAAAAAATTTGATAGGGCATCGTGGGTGCCAAAGATGAGGAGACATCAATAATTTTAAATGTTTTTTTGATAATAATTGTAAATTTAATTATACAATTAATTGTTTTAAATATATATTTTAGTTTTTTTTATGTAATCACGATTTAAAATTTATTTCAATAAAATCATATTTTTTTAATACAAGCTATAGGTATTCAGTGTAGTGTGTTGTTATATAAATAGTACACTATAGTAGGTTGGGCCTTTATCAATTCTATTTCTAGCGCGGGTAAAGGACCCCCTTAATCAATGATTTTCAACACTCATGAAGGGACTCCTATTCCCTCTTTAACATCACTGTGGACAATAGTTCTTTTTTAGTGCTGTTAGAGGCCTCTTTGTCTATTGTAAAAAGGTGTATTTGTAGTAGTGGATGTTGAGACAACACATATAAGTTAGGGGGTATAACATAATATCAAAAATTGAATGATCATAAACATATAAACATCAATCAAGAGAATTATATCACAAGTTTATTGAATCATAAATATATGACAACAACATATTACAAGGAATCATAAGCATAAGTCAAAACTCACTACGAAGACCACATTACAAAGTGTTCAAGGTTGATTTCTTTTTCATCATACGTGGTATATAATTTTATAAAAACATTATCTTATTCATTTAAATATTATATAATTGTAAACCTACCCATCACATCATAATCTTATGGTTTCCCCATGAGGAAAATAAACCATACATAAATCATAAGCATGAACGAACCCATGACAGTGAAGTGGGTTTCATATTCTTTTCTGAATGCATAAGAAAAACTATATCCTAAATATTTCAAAGAGAAGAATGAATTAAATCATTTTTTATTTTCATATATAAAATATTAAAAGGTTTTGAACATGGATCTGAAATATAGAAATATTCAAGATAAGGAATTAAAATGTATTGATAAAAAATCAAACCTCTTAGGTGACACTTTATGATATAGGTAACGGTTTTTAAAAAAATAAATGAGTGTATTATTTTTTTAGGTCATAATTTAATCAGGAACGATGGGAAAAGAATTTATTTGGGTGTTGTTTTACCTGGAATAAGACATAGGGAAGTTCCCTTTGCTAGGGTTTACTTAAATGAGGGAATTATGATGGGAAATTAATGCATGGGTAACCCAAACAAGGAAAATTATATTTAATCAGTTATATATTTAGGAAATAATTTTATAAAATTCGGATAAGTTTGTGATAATAATATTTAATAAATTGGGTAAAAAGAAAGAAAATTCTTAACCCAAAAGTAATGAGGGTCGTTCGAAGATCCATTATGTCATTTTTGGGTTTTATCCATATGTGAATAACATACTAAAAATAAAATTAGGTTTATTAAAATATTTCTTGAGAACCATTTTCATCCATATTTCAATTTCTAATGTCTATTTATTATCATTTATTATTAATTTATTAAATAGTTTTCATTTATGGTGATTATCTGATGTGGCTGTGTCAATTATTTTTCTGAAACTTCCTCGATATAATTACCATGGTCAAATTTGTTGTAAAATAGATTCATTATCTCCATAATTATATAGTTTAATTAATTTTATGATTCCATTAACGAAAAAATTATACAATTTTAATGGTTCTCCCAAAATGGACCAAAATTAGGAAAGCCACCTTGATATATTCATTTAAGGTGGTTAAATTTAATATGGCCATATATTGTTAATATGACTTATATAATTTACAATATCGTCATTAGACAATATTAATAGTATTATTAATATCATTTTTATAAATTAAACATATTTTTGAATTCATTCATACTAGAAAGTAATGGGAAAAAATACATAATTTACATAGAGGTGGTAGTCGATAAGTACCCACAGAAGACACCTTAATTTTCTATGGAACTAGAGTGGGTAGAAAAAGAAATAATTTACCATTTTATAATCATAATAATGTAATAAATATCATATTTTATAATTATAAAACCCTTTTAAACCATCCATATAAGGCATTAATGAAAAATAGAATACACTATTCCAGGAGGCAGTAGTTTGCAAGCACACATGGTAATGTATTAATACAGAAAATAGTTTTGAAGGGAAGTAGAAAATGGATGTTCCTGTAGTATAATTTTTTTTATATTATTAATAATAAATATTTTATCATTATTTCATGAAAAAAATATATTTGAAAGGGTTTAATAAGAAACCAATTAATAGAGCTCAATTAAGAACAAAACCTCTCCCTTTGGATGTTCTCCCTTGGGTGACAAGTTAAAATCTTTATCATGGTATTTTGGAAAGACTAAGGCATCTTGGAAATGGGGAGAGAGTTTATTAGAGACTTGGTTGGAGTTTTAGATGGGATAATTCTTTATAATAAGTCGATATATGGGGTAGTAAAGGGTGTTATTTATCATTTAGAGGAGTGGAATTTTTTTTAATAATATAAAATGGTAAGTGACTATTCATGTAAAGTGTCTCTAATAATAAAAAATGGAGTGGGTAAAGGGTTAACATCATTAATCCCTCAACCACTCATTCTCACACATTCTTCAAACAAGTTTTTATGACTTTGACTCTTAGATGTTTCACTTTTTCTATTTTTCCTTTCACCATAGTAACTACATTTTTACCTATGTAATTACTTTTAATACCAAATAATAAAATGGGTATTATATCATAATTTATTAATAATTATTATAAATATTAAATCCAATTCTCAAATAAAATTTCTCAAGGTGATAAAAATTATTTTAACATTAGCGCACATATCCCGTATAAACCCATTTTTAAAAAAGTCTAATTTTATTCATAAAAATTATGTTTATGATGCAGTTATCAAAGTTTTTTTTCATGACCCATCCCCGGGGTCCATTCCAGGAATATCCCATTCTTTCCTTCCATAGGCCAGGGGTTGGAGACTAGCATAGAAAGGCATATCCCTGAAAAACGGAAAGGTATTTCTTTTAAACCTGCAAACACACAGTCCAAGAATACAATGTGCACAACCCAGGTAGTAAAACTGAAGCTGTAAAAGTATGTGTAATGAAATTAAAATGGGGTGAGTACTATATGTAAAGGTGGTTGGAATAGAAGCCCAACTAAAAAGTACAACAATAATAGAAAAACAGCTACATGAATCATTCACCAAGGTTCCTACTTGAAGGGTAGGTACAACTCGCATTTGGTCGTCACTGCAGCATGTCACGTCTACAGGTACACATCCGAGCACCATTCAGTTCTAACTCCCAAAACATGGTTATAGTTGTATTTAATTTTCAAAAGACATAAAAAGGTGTTGTCGTAGCCCATGCAGGAGTGAGTACAACAATACTCAGTAGGGACCTCGAGACCCCCAAAGGTGTCCCATATTTTCACAATGGAAAAACCACAAGCAAGACCAAAATCACAAAGCATGAATTAATAGTCATCTCACACAAGGTATACAACTTAGAGATCATAAATAAAGGTGATTAGTCTTAAGATATATCATCTTATTCCATTTAGAAGTTCCACAACTGATCTACAAAGAAGTTGTTCTATTATCAATCCACTCTTTGACGTAAGTCACCATCCCATGACAGGAAACTGTAAGTCTGGTCTTCATTGGGTCACGCTACTGCTAATCCACACAAGTTCACTAGTATTTTGATCCACACAGGGTCTCTTGAATGGTGATCCACACAGGATCTCTGGAATGTTGATCCACACAGGATCGCTAGAATGCTGATCCACATAGTGTCACTTGATGTTGATCCACCCAGGATCTCTAGTTTCTAATACTCTATGGTCCACCCTAAATTCATTCCTCTTTAGGTAGCTATG
The DNA here is from genome assembly GCA_963277665.1 of Viscum album. Lineage (NCBI taxonomy): Eukaryota > Viridiplantae > Streptophyta > Magnoliopsida > Santalales > Viscaceae > Viscum > Viscum album. The sequence goes on from OY728137.1 coordinate 350,559,504, forward strand.
ATGATGATCCACATAGGTTCGGTATTATGGTGCTCCACACAAGGTTTCTACTTCCAAGATAGCCAGCCAATAGGGTTCCCACACCCGATTCGCTCGAGTTCCGTAGAATCTGCTCCTCAAGATATTAGCAGTACCTCAACCCCCACTAATCTCAAAAAATTAGTAACCCAAATAAACTCCATGTAATAAGGGTTATAACGCAATACATGGTGTGTCAAACGGATGCCAGATTTGTATGTTATGAGAATTTTTGTACTGAGGGCCTGATTGGATTCGGGTTCGATCCAAACCGGATGTACTGCAAATTTCTACAAAATTCTAGTGGAGTATATTAAAAGTACTGTCTCACACCAAGGATCATAGCTCCATATATGGTTCATCAAACAGACGTATGGATTTCATGTTATGGAATTTTAAGAGAAATTGGGTCTGGATGGGTCTGGGTCCGGTCCGACCCGGTCGGACCGACCTGGCTCGACCAGGTCTGGGCAGACCTGACCTGGTTTGGTTCCACCCTACCTATCCCACCAGGGGGATAAATTTTGGCCTAAAAGGGGTGCAGCCCAGCCCACAGGGGGCGCGGTCCGACCCGCAGGGGGTGCGTCTCGACCCGTAGGGGGCGCGCTGCTCGAAGGAGGGTGCAACCCCACCTGCAGGAGGGTGCAGCCCAGCCCACAAGGGGGAACAAATCTACATGTAGGAGGGCATGGATCCTGCCCTAGCTGGCATAGGGGGGCACAGATCAGTCCGCAGGGGGTGCGGCTGGGCCCATAGGGTGTGGGGAAAAGAGGGCCACAACCTCACCCGCATGAGGGAGCAGCTCCACTCTTAAGAGGGCACAACCCCGCCCACAGGAGGGTGCAACCTAGCCCGTAGGGGGGCGCGACCCAGCCTGTTGGAGGGCGCGGGGCCCACCCTAGATGGAATGAAGGGAAACACTCCCCATTTTTCTTGAATGGATATTCCATTTGGGATATGAAGTGGAAATTCCATGTGGAGTTGCCTGGTTACTGCAGGTCCCTACCTCCGCCTTCAGCGGTGTGCCTATGATAACCCTATTTTTTGTTACACACTTTAGCATGATTTATTAATTAAAATATTCATTAGATACAACATATAATATCGAGATTTCTAGTGTCTTTGGGGCTTAGGACCATTATATAACAACTTAAGACATGAAATACAATATCTTTATTTAAAACTTCCTTTACATGACCACAACATTCCACCATACTTAACATTGCATGAGATAACCTGAGAACATTCATAATAAAGGGGTGAGATATAAATCCAAGTAAGGGAATAAAAATGGAATAACAAAAGGAATACAATACATGTTAATAAATAGGAATATCAATGGAGAATAAGAGAAACATGAACATAAAGGCATGATAATGCTTGACAATCAAAACATGGAGATGTGGCGACCACACTTAACATGGAAGTAGCATGAGCCAAGGCTAATTGCCGATGGAGAATTAGTAAACCCTCATTGCACATGAATCATGAGTAAACCCTCATTTAAATTTAATTATCATGATTAAACACCCATGGAACATGACGTATCATGATAATATACTTTACGCAATGCATTAGAGTGCTATTAGGGAACACCTTTCATAATCATTTCATTTCAGGCATAAGTGTGCCACATAGATCATACAACATGGATTCATTGAAATCATAATTAATTACACTAATAAGAGACATGGAATACATAAATTTAAGTCCTCAATAAACAAGTACATGTACATAAAGGTGAATACCCATGATAGAGGAGTAAGTATAGTATTCACTACACAATGATTTTGGCATGGAAATTTTGATGTAATTCCAGCAACATAACAACGTCAAATAGAAATTCGTAAAATGGTCTGATGAGAGTGAAAGGGGTATCTCATCATTTTTACATTGAATTGGTATTAAGGGGATCATGGTACATAATATACCAACATATGGATTGAAATTTAGATACATAATATAAAATTATTTCTTGAATGTAAATTAGGAGAGAGAAATTCCTTATGAGATTTCGACATGGTAACGGGTGTACATGTGAGGAATTTATGAGAGAGAAAAGGGGTATATCATCATTAAAACATTAATAGGGAAGTATGGGGGATCTATTAAATCATACCTAAAAATTTTTAATTGAAAATAAAAGGGCATAACAATATTAACAATCATCGATTAAATGAGAAATGAAAGAATCCATTACTTAGAAGTGTAATCCCAAAGGCTTGAGAGAGGCTTTAGAAAGGCTTATTAAGAGATTGGGGTACATTGGGAGGATTATAGAGAGAGGAGGGAAGAGTTTGGATGAAGTCCAACAGCTTTGCGTAAAGAGGAAGTGAGAGCTTGGGTGTGTTTATATAGGAAAGAAGAGGGAATTCATTATTATTTAGGTTTGGGACACCACACATTAAACTAATAAAAAACAAAAACCACCCAATGGGTTTTTACCAAGATTTTTGGAAAAGGGGAGTGGAAAAAATAGTTTATAATTATAATGGATAAAATTCTTAAAATAATAGGGTTGCTTATGTGGAGGTGAGTCACACTCTCAGGGAAACCAATTTAAAAAGCTAAAATTATTTATAAGTCCTGGAGGGCTCACTAAAGCTTTGTAAAATAAATAAAACAAACCTAAAATCACATTATTTTAATGGTAAACTTATATTTCCAGAACATAGTGTTTATAGTATTTTATTACATCACTATTGGGTCATTATGATGTCATAAAACACATTATATATTTAACCGGTATTTAATTTTTACCCAAAAATTCAACTGTCACGAAAAATTATGAAAAATTCACCGTTGGATAATTTCTGAATCTTGATTCCAAAAATAATATTATTTTTATCCAAATAAGATTCTAAATATGTGAATTTATACTTTAAAAATAAAAACAAACATTTATCAAAAATTCATGGGTTTTGACAAAAACGACATTCAAACCTTAATAAAAATTACAATTGTGTTCATAAAAATTATACGATCATTTATACCTAATAAAAAAGTAATTTAAAAATAATTATATTTTATTAAAATATTATTTAATTCAATAATCAATTAATTCATCAAAATAGGTTTATTAGTTGATTATTAACTAAAAATAAAATTTATTATTTAAAAACTATTTACAAAGAAACAAAAATAAAATGATTGTACATTATTTATTATATACAAAAATAATGAACATAATCATAGTGCTAATTCCTTGTTACATACCCCGTTATAACACCCGCATAAGACCAAAGGGTAAGGTGTGTGAGGGTGACAGACTCTTGGGGTGGCTTGGATAACATTGCTCGAGTGGTAATCTCTATCAACTTCCACTTATCTCATAGGTGGTTTTGTTTGAGATTAACATGTTGAAGCTCATCTTGGGTTTGGTCAAGATCAAATCCCAATGACAGCATCTCCATTCTGAAATCTGAAAAATGGGCTTCATATGGGGGAAGTCTACTGGATGAGGTCATCAATTCATTTTTTGGAGTAAATTGGGTCTTTTAAAGACTTATATGTATACTAATCATGTGATCACTATTCAATGGATATATTAGCAACGATCATAATTCATAATGGTATTTTAAAATCCAAAAACATAAAACCAAGATAGTTAATATGTTATATAACCATATAACCTAATAAAACATTTAATTAGATCAAGTGTAATTTTCATTAGTAAAAGTTTGTGTCATTACAATATTCACCCCTTATGGAATTTTACCCTAGAATTTTCTTTTTCCGACACTAAAACATATGCGAGTAACTCTGCTTCATCACTTCCTTTGATTCCCAGGTTTCCTCTTCAAACTTGTGGTTGCACCATAATACCCTGACGAGGGGTGTTGTCTTATTTCATAGAATGTCTTCTCTACGATCTATGAGCTTCATTGGTTGATCCTCATAAGAAGGATCATATTATAATTGTACTACCTCTGAAGAGAGTACATGTGAAGGGTCTAGTATGTACTTCATTAAGAGGGATACATGAAATACATAATGTACTTTGGCCATGGTGGGTGGAAGTTCTAGTCGACATACCACAACCCTGACACAATCAGGAATCTCAAAGGGGCTAATGTACCTAAAACATAACTTCCCTTTATTTCCAAAACTCTAGACATTCTTCCATAGAGATATGTGTAGATATACCATGTCTCCAAATTTGAACTCAAGGTCTTGTCGAAAGTTATCTGCATAACTCTTTTGTTGACTTCAGACTTCCTTGATATACTGCAGAATGATTTGCACCTTCATTTCCATTTCTTTGACCATTTCAGGTCCTAAAAGCTTACGCTCACCAAATTCACCCCAACACACGAGTGTTCATCACCTTTTACCTTAAAGGGATTCATATAGTTCCATTTGGATGCTCAAGTGGATATTGTTATTGTAGGAGAATTATACCAGTGAAATATGTTGGTTCCATCCTCCTTTGGAGTCCATATAACCTGATATTAACATATCTTCTAGTGTCTGAACAGTTTGATTAGGTTGGCCATCAGTTTAAGGATGATAGGTCGTACTACATTTTAATTCAGTTCTTGGAGCATGTTGGAGACTTTTCCAAAACTTCGAGGTGAATCTTGGATCATGATCGGATACAATAGATAATTTAACTACATTCAAACTTACCACTTCATTGATGTAAATATATGCTATTTGATCTAACTAGAAGTCCTATAGAATCTCGATAAAGGGAGTTGTCTTCGTAAGATGATCCACAATGACCCATATAGCATTGTTTCCTTGGTATTTCCTTGGAAGTCCAGTGATAAATCCCATGGTAATGTTGTCCCACATACATATTGGTATGGGTAGTGGTTGCATCATCCTCTTATACCTTTTCCTCTCAGCCTTCATTTGTTGACATACCAGGCACTTTGATGTATATTCAGTAATCTCCCATTTTCATATTGTCCCACCAAAACTTTTCTCAGAGATCTTGATACATCTTTGTCCTCCCTAGGCGAATAGAGAAAGTTGAGCTATGTGCTTCATTCAAAAGATCCTTCTTTATCTTTGGATTTGATGGTACACATAATCGTTACCCAAATCTCACAATTCCATCCTTTTCAACCACGAACTCTAAGGATTTCCCAATTCTAATAGCTTCCACCCTTTTCATTGTTTTCACAACGTTTCATTGAGAATCCTTTATTTCCTCCATGAGGGATGGTTGAGTAATCATTTGAGAAAGGATTGATGATGTTCCTCCCACAATTATTCCCATGTCTATCCTCTTTAAATCTAATAATATCAGATCCTTTTCAATTCTTATCATTGATAATGATGCAGGATCCTTTCTACTAAGATCATTTCACACCTTTTTTTCCTTATCGGGATGGTAGTGGATTGAGAAGTCATAATCCTTGACGAGCTCTATCCATCTTTGTTAGTGCATATTTCTATATTTTTGTCTGAATATATATTTGAGGCTCTTGTGATTATTATATATCTCACACTTCTACCTATAAATATAATGCCACCAGATTCTCAACGAAAATATCATAACTTCCAACTCCAAATCATTAATGGGATAGTTTTTCTCATGGATTTTCATCTGACTTGAGGCATAGGCTATCAATTTATCATTTTGCATCAACAGACAACCCATTCCCTTCTTTTAAGAGTCACTGAATACGACAAAAAATTCTCCACTTGTGGTTAAAGTGAGCATGAGTGCAGTGATAAGCCTCCTTTTTAACTATTTTAAGCTCTCTTCGTATTCATCACTCAAAGAAAACGTTACTCCCTAACGAGTTATCTTGGTAATAGGGTTGGACAATCCTAAAGCATTTCTCAAAAATTGTTGATAATATCAAGGTAATACTAAGAAGTTACATATATATGTTACCAATGTTTGCCTTCTCCATCCCTCAACTGTAGTTTTCTTAGAGGGATCCAGAGATATTCAATTTCTTGTGATGATATGACCCAAGAATGAGACCTCCTTCAACCATAAATCACACTTTCTATACTTTTCATAGATATTCTCCTTCCGCAAGGTCTCTAGCACAGTTCTTAGATTCTCCTAATGTCCCTCCTTGGTTTTGGAGTATATTAGAATATCGTCTATAAAGACTACCACAAATTTATTGACATAATACATAAAGACACTATTCATCAAGTCCATGAATATTTTTGAAGCATTAGTGAGTCTGAAAGGTGTTATTATTAATTCCTAGTGCCCATATCTTGTACAAAAATCAATCTTGTGGATATCTTATTTCTTCACCCTTACATGATAATATCGTCACCAAAAATCTACATTGGAGAATTATTGTGCTCTACGCAGAAGATCGAACAAGTCATCAATTCATGTAAGATGATACTTTTTATTTATCGTGATTTTGTTAAGAATATGATAATCTATGAAAATCTACTTTGACACATACTTCTTCTTCACGAAGAGGATTGGTGCACCCCATAGTGAAGCACTTGGGCATATAAACCCTTTATCCAGATTCTCCTGTAGTTGTTTCTTCAGCTCCTCATGCTCCCCAACAACCATTCTATACATAGTTTTGGATATTGGAAATTCCCTAGGTATAAGGTCAGTTAAGAATTCAATATCTTTTCTAGGAGGAAGACCAAGAAATTCCTCAGGAAAAACTTCACCAAATTCTTTCACAATAGGCATGTCTTCAATGATTGTTGCCTCCTCATACTCAATCATCTAAGCCAGATATGCATGCTCATAGGGAAGTAATATCCACACTTGAGATTATGGTGCTAAGGAAGATCTATCTTCCTCCTTTCAAATGTATAGAATCAGGGGTTAATTCTCTATATGGAGAGTTATTTCCCTCTAATAGAAATTTATGTTGGCTTTGTATTGGGAAATCCAATCCTTGCCAAGCATTGCATCAAATTACACTATAGGGAGTATGACGAGGTTCAATAGGAAGTTCAATCCACAAATTATGACTGGGGAGGAGTTATATTCATGGGATGCAATGATTTACCCATTTTCTATACACACAGACATCTTTACTTCCATTATATGTGGTGGTGTTGGGGTTATTCTACTATAATTTCAGGATATAAAAGAAATCATAGAACCATAATCAAAATGTAAAGTCACTATTCTTGAATTAATAAATAGCGTACCTATCACCACTTCATTTTCAAGGTTCACTTCACCAGTAGTTATGGAAAAATATCACCCTTACTACCTTGGAGGTTGCCAGTTGCCTCTAAAAACCCTTGTCTTAGGGAACTGATTTTCAAGGTGCCAGGGTTGTTTGCATTTGAAGCAATGAACAATCCGTTGAGAGTTTAATGGAGCATTACTCTCCTCTATTGTTGTTGTGGGTTTTTCTTATCAGCAGTTAACTCTTAGGTTCTCTTCTCTTCCACACCTAAAGCATTTTCTCGTCCCCTTCAAGAAAATTTTATGGTGCTTCTTTCCACACCATTGGCAAGTGGGGTACTGAATTTTCATAGTACTATTGGATTTATCCATAGAACATCCAGAATTGAAGTCCACCTTATTCTTCTTATCCCCATGATACCCGGGATATTCTCCAATATCAATTTCGACCTTGAGGGAACATCAAAAAATTTCCTCATAGCTGTCAAAGTCACGGATCATCAGGGATTTGCGAAGGTTAGGTTTCAGCCCACAAAAGAAGCGGTCAACCATTGATTTGGGTGTAATGAAAAAGCCATAGGAATATCATTCAATCCTTGTAAATTTCTCCTCGCATGCTGGATGGATTCGTCGTCATTTTTCTTGAGGGAAAGGAAGTCCCTTTCTATCTTAAGTCAGAGGGTGCGAGGAATATATATATCGATTTTTTTTGAAATACTTACATTCTAATGCCTTGATCTCTTCCCCAGTCTTTGTATTTTTTATCAATGTCCACCATTGATCGAATTCACCCTCCATATGATAATCATCTAGAAGAACCTTCTCTTGTTCGAAACATTGAATGATGGAGAAGATCTTTTCAATGGAGTTGATCCACTGTACAATAATTGAGGGATTAGATGATCCATTAAATGAAGGAGGAATTTTCCTTATGAAGCTCTCGATAGTGACTTGTTATCTATTAGGGGTGGTTGAACGTTCCTATTAACCCATGATTTTATTCAATTCTTTAGTTAACTGATAGAGCAGTGTGACAAAGTTCACAATTCCCACTCCCATCGGATTGGGAATCTCATTAGAAAATTCATCACATTGGTCTTCGCATCAGTTGTTAGCCCGAGTTCTCCTATTAAAAGCCATTGGATGGAATAAAAAGAATTATAGGGGTAACAAAAAATGGGTAAACCAAGGACAAAACATATGACTTATAAATTAATTTTATTTCCTTAACATATGAATCTATAGGATTCAATCTATGTTATCCATGATCTACTTTCTAACATATATTCCTTGTGGAATTTTTAAATTCCCTTAATAATGGATCATACTAAGATTGTGAATTTACCAAATCATATCATTGGGAGTGTCGTAACCAAGAGTGCAGCAAGGCTCATTGTCGTGTACCAGGATACCCTGGGTCAAGCCCGAAACTCCTTGTCAGATTTTTCACTGCTAGATACATCTGTGCTAGAGCTGCCTCTACCTGCTCGTATCCATACAGAGATTTATTTTCTTGATAAACCACTTAAGAAATACTCACCAAAATTTAGGGTTGTTTTTATTATACTTAGTCTTATTCCTAAGGCTTTCACATGGGTTTTCTAATCTTAATCCCAAAAATAACTAAACCTATCCTCTGATACCAACTATGACAACCCCGATTTTTGTTACACACATAAAAATGATTTATTAAATAAAATATTCCCTTGATACAACATATAATATTAATAGGTCTAGTTTATTTGGGTCTTAGGACAATTACATAACAACATAAAACACTAAATACAACATCTTTATTGAAAACTTCCTTTACATGACCACAACATTTCTCCGTACTTAACATTGCATGGGATAACCTGAGGACATACATAAGAAAGGGGTGAGATATAAATCCCAGTAAGGGAGTAAGCCCGGAAGAAAATGTTGAATAAAATACACGTTAGTCAATATTCATATAAATGGAGTACAAGATAAACATGAACATAAAATCATGATAAAGCATGATAATCATAAATGGAGATGTGGCAACAACACTTAATGTGGAATTATCATGAGTCAAGGCTCATTTCTCATGCAGCATTAGTAAACTCTCATTGCACATGAAGCATGAGTAAACCCTCATTGAACTTGAATTAGCACAAGTCAACACCCATTGAACATGATGTATCATGATAATATACATTACCCAATGCATTGGAGCGCACCATTCATAATCATTTCATTTCATGCATAAGTGTGCCTCATATATCATACAACATGGATTCATTAACATCATAATTCATTCTGCGAATAAGATATGTGGAATACATAAATGTACATCCTCAATCTAAAAGTACATGTTCTTAAATGTGAATACCCTTGATATTGGAGTGGGTATGGTATTCACTACACAATGATTTTGGTATGGAAATTTTGTTGTAATTTCAGCAGCTTAATGACGTCAAATAGAAATTTGTAAAATGGGTTGATGAGAGAAATAGGGTTATATCATCATTTATAAATTAAATGGATAGTAATGGTATCATGGGACATAATATACTGGCTTATGGAATGGAATTTAGATTCATAATATAAATGAATTGCTTGAATGAAAATGAGAAGAGAAAAATTCCTTACGGAATTTCGGCTTGATAACACGTGTACATGAGAGGAATTAATGGGAGATAAAAGGGGTATCTCATCCATAAATAATTAATAGGTCAGTATGGGGGAGGTAAAAATTATAACCCAACATTTTTAATTTAAAATAAAAGGACATTACAATATTATGAATCTACGATAAAATGAGAAAGGGAGGAATCCCTTACATGAACGTATGATCCCAAAGGCTTGAGAGAGGCATGATAGAGGCTTATTGGGAGCTTGGGGTGCCTTCATAGGATTATAGAGAGATGAGTGAAGAGTTTTTATGAACTCCAAAGGCTTTGATTGAAGAAAAAGTGGGTGCTTGGTTGGTTTTATATTGGAAGGGAGAGAAAATTCTGTATTATTTATGTTTAGGACACCACACATTAAACTAATAAAAACCACAAACTAGACCATGGTTTTTTACAAAGGGGAGTGAAAAACAATATTTTATAAATCCAATGTATGAAAATATTAAAATAACAGGGTTGCTTATGTGGAGGTGAGTAACACTCTCATGGAAACCAATTTAAAAAGCTAAAATGTTTTATTAGTCTTGGAGGGTCAACTGAGGGTTTTTAAAATAAATCCAACAAACATAATATCACATTATTTTAATTTTAAAATATATATTTGCCGAACGTAATGTTTAAAGTATTTTATTACATCACTATTGGTTCATAATGATGTCATAAAACACATTATATATTTAAACAATGTTTAATTTTTACCCAAAAATTCGATTATCTCTGAAAATTATGAAACATTTACCATTGGATAATTTCAATGTTCTGATTGAAAAAATAATATTAATTTTATCCAAATAATTTTATAAATATGTGAGTTTTAACTTTTAAAATAAAAATCAATATTTATAGAAAATTCATTGTTTTTACAAAAACAGCTTTCAAACCTTAATAAATTTAACAATTGAATTAATAAAAATTATATGATCATTTAAACATAATAAAGAAAAATTTAATAGTAATAATATTTATTAAAATATAATTTAATTCAGAAATCCATTAATTTATCAAAATATGTTTTTAGTTGAATATTAACTAAAAAGAGTATTTATGCTTTAGAAAACTATTTACCAAGTAACAACAATAAAATGAATATATATTCTTTATTATATACAAAAATAATGCACATAATCATAGTGCTAAGGTCTTGTTACATAACCCCTTATAACACCCACATAAGATTGAAGTGTAAGGTGTGTGATAGTGACAGACTCTTGCAGTGGTTTGGATAACATCGCTCGGGTGGTAATCTCTATCAACTTCCACTTCTCTCGTAGGTGGTTCTGTTCGAGCTTAACATGTTGAAGCTCAGCTTGGGATTGGTCAAGAGTGATGTCCAATGATGCCACATCCTTTTCGAGCCCCAAAAAATGGTCTTTGTATAGGGAAAGTCTACTGGATGAGGCCACCACTTCTTTGTTTGAGTAAATTGGATTTGTTAATGCCTTATATTTAAACTAATCATGTGATCACTCTTCAATGGCTATATTCAATATGGTCACAATTCATAACGGTGTTTTAAAATGAAAAAACATAAAACCATGTGAATATGTTATATAAAAATCTCACCTAAAAAATACATTTAATTAAATCAAGAGTAATATTAATTAATAAAAGTTTGGGTCATTACAGTGCAATGGTGCGCCGCACCACCTCCGCGGTTGGCCGATGCCGGCCACCCTGCTCAACCACCTCAGCTGAAAAGCAATGGCCTCCTCCTCCTATGGTGCGCGATGTCACGTCGATGTTATTTGTTGGTGCCTCCATGCATGTGCCACACCGACAGTTTTCTACCGGCCACCAGGTGGGAACAAGTGGTCCGTTTTTTAATTCGATCGCACCTACGGGCTACTCAGGTCGTCTCCTTTGCATCATGACCCTCGTATTTGGGTTCTGTATAACCCAAAATTTTACCTGCATAGAATTAAATTATTGAACAAGAGGTAGAGGGATCAGACCTTGTTCGTTTGGTCCACGCCCTCTGTGTTATCATCTTGGTAAGGGAGAAGATAAATTATTCAACAAATCATGAAATTTAAACAAGACAAATCCCTACCTCATGAGTAATTGGAGAGTGTACCATGTTTGAAGATGGGTTGTTGTTCGTCGATCCTGAATCATGCCTCCAACGATGCCGCTCAGACAATGATCTTCGTTTCACGTTTGATGGATTCGTTCTTTGTCAAGAGACTCCTCGAAAAATTCTCCTCCCCCTAGAACACCACTGCTATTTTCCACTAATTTAAAAAGGGAGATGATGGGAGTTAATTTTTACTACCAATAATTAGGAGAGGTTCATTAATTTTTTCAATTGATGAACCTTCTTAATTTCATGTACGGTGGTTGCACATTTTTGTGTAACTGGGCATTTAATGTCCTGCATTAAATGCCCAACCACCCCTTGTGGTCCCCACCACCAAAACCTTAATAGAGGTGGAGGATATTTAAAAAAATTAGATTTATTTTATTAATCCTCCATGAAAAAAGCAAAAACCAACATCATCTCTTAACCCACCATGGTCAAGTTTAAGGATCACTTATAATAATCTTGATGTTGTGAGTTCAACGGTGGCCTCCGATTCAAATTCCGAGCACCAGTTCAAAAGTTAGGATTTTCCACTCATACGTTTATTGAACATACATTAAGAAAGTTTAAAATTCAATTTCGGGCATACTGGGAATCGAAATTAAACACCTTCAGATTTCACAGCCTCGGAGTAGTTCAATGTAATTAAAAAAATTACATGGAAAATCCATGTCTATACATTCACCCCACTTTGTGGCTTTTCATCTCCAAAAACCACAACTTAGACGAAGTAATAAAGTTTGGGTACAGACCCCGAATATGAGCCTCCCACTCCCAAGTGTTCTCTTGGAGGTTCTTGTGCTGCCAGCAAACGCACAAAAGCGATACCGATTTTCCCTGAAGGACCCGCTCATGGAAATCCACAATCTCCAATGGAACCTCTATAATTTTCACCCCATCATCAATGTCCAGCTCTCCCTAGTCGATAACATATGATAGATAATGCATGTATTTCATCTTTTGTGGCATGTGGAATAAGTCAAGCACCCGAAGCATTTGTGGGGGAGGAGCTAGGAGATATGCCACCTCGCTAACTATGCTGATAACCTGAAAGGGTCTGATGAACCTTTGAGATAGCTTTCCACCCCAGCTAAATCTCTGAAAACCTCGTCGATGTGAGACCCATGGGAATATTTGGTCTCCTTCCTCAAACTCCAAAGGTCTCCATATCCTATTTGCATAAGACTTATGCCTACACTGTGAAGTCTTAATCCACTCATGGATGATATGCACCTTCTCAGTGGTAGCCCGTACCAACTCTGGACCTATAAGTGCTGACTCCCCTGGGTCTATCTAGAATAGATTTGATCTACATGGTCCATCATAAAAGGCCTCAAATGGTTCCACACCGAAGGTGGAGTGATATTTTTTTTTGTACACAAACTCCACCAAGGGCAGGTGATCCTCCCAACTATGGAAAAAATCTATGACACAAGCACGAAGCATATCCTTGAGCATCTGAATGGTTCACTCCATATGACCATCCGTCTAAGGATGAAAGGTGGTGATCAAATGTAGCTGAGTCCAAAATGCCACCTATAATCCCTTTCACAAACAGGATGTAAACACATGTGTCATGGTCAGAGACTATCATTGATGGCACCCCATGAATCCATACAATCTTTTGTACGTAGAGACATCTCAAGCCCTCCATTGATCCCTGCTCTCGGATGGGTAGGAAGTGGGTCGGCTTCGTGAGTCGGTCAATGACCACCCAGTTGGAATCATGTCCCATGGACATCTGTGGTTGCCCTATCACAAATTCCATGGAGATACCATCCCATTTACACTACGGTACCTCTTGTGGATATGCTAATCTTGCTGTAACCTAATTCCCGACCTTCACTTGCTGAAAAGTGAGGCATCTTGAAACAATCTATGTCACTACTTTCATAATCCCTGGCCACCAGTGCTGATGCCAGAGGTCCTGGTACATATTTTCCAAACCAGGGTATACTGCCAAAAGAGATGTATGGAAATCCCTCAACAGCTCCTCTTATAGCACAACCAGAAACATGGTTCATCCTTTGAAGAGGATGACATGCTCTTCATCTTCATATTATCCATCAGGTTCATGTTTTGAGGATATCTAAGCATGTCGAGCCTCGAAGTCAATCTACCCAAGCAGTGCCTCCAAAAATTACTGAAGAAGTGGGGGAGTGATAGTCATAGACTGGAGGTAAGATTATCCATCTCTATCCACAAAGGATATCTACAACATGGCTACCTACTCTATCACCTCACTCAGCAACTGTAGACCATACTTCCTGTGGAGTGCGTCTACTACTACGTTACCCTTACCAGGAGTGTAGACTATCTCGAAGTTATATTCCTAGAGGAACTCTAACCAATGTTACTATCTCAAGTTCAAGTCCTTCTATGAGAAGATATACCTGAGACTCTTTTGGCCAGAGTATACTGTAAAATATTCTCCCATCAAGTAGTGTCACCACATATTCAAGGTGAAGACCACTATTGCTAACTCTAGGTCATGGGTAGCATAGTTCTACTCATTTTTTCATAGCTGTTGTGAACCATAAGTGATCACTACTCACTCCTGCATCAGGAAACATCCAAGTTTTGTCCTTGATGCGTTTCAGTATACTACATACCCAACACCCTCTTCTGGTAACCTCAAGATGGGGGCAATCGTTAGTCTCGGCCTCAGCTCCTGAAAACTCTAATGGAATCGCTCCATCAACAAGAAGGGTTTCCCATTCTTATTCAATGATGAAAATGGTGTCATAGCTCTAGAAAAGTCCTATTCGAATCGGTGATAATACCCAAAAAAACCCCAGGAAACTCTTCACCTAGGTCACACTCCATTTTGGTCTCAAGAAAGCACATCCTCTATCTTTTCCAGATCCACATCAACTCTAGCCTCCGAGAAAATGTGTCCCAGAAAGTGGACATCCCATATCCACAACTGGAACTTTGAGAGATTACCATAAATCTAGTGCTCTATGAGTGTATCCAAAAATCTCTAAAGATGATAGGCATGCTCCTCCTCCAACACCGATTATATCAATATGTCATTAATGAAGACCACCACAAAGAAATCGAGGTATAGTTGAATGATCTTGTACATGATTCCCATGAACACTATAGAGGCGTTGGTCATACAGAATGGCATAACCAAGAACTCATAGTGGCCATACCAACATTTGAATGTCATATTTTTCACATCCTCATCCTGTACCTTGAGCTGATGATAGCCAGATCTGAGGTCTATCTTTGAAAACCAACAAGCTCCCTTCAGCTGATCAAATAGATCATTAATCCTTATATGTGGATACCTTTTCTTCACAATCATCTAGTTCAGGCACCAATAATCCGCACAGAGCCTCAAACTCCCATCTTCCTTCTTAGTGAACAAAATCGGGGCTACCGATGGAGAAACACTGGGCCTTATGAACCACTTCCTCTGCAAGTCCTCCAGCTATACCTGTAACTCATGAAGCTCCTCTGGAGTCATCTGATATACTGGTGTAGATATCGGTGTCATCCCATGGTACAATTTGATGTATAAGTCCATCTCTCTACGAGGAGGTAGTCTTAGAACATCATCAAAGAAGAAATCATCATACTGGTCCAACACTATAGGATAGCTCAGAATCTCAACATAAAATTCTCTGAGGGTAAGGCAAGACAACTAATGTGTGATTGACTTCACCCCCCTCTCGGTAAGTCCATCCTATGCTAAAAATGGTTCCCTTCTCTCCGGTGAAGGAAAAAATGGTCCCATCCTCAAGGAAACACCACACTTTGCGTCTAATCTAGTCAATCAGATCATTGACTGTAGATAATTAGTCCATACCCATGATGAAGTCATAAGGCCTCGACACCACTACTAGATGATCCCAGCCCAAGATCTTGCCACCTAGATTAAACTCACACTACTGAAACTAGTGTGTAATCATCGAATCCCCTCCCTTAGGAGTCTCTTACCGTAAGGATCAATCCAAAAACTCCACCAGAATCTCTGAGCTCCAAATGAGGGCTTTGAAATTGAAAGAGTTACTAGAACCTATGTATATAAGTACTGAAGAAAAGGTGGAGTAGACATAGATCGTACCTTGAATCATCTCTGGAGATCTGTGGTCATAGGTCTCGGCTACCTAGAGCTGAGCTCGTCCCTATCCACTGGCTCCCTATGGTCAGGGTGGAACACCTGCAGGTTGTGGTGGTAGAAACTTGAATCTCCACACACCACCTAATACACAGCCAGCTCCTCTGCCACATCCACCTGCTTCCTACGAACCTCCCCACATGAATCTCAACCTCTGCCTCAGCGGTCCCTCTACCATATACTAGTTGTCAGTGTATCTAGTCGGGCAGTCGTGAGGCAGGTGACACTACCCACCACACATGAAGCACAATCTTCTTTTCTACTGGCCTAGTCTACCTCGTGAGCCTCACACTTCTGACCCTACGTCCCTAGGTTGTCCACTAGAAGGTCTTGTCTGCTTGGAACTCTATGTCATCTACCTAATACCAGCAACAAATGACTCTTCTACGTGTCTTCCAGTGGTTGTTCTCCATGTCAGTGTTTTCTCAGAATCGAAACTCTCCACCAAGAGTAATCTATTTAGCACACCAGCATGCGTCGGGATTCTAAGTGATACCATCAACTATCTGGTTTTCAATCGGAGTCCCTGTTCAAATTTACGGGCCCTGAAAAAAGGGGAATGCACCATTTCAATAGATTATCGTGAGATATCGATGAACCTTGCCGAGTACTGGGCCATGGTTAGGCTTCCCTATTGTAAATGTAGGATCTCTTGTATACGCACAGATCATTGAGTCATTGGGACAAACTATACACTGAAGAGGCCCTCAAAATCAACCCAGGTGAGGGTTGCCTCATTGTGTATCTGGAGTTTCAAGCTCCACAATCTCCCTACTAAGCCCTGGAAAAGACTGGAACCTAGGATCACCATATGGTCATCTGGTGTCCCAACCAGGAGAAAAACATTGGCCACAACCTCCAGCCACTCCCTAGCCGCCTGCGGATCGGTCTCGCCTTGGAACCTTGGAGGATTCTGCCGTTGAAACTCATGCAACACGCTCAATAGGTGTGCACCATCTGCTGGTGGGGCTGATGGAAATGACTACCCAATGGATAGTGGTGCTTCTAGTATACCACCTGATGGTGCTATCGCCATAAGAGGGCCCTGCACCGTAGCCTCATCGCTCGATGGGCCGTCATCGTGTACTATCTCGGTAATCCTAGCTGCTTATCTATGTGGTGGCATCTTGAAAGGAAATAGGTGTGCCACAGTCTATAAGTTATTCTTGATGAGTTGACTCATATATATAAAAGTAGAAACATTTACAAAACACACACAATTAGTGTTTTCATGTACCAAGTCAGAATTTAAAATTCAGGGTCCTGGTGTATTGATATGTCGGACACTGAACCAACACTATATTCCCCAAAATAAAAACCAAACTCATAACACTTAAAACTATTCCCAAAGAAAATATTAGAGTCCTAGTTTTTTAGTAGAACTGACACCTCTGATACCACTTTGTCCCGACCCATCCCCCATGGCCTATGTCATGACTACCCCAAGCCCGCCTTCCATAGGCCAGGGGTTGGAAACTAGCACCAAAAGGCATATCCCTAAAAAACGAAAAGGCATTTCCTTTAAACTTGCAAACATACAGTCCATGAATAAAACGAGCACAACCCACGTAGTAAAACTACAGTAGTAAAAAGATGTACATTGAAAGTAAATTGTGGTGAGTACTGTAAGTAAAGGGGGACGGAATACAAGCCCAACTTACATATACAACAGAAATAGAAAAAACAGCTCCTAGAATAGTCCACCAAGGTTCCTACCTAAAGCGTAGGTACGTCTCATGATCGGTCATCACTACGGCACGTCACGTCTTAAGGACCACCTCCGAGCACCATCTAATCCTGACTCCCAATCCTTGGTTAAATCTATCTATTTTCTGCACAAGACACAACATGGCACGGGAAAATCCCACAAAGGGTTTAGTATAACAATACTCAGTAGGGACCCCGATACCCCCGAAGGTCTCCCACAGTTCCAAAAAGGAAAAACCACAAACAAGACCTCCATCACAATGCACGAAGTAATAGTTAGCTCACACCAGGTATACAACTCAAAGATCCGGATTATAGATGATTAGTCTTAATTTATTTCATCTTATTCCATTTAGAAGTTGCACAATTGATCTTGAAAGAATTTTTTCTATTATCGATCCACTCTTGGATGTAAGTCAATGTCCCATAATGGGCAACTATACGGATGGTCCTCGTCAGGTTACACTACTGCTGATCCACACAAGGTCTCTACAATGCAGATCCACATAGGGTCTTGAGATTGTTGATCCACACATGATTGATGGAATACTGATCCACACATGACCTCTTGAATGATGATCCGCATAGGGCCTCCCGATGTTGATACACACATGGTCGCTAGTTGCTAATCCTTAAAAAGCAGCTCTAAAACTGGTCCTCATCAGGTATATACAATGTTGATCCACACATGGTCACTATGATACTAATCCACACAGGGTCCCTACTTCCAAGACAGCTAGCTACTTGGTTCCCCACATTGGTGCACTCGAGTTCCATAGAATCTACTCCTCGAGATATCGGTCGTACCTCTACGTCCACTAAGCACCATAATGGAGTAACCCAAAGGACCTCCATGTTGTAATTGTTCCAACGCAATAGACGGTGCGTCAACTGGATGCCCGATCTATAAGTTATAAGCCTTTTAATAATGAGGGCCTGGTTGGATTTGGGTTTCATCCAACCCTGCCATACACTAACTTTCTCCAAAATTCAAGTGGAGTATATCAAAAGGACCCCCTCACACCAAGGATCCCAGCACCGAAGATGGTTTGTAAAACGAATGTTGGAATTCATTTTATGGATTTTTAAGAGAAATTGGGCTAGGATGGGTCTGGGTCTAGTCCAACCCTGTTGGAATGACCCAACCAGGCCTGGGTCCGACCTGGCCCGAACCGGCTTGGCCCGACCCGGTTGGGTTGGGCCGTGGTCTGACCTGGCCGGCTGGGGGGGGTGACCTAACCCGCATGGGGGTGTGCAGCCGGTCCCAACTAGCAGGGGTGCAGTCCAGACCGCAGGGGGGCGTAGCCAAGCCCGTAGGGGAAATCAACATATCCTATAGGGTGCCGTGACTCAGCCCACCCTTGCTGGCATGGGGGGAAAATGCTCCCCCTTTCTCCCGATCGGCTATACCATTCAGGATCTGAAGAGGCGACACCATGTGGCGCCATCTGGTCATCACGGGACCCACAGGGATCGGGTCACTGCCTTCGGCTTCAGTGGTGTGCGACGACACGCCACACCACCTCTACGGCCCGCTGGTGCTGGCGGGCCTGCTCAGCCTCTACGACTGAAAATTTGCGGCCACCTCCTCCTACGGCATGGGATGGCATGCCGCCGCCTCCGAGGCCGGTCAGTGTCAGCCGCCTGCTTACCGCCTGTTTGCGCCGGTCCCTCGTGCCACGTCGGCGGTCTTCCACGGGCCTCCAGGTGAGCAATGGTGGTCCTTTTTTTCTATCTGATCGTACCTACAAGCTTTCTGGGGCGTCTCCATCACTTCTTGACCCTCAGATTTGGGTTCTGTCTAACCCAAAATTTACCCAGGTAGATTGAAATGATTGAAGAAGAGGCGGAGGGACTGGACCATGTTTGTTTGGCCCACTCCCACCACGTTAGAATCTTATCAAGGGAGAAGAACAATTATTCAACAACTCTTTAAATTTAAACAAGACAAATCCCTACCTCATCAGTCATTAGAGAGCGTCCCACATTTGAAGATGGATTGATGTCTATCGATCTTGAAGAAGTCCTCCCACAATACCGCTCAAACTAAGATCTCCAGTTCATGCATGATGGATATGTTCTTCATCAAGAGGATCCTCCAAAAACCATCTTCTCCCCAAAACTACACTCCTTTTCCAATGAATTCAAAAAGAGAGACGATGGGATTTAATTTTTACAACACCTTATTAAGAGAGGTTCATTAATTGGTGTAATTAATGATCCTCCTTGATTTCATGTAGGGTAGTCACACATTTTTGTGTAACCGGGCATTTAATGTCCGACGTTAAATGCCCAACCACCCCTTTTGGTCACTTCCACCAAAACCCAAAGAGAGGAGGATGATATTTAAGATAAAATATGTTTTTTTTATTAATCCTCCACAAAAAATGCCAAAACAAACTTCCTCTCTCAACCCACTGCAGTGGAGGTTATGGCTCCCTTAAGAGAATCTCGACACTGCGAGTTCAATGGTGCCCTCAGATTTTAATTCCGAGTAGTAGTTCAAAAGGTAGGATTTTCTGCTCACATGTTTACTGAACATACCTTAAAAAAGTTTAAAATTCCATTCTGGGCACACTAGTTATCGGAATTAAATGCCATCATATTTCATAGCCTTGGAATAGTTCCATAAATTTAATATATATATATATATATATTGAAAATATGGGTCTTTGCATTATTGATTTCCATGACATTAATTAGTTTATTAATAACCAAAAGAGGTTTATGAGAATTTAAAATCAAGTCAAAACCAAATTATACATTGTGAATATTTAATGAAAAGAATAATATGGAAAATAATTTTTATCTAAATAAAACACTACTTCAGTTTCAAAATGTTTAACATTTTTTTTCAAAATTCAATATAATATTTTTAAATTTATCATTTTTTACTGATGAAATATATTTTAATTTAATAAAAAATTATAAATTTTTATGTAATACCTACATCATGAAAGAGTTATAAACATTAAAATATTTTTAAAAATGATATATTCACTATTCACCTAAATATTAACTATTTTAGAAAAATTAAAATAATTAATCATAAGATAATTTTGATATGTTGAATTCAAAATTGAATTAAATTTTATTATATTCAATTTATATGGGTGAAAAAATTAGTTTTAAAATAATAGAGTAATAAAAATAAATATATTTTAAAACATGAAAGGAATTTATTATTATTACTGTGACATATGTTAGTTTGTCATTCTAATGGTCCACATATGGTCACAATGGAAATATTATGTCCAAAAATTAATGATAGATATTTTTAGTTTGTATTATATATATTACCTAGTATGAAACACACACATATATATTTAGAAGTGAAATTTCTATATATTTATCTTCTGGGTCATTACATTGTTCCCCTTTAAGAAATTATAATTCATAAACAAAGGTGAAAACTAATGAGGTTACATTTATTTCATTGTCTTTGTAGGTTCCCATATTTCATCTTCATATTTTTGGTTTCACTAAATCAATTTTAAAAAATATTACCATATTTTTGTCGGCCTCCTGGACTCTAGTGAGGGGAGCCATGAATGGTCTCTTGTTTTCGGGATAAGACATCTCACTGACCACATCCATCTTCAAAATCATATAGTCAGATTTTTAATTTCACTTAGTGACCTACAAACATAAGATTTTGGATATCCTACTTTTTATACTATGTTTCTTAGAGGCTATGATGTGGAGATACCATTTATCTCACGTGTTGGACACATGTATATAACATGAGTTCATTTTTTTGAGAATCCATTAATGTATATTTATAATAATTTTCCAATACTTATCACAATACATTGTTTTGGAATCATTTCTATTTAATGTGATTGTGCTATTTTAATCATAGTTTATTGATTAGATAAAAGTTTCCCATGATAAATATTTCAAAAATGTTGTTATGAAAAAACCCAACATAATAATAAACACTAAATATTTTCAAGTTTTTTCCATTCATTGTGAATTACAAAAACCTTGAAATTACATGGAATAATCCATTCATGGATACCATAATTTAATACGAGATGAACATAGTTTATCCTTGAATTCACTACATATACATTTTCCCAACTTAAGTGCTCCATCACAAATATAATGATGGAATTTTGTTTCAAAACAAAAAAAAAAGATCATTTAGACTACTTATGAATCAAAAATATTCATAGAAGAACCTTCGATAGTGATATAATTCTAGGGTCAGGTATAGCAACACAAAACATTAAAAAAAATTCAGTTCAGGGTTATTCAAATAGTTTTCTAACAAAGAAAATCCAAAGATATAGTGTCCTCGTGTATTTTGGATATTAGACAAATAAATACATAATCTTTAATCATGAAATACACCATATTTATTTTAAACCCCCATATAATGTTTCAACCTCACATAAATCTTCTAAAACTACATAGGATTCCCTGAGAAGACATATAAAGTGAATGTGTGATAACTACTAATGATCGTGTGTTATAAAATGCTAGCCTTTATCAGTGCTAAAAAAAGAACTGATAAATGGAAGACTTTTATCAAAGTTTGCTAAAAGCACTAATAAAGGTGACCATTAAAGTGCTAAAAAGCACTGATAAAAGGGTATCTTTTTGTTAGTTTTTTTAGCATTGATAAATTTTTCCCTTTATAAATGCCTTTCTTAGTTCTAATAATGAGCACAATGAACATCTGAATTTATATAGGCATATTTTTATATTTTTAAATAATATTTA
Organism: Viscum album; assembly: GCA_963277665.1. Lineage (NCBI taxonomy): Eukaryota > Viridiplantae > Streptophyta > Magnoliopsida > Santalales > Viscaceae > Viscum > Viscum album. Next base: position 350,581,913 of record OY728137.1, read on the forward strand.
TATAATTGTAAGTTTATATATGTAATAAATTATTTAACTACGATTTATATAACTGTATTATAATAAAAAAAATTATTATAAATATTATTTTCCAAATTTTTTATATAAAAATTATCAAATTTATATTAATAAATAAAAAATTTAATAGTATATTTATATATACATTAATTACAAATTGCATATATAAATATAAATATGATATATTAATATTTTTTTAAATAATATAAATACATAAATGTATATTTTTTATTTAAATATGTAATTCATATGATAAATTATATATGTATATTCATGTTAAATAAATTCAAATATACTTACATGCATTTATATGTATACGTATGCATATGTATGTATGTTGATGTATATGTTCGTCTGTATGTGCATATATGTATTTTGGGCGTGTGTGTGTGTACTATGTTTTATTATGTGTGTGTATCTATGTGTAGGTATATATGTATGTATGTGTGCAAATTTATGTGCAAGTATTTAAGTTCATATGGACATGTATGTATCTATGTGTATGTGTATGTATATGCATGTGGATATGTATGTGCATGTATGTGTGAATGTGAATGTGTTTGTACATGTATATCTGTATATTGAATGTGTTTGTGTATGTGTATGCACATGTCGGAAATTATATGTATGTGTATGTATATGCATGTATGGGTATGCGTATATTTGTGTGTGTGTGTGTGTGTGTATGTGTATGTGTATGTGTATGTGTCTGTGTATGTGTATGTTTATGTGTCTGTGTATGTGTATGTGTATGTGTATGTGTATGTGTATGTGTATGTGTATGTGTATGTGTATTTGTATGTGTATGTGTATGTGTATGTGTATGTGTATGTGTATGTGTATGTGTATTTGTATGTGTATGTGTATGTGTATGTGTATGTGTATGTGTATGTGTATGTGTATGTGTATGTGTATGTGTATGTGTATGTGTATGTGTATGTGTATGTGTATGTGAATCTGTATGTGTATGTTTATGTGTATGTGTATATGTATGTGTATGTGTATTTGAATGTTTATGTTTTTGTGTGTGTGTGTGTGTGTGTTTGTGTGTGTGTGTGTGTATGTGTGTGTGTATGTTTGTGTGTCTATCTATGTCTATGTGTATGTGTGTGTGTGTGTGTGCCTATGTATGTGTATGTGTATGTGTATGTGTATGTGTGTGGGTATGTGTATGTGTATGTGTATGTGTAGGTGTATGTGTATGTGTATGTGTATGTGTAGGTGTAGGTGTATGTGTATGTGTATGTGTTTGTGTAGGTGTAGGTGTAGGTGTATGTGTATGTGTGTGTTTATGTGTATGTGTACGTGTACGTGTATGGGTATGTGTATCTATAGGTGTAGGTGTAGGTGTAGGTGTAGGTGTATGTGTATGTGAATGTGTATGTGTACGTGTAGGTGTATGTGAATGTGTATGTGTATCTGTATTGTTTGTGTTTGTGTATGTGTATGTGCATGTGTATGATCCTTTATGTATGTGTACATGTATGTGTATACATATGTATGTGTGTAGGTGTAGGTGCATATGTATGTATATTTGTTTAGTATGTACTATGTATTAATGTGTATGTGTATGTATGTGCAAGCATGTGTTTGTAATTGTATTTATGTGTTTGTGTATTCATACATGTATGTCTATTCATACATGTACGTGTATTCATACAAGTATGTGTATTCATACATGTATGTGTATGTATATGCATGCATGTGTATGTATATGCATGCATGTGTATCTGTATGTGTAGAAGTGTGTATGTGTATGTCGATGTGCATGTGCATGTGCTTGTGCTTGTGCACGTATATTTTTACAAGTATGCATGTGTATATGTATGTCTATGTGTATGTATGTGTATGCATATTAATACATTCAATATTATTTATTCATTTTTAATATATATTCATTCAATATTTTCATAAAATATTCAATTTTGATATTTACTTATATAATTTTAAATACTTATACATTTAATTAAATATTAGTATAATTAACTATTATTAGAAATTCTAAAGGTTAATAATTAATTAAAATTTTTAGACACAATCAATACAATACTCACAACAATAATTAACAATTATATTATTATTTAAATAATCATTTTTCATTGTTTTTAATATATGTAAATAATGTTATGAATTTACTTTATTAATTTCTTTGTAATTTATTCTATTTTATTTATTCAATTTTAATATTCTATCATTTAATATACGTTTTTTCATTTTTGATATTTTTTATTTTTTAATATTTTTTAGAATTTCTACATTTTTTAAAAATTTATATATATTATTTACTATGTTTTAATATTTTTAATATGTTTATAATTTATATGATTATTACTTACTCAATTTTATTTATTATATTTTAATATTTTAATATTTTTGAAATTTGTAGAATCAATTTCAATAAATGCATTTTAATGCTTTTTTGTTTTTTGTTGTCAGTATAATACATTTTTTTAGTTTTTTATTAATATAATTTATAATATTTATTTATCCATTTTTATTCATATTTTATATGTTTGTAATTCGTGTAACAAATGTGACAAATTCACTTTTTAAAATATTTTGTAATTTATTCAGTTTTATTTATTGGTTTTTAATATACTTTCATTTAATTTTATATAATCATTTTTAATATCTATGAATTTTTTATATTTTTGGAATTTAATATTTTTTTTACATATTTATATACAATGTTTTTGCATTTTCAATATGTAATTAATTTATATGATCAATATTTTTCAATTTTATTCAATAAGTCGTAATTTTTATAATTTTTTTGAAAATTGTATAATTAATTTCTTTAAATTTCTTTTTTAGTTTTTTCTTAATTTTAATAGTTAATACAATTCATTTTTAATAATATTTTAATTTATGTAATTTATTTAATTAATTGATTCATTATTATTTATTTTTTTAATGTGTTTAAAATTCATATAATTTATCTCACAAATTCATTTTTAAAAATAGTTTTGTAATCTATTAAATTCTATTTATTCAATTTTAATATTCTTTCATTTAATATTATTTATTCATTTTTAATAGTTTCTAACTTTTATATTTTTCAGGATTTAATTTATTTTTATTATTTATTTATATAAATTTATTTACTGTGTTTTAATATTTTCAATATGTTTGTAATTAATATAAATAATATTTATTCATATTTCTGTTAAGTTTTAAATTTTTTAATTTGTTTGAAATTTATACAATTTCTTTATTTAAATTAATTTTTTAAATATATTTGTAAATTAAATTGTTAATATTGTCCATTTATAGTATTTTTATTACTTATGTTATTAAAATTATTTATTTATTCATTTTAATTCATTTTTATGTGTTTGTAATTTATATAATTAATGTAATGAATTCAAATTTTTTAACTTTTTTTGTAATTTAGTTGAAATTATTTATTTAGTTTTAATATTCATTCATTCTAAATTATTTAATAAATTTTAATATTTTATATTTTTAAATTTTTTATATATTTTTAAATTTTATATAATTATTTTATTAAAACTTATTTTTTAATAAATTATTAACTTAAAAGGTTAAGGTTATTTATTTTTAGTATTTTTGTTATTTATGTAATTAATATTATTTATTTATTCATTTATATTCATTTTTAGGTTTTTTTAATTTATGTAATTAATGTTATGAATTCTCTTTTTAATTTATTTTATTATTTTTTAATATTTACTTACTCATTTTAAATATTAATTCATTCAATGTTTTTAATGATTTTTACTAAAATATAAAAAAAATTATTTATTAATTTTTAATATTTATTAAATTTTAACATTTTTAATATGTTTTCGATTTATATAATTAAATTACTTAAATTCATTTTATAATATTTTTGTAATTTCAATAGTTAGCGTAATTAAATTTTAATAATTTTTTTATTTATATAATTAATATTATTAATTTATTAATTCGCTTTATTACCTTTTTATCAGCGCTCGTCTAAGCGCTGATAGAAGACTAATGATTTATGAGCGCTCTGAAAGTGTTGCCAAGAGTGTTATTTCTCAGCACTTATGTTTTTTGCATCGATAAAACATGCATTTATCAATGGTTTTTAATAAGCACTAATAAACCCTTCACCCTCTTTAAAAAACAACCATAACAAAACATTTATTCCTCTTGTCACATGTCATGACCCGTCCTAGTGGGCCCGTGTCGTGACTCCCCAAACCCGCCTTCAATAGGTCGGGGAGTGGCGAATAGCACTGAGTAGGCATATCACTAACATGTGAGGCCTTAGTCTAAGTGCCTGTACACACGCACACATCTCCCAGCCTATACAACATTGAAATGTAAAAACAACTTACCAACCATGAATGCATACATCTAAATTTCGTATGCAGAGTGCGATAGAATGTAAAGGAAAGTAAATAGGGTCAAATAAAATCCCACCACAAAAACATTGAAAACAAAAGTCCAACCTAAAAGTAAAGGGACTATTGTTTGAATTTGTAGGAACACACCTCGATCTGTCCGGTCTCAGTAAGCGTTGTTTGGTCCTAGTCCACCCAGGACTCTACCAAAGGTGGATTGTCTTCACACGACACGATGCATGTAGGAAAATCTCATGCAAGGGTGAGTATAAAAACACTCAGTAGGACACCCCGAAACCATAAAGCATACAAGAAAGGAAATACAATCATCTCTACACTGGTAAATGTCAACAACACATATAACAAGAATTTTCAGATATACTCAACAAAGACACACTGTCTAGAGGTAAGTCACAACTATATTAAACCATCCTAGGATTCCGAATTGAAGATTCCACACATCACTCATCCGGGAGAACACACTCCTAAGTCTGATAGCACTAATGATGTCTTTCCGAGGGGTACTGCTCGTCGGGTCTCATCAAGAGAAAGTACATGCATACAGTCTAAAGAGAATACGATACATGGTTGACGATAACTACCAAGACCATAGGGTGATACCAACAACTAAATATGGATTAACGCACTAAGTAGAGGATTGAAACCCGTGAAGTGTTGGTCACAACGATACCAAGAACTCCACCTAGGGCACGAAGATGGATAGATGATCTCACTTCAGGCCTCTCAGAGGGATTCCAAGAACTCTAACATGGATGTCATGTTGAAGGGATCTTAGTCCATGGAGTAGGAGATGATTCTATACCAACATTCCAAAAAAGGATAAGGGGAAAAACCCTAACGAAACTTTTCTGAGATATGGAGTACAAGAGATCATGGCCATGTATAAAAGAGTACACATAGTGTAGTATAGGTCACATGTTGTGTCCCCTGACCCCGGGTCCTACTCGTGTAAACGAACCATTTCATCAAACTATGTCTGTGTATTAGTACATGCCATGCATGCATACCATGTACTCTACTCGTGTCCCTATACACAGTTGAGCCCATGTACGTGGTCTAACTTGTGTCCATGTGGGGGAGTATATCCTGTGTGGGCAACCTGTGTACTCCACCCCTTGCCTGTGTACTCTCCAAAGTACCTACTAATTCAGCTAAGACGTACAATGGGCCACACACCATGTTATGTTTAACTCCTTCCAAAACTCTATCCGATGTGCAGGGGGGCCCCACACAACTTGTAGATCCTGTATACACACTATGTAACACAAGATTTTCTAGAATCCCAAATCTGCTATCTTTTTTCCCCACCACCTTCATCTTTCGATCTAGTGATCATTTATCCATGAAAAAAATGATCAAACTCACCCAAGCCTCTCTATCAATGAAGAATGTGTTCCACCACCAGATCTTCTTCGAAAATGAATCAAAACATCATTCGTTAGTGTGCACTGATGAATGCCAAATAAAGAGAAATCAGGAACACTCGGTCATCTGAATCATTCTGTCTTCATCGTCACACCTCTATCATTTTGTGATGTTCCTAGATCTACAATTTTGTATCATTTCACCATGAAATAGGTGTGCAACTATCGATTGATTGGGATAAGTCAAACCGCGGGCCAAACGAAGAATGCCTATGTTGAACGATGAATGGGGGGAGAAAAGCATAAGAATGGATTATAGGAAGGAACCTCAATCGTTTCTCATGTAGATGTCGATCATCTCTATTAGAATGAGAATCAAAATAATAAAGATCACAATGTAATTGTCCCATAAAAACCCCACAAATAAACCCATCCATCATAATGATCCAACTATGAATAAATCTATTTGTTGATTGGTTCTCATTCATCAGATAGATAAAGAACAGTGAAGAAATCCAATTCAAACACATTCCCTTCACTGATTTGGATCGATCGATAATTTATAACAAAGAATTTTTTCATTCTTTGGAAACATAAATTTAATCCTAGGTGCATAGATCGCCGATCCACGATCTCATCATCATTATCCTAAGAAAATTCCACTAACATTATCTCAATGGATATCCAATGACTCTAGGGTCATGTGGCTAAACCTAAGATTTTTTATAGTATTCTATTTAAATACATAATAATCATTTCGTCAAAAAAATGAATTAAAATAATATATTCAATTATTTTCATCATTTATTTTCCAACGGTGACTTTTCTACAAACAAACCATGCCGAATAAGGTTAAGTCACAACTAGGGTAAACCATTCATTTTAAACTCCATGGTTCCTTTGAATTTTTTAAATAGGCACCCATTTATAAATTATTCTATTTTTTCATGAAAACAGTGTGCACCTGCTATTCAATATATATTTAATATATTTCAAACATTTATTCCGGGGCCACCGAGCCTCAAAATCACACTTCGTATCAATTATTAGTCTTGAAAATAATCCATATAATATTTTAAAATAATACATAGATAATATGAGACAATACATTCTCTCTAACATGGGGCTTTATATCCCTAAAAACCCAAAATAAGGGCTACTAAAAAATAATTGAATACTAAGAAAAAAAATATGAGCCTCCTACTTTCATGTAATCTCATGAAGATTCCCATGTTTTCATAAGACACACTCTAAATGAATCGATTATCAATTAATCATCCTCTCTGGCCGATCCTCGATCTCCCCTGGGCACTCAACAATGTTTTCTCTATCCTCGATGTCCAGCTCTCCCCAGTCGATAACATGAAATGGGTCCTACACATACCTCCCCAACTACGACATTTGGAAAACATTATATACGTGGTCTAATTGTTGAGGTAAATATATTTGGCAATCCACCTCTCCAACTCTACACATTTTTGGAAAGGGATAATGAACCTCAGAGATAGTTTTTCCCCCTGTAAAACCTCCACAATCCACATTAAGGTGAGACCCAAAAAAACACATGGGCTCCTTCCTCAAACTCCAATGTCCTCCATCGTCTGTCAGTATAAGACTTATGACAGATATGTGAAGTCTTCATCCACTCCAAGATGATATAAACCTTCTCATTAGTTTCTTAGACCAAATCTAGGCCCATGATTGTTGACTCTCCTGGGACAGTCTAGAAAAGTGGTGACCTGCAGGGTCATCCATACAAAGACTCAAATTGATCTATACTAATGGAGGAATGGTTGTTATTGTTGTATGAAAACTCCTACTATGGTATGTGAACCTATAAAATACACCCAAAGTCCAACATTAAAGCTATCAGCATGTCTTCCATAACCTGAATAGTCTACTCAATATGACCATCAGTTTCAGGGTGAAACACTATCTTCAAGCGTAAATGGCTACCAAATTCCCCATGACATCCCTTCTACAACAGGAATGCAAAGAGATAATTAGGACATGATAAAATCACTAATGGGACTCCATAGAGTCAAACTATCTCTTGCGCATATAGGCATCCTCATATCTCTACTGAACTCTTCTCTCATATGGCTAAGAAGTTGATTAACATGGTGATTCGGTCTATGGTCACCCAGATAGAATCATTTCCTCTAGAAGTACATGGTAATTCTGTTAATAATTCCATAGATAACTCATCCCACTTCCCTTATAGAACCTTAAGTGGTTATGCTAAACTTGTGGTAACATGGTACTCGACCATCACATTCTGACAAGTATGGAATTGAGAGACAAACTCCAAAAATCCATTCTTCATCCCTAGAAACCAAAACTATTGTCGGGGGTCCTGGTATATCTTTTACATAACCAGATCTACTGCCAAGGAATATGAATGAAACTCTCTTATAATCTTCTTCTGTAACATCATTGGTACCATCGTTCCTCTAAAAATAATGATGTGCTCTAAAACCTCATTCAACAGCTACAAAAAAGATCTCCTACTGAGAGCATCTGATACCATGTTCCCCATCCTAAGAGTATACAAAATTTCCAAGTCATAGTTCTGGAGGAAATCTCTACATTGAATCATTATGAAGATGATATCCTTTGAAGATAATATATACTTGAGGCTCCTGTAATTAGAGTATATGATAAATCGCTCATCCATCAGGTAGGGTTGCCACAACTTCAAAGCAATGATTAAAAATTATACCTCAAGATCTTGGTTCATGTATTTCTACTCATGTGGTATCAAATGACATAAAACATTGTAAATAATCACTTTCCTCTACATCATAACAAAAACATGACCAGTTTCTGATGCGTCATAGAATACTACATACTCGACACCCACCTATGGAAATCTCAAGATGTGAATGCTCATCAAAATCTGCATCAACTACTGAAAAGCCTACTAGAACCTTTATTTCCATACAAAATGATATCTCTTTCAATTTAAAGCTACCATCGGTGTTGATATCCCGAAGAAATTAGGAATGAATCTCTAGTAATAGCCTTCAAACCCAAGGAATCTCCATACCCCCATCACACATTTAGGTGGCTCCCAATCTAACACTCCCTCAACCATGTTTGGGGCCACTACTACTCTATCTATTGAGATAACATGTCCCATAAAGTGGAAATCTTAAATTTAAAACTAACACTTTAAGAGCTTTCTATAAAACTAGTTTTCTTTTAGTGCATATAGAACTATCTTTAAGTGTCTTGTGTGATCCTCCTTGGCTGTCAGGTACACATGAATATCATAAAGGATGACTACAACAAACCAGTCTAAGAAATACTGAAAGATCCAATTTATGAGTCCCATGAACTCTACTGGGGCGTTTTCCATGCCAAAGGGAATCACCAAGTACTCATAGTGACTCTAGAGACATATAAATGTTGCCTTCAGTATATCCACATCCCATACTCGAAAATGGTGATATCTTGACTTGAGGTCAACATTACAGAACCATCACACCCCTATAATATGAACTATGATGTCATAGATCCTTGGCAGTTGATAGTTGTTCATCATGGTTAGCTAATTCAAGCGTCAACAGTCTACACAAAACCTCAAGCTCCCATATACCTATCAAAAAACAAAACTGGTGCTACCCAGTGTGAAACACTAGGTCTAAAAAATCACTTCCTCTGTAAGTCCCCCTAATACACCCTCATCTCATGAAGCTCTATAGAAACAATCTGATATGTTGGTGAAGATATTGGTGTCGTCTGAGGGAGTAGATCAATGCAGAAGTCTATCTCTCGGTGGGGAGGTAAGCCTAGAACATCCATAGAGAATACTTCCTCATACTACAACACCACTAAATGAAATTGGAAACTAATAATATCCAATACCCCAAGGTCCAAGATTGAAAAATAATGAGTAGTTGGTTTCACCCTCTTATTCATGAGTCCATCCGGCGCTACTTGTGTTTCCTTTTTACCAAAAATGTGTGACTGGTTCCATTATTGTGGGCACACCACACCCTTCACCTAAAATATTCAATCTATACATGAACTATAGATAAAAAATCCATTCCAAGAATGATTTTGTAAGGCCTCAATGCTTCTACCAAGAGATTCAAATAGAAACTCTCACCTCAAAGAGTCAGGCCACACTGTCAACACTAGAGCGTTATCATTGAGACTTTTTCAGTAGAAATCTCCAAGAATAAGGCTCCAGTAAATGGTTCAAATAGAATCTCTACGTCTTGTACAATTAATGTGTCAATATGGAATGACTATAACATATTCCTATTAATACGGTAACTAAGGTAGAAAAGACACCAATAATAACCCAAATCATTCATGGAGCCTATAGGTCATAAGCATTAATTTCCTTCAACTATCCCATCCCTTATCCTCTAGATCATTGAGCCTGACCTGGACCACCTGTGGGTGGTGGTGGTAACAAGTCAAAACATTGACCAACTCCTACTACTCTCCCAGCCCCTCATCCATGTCTTCCACCCTGAAAACCTTCATTCTCCTTTCACTATCTCTACCTCAGTAACCCATCACCTATCTCTCTATCTGTTGTACAATTGGTTAGAAAATCATGGGAGATATGTCTCCCTGCCATCACATGAGCATCAATTCCTATATCTGGGCTGACTGAACCTACCCTGTGAACCATGAACTGAAGGTCCTCTATTTGGGACCTCCTCTTAAGACTTATTGTATATCCAAATCCCTATGAATTCCATCAGATCCCTACTTCCAAGATCTCTACTCATGTTTTCTCACAATGGAAAACCACTATATGTATCTTCTTTGATAAAAAATTCTCAACCCCTAAAGCTCACTTTAGCACCCCAGCATATGTATGAATGCACAGAAGGATAACACTGGATCAAATGTATCTTCATAGACCTTGATCAATGGTCTGATTCCTAAAGAACTAATCTCAAACCATATCCATAGAGTACATGGAGAGGTTGGTAAACCTCAATGAATACTCAAATACTGTCATGTTTCCATACTAGAGCTATAAAAGCTCCTAGATATGTACAACCCTCAGTGTAGATAGTGAAAACTTCTCTCTAAAAAGGTGTTCAAACTCTATCCATGTAGGAGTCACCTTATCATATGACTTGGTAACTAAACCCCAAAATTTCCCATTTGATCCATTAAAAAGGCTCACTTATAGGACCAGCATATGATCACTGGTGTCCTGGATAGATGGAAAACTCAAGTCACTGCCTCAAGCTAGTGCTCAGCGGCCTATGGGTCAAGATCGCCTTGGAACATGATGGGTCTCTATCACTGAAACTTGTGATGGGAAATAAACCTAAGCACCTCATCTACTAGTATTGAAGGTACCATGTGCTTCTCTAAAAGTGGTAGTATGGATAGTACACCACCTGGAGGTAACATCTCAGGAACTGGTCCCTACAACGATGCCTCATCACCAGGGGAATCTTCCTTGTGATCATTTTGAATTCTAATTGGTATACACCATAGAGGCATACTAAAAAAACAAGATGCACAATGGTCAATGAGTTTATCTGGAGAGACGAACCAAGAATGACATGTAAACCACAACCCATTCCTATATGATGCATGTTCCATTGTTTTACCTACCATCACTTTTCTCATATACTGAGTGGAAAGGTAGTTGATCAGAGTCCAAGTGTATGGATACATCGGACACTACACCAATACTGGGGTCCCTGTCCAAAAATCCAAACTTGAAACACTTAACAATATTTCCCCAAAATAATCTCATATACTCTCAGTCCTATAGTAGAAATGACTATCTCTCATAACACTCTGTCATGACCCGTCATAGTGGGGCTCGTGTCATGACTCCCCAAGCCTTCCTTCAAGATACCAGGGGATGGACACTAGATCTGAGTAGGAATATCACTGATATGGGAAGCCTTATCCTATGTACTTACACACACACACACACACACATCTATAATCCTATACAATGATGAAATTTTAAAAAAAACTAAACAACAGTGCATGCATACTTCTAATTATCATAACCAGAGTAAAATAGGATGTAATGGAAAGTAAATAGGTCTAAATAAAAGACCACCAAAAAGAATCTAAAAACACTTGTCAACTTAAATGTAAAGGGACTGTTGTCTAAAGACACAGGAAGTCACCTCGGTCTTCCTGGTCTCACTTAGCACTGTCTGGTCTTGGTCTGCCTCATAATCTATCAAAAGTTTTATCATCTGTAAAAGACACAAAACATGTGAAAAAATCCCATGTAGGGATGAGTATAACAATAAATAGTAGGACACCCTGAAACCACAAAGTATACAACAATGTAAATACAGTCAGCTATACAAAGGTACATGTCTAAAACACATATAATAAGAATATCCAGATATACTTGAAAAACAAACAATGTAAAGAGGTAATTCACAACCATAGTAAACTAGACGTGGATTATATCTTGAAGATTACAAAAAGGACTCATCTAGGATAATATTCTCCTAAGTCTAATAACACTGATTATGTATGTCTGAGGGGTACTACTCATTGGGTCTCATCATGAGAAAGAACACATTGATAGTCTAAATAGAATATGATAGACAGTTAAGGATCATTGTCACGACCATGGGGTGATACCAACAACTAAATATGGATTAACTTTCTAAGTATAATACTAACGCCTATGTAGTGATGGTCATGATGATACCAAGAACTCCACCTAGGGCACAAAAATTAATAGACGATCTCAATCCAAACCTCTCAGAGGGATTCCAATGACTCTATCTAGAATGTCCTACAAATAGGATTGTATTCTTAAGAGTAAGATAAGATTCCATACCAAAATTCATAGAAAGTATTAGGGGAACAAATATTAATGAAACTTGTCCATGATACAAAGTAAAATAGTTCTAATACGTATAAAAGTGTACACAACATGTATTATAGGTCACACGTGGTGTCCCTTGACCCCAGGTCCTACCTGTGTAAATGGTAAATGTCCTAAAACCATGTCTGTATATTAGTACATGCCGTGTAGTAATCCCATATACTCTACCCATGTGTTAGTGCGCGACACAACCTGTGTACTTGGTTAAACCAATGTATGTGTGGGGAAGTACACACCATGTGGGAAAACTGTGTCCATGTACTCATTGAATTATATTCTATGTTACACATGAGGGAACACACACCATTTGATAGGGGACACAAGCCGTGTTGTGTTTAACTCCCTCTGAAAACTCTAGACTCCACTTAGTGGGTCGACATGGTGTGTAAATCCTGTTCACACACTATGTAACATGTTATTTTCTGAAATCCCAGATCCAATATCTGCATTCGTTCTGAAACTTCCATATTACAATATGGAGATCAATTCTCCACAAAAATGAGAATCTAATATCATCCAAGACTCACCAATTATGAAAAATTAATTCCACAAATAGATCTGATCGGAAAATGAATCGAAACATTCTTCTTCATTGTGCACCGAAGAACACAAAATCGGGAATCTTCCATCGTCTGAATCATTTTATATCCATCATTGTTCCTCCATCATGTCATGACATTTCCAAATTCATGATTTCAGATTTTTGCACCAAAAAATGGGTTCACAATGATCGATTGATCAGGATAAGATGGGCCACAATCCAAACAATAGAGGACTATAATGAATGATGAACTATGAATGAGGGGAGAAAATCCCAACAAAAATTAGAGGAAAAAACCATGATAAATGTCCATGTCGATCTCAATTTTTCTCCATTAGAACAGTAATAAAAATAATCAAAATTCCAAAAAAAATCTCCCATCAAAACCCCACAAATAAATCAATCTCACATAACGATCCAACCTCAAATCAATCAGTATGTTGATTGGTTTGTGTTCATTGTAAAAATAATGAATAGGGAATAAATATAAATAAAAAGCATTCCCTACCTTGATTCAGATAAATTTATGATAAAAAATAAAGTCTCTACACATTCATTGGTGAGATCCTTCGAATATAAGCAGTGTCGATCACCGATCCCTGATCACATCACCATTCACCCGAGAGAATTCCTCCAAAGTTCTCTCAATTGATCTCCAATGAATCCAAGGTTATGTATCCAACCCTTGTATTTTTTACATATTAGTATACTTAAATACATAACAATTGTTATCTTAAAAAAATAAATTAAAATAATTTATTCAATTATTTTATTCATTTCTACGCCCATGATGAATGTTCTACAAATGACATATGAAAACTATTGTAAAGTCACACCTAGGGTAAACCTCGCTTTCTAAACTCAATGGTTCACATTGATTTATGATCCACATACTTATTTATAAGTTATTCCACTTTTCCAAGAAAACAATGTTCATGTGATTTTTAATTTATATCTATTATACTTCAAACATTTATTCTAGGAACACAGGGCCTTGAAATATCACATTGTCTCAGTGCTTGATCTGGAAAATAATCTATATAATATTTTAAAAAAATAAATTGAAATTATATGACATTTCACCACATTCATGATCTTGTGGAACTGAATCTCTTTTGAAACCAAATTAGACTACTTTCGACAAAATCGAACCTCTAAATTATATATATGAAACTCCAAACGTGTTTCAAAGAAATATTAGTCGATATTCCTTGTAATTAGAATGTTTTTATTGAGTTTATCTTATTTTCCTTGTCTTCATGTAGCTGTTGAGATCCTTTTTTAAAATTATCAAGTCAGAATAAAAAAGAGATCTTACCTTGCTCGTCTTCATGTAGATGTTGAACTCATTTATCTTACCTTTCACATCTTCATGCATGTTTATTTCGAAATCCATTATGAAACTAACTAATTTTGACCATATTGTGTCATAGATTTACATCACAAACTTTTTACAACAAATAACTAGTTTTATTTCTTTTCTTTAAATTTTTAACCTCTTAATTTTATTTTGAATTTTATATATAATTTCATTTTCAAATAACTTTTTAATAGAAAATAAAATATTTTATTATTATACGATGTTGATGAATGGAATAGAGGAGAAAATCTTCATTATAGATGTATACATTTTAATAAATATTGTTAGGAAATATATTTAAAAAATGTGAATGGTTGTTTAATGATCTATGGTGATAATAATTTATAAAATATAATGTTATGTAATCCATAAAATAATTGTGATAAAAAAGAGTATAATAAGTACTTATTAACTACTATTGAGGTTGAAATGGAAATTTTACCTATAAATATCTATATCATTTAATATTTACAAGGAAATAAATAATTAGAATATTTTACTTTTGAAAGAAATTAAAATTAAAACATATATATTATTTGAGATGAACAAAAAAAGCACAGAAACAATTAGTCAATACAATAAAACACTATTATTAAGAGTAATTAAAGGATAATTTTTATTATAATAACCACAATGATATATATATTTTACTTTCGTTTCAAAATATTTAGTAGAGGATTTGTTATAGGTTTAAACGTAGGATTTGATAGTGTAATGATCCAAAAAACTATAACAATAATATAAGTGTTATTGATTTAGGTAAACGAATTAATTTTCCTATGTAATCTCTATATATTACCAAATCCTTAATTAAAATTTGTATAAATAAAATTAAAATTATATCAATCACTTTTATTAATATACTAGAGATTTTAATTTTTAGTTGGATTTTTTATTGACTTGATTATTCAGTCTAACAAGGTAAAATAATCGAAGAAAATGGTTCTCACATAATGATTTTTTAGAAGAAAAGAACACCATGAATAGTCCCTTCATTAATTTGTATCAAAATATCTTGGTATATTAAAATTTTTGTTTTGATTATTACCAAAAAAATCAAATATGATGTATTTTATATAATTACAAATGTAAAAAACATAATCTATGTGATTACATTATTTCAAACACTATGGCAACATTGTGAGAAATAATAAATTTGTTTTGATATATGTTTTGATATTAAAATATTATTATATATACCATAATACATATCTAGTTAAATAAATACATAGCTTTATTATTAATATTGATAGTGTTAGGGAGTGAATTATCTCCCCTGATTAATTCATTTCAAAAAATTGATTTTTTTATGATATGTGAATTCTTTTAATAAAAATTTTTGTATTATAATTATTTAAATTCATTTAATTTCTAATATTTATATGTTCTAAAAAGCTATTGACATAGTGAAATTTATATCAAATATGATGATTGTATATCTGTGTATATAAAGAATAGACTTTAGGGTTCTAAGTTCACAATTTCTATGTATTTATTTCCTTTGTTAAATATGAAACTTATTGAATAAAATATGATGGATATGAATCGAAAATAGATGGATTCTAATTGTATGACAAAAGAGTATGAGGATAGAGTGATACAGTTCATGAATTTTGAAAAATACTTTTTATATGACCCATCTAAAATCTTTTATCTTTGTTTACATAGTTGATATTAATGTCTAATTAGTCCAGAGGAGTTTAAGGAACACTTGATCTATCACCGAATAGATTGAATTTATAAATGTTAGACTAAACACTAGAAAGAAGTGAATGTAACTAGTGAATGGGATAACACCACATTTTATGTATAATCTGATATGGTTACAAGTGTGAACAATGGTGAAGACAATATCAAGGATATGGTTAAAAGTGTGGATGATGATGAATATCATATTGAGGAAATGATATTGAAAATTGAAGACAAACTTTGTGATTGTCCAAAACTATTTCAGAAGTTAAAGAGTTGTGAAAAGATGCTATTGTATACTGGTTTTACTTAATATACAACATTTTCAGTCATACTAAATCTATATAATATATAAAATGGAAACATATCATTAGAAACCAGTATTATTGAACAACTTTATCTCTTGAATGACATGATAGTAGAAGATAATTATTTTTATTGATGAACATATGACACTAAATGAATAATATGTACAATGGGTATGATCTCTAAAAGAATACATACCCATATAAATTAATGTATACTATTTCAGAAAGGCCATAAATCACTTAAAAAATACCCAATGTATGGTGTGTCTTGATATTATAAATTTGAATCAATTCCTTCAAAAGTTATATCATACATTCAATCATTATAATGTTTAGGTGCCTATATACAAGTGAAGAGACTACAAGGTAGTTAGTGTGGAATACATATACAATAAATCAAGGTGGGAAAATTCTTCACTGAGAATAATCTCCTTGGTGGAAGAAAATTAAGCATGAGTATCCTGAATTTAGAAATAAGATAAAAAACCTTCATCATTCACTATCTACAGAAGTAGGGAATCCTTTTGGTTTACAAAGAAACACTCATAGTACATGGATAGTTATGTTGGTAAATTATAACATTCCATTGTGGTTAAGAATAAACAGAAAATCGATTATATTGTCTATTTTTATATAATGACTGAAAAAACTGAGTAGTGATATTGATGTTTATTTGGATCCATTGATTGAAGATTTGAAGTTAATGTGGGATTTAGGTGTTACATTTTTTTATGTTTACATTAATAATTATTTAACATTGAGTTATATATTATACATGATAATATGTGAATTTACTACATATGTAATGTTTTTTGTATATTTTATTTATGGAACTCGAGGATGTCTCATTTGTGAACAAGGTACACACTTAGTTAAGATAAAACATTCATCGAAGACTGTGTTTTTAAGACATCAAATATTTCTACCCGAATGACATAAATACTAATTTTTGATGACATCATTGGTTAAGAGTTCAGAATAAGGCACAACACCATCTCCACTAAATAGTGATCAACTATTTGATAATGTAAATGATATGACAACCAGTTTTTGTAAACATTTTTTTGAAAAACATTACAATTTTTTTTTTGAAAATGTGATTATTTTTTATTGAAGAACCATACTAGAATTTTTCGTAAGTAAAATATTTTATTGATTTACTGGATGTGGGAAAAAATATATATGTGATTGTGTCATTTACATGTTACTAAATTGACCTATCAAAACAAATGATGATATTAATTCATGGTTATACATGATGACATGGTGATACAGGAAGAGTTAGTGTCAGTGAAGGGTGAAAGATGGATTCTTCTTCCTCCAACTTCTTATACTCTTTCCCAATAAGATAGATATGAGTTTTAAATCATATTTAATGATGTGAAGGTTATATAGGGGTATTTATCAAAAATAAATAATATCCCATCAAGGAATAATATAAATTTAAAGGGACTAAAATAACATGACTATCATGTTTTGATGAATGATCTATTACATGTAGCATTACATTAAATTTTTTATAAGAATGTGCATCCTACATTAACCAATATATTTTTCCTTTTTAATGACATATATATTAATTTTATAGATCCTATTAAATTTCCAACTTTGTGATGGGAAATTGCTATTATATTATGTGAATTGGATATAGTCTTCCTACTGTGATTCAATGATTTAATGGTTCAATTGGTTAGAGAGATTAGACTATGTGGTCTTATGAATAAGGTTGTATTGTGGAGAATATATTATTAAATAAACCATTTAATTTTTTACCGAACTCAAATCTGATGTGGAAATCATTAGTCTATCAAAATATTTTCACACTAGGAGAATTGAGGGAAAAGGGATTTCTGAAATAGATGTTGTTGCAATTACTATTTTAGAGTGGGATCAGGATCTCCTTTATTATTTACATAACTTTTTAGAGGGTTTTCCATATGTTGAAACCCAAAAAAAAATTCTTAGGAAATTTAATCCATCAAAGGATGAAATAATTATATCAAATACACATCCTTTTCATTTTATATGATGGTTTTGAGACTATATTTTTAATTATTCAACTATTAATATGAATTAAATTTCAAAACGAATTTGATTACTAACTAATGAACCAAATTTATATTTATTATCTTATAATGGTTAATTAATTAATGGTTATACATTCTATAAAAATTAACATGATGAATGAAGTACTATGAAAATAATGGAGTTATACTTGTGGTTGAAGTGATGCATGTTTCAGGTACAAAGAACAAAAATAAAAATTATGAAAATATTAATAATTTTACATCATTAAAAAAATATGGGAGTTTTATTATATAACTTCCAAATTTATTATTTATCAATGTAAGTGGGTTGATAATAGTAGTGCAGTTAAAATTGATAAATTTTGACTTTTGAAAGTAAATTTTAGTAATAGTATGAAGTCAAAC
Source organism: Viscum album (assembly GCA_963277665.1). Classification (NCBI taxonomy): domain Eukaryota; kingdom Viridiplantae; phylum Streptophyta; class Magnoliopsida; order Santalales; family Viscaceae; genus Viscum; species Viscum album. The sequence continues at coordinate 350,600,833 of OY728137.1, forward strand.
CATTCAAAATGGAATCACATGTAGTATAACTATTTTATGACCAAAATCCTACAAATAAATGTGGTCAACTAATATGCTATTGAAAAAAGAAATTTAAGGTTCAGATGTCAATTCATATGAGGAAAACCTTTTCATTAGGAAATCGTAGTAATTTTTTGGTGGTTCCAATGTAGATGTGGTCTTGTATGTCAGAGGAAACCACAATGAGGGGATTTTTATACTCGATAAAGCCGTCAAATACCTTCATCCATGGTAGAGAAAACATATTTCAATAATGAAGTTATAATTTTTTTGTAATATGCATTGTATTGCCTCATATTATTATCTATTAAAAACAATATTTATGTAATATAAATTTGATTTTAAACCACTTCTATAGATAATGAGTTATGAACATGTTGATGCTCTCAATCCCCAAGGATTATATGTTTCCTAATATATTAATTCTCTAAATGTATAGGAATAATAAGTTTCTAAAAATGGTGATGTTTTCAATCGTGATGAACAACATATTAACGATGTTGAAGCCAAGGAAATGGTATAAGTTGAAGAACCATTGTCCCAAAAAAAAGAGTTTCATATCATTATGGTGTTGAAAAAATTTTATTATGGAGGGAAGCAGAGGCATAAAATTCAAGGTTGGCTGGAATGCACATGGCTAGACAATTATTCCCAATAAGTCTATTTCCATTATTTACATCGAGTTAAATAGTTAGATGCATATGCCAATAGATATAGATATGTGGAATAATGTAATGGCCCTGATTAAGGAACTAATTTGGGAATAGATTATGGTAACATTATAATATAATTTCCTTTTTTAATAAAAAATAAAACAATGAAACATTTATTTGCTCTTAAATATCCCATACAGAATGAATTTATACTAGACGACTTCCAAATAAAATTTATATTATCCTTACATGGAAAGGATCATGGATGCCTTCAAATAATTCTTACGAAGAATCGGCTTAGATATGTTGAAGGGAATGTAAACCCACACCTACCACTGATGTATGAAAACATGACAAACCAAGAAATGTTGAATATATTTATTGGTCAACATGAGGATACATCCTTTCACGTACAATGTGATTGATAATAAATTACTTTTAAATATATGTATTAATCACATTTATAATGAATTTTTAATTTATGAAATATTAATTGAGTGCTAAAATAAGTAGTGTTGAACAAAACTAATGTAAACCTACCATAAAGTAAGGATATGGTATGCTTAACTTGAAAAAAATGGTATGCATTTTAAATTTAAATTAATAAATTTATATGGCATGAAACAAAAATAGATTTTTATCCTTATTTTATATGATGATTGATGAATCAAAATCCAAATTCACTTCAATCCCATGTCATGTTCTACAGAAGGTTTCACATTTAAATAAATACGAAACAATAATAGATGCACACACATAAAAATTATGGGAAGAATTTGTAAGTATGAAATAATAAAAAATTATTCTACTTTAATTAGGTATTACATAACATTTATTGATTATTTTCTTATACTTTAATTCATTTTGGACAAAAAATCATCATCAGCTATACTAGATGAATTACTACATTTAGTGGCCTTGATGTAGCCAGCACAACATGCTTATGTCATAGGTGCGGGACTTGAAGTATCACCCCTGACCTATTTTTAGAAAATAAATGAACAAGACGATAAATATAATAAAATGGATGAGATGCCAACACGAATAAATGCTCTAGATGAAAAAAATTAATTAGCAGTCTGATTAGTTATAGAATGTTATGGGAAAGAATAAAATGGAAAATGAAACACAACAAAAACCAATACTTGATGACCCCTCCAGTTTTGAGGTGATCAATTTTTATTAAAGGTATACCTTACCATAGGTAAACAATTATTTCATAACTATTTATATGAAATGTGAATTAGAAAAAAATGATACCATTCTTGAAACAAAATTATACATGTTAAAAATGTTTTTTATTTATATATATTATTATACACCAATCATATTTTTTGAGGGGTACAATGAAAAATATCCATGGATATATTATACACTATAAACAAATTCAAAAAGGTCATGTGAATATGGGGATTCACACATCTCACAAGATGAGTGTCAAGCTACCTATTCTCCTTGATTATCAAGATGTTCACATGGTCAAATATACAATTGGAACTTTCATAGCATGGTCATTTGATTTTTTTTAAAAAAAATTCAACAATGAGGTATTCCTTTAAACTATATTTATTATAAAAAAATAATAGTTAATAAAAAAATCTTGAATTGATGAATGTTATTATTGATGGAGAAAAGGATGGAGAAATAGAAGGCTGAATAAAAAAAAGAAATATTAACCAATTGTTCAAAGAGTCATTCTAAAAATTCCTTTACGCAACCAATTCAACTTCCACATTTACAAATATTACATGTTCATGCGAATACAAGGGTCAAAGATAGTTATAATACCATCATTAATTTTGGATAAAAATTTTATAGAGTACATTAGAGACTTTCTTAGTCTTAAGAATGTATATGAAATAAATACAAATGGATTTCTAGGAGTCGCGGTTGTAAATGTATAAACATGGTGTGTTTTAATAATAAATTTCTCCAATAGAAGATTTAATTTTCTAATTTTAGTAAAATACAATTCATACATTTGCGGGCATATATATTAAAACTATTTTAAGGGGAACCCATGTGAAAAAAATTTGGACTCATTATTCCTCACAACACTTCTACAAAAAATATCATTAAAAGAATAGGAATATTCATTAATAGTGGGAAAACTGGATGCAATGTTTAAAAAAAATAAAGATGATAGACTCTCATTAATACCCAGGATGAAACAGCTAAATTCATCATTTTATATATATCAAATATATTTTTATTTCTTTCATTACTTATTCATTTTTAGGGAGAATTAGTTACTCATTATAATCATTTTGTATTCTTTAAAGATTTATGTTTTGGGATTCAATGAATTGGTACCCAAAACATCGACCAAACATAATTATTTTTATCAATTTCTATCACAATACATGAATCATTATATAAATAAATTTCAATCTATTTATATTTTGTTTTAATGAAACCAAAATTATGATAGGATGAGGTCTAAATATCATCAAAATCATGGCATGAGGATATTCCATGATCATAATAAACCTATTAAATTATACTAGTGGATATGTATTAGGGTATATATAAAAATAATTCACTATTGAAACATATATAAAAAAATTACATATTTTTATCAATGTTTCTACAGTTTCATAAAAAAACAATGGAAAATATTGTGGTTATTATGTCTAAGTTTTTTGAAAGATATCATATTACACCAAAAAACAACATATCTAAATAGGTATTTCTCATGATAATTTCAATTTAATTTAAAATATTTATTAATCCTTTGTTTATTTAAAATTTACAAGTACTATCATGAATTTTGAAAGTGCAAATATTCAAAATAGGAACTCTATTTTTTATGAATGAATGGTAAGAATACATGTTGCAAAATTATATACAGACTTCGTGAAGAGGTGACTTATTACTACTTATTTAGTTATTTTTATCATCATTTTATATACCTTATTAGATAATTTCCTGAACATTTTTATCTAATAATTATTTCATTAACATTCACAAAGACCATGAAGAAATGATTTCATCAATAATTTTGTTTCTATAAATTTTTTTTCTCTACTATGTCCGCAAAATGATTAAGCAAAAAACAATTCTAGAAAATCCTTAATAAGGATGAAGAACTCATGCACTATTTTTTTCTTCAAAGAATTTTTGTCTACAATTTTGTTTTTTTATATTTATCAATGTATGCTTTTAGTTTACAAATTACTAAAAGTGAATGTTTTTAGTTTATATTTAATATTTAGTTAATAACATGTGTCACTCTTTGAAAACCAAGAAAAAACACTCAGATTGTCTTGAGACATTAAGAAAATGACCAATAAGTCAGTTGTAATAGAAATCATCCACACTTCATTCTAACACACAGTGTGGCCAGTATGACTCAAAGTTCATGTTTTTATTTAAAAGTGAAATTTTAGTTCCAAAAAAGATTCACATACTAAAAAATTATAAGTTTTTATTTGTTTATAGTGGTATTATTTTTCAATGATCCATAAATCATTTTTGATTTATAAGAATAAACGACACATCAATCCAACATACAGAGTGGCCGGTATGACTCAAAGTGTGATTTTTATATGAAAGTGGAATTTTAGTGAAAAATAATCATGATATACCCACAAATGAGCAAACAAATTCATATGGTCCTAATAATTTAGTAAAGTGATCCATAAGTCATTTTTGATGTGTATGAATTAACCCCACATCAATCTGAAACACAGTGTGATCAATATGAATCAAAGTGCATGTTTTTAGTTTAAAATAAAATTTTAGTTAAAAATGTGTTTCACTAACATGAAACCAAAATAACACAGATATGTTTTCTTGATACTCCATTATGATTTTTGAATTCATTTATTATGTGCTGGAACCAAAAAACCTCAATCCAACACACATTATGACTGATATGACTTAAATTGTGTGTTTCTAGTTTAAAAATGACATTTTTGTTAAAAATTTCTATCACTCACTAAAACCCATTAAAATTTTCTTGTATTGTATTAAAATTTTTTGGGAAATGTTCTAATTTTTTTTTAAACATGTATCAATTATCCACACATCAATATACCACATAGTGTAATGGGAAAGTTGCAAAATGTGTGTTTTTGGATTAAAAATGACATTTTAGTTAAAAACAGTTTTCCCTCACTGAAAATTGAGAAAAAAAACTCATATCTACTAATAATGTTTGATAATTACACATAAATAATTTATAACATGTAAGAATTAGATTCACATAAATCGGACATATGGTGTGGCCATTATGACTCAAAGATCACGTTTTTAGTTTAAAAATGACTTTTTATTTAAAAATGTGTTTCACTCACCAAAAAACAAGTAAACACATTTGGATTGTCTTAATAATTTATTAAAAAAATTCATAACCCATTTTTTATAAGTAATAATAAACTCCATCTCAATCTGACACATGGTGTGGCCAGTATGACTCAAAGTTCGTGTTTTTTTAAATTGACATTTTAGTTCAAAACACGCATCACATACTCAAGAATTGGAAAATGTTATCATATTGTTTTGATAATTTATGAAAATGATACATAACATGTTTGTAAAAGGTAGGAATCAAATTCACATCAATTCAATACATGGTGTGGATAGTATGACTCAAAGTGTATGTTTTTATTTAATATTGACATTTTAGTTCAGAAGACATGTGATATACTCAAAAATAATAATACACATTTATATTAATTTTATAATTTAATAAAATTACCCATAATATATTTTTAACATATAATAATTATACACACTTTAATGTGATACATGGTGTGACTGGTATGACACGAAATCTGTGTTTTTAGTATAAAAATAAAATTTTCATTAAAAACACGAGGAAATCATGGAAAACTAAGAAAACACACTCATATAGTCTTGATACATTAGTAAAATGTTCTCTAAGCCATTTGTGACATGTAGTAATTATATAACTACCAATCCAACACATAGTGTGACTTGTATGTCTCAAAGAACATGTTTTAAGTTTAAAAATGACATTTAATTAAAAATGTATGTCACTCACTAAAAATTGATAAAATTCATGCAAATTTGCTTGATAATTTCCTAAAATAATCCATAAGTAATTTTTGATGCGTAATAGTTAGTTTCAGGTAAATATGACACTTGATGTGATTGATTTGACTCAAGGTGCATGTTTTCAGTTTAAAAATTACATTTTCGTTAAAAACATGTGCACTCACTTAAAACCTATAAAAAATTAGATTGTATTGATACTTTATAAAAATTATCCATATATTATTTTTTGATATATAAGAATCAACCAAACATCAATTTGAAACATGATGTGGTCGGTATAACTCAAAGTGAAAGTTTTTTATTTAAAATTAACATTTTAGTTCAAAACAAGCGTCACATACTAATAATTGAGAAAATTACCATGAATTGTCTTCATACTTTATAGTATTAATCCATAAGTTATTTTTGATATGTAGGAATAAAAAACACATCAACCGAACTCATAGTTTGATCAATATGACTAAATGTGTGTGTTTTTAATTAAAATTGACATTTAAGTTCACTAGACACCTAACATACTCAAAATTGAGTAAACACGTTTATATATTTTTTGAAACATTTGGAAAATGACCCATATGTCATTTATGAGGTATAAGAATCAGCCAAACCCCAATATGATACATGGTGTGACAAGTAGGAATAAAAATATTTGTTTTAAATATAAAAATTACATTTCAGATAAAAAGCTATGTAAGTCCCTGAAACTGAACAAATATGCTCATATTGTCTTGATAATTTAGAAAAATTATCCTCACATTATGTTTGATGTGTAAGGTAATGATTAATGTCAATCTGACACATGGTGTAAATGATATGAATCAATGTGAGTGGATTCAGTATAAAAATTCTATTTTTTTTAAAAATATTATACTCAATGAAAAGATAAAAAACACATTCATATTTCCTTGATATTAAAGTAAAAAATATATGAATACTTTTTTATGTTTATAATTAGTCACACATCAACATGACACATGGTGTGGCCAGTTTGACAGAAAGTACATTTTTTATTTAAAATTGATATTTTATTTTAAAACACACATCACGTATTAAAATTATGAAAATGAACATGGATTATCTTGATACTTTACGAAAATTATCCATAAATCATTTGTGATGAGTAAGAATCAACTGCATATTAATATAACACATGGTGTACCCATTATGACTCAAAGTCTATGTTTTTAGTTTTAATGTTATATTTTATTAATGCATTGATTCATATTTATGTTTAATTTATTTCATTATAGTATGACCAATATAATATTTTTTTTACATGTACAATCATTTTCTTGAGTTTGAGTGATTTGTTTGATAACCGATAGCATGATCGGGCTCTTTTGAGAGGGGGTCAAGGTCTAAAGAAAATAAAACATTAATGTTTTTTAATTTTTTAATGATTATGATAAATTTTACATACCAATGTAATTATAAACAACAATTTTTAGAATTTTTGTATTATAGTGTTTTCTTCATGTATTTGTTATTTAAATTTAATTGAAATTATAATTTTCTATTTTATGTTAAAATGTTCTATAATTTTAGCAGCACACTACTTCAATATGGATTTTATTTGTTCTAGAAACAACACATATAAAATATCCCTTTATCTTCAATAAAAAAATGTTGATAAAGTGTAACCATTATTAGTGTTACAAAAAGCATTAATAAAGGGCCCCCTTTTTCAATTTTTAACTAACACCGAAAAAGGAACCCCTTTATCTGTGTTTTTCACATTTCATAAAAGAGACAAAATTTTAAATTATCTTACAACATCAAGGATTTTTTAGCACTGATGAGGTCTATTTATACTACTATAAATACCCATATCTACAATAGTATATCTATAAATCATTATAAAGAAATAGTCAGTATAAAGCGTGATGGCGATACAAGAAATATAAGTTAGGAGGAATAACGTGATATCAAAAAGAGAATTATAATAGACATTAAATCATGGAATAAGGTAATGATATCATTTTTTCATGGAATCACAAATATGTGGAATAAATATAAACCAGACATCATAAGCATAATTTAAGGCTTACTACTAAGACAACAAAACATAGTGTATTGTGATGACTGCTTTTACACCATATACGGAATATCATAAGATGAAAAAATTATCTTATATTATGGAGGGATATATAATTCAATACCCACCCATAAAATATTAATATATAAAAGAATATATTTTCCACTTGAGGAAAATAAACCATACATAAATCATAATAATGATTCAACCTATGAAATGAAATTTCGTTTTATAATAATGTCTCAACAAATAACCAAAGGCTATATCATAATTATTCCAAATATAAGAAGTAATTAAATAATATTGGATATTATTATCTGAAAAATAATACAATTTATTTAAAATGGAGTTCTAATGCAGAAAAATTCATGATAAGGAATGGTAACGCACTGAAAAAAAAATAATCCACTTAGGTGATACTTTATGAAAAAAGTAAAAGGTATTTTAATGAAGGAAGGATGTTATTATTTTCCTTATACAATAATTGAACAATGAGAAATATATTCAAAATAATGAGGATTTTAGAGAGTTTTTAATGGTTAAAACATTTTATTTTTCTAGTATGTGACATGAAATAAGACATAGGGAAGTTCCCTCAAATCAGGTTTATTTAGAAGGGAGAATTAAAAAAGAAACTTATACCATGTATAACCATAACAAAAAATGTATATTTAAATATGTATATATGTAAAGAACTTATATAGAAAAAATAGGATAAGTATATGAGAAAAATATGGAAAAAAATTATGAAAATGAAGGAGAACATGTAACCTAAATGTAATGAGGTTGGTTTGAAACATCAGTTACCGTGGGTTTAGATTTTCTCTACATGTGCTATTAACTTCCTGAAAAATAAAATTATGTTTATTAAAAAATTTATTCATAAAATTTTTCATATATATTTTATTTTATAATTTATATTTATTATTCTACATTATTCATTTATTAAAAAGTTTTCGCTTATGTTAGTTATTGAGGTTGTTTATTCAAATTTTCGAAAACTTTTTCTATATAGTTACCATGATCAAATGTGTTGTAAAATATCTTAATTACCCATAAATTTTTTACGATTAATAATTTCATTGTTCTTTTAAAACTAAATATATACATTTTCAAAGAATTTCACAAAATATACTCAAATTAAGAAAGGTGCCTTGATATGTTCATTTACGGCGGATAAATTTACTATGACTGTTGATTATTAATATAAACTTTATAATGTCAAATATTATCAATTAATAATATTAATATCTTTTTAAATATCATTTATATATGTGAAATATATTTTTATATTAATCCATGTTAAGTGGTGATGGAAAATAAAATACACCGTTTATGTGGTGGTAGTAGTCTGAATGTACACACAGATGAAAGTTTCATTATCCATAGAATGGGATGGGTATAAAATGATATAATTTTTCATTTAAGAATCATAATAATTTCATAAATATTATATTATTAAATTAAATAAACATTTTAAACAAATCATATAAGGTGTTTATGAATATTGTAATCATTCAGGGAGGTGGTAGTCTGCATGCACACATGGTGAGGTATTCATTTATCAAATGGTATTGAAGTATGGTAGAAAAAGGAAATTATATTAGTATAATAAATTTATAGACTATAAAAAATAATCATTATATCATTATTTCATGAAATAAATATATTTCGAGGGGGTATAAGAATAAAAAAATTAAGAGAGATCGGCTGATAACATAACCTCCCCTTATGGATGTTCTCTATTGGGTAATAGCTCAAGGATCCTTAGCACGACCTTTTATAAAGAAAAAGGATTTTATAACATGGGGAGAGATTTTCAGAGATTCTAGGGTGTATTTTTTTATTGATATAATTCATTAAAATGATTAGAGAAAAGGGGTGGTGAAGGGTGGTATTTATAAATGAAAGCAGTGGTATTTTTCTAATAATATAAAATGAAAAATCACTATTCAAGGAAAGTGGATTCAATAATGGAAAATAATGGAGTGGGGAAAGGGTTATGGTCGATAATCCTTAGACCATTTATTTTCGCACCTTATTTTTATGTCTTTGTCTCTAATATTATTCACTTTTCCTAATTTTTATTTTACCACGATAATTACTCTTTTACCAATGAAATTTGTTTTGATATCTAAAAAAATGGCTTTTATGAAATATTTTAGACCTAATGATTCAAAGTATGAAATACATTTTTTTAAAATTAAATTCCTATGGGTGATAAAAACAATTATAATATTAGCACAGATAATGCTGAAAAAACCATTTTTAGAAAAAGTTTATTGTTTTGCATAAAAACTATGTCTATGATATAATTTCCAATATTATTGATTTAGATGAAATTAATTAGTTTTTTTTTTAAAAATAAATTTTATATGGATTTTTAATCATATAATCACCATATTCAACCTCGTGAATATTTAATTAAAATAATAATATGAAAAATAATTTTTATTCGAATAAAATATTTCTTCAATTTAAAATTTCTAAACATGGATTTCCTAAATTCAACATAATATTTTAAAAATCACAATTTTTACTTATGAAAGAAAATTTTTTATAATAAAAATTTATGAATTTTAATGTAATAATTACGTCATGATAAAGTTATAAATATTAAAATATTAGTAAAAATGGTATTTTCACTATTCACTTATAAATAAACTATTTTAAAAAAATATAAAAATTCTTCTCAAGATAATGTTGATATGTTGAATTATAAATTGATTATAATTTAATTATATTAAATTTATATGAGTGGTAATAATTAGTTTAAAAAATAAGTACTTAATATAAAATCTTTCTAAAAACATGAAATGAATTTATTATTATTACTAAATCATAACTTGGTTTGTTATTTTAGTGGTCCATGTAATATCCCAATTGTCCTATTATGGAAATGAATTATTGAAAAAAAATTCATTAGTTTTTATCATCTATATCACCTAATATGGTGATCATATATATTTAGAAGGGAAATTTCTATATATAACTTATGGGTTTTTACATTCTTCCACGCTTAAGAAATTTCACCATTGAAATTTAGTTTAATAAAATAAGGTGAAAAAATGAGGCTACTTTTGTTTTATTATCTTTTTAGGTTCCCATGTTGCCTCTTCATAATTATGGTTTCATTATAGTGTATTGAAAATGTGAGTATTCTTATTATTTAGAACTTTGTCTCGGTGGTCTAAGATCTTCACGGGCTACTCCTCATAAGAGATATCACTCTTTGAATATTAAACTTTTGGGTTAATTGTTTGTGAGGTATCCAGTATATAATTCCTTATGTTTGGATACATGAAACACAAAATATATTTTAAGTAGGTTTTGGGGTGCTAATCAAAATTCCACAGCACTAATGTGATAAAAATTCTCAAAAGGGACAATGTATCATGAAGTTAACTTCCCATTCTTCCCAAAACTCATGAATTTATTCCATGAAGATATATATAAAGGAACACTTTATCAGCAACCAAAAATTATAGGTGTCATCAATGATTATAAACATAACATTTCTATCGACTCTGTGTTGTTATAATATATTATTTAATGGACTTGACATGCTTTGGAATTTCATAAACTATTTTTAGTCACAATAGGTAATCTAGTTGAAATAGGTTCTTCCACAACAAGGTTATAAAGTCAGTTTCTAAGAAACATTTGTTAAAAGTAATACAAATGTACTTTTAATGTTAGTTTATTATAAAACCGATGTCAAAACGTCTATTAACGAACCTTTAACATCAGTTTTATATAAATTTAATATTAAAGGTTCCTCTAAAGACCTTTTAAAGACTTTTTTATGAAAACTATCATCATGAAATAAAAACAATTCATGTCAATTTTTTTAAAAAGATATTTAAAAAGTTAAAAAAAACTTTTATCATCAGTTTTTAAGAAAAACCAAAATTAAAAATATTTAAAAAAATACCATAACCCAAAGAATTTTTTTATCAAATCGTTTTCCAATCTTGATCTTTGATGGCACTAAAACACCCAAAGCCATTTATGATGATATATATTACCTTTTTTGTTTATTTTCATCACCTTTTCATGTTATTTATCCTCGATCTTCCATCCATCATACTTTTTTCATAATCCTCATTATTATATAATTCATGGAAATCCTCTTCTGGATAACTAGAAACTACACTTGAAGGTTTTTTTAGTTTCTTTTTTCAACTTAGTTTTCAAAAACAGTTTTCTTAAATCTTGAAGAGTTTACCCTATTTCAAAAAACTACAAGATTTGTTTTGAAATTAAGAATATATTTTCCCTTATTGAACTCAATATTTTGTAAGTAGTTTTTGTTTATTTTTTTAAGATAACTTAATTTTTTGTTAGTTATAAATTTGATTAATTAATTTGTTTTTTCATGTATTTTATTATTAATTTTAGTTTTTTGGTTAAGTTTTCTCTAATTTTAATACTTTATTATTAGTATTATTAATTAATTGACATTGTAATTTATTTTTATCAGAAAATTTTTATATATATAATTATTTATATTTATATATTTTTTATAGATATAATTTTTTTTTATATTTAAAATCATTTTTTCTTATATTTATTTTATCATTTATAAATTTATTTTTTTAATATAATGAATTTTGGTTAAAATTTTTTATTGTAACTTTATTTTCGTTTTTAAAATGTTTTGATGGAAAATTATTTATTAACAATTTATACATGTTTAATTTATCTATTTTCTTATATGGTTAATCTCTTCTATTTAGATTTTTCAATGATATGCTTTGATCATTATGTATAATTGTTTGTTATCATCAAATAGTTATAAATAATTGATTGTTTTGACTATATATTTTTATGTGAATATTTTTCTATTTATATTTATTTTTAAACTTTTATATGTTAGAATATAATCACCTTTTATATTGTGATATTAGTTAATTAATGGATCATAATTGGATAAATTTACAAAGAATCACTAATGAATATGAAAAAGGATTTGATGATTTCTTATAATTTTATAAATTCAATATTAAAAAAAAATATTTGATTTTCTATCCATGCATGAAGCATTTGAATATGAGAAAGTTAAATTCCAATGAAATAAAGGATCATCGCTTATGATTTTGATTCATATATAATTATACACATTGGATCATGGATGGTGAAAGAATGGAGAATTCAACATGTAATATTGATGAAAATATCATAATGAGTCATATGATCATATTAAAGATTTAATTTATCATGTAAAAATTGAAACCATCGAAAAAAATAAACTATTTAATGATTGTATGGATATATTGAGAAAATATTATTTTCAGGTTGCAATAAATATACTATGTTTTCAGAAGTTCTGAAATTAGTTTACTTGAAAGCATTAAATGGGTGGAGTGATAAAATAGTCTTTAAATTTCTTGAACCATTAAAATAGCTACTTCTAGAATGAAATGTGATACTATAATCCAATTATATGTCAAAGATAATATTATTCCTCTTGATATTGGGGTATAAGAAGATATATAATTTCCTCCATGATTGTGTGTTTTATAGGAAGAAATATAAATGTTTATCAAAATGTCCTAAATGTAGGACATCATGCAATATGATGGATGAAACATTCAACTCTAATTCATTCTCATGTATTGGAATCAAAGGTCTTACTTACTAAATTTGGTACCTTAAAATAATTCCTTCTAATAATTCCAATGATTCAACTTTGATTCATTTTCAAGTACCAACATCAAAACTCCTGCAAATGAAATTTGGTACCTTCAAATAATTCCTTGTTTAAAGCATCTATTTTAAAATTTAAATGATGTAAATAGGTAAATATGGCATATATATGATCGTATATTTGATGATAAATTACAATAACTTTCTAATTCACCACAACAAAAGAGATTTTATAAAAAAACCATAATATTGGAAGTGAACTAAAAAATATCATAATGGGACAGTGCACAGAGAGAATGAACACATATTAGAGCCTTAGTATCCAACATAGTTCATGCTCTGTTTTGTTGGTAGTTTATAACTTTTCCCCATAGATATGTATGAAAAAAATATTTTATGAAAAACTAGATGATTTCTAGATGAAAATAGCATATAAATGATATTGATGTACATATTTCACCATTGATTGATGCTTTGAAACATTTATGGGAGATATGTGTTACAATTTTCTATGCATACATAAATGAGTATTTATTTTTTCATGTTATGATAATTATCACCATAAATGACTTTACTATATATGTAAACTTAATTAGATATTTTGTTAAGGGACATAAAGCATTTCCAATTTGTGAAGAAGAGAACTCATATAATCAAATTCACAATAGAATAAAGACAATGTATATAGGACATCAAATATTTTTGAGAATTTATCATCATTATCATAGATTGAAAAAATAATTTAATGGTTTATAGGAAGATAATCTCCCCCATAACCATTACCAGCTAAAGAATATTATGAAAAGGTGAAAAATATTTATATAAACTTTGGGAAGAAAGAATATTCTGGTCATCAAAAAAATCTAGAAAAACAATATATCTTATTCAAACTACCTTATTTGTGATATTTAGTACTAAAACCTAACATTGACATTATGAATGTTGAGAAAAAAACATGGGATATTTTTATTTCAACATTGATTGACATAAAAGGAAATAAAAAATATATGGATTTCATGCTATATTTTACTTGATATTCATGGAAATATGTTTGGAGTTTTCTCTCACTATGAATGGAAACATAACATATTTATGTCTAGTTTATTACACATTAAACAAGAGTGAGAGGATTAATTTTTTTTCAGTGTCTTCATGGTATTAATATACTTGTTGGATATTCTTCAAATGTGAAGAATTTGGGGTCATTTAAGGGGATTAAATTAATAGGCATGAAATCTCATAACAATCATGTATTGATGCAACAAATACTACTGATCTCACTACATGTTATATTACTAAAACCTATCAGAAATACTATTAGATGGTTATGTTATTTTTTCAAATACATTTGTATCACTATTTTTGATCAAAATATGATAGATGTTTTGGAAACTAAAGATACATTCAAACATTTCCATCTAAAAATATATTTCCCACAAATATTTGTTTATATAATTATTCATCTGGTGATTCATAGAGTACATGATATAAGAATATGTGAGTTTATTTATTTACCTTGGATGCATCCTTTTAAAATATATATGTAAATTTTTAAGGTATATGTTAAAAATTATTATCGGTCAGATGCCTCTATTCTTAAAAAAATATGTATCAAATGAGGTGATTTAGTTATGTACTAATTATTTTTATGAAGTGAAGCATATTAGTATCCCTATATCTCAAAACATTACTTTGATAGTGAGGGTAGAAGGATTATTTTCTTATAGGTGATGTTTATTCCATGTGATGAAGTTATTTAGGGACATTTATATAGTTTGAACAACACGGATGAATTTCAACCATATATATCATCACATATTGTTCTATTAAAGGTAAGATATCCAAAAAAATAAATGAAAAGGGGTTAATGATTAAGAATATAAAGATATTTGTTTCATGGTTTAAAGAAAATGTCAACACAAATATATTTGCATCAGAAACATTGAAACAGTCATCAAGGGGACTATCTGTTAATGTGATCGTAACTCATGATTTTAAAATTAATGGTTAAAATTTTTACACAAAAAATTTAGGATGAAAAGAGTAATGTACAAAAAGGTGGAGTAATATTAATCTTTGAAGCACCACATTTTTTAGTAAAAAAGATAAAAACCCAATTTCAGCATCAAAGATATATTTTAGAGTTCTTGAGGATATATGGAAAATTTATTACACTAAAATTTGAGTAACATTATAAGAGTGTAATTTGGTTTATAGTATTAATTGTATGAAACATGATGATTATAGATTTATACTAGTTTATTTGAAAAGATTTAGCTATAATGATAGACCATTTTTCATGGAGTCACATGAAAAGAAAATATTTTATTTCATTGATTCATCAAATTATTGATGGTCATTTATTTTTCATGGGAAAATAATTCCTTTGGGTGGTGAGGAAGATGAAAATGTTATGTATTTATGAGAGGTTTCTTCATCTGTTATATGATTTATGGATGATAATAATGAATACAGTGTAGAAATAAGTCATCTTCTATGAAATGATCATTCTAAAAGGACATGGGTCACTAAATTACTCATCTAATTATGATGGTAAATATTTATAGTTGTGATATTTAAATTTATAAATTTTTATCATTTCTATCATTTTAAAATTAATGTTAATATTTTAACATTCATATTTTTTGTGTTAAGAATCACAATATGATTATTTTTTTCATACTTACACATATATGATACTATTTTCTATTTTTTTTGTAATCATTGTTTTTAAATATTAAATTTTATAATGATATAAAGGTAAATATATTATCAATATATCTTTATATTTTAATGATAGCCATAGAGGAAGAGGAACAATTAATAAGGTAATTTTTTTGAAATTTTTAAATATTCAATTATGAAATTATTTAATAAAATTAAATTTTTTATTAAAAAAAATTATTTGTAGGACTATGAGTGTGCCTTCTATGAAAGAGTCTTCTTCTCTAGAGAACAAAATTCCTAGAGTAAGTAGATGTGGAATTCCACCTCTGCTAAAAATTTCACATGATCATGGAGAAAAAATTATAAATATTAATTTTTATTATAATAATAACACAATTGTCCAAAATTTAATGTATTTTATGAGTTATATCTCCATGCAAGGCCATTTTAGGATAATCATTTTATATCTTAATAGGAAGTAAACCGACAAGATAATGAAAGAAAAATTGTGAGAGTTCTTAATAGTAACAGATAAAAATTTATTTATTTTTATCTCATTATTTGAATATTATATATCTTATATAACTAATATTTAATTTATTCAATTACAGATGAAATTCTCCATTCCAGAAACAAAACAAATTAACAAAAGATAACTATCTTTAGCAGAAGCTTAATGGAGAGATTTTTAAAAAAAATTGAAAAATAATTATTTTTCTTATTGTTATAGAATGAAAACTCATGCCTCAAGTATTGGTATTTAGATGCAGATACATTGAAATTTTTTTTTCTCCAATTGACAGGATAAAGAATTTTGGCTTGATACTTTTTGTATATATTTTTTTTAAAAAAATTAGTACTTGGTCACATATTAGTTTATTTTTATGTAACAGACCTCCAGGAGAAAACAATTGAAGACAATTTTGATTCATTAAGTGCTAAGTCTTGTAGTATTTCAAAAAAGGTCCAGTTTGGACCAAAATCTCCCCCCAATCACCATAAAAATTGAAGAAGCTCAATGATGAAAAAAAATGAAAATTATCTTATAGAAAAATCTAATATGTAGCTGCCAGGATATTAAAAAATTAATTTTTATTTTCCTTGAATGTTTAAAATTTTAAATTAACAATAATAATATACTATTTTAATTTACCATTTCCGGATGACCTTTAAGAGTAAGAGACATGGGGGAATTTTATCCCTGGGGTAGGATGGAAATCCTTAATATTACTTTAGAAAAACCAAAACACCTAATTCGTGTAAGTGGATATGATGTGAGTGTCAGTATTAGGAAATTTTTTGTTAATAAATGTTAGGAGTAAAGAGATATAAAAATATATTATTTAAAAGATGATATGAATGACTTAAAATAGTCCATGGGTGATGAAATTTAATCAGTGGTTCATGATAGTTTTCAACAAATGATGAGACAATCATAGCCTACCCAACCTGTATTTCCTGCCTACTCAGATATTTAACCTCCTCATTCATACCCAACATTATACTGTTAGTTTTATGCTAGAGATCCCTATGTACATATTATAGCATACAGAGTCTTACATATTTTGGGGGATTCTGTACATCACTGTCTTATGTATTTGGGTTTACTAACAACCTTATACTGTGATTTTTATGCTAGAGATACCCATATAAATATTATAGCATACAGAGTCTTACATATTTTTGGAGATTATGTACATCACCATCCTATGTAGTTGGGATCAGTAGTAATAACAGTAACTGATACTATTGATCCAAATGTTCTACTACTATTTAATATAAAGGAGAGTACCAGAGTTGGAGGTTTTATAAGTCATTTTTTACTTTGAATGGTTATCCTTCTTCACATTTGAGGCATGTGTTGTTTTAAATATTATTTACATTTTATATATAATTACTAATAATGTTTTGTGATATTTAATTTATATAGTATCATCTAAAATCAAAAGAATCTATCCAAAAGAAACAAAAGGTTTATAAGCCAATAACTTCATATACTTCGGAGATTTTTGATGGGCTCAAAAGATTATCCCATATTTCTTCTTCCTTGGATAATATTTATTAGTTTCATATGATTTATGGTATATGAAAAAGAGACAATCCATTTAGAAAATTAAAAAAACATATCATGGATTTTGTTATTTTTATAAGCTCAGTATACCTATGTTATAATTGTTTTCCATGTGAGTAAATTTATATTTTCATTTCTCCTTCTTTAAATAACGATGAATTCAAGTGACTTACTATATTACATATTTAATTAGGTATATACAAATTCTTTGTATTAAAAATAAGACCACTTCTATTTATGGTATTATAGATCTAGGATACATTGAAACACCTATAAAATATTTGAAAAATGATGCAAGAGTTAAATATATTTGTGAGTGTTCCATCATGAAAATTGATGATGGTCTTGGATAACATTAAGAATCATCTCTTTTATATTATAGGAGAGAATACTAGTTCTTTATCCCCATCCATGTTGAAAAAATATCAATATGTTAGTAAATATAGATCTTGGACTTTCACAATGACATATTCCAAAACTCCAACTAGAATAGAAGATTGGTTCTTTATCATTATGTTCTTTTTTGATTCATATCCAATGTTTTAATTAATAACATCTATGGACCATCATCACCCATAATGAATTTTAGAATGATCAAATATTATATAATATCACACCTCATAATTAATAAACTATACTGACCTTTTTTCATTTTAACAATGAACATAAAGGTAAGGTTATATACTGCATTTGTAAATCTCTACTTGACTTCTTTAACATCATTTACGTTTTAAAAAAAACTATTTTTCTAATTTTATAAAATTAAATTGACTTCAACCTATTAGATATATAAATATTTATAATCAATTCCTTTTATATATTTTATATCATTTTTAAATAAATGTATAGAAAAATACATATCATCAATTATAAACAAAAAACTGTTTATTAGTCATATAGTTTCCTTATTTGGTATTCATTAACATTTAACTATATTTATAGATTTTATATTTTTTAAATATGTTAAAAGTAGTATATAATTATTAATATAGTATTTTTATATATTAATCTTTAAAATTATAATCATTATACATTGAAGTTTAATGGACAAGTTCAATTCAGTGTTTTCAGAATTACAAAAGTTGGAGAGAAACAACACTTTGGCATGTTGTTTACTGTATTAACATGAACGCATGTATTGTTACATGATTCTAAATGATTACTTTATATTTGAATATTTAAATCCTTTCCCTCTGTGAAACATTGAGTGTATTTTAATTTGATCCATTGAAAAGCTATTAATGTTAGAGTGAATTACTAAGGATCTCTTTAACATCAATTATTGTACTACTGGTTGCTTCATATTAATTGCAAACAATTTATGTAATCCACTAATTGAATTTTATTACTTATGATTAAATAATTTAATAATAATATTTCTTAAGGCTGTTGACTAATTTCAGTAAAAAATAATGCATTAGATTAATAGAAAAAACATTATTTTCATATTCAACTCCTATGATTTCATTTTTAATGCTCCTTTTGACATTATAGACCTTATTTACTATTGTAAATAATTTTTTTATTTTTTTTATAAAATTAAATAAAAAAAATCTTGTTGAAAATATAAATATTTTGAATTCATACCTTTGATATATGTTGCATCATTTTTAAATACTTGTATAGAAAATAACCTCTCATCAATAAGAAACAAAAAAATTAATTAGTTTTATTGTTTCATTTTTTTATTCATTAACATTTATCTTAATTTATAAATTATAAATTTTTCAGTCATGTTAAAATTAGAATATAATTATAATTATTATTTTTTATTTATTTTTTATTGTAGTAGTAGGATACAAAAAATGTTTAATGGACAAGTTCAATTCAATATCTACTAAATTACTAAATTTGGAGAGTAACAACACTTTGGCATGTTATTTATTGTATGTACTTGAACTCATATATTACATGATTCTACACGCACATGAACTCATTTGTTGTTACATGATTATGAATGATCATTATACAGATACTACTCATATTATAGATCTATTGATGATATTTTCATAATAATTCTGACAATATTTTCATTAATGTTGAGTTCTTTTTCCATTACTAAAAGATCCTAATTTGGAGATTTATTTAGTTTTTTACTAGGATTGTGTTTTGTTGATGGTGATGAACCACCTTTTATCAGATGTTTTCTTTACTATAATAGAAGATTTAGTTCAACGGTTATGATACCAAAGGGAATGTTTTCCAAGATGAGTGCACCACGAAAGACCGACTTACCCATTATTGCGCCCTCACAGCTTGGAAATGCCGATGATATTTCTTTTGTTTTTCCCACAAGATTAGGAATGTTGGATGTGTAGTTTAAGATATTTCTAGATGCCAAAGGTGGGATGTTAAGGTCACAAAATCTTTCAAAAAATCCCATATAAATGTTCTATAGCACTGAATGTCAGGGAGGTTTCCTAGGGACCATGGTGTAAGTTATCATTCCCACATTACCTTCCCTTGTTACTGCAACTTATTTGATCTTAGGTAGTCCTAGAAATTACTGTTGCTGAGTTTTTTTTGTCGTTTCATCTATTAAAAACAAAATTAATATATTCAGAACAAATTAGTGTCATATATTAAAACCTATTATAACACATGCCTTTTTGAATTAGAAATCTAGAAACAACGGATTACTTATCATAAGTGATACATGTTTTAAGAGTCTTTTGGTAAAGCCTTCAAAATTTAGCCTTACCAATTAGTAAAAATTAGGGCCCAATAAGATTCTATTGATTGGATAATGTGTCATGGCTATAGTATGATAGATAGTTGGTTCACTATAAGATAATATTTTTACTGATTTGGTAGTTTTTAGGGGTGAGATGTTTGGAATAGTGTTTCTGAAGAGTGTGAGTCTATAAAAACATGGAACATATGCAGGTTGTGGTACTAGCCTAACCAATAGAAGTTAAATTTGCATAGGAATTCCTTTAGTTTTCCATTTTGTGTGTTCATTGAGTTTTATTTGGAAAATTATGAAGCATTATGTGTTTATTGTCAACTTATCTTATTTTTTATCTTTTACAACTAAATTCTTATGGTAACTAATATGATTTAATATTATTCAAATATTAATACATATTATAACACTAATCTTTTTTAATGAGAAATATAGAAACAATGGAGTAATTATCATAAGTTATACATGTTTTATAAGGTTTTTGGTAATTCTTTACAAATTCATCATTACCAATTGGTAAGAATTAGGGCCCAATATGCTTATTTTGATTGGATAGAATTTACTAGATATATTATGATAGATAGATGGTTCACCATGGGATAATATTTTCACTGATTTGGAATTTATTATGGGGCGAGATGTTTTAAATATAGTAGATAAAGCGTGGGATTCTATACAAAGCTAGAAATTATGCAGGTTGTTGTTATAGACCAACAAACATAGCTTAAATTAGCAGAGATCTTCTTGCAGTTTTCCATTTTTTTAGTGTTCATTGTGTCCTATTTGTTCAATTATAAAGCATTATTTGTTGATTGTATACTTAACATATTTTGTATATTTTTAAACTAGATTCTTAAGGAACACCTAAGATTCATTATTATTCATTTATTGGGTAGATAATGTTTTATAACACTAACATGGTGTTATTTTGTACATGCATGTTTTTTTTCATTGGATAATATCAAGATATGATGATCGTTATTAGGTTGCATGATCTCATTTTTTCATTCTATATTATATTCTTTTTATTTATAATATCTTGTATGAATGTTTTATTTTGAATTTGACCACAAAAAAATATTTTTTATTTTTCAAAATTGATGAAAATATCAAATTAATCATTTTTTGGAGTTGTTTGTATTTTGTTATGAATTATTTTTATTGAGTGAAATTGACATGATTTGTATTATGTTTTGATATTTCTTTTTTTATTAAATTGGATATTTAATTTTTATATCAATACTCACCCATTAGAAGCATGATTGCACAATAAATAGGATTGGGGAGATTGTTAGAAATATTTAACAAAGTAAATGTTTTGATTTCTAAAATCAATGGTAGTTAGGGAATTTGGAAGGAAACCACCAAGGGATGAGAATGGGTGAATAATCATCAGTAAACAATGACATTTTTTTGTATAAAATTTCTTTATCCTATATACAATGTTATAGGGTGGAATCACATTAAAAATTTGAGAAATACACCATCATGGAAGAGGGGAGTAGTGGTGTATTTTGGAGTAGTGGATCTTTAGGAATTAGTTATAACACCAATGTTGGGTTACTTTTTATTATAATGATCATAATTTTATTTGTCCATTTGAATAATTTTTTCATTAATGTAATTAAATTATCCATCATGAATCCCCAGTATAATGTTTTATACCATAATTTTTTTAATAATTTTTTTCTACAAGATAATTTCCAAAAACTTTCTCAACCAATATTTTATTATTATGTATCACTTATTTGTGGAATAAATATGTTCAATATTAATATGTATTATTAATTTTTCAAAATAGAATTATTTTATTGAAAATAATCACTAATTTATAGTATCATGTGAACACATGAGTGAAGTACTCGTGTTTTAAAAAAATAGAGCTAATTCAAGGAATTTATCACTAAACTTTATTATTTATGAAATTAATTTCCTTTTTATGAAATTATAGACAACGAAAGGAAAATTTTTAAACCTCAAAATAATTTTTTTTTTCCAATTCATGTTTTTATTGGAATTTTTAATGATTTTTCAAACAATGGTCAAAATAAATTTCGAAAAATATAAAGTCTTATAAAAATACCTATGTTAAATCATTAATGAGATATAGAAATATATATTCCATGCTATTTTTAAATGTACATGGGTCATTAAAAATTATAAATGGAATCCTTGAATAATAAATGGTTCCCTAGGGGAATGTAAATGCGGTCTTCTCATAATATTTCAAGGAAATGAGAACTCATAAATAAATGATAAATACATCTAAGATGCAATGATGATTTCTTATAGAAAATATCTCCATTATATAATCAATTAAGGGGATGTGGATATGATATTATTGATTGACTGTATTAAATTATCTATATTAAATTCATTCTGTCGAGATGATTATAATTATTATAGGGAATAATTCATTCTATTTATTCAATAAAATGTTTAGGATGGTATTCATAAGAACTACATAGATGGTTCTAACCCACTCGGAGTCTGAAATTAGATAGATAATCATTTATTATAATATATTATCTATCTCCTACTTCACTACGTTCATGAATGTGGGATTTATCCACTTTTAGGGATACCTAATAAGATTATAATCTCTATATATCATAGTTTTATATAAAGATATTTTTTATATTTCTGATATATAATTTCTATCTTATTGCATAGAAATTTCTTCTCAAAATATCAATATTTTTCTATTATTTGTTTTTAGATCGATTATTATATATAATTACTTGTGAATTTTCTCCATCTATTAAACATGGATATTTTAATAATGTTGGGAATGGTTTTAATTCATGATTTGGGGGTTATTAAAGATATAATATTAAATTGGGATTCCCAAGTATTCATTTTTGAACTTCCTATACAAAAGAAATCATATAATCATCTTATGTATGAAATTAATCATTAGATTCATCATAAATTTCAGAATATACCTATTATTATGTATTGAAATCAGAATATCAAGAATTTTGGACAACCTCATCCTTCAAGGGTTTTTAAATAACAAAATATTATCCCATGAATAAACATTTATGTAACATACCTAAATTGTTTTTAAGGCTTATGCCTGTTTAAGAAGATAGAGTATAGAATACGATTGATTATTTGAAGGGTGCTTTATGGAGTCAAAAATGTTAAAGTGTACAGTGTTGTCTCCAAACACCCTTTTGAGTGTTCTGAAAAAGAAATTGATTATGGTATTGGATAACTTCAAGAATATTCTCTATATTATTATGGTAGATAATCCTCGTTCTTTATCCTTCTTCATGATGATCACATATAAATCTAATAGAAAATATAGATCTTATACCTTCACAATTACATTTTCTAACTCTCAGGAACGGAATATAGTGGATAAAGGTTGAGACACTTTTTACAAATTTGATCCTTTCATTACATTGTATCCTCATACATCTGGTGAAAAATATCCTTTATAAACTTATCATTCCATGGAATATGTTGTAAGGATTTAAGGAGAGGAATATTAATTTTCAATTTCTGAATGTGTTCTCAAATTGTTTAGGATGTGATTATTCATGAATCATTAATGTATTGAATCATTATAGAAATATTATGGGTAATTATTTCAATAAATTTTTACTATAGGGTAGTTTTTTCGTGTCTCTTCTTCCTTGGTCCATCCTTATCTTCTTTATATTTCCTTTATTGGGGCTATTTTTTTCACATCTTTCCAATTTTTTTTGAAATTCCATCTTTGTTATCCTCTAGTTTGGTGGCCTTGGTTTGGGATCAGGTGTGGCTAGTGGTGGGAGTTGTTTAATACTACTTTTTTTTAATCATATTCATTGTCTCTTTAAGTTTAGGGATTGTTTGGGATGGTATTTTGATAGTAGTTTTAGAAAAATTCTCCATCAGACTTCAAATCTAGTTTTTATCTCCTCAAATTAAGGGCTCGTATTTTGAACCTCATCATTTTTTGGATGAACTAAAGGTTATACACTTATATAAGGTTTATTGTATGGAATATTTTTTTGAAAATATGTATTTTATTATGTGGGTAGGTTATAGGGTTGTTTTGAGTTTTTGGAATGGTTGTGGGTGTTGGTTTGGAAACTGGAAAGGTCGTGAGTGCTAAAACTATTAGTTTTATTGTTTTTAAGGGGGATTATTTGTGTACTAATTTTGAGAAGGTGGTATAACCTTGTTTTAATTATTTTTAAATCAATATTGAACATTATTAAAACTCCCCACACATGGTTTTGTTGTGTATTACATAGTTGAAAATATTCTTAATAACTTTCCATGATCCTCACATCAACCCAATAGTTGGTGAAATAACTTAGAGTAAGACTAAATTATATCCAATAGTTGATTATTAATATTCAATATCATATTTCAGATCTATCTATCTCACCATGCTGGGTATATCTTCTTGTATTTTTTTCAAGAAAAGGGGATGGATCTTATGTTCAAAACTCATTAATTCCATTTATTCGAGTGACTCTTTTGAAAAATTGTTACGAGTTCTGAGTAAACTTCTCAATATGTCTATTAGATTATCTTGTATATTTGTTTATAAAAGATAGTCTAGATTATACATCTAGTATAGATCTATCATTATCAATAATTCCTTTATATATTAACACTAGTAAATGGTTCTTCTCTATTATATGGTGTGGGAAGCTGAAACATGGCTTCTTGAATGTCTCTAAGTACTTATAAATTGTCTCTCTAGATACCTGTCAGATAGTAAATATATAATTTTAGATTTCTATACTGCATTGGTCAGGAAATAATATTTTCATGAAGCATATTTAAATATTATCTCAATCATGGATTTCACCTGGTTGTATGTTATACAACCATTCTTTGATATCTCTTTCAAACAAGAAGGAAAATACCCTCCACTTGACTTGTTCCTCCAATACTCCTATGGGTTTTATGGTTGAGAAATAATGTGTAAATTACTATATGTTCCTCTTATGTCATCTTCTAAAAGTCCATGAAACTTGGGAAATACAATATTAATAGAAATTTTAATTTGAAATTATTTTTATTTCATGTATAAAAATGTGATTACGTTGGTTAGAAAACCATGGTGCGCATAGATCTATAATGTTATGGTCAGTATTTACAGCCTTTTCATCAGTATTGAAGTGAACACATTGGGTTTCACATTATTTCATATGAAAAACATCCTTAACGGTTGATTTTATGATTAAATTTCTTAATATAATAAAATATTATTCAATTTCAATGTCAAAATCAGTTACTTTTTTAATATATGTTCATGTCATGAAAGGTAAAAATTAATGATTTTTTATGTAAACCATTTCATTATGAAAGGAAAAAGAATTTATTATCTAGGTTAAAAATAGTTGTAGTGGAAACCAAGATAGTCTTCTAGAGTTGAGTGGAAAAAAAATTAGTTGTCACTTATTATTGGGTTTTTGATATGTGTTTCTGATGTCAAAATCAAAAAGAGTAATTGAGTCAAGATATTTCAAAACAATTATTGAATGGTGATTGTGTCAGGGTTAGTTTAACCAACTATAAAGTTATCCTACCCTTTGAGGTTATCAAGTATTCTTATATTATGCTTGATAAGAGAGATTATGTGATCACTTTGTTTCCATCCCTTCATATAATGGTGATTGTGAGGATAACCCTAACTGAGATATCATCTCGGTCTACCCTCCTTCCCATGTGTGTAATTATTAGAGTGGACTCTCGTAGTGTACATAGGAAATTCCCAGTTGGGTATTATTATTCCAAAAGATCCAACAGTTCCCACTTCCACTTCTATATGGGTTGATGATCGCCATGAACACTACCACCAATTAGTGTTCATTCTATATCATACACAATCCAAGTTTAGTTAGAGGGAGATAATGGATAATTGAAAATGGTAATGAAAAATGATAATTTTTATACTAAATATGACCATACCTGATAATCAAACCCAGTAAATGAAAATTGAAACCAATTATTTAAAAAGAGATAAATATTTAATTCCATTAATAATAAAGTCACAAGTATCATAGATACATTTGTAATTCACTTCTTTGATCACTCGGATATTTCAACACCATGAGAAGGGAAATCAAGAACAAATAGGTATAGTAAGGCATTAAGCACAAAAAGTGGGAAATTAAAATTAAGGGAAAAAGAATGGCATCAAAACTATAATTGATCGCAAGAGAGGTCCTATGAATACTAAAATTCACCTATACTTAGTGTGTGGATCCAATTTTTTAAAATGAAGATATTTATTCTTCTACAGTGGGAAATACTCTTTTCTAACAGTTAGAAAATCCTCTATGGTATTTTATTTTTTTAAATAATTCTTCGTTTACTTTTTCTTTTAATCACCTTTCTTCACGGTTTCCTTCTTTTTTCATGGTTTTAAATTCGCTAAGATCCATGTATTAAAAATACCCTTATTTGGAATGGATTGAAATATTATGCATGCTTTTATCCACGTGGTAGCCATTAATTGGTGTTATAATTGTTGAGGTGGCATCCTTGTAACGACCCAATCTTTTTGAGTAGTATATTAACTCACTCTTAATGATTTAATAAGATGTTAATGGTTAATGAAGAAAGAGGAGTCGATGGCTTCATCCAGTAGACTTGAACCTTATGAAGACCACTTATCAGAGCTTGGGAAGGAGGTAGCATCTGTGGGCTTCGCTTTGGACCAAGCCCAAGCCGAACTCCAGTGTGTCAAGCTTGAACGGAAATGCCTGCGGGAGAAGTTCAAGTTAGTAGAGATTACTACTAGGGAAATGTTATCTGAGCCTCCCTCAGATTCTCTCACCATAGCAGACCTTACACTTAGGTCATATGCCGGTGTTATAAGGGGTTATGTGATGAGACCCTAGCTTCTTTGTGTAATCCTTTGGGATGAATGAATTGAGATTTCTTCCATTAGTGATGTTTGTGAAATTTCAAATGTCCGGATAATTTTAGGATGTATTTTATTGATGAATTTTGAAAAAATGATATTTTAAAAATAATTAAGTAAACCCTAAATAATTAATGATGTGTAATGATTTTCAAAAAATGGTCTTCTACAAAAGTGTTCAGTAAGGAATTTGGAGTCTAATAAGATCAACTTAATTTTTTATGAATAGTAAATTATGAATAGTGATTTTTTGCTTAGGATTAGTAATGTGAAGAAATTTATTAGTAATTTCACTCAAAGAAAGTTTTAATAAAATTTAGACAACTAGATTAAGTAATGTGATTCAATAAAATGGGTAAATAACGGTTTCATAAATTATTAGTCAAGTATTAGTTTTTTCAGATGAATAGTGTTTTTTAATTAAAAATTTAATTAAAAATAATTAGAAAATTATATTTATAAAAAGGACTTAATTTTTTAACTTAGAGCATCGATATTATGTTAACGTAATTTTTGGGGATTTTTCTGAAAAAAATGAATTTTCGGTGAATAGTGTTTTTTAATTAAAAATTTAATTAAAAATATTTAGAAAAATATTTTTATAAAATGGATTTCATTTTTGAAATCAAATCATTGATTTTTGGTTGAGGTGAAATTTTGGGATTATTCTAAGTAAGTTGAATTTTTGATGAATAGTGAAAATACAGTTTTTAAGTTACAGGTGTTTAATGACATCATTAAATGATGTATTAAGTATGTAATCAATATGTTCGACTTATTAATAGTAAGATA
Source organism: Viscum album (assembly GCA_963277665.1). NCBI lineage: Eukaryota > Viridiplantae > Streptophyta > Magnoliopsida > Santalales > Viscaceae > Viscum > Viscum album. The sequence continues at coordinate 350,629,309 of OY728137.1, forward strand.
AGGTATGAGGTGTCCCAAGTGGCCAATACCATGGGCAAATACCATGGGAAAGCCCGTGGTTTTGCCAAAACCACTAATGAGGTGTCCCTTGGCCATTAATGCCTTGTCCCCTCACTTTCCCTATAAATACCCACCCTTTCCTCCATTAGTTTTCACTCCCAACTCTCCCCCAACGAAGTTATGGTATCCTTACCTCCCAAGGAGTCCTCCCAAGGCGCCCCCAATCCCTCAAGGTCCAAACCTTTTAGTTTTAAGAGTTACGTTTTAAGGTAAAGGATCCGACCTCTCTCTTTCTTTTCATGTTATCTCATTTATGTCATTCCCTTTATGATCCATGTTATTATGTGAGAGAATGTTATTTTATATTCCTTTTACTGCTCTTTTCATGTTTATATGATGAGAGATCCCCTCTTACTCTCATCATTTCGTTTTATGAAAGTTTAAGTGACACCGTTAGGCTGCCAAATTTGTAAGGGATTCTTTCAGCCTTCTCATTTTTCAAGTTTGATTTTCAGGTCAAGTCTTTCAAGTTTCTTTTTTATTATGTTGGGTTATGATCTCTATATCTATCATACTGATCTCTTATTATCATATAATGAGAGACCCTATTTGATCTTGTCAAATCTTTTTTAATTGAAGTTTAAGTGACGTCGTTAGGCTGACGAATTTTCATAAGAGAAATCTTTTTTTTGTCTCACTTCCATGTTTTTCATTTCACATGATATATCATTCAAATTTCATTACCATGTTCTTAAATCCCTTATATTCTGTCCCCCTACTGTTTTATGGATCATTTATTAGTGGGTGACCCATGTTCCCCCTCTTTTCAATGTTTTCTAAAACCTTGTAACATAGCCATTATGCTGCAGGATTTTCGTCTCAAAATGCCTCTCTTTTTTCTCAAAATTATTTTATGTTATAAAGTGAATACTCAATGCTCTTATTTATACAAGGGTATTCACATATATATCACAATGTTCTATTTTAAATTCTGGGATTTACATACATTAAACCCGCTTCCCCTTTCCGTGGGTTAAAAGTGACATAAAGATCATGTCTTTAAAGCAGTTTTTAAAATGTTATGATTATGAAATGAAACCCATTTCTTTTATGCTATATAGGTTTTTTATGAAATGATTGATGATGATATATGTGGATCACATGATAATAAATACATGTCAAGGGTGCTCCCAGATAGCGCTCCAATGCATTGGGTAAAGACTTAATCTCTAGAGATGACTTTTAGACAGATACCTTAGTGAATAACCTTGGTAATTTTTAATGAAACCTTGGGGATGGACCTTGGTGAAACGAAATGATTGTCAATATTAAATGTTGCAGCCACATCGTCAAGTTATGAAAAATGTTATTTTTATTATTATGTATCTCATGATTTCTTTCTCATCCCTTAATGTTCTTTTCATGTCCTTATTGAAGTATCTCAAGTTCACATGTAAAATGTTTCTCTTGTTTCCCTTACTGGGCCTTCTGCTCACCCTTTCTTTTGATGTATGTCCCCAGGTTATGAGATGCAGTAATGAACCTAGGATGAACTTAAGGAGAATCCTTTCAATTGTTTAAGAAGAATGTTTTATGTTCTTTTCATGTATTATGTTCCTTGTTTCCAAGACACTATACCTTAAAGATCCTCAGTTCCGTGTAATGTAATGAAAGTTTTGTTATAAATAGACGGGATGCTATAGTTGGTATCAAAGGATGGTTTAGTTATTTGTGGAAATTAGGATATAAAAACTTTAGGAAGAACCCTATATAAAAGTTTAAATATAAGAAAACTTCCTGTTATTTTGGTAAGTATTGAGTAAGTGGTTTATCAAACAAATACATCCCTGTCTGGATACGAGCAGGTAGAGGCGGCTCTGGCACAGATGTACATAGGGGTAAAACCCGAAAACACCGCTTTGAGCTAGACTCGAATGGGAACTGGTGCATGATAACGGGCCTTGATGCACTCTTGGTTACGACACTCTCGGGGGATATTTTTGGTTAATCGCAAGCTTTTTATGAATCATTATGAAGGAATTATAGAGAAGTGTAATTTTCTAATTATGAAGTCTTAGTTAAAAGATTCATAAATGAAATAAGTTTCTCACTAAGGTTTTATTCTTTCAGAAAATGGCGGGAAATAGGAGGAACCGTGCCGATGGTGACCGCAATGCACCATGTGCTGACGGCCCTCCGATGGAAGCCGGAATGGAAACATTCATGTGAATGATAAACCAACTGACTCAAGTTATGAGTAATAACTTGAATCAAGCTGAGAGGCCGACCTCACCACAAAGGGAACAACACTCTGTTGAGTCCTTCATGCGTCAACAACCACCACCATTCAATGGATCTACTAACCCTTTGGTTGTGGAACAATGGATAAGCTCAATTGAAAAGATCTTTTCTGTACTCCTTTGTTCGGAACAAGAAAAAGTCACCCTTGCTGTTTATCGCCTAGTGGGAGAAGCTGATCAGTGGTGGCCACTGGTCAAAAACACGAAGCCTAGAGGAGAGATGGAAGCTATGGAGTGGGAAGAATTCAGGGGAATATTCTTTAACAAGTATTTCCCTCGTTCCATGAGAACAAGAATGGAGAAAGAGTTTCTCAAGCTGAAGCAGAAGGAGAACGAATCTGTCAGAAGCTATGGGATGAACTTCACCCGACTTTCACGATATACCTATAGCTTTGTCATGGATCCAAGTGGGACGGTTGATAGATTTTTCGGTGGACTGAGACCTCATCTACGGAAGAATTTAGCCAACCAGGACTACGATAGCTACGGGGAGATCATGCAGAGTGCAATGAAAGTCGAGCTAGAGTTTGGTGAGACGTAGTGGTCTCATAAATCAAATGAAAAGAAGAGATCGTTAGAGCCCAGTTTAGGGAAGACTTTTGATCAGGGAAGAGGTGGAAAGAAAATGAAACTTACCACATGCAATAAATGTGGGAAGAAGCATCTGGGGAACTGCTTGGTCGAAAGTGGAAAGTGATACAAGTGTGGAAAATGAGGCCATATTTCTCGGAATTGTCGTAGTGAGGTGAAGCCTCAAATCCCCCACACTAAAGACAGAGGAAATATGGTTCTGGAATTACCCGAAGTCCATTGCTTCAAGTGTGGACAACATGGCCACTATGCTAATATCTGTCCAAATCCAAGGGCAGTGGAGGGGAATCACCATCAACCTCAGCAAAGGCCAGGGGAGCGAGGTCGTGCTTTTTCTATCACAACAAAAGCTCCGAATGACGTGGTAGCAGGTACTCTTGTTGTCCTCTCAAAACTAGTAACTACTTTGTTTGATTCTGGTTCTACACATTCCTTTATTTCCTCCAAGTTTGCAAAGAATATAGAATCAATCCCAGAATTTCTTGAGGTAGAGTTGTCAGTCAAGACTCCAAGTGGGATTATCCATGCATCAACAGTGTTTAGAGACTCTAGTGTTTACTTTAGTGAGCACAATCTTATCGAAAATATAGTAGTCATTCCCATGATGGAATTCGACGTTATACTAGGGATGGACTGGCTCTCAAAGTATAATGCTAAGATCAAATGTAGAAGTAAGGAAATATCAGTAGTCTTGAATAGACAACCTACAGTTATCTTCCATGGAGAGATATCCCGAACTGATCCCTATCTAGAAGAAACTCCTATATCTTTCTTTATGGAGTTAATCGGTGATGAGGAAGAAGGAAAAGGGAGCATACCAATAGAAGATGTTCCAATTGTTCAGGAATACATGGATGTATTTCCTGAGGAGTTACCTGGACCTCCCCCCGAAAGAGAGGTAGATTTCTCCATTGAACTCGTACTTGGGTCTCAACCGATATCAAATACTCCGTATAGAATGGAAAATGTGGAGCTATAAGAGTTAAAGAAACAACTCCAAGACTTGTTGGAGATGGGGTTTATCTGTCCGAGTGTGTCTCCTTGGGGAGCACCAGTTCTCTTTGTGAAGAAGAAGGATGGATCAATGTGGCAATGCATTGATTATAGAAAACTGAATGGGATCACAGTGAAGAACACATACCCTCTTCCAAGAATTTATGATTTATTTGTCCAACTTCGTGGGGCTCAATTCTTCTCCAAGAATGACCTTCGATCTGGTTATCATCAACTGAGGGTGAAGAAAGAAGATGTTACAAAGACTGCCTTCCGATCAAGATATGGGCATTATGATTTTACTGTTATTCCCTTCGGCTTGACTAATTCTCATGCTATTTTCATGGATTTGATGAATAGAGTCTTTAAGGACTACCTTGATAACTTTGTGGTAGTTTTTATTGATGATATTCTGATATATTCAAAAAGTCTTGAGGAGTATGAATATCATCTAAGGTTTGTTTTGAAAAATCTACGGAAGGAGAAGCTCTTTGAAAAGTTCAGCAAGTGTGAGTTTTGGTTACAACAAGTGGCTTTCTTGGGGCACATCGTAACCAATGATGGAATCTCGGTTGACCCTACAAAGACAATGGTTGTGGAGGAGTGGCCTCAACCCACAATAGTAACTGAGATTCGTAGTTTCCTTGGTTTAGCGGGATATTATAGGAGGTTTGTGAAAAACTTTTCACAGCTTTCTAATCAACAAAACCAAGTTGACTCGAAAAAGGGGTTAAATTCATCTGGACAAAGGAATGCGAGGAAAGTTTCCAAGAGCTAAAGAAGGGATTGGTTACTTCACCTGTGTTAACACTACCCTCTATCGGACAAGGATTCGTTATTTTTAGCGATGCATCTCTGAAAGGGCTTGGGTGCGTCCTCATGCAAGATGACAAGGTAATTGCTTATGCATCTCAACAGTTGAAGATTCATGAGCAGAATTATCCTACGCATGATCTAGAGCTGGCGGTAGTTGTTTTTTCTCTAAAGATATGGAGGCACTATCTTTATGGGGAGAAATGTGATATATACACCGGCCACCAAAGTTTAAAGTATATTTTCATGCATAAATAATTGAACATGAGACAAAAGAGATGGTTGGAGCTTATTAAAGACTATGATTGTTCAATTCATTATCACCCTAGAAGAGAAAATAAAGTCGCAGATGCGTTAAGTAGGAAAGATCCTATTGTTATGGAAACAATGAGGATCCTAGGAGATCCCTTGATTAAAGATCTAGTAAAACTGGACATGGGAATTATAAGGAAAGGGACATCATCAACCCTATCCCAAATTATTTCTCAACCTTCATTACTAGAGAAGATCAAGAAGGCTAAAAAAGAAGATCCATTGCTGCAGGAGAAGTTGGGGGCTGTAAAAGATGGTAAGTTCTCTAATTTCAATATTGATCAAGAATGTGTATTGAAATTTCATACAAGACTATGTGTTCCATCTATTCCGGAGATAAAGAAAGAACTGATGGATGAAGCTCGTATCTCTACTTTCTCTATACATCCTGAAAGCACTAAGATGTATATAGACCTTCGTGATCATTATTTGTGGGATAACATGAAGAGGGAGATTTCTGATTACACTATAAGGTGCCTGGTGTGTCAGCAAGTAAAGGCAGAATGACAACTTCTTAAGGGGGTATTACAACCACTACGCATACTAGTATGGAAGTGGGATAATATCACTATGGATTTTGTAACTGGTCTCCCGAAAACATCCAAAGGAAACAATGCGATATGGGTTATTGTTGACCGTCTCACCAAGATAACCCATTTTATCTTTATTCGGGAAGATTTCTCTCTGGATCATCTTGCCATGATATACGTGAAGGAAGTGTTAAGGCTGCATGGGGTACCACTATCCATCGTGTCTGATCGTGACCCAAGATTCACATCAAAATTCTGGAGAAGTCTTCAACATGCTCTGAATACTGAATAGAAATTTAGTACGACCTATCATCCTCAAACTGATGGCCAATCTGAAAGGACTATTCAGACACTCGAAGACATGCTGAGATTTTGCTCAATGGAATTTAAAGGTGGATGGGATCAACAAATCCCATTAGTTGAGTTTTCCTATAACAACAGCTTCCATTCGAGTATTCAGATGGAACCCTATGAAGCTCTGTATGGAAAGCGATGTAGAACTCCTACTTGTTGGGATGAAACTGGTGAGAGAAAGCTTCTTGGGCCTGATCTCGTGCAAGAGATGACAAAATAGGTTCATTCCATCCAATAACACATAAAGGCTACTAAGAGTCGGCAGAAGAGCTATGCTGACAATCGTCGAAGGGACTTGGAGTTTGGTGTTGGTGACAAAGTCTTCCTTCGATTTTCTCCCTGGAAGAGAGTCATGCGGTTTGGGAAGAAAGGGAAGCTCAGCCCTAGGTACATTGGCCCCTATGAAATCCTTGATCGCATAGGAGTAGTGGCCTATCGTCTAGCACTTCCACCGAACCTAGATCAAGTTCACAATGTATTCCTTGTATCTCCCTTGAGGAAGTACATACCCGACCCTTCGCATGTACTGAACCCAGAGGTGGTACAACTGGAACATGACCTCTCTTATGAGGAGCATCCAGTGGAGATTTGGGACCATAGAGACAAGGTTCTACGAAACAAGACTACCCACCTTGTGAAAGTGTTCTGGAGGAATCATAAATATGAAGAAGCGACTTGGGAGCCTGAGGAAACAATGAAGCCAAAGTACCCTCACCTTTTCGACTAGGCTTCAAGTATAAATTTCAGGGACGAAATTTCTTAAGGGGGGAAGAATGTAACGACCCAATCTTTTTGAGTAGTATATTAACTCACTCTTAATGATTTAATAAGATGTTAATGGTTAATGTAGAAAGAGGAGTCGATGGCTTCATCCAGTAGACTCGAACCTTATGAAGCCCACTTATCAGAGCTTGGGAAGGAGGTAGCATCTGTGGGCTTCGCTTTGAACCATGCCCAAGCCGAACTCCAACGTGTCAAGCTTGAATGGAAACGCCTGCGAGAGAAGTTCAAGTTAGTAGAGATTACTATTAGGGCAATGTTATCTGAGCCTCCCTCAGATTCTCTCACCATAGCACACCTTACACCTAGGTCATATGCCGGTGTTATAAGGGGTTATGTGATGAGACCCTAGCTTCTTTGTGTAATCCTTTGGGATGAATGAATTGAGATTTCTTCCTTTAGTGATGTTTGTGAAATTTCAAATGTTCGGATAATTTTAGGATGTATTTTATTGATGAATTTTGAAAAAATGATATTTTAAAAATATTTATGTAAACCCTAAATAATTAATGATGTGTAATGATTTTAAAAAAATTGTCTTCTACAAAAGTGTTCAGTAAGGAATTTGGAGTCTAATAAGATCAACTAAATTTTTGATGAATAGTAAATTATGAATAGTGATTTTATGCTTAGGATTAGTAATGTGACCAAATGTATTAGTAATTTCACTCAATGAATGTTTTAATATAATTTAGACACCTAGATTAAGTAATGTGATTCAATAAAATGGGTAAATAACGGTTTCATAAATTATTACTAAAGTATTAGTTTTTTCGGCTGAATAGTGTTTTTTAATTAAAAATTTAATAAAAAATTATTAGAAAATTATTTTTATAAAAAGGACTTTATTTTTTAACTCAGAACATCTATATTATGTTAAGGTAATTTTTGGGGATTTTTTTGAAAAAAATGAATTTTCGGTGAATAGTGTTTTGTAATTAAAAATTTAATTAAAAATATTTAGAAAATTATTTTTATAAAATGGATTTCATTTTTGAAATCAGAGAATTGATTTTTGGTTAAGGTGAAATTTTGGGATTATTCTGAGAAAGTTGAATTTTCGATGAATAGTGAAAATACAGTTTTTAAGTTACGGGTGTTTAATGACATCATTAAATGATGTATTAGTATGTAATCAATATGGTCGACTTATGAATAGTAAGATAAGGTATGAGGTGTCCCAAGTGGCCAATACCATGGGAAAATACCATGGGAAAGCCCATGGTTTTTTCAAAACCACTAATGAGGTGTCCCTTGGCCATTAATGCCTTGTCCCCCCACTTTCCCTATAAATACCCACCATTTCCCCCTTTAGTTTTCACTCCCAACTCTCCCCCAACGAAGTTCGGGTCTCCTTACCTCCCAAGGAGTCCTCCCAAGGTGCCCTCAAGCCCTTAAGGTCCAAACCATTGAGTTTTAAGAGTTACGTTTTAGGGTAAGGGATCCGACCTCTCTCTTTCTTTTCATGTAATATCTTTTATGGCATTCCCTTTATGCTCCATGTTATTATGTGAGAGGATGTTATTCTATATTCCTATAACGTCCCTTTTCATGTTTATATGATTAGAGATCCCATCTTACTATCATCATTTCGTTTTATGAATGTTTAAGTGACGTCGTTAGGCTGCCGAATTTTTAAGGGATTCTTTCACCCTTCTCATTTTTCAAGTTCGATTTTCATGTCAAGTCTTTAAAGTTCCTTTTTATTATGTTGGGGTATGATCTATATATCTATCATACTGATCTCTTATGATCATATGATGAGAGACCCTATTTTATCTTGTCAAATCTTTTTTTATTGAAGTTTAAGTGACGCCGTTAGGCTGACGAATTTTCATAAAAGAAATCTTATTTTTGTCTCACTTCCATGTTTTTCATTTCACATGATATATCATTCAAATTTCATTACCATGTTCTTAAATCACTTATATTATTTCCCCCTATTGTTTTATGGATCATTCATGAGTGGGTGACCCATGTTCCCTCTCTTTTCAATGTTTTCTAAAACCTTGTAACATTGTCGTTATGCTGCAGGATTTTCGTCTCAAAATGCCTCTCTCTTTTCTCAAAATTATTTGATGTTATAAAGTGAATACTCAAAGATCTTATTTCTAAAAGGGTATTCACATATATATCAAAATGTTCTATTTTGAATTCTGGTATTTACATACATGAAACCCGCTTCCCCTTTCCATGGGTTTAAAGTGACATAAAGATCATGTCTTTAAAGCAGTTTTTAAAACGTTATGATTATGAAATGAAACCCATTTCTTTTATGCTATATGGTTTGTTTATGAAATGATTGATGATGATATATGTGGATCACATGATAATAAAGACATATCAAGGGTGCGCCCAGATAGCACTCCAATGCCTTGGGTAAAGACTAAATCTCTAGAGATGACTTTTAGACTGATACCTTGGTGAATAACCTTGGTAATTTTTAATGACACCATGGGGATGGACCTTGGTGAAACAAAATGATTGTCAATATTAAATGTTGCAGCCACATCTTCAAGTTATGAAAAATTTTATTTTTATTATGATGTATCTCATGATTTCTTTCTCATGCCTTAAAGTTCTTTTCATGTCCTTATTGAAGTATCTCAAGTTCACATGTAAAATGTTTCTCTTGTTTCCCTTGTTGGGCCTTCTGCTCACCCTTTCTTTTGATGTATGTCCCCAGGTTATGAGATGCAGTAAAAAACCTAGGATGAACGTAAGGAGAATACTTTCAAGTGTTTAAGAATAATGTTTTATGTTCTTTTCATGTATTATGTTCCTTGTTTCCAAGACACTAAATTTAAAGATCCTCAGTTCCGTGTAATGAAATGAAAGTTATGTTATAAAAAGACGAGATGCTATAATCCTAGTGTTTTATTTTAATTCTAGATGTGTTTCACAAAGTATAATCCTATAAATACATGAGTTAAATTTCATAAAGAGATGGATGAACCATGATGTGCATGGGTAATAGATCGAACATAAGGGGAAATGGCATAGAGTGACCTTGTGATAGAAAAGTAACTACTTGTAAAAATTAATGTATGATCAATTAGATATTCATGTGGTCACATCAGCAATCATCACTTTGATGGTCTTCACATGGGCATCACTTGGTAGCTCAAATCAAAGTGAAAAATCTAAGATAATTTTCATGTGGTAGAAAGAGAAATTGTTGTCAGATATATTTATTCTTTTGGAAGCTTCAGAACATTACTAAATTTCCTATTTTTGTTAGTTGACAAGATATTTTTTCACAATTTTATATGTGTTTTCTTTGGGGATTTATTGTATTTTCTAGGAATTCTCTCTCATTCATAGAAACTCTAGAATTCCCAATAAAATATGAAACTTTTTTATTTCACTAAAATATTCTTCATCCACCAGATATAATCATAAAAACATTCCAAATTAAGTGTATTATTTATATTTTTAATTCCCAAAGGAAAAATATTCAGTTAAAACTCATTAATTAATTCAAATATCAATAAAAATCCAAATTGTTCCTTAAACTAAAAAATATCAAGAAAATATACACAAAATAGTGGGTATAGAATCATTGATTCTCGGGATAACAAGTATAAAAATATTATCTTGTCAGATCTTCTTTCAACCATGTGAATTATCAAATTATCCTAAATAATTAAAATCTATTTTCCGAATCATATATCCAGTCCCTTGAGACCACTAAGAATCACTCATCTTCATCCTAGATTTGGGGGAACATTTGAAAAATTTCTCATATCTGTTGAAGTCCCAAATTTCTTATGATATTTATAGACTCATATTTATACTACTAAAGAAGTGTATAATTTTTCTTTTGATGTTAATTAATAAACCAGAGGAACACTATGAAATACATATGATGTTCGCCTCATAAGACCCGATAGAATAAACCTCCTTTTGATTGAGTGTATGGAACTCCGTCTCCATTTTTATATAGAGAGTTCAATGAAAATATATATTGGTAAATATACTATTAAATTCATCCCACTCCATAGCTTCTATATATTCCTTAGGGTTTTTATTCTTGATTAGTGTCCACTACAAATCAGATTGTTCCATAAAGAAATAAATGGCCAGTATGACCGTCTCTTTCATAGAGAGTTTAATGATAGAAAATATATTTTCAACAAAGTTAATCCATTTTTTAGTGATTATGGGTTCTAAAGATAGGCTAAAATTTTTGGGTCTCTCTCATATAAATGAATCAATAATAACTCACTACTTCTTTGGAGAAAGTGGGTGTTCTATAGAATTCAAGTTATTATTCATAACTTAAGTTTGTTTTACAAGTAATTCCATGATGTTATCAACCACCACTCTAATAATGTTATTAATTTCATTATAGAAATCATCATATTGACCCTTATATATGTTTTTGTCATGGTTCCTCTTATTTCCAACCATTTTCTAAAATAAAGTAATATTCAGGATGAAAGTATTCAAATAATAAGAATACAAAAGGGAAACTATGAACACTGAGGGGATAACCCATAAATAAATATTTTTACCTTTCTTATTAACATTTAGGTTTAAATATAGGTTACCCATTGTAAAATTAATATTAATTTCTATAACCTAAAATTATATTCAAATCATTTAAAATGGCTTCAAAAGATGAAATCAATTATCAGAAGCATGTCCCCAGGAGTGTCTAGCCAGGCATGTATTCTTATGCCCCCTTATCATGAAGTGAGAGAAGGTCGATCTGATACTCAACTAGACTTTGTTATGTTTATTACCCCTAGTTTCATTTATTCCATAACCACATCCACTTTCAATTATACAGATAGGGATGTAATTTATAGAAAACATCATACTCTATAATTTATGATAACTTTAGGAACATTTCCTTAAAATTATCACAATGATTTTCCCTCACTGTTCATAATTCCAAAAAAATAACTAGACCATACACTGATTCCTACTATATAAACCAAAGCCTTGAAAACATTTTATTTCTTGATTTTTAACATAGTTTAAAAAAAAAATCCAAGTATCTAGAGGTCTAGTGTATTTAAGAGATTAGACATATAAATACATCATCCTTAAAGATAAACTACATAATTTTTTATGTTCCATATATTATTGTAAACTAACATAGATCTTATAAAACCTCATAGGATACCTTGGGGAAATACATAAAGGAAAAGAGTGAGATATAAATCTAAGTAAGGGAATAATAATTGTGTTGCATGATGGATAGACAACACATATAAATCTAGAATCATAAAATGATATCAAAAAAGGAATGATAATATTCATGTAAACATATAATAAGGGAATTATATAAGTCCATGTAATCATAAATATGTGGAAAAACATAAATCATGACCTCATAATCATATGTCAAAGCTCACTGCTAAGACAACATAACATAGTGTATTAGACTGACTACATGTGCACCATACAAAGAATTTTATGTGATGAAAACCTTATCCAATACATTATAAGGCTATATATTTCTAGGACCACCCATCAAATTATAATATGTACATTTATATGTTATCCACATGTGAAAAAACCATAAATAAACCATAATAATTATCAAACCCATGAGATTGAAGAGGTTTTTATAATCTGTTCTTAAAGCATAAGAAAATGTTATATCATAATGATTACCAAGAGAAGAAGGAATTAAATAATTTTGGAAATTAATATTTTAATGAATACAGGTTATTGAACATGCAGTTCCGAAATATAAAAATTTATGATAGGGATTGGAAATATAAGGATAAAAAAACCACATAGTGACACTTTATGAAATGAGTAAAAAATCATATATAAAAAGAGGGAAGTTATTATTTTCCCAAAGACTGAAATTGAACACGGTGGGTTTTATATAAAATTATGAGTTTTAAACATATATTCATGGTTAAAAACACTTTATGTGGGTGTTACATAAAAAAATAAGACAAATAAAAGTTCCCTTAAATCAAGTTTACTTAAAAAAACATTCTGAATAAAACCTAATGCATGTATAACCCTAGAATGAAAAATGATATTTTACTAGTTATATATGTAAGGATAATATGTAAAAAATTGTATAAGTATATTGTAAAAATATTGAAGAAAATAGAGTAAATGAAATATAATAAAAAACCTAAAAGTAATGAGGGTGGTTTAGAGGATCCCTAACCTAGGGACTTTATTCAATATGAACGTGTTCATAAATTTCTAAATAATAAAATTATATCTATTAAAAACATTATTAAGAAAAAATTTCATCAAAATTTCATTTTATGTATCCTATTTTTTATGATGTGTTATTCATTTAAAAAAAATTCTCTTATAGAAGTTTCTTGAGATGGTTTGACCAATTTCTTTGAAAATTCCTTGATATATTGACTGTGATAAAATGTAGTGTAATATAGATTCATAAATTCTATAATTTTATAGGTTCATGTCTTCTATTATTCCATTATCATAAAATTTATATAGTTTCCTAGGTTTCTTTCAAATGTACCCAAATTAAGAAAGGTGTCTTGATATGTTTATTTAAATGAGTTAGCATTACTCTAGCTGTTTATTGTTAGTATCACATATTTAATGTCCAATATTATAATAACATAATATTAATAGTTTCATAAATATCATCTTGATAACTTAAATATATATTTTTTAAATTCATCCATGTTATACAGTTATGAAAAAATACATTGTTTATGTGAAGGCAGTAGTCCACACGTACACATGGACAACACTTTCATTTTCCATAGAACCAGAGGGGGTAGAAAATGAAATAATTTATAATTTTATAATAATATAATGTAATAAAAAAATATTTTTAATGAAATTACCCTTTTTAACAATCCATGTAAGGTGGTGGTGAAACATAGAAAATGTTGGCCATAGAGGTGATAGTCTGCACGTACGCATGACAACGTCTTTATTTTTCTAGTTCTTTTAGAGGAAGGAATAAAACAGATGTTACATTAGTATAATAAAATTTTAGTACATTAATAATACCTTTTTATAATTGTTTAATATAGATAATATATTTTAGGGGTAGAAGAATAAATGAATTAAGAAGGCTCAGTTGAGAACATTTCACCTCCCTTTGGATGTTATCCTTTGGGTAACACCTTAAGGCTCTAAGATTTATCTTTTTTAAATATAAAGGCATATAAGAAATAGAGAGAGAGTGAGAGTGAAGTAGATACTAGGTTTTATTATTCATTAATATAATTATTTATAATGAGTGGAGAAATGGGTTGGTGAAGGGAGATAATTATAAGTGAGAGGAGTGGATTTTTTGTAATAACATAAAAGGTTGAGTCACTAATAAAGGAATGTGGATAAAATTATTAAAAATGATGGATTTGGGAAATAGGTAAGGTTGTAGATATCTAAAAAAATCATTTTACACATGTTTTTATATATTTTACACTAAGATTTTTTTCTTTTTACGTTATTTTCTTTTACTAGGATAACAACATTTTTACCTAAGAAATTTTCTTTTAATGTATAAAAATAAAAATAAGCATTATTAAATAATTTGGAACTAATGGTTCCAAATATGAAATATTTTTTTTAAAAAAATTATGGTGATAAGAATTAATTTTAATATTAGTCCACAGAACATGTAAAACACCGTATTTAAAAAAATTATATTTTAAGAAAAAAATATGTTTATGATAGAATTATTAGTGTTATAGATTTCAATGAGATTAATTAGTTTCTTGTTAACAAATTGAGGGTTTTTTTCATTTAAAATCATGATAATACCAAATTATACCTTGTAAAAATTTAATTAAATAAGAATATGAACAATCATTTCTATTCGAATAAAAGATTTCTAAAGTTTCAAAATGTTAAACAAGAGTTTCCTAAATTTAACATAGTATTTTTATATATTTTATTTATTAATTATTAAATATTTTTTTGGTCTTATAAAAAAGTATATATTTTTAAGTAATACCTCTTTATAAATATATAAACACTCTAATATTTGTAAAAAATATATTTTTCAATATTCCCCTAATCATCAACTATTTTATAAAAATATCAAAAAAATACTAACATAATTTTGATATATTGAATTAAAAAATTACAGTAATTTTGTTAGATTCAATTTATATGAGTAATAAAATTTATTTTTAAAAATAAGGGGTAATATAAAAATAAAGCATGAGATGAATTTATTATTATCATTGTCCCATAAGTCTGTTTATTATTCAAATGGTTTATATACTAGACCATTGTCCATATTATTAAGATGAATTAATGACATAATTCAATTTTATATTATTATCCATGTAACCTAATATGTCATATATATATATATAAATATATAGAAGGAAATATATATATATAACATTTGGGTCATTACATCACAACATTATCCTAATAAATACACCTAAAAATACAAATAGAACATACTGAAAGTGAAAAAAAGGTATAAAAATGAAGTAGTTATAGAGTCATAAGAAACTGGAATAAACTGCGCTTAAATCACCTTACCACATTGCATTACATTCCAATGAGAAAAAAATAAGAACTATATAAAGGCAATGATTGAAAAGAGACTATAACACAAGAACATCACTAGTGGAAAAACACCTTTAACATCGGTTTTTTTTACTTTCGTTGTAGGTTTATAACTGATGCTGATCTGGGTGAAATTAAAAGTGGCACTTTCCTTTTTAATTTTCATAAATAGATGTTGGAAAGCCTTATGGGTGGGGAATTTCCGTATTATTTTTCAACAAAACTAATATGTATATATTGTCGGAAGGGATTTAGACATCCGTTTTATAAAAAACATGCATCAAAAGGAATCCTATGAAGCTTTTGACATCTGTTTTATATAAAATAGACCTGGAAAGCTTACAAACATCAAAAATCCTTTCAACATCATATTTAAAAAAAATTACATGTAAATCCAACCAGGAATGATAAGGATGCTGATTTTTAGTATAAAAAAAATTTTCAATGACAATTTTTTTTTAAAAAAAATATATAAATAACATAATTCAAAACCGGTAAGCTCATAATGTAGAACCAAAAACAAAAAAAAGTCAAAATAAAAAAACTCATTGATAACTTTTGAAGGAATTTTTAAAAATTTAAAACTAAATTAAACATAAAATTAAAATCATTCCAACAATGAAAACATTATGCTATTGAATTTTATGGTGTTTCATGTAGTTGAATGTGTATAAATAAACATAATAAAGAAACATAAAAAATAATTGTTATTAATTTAAAAAAATAACATATTTTTTCATATTATAAGTGTTATAATGAAACTATAATTTTTAAAATATTTTAATGTTATGGTCGTGATTATATCATAATTTAACCATAAAACATAATATCAACATTAAAAACTACCTTGTTTATGAGGAGACTACATTAATGAAATAATTGTTCGAAAAAAAACATCAGATATATAATAAAAATAAATTATTCATTGATATAACTTTTATTCACCTAAAGTTTCATATAATCAATTTTTTCTAGTTCCAAAGTTAGAGAGTGATCCCTATTGAACTCATTCCCTGACCTATTGAAATTTCACATATTAATAATAAAAACCGACGTAAAAAAGAAGAAATTATGATTAAATAACTAAAATCATGGAATAAATCTTACTTATTTAACATTTTTCTAAGTCTTCTTCAAATACTTCCAATAAAGAGTATTACTAATATCCACTATATTATTTTGGGGAAAATATTCATAAGATCCAATTTCCATTAATAATAAAATATTTTACAATATTAATAATATATTGTATATTTTTTCATAATTATATATTTTTTCTTACCCTTTATGGAATGGAAAAAACCAACATGTGATCTTGTTTTTTTGAATATTTCTTATACATATTGAATTATGGTTCCTTGGTTTAAATATTTAAATTCTATTGAAATATATTCTGGGTTTATAAAACCATAAAAATAAGTGAAAAAATATTGGATACAATGACTATTGAGATAAGTAATTAAAAAATTTATTAATGAAGTTGATATAAAATATGTTTACATAATGAAAAAAAATTAATAATTGAAATTTAATTGCATAGAAAACTACTGCAACACAAGTGCATTGAGATAATAACCCTTTAAAACTATCATGATAATGATTTTAAAAATATTTCACAAATAATATCTTCCAAATATATTTTTAATCATTGAAAAATTATAATAATTATCTAATTTATGGAAGACATGTGATATTTCTTTTACCCAATCTGCTTTGTGAGGAATATCTGAAGGTTACGGAACCTAAAAATTTCTTTTCCATTGTAGTGATGCCTTCGATATCAGATACTTCAATATAAGATAGTTTTATCAAAATATTATAAGTGTTTTTTATTAAAATTATAAAAAAAAGAAAATCAACAAATACCTCATATGTCAGTTGACAACAATGATTAGCTGTCCAAAGTAAAAAATGGGCAATACTTTGTCCAACTATGGAAAAATCCTTAGTTGGAAATGACAGTAGAATATTTGGTTCAATAATATCATGTAATGTTACTTTTACCTAACTACACTGCATAATTTGATGATGCATATAATCCATGTGATGATATATGAATCTATATACTATAATATGTATATGGGGATCCTCAACATGCCTCTCATAGTTCATTGTGAGGACTGAATTAGAAGTTGGAAAATTTGGGTGGGAAGGTGGCGGAAGTTGTATCTATCTCATCACTTTTACAAGTATATCTAATACATATTATTTTATCATATAATCTATCAAATCATCTTTTTGTCGTAGTTCAAAATTCAAATAATCTATTTCCTCCCGATATTCTTCCCCCATTGATGTCGAACTAGAAGAACAACCAAATTTTTTTAAATATGATACCCTCTTTATACACTACTAGCTGGAAAGGGTGTTATATATTTCATAAAGTTGAAGTAATAATATATTTCCTACCCTCTGGGATAAAGATATCCTATTTCATTTTCTCTTGAATGATTTCATTAAGTAATGTTTTTATATGTAATATTAGTGATATAAATTTAGTAAATGGTAATATTGATGAAATGTAAAAATTAATTACAAATATTATAACCATATACTTCATTTTATAGATCCAAAATATATATTATTTTTTTTACATTCTCACCCTTTTCTATTTTTCATGATGAGTGAGAGGAGATGGAGGGTCTAGTGGAACATCTATAGATTCACTACATGACTGAATCTTAATTCACTATATATTTCAGCCACAATTTGTTCCTCTAATAAAGGATACCATCCTCACGAAAATGTATGAGGGTATAAATTTTGAGACTATATCTATTGGTGAGTTTTTCTATTGGCCTTTTATATATGAAAAAAAAATTGTATAAATTAATTAAAATTAATTAAACAAATAAATTTTAGAGAAAAACCATACCATAAAACATTCTTTCTATCAACTGGAGAAAACCATCTTCCATGTTTCTCTATCTATAAAATCATAATTAATCCGTGGTTATTTATCCTTTTTACTCCCCAAAATATAATTTAAAGTTTAATTTATCTTAAATTCACTACATATTGTTTCTGCAAAGGATATACATTTTTTTAATTCATTTTTTCTATTGAAAGTCAAATTTCATTTTAAATTAAATAAATAAAATAATAATAAATTTATTATATTTAAAAAATTAGAAAACTAAATAAAATATTTTATAAATTTTACTATTATGAACTCCCATAAAATATATTTTACTATATTATTGAACCAGCTCCAATTATGAAATAAAATAATTATCCTATAATGAATCTGTACATCTAGGTAAGTCCGAAAATGTCTGGAATTTGGGAAAGTTGGGAACTCATTCCCATAAAATTTAATTACCTCCTCTACTATAAAATCATGCTATACCCATAGTTTTAAACCATGGGTATATCCCCTACAACCTTGGGTATAGGATATACCCTCATTTTGCAAAACCGAGGCCTCTTGAGAACTTGGTATAGACCTATACCCACAGTTTTATAAAACAATGGGTATAAGTCCCATAAATTCTTCCATACCCATGGGTTCAATGAAGCCATGGGTATATCTTTTCTCATTATAGAACCTATACCCATGATTCTAAAAACCATGGGTATTGGTAGCTGTGTGTTTTTGGCAGCAACACAACCACTTCTTCCTCCAACTCCTGGACATGTAAATCAAATAAAACATATAGTATACATTCAATTCAAAACAAATTTTATTCATTTATAACCCATCCAATATCTCTTAATAGTTTTCAAACCATATAAAATACTAAAACCAACATATATATCCCTAAAATATGTTAAGTCATATCATTAAAGAACTTCAAAATTATCCTTCTTACTAAGTAAAAATTGGAGGGGATTAATATCTCCCCCATCTCCAACATCCCCATCCTAAAAAAAATCAAAAACATTATAATATGCATCAAAATCCTCACTGTAGGTTCTGGTATCCGTGTAAGTAAGGATTGGGCATCGCCCAACTTTTTTTTCAATATTAAATAAACTGTCTGGGATCAATACAATGATGAATTTGGGTATCCACAAAATTGAACCACAGATTTAAATAATGGAATATAAACCGAAAACTAAGAGAGCAGATCAACATATTTTCTTTATAATTAATTTAATTAATTAATGATTTACCTCAAAGGTTATTATTTGTTTGTTGATGCATTCAATGATAGATCTCCAGGTTTACTATCATTTCATTGTAGATATCAAGATTGTATATCCTCTAGAGGTGATCCACACGTGTTCCACGTATCTCAGGATGTTGCTGAAGGAGTATTAGAGTGTTAGCATTAAAGAACTTAGTATTTCAAATTTCCTTCTTTGATCTCCTTTAGAACTGCTTCCAAAGTGTTATCCTTGATCAGGTGGAAGAGGATATCTCTCATTCTTTAGAGCATTCTTAGAGATGGAAGAACTCTCTTGGATTGGGATCTTTTCTCCAATTTGATGTGCACACCCCTTCAGTGTATCATGGAGAGCAGTTGGCTAAGAAAAGAATAATATAACTGGGTATTTAATTCACTAGGGTAATAATAAATAATATTCACAAGTGCCTTAATTATTTTATTAATCATTGTAAAACCCCCTTGTCGAAAAATACCTGCAACATTATTATTTCCTAACATGTGCTTATCTTGCGAGTTATAATTAAATATTATTTAATAAAATAATAGTCAATATTAATATTTCTCAATAGACGATTAAGTTGGTCCTCCCATCCTCCACCATATTTATTGAACCCAGATTAATGTATATTTATTTATTAAATATATATCACTATATTATTCACCAATAAATATTTATTAATTATTCCTCCCACAATATTTTCTCTCCCAAATAACTAGTATCGGAGTAAATGTGATCAGAAATCCATGAATAATTATTAAACCACAATTGGGAATAATCACTATTCAACTTGTTAAATAATAATAAAAAATATTATTTAACTAAGATACTAGATTCACGTAATGTGTGACCCTCTAGGCCCTTTGCTCAGTGTCATTAGGTGGAGCAGCCTAAAGTCCAACGATAGTGTCTAGAAACATGTCAAGGAACCCATAGTGAAAGAAATTAATGCCATAATGACATGTCACATCGTACTAATAGTTACAGTGTAATATAATCCCTTTGTCTTGAAATCTCTAATCTAGGGGTTGCATACAAGTGCCATCAACCCATGTGCTCGATTTATCATTCTTTAACATCTCATAAATTGATCTTTCCTATAGAACACCATGTTCATGGATTTATTTATGCTATATCATTTAAATCAAAGGGCATGAGATATCAATGGCCATTATTGTACAAAAGGGACAAATCCTTTCTCACATTATTCATTAATGCAGTATTACACAATACACACCAAATATATCCTACATAACGATGAAAAAATGTCATCATAGTTATTTCCCATACATCTATGTGAGCGAGTCATAATACCCATTTATAATAATTTTAAGGTCTAATGAACAATACACACATCCTCAAATAGGAACATCCAATGAAACATATGAATGTGGATTTCCTACTGGAAGGTCTCATTCTAAAAATATATTATAGGACATTACCAAAGGCATACACCATGAGATTTTTTCTCAAATTCCTATAAGTATACACCCCTAATAGACTCTATCATTTGTGTCCCTTCAAATGATATCATTTTACTATAGAAAATATATTCAATAGAAATGTCATGTAACTTCTAGGATCTCATCATAATATGGATCCTCTATTACCTTTTAGTGCGACAGTTACTCTTAATACATTAACATATACAATGTCATGTATAGGAACAATCATGATTTTATAAGAAGTTTGCAAATATCCATACAATGAATACATGTATATCATAAAGTGAAAATAATCATGTTCTAGGGATCCAAATACAACAGACTCCCACTTTAACTAGAGCCAACTACTAAAAATCTATAGTCATCTAGCTATCATATGAAATTCATGATTCTACTGAGATAGGACTATAAGAAATGGGTCCACCACATTATCTTCCTTAGATACTCTGCTCACTAAAATGTCACCACTTTAATAGAAATCCCTTAAGAGTTGATACTTCTGGAGTATGTTCCTTGTTCGTCGATGTAACTTTGGCTCTTTTACAAAATCCACTGATGCAGTATTATCAAAATACAATGTGAGAGAGTATTTAATTATAGATACCATATCAATATCTAAGATAGAGTTCTAAATATATATAGCTTCCTTGGCTGCATCAAAAGACGCTATATACTCATACTCCATTGTATAATCACCTGCAACTGGTTTCTTTGAACACTACCAGCTCATAGCTCCTCCATTGAGATTCAAAACATATCCTAATTGTGACATTAGATAATTTTGATCTATTTGAAAACTATCATCATCATACCCTTTGATGAAAATCTTATCGTCTTCTCCACACAATAAGAACATATCCTTAGTTCTTCTTAGATACTTAATAATAGTATTAAAAATTGTTCAATGTTGTTCTCCTAGATCTTATTGATATCTTCCTGCCATGCTCAATGTATAAGAAACATCAAGTCTAGAACATAACATGTCATACATTATTGATCCTATTGCCTAAGTTTATTAGATCTTACTCATTCTATCTTTCCCCTATTGTTTCTTGGGACACATTTTCCTAGAAAGATGTAAACCATGAGACACTAGAAACAATCCCCACTTGGATTGTTCCATACCAAATATCATTAGTCTCTGGTCAATTTATATACTTTCAATTATTTTAAGAAGCCTCTTGAAACTATCACAAATGATCTTGATCCCTAGAACATAGGATGCTTTGCCTAAGACCTTCATAGAGAAGCACTTGTTCAGCCAATCTTTAACTGACCATAAGACTGGTTTGAAATTTCCAATAAGTATTATATAATCTACATATACTACTAATATAATAACCACAATCTTATTAAACCTTTTCTAAATTCATGTATCACATTTATTCCTAATGAAACCAAATTCCCTTAGGGATTCATCGAATCAAATATTCTATGACCTCGATGCTTACTTCAATCCATAAATGGATCTCTGTAACTTGAAAACTCTTTTGGCATCACCTGGTGCCATAAAATTTCACACCGTGACAGAATCAATTATTTTATTTCCTTATTTCATTGGCCTTAAATGAATTGTGTTGGGGTTTGGGTTGAGTCCCGGATGGAAAACTTTTGATTTATGTTAAAAAGTGAGTGTTTTTCAGCTAACATCGTGGGACGCACGGATGGAGTGTTATTGAAAAACCCCCTACGGCTTCACACAAGAATCAACACGATCTGCCTACATTCAGAAGAAAATTAAAATGAGTAAAGTTAGTGATTTATTATGTTATTTAAAATTTTTTTTGTTAGTGGTTTTATATTTATTATTAAAAATAAAATAAATAATTTTTAATTAATTATTTCTTTTATTATTATGATTATTACTATTATTATCATTGTCATTATCAATAAAAGTTTCATTCATATTGTTATTAAGTATGAAATCATCGTTATAAAAGATTTTTAATTTATGTTTTTGTTGTTATTATTATTATTATTATTATATGGAGTTGCGAGGGTTTCAGACTGGTGTGTGGGCACCGCACGGTCAGTGGAGACCGTGCTTCCAGCTCGGGTACCCATGCGGCGGCTTCTCTAGTGGACAGAAGCTACCGCACGGTTTGCGCACAACCGCTTGTGACATGCGAAGACCATGCAGTTGCAGTATTCTAAAATGTAAATAAAATAAAAATGGTTTTTTTGTTTTGTTATTAAAATTGTTATTATTAAAATTATTATTTTTATCCTTTATATTTATTATTAAATTTTTTTGGATTATTATGTGTATTATTATTATTATTAATTTTGTTCTTGTTCATTTTTGTAATTATTTAAAAATAATAATTAATTATTATTATTATTTTTATTATTTATTCTTATTAATATTTTATGTGCATTATTTTGGTTTTATTTGCCTTTTTCTTTTGTTTATATTTATCTTCCTTTTTGTCCCTTTTTTCTTCCCTCCCCTATCCTTCTATCCCAAGACACCACTTTTAATTTCCCCTCTCTCATATTCTATCTTCCTCTCCCTATAAGGAGTTGCACCTTCCCTTCTCTATTGCGCGACTCCCTCTCCTCCTATGCACAACCAGCAGCCCCCCCCCCCGCCTTGGCGTCACCAGCTTGCTAACAGTCATCTTCCTCAGGCCGCCTTGCACCTGAAGCCCTCTTCATCTTCCCCTTGTTCCATCCACATCTCCCAACCAGTCCCCTCTACAAATGCTCCTCCATCAGCCTCATGCATGCCATCCAGCCAGCCACGCCACCCAGCCGGCACGTTCTGATCCCGACCCCACTTCCCTGCTCTGGACATGCCTCCCATGCCTCGGACCAGGAGCCCAGTGCCACCTCTATTTTTCCTAGCACTACCCTGCTCCGGTCACCCCTGAATCATCCCATCTTCCCTCTGTCAGCTGCACAACACCCCAAATGAACCTCATCCTCCTTTTTCTCACACCGGCAGCGTGCCCCCTTCTCCAGGCCAGCAGCCCGACCACCCCCTTCCCTATTCCGGTCGGCGTGTAGCGATGTAGTGCCCCTGCGTCATCCGGCCAGTAGTGACATGGCCCCACAACACTTTCATCCTTTAAGTATTAATATACATTGTATTATTATGTTTTTCAAGTGCTTAACTTTTAATTAATTAGTTTAGTATATGAGTTTCGTGTAGATTGAGTTTTTTGAAACTATTTAGTTGCATTTTAAATTTTTCACCATGTTTATATGAATTGATGTTTTTTGCTCAATTTTTTTTGTTTAAACATGTGGTTTGAATTTGATTGCTTCTGCATGCAAAGGCCTAATTTGTCCCGCTGACCCTTTCTTGTAGTTTAATGTTTTTATAATTTATTAAATGATTCTTGAGTTGGTTTCATGTGTTTAAATCCACTGTATAATTTTAAAAATTGTTTTATAAATTTTTAAATGATTTATTAAATAATATGGGTTCTACGAGCCTGGTTTAGAAAATCTGTTTAGGGGCACGTGTTTTTAAATGTTGATCTCACCATGTGGTGCACTTTTTTCAGGTCGTGCACTCTAAGTGTTTTCTGAAAATAGTTTTTTGGCTCTTTAATGTGATTAGTGAGTTATTTTGGAAATGTGTGGTTTTTGTAAACACTTTTTTGATTTAAAAGTTGTTTATTAAATAGTACAGACGGTGAAAATTTGGTTTTGAAAGTATGTTGGGGTGGTTTTTGTGTTTTTTGTCCATTTGGATTGTTCCAAGTCTGTGGATATGGGTTTTTAGTTGTTTTGTGTTTGTCATAGTGCATTGGAAAGAAAAACCCGTGATACTATGTTTTTTGGCTTGCACCTATTTGTGCATCTGTGCGAGGCATGACGCGCCATTGTGTTTGGACAATGAGCTGAGGTAGGTCCCCATTTCACTTTCCTTTATACTTATAATTTATTAATTTCTTTTTATTTCATCAAATTTTATATTAATGGTAAATAATATTAAATAATTAGTTTGAGAATAAATGTTCATTGTAAAGGATAGCAGTTCTCTATTTTTCTTAATTACCTAAAAGTGTTTTTTTTAATGTGCATCATTAGTGTTGAAAAAATTATGGATTGGCCTTTATAAGTAATTTGTGTTTCTTTTAAAGAATGGATTGGTTTGAAAATGTGTTCATCTTTCTAAAATAGACTTCTTAAATGAAGTTTCAAATGGTTTTGAGATTGAAAGTGATGTTCCATTTATTTTTTGGAAATGAGTTGGCGTGTGTTGGTTCTTTTTAAAATAGGATTGGTGTCAATTGGTTGGTTAAGTCATATTTGGCACTTTGATGAAATAAATTATTTTGAGAAAACATTCTTTGGGATAATACCTGGGTGATCTCTTTATGTACGTTGATTATGTGGGTTGTGTGTGAAGTTTGTGAATCGTGAATGGTTGATTGAAATTATTGACTCTCCCCACCCTTTTATTTTTATTGTACGTGTTGACATGGGAACCTGGCATAGTGAGTGAATATTCTGAGAATGATTACTACACAAGTTAAGATTATGCACTGGATAGTATCCCTTAGTATGGTTTATACTCTCCTCGGGGATTGGGCCCCTTGGTTAGGCTAGGTAGGGTGACACCAAACATTTGGGTGTTATAACGTCATCTAGAGTAGTCATGCCTTCAAGATGAGTCATGTGTATGGTACGTTCAAGATTTTTCACGAGCTCCTAGGTTCGACCCCTATTTCCTTTAGTGTTTATCTATTTGTGGCAAACGATTGAGAGGTCTAGTTCGGTTTCTGGCCCTTGTGTGCCACTTGTTCCATTTCCCTTAGTGTGTGTTGTGTGTTATGTGTGGTTTTCCGTTTGGCTAATAACTAAATATTTGGGTTTTTAAATTGTCCAGGAAGATGTTTTCAAAATGAAATGAACCTTTTCCTTTCAAACATTAAACTTGTTTTTAAAATTAAAAAGGGAAATAGACTCTTATTTATTTTAGAAATGAATGTTTGTGTGGAAACCCATATTTTATATACTTTTGTTCAAACTTGGAATTGATAAATTCTTTATTTAATGGTATGTGCATTGGTAATAGAATTAGTCGAGCCTACCTACTGTGTTTTAATACCCTCACCTAAAGTGTTTTTCCTAATTTTAGTTTCTATTGCAGGTTCAACTCATGATTTCTCACCGTGGGAAAGAGTTGGTTGTGTATTGGCGAGTGACTCTCGATGTCGTGAGGAGTTTTTTTCATGGTCAGGTTAGTTTTAATTATTCTACTTTTTTCACTACATTACTTATTTTCTTATTTTCACTTGGGGAAATCGTTCCCAATTGTCATCTATTGATTCCTTGGCTCTTGTCGCCTGCCCGGGAGGATCAAGAACGCCTCTCGGGCCATGCCGCGGACCAGCTCGGGTGACCGGTTCAGGGTCAACCCATGTTGGTTCATGAAAAAATGGTATCATAGGAGGTCAGATCTTGCGAAGACCATATTTTTCAGAGTGCCCATTGTTATTTGGGGTTTTCAAGGTAAAAGGAGTAGAATTTTCGGGACATGTAGTGTAGGAATTGGAAGGAAGTCATGAAAACTTGCTCATTCCAAAACTTGGGTTACCATGGGATGTTTGGGTTTTTTGATGTCATTGATTCTTATGGTTTGTTTGTTATTGGGAAATGAATACAGAGCTGAGAAAGTGACCTCCGTGAGATCACATGGTCTGGCATACCATGTGGATCCGGGGACATTACCCTAAAGTGCTCCTTGTAATGGTGGCATGACTGGCGTATGGATGCTAACCATATGTCTGAGTCACCAATCGGCACTAGTTTTCCATGTGGATTGTTTGGGACTTCTTTACTTCAAAAAAGTTTGTTTTGTAATGTTTTATTTTAGGGATTGTGAAAATTCGAATTGGAAATGGTAATGACCATGTTTTGATCTCTTTACTTGTTTTCTTATTCCTTAGTGTTCACCACCACAAAGTTTCGATGGATGCCCAAGGTGCAGCATCAGGTGGTGCATCCTTAGAAAATCCTTCAGTTGATCAACCTATAGACTATGTTCTGGAATTTCGGAAAGTGAATCCTCCCTTATTTTATGGTAAAACATATTTACTTTATGTAGAGGATTGGTTGTATAAGATTGAGAGGAAGTTCAGTTTCATTGGTTTTTTTGAGTCTTTAAAGGTATAGTTGGCTACCTTTATGCTTGAAGGTCCAACCTGTAAATGGTGTAAGTCCGTGTCTCAATGCAAACCTCAAGAAGACCTCACCTGAGAATTCATCAAGTCTTTGTTTATCCAATAATATTTCTCTTAGTTAACAAAGCATAGGGATAAGATGAAGTTGTGTTGTCTTCAGCAGGGCATTGAATTGATATTGGAATTATATCGACGTTTCATAGACCTAGTTCTGTATGATGAGTGGTTGTTTTTTGTGAATGATCCTGGGAAGGATCAGGAATTTGATACTGGACTCCGACCTGAACTGTGGTCAAAAGTGGTAGAGCTCATCCTAATTTCCTTCTTGGATGTTGTGGGGCAATCCTTTTTGGATAAAACTGGGTTAACAGGAGGACTTGAGAGGGGTGAATCCTCCATCTTTGGGAAGCCATGCAGAGGATGGTGACAAGAAAACTTGGAAGCGACCTGATGCAAGTGGACCTAGTATAGGAATCAAGAGACCTTCATACCTTCAGTCATCTTCTTCATTGCGTAATGTCATGATTTGTCACCAGTTTGGTAGGTGGGGTCATAAGAGGCTTACGTGACCAAGTGCTCTGAGACCCTACCACACCTGTGGACGTCTGGGTCACTTGTAGTGATTCTACCGAGGTGTTTCCAAGAAGTGCAATGAAGCCATACCTAGCTCATTGAAGGTTACCTCAGCCCGTCGGTAGGAGTAGGGCAATGACTGGGGGTCAGTTTGAGGTTTTATCTTTGTAGTGTTTCTTGAATTTAATAATCGTCTCTTGTAGAGTTTTGCGGTGTTTATTTTCTTTCAGTTGTAAGAATGGTTGTGGTTGAACCTTTTTGGAACTTTTATTTTATTAGATGTGTGTTTGGAGAAATTCTGGTTTGTGTGTTATGTTTTGGAATTTTTTTATCCTAACTGCCATGTAGGAGATGCTTCAATCATTAGTGCTCCAACCATAGGTCCCGGAGTGAAGATGACGCTTAGTCAGGTGAACCCCAATGGTGAAAAAGGGCCTTGGTTTAATCTTGGCCTTTATTGTGGCATTGTTTGTGTTCTTCTATGGAAGTAACATCGTTAAGGTAGAGGTGATCCTAGTTTTGATGATCTATTGGTTGGATCCTTCCATATCCTACTATTGTGGTGGGGTTTTTGGTCCATGTGGAAAGTTCTCAAGTTCGGTTAATCTCATCAGTTCTTATGGTGGGGAGACCCACAACAGGTCTTGCAAAGTTACACCTAAATTAATTTAGAGTTATCCCAATCCTTATGGTGGGGAGTCTGTTTGGGCCTCGTGTCAGTATCAAAGTTTCATTTAATGTATCGTTTGGTGGTAGGTGGTCTCGTGTGGAACCACCTAGTCCTGAGTTTGTCCTCTTGAGTAAATGTAGGGATTGAAGTACACACAATGGTTATGTTGGAATAAGATTATAAGGATAAGTGTTGGAGGTAGTTTAAGTTCGTTCATTCCTTGGTTGAAATGGGTGGTTTGTGGTTCTGTTTGGAAGTGGTTGAGGTGTTTGAGTTTTAAATATGGGTTATAACTCATGGGTTTTTTAGGTCGATTTGGATCAATCAACTAGAAATGCTTAAACTCTTGGTGGTGGGTGACACTTAAGAAGTTTTATCTTAGGGTCTAGATCTTGTTGTGGCTTTCCATGGGAGGAAAGCGTAATGGAGGGGAGAATTGCAACACCCTAACCTAATAAATTATTTTATTTCATAATTTCATTTCCCTTAAATGAATTGTTTTGGGGTTCAGGTTGAGTCCCAGATGGAAAACTTTTGAGTTATGTTAAAAAGTGAGCATTTTTCAGCTGACGTTGTGGGATGTACGGACGAAGTGTGATTGCGAAACCCCATGCGGCTCCACCCGGGAATCAACATGATCCACCTACATTCAGAAACAAATTAAAATGAGTATATTTTGTGATTTAATGCATTATTTAAAAAAAAATTGATTATAATTTTATAATTATTATTAAAAATAAAATTAATATTTTTATCATTTTTTATTTCTTTTATTATTATGATTATTACTATTATTATAATTTTCATTATCATTAAAATTATCATTAATATTATTATTAGTTTGAAACAATCGTTATAAATGAGTTTAACTTTATTTTGTTTTTATTATTATTATTGTTGTTGTTGTTGTTGTTGTTGTTATCAGGAGTTGTAGAGTTTTCAGACCGGTGCATGGGCACTCCATGGTCAGCGGAGAACGTTCTGTCATCCCGGGTACCCATGCGGCAGCTTCTGGAGTAGACAGAAGATACCACATAGTTAGCGCACGACCGCTTGTGACATGCACGGACCATGCAGTTGCAGTATTCAAATATGTAAATAAAATAAAAATGGATATTATTATTTTGTTATTAAAAATGTTATTATTAAAATTATTATTTTAAACTTTTTATTTTATTATTAAAGTTGTTTTGATTATTATGTGTAATATTGTTATTATTAATTTTGTTCTTGTTCATTTTGGTAATTATTTAAAAACAATTAATTAATTTATTTTTATTTTTACTTTTATTCTTATTAATATTTTATGTGCATTATTTTTATTTTATTTTCCTTTTTCTGTTGTTTATTTTTATCTTCCTTTTTCCCCTTTTCTCTCTTCTATCCCTTACACTTACAACCCTAGTCTCCACTTTTCATTTCCCCTATCTTCAATTATCTCTTCCTCTCCCCGCACGTAGCCACACCTTCCCTTCTCCATTTTGCGACTCCCTCTCCACCTGTGTGAAACCATCAGGCTGTTGTCCCCCCTGTCTTGGAGTCACCAGCTCACCAGCCGTCATCCGCCTCGTGCCGCCTGGCACCCACTGCCCGCTTCCTCTTCCCCTTGTTCCGTCCGTGTATCCCAGCTAGTCCCCTCTATAAACACTCTTCCATCTTCCTCCTACGTGCCGTCCAGCCAGCCGTGCCACCCTGCCGACATGTTCCTACCCCGCCCCCTGCCCTACTCTAGTCATGCCTCCCATGCCTCGGACCAGCAGCCCGCCGCCTCCACTCTTTTTCCCAGAGCCGCCCTCCTCCAGTCACCCCTAAATCACCTCATCTTTCCTATGTCAGCAACACAACACCCCGGACGCACCTCAACCTCCACCCGCTCACACTGACAACCCTCCCCCTTCTCCAGGCTAGCTGCTCGACCACCTCCTTCCATGTTCTGGTCGACCAGTAGCGGCACAGTTCCCCAGCATCGTCTGGCCAGTACCGACGCGACCCCCAAACACTATCCTCCTTTAAGTATTGATATACATTGTTTTCTTATTTTTTTCGAGTGCTTATGTTTTAATTAATAATTTTTGTATATGAGTTTGGTGTAGATTGATTTTTTTAAAATAGTTTAGTTGCATTTTATATTTTTCACCATGTTTATATGAAATGATGTTGTGTGAACAATTTTTTTGTTCAATCTTGTGGGTTGAATTTGACAGGATCTACATGCAAAGGAATAATTAGTCCCGCATGCCCTTGCTTATAGTTTAATGTTTTTAGAATTTATTAAATGATGGTTGTGTTGTTTTTATGTGTTTAAAGCCATTGTATACTTTTAAAAATTGTTTTATAAATTTTTAAATGATTTATTAAATAACATGGGTCCTACGAGCCTGGTTTTGAAATTGTGTTTAGGTGTACATGCTTTTAAATGTGGATCTCATCATTATGTGCACTTTTGTCATGTTTTGCATTGTGAGTGTTTTCTGAAAATGGTCTATTGGATCTTTAAAGTGGTTAGTGAGTGATTTTGGAAATTTGTGATTTTTTAAACACTTTTTGTATTTTAAAGTGGTTTATTAAATAGTACAGACGATGTGAATTATGTTTTGAAAGTATTTTGAGGTGGTTTTTATGTTGTTTGTTCGTTTGGATTGTTCTAAGTCAGTGGATATGGTTTTTCAGTTGTTTTTCATTTTTCGCAGCGCATTGGCAAGGAAAACCCTCAATACTGTGGTAATCCTCTTGCACTTGTTTGTGCATCTGTGCGAGGTGTAACACGCCATTGTGTTTGGACAACGAGACAAGGTAGGTCCCCACAACACTTGCCTTTATATTTATAGTTTATTAATTTCTTGTTATCTAATTTAATTTTATATTAATGTTAAATAATATTGAATAATTTGTTTTAGAATAAATTTTCATTGTAAAGAATTGTATTTCTCTCTTATTATAAATTACCTAAAAGTGTTTTCTTTTAAATGTGAATCATTAGTGTTGATAAAATACCTGATTGTCCTTTGATTAGCCACTAAATGAGGATAATATTAATTGGTAATATATATAATATTCATGTTATTTATTATTCATAAACACCATTTTAGTGCATTTTACGCTTTGAACATCATTTCACATTATGATTGTAATACCTTCTTAAACTGCACTATTATGTGGTACATTTTTGAACATCATTTAAAGTACCCAATGATTCATCTGATTGTAAGGAATCTAATTATACATATTTTAAGTTGATATTTTTGGAAATTTATCTACACTTAAATATGAACATGTTTGATTCAGGGATCAATAGAGAATTCATGGAGGATGATGGAGATATTTGGCAATGAAAGGAAGCAATTATGGAGAAGGCAGATTGGACACCATCCCACTGACGAGATTGTAGGGCCCCACATACTTGCCCAATTAAACCCAAATTTCGTGGAATTATAGAATACATGTATTGTAATAAATCAATCTTCAGGAGACAATGCTAATTCGGCCTCCATGATGGTCCTTTAGGCGGCCCAATTTAGAGATAAAATTCTGGGGCAGATTCTGCAGGCCAGAAACACAGCCCACTAATATAATCATATCTCCGAATATAAAGACAACAATTGGCACAAATTTTACAAGAGGATAGAAGACATCCGGAGATCCATTTTCTTCTTCTATGGACCACTCTTATTTGGCCATCTAGAAGGTATTACAAGCGCGTCTATTCGGTGAAAAAAAGCTGGATGCCACCTCGGGTCAAGGGTGGAAAAATCATCTCTCCCTTACTTTCCACCCACCTATGGCCTACCAAAATTAATTGAGAAGACTTGGACTATTGGAGGCTCGACCCAAGAGCTCAAAAATTATTTATTTAAGGCAGTGGTTTTTGAGGATTAAAGAATCTCGGATTCTTTGTTCAATTGTAATGTTATGCTGCAATTTTATTGTCTCAAATTTGTCTTTCACATGTAAGTTGTTCAATTAACTTTAGTTTCTTAATAAAAGTTCTTCTTATACTCTTATTCTGTTGTTCTTAATATCACTTTGATACCTTTGGATCAATTTGTGAATGTATTCACACTAAACCTTGTGAAATTATTCACACAATGGTGGAGTGATCATTTTATTTTTTTTGTTTTCTTTACTTCTCCATTTCCTCCCTCATGAGTCTACTTTCTACTTCCATTGAAACCGTGAGATCAATGGAGGGATAACCCACTTATGGGTTGATCCAAGGGAGTAGCAAGGGGCTGGATTGGGTGTTATTTATCACCTCATTAATTTATAATCACTTCTTAAATTGAGATTTTTATTTGATGATTTCTAAACTCCATCATCCTTGTTGAATTTAAGGCCACACACTTCAAGTGCTAATACGAACCTTTACCTTGAAGTGCTCAAAACTTTTATCCTTAAAGTGTATAGGTGATTAGTATTAAAGGGTGTAGGCATTAAACTAGTAAGTGATGATGTTGTTTTATCTCCTCAAATTAACCCATCTCAAATATAAGAAATTGAAATCATTAAAAAGGAAATACATCCAATCCACCCCGAGCGATAACCTAAGATCAACTCATTATTTTAAATTTAATTCACATAAGTCTCTTAGAGTTCCTTTAAACCCATATAAAATAAACCCTTGTTGGCCACTTCATATCCAAAAACAGTCCATAGAATGTACGTGTTTATAGGTTTCTTCTTAGGTCTCTGAGGATTCGACAACCCAAGATAGACTACAAGGACCGTCCTACCTTCTTCATTTGGGTAAATTTGAGCGAGAATCAAATTTTGGCGCCGTTGTTGGGGACCCAAGTAAGTTATTTAAACACCCATTCTATTCTCCCCCATTTCTTCTTTTCTCATCCAAATTCTCTTATCTTGTGCCTTTCTCGTTTTTTTTCTTTTGGCGCATGTCCGCCTACACCCGCGATCAATCAAACCATCTAGTTAGGGTGGATAGTGCTGGGGTTGGGGAGTCAAGTACACCAAGGGAACTCTTTCACTTAGATCCTAATCTTCCTAATACTCTGGAGTCCAAAATTGATCCAATTTCAATGGATGTTCTTCAATGAAATCAACTCATAAAACCAGGTGGGAACCAAAATGGAAACCCAAATGAGGCAGCCCCGAACTTGGGGAATTCGATGGATCAAACCATGAATGACTACCTCACACCTTCCTGGACCAATGCCCCCTCATGAATTAGACACAATTCCCAAGGAGATACCAACTACATCTTTAAACCCCATGTCCTAAACCACTTTCCCACATTCCATGGAATGGAGTCCGAGATGCCCTACCTTCACATTAAGGAGTTCAATGACATTGTAGAAACCATGTGTCCCCCACATCAACTAGAATCAACTAAGATGAGGATATTTTATTTTTATTTAAAGGATTTAGCTAAAAATTTCCTAAACAATTTGAGACCATCATCCATAAACTCTTGGGACCAACTACAAAGAGAATTCTACAAAAAATACTTTCCACACCACAAAACAATTGCACTTAAAAAGAGTATCCAATTTTTTTTTTTGAAAAAGAGGGAGAGTCATTCTATGAAACATGGGAGAGGTTCAAAGACACTCAAAACATGGTTCCACACCATGGTTTCTCTATTCCTGAACAAGTGAGAATTTTCTATGAAGGGTTGGGTCAGGGGAAAAAACAATTCATTGACATGATGTGTAATGGAACCTTTAAAAACAAATCCCCAAATGATGCTTACGAGTATCTAGAAAGCCTTTCTGAACAAAACCAAACATGGGGAACATCACCTTATTCTGAAAAGCCACAAAGAACTACTCGAATTCATACACTTAGAGAAGAGGAAATCCTTAGGGCTAAACTCGCAGCACTCTCTAGGAAGGTTGAAGAGATAGACCTTAGGAAAGTCCATGAAATCAAAACTGTTGACCCTGTTTGCACAATTTCTGACAAACATGACAATAAGACAGAAAACTGCCCAACCATTCCATCCATAAAAGATGTTCTTTTAGGAGGACCCCCAGCGGAAGTAAATCCTTTGAAATTTCAAAAGCCTCAATACCAAAACAACTTCAACCCAAGGTATAATGACCACCCAGGATTCCGCTGGAAAGATAACCAACAACCTAGCCAACCACATGGACAAAATCCTTACCCCCATCAAAACTACCAAAACCATAACAAGTTCCAAACCCAACCTATCCAATACCTATAGCCACCAATCCATTTTTAACAAACCATCCCACCTCCAAAATATCCCCCTGGGATAAACCAATCTACTCAAGCACCAACCCAAACTGTTCCACAAATCCTACTAGAACAACTGTGCAAAAAAATGGAGAGGATGAACTCGGAAGTCTCTTCCCTAAAACAAGAAATTCAAACCATCAAAACTGGAAAGGAACCCATTCCTACTTAGGCGGTTCCATCCTCAAATTCAAGGGGAGAGTCAAGTTGTGCTCAAACAACTCATGACCAACTAAAGGCTGTGACTATTTTAAGAAGTGGGAAATCAACTAAGAAACCTGAATAACTAATTCAAAACCCACCTAAAGATTCAAACATGGATGAAATTTCAAATGAACCACAAGATCAAACTGAGGAAACTGATTACAATGTGAAAGAAACAACTCTTCAACAAAAAACCCCACAACCTACCCCATTTCCTCAACGCATGAGGGGGAAACCCAAGCCTGAACTGGGTTAAACGTTGTGGGAAATATTTTCACAAGTCAAGTTGAACACACCCATTCTCGATGCAATCCAAACTATACCTGCCTACTCAAAGTACCTTAAGGACTTGTGCACTTTTAAAAGAAAATTTTCACATAAAAACCAAGTCCTTTTGGCTTCTAATGTCAGTACCACCATTCAAGGGACCATTCCTCCTATGTTAAAAGACCCGAGTTTCCCTTACATCAATGTTGAACTATGGGAGAGCAAAGTTGTCAAGGCCTTGTGTTACCTAGGTGCTAGTGTTAATTTCATCCCTTATGTTGTGTACTTCCAGTTAGGACTAGAGGAACTCCAACCCACATCTGTCACACTTCAACTTGCTGATCGTAGCATTAGGGTTCTAAAGGGTATTTTAAAGGATGTTCTGGTAAAGGGTGAAAACTTCATCTACCCTGCTGACTTCATTGTCCTTAACAACCATCCAATATTAGGAAATAAGGAACAATCCCCAATAATCCTTGATCGTCCATTCCTTGCAATAATAAACTCTGTTATCTGAGTCCGAAATGGGAACATGACCATCACCTTTGGGAACATGAGTCTAGACTTGAACATCTATAATGCAAGCTCAGAAATAGGGGATGACGATGACAGTCATGAAGTAAACATGATAGGAAGCATTGATAATGAATCCATATAACATCAAGGAATATTTTATGAATGTTCAAGTAAGGATGAGATTGATTTACATTGTTCATATGAAAAATGTTTATCTCCTTGGATTGAATCATTTTCAAATTGCTCTTATGATGAAGTCTTAGGTCCAAAAATCAATGAAACCTTTCAAGAAACCACTTTCATGGAGACCACTCCAACTTCCTTCCCAAAATCTGATCAAGCCAATCTTGTAGCTGAAACTTCTACATGTGGGGAATCAATCCTATCTGAAACTCTAAAAAAAGAAATTGAACTTGATCCAATTTCCCAATATTCTGCTGAAATTATGAACCAACCTGATCTTGAATTGAAGGAACTTCCCGCTACACTCAAGTATGCTTTCCTAGGGTGAAATCAAACACATCCTTTTGTCATTTCCTCTTCTCTTGAAGCCAATCATGAGAGGATGCTTCTAGATGTCCTTAGGAAACATAAGAAAGCCATTGGTTGGACCTTGTATGATATTCCTGGGATTTGCCCACTTATTGGGAATCATAGGATTGTTCTGGAATTTGATTCAAAGCAATGCCGTCAACCTCAATGGTGACTCAATCCTAATATCATGGAGGTAGTAAGGAAAGAACTTCTGAAATTGTCAAAAGCTGGTATCATCTATCCCATAACTGAGAGTGAGTGGGTGAGCCCAATTCAAGTGGTTCCAAAAAAGGCTGGAATCACAGTGATAACAAATGATGATGAAGATATTCTTCCAACAAGGGTGAGTAGTGGATAGAGGGTCTGCATTGACTATAGGAAGCTAAACTCATTCACCAAGAAGGACAATTTCCCCTTACCATTCAATGACCATGTCCTTGAGAGGGTGGCAGGTCATGCCTTCTATTATTTCTTAGATGGGTACTCAGGGTACAATCAAATTGAGGTCTCTCTAGAGGATCAAGGGAAGCCTACATTCACATGTCCATTAGGCACCTTTTCCTTCAAACGCATGCCCTTTGGTTTATACAATGCTCCTAGAACCTTCCAGCGGTGCATGATGGGAATCTTCTCAGACATGGTAGGAGATTTTCTAGAGGTCTTCATAGATGACTTCTCAGTGTTTGGGGGATACTTTTGAGGGATTTATACGTAATGTAGAGAGAGTCTTGTCAAGATGTGAAGAAAAGAATCTAGTCCTAAACAGGGAAAAATGCCATTTCACGGTTAAAGAGGGATTATTTCTAGGCCATCTGGTCTTGGGTACGGGGATTGAAGTTGATAAATCCATGGTTGAAATCATCCTCCACCTTTCATCACCCAAAACTGTCAAGGAAGTGAGGTCTTTCTTAAGACATGCTGGTTTCTATAGAAGATTAATTAAGGAATTTAGTTCAATCTCCCATCCCCTTTGTGCTCTGCTAGTAAACGATGCTCCATTTGATTGGACTGAAAGATGTGAGGGTTCATTATCAACCCTCAAATCCTCTCTCACCTCTCCTCCCATCATGAAATCTCCAAATTGGAACCTTCCTTTCGAACTTATGTGTGATGCCAGTGAATTTTTTTTAGGAGCTATGTTAGGACAACGTTGTGATAAAACTCCTTATGTCATTGCTTATGAAAGCAAATCCTTAAATGATTCACAAATCAACTACACCACTACGAAAAAAGAGTTACTTGTTATTTTGTATGATTTAGAGAGTTTTAGGTCATACCTCTTAGGATCCCCCATCACTGTGTTCACAGACCATTCTGCACTAAAATACCTCTTCCAAAAACAAGATACTAAGGCTAGACTTATTAGGTGGGTCCTTATCTTATAACAATTTGACCTCAAAATCAAGGATAAAAATGGCGTTGAAAATGTTGTAGTTGATCACCTCTCTAGGATGGAATTCAAGGACAACTCAAATCACTTTTTTGTGTCTAATTCATTTCCTGATGAACACCTATACTCTGTGAGTGACTTCTCTTGGTATGCCGACATAGTAAATTTCTTAGTTACAGGAGTCATTCCAAAATTCTTAGGGACTCAAGCTCGATGTAAATTCCTTTCTGATGTTAGGAACTATGTGTATGATAATCTATACATCTACACGTTCAGCCCTGGCCAAGTCTTTAAGAGGTGTGTCCCAGAATCTAAACAAGATCCGATCTTTAAATTCTGTCATAGTGAGGCATGTGGAGGTCACTTTTCCTCTAAGAAAACATCTGCTAAGATTCTTCATTGTGGTCTTTTCTGGCCCACCCTCTCAAGGGACTCCTACACATTTTGTCAAAGCTGTCCTAGGTGTCAACAAGTAGGGTCCATCACAAAATGGAATAAAATTCCACTCACTCCCATCCTAGTAGTTTAAATCTTTGACTATTGGGGAATAGATTTCATGGGTCCCTTCCCAAACACTAGGGGATACCTTTACATCCTCTTAGCTATTGATTATGTATCAAAATGGGTTGAATCCATTCCCACAAGTCTAATGACCATAATGTTGTGATCCGATTTCTAAAAGAGCACATATTTTCTCGATTTGGAATTCCAAGGGCTATCATAAGTGAACGTGGAACTCATTTTTGAAATCATCCATTCTCATCCCTCATGGAAAAATATATAATTTCTCACAAAGTGTCCACTTCATACCACCCACCGACAAATGGTCAAGCTGAGTAAGCCAATCGTGGAATAAAAAAAATCTTGAGAAAACTGTCAATACTTCTAGGAAAGATTGGTCCGAGAAACTCTTGGATGCTCCTTGGGCATATTGTACAACATTCAAAACAATACTAGGAATGTCACTATATAGGTTGGTTTATGGAAAATCATTCCATTTACCTCTTGAAATTTAGAATAAGGCCTTTTGGGAAATTAAGAAAATGGATTATGACCTCTCATTGGCTGGAACAAAAAGGAAATTAGATCTCAATGAACTGGAGGAATTAAGGATGGAGGGTTATGAAAATTCATGGATCAATAAAGCTAGAGTTCAATCCTACCAATCTAGGAATATCAAGGTCAAAGATTTTTAACCGGGAAAACTTATGCTCTTATATAGTTCAAAACATTATTTACACCTAGGAAAGTTAAGGTCTTGATGGCCAGGACCTTTCATAGTACATCATGTATTCCCCCATGGGGCAGTAGAGATTCAAGATCCAACAAGTGGTTACATATTCAAGGTCAATTGTCAATGGTTAAAACAATTCATTGAATCATTCAATAAACAGAAAGTAGAGGTTGAGTTAACTGAGCCAACCTATGAACTAGGAAAAAATTGACAGAGTTAGGGTCCATGTCGGGCTAATGACGTTAAACAAAGTGCTGCAAGGGAGGCAACCCATGGTTTTCAAGTTTCCTATCATTTTGTTGTTTTAATAAAATTTATATTTTTAATTAATCATTTTTATATTTAAAAAAAATAGACGGTTGACCTGTTCCTCTATTGTGAGTATGGATGGGTATGAAAGGGGAGCACCATATTCATCAGTGTCACGTGGTGTGATCCTTGAGTAATACCTTACCCAGAAATTTAAAAAGAAGACAATGTATCATCAGTTTATTTTATTTTATATATATACTTATATTTTACTTATATATATATACTCTTTTGTTTTGTTTGTTTGTTTTCCTTTTTCCACTAGGGAACTCTGCAAGTGACATGGATATCAAAGGACTAAATTGGAGTAGCAAGAACTTCAAACATCAACCACCAGGTGACTTCATTCCATGATCCTAATATTTCAATTTCCTTATTGGACTTCCCTTTTATTCCTATACCCCCTTATAAATGTTATTTTCATTAAACACTAGGGACAATGTTATTTTAAGTTGGGTAGGGGTGATAAAATAAAAAATTATTTCGTGTCAAAAAAAATGAATGATTTGAAAAGAAAAAAAATTGTGTAAATGGAAGGAAAAATTCCTTTAACTTTGAACATGGTAATACACATTGAAAAAATTCAAATTTAATATCAAATAATTTATCATTCCCTGATTCTGATTTTAATCCTCTTATAATTTCATGAGCATAGATTTTTGAAAGTGTGGCTGTCCAATGTGATATTTCATCGTTTATATTTTCATCCAAATAAAAAAAAAGATCACAATGAATGTTCTTTGGATAGTGGGGTATTATATTGAGTTCATGGGGTCCCCTAAATAAATAGCATAGTTTTGGTGATCATTTTATTTTAATATGAGTATTCAAACAAAAAAATTAAAAAAAAATTGCGCGTAGAGCAATGAGATGACCTAATTCGTGGCTTTCGGCACTTGGGGATCGTGACTCAATAGTTTTATGGCCCAGGGTTAGTAATTTTATCTCTATTTATGGTAATTTGAATTTGTTTTTGACTGAGTTAACTCGAGATGATGCCCAAGTATGTGGGATTCACTTGGTTCCCTATGGTCTTTGATCTTGGGAGTCATCGGCAAAGTCTCACTACAGGGGTTGACTCTTTTGAGCGCAATTTCAATTACCATGGAAAAATTGCAAAAAAAAAATATGATACATAAAAAATTGAATAATCATATTAATATTGAAATGTGATTCCACTTAGCTCTTCCGTCATTTCCCCTGTGATTAAAGATGAACCCCCATGTCTATTGTGATGCACAACACATCATCATACTTAATTGATATTGGATGAAATATGAAAATGAATTTTAACAAAGGAATGGGCTTGGGATTAGGATCTTCTTATGAAACTATCTTGTATTAAAATATTTTGATGGGTTTCATGATTTTTTGTATAAGGTTATTGGTGATCATTTTTTATTAAAATGTTTTTTTAAAAGGGAATTCGAATTTCATATTGTTGAGATATATTTTGCTCGGGACTAGCAAAACTCAATTTGGGGGGTGTGATTATCAACTAAATGAGGCTAATATTAATAGGTAATATATATAATATTCATGTTATTTATTATTCATAAACACCATTTTAGTGTATTTTACACCATGAACATCATTTCACATTATGATTGTAATACCTTCTTAAAATGCACTATTATGCAGTACATTTTTTAACATAATTTAAAGTACCCAATGATTCATCTGATTGTAAGGAATCTAATTATACATATTTTAATTTGATATTTTTGGAAATTTATCTAAACTTAAATACGAACATGTTTGATTCAGGTATCAATGGAGAATTCATGGAGGATGATGGAGATATTTGGCAATGAAAGGAAGCAATTCTGGAGAAGGAAGATTGGACACCAGCCCACTAATGAGACTTTGGGGCCCAACATACAAGCCCAATTAATCCCAAATTTCGTCGAATTCTAGTAGACCTATATAGGAACAAATCACGCTGCATGAGACAATGCTAATTCGGGTTCCATGGTGGTCATTTAGGCGGCCCAATTAAGAGATAAAATTATGGGCCAGATTCTGCGGCCCAGAAAAACAGACCACTAATCTAATCATATCTCCGAATATACAAATCCAAATGGGCCCACATTTTACAGCCGGTTAGAAGCCATACAGAGATCAAGTTTATACTTCTATATCCCACTCTGATTCGGCCATCTATAAGGTCTTACAAGCATGTCTGTTTGGTGAAGAAAAGATGGCTGCCACCACGGGTCAAGGGTGGAAAAATCATCTCTCCCTTACTTTCCACCCACCTATGGCCTACCACAATTAATTGAGAAGACTTAGACTGTTGGAGGCTCGACCCAAGGGCTCAAAAATGCCTATTTAAGTTAGTGGTTTTCGAGGATTTAAGAATCTTGGATGCTTTGTTCAATTGTAATGTTATGCTGCAATTTTGTGGTCTCAAATTTGTCTTTCACGTGTAAGTTGTTCAATTCAACTCAGTTTCTTAATAAAAGTTCTTCTTCTACTCTTATTCTATTGTTCATAATATCACTTTGATACCGTTGGATCATGGAGTGAATTTATTCACACTAATCCTTGTGAAATTATTCACACAACGGTGGAGTGATCATTTTATTTTTGTTGTTTTCTTTACTTCTCCATTTCCTCCCTCATGAGTCTACTTTCTGCTTCCATTGAAACCATGTGATCAATAGGGGGATAACCCACTTATGGTTTGATCCAAGGGAGTAGAAAGGGGTTGTATTGGATGTTATTTATCACCTCATTAATGTATAATCACTTCTTAAATTGAGATTTTTATTTGATGATTTTTAAACTCCATCATCCTTGTTGAATTTAAGGTCACACACTTCAAGTGATAATACGAACCTTTACCTTGATGTGCTCAAAACATTGATCCTTCAAGTGTATAGGTGATTAGTATTAAAGGGTGTAGGTATTAAACCAGTAAGTGATGATGTGTTTTTATCTCCTTAAATGAACCCATCTCAAATACAAGAAATTGAAATCATTAAAAAGGAAATACGTCTAATACACCCCGAGCGATAACCTAGGATCAACTCATTCTTTTAAATTGAATTAACTTATGTTCTTAGAGTTCCTTTAAACCCATATAAAATCAACCCAAGTTGGCCACTTCAAATCCAAAAACAGTCCATAGAATGTACGTGTTTATAGGTTTATTCTTAGGTCTCTGAGGATTCGACAACCCAAGCTACACTACAAGGACCGTCCTACCTTATTCTTTTGGGTAAATTTGAGTGAGAATCAGCCTTTATAAGTAAATTGTTATCCTTTTAATGAATGGATTGGGTTGAAAATGTGTTTTTATTTCAAAAATGGATTTCTTAAATGATGTTTTAAATGGTTTTGTGATTGAAAGTGGTGTTCATTAGATTATTTGGAAATTATTTGTCATGTGTTGGTTTTTCTGGAAATAGGATTGGTGTCGATTGGTTGGTTAAGGCTCATTTGGCACTTTGATGAAATAAATTATTCTGAGAAAACTTTTTTCGAGATAACACATGGGTGATCTCGTTATGTACATTGATTGAGTGAGTTGTTTGTGAAATTTTTGCATTGTGACTGGTTGATTGACATTGTCGAATCCCACCATTTTATTTTTATTGTACGTGTTGACATGTGAACCTGGCATAGTGAGTGAATCTTTTGAGAATGATTGCTGCTCCAGTTTAGAATGTGCACTGTCTAGTGGCCCTTAGTACAGATTATACTCTTCTAGGGGATTGGGCCCCTCGGTTAGGCCATGTAGTGTGATACCAATCATTTGGGCGTTATAACATCAATGAGAGTAGGCGTGCCTTTAGGATGAGTCACATGTATGGTACGTTCTCGATTGTTCATGAGATCCTACGTTCAACCCATGTTTCCTTTAGTGTTTATCTGTGTGTGGTAGATGATTAAGAGGTCTAGTTCGGTTTCTACACCCTGTGTGCCACTTGTTCTATCGCCCTTAGTGTCTGTTGTGTGTTATGTATGGTTTTTATTTTAGATAATAACTAAAAATTTCGGTTTTTAATTTGTTCGTGAAGATGTTTTCAAAATGAAATGCACCTGTTCCTTTCAAACATTAAACTTTTTTTTAAAATTAAAAAGGGAAATGGACTGTTAATTATTTTAGAAATGAAAGTGTGTGTGGAAACCCATATTTTATATAATTTAGTTCAAATCTGGAATTGATAAATTCTTTATTTAATGGTATGTGAATTGGGAATATAATTATTCGGGCCAACTTACTGTTTTTTAATACTCACGCCTATAATGTTTTTCTTGTTTTTAGTTTTTGTTGTAGGTTCGACTCGTGATTGCTCACCGTGGGAGAGAGTTGGTTGTGGATTGGCAAGAGACTCTCGAAGTCATGAAGAGTTTTTGTCATGGTCAATTTAGTTTTTATAATTCTACTTTTTCCTGCTTCTTTACTTATTTACTTATTTTCACTGGCAAAATCATTCCCAAGTGTCCTCTATTGATGCCCTGGCACTTGTCGCCAGCTCGGGAGGATCAAGAACGCCTCATGGGCCATGTCGCAGACCAACTCGGGTGACCGGTTCAGGTTCGACCCAGGTTGGTTCGTGACACAAACCCTTCATGTAGTATCATATATACATCTTCATAAAGGTTCCCATTAAGGAATGCAGTTTTGACATCCATCTGTCAAATCCCATTGTCTTGGTAAGCCATTATGGTATGTATTATTCTTATATATTTAACCTAGAAACTAGATAAAATGTTTCACCATAGTCAATTCCTTGATGTTGTTTAAAACTTTTATCCAATATCCTTTATTTATAGGTACATTATTTACCTTTGATGTCTAGTTTCTTCTTAAATACCCATTTACACCTAGAAGGCTTTACATCAACTATGTCATTGACAAAAACCAAATCATGGTTCTCATAAATGGAATTTATCTAAGAATTATTAGCTCATAGCTATCTTGCAGCTTATGATCTATCTACTACCTCTATTTAGGATAGAGGTTCATCATTTTCTAATAATTATGACCCACTATCCTCGGTGACTAGAAAATCACATCTCTCTAGTTCCCTTACCTCTCTTGATCTCTTACGCATTATTTTTGTTTCAGAAACTACTTCTTCCATGGGGGCCTGTGATATTTTTTCCTATGCCAACTCATGTGTATCTGGAGCATCAACTTAATCGATGTCAATTTGTACCCACAATCCTTTTTTAGTATGTTCTCTCTCTAAAGAAATACGGCTTGTCTGGAGACAATTATGTTCTTGTTTGATGAGTTGTATAGGTAGTATTCCATTTTTTTCTTAGGATACCCGATAAGGATCCACCTCATGACCTTGGGTGTTATTTTGTTTCCAGATAAGGCCTTAAAATTTCTTCGAATCCCCATAAACATGTATTCAAAAAAATTGGTTTCCTCCTACTCTTTAACTCTAATGGAATTCCATTTTTTGTGTTACTTGGTACTTCATTTAATGTTTATGTCATAGTTTGTAATTAATATCCCCAAAAGGATAATGGAAGATCTACATAACTCATCATCAACCTTACCATGTCCAATAAGGTATGGTTCCTCCTTTCACTAACACAATTCCACTATGGTGTATGTGGTGGAG
The DNA here is from genome assembly GCA_963277665.1 of Viscum album. Classification (NCBI taxonomy): domain Eukaryota; kingdom Viridiplantae; phylum Streptophyta; class Magnoliopsida; order Santalales; family Viscaceae; genus Viscum; species Viscum album. The sequence continues at coordinate 350,673,671 of OY728137.1, forward strand.
TTAGCTGAGAGAGAATCCCAAAATCTAGTAAAAATTTGATGAACACTGGTATAAGATATTCTCCTCCTCGATCTGATCGAATATTCATTATCTTCTTACCAAGATGATTTTCTACTTCAATCTTGAATTTCTTGAATTTCTCAAAAGACTCGGACTTATAACTCATTATGTAAATATAGACATATCTACTCAAGACATCAGCAAAAGTTATGAATTATGAATATCAAACTATAGATTCTACTGGAAATTATCTATACACATCAGTGTGTACCAATCCTATATGCTCGGTGTCCCTTTAACCCTATCCAACAAATTACAATTTGTTCATTTTACTTTCTAAACAAGCATGGCATCGATCAAGTGATTATATCTTAGAAGAATCAAAATAACCATTTGGATAGATTTTTTTTAAACACATCTTGTTTACATGACTGATATAGTTATTCCACAACATGGTGTCATGTGATTCATGTGAACTAGATTCATTATAAATTTACAAACCTTGGTTTTTATAATTTAATACATATAGAACATTATTTAATTGCACCAAAACATAACATATGTTGTCCTTATAAAATAAAAACTTTTATTTTATAACTTGAAAATAAACCCATTTGTATCCAAACATGGTACATAAATTATGTTTTTGGTAACACTAGGTACATAATAAAAACCATATAAAACGAAAATCATTCCCATTGGAAATGTGGGGTTGTAGTCGAAAATGGAAAGAGAAGCTATCCTCACACCATTGGTAGCTAGTATATCCACCTCTAATTTTCAAATTTTCTGAAATATACTTGGTTAATGCACTTGAATATAGATGTCAGCACCAAAATCTAGATCTAATACCCGATTTGTAGAAATGGAACGATTACACTCCATAAAAAAACTCACCTTTGGATTCACCTTTCCTCTAGGCATAGTTCCTCTTCCAGTGGCCTAACTTTCCACATGAAAATCATACTACCTATTTTTCCTTTCCCTACCTTTGGATCTTATTCTTCTTGGTAAAATAGTGCTCAGGGGGCTTTAGATTGATTATAAATATTACACCTATTTTCCTTGCCCTTCCACTTCCTATTATTTATAAGGATTGTGGATTTTTCACACCCCATGTCCTTATCCACTTGAAAAATTAAAGTAAGTAGTTCTGATAGAATATTATCATTATTTATCATTTTTTAATTAACAATAAATCTAGAGAACATCTTAGGGAGTGATGATTGTATGATTTATGTATGAAAATCATCCAGGAATTCTATCCCTACGATTTACAGACGCTCAAATTGGCCAATAATCTTGAAAACATGTGTCCCTGGAGGTGCAGACTCTCCATGTATAATGTTGAACTGAGAATTAGAGATCTCATACCTCTCTTGTCTCACCTTCTCTTGATAGAGATCCCAATGGTGAAACATCATGATATAAGCATACATTTCCTCATGTTACATCAAGAGATCATTGGTCAAGGATGATGACGTAAGTCACTAAAAAGCTGTAGTATCATTCATACAATTTTTGTACATAGAGAGTTCCTCATCACTTTCCTCATTTCCAAGATCTATTGGTAAAGGTTCTTCAAGTACATATAGCTTCCTTTCGTGGAGAAGTATGACCCGAAGGTTCCGATATCACTCATGGGAATTAGGGCCTATGAGAATTTTTTCATTTTCTAGTATGGATCACAATGATATGTTTGATGTCATTTTTAATGTCATTTCTACAAATAGGATGAACCGTGTTTTAGTACTTTACCAAATATAATTAAGAAAAATAAATAAATAAATATTCATTAGTCTCCAAATATCTTATCAAAACCAAATATACCTTACCATTGGCTTTGGAATATCAGGTTTATTATACATTCTAGTGATAAGGATATATATTTCCCTACATGTTACCAAATCGTTGGCTGGTCAAGCAATTTGAAAGGTTTATATCATAATTTCAAATTCCAACTGCATTAACTCAAAAATCCTTGATCTGTTGAGTGGAATCCCCAATCTTGAAATCGTTAAATTTGGATTTCCTCAACATTTTTCTCCCATTTACATCAATTTCTACTTTGGTAGTCAACCATTGATGTAAATTAATTCAATTCTACCCAAAACCTTCAATTAGAATTCCTCGATAATTGAAAGCACTCCAACTTTGTCTTGTCATGCACATAGAACTATGGTTCCATTCTAACCGAAGTAATAGAAGGCTATAATGACAAAATATTTTATTATGGGTTTTTACTCTTTGTGTGTAAATTTCTATTTATTATCTTTATTACATACTTTTTAATATTAAGTGGGATCTATGTAAGTGATTAACCATATCTTAGATAATATTTACGCATAAGCTTGTTTATTTTAGTTCCATATTGCATGTTTATTTAATTCATTAATTTTGTGATCATGATGATAAAACCGTAATGAATAATGCATGAAACTGAAAGAAATAAAACAGAGGGTATGATCAAGATATTGTTCTAATGGTTAGTTTATCTAGAAATTGATAAACTAACCACTGACCTAGGGGAGAAACACCTAGAACCAATTAGGTTTATGTTTACATATTTCCACCTATTCACTATTATATCTCCTTGGATTTGCTTCTCCTTTTCTCCTAACATGAACTGCCTCCACTAGCTTGGGAGGTCTATCCATTACATATGATTCTAATCACACACTGGTGAGGGGTAAAAGGTGGTTTACATTAAAGAAACCAGGGGCACACAGACCCTATATATTAATGAAGAGAGAAGGCATGCGACCAAAAAAATTTAATTTAATAATAAATTAAAAGGAAACCAATCACATACAAAGGTATTGTCTTGTTCATGATCATCTTCCTACATGAAACGAATTACCCTTTTAATAAAACTGGAATTAAATTATTTTATCATTATTATTTAAGATAAATTGCACTTGAATCGATTAATTAATAACATTAATTAATCAAACCTTTTATCTTAATCATTTTTCAAAATTTTCGTGTGATTCTAATCCATTATAATTTTAAACAAATTAGAATTCATTTAAAATTATCCTTGTACATAACTTGTAACTTGAAGGTAACCCGGTAAATACCAATCCAAACCTACCGAACATGTATTATGATTGTATACAATTTTAATCTTGTAACATATGGAATATATGACTTATCACATACTTTAATGACATATAATTCATAGATAATTACACGAATTACATGAATTTTCGGCCACATGTTATGTTTCAATGATATTAGAGTAAAAACCTACAATACGACTTATACAAGATATGATGATTTCAAAATTTAGCAAATATTAAGGTTTTAATTATTCATAATTTGGTAAAGTACACAACATGTAGATTAGATGTTAACGGTGTGTACTACCTTCACCGTTTATCCGAAGTACATGCCTAGGGACTCAACATGTGAGGCATTATTCAGAAATTTTGGAGTACACGTGGTGTCTAGTGGGACAAACATCAGGTAGACTATGCGTTACACGGTCATCAGTCGACTAAGACATGTATTGGATACATAGCCCAACCCTCAACCAAAAGGGACTACACGCCATGTATGGTGGGCCACACGACATGTATTCTAGATGATCGTGCGCCAGTCAGTCATGGTCAACAAATGGTGTTAGAATTAACCACACCTCACGTCATTAATGCACAAGAGTTGAGTAATTTCCGAACTACTTTAGATGTATTGAACAAAAATACATAGCATGCAGATCCGACTACATGGCATGTATTGTTGTGTTACATGTACAAAACCCTTTTCACCTCCAGATGATTTCCTTTATTTGATTTCAATCAAAAAGTTAATAGTTTTTTAGATCTACATGAAACGATAGAGGAAGAAACTTATCTCGTTATTCAGATTAAAAAAAAAGATTAAACTTAAATTGAAAAACAGAATCATAAATGCACAAATCACTAATGATTATTAAATAATTATGAACAATAATATAACCCCTCTGATACAATTTGTAGGTTCCAAGCGCAATGTAAGCATAGGATGGGTGGTGTCCAACTTTTATTTTTTCCATATTCAATGAAAAATCCATGATCAATACGAAGATGAACCCCAGTATCCATGAAATTTAATTAAGGACATAGATAAAGGAGTATAAATATGGAACCTGGGGAGAGGATTAACATATTTGGTATATAATTAATTTAATCAAATTAAATAATTACCTCTAAGGCGATTCATTCTTCATTGATGCGTTCATCCACAGACCTATAGGCGTATTTTCATTATGTTGTAGGTATCAAGGATAGATCTCCCCTATTAGTGTTCCACACATGTTCCATGTATCTCCAGATGTTGTTGAAGGAGTCTTCAGGTGCTAGTATAGAAGATGTTTCCAATTGTGATGTCTTCCTTCAATCGCCTTAAGAACCGCTTCCAAAGTGTTCTTTTTGATCTAATGGAGGAGGATATCTCTTGTTCTTAAGAGTGTTATTTGAGAGGGAATAACCATCTAGGCTTGATATCTTTTCAACAATTCATTATTCACACCCCTTCAGCATCCCTTGGATGACTCTTGGCTTATAAAAGAATAATATAACTAGGTATTTAATTCACTAGGGTGAAAATATATAATTTCTACAAGTGCATTAATGATTTTATTAATCCTAGCGAAACCCCCATGTCAAATAATAATAGTGACATTATTATTTCCTAACATATTCTTATCTAGAAAGTTGTAAATAAATATTATTTAATCATATAATAATGAATATTAATATTTCCCTCTAGATCATAAACTTAGTCTACCAATTCTCCACCATATTTATTGATCCTTTAATAATGAATATTTATTTATTAAATAAATATCATTGCATTATTCTCTAATAAATATATAAATATTATATTCACTAAATAGAAAATAAATATTTATTAATTATTCTGCCCATAATATATTCTCTCGAATAACTATTATCGATATAAATTTGATCAAGAATCTATGAATAACTATTAAACCACAACTAGGAATAATATTTATTCAAAATTTTAAATAATAAATAATATATTTGTTAACTGAGATACTGGATATAGTTACTGTGTGACCCTCTAGGCCTCTTTGTTAGTGGCATTAGGTGGATTAGCCTAATGTTTATGGTTACCATCTAGAGACATGACAAGGCACCCATAGAGAAATACTTCATTGCTACAATGACATCTCACCTCACACGAACACTTATCGTGTAATATAATCCCTTTTTTCTTTTTATCTCCAATCAAGCGGGTTTCATGAAAATGCCATCAACTAATGTGCTCGATTTCTTATTCTTTGAATTCTCTTAAATTGAACTTTCCTATAGAAGACCATGATAATGGATTTATATATGAAATATAATTTCAATCAATGGTTCTGAGATATCTACTTCTATTATGGAACATAAAGGAAAAAATCCTTTATCGTATTGTTAATTAATGTTGTATTACTCATGACGCACCCAACATATCCTACCTCGACATAGGTAGAATGTTAAACTATAAAAATTGTTACAAACTGTTGGAATGGGGGGGATCATTGGTATATAATAATTGAATATTTTTCCAAACTTTTGGGTAGTCTGGCATCGGGATAGTCATATACCAATGATTTATAAATAACTGTTGGTATAGGGTACAAAACATACAGTTTCCCAATGGTTTCTTATAACCTTTGGGATAGATAATTACCAATGGTTTTAAACCATTGGTTTACAAAGGAAACATTGTAATACCAATGGTTTTTGAAACATTGGCATAGAGTTTTTACAACAGTTACATACAACCATTGGTATAAATTATAATTACAGAGATATAAAAATGGTTTAGTAACCGTTGGTATATAGTTTTTGCAATGGTCATATATAACCATTGGAAAACACATGCTCTTTCAGCACTATTACAATGGTTATAAACTGTTAGTATAGTATTCACCTAGATTTGCATCTCTATAACATATCTCCACAATAGCTCCAACATTTCACACATAACCCTGCACAAAAAATACAATATATAGAAGCCTTAAATATTTCATAAACCATCCTCCAACATTGCATATATTTCACAGATCACAAGCATATGAAAAAACTCTACAATACCATATACAAACAACTCCAAAAACATTAAAATACCATTTACAAAATTTTATAAACTTATAATAAATTCACACTTTTTATTCCATTTAGGGGGTTCTAGCATGTGTGGTGAACCAGAACAAAGAAGATAACAAAGAGAATACCTCCCTCAAAGGAATATATTAAACATATCACACCCATGGATACATGATGTTCTAGACAGTGGGATGTTACCTACTGTATTTTGTTTGAGAAGAAACCATAGAAGTTGTTAGATATCATCTCATATCATAGTTTTTCATGATCCTTATAAGTTTATAATTAACCTAATAGTGGTTAAGGTGGTTGATTTTAAACCTATATTAGTATTAAACCCTATAATAGATGTCTTTGAACTTAATAATGATAAAAATGGGTTTAAATCAAAGAGATTGTGGGACTTAGGGAAAGTAGTTGTCCTTGAAATATTAGATGTTGTGTGTTTTAGAATAGGGCTATGAGTTCCTCACATGAGAATTTGATTGTGTGTGGATATACCAAAGGGACTAGTTTTGGGAGCCTAATGATCTGTAATCACAATTTAGGATAGTGTTGATTGATTGGGTTTGGTGAATAAGGATATTCATTAAAGGGATCAACCTGATATCATAGGTGTTTTAGATGTGTGGGTAACATATAGATGTTTTGTCATATGGAATCAATGAACATAGGTGTAATCAAGTATATTATTTATTTAGAGAGATGAATTAGTTTTCTTAAGGAAGGTTCCTTGAGTTCTAGTGCTTTTTTATCGAGGATGGTATTGGAGGGGGGTCATTTAGATGCCTAAACCTGAGATTATTTTTTTTCTTTTATGTGTAGTGTAAGAATAGGTGTACACCTGAGTATTTTAAATGAAATCACATTCTAGTTGTTATTGATGTGTTTTTACCCATAGTGTATTAGTTTGTCTAATAGAAATGTTAATACAGTGATTCTTCTAAAAGTTAAACTAACATGTCTAAGGGAATAATAACATGAACTGTTTGGCAATGTAGAATCCTAGAATGTTCCCCTGTTTGGGCCTTTGGGCCACTGATTTGGTTCCCGAGTCCTTTAAGGCCTTCGGGCTAGCCAGTCATTTGGGTTAGTAAGGCCTTCGGGCCACTTCATGGCCTTCGGGCCACCTTAAGTGTAGATCCAAACCATAAAACCTACAACGAACAAACATCAAAGGAGGAGGAACAAGGAGCTTTCACCATAGCACAAGCTAAACAGATTGCAAGAATGAGAGGATATGGAACCTGCCGTCGGGAAAAGTCGGTGCATGCATGGGAAAGCCAAGCCGAACAGCCATGCGAAGGCGGAGAGCTGATTTCATGATGATGATTCTGGGGAGGAGTAGTTCTATATAGTTAGTCTGGGTTGTATGTAATGTTTGAAGCATACAGGAATTGAATTCATCTAAGGCCTACAAGCCATGTAATACTAACACCTACGAGCCTTGTAAGGGTTCCATCTCACCCCTTGAAAGGTGGATTATCAAAATCAATAAAAAATGAAGGCCTTCAGGCCAGTGGAGGTCATGGAATGAGAAGCACGTGTGAGCTGGGTCTTATTAAATGTTTTGGGTGTAGTTATCAGAGGCTAGAAACATGTGGTAAATTTTGTTTGTACTATCTCTTAGGTGATATAGGGATGACCAAACCCAGTCTTTGAGTTTGTACATTAGAGGATCATTGTTCATGAAGGTTAGTAGTTTGGTCTAGTGAAGAAAATGTAACAACACTATTATGGTGGGGAGTGATGTATTAGTTATTGGAAAGTGACCATTGTGATGGGAGGAACACAAAAGTGTGGAGTCGACCATTGGATGTAATGATAAAATTATGATAATGGTGAATAAGTGGATAAAATAAATTTAGATTCTATTGTTAATTTGATGTATAAATTGAGATGTGGTACTGGGTAGAGTATGTGAATGGGTTTTGGGTTCAAGATGGTTTATTATGATCTAATAGAGGAGATCACATAGAGAATTAGGTAAAAACATTATTTTTGGTAGTTAAATTAACACGGGGTTCCTTTAGTCTTAAATTTTTTATGATTTTATATCTAGGTAATGTGTATGTAGTGAAATCAAAATGTTTTCAAGAATGGTATTCTAATGTGTATATGAATAGCGTTTTTGTGTGAGATAGAGTGTGATGATCCAGAAAATGCATCGGGTGAATCTATTTGGGTATCATGGGTTTGTTTTGGGAGTTGGATAGGGAATTTTTGTGAATATATAAATTGTTCATGTTTTTCATGGATGGTGAAGGCATGTCTATTTTAGCACGAGAGAGATATGGAAGTGTTGATACTAGTGTATGTCTAGCATTCTGGAACATTTCTAGGTGAGGGGAATTGAGAACAACATTGAGTGGATTAGTGGAACACAAGAATCATGTCTTGTTAGTAAATTCCAATGGTGGGAGGAACCATATCATGGAATTATCCCAGTTAATAAGGTTATATAGTAGGGAGAACTAGAAAATCAATAATTAATTGGGGAAAATTCTCAAGTTAATAAGAATGGTTACTCACCAATAGTTAGAGAAAGGGTGTCCTTTGAAAATATTTCACAACCTTGCATGAAGAAATCATCAAGGATGGTAGAATATGAAAAGGGTAATGGATTTAAGGACTATCCAATAAGGTTGAAATCCACTGAGAAGCCCTTATCATCACTAGAAACTGGGTAACTTTCCAGATTTCCAATTAGTATGATGAGAAACCACAGCTTGTTGTTCCCTTGAATAAGGGTGGTAAGGGAACTATTGAATGTCTAAATAAAGGGAACATACAATATTGGAGTGAAAAGAAGATCCATGACTATTATTTCTTAGGTAGTGAAGGAATTTTCTATATTGATTTGTTAGAGGTCCTTTTGATGAGGTGGGTACTGATAAGGGGTAATAATACATTTGTGATATTAATTCTTATTCAATTATTCATACTTTTTTGGATTATCAAAAAATTGTACTAGAGGGGATTAAAAGGGGAATATTTCTGCAATGTGTGTGTCTAACTCAAAATAAAAGAGAGCTAAGAATGACCTTCCTACTATGGCCAATGCCAAAGTTAGTACTGGGGAATGTTATCATGTTTCGAGAAGGGATTCCTATGGAACTAAAAATGACAAGGATAATGCACAAGAAAAGAATGATCAATGTGAGATGGGATTGAGTTTAAAACCTAGTGTGTGAGGGGTGTATAAGAAAATTTTACCTGGGGATCCTAAAGTTGTACATGTATAGGTGGATAATCAAAAGGAGAGGGACACACCTGATGTCCTGAAACTGAAGGAGGCATTGGAAAAAATCCCTTGTAATCGATGTTTCAATCATTCCATATACTGCAAATATTATCAACATGGTTGGAATTTGTGTGTCACTATGGGGTTGGATGATCTCGGCATGTTTGGTTAAGCTAATTCTTTAATGAAGCAGCAGGTCCATGTGGCGGTCCCCCTTGTGCTGGCTAAGGAGAATCACCAGTAATTTGGTTAGAGCATAATACAAAATTTCGTGCCAAATAATCATAATTGTTTAGGAAAATAGAATATATTTAGCTTGCTTTTCAACCAGAATATATCAAGTAGAAATTAATATTTACTATATTTTTTTTACAAGGATGATGGATTTATTCAGGTTAATGGATACACATTAAGCATTACGACTTCCAAAGACAAAGATCTAAAAATTTCTACACATCAAAGTGCCGCATGGGAATTCTCTATCTATCCATATCCATACACCTTTAATATGATAAGTGGTGTGATATTAATAATTTATCTTATATCAATAATACATGAATGAATATATTGGAAAAATTAACTAATGGAACCACCATGGAGTGGTTGTTTAAACCATGTTGTGGTCTCTGTTGGTGTAAACCATGACATAGTGAGGGATACCATACTATGGTGTTCATCATTCAAGTGTACATGTTATATGATATAACATGGATTGAATTTTATCTTCCACTCTAAATATCATACATGAATTCTAAAAAATCAATCCTAATTATAAACACACCTCCAAATAAATCATCAAGAACTAAAATTATTGATCAAAACACTACATAAAAACAACCACTGAAATTAAATCAATCCAAATGAAAAAGGTAAAAAAAGTATAGGTAGAACATTTAACTCAGTTATAACATACCAAATTGAAGTGGATGTTAAATTAGGGATGGATTAAAAAGAATAGGGGAGATATAAATTAAAACAAAAAACAAAAAACAACCCTTTCTTTAAATAAATTTTGTTGAATAAATAAGAATAAATAGAGGAAGATCATACAAATAAGTTAAAACATACATATTGGAAGTGGAAGAGTAAAACATTGATTGTTGGTAAGAGGATTTTCATGGGTAGAATTGGGAAGAAGGGTTCACATAGGAAGAATGAGATGTCTATTTTAGGTCACAATGTGGGCGTATCAGAGAGGGTTTTCATGTGAATAATTGGGAACAAGGATTCGCACGAGAAGAATGAGAGCTCTAGTTTAGGGCACAATGTAGGCAGATCAAGATGAGATTTGTTTCTGTATATGTAGAATTATATCCCAATGGATCATTAAACCATTGGGAAATTTCATTTTTATGGACTATCCCAATGGGTCAATAAAACAGTTGAAAAAAATGTTGGTATCCTAATGGTTATATGAAACTGTTGGGAAAACTGCTTCTAATAGGGCATATACCAATATTTTTTCAAACCATTGAAAAAACCCCCTTAAATAAACTAGTACACCAAAAGTTTACAGACAACTATTAGCATAATTACCCTTTCCCAAAGGTTGATATAAACCATTGGGATAAGAACTTTGGTATAAGGGGGATTTCCAATAGTGCATTGTAAACATATGCCATCATGGGTTTCTCCAATACATATAAGTGCGTGATTCGTAACACCAATTAATAATTATATTAAATTCAAAGGTCCAATACACATATCTACAAATAGGAACATCTAATGAAACTTATAAATGTGGATTTACTACTGGTGGGTCTCGTTCTCATAATATCTTCATGGACATTACCACAAGAATACACCATGAGAAGGTTCCAGAAAGTCCTATGATTCTCCCCACCTAGTAGCCTATATCATTTGTGTCCCATAAAATGATATCATATATATATATAACATATATTCAAGAATAGTGTCATGGAACTTCTGGGTTCTCATCATTGCAGAGATCCGCTCTAACCTTTTAGTGCAACAACTACTCTTATAAAATTATCAAATATAATTTTATCAATAAGAAAAGTCATGATGTGATAAGATGTTTATTAATATCCATCCAATTAATAAATTTTTATCATAAAGTACAAATAATCTCATCCTAGGGAACCAACTCGAACACTCAAATACATCATCATTTGGAGAAGTAACAATATCAACATCATCATCACCACCACCTTAATCTTGATCACCACTAGGACCCTCATTGGAATCACACAAGAAATCATTTAAATAATTCATCGATTCCATATATAGATAAATAGTATAAGAATCCTCTGATGGAAGTGATTAACTTATAACCGACATAGCTTTTAGGAATTATTCAGTGACCATCTTACTTCTTTTGTGATACTATTTACTTATTTTACACTCCTCTAAATCTATTTTTTCCTCAGCTTCTTATGAACAAGAGCTTTGCATCTCGAGGGTTTGAGAGGATTATGAGGAGCCCGATGAGGACTAATACCTTGAGGGGATGATCTCATTCCCTGGTCGACATCAGACTCTACCCTGGTTCTCATCACATAATACCTTACTCAAATGATCGTTCGACCTAATGTTTTCATCTTCTTTATAATCAAGGGACTCTAGGAAAATCTTCTGAAAAAATAAATAATATATTTAATTATATATTTCATATAAATATTTTAAAAATAATTAAAAAAAACATACAATCATTTCTTCTGTTTGTGAATTTACTACACTTCCATCCTTTTTCTTTTATACTTGAGAAAAATAATTTAGCTTAAGGTACATGACCATCGATGTTCAATATAGATATTTGAAAATGGATTTGATTAGTATACACATATTCATAATGTGAACATTTTATAATCTTGAATAATAATAAAATGTAATAGTTATTAAATTAATGACAAATACATAAATTTAAAAATGTGATAAAAATTGATAACAAATATTCATATATAAAAGAAAATAATGAACTCTTTAAAATTTTAGGTACTTATTATGAACATTCAATAATATTAAATATGAATGACTTGTATTCATTCCATAATGTCCAATTGGATAATAGGAATAATAGGCCAATTAACCACTAGGCCTGGAGCCCGATTGGCCTAATTGTGAATTGAACTATAATCCTAGAAGACAATTATCGATTACAACTAGAAGAGAATTAGTCATTAGGTATAGAAGCCAATTTTCAATTAGGACTAGAGGAAAACTGGCCATTAGGCATAGAGGCCAATTGGCCATTAAGCCTTTAGGACAATTTTCCATTTGGCCTAGAGGCCAGTTGGCCATTAGGCCATCAATCATAAATTCCAAATGGCCTATAGACAAAATGACTATTTGAAATTGGTATTTTCAACCCTATATTAAAATTATTAATGAAAATAAATCTTAAAATTCATAATGAAAAGCTAACTAATTGACAATATAAATAATGATATTATTTCAATTCAGATTTATGTACATAGTGCTTCTCATGCTCATAAACTGTAGTTTACCCCATTGTTTGTACATATTTCATTGAATATTTGTCCTTTTTTCCCAGAAAACTCCTAAAAAATCAATACAAGTAATAAGAATTAAATTTTATATGGGAACCATTAAATATTGGGAATACCTTAAACTCATCAGTCTTCTAATATGCATTAATTTTTTTTGATATTTAGTTTTTTGATTGTCGGGGATTATGGGTAGACCCTCTAAAAAAGAAACAAATCTTCTATTCCAACCAAAATATTACCCATTAATGTATGATTTTCATGACCCATCAAGATCTATCAACCTTGTAGTCTTAACAGCATCACCACCAAGAAATTTAAAACGACTATTCAATGAACATGTAAATTCATAAAAATACAAAAATAATATAGATGTAAATTTATAAAATTTTCTTACCCATATCTACACCCATGATTTTTCCTTGATGTCATTACTCAGATGTCTCCATGAGACAAATTCCAACAGAATGATATCATGACACTTGGCTAAAGTGGTAATGAAACATCTACACTGACATACATTTTTACCTACCACCTGCTTATCTTCATTTTAATTCATCATTAGTTATGTCTAAAGATTTAAAGATCATTTCATTTGAGTGAGAACATGTCATCTACTAGAATATACCAATAAATAAGATAAGAGGGGGAGGAAAAATTATGTCATGGTAAAACATGACAAAAATTAAGTGAAAAAATTTGACACATTTATATTAAAAACATTAATGTAATATGATCAATAGGCTGTGATGGATCTGTGGGCTATCCTAGGTCAATAGCCTCTGAAGAAATTGTATGTTCCAATGCATATGGACTGGAAGCTGAAGAAATAGAATCATCATATGTCTGATGTATGGTAAGAAATGGAGGATGTGTAGACATGGAAGAATATAGATAGTATATTAGGGGATACATCAACAGATATGGATATGGTAAAGGTGAGAACATCTGTGGAGGTGGCATAGATGTGTTATGGGAGGAAGATGCTAATTCTAGTGATGGATCATGAGTGGTAACATCCCTAGAGGCACAATTGGGTGATGCAAATTTATTCCATGGTTTAATAATGATTTTTAATTAATAAACTAAAATGTTAAAGAAGAACATATTGTATAACTAATATTTTTTGTAAAATCTGGAATATGGGACATTCTGCACCCTCATAGGCTCAACCCACCCTGGATCACACCCATTCGGGCTCAACTCACATTGGACCGTGCTCTAAACAATCAAAATTTTTAGGCCCTCCCAGCCCCATATCCACCCCATACACATGAATCCTGTAAGTCAAAGACCCATTATTCATCACTAATATTGCATAATACATGGATTAAATTTCATTCCTAATCAACAAGGGCTAAAAAAAGTTCCCAATACATCATCTTACACAATAGAAATGATTTCACCATTAAAAAATAAAACTCAAAAAGTAATTCCATAATGGAACCTAGGGAGAAAAATTTATATATTTTTAATTAATAAATTTGAAATAATATTTTTTGAAATAAAGAAAATTCAAGCATAGAATAATAACATAATGAAATATTAAATGTATTATAAAACATAAAGGTATCAAATATAAACATAATCTATATCTATAAAATATATCTAACTATCATATAAAACATAAAAAAAGATTTAGAGAAAAATATGACATTATTTTCTAAAAAACCTATATGCCAAACGGCCATTTAATTATATAAAATCAAAGTAACTAAATAAAATAATATATAAATCTTGTTTTTGCAATGAAAAAATGTGCATAACAACCCAGATATCCTTCTTGATTCCAATATACCATATTCATAATTTTCAAATTATTAATGGTAGTGGAAAAATGATGTTTAAATTATTTATTCATCCCACTACTATTTTTATTTATTATTTTATTATGTTTTATGAGAATATAATGTACAATAATCCAATTTGAGGTAATTTAATAATAACAAGAGAATATATTATAACTGTCATCCATTTGTTTGTCATCCTTACATAACCATTTAATCTAAATAAATTATTATTGAAAATGTGATTCAATTCATGCTAATTTTAATTGAATGGTGTGAATTGAGAGGGTTAGTGGATATGCAATTTTTTGGTGTGGTTGGGTGGATGTTTTCTATATAAAAATTCATTAATGTGAATGGAATGAAATTTTCCAGGACGGTGGCCCAATAGTTCTATATAGAAAAGGAAATTTCATTAATTATCTCAACCAATTGTTTAATACATCAAATGGAATGGAATTTATTTTTTTAATACATAAAATGGATATTTAATGAGAATTATAATATAAAACTTTGGTGAAACATTTATATAATAAAATAGTTCTATTAAATACTATATTTTTTTGCATTGCTTATCATTTGTGAATTATATTGTTTTAAAATTATTACTAAAAAATTCACATAATCAGTATACCTATTTGATATGTGTATATCCAATGACCATATATTAAATGAAAATAATCCCAATGACCATATTTATAAGTACATATATCATGGGACCAAATATAAAATGGTATTATTAAATTTTGATATAAATCCTTACATATATTTATAAAATCATTAATCATTAATCATTAATCATTTTCATTTCATTATATCTCAATATATAAATTATATTTATAATACCTTGTAGTTGAAAACTAGTATTCAATGAACAAATAAACCATTATCAAAAAATTTCCAACAAAACACATAACTAAAATGGAAAATAATGCATATGTAAACTAAAACTGTTGAAAAACATTAAAAAACTACAGTGAAGTAAATAAATTTTTATAAAAGGTAATCACACCCATGAAATTTTAGGAACACAAGAGAAGAAATAAAAGTAGGGAAAGAAATCTAACCACTCAATGATCCTAACAGAAAAAATAAAAATAATAGAGTAAGAACACCATCTGATGGGTGCAATGTCACCTAGGGGGATGCCAAATTCTCCTGAGAAGGGAAGGGGGACAAAATAGAATGAGGAGGGGAGGAGGATTCCAAATCCTCTTTAGCATGGAAGGTAGGTGGCCAAATTCCATAGAGGGGAGGGGGAATCATGGATGCATGAGATCCTTTGGGTTTGAACAAGAATGAGGGGCGGAGGGGCCGGAGCGGGCCTCCAATATCCACTACTCAATGCTATTGGTTTTAAAAAACCATTGGTATAGACCAACCTATAACAATGGTTTTTAAGAAACCATTGGTATATCCTTGGACAAAAGCTCTATAACCACAGTTTTTTCTAAACCATGGGTAAATATACATGGGGATAGATGTCTTTTCCAGTAGGGCACCCTTTTCCCAACACGTGAAAGTGAAATTTTATTGAAAATGTGTAATAACATGAATACCATCTTAAGGTACCATCCTCTATAGATATGAATAAGAGATACAAATAATTTTATGAAATATAATTTTAATTTCATTAAAAAATAAATTTACTATAGATATATATTTAAATGAAAAAACATACACACCTCAGTTCCCCTGTCTTTGGGTCTATAATTTTGAAATATGTATGCTACTTCAAAAAACACATGTGCACCTTTATTTGATTAAAATTAAATGACTATAATAAATAAAAATTTTATTGTTCACAATAGATATAAAAAAATTATAAATGAGAAATATTGAAGAAAAAATGATTTCAACCCCAAAAATATTATAATAATAAAAAATCTATAAATATAAAAAATTATAAATAAAAATAGTTACAACTAAAAACAAATTAATGTCATAGAAATTTTATATTCAAAAATGTTTTTATAAAATTAAACATTTTTTAATAAAAAAAGTATAATTTGTAAAAAAATGTAAAAAAATGGTTGGATGAATTTGGTTTATAACTAATAGATAATTAATTTATCTTCAATATTGAAAAAAACATACAAATTTTGGATGTAAATATATCAAAAATGCGATTGAACTCACTTTAAGGAATTTGCAATAGGGATAACAGAACAAGATTGAAGAGAAACATATAAGTACATATATAAACTGATAATTTAAACATGGAAATTTTTTCAACAAATAATTTATACCTTAAAAACATTTCAAAAATGAAAAACAAGTCACACAAGAAATAATTAATCAAAATTCATTATAATGAGAAAAATAATTATTTTAATACAAATTGAGGAAAAAATTAACTTACAAAATTTGGAGGTAAATAATGATAAATAGATTATAAATATTTACCTAAATAAAAAAGAGAGTAATTTGGATTTTTCTGTATCCCTTAGACATGATCATTTCATACAGTATGGACTATGTCTACATTATATTCATTGTTATCATCCAAAAATTGCATAATTGATGAAGAAACCTCAATAAATCCATAACATAATCACTATCCTCATCACCCAAATGATTTTTTCCCATGAAAAATGATGGACCAAAGATCATTTAATAGATTAATAAAATAAAATATTTATTTTTCGTGTGTCTCCATGATAAATGGTTTCTCTTTGAAACTAAATCCTTTCAAATCAATAAGTTAAAATCCATAATCATCATGTTTCACACCACCGTTATTATCTTCACAGTTACAATTAAACATTACTACTTAAAATTTAGAATATTTAATTTCCCATATATCCTCATGAACACCAAAATATTTCACTATTTTATAAATTGGGGTTTTTTCGTTTTCACTTGAAAAATGATGTGCTTCAGCGACAATCATTACCCCACTATTTTGAATAGTACTCCTTTCGTCCTAATTTTTGTGTGTGAAAAATGTGTAACCCTTAATATCAAAACCAAACCATTTAATTACTTTATGATATGGTCCTATTCCAATAATTTCACTATTTCTAATATAGACACATTTATGTTGACTTTACCTTTAAACTATGAAACAAGTGTATTTTTATGCTCAGTCATCAATAAGTTTTCATTTCTTTTGGATATAATACATTTAATATAGTAGTTTGTGATGGTATATAAGGCTGAATCTCATCATTTATGTTCAAAATTTATAATTGTTCATTCATCATTTCATCACATGGAATGATATTTACCTTTATTCCACTAATCCATCTACCTTCATTATCAACTATCAAATTTTGAGTCATAGGGAGACTGATATTCTCTACTTCATATAAAAAATCAGTAATTAACTCAATCACCTCATCTGATATATATATATTTTAACAACAGTGGACGTAGATCATTGATAATTTTTAACATCTATCTTCAATATTATCATATATCTTTCAAAATGTTACATCCAACAAAATTAAATAGGCCTATATATTCTTATACCACACACCAAATGAATCACCAGTTGAACCATTATATTAAAAAATGTTGGTGCGAAATACATATCATGTTGATAATGGGTGGGCATAGAATTATTTTATAACACATTTAAGAAACTTGGATCAATTAGTTTTCTATGAATGGATTTGAAAAAAATAACATAACTTGATGATATTCATTTGGAGAGGTGTCAAAAATATACCTCACAGTGAAAATTGTACTAGTTGTTACATCAATATATGACAATCATGAGATTTTATACCTATTAATTTAAAATCCTTTAATGAAACCAAATTATTCACATTTAGGTAATATATTTTAGGTACTTTAATACCATGCATAAACTAAAAAAATAAACTCCTCACACTTTCTTATTATATAACAAACTAAAGGTAAATATATTTTGTTTCCATTCATAGTGGGGGATGACTCCAAAGGTATTCTCACGCATATCATGTCAAATCGTGCTTTTAATCCATATTTTGTCTTTTGTTTTCTGTCTAAAAATGTTCCAATCAAATTATCACATATATTTTTATCAAAGTGAACAATGTCAACGTTATGTTTTAACTCTAAAAATATCTAATAATGTATTTTGAATAAGATTGATTGTTTCTTACAATTATTTTTTGATGACTATAACATCTTTTATTTCTAGATGTGAAATCATAATTTTTAAATTTTTCTTAATATTATTCAATTGACCCTGGTTATTGGGAGATATTATATTCCTATAAACTAGTAAAAGATTTTTCTAATCTATGATAAAGATGTTATATTCCAAAAAATCTTTGAATTCCCATGTATACTATATTTCTTAAAATCTAAAATTGATAATATAATGTCTCTTCTTGAAAAATGGTACATGCTTTATGAATCTTAACACTATATCTAGATAAGTTTCTATACACCATAATTTCATTTATAGTCAAAATTATCAAAGTACATATAATAAAATACTCTTCCTTTATGAATCAAAAATTATAACATGTGTCTCTCATAAAAGATTCAAATCACCAATAAATGGAGAAAGATACAGATCAATATCATTTCTTGGCTGTTTTGGTGTAAAAATCATCAATATCATCATAACATGTAAGAACCCGAATCTTCTTTTCAGATATATTTTTCTTTATCTGGTGTTTTTGAGGAAAAAGAGGAGTTCGGGAAATTTTTGAAGTACATGTCATGTACCTTATAAGTACACGCCATGTACTCTATTGCCACTCATAGCCATGTACTGGCCATGTAACGGCCAAGCACACAGCCGTGTGTGGTGACCTGGAGACTGCCTAATGTGGGGGCCATTGAGGGAAAGTACACGCCATGTACTTCTAAAGTACATGCCATGTACTTTTTTTCATTAAACAGACCAGGGGCACGTCTAATTGGTAGAAATCCCTCCTTCTCGGTCTGGTTCGTCCGAGAGTGAGGGTACGACCATGATCCTTCTTTTATCTCCCGATATAACATCAATTCTCCAATTCGACTGCTGTCTATTGCCTTGGGATCGACTCGGTAAGCTATTCCTTATTATTGAGCTTCGTCTCCTAATTCCTCCTGTTTCAAGAGTTATCTTCAGTTGAACATTTTGAACATTTTTGTAGATCTACGATGTTCATGGGTGATTCAAGGCCTGAAGTTCACGTATTGTGATCTGACAACACTGAGTTAGGTGGTTAGTGCCTTTCTGTTGAAATAATTTGAGTTATATGTGCAAACGTTCCCAATACCCTTTAATGGGGTATTGCGTGTTTACTGTTTTAGCCCTGTTGATTTCCTTATATGCTTGTATTATTGAATAGAGGTTAATTGAATGTGAATAGGGTTTATTTTTCCATTATTTGGAGGTTTCTCCAATGTTTTCATGTTTGTTTATGATTGTTTGGTCTTGCTTAGCCTGTTAGGCTTCCTTGTTAGTTTCCCATGCCTAGTACTGTAGGATGGAGTGGTTTGGTTATCTTCCATGTCGGTATGTTAAAGACTGTTATCCAAGTATTTCTTGAGGTTTAATTTGGACGATACGCATTTCTATGATTTTTTGACTTAAATAGGGCTATGAGAACATGGTGTAGTAAACCATAGGGAGAATGGGCATAAGGGATTTTCTAGAGTGTCTGTTTTTATTGTAATGATGCAAGAACACAGGGGGAATTGACTTAAGTGCTTCATCAGAGTATCTATAGTTCCTCGACTCGGGCCACAAGGGGAATGTGACGTAAGTTCTTCCCCAGAGTGCCTTTTAGTTACCGATATGAGACTATAGGGGGAATTTATGGAGAGTTCTTCCCCAGAGAGTCTATACTTAAGCTGAAGCGGAGGGGTTAGACTGTGTGTACTTCCCAGAGGTTTGCTTGTGTTTTCTAGGTAGGACCATAAGATATTAGGGTGTGAGTACATCCAAGAGGGTTACCTATTTGAGATTATCTATTTACTTGGTACGTTGTTTTTTAATGCTTTGAAACTATAAGAATGTTTACTGTTGAGTTCTTCCTTGTTTACTGCTTCTTTTTCTTATTACCAACCATATATATTCACTGACTGTTAGGCACATATCTCTTGGTGGGTGCCTACTGGGATTTAGTCTCACAACCTATTTGGGTCATTCTTTTGGGCCCAAATAGATTATATTGTTGTAGGTATAAATAAGGAAAAACACCTGACTACTTTTAGTAATTGACTACTTTGGAGCCGAAGAGCATGGGACCAAGCCTTGGCTTGTGATGCAATGGAGATGTTTACTATTTTTCTTGTACATTGGTTTAGTACTGTATTTTAGCATTGTGACATGTTTGGAAGCTTTCATTGTAATGTTTATCATTCATCATTATATATGTGCTCCACCTATTTATTTCTTCAGTCTTCTAATGTTTCTTTATGTATGGTAATGTTACTACTTCTGCTATTGTATATATGTTTTACTTCTTCTGTGTTTCTGCCAATGATGGAATAGTTTCCCAACTATCACACCCAAGGACCTCACTGCTAGTTAGTAGCCTCTGGCGTTAGGGGAAATGTGGTTAAGGCCATGTGACCAACAGGGTACGCGGCACCTCAGGGCGGCTTCCGGAACCGAGACGTTACAAAGTGGTATCATAGGAACTCTTTTCTATTGAAATAATATTTGGATCCTATAGACAGGGATAGGAAATAATTGTTTCATGGTAATAAGATGTTCTCGAGAGTAGCGAATCCATGTATAGGGAAAATCCAATCTACCTTGTTTAATGCAAGTTTTCTGGTTTGCAATTTTACAGTTGATTTGATTATCACCTTTGGGTGATTCACATGTTTTGGGTTTTTATTATTGATGTTATTGAGGTTCTATTTCTATTGAAACCTAATGATATGAGGGTATTACATACCATGATTCATATAGGAACTTTCTATAAACCACATGTCATGAATTCTTGCCATGCCATTTTGGTTGAATTAGTGATTTCATGTTGTTGTGATAGATTTTGTGCTAGATATTCATGTTTTTGTGATAGATACCTTGATAAAAATACCAATAGTTTGATAGGGTATTGTTTATGTAAGGTTTTTTTGAATGAATTCCAAACATTGGTTATTGAGGTGTTATGGGCCCTCATGGATCGTAATTTGGTGGATCATTGATCTATTATTCTTGTTTATAACATTTATAAGATTCCATGCTTTGATTCACAGGGAGTATGGGCCCACAAGGATCTAAATTTCACACTATAATGTTCATTTCAGTGTTTTTATGGGATCCAGAGTAGTTTCTAAGGACTACTATCTAGAGAAAATAATAATTCATGCCGTATTGTGATGAGTACTTTCCATGTGTTCTTATATTCCAGAAGAAACCATTTTTCTTAAGTATACATCGTGTAGTCTCTAACCGTGTCCCAGACTGTGTGGGTGGGGACACGGGGTTTGGAATCTTTGGTAGGACACTCCATGTACTGGATGTACACACCATGTTGTAGAACTGTGTAACTGGACATGTCACCAACAAAACGGGTCAGTTGAGTCTTTTCTAGTACACATAGTGTCCATCTAGAACTTGCTGTGTAGTGTAACCCAAGAATCTGTCCATGTCACTGACAACACGGGTCAGAAAAATCTTCGTAGTACACGCCATGTCCATCTCAAACATGCCATGTAACATGAGATGTGTATCCGACCATGTCACTAACAACACAAGCCGGTGAAGCTATTCTAGTACATGCTGTGTCTAGAAATAACACTCTTTGTAGTCTTATTCTAGGAGAACTGTGTGGCTTAGCAATGTAAGTGGAATTGGGAAGAGAAAGAGAATTCGGGTACAAGTCATGGGTTTGGACAACACGCCTTGTGTATGGGGTGTTACACGACCAGTTATGGAAGAAGTATATTCCAATGTGAATGGATTATAGGAACATGCCGTGTAGTTAAATATACATGTCGTGTTTCAATGTCTTAAAAAAATGAATGTTTTCTTTCTCATGTTCCCTCCTTACTATTCTAGTTTTCTGTCCATTATAATCTTTATCTAATCTCCGTGCTTGACCTTTCAGATTCATGCCACCGAGACATCCTCTGGTTGTATGCTAGTTACAGGGAAACATTTAGACAATAGACATGACTGATCAAGGACTACTAGAAGATCCTCCAGTTGTGCCAGTTTAGGCACCAACCTTCATTCCAGACACAAGTTATGACGAATAGTTCCAAGAGGTATTCATTATGTTCATGAAAACCTTTTGAGGAGTACCGCATCCTTCCCCTTCTATGGAAGAGTTGATGCGGGTTTTCCAGTAGCAACATCCTCCCACCATCATAGGGTAATGATGACCTCAGGCTGCAGAATCATGGTTAGAAGTAATGATTTCCATCTTTGAGCATCGGGAGACACCTCTAGAGAGGAGGGTCAATCTCTCTACGTACATGCTTTGGGATTACACCAAGATATGGTGGGATGTGATATCAAAGGAGAAATTCCAGAAGGATATGTCGTGGGAGGAGTTTCAGTATACATACTATGACTACCTCTATCCGATGACCTTGAGGTTAGATTGAGTATGAGAGTTCAAGAGTCTGGAGCAGGGTACTCTCACAGTTATGGAGTATTCTTCTCACTTCACTGAGCTGTAGTGCTTCATGCCTATTCTTGGAGGTGATGAGTTATTCCGGGAAAGGAAGTTTGAGGATGGTATCAGTCATGACATCCGATCTTAGGTGAACATCTTCCGGTTGACTTCCATCACTTCTATCATCAGCCAGGTGCTGATCACAGAGCGAAATTTAAGGGATTCTAGAGATGTGAGCTCAGGAGGTTAGACATCCAGAGTTATTATACCTCCCACTGATAGTAGGAATCACCACAGGGGGTCTTCTTTCAGTGATCCAAAGAGGATATATGCTTCTTCAGGTAGCTAGGTGGTGTGATACTAGTGCAGGAAGAGTGGGCATACGAGGCCACATTTCGTGAAAGACCTAGTGGAGTACTAATATTATGAAAAGATGGTACATCTTAAGCGTTTTTGTCAAATATTCTCACCAGAAGCTGGTGATAGGGGTTCTCCTATGACTCCGTGTTTAGGAGCAGCGCCACCAGTTTCTCATCAGTCTGGGAACTGGAGTTCTTCTGGCTGTTCAGGCCAAGGTGGAGGTCACAACCGTGGTTGTCAGTCACCATGCTTTCAGCAACAATAGGATGGATCAACATAGGGTGGTTAGGTAGGGTCACATGGTTGTGGTGTAGGTCAGACTTTTGTGTTGGATTAGTCTATGTAGAAGTAGGATCCTGGACCCTCTATAGTTTGAGGTATGATAGTAGATGCCTTAGATTAAGATTTTTCTCTTTTTGATACAGGGAATTCCCATATATTTATATCTATTTTAGTTGTGGAGAGCCTTGGGATCACTATATTTACTTCTGCTAATGTCTTAATTTTGGACACACTGTTGGGGACAAGAAAAACTAGTGTACATCAGTGCAAGGAGTACCTTCTTGAGGTTGATGGGTGTCACTTCTTTTGGGACCTCTATGTATTAGCCATGACAGGATATGATTTCATTCTTGGAATGGACTGGTTGGTTCTCTTCTAGTTAGTTGTCGATTTCTATCACTGTATGGTGAGTTTCACATCACCAAAGGGTAGATCGTTTCTTCATAAGAGAGAATGGGATGTCCAGGAAAGAAGAGCAGGACATGAACATAATGGGTTGGGAGGAGTTATAACCTAGATTTCTAGACATTATCTGGATGACCCGAGGACTTCTCAAATAGACTTTCTTCAAGTGGTGGATTGTTTTAGGGATGTCTTTCCAGAGGACTTTTCATGTTTTCCTCTGAATCGAGAGGTGGAATTTTCTTTTGAGCTTGTGCCAGGAGTGTCACGGGGGTCCATTACTCCATATAGGATGACTACACCAAAGTTACAAGATCCCAAGAAGCAGTTGGAGGAGTTTCATGAAAAGGGTTTTATCTGACCTAGTACTTCTCCGTGGGGTTCACCTATCCTGTTTGTGATGAAGGTGGATGGTACCCTCCGATGTTGGGTGTATTATCGGAAGCTGAACCAGTTGACGGTCACGAACCGATATCCCTTGCCAAGGATTTATTATCTCTTTGATCATCTTCAAGGAGCCTAGGTGTTCTCGAAGATTGAATTCAGGTCTGGTTATCATTAGTTGGGTTTCCTACCATCTTCTATACCTCTTAAAACTTTCCGAAGAAGGTATGGTCTATACAAGTATGTGGTTATGCCATTCGGTCTCACGAACGCGCCTGTAATCTTTTTGGCACTGATGATTCAAGTGTTCCATCCATAGTATGAATATTTCGTGGTGGTTTTCATTGATGATATTTTGTTGTACTCTCACACTCGACACAACCATGCTACTCATCTTGATATCTTTCTCAGTACACTGATAGTGCATCAGTTATATGCTATACTCTCAAAATGCAACTTTTAGATGGACCAAATTAACTTATTTGGTCATGTTATCTCAGAGATAGGAATATCAGTGGACCCAGACAAAGTGAGAACTGTAGTTTCCTAGGAGTATCTGAAGAATGTCTCTTATGTATGGAGTTTTCTAGGGCTTGCTGGATGCTACAAATATTTCATACAGGACTTTTCATGCTTAGAAGCGCCACTGACGGGCCTGAATAAGAAGGGTGAAAAGTTCTTATAGTTAGATTCGTGTGAGTCGGCCTTTCAGAAGCTGAAAGGGTAGTTGAATATAGCACTGATACTAGTATTTATAGAGTCGGGAAAAATCTATACTGTGTACTATGATGCATCAGGTATCAGGCTTGGAGGAGTGTTTAGGCAGGAATAAAAAGTCATTACATACAGGTCTTGGAAGTTGAGGCCACATGAGAGAAATTACCTGACACACGATCATGAGTTGGATGCAGTTTTTCATTTCATACGTTGTTGGAAACATTATCTGTTGGGAGTGAATTTTGTGGTTTTCCCGAATCACAAAAGTCTCAAGTTAATATTCACTTTGCAAGATCTGAATTTGAGACAACGAAGGTGGGTTGAGTACCTTCAGTATTTTGACTTTGAGCTTGACTACGCACCTAGGAAAGGCAATGCGGTGGATGATGCACTAAGAAAGAGGACTCATATATAGGTAGTTCAGGAGGCCAGAAGTTAGTGGAAGCTTATGGCTCTATTCTCTAATATGCATTTGGAGGTTCACGACAGATAGGGGAAAAAATTTCTTTCTTCTGTAGCTATTACCTATACTCTTGTAGATTGAGTGTGAATGAGGTAGCTATCAGATTATAATGGACTAGTCCTACGGTAAAGTGTGTCAGGAGTGGACACTATTCCTGGATAGACCATAAGATAAGATGAGATCTTGCATTTTCAGGGGTGCGTGTGGGTGTCAGTAGACATACATGAGGATCTGATGTGGGATTTTCATTCCTCAGTTTGGGCAGTTCATCCTGCTGTCACCAAGATGTATCATGATCTATACAATCAGTATTGGTGGCCAGGTATAAAGAGAGATGTTTATGGTTTTGTAATGAGGTGTTCCAGCTATCAGCAGGTGAAGGCAGAACATTAGTGACCAGTAGAGCTTTTGCAGCAATTACCGATTCTTGATTGGAAGTGGAATGATGTCATGATGGATTTAATGATAGGAATGCTGAGGTTTCCTTTAGGGAATTATGCTATTTGGGTTTTCATTGATAGACACACAAAGTTTTCTCACTTCTTGACGATCGAAGAGACTTTTAGAATTGATGAGCTAGGAAGGTTGTACATCCGTGAGATAGTACGTCTACATGGAGATATGCACTCCATTGTGTCAAATAGGGATGCCCGTTTTACTTCTCAGGCTAGGCAGGGATTTCCGAAGGCCTTGAGTAAATAGGTACTTCTTAGAAAAGCTTACCACCCCTAGACAGATGGCCAGTCCGAGCATACGATCTAGGTTATTGAGTACATGCTTCGTGCATGTATCTTGGATTTTGGAGGTTCTTGGGAGAAGCACATACCTCTTGTAAAGTTTTCCTACAATAATTGTTTTAAAGAAACTATTCAGATGGAACCCTATGAGGCTTTGTACGATAGGCCATGTCAATCACATTTATGTTGGATAATGGTAGGAGAGGTAGCTATGATGGGACCACATCTTGTCCAGGAGAACACAGAGAAGATAGAGTTGATTTCGAAGAGGATGACTACTGCAAAATCTCAACAAAAGTCTTATGCTGATCAGTGGAGATGACCTCTAGAGTTTGAGGTCGGGGATTGTGTTTTTCTGCATGTCACACTGAGGTGGTTACACAAAAGGAATTAGGAGACATGGTATGCTTTCGATGAGGTAAGTTGGGCCATTTGAGGTGTTGGAGAGAGTTGGGCCGGTTGCCGATCGGTTGTAGTTACCTCAGAGGTACCAGGCTATGCATGATGTCTTCCACATTTCTCTACATTGATGTTTTTTTCTCAGAACCATCTTAGGTTTTTCAAACTGAGGAGGTTGAGTGAGAGGTGGATTCCTCGTTCGAGGGGAATTCTATCTAGACTGTTGATCATAGTACAAAGGTTATCCCTGGCCGGTCTATTCCTCTGGTACGAGTTCTATGGTAGCACAGGTGGGTACTGGACGAGACCTGGGATAGGGAGGCCGATGTACAATCATAATGGCCATAGATGTTTGAAAATTCTTCTTTTATGCCACCTTGCTATGGAAATTTAGGGAAATTGTTCTTTACGGGGGGAAGTTTGTAAGAACCAGGATCTTATTTTCACATGTACTTTATAAGTACATGACGTGTACTTTATAAGCACATGACGTGTACTTCATAAGTACACGTCCTGTACTCTGTTTCCACTCATAGCCGTGTGTAGGCCATGTATCGACCGAGCACATAGCCATGTGTGGTGAATTGGAGACTGCCTAATGCGGGGGCCGACGAGGGAAAGTACACACCATGTACTTCTAAAGTACATGCGGTGTATTTTATTTTTTTCATTAAATGGATTCGGGTCGCATCTTATGAGAAGAAGTCCCTCCTTCTAGGTATGGTTTGTCTGAGAACGAGGGTATGACTGTGATCCTTCTATGAGATCTCGATCGAGTGTCTGTTCTCCGAATTGACCACCATCAACTACATTGATATCACCTCAGTATTCTCTTCCTTATTCTAGAGCTTCGTTTACTGATTCATATTCTTTCAAGAGTTATTCTCGGTTAAAATTTTTGATCGTTTTCATAGATTTATGGTGTTATTGGGTGATTCAAGGATCGAGGTTCATGTATAGAGATCCTACAACACCTAGGTAGTTGGTTTGTGCCTTTCCATTGAAATTATTTATGTTATATGTGAAAATGTTACCAATACCCTTGAACAGGGTATTGCGTGTTTACTATTTTAGCTATGTTGATTACCTGCTATGCTTGTATGCTTGAAAATATGTTAATTGAATGTGAATAGGGTTTATTTTTCCATGCTTTGGAGGTTTCGACCATGTTTGCATGTTTTTTATGACTGTTTCGTCTTTCATATCCTGTTAGTATTCCTTGTAAGTTTCCCATGCCTAGTGTTGTAGGATGAAGTGGTTTTGTTATCTACCATACTGTTATTCTTTAGACTATTAGCCAAGTAGTTCTTGAGGTATACTTTGGCTGATATGCATTGATATGTTTTTTTGACTTACACAGGGCCATGATAACCTAGGGTAGTATACCATAGAGAGAATGGACGTAAGTGCTTCTCCATAGTGTCTATTTTTATATTTACGATTTGAGAACACAGGGGGAATTGACGTAAGCGCTTCCTCAGAGTTTCTATGGTTCCTTGACATGAGCCATAGGGGGAATGTGACGTAAGTGCTTCCCCAGAGTGACTTTTAGTTACTGATACGATACTATAGTGGTAATTGATGGCGAATGATTCCCCAGAGTCTATAGTAAAGCTGAATTATAGGGGTTAGACAATGGGTACTTCCCAGAGGGTTACTTGTGTTTGTTAGGTATAACCAGAGGTGATTAGGATTTGAGTACATCCTATAGGTTTACCTATTTATGATTATCTATTTACTTGGTACATGGTGTTTGAATTATTTGAAACTGTAGGAATATTTACTGTTGATTACTTCATTTTTTACTACTTATTTTGCTTATTACCTGCCATATACATTCACTGAATGTTAGGCACAGAACTCGTGGTTGTTTCCTACTGGGATTTGGTCTCACAACCTACTTGGGTCATGATTTGAGACCCAAAGATATTATATTGTTGCAGGTATAGATAACGGAAAGCACCCTTCTACTTCTGGTACTTGGCTGCTTTGGAGCAGGAGAGCATGGGACCAAGCCTTGGCTTGCGATGTTGTGGAGTTGTTTACTTTTTTTCTTATACTTTGGTTTATTAATATATTTCATCATTGTGACATGTTTGGCTGCATTCCTAGATATATGTATCATGAATCATTATATATATGATCCAACTGTTTATTTCTTCAGTCTTCCACTGTTTCTTTTTGTCTAGTAATATTACAGCTTCCGCTATTGTATATCTGTTTTACTTCCACTATGTTACTCTTCAAATGAGGGCATAGTTTTCTCCACTATCACAACAATGGCCCTCACTACTAGTCGGCAGCCTCTAGTGTTAGTGGAAATTCTCTTGAGGCCATGTGACCAACCGGGTACAGGGCCCCTCTGGGTGGCTTCCGGAACTGGGGTGTCACATAAAATATTTTTTCTTCAAAATTATTCATGAGGAAAAGTTGTAAAATAATATAAATTTTTTCCATAAATTATGTCGGATATTGAAGTTTCGATATGGTTTAATTCCATCAATTCAAAGTCACATTATGAGATTTCTATTTTCATTTCCAAAATCATAATTTCTTTATCATATCTCATCCACTATGGTGAATTTGTAGGATAATGAATGTTTCGATCAGATATATGCCCATTTTTATCCCATCTTAACCTTTTTACATCATTTGAATTTGAAAAAAGATGATTCAAATAAAGAATTATTAGAATGTGCCAAATTTATTTAGAAAGATGATTTATTATTGTACCTAATAATGAATAAAAATTGAATATTTCATGTAAATTATATCCTGATGTCCCACATTTATGACATTTTAAAAAAATTAAAATTCATTCAAATAAAATAAATAATAATTGGGGCAATCATGTATATTTTTATACCCCTATTCCATTTGGTATAATATTTTTAGTGAATCATAATGGGTATAGGGAACCTTGTTTCCTTTTGGAAGTAACTCCTTTAATAGTTTAAGCAATTTAGAGAAACTATTATCACTCCACCCATTTATTACATTCATGTTAACTAATCTTAGAACCAACAATAACACTATAAATTTAGTGGAACTTGATAATAGAGGTTTCTCAAAATCTCAATAAAATCATTCAATAGTTGTTATTGTTTGTATAGTTTCAATGCCTACATCCTGAATGAAATATTTAACATGATCATCTTTCTCATGTTCAATATTTTAATCAATATTATATGGTTAATTTTCTAGTATTTAACCATTCCAGATCCAACATGTATAATTATGTTCAAAACCATAACAAATGAGATGATCCTTAATTTCTCTAAATTTTAAATTCCTTATATTCAAACATTTCATGCATGGATTGAAAACCAAATCGTTACATTAAATATTTTTTTATCAAATTCCAAGAATTCATCAAATTCTTTTTTGTATTCATCAGGTTTTAATAATTAATTTATCCATTTATCATCCAATAATTACCTAAGATCACAATATAAATGGTTAATATATTAAAATATATAAAATTGTACAAATTTATATAAATTTACAAATTGTAAACATAAAAACATTTTATCAAGACAATAAATTATTGATAATTATTTAATCATGACAAACAATTATACATAATGATAAAAATATATTATTCAAAAATTTAAATAGCAGCGGTTAAGGATATATATATATAAATAAACAGATAATATAAAAAATAATAAATTTACAATAAATAATTTATGTCATAAAAAAATAAAAAATAATAAAAAGTTACAAAAAAATAAAAATTCATTATATCAACAAAAATAATTAAATGAAAAAAAGAAAAAAAATTATTTCAATCCCAAATAGGTTATAATGATAAAAAATTTATAAATCTAAACAATTATAAATACAAATAGTAACAAAATAATTAAAATGAAAAAAAGTACATTAAATAAATTTTAATGAAAAAAGTTATAATTGATAATAAAATTCATAAAAACAAATGACTGGATGAGTCAAATTTATAACTAAAAGTTATTTAATTTATATTTGAAATTAAAAGGCTTACAAAATTTGATGGTTGATAATGAAATATAGATCCTAAATTCTGACGAACTCATTCAAAGTTAGTGGAAATAATGTGAATGCTGCAATATTAAAGAAAAATGAGTGCAAAAATGAAGAGAATAAATGAATGAAAAAAAACTAGAATCGTGATTGTTGGTCAACCAGAATATATCTTGGTCCTGAAATAAGGATGAGGGATGTCATATTGGGGAGAAAAAATGTAAAAAAAATGATGAAAATGGTGTACATGAGAAGATCAATGGATGTCAATGATCATCAGGTTCCATCATCAGACAAGAGAATATGGTTTCGAGCAAAAAAACAAATAAGGGTTTTGAGGGTCGGTATTTTTAAAAAAACATTGAATTTTAGTTTTATTAAAAACTCACATTAAAAGGGGTTTTATGAATTTTAATGGCAGTTATACAAAAAACTGTTGTTAAATGTTTGATATAACACTTTGATCATTAGTTTATAGACAATGGAGATTAAAACCTCGACTCTATGGCCTCTTTCTACCAACAAAATTTCATTTGTTTCAGACATGCATCCTAATCAATGGGGGAATACTACAACTCTCTTTATTAAGTAAATAGAAGAAGTGTTACTATTTCTTAGTAATAAAATCAAAAGTGTTTTATCATAATATTTATAGTATGAATCAGCTAGTGCTTCCACCAGTCATCACTTCCTGACCTTCCACTATTACAAATTCGACCATATTCATCACTACCCATTATCAGTGCCAAATAAAGTACTGATAAAATGAATATATATATTAATGCTAACTAAAATCATTTATATATGAGACTTTTATCAAAGCTAAAAAATGCATTGATATGGGGTATCCCATTCTAAGTTCTTTTTTATGCTGATAAATGTAACCCTTTCTAAGTACATTAATTATCACTAATAAAATCATCCTCATTAATAATGAAGAAAAACATTGTGAAGGGGAACCGGGAATAATTGAATTTATATATACATATTTATATATTTTTAAATATGACTTATATTTGAATAATTTTATACATGTAAATATAACATATAAATACGATTTATATTGCTATATTATAATAATATAATTTTTATTATCAATCTTATTTTCATAATTTTTTAGATATAAAATTTTCATATTTATATTAAAAAATAAAATTTTTAAAAATAAATTTATAAACATTATAAAATTTATATATAAATATTCTATATTCAAAATTTATTTAAAAATTTATATAAATATTTAAATGAGTATATATATAAATATACATATTCCTTTATATTTATAATATATGTGTATATATATATAGTATATATATATATATTATTATATAACAGAAAATATATATACTTTTGCTTATTATTTTATACTTATTTATAAATATATATATAATTATAATTACACAAACACGTATATATGTGTGTGTGTGTGATAAAATATAGTGATATGAAGTATATATAAACACACACAAAAATTAAATATAGTTCATATTTGAATATATAAATTAGTATTCGTATTAAATAATTTAAAATATGAAAATATATTTTTGTGTATGTGTAAGTTTATATGTGCATGTATGTACGTGTATGTATACATTTTTTTGGGTATGTATGAGTACGAATTTGTATGTATGTTTATATATGCATATATATGTTTATATGTGTGTATGTATATGTTTTATGTGTATATTTTTTATGTGTATCTATATGTCCATGTTTATGTTTATGTACATAGATGTATGTGTTGTGTATGTTTATGTTTATGCATACATGTATAAATATACGTGAATATATGTCTATGTACATGTGTGTGTATGTATATGTATGTGTGTATGTGTATGTGCATGTATATGCATGTGGGTGTATATGTATGTATATATATATGCATGCATGTATGTGTATGTTTATTTAGTATCTGTATGTACGTGAATGTAATTGTATGTATGTGTATGTGTATGTGTGTGTATATGTATGTGCGCATGTATGTATGTATATATGCTTGTATATGTATGTATGTGTATGTGTACGTATACGTATCTGTATGTGTACGTATGTCTATAAATGTGTATATATATGTAAATCTATTCATATGTATGTCTCTATGTGTATGTATATGTATGTGTATGTGTATGTATGTGTATGTGTATAAATGTGTATATATATGTATATCTATTCATATGTATGTGTGTATGTGTATGTATGTAATGTGTATGTCAGTTTATATGGGTATAACATTATATAACAAGAAAAGTCAATTGTTTTTTTAATTTTACATGTCACATTATAGTGTATGTATATATCTATATACATATACATACACATAATGACATGAAATGTCATTGAGTTTTTCAAATGAAATTATTATTATTTTATATAATAATATATATATATACACAAATTTTAGTATTTTTATTTTTATTTTTATTTTTAATATTTAGTTATACATTTTTAATTTTTAATATTTAATATTTTTAATACCTTTGTAATTTAAACTATTAATATTTATTTAGTTTTATTTGAATATTTTTTTTGAACAAATTTACTATTATTATTTAATAATTTATAATTAGTAATTTAGTATAAATATTTTGTATTTGAAAGAACTTTTTAAAATTTATTCATTTTTATTTTATTATTTATCCATTTTTAATATTTCTTAATCGATATAATTAATTTTATTTATTCAATTTTCTAATATTTTATGTAATTTATTCAATTTTAAATATTTAATTATTTTCATTTTTTACATTTATTCAACAAATATAATTTATTCATTTTAAATATTTCTACATTTTTTATTTTTTTTCTATTATTTATTAATTTTTAATATTTATTCATTTAATAATTTTTTAATGTATTCATTTTGTATAGTTATATATACATTTTTAAATATTAATATCCAATAATTTTAATCTGTATATAAATTATATAGTCATAATTTATTAATTTTTATTTTAATATATTTGTATTTAAATATATAAAAATTTATTATTTATTCAATATTAATAAGTATTTTATTATAATTCTTTTCTTTTTAAATTTTTTCGTTAATTTTCTATTTTAATATTTATTGATATTTAATATTTCATTAATTTATATAATTAAAATTAATAATTATTTGTTTAATTGCATTCACAATTTACTCATTTTTAATATATATTCAACCATGAAAGCTTGGCTGAAAGGCTATCATATGAGCGATCCTTACACGATTCGTGCTCGATTCTATGCCGACGTGGTTGGAGGTTCTTCTACAATTCACGTCGATGCCTTTGTCCCTGCTCCGATTTCACCTGTCTCATTTCAACATAAAGGTTGTTTGGTGATTGGATTTTCTTGGAAGGATGTGGATATTATTTATTCATATCTCTAGTTTATGCTTGTTGGTATGTTCTATTCTCAACATCCTTCTATCAAATATATCAGGAAAACTTTTAAAATTATTGATTTTTTACGCTTTGATCAAGGCCTCCTTGATTCCAATCATTAACTTATTCATTTCTTTTCCAAGGATGAGTATTATCGTTGTTAGTCTTGAGGTTTTTGTAATTTTTCAGTATGCTCCATGAAGATCCTATAATGGTCTCTTAATCTTGAAACTTCTATTGAGCCTCCCATTATCCTGATTTGGTTTGGGATTGTTAGTTTTTCAGTGCACTTTTTCAAGTGAACTGCCCTTTCTTCAATTGCTAGTCTGGTTGGTGTACCTCATAAAATTGATTCGGTCAATACTAATCTTTTCATCAACTTCATTGCAATGATATAGACCTAGTTGGATCGTTTGAACAAAAATACCATCAGAGATCTGGATTCAAAATGAAGATTATGGTTTCTAGCAGAAATTTTATTATAAAAAATCTCATAATATTGTATTCCTTATTTTAAATTTGGCTAGCAATATGAGAGTTTTTGTAAATTGACACAACATGATCTCTCTAAGGGTCATCCCCCACTAGGAAAAAGGATACTTGGATGGAAAAGGGAAGCAACATACTACCGGTCCCTTGTGTTGGATTGGTGTAGCCCGATCCAGTTAGGCCGATATGTTTGTGGCCCATATTGCACACCAGACCACAACTTTTGCTGGTCATGCTATGCGATGAGCTCGTTGAGGGTTGCAGGGGGCAATGCACCCCTGTTTCCGGGGTCCAGGGTCTGAAGGTCCCAATCCCAAATTTTGGGGAACTGTAGCAACTCTGACCATTGTAGTAGAGCTGACCGGCCAACACCAACAAGGCACTATAGATCCTTGGAATTCCAGCCTCCATTCACTGTAGATCCTTGGACTTCCAGCAAGCAGCCACACTAGAACTTTTGACTTGGATGACCGCCTTTCATTGTAGCTATTTGGACTTTCTAATGGTTTGTGTAATAGTGTTTTTTTCCTCTTCATTAACCCATTTTGAGGCTATGGTTTCTTAGTTTGTGTGTGAGAAACTCCATTAAATTGTGCTCCTAGATTTTTTATAGTTAATGTTTTCCACCTCTCCATGGATGTAGGTGTTTTTCCCAAACAACTTAAATCCTTGTGTTCTCATTATGTTTTTTTTCCTTTTACTCTTCACCGAATCATTTGTTTTCTGTCATTATGACTGCTAATGTTTCCACATCACCTCTATGGTCTAGGTTCCCCAAGTATTAATTTATAATGATGTTTCCCAAGAACATAGTCCAAATCTATTATACCAGATATTTGTGATGCCTTTGTTGAGGATGTCTATTTTTCAACAGATCTGAAGAGATATTGTGCCTCTATGAGCCTTGAACATACCCTTGTATTGGTTGACTCTCCTATGGATGACAATCCTCCAATACAGGGTATGACTGATGAAGTATGCAATGACTGAGTTGAATATTTTCAATCTGATGAATATAATCTAGATCAAAATGACCAATTTCACTAAATTATTGATGATTTTTTGCACTCGATCTCTAAAAATGGAAAGAAATAAATTGGTGACTTAGACAGATTTATCACTCCACACCCGAGAAAGACTTGAAAGTGTATTGATTAGTCGAAATTGGAAGGAACTGTTTTCACCAGTTCCTTGGGAATTATTTTAGAAAAAATATGTATCCCTCTCCAATATATAAGGAAGATAAAAGAAATCAGTAAGCCCAACCCCATTAAAGAATCTTACACTATAATCACACCTGTTTTAGATGATTCAAAACCATCTACCGATTCCAGTAGTGATGAAGATGATGAGGTTGATAACAACCTGATTAATTCCTATCCAATCGGGGATGTATTGGGGAGGATTTATATTCTTTGATTTATGAGTAAGATATAATTGTGTACAATAAATATTCTAGTAGAGAAATCATTGCAGATCAATATCTTCAAATAAGAGAACGAATGTTCTCCAATATGTAAGATGAGTTTCAAAGATACCATAAAATTAATTTTATGTACATTCCACTAGAATGACTTTCTATAATCCATATTTATTTGGATTTTTTAAAATGTATCAAATCTTGGAAAGTTGTTCTTATTTTAAAATTTCTTTGTTGATTTCCATAGATTAGTTCATTTAATTTTTTAGCAAGGCTACATGAGTTTTGGTATATTTTGGAATAGCTATGAATTAATATATTTCATACATATTGTAAGTGTTTAATGGTATAATAGACACTTATGAAAGAAAACCTTGCTGCATAAGGTTCATTAGAATAATGCATTAAGGTAATTTAAATTCATGTTGCTTTAGAAGGGCCGAATACTGTGTACCTGAAGGTAGCACACATGAAAGATCATATATATTGGTAAGGTATTGAAACTTTTTTATGTGTGCAAGGGTATCCTGATCATATATTTTAACTATATAAAGGTACAATAAATTTGGGAAAGGTAATGAAGGTTGTGGTTTACTCATTGGAGTTATGCACAAGGGTCATTAGACAACACACAAGGGCAATGGGACCATGCATAAAAGAAATTTTAGAAGCATTATGTTGTTGAAGAATCTAGCCCAGGATGCGTAAGGGTATCAAACACAAGAAGGTGGGTAGGATTTTATGCAGTTTTTTGGTGTGTATGGGTTGATGGGAAACATATAGAGCCAATTAAAATGTTGTCACGGGGTGGTATGAACTTTTCATAAAGGTAACTCTAAAATCGGTAACCCGGTATCAATAAGGGGAGCAGGTATGGTGAGTATTAAGTTAGATGTTGGAGGAAGACATGGTATTTGTTTCTACTTCATCATTTTCTATCTTTTTGCACTATATTTTTCACCCTTTCATGTGTTATCATTAAAATAGTATTTGGATCAAGGACGTTTTACCTCGTGGTTTCACTTTGTATCTTTATTTAAGAAATCTTGGGGGTGTGGGTTGGGTCACAAACTCATGCTCAATCAATTTCCTCAACATTTATGTAATATATCCATTCTTAATAACCCTATAGTCTTATAAAATCTCTATTTAAAACTCCCAAAAAAAATTATTAGTTTATGTATTACATATTCTATTTTCTATAGAATATTTATTAAAATATCGATGTCTTGTCTAATAAAAAAATATTGTCCCATAAAATATCTGGGAAATTTATTTGTTTGATCCAAAACTCATTTTTTCATCGTTATTATCATTATAATAAACCATTTATTCTTCATAATCCATCAACACTAATTTATTAGTATCTATTAATTCCTCTAAAGTCTATATGAGCCTCCACATGAGTGTATCTCTCTAGGATTCGGTAATCAAAAACATATCCTAAATATATTCATTATTCCAATGGTCAATTGCCACTATATTTACAACAATACACACACCTATCCTTATACCATGATCCTTTTCTTTTAATTCTTAATGATTTTAACAAATCAACACTCATAGGCACTGTACATTATAACAAACCTTCAGTAATGGTTCAAGAAATAATTTTCAACATTAATATCATCTCCAATATTTTATTAGAATGTGGTATTGTATAGAACTGTATTGACGTCTAATCAGGATTATTATATATAATTATCCAGTATATATTTCTCATAATTTTTCTATATTACTTCAATTATGATTTATTAAATATTTAGGTTATGAGATTATCAATGAGTGAAAATGAATCATAACATTCTTTGAGTTTTTCATTAATGGGTAGAGATTTTAGAGAATAATCCTATATATCATGTTATGATGGTATCTATTATTTCACCAAAGTATGTCAGACTATGAGTCTCTATTTAAAAAATATTATTTGAAAAGGTTGAATGTTATTTTTTAATGTGTGTGGTACTATGAAACATTGAGGATTATTAAATTCTACTAAAACGTTAATTATGTTACAATATTTAATTTCCACTTTTTAGAGTGGTATAGAGTGCATATATATGTTTAATAGGGTTTGAAAAATGAAAAAATATTCAATTATAGAGTTTAAATAGTTATGGTATATAGATAAATGTTTTTCCTTTTACTTCAAATATAAGAAAAAATTCCATGCATCATTAGAGGAAGGTTATTATTTATGGCTCTCTGCATTCTAGTTAGGTATTTTATATAGATTTTTGTGAGATGTGTAATGATAAATAATGGAAATATTGGGTAAAAAGTGGATTAATGAAAAATTTATTTCTAAATGTATCACTTCATGGTTGAAATAAATTAATTAAACCTAAGACATGATGTAATATCGGGATATTTTTAATTGAAAATAGAGAAAAATATATCTTGACAATAATAGATATTTTACAAAAGTGACTTCTATGTCACATTAACTTACATGAAAAGTTATTTGGTGGAAATTTTATACATTAAGTGTGAAATCTATTGTTATATGGTCATTGGTAAAATTACCCATCAGAGAATGTGAAAAAATATGGTTGGGGTTTCATGAGCACTTTATCAATGAATCTATATTGTGACTTTTCATGGATATAAATACATATGGGGTGAGATTATAAAT
This sequence comes from Viscum album, assembly GCA_963277665.1. Taxonomy (NCBI): domain Eukaryota; kingdom Viridiplantae; phylum Streptophyta; class Magnoliopsida; order Santalales; family Viscaceae; genus Viscum; species Viscum album. The sequence continues at coordinate 350,712,432 of OY728137.1, forward strand.
CCTAGAAATTTTATGATTATTATTTCATAGATTTTTATCTTTTACAAAATTTCTATAATTATTTATTTTTTATCATACCTAAATTATTGGTGGTAAATATTTAATTTTACTAATTATGATGTTATTTATCAAGGAATAAGGATTTAATTATTTTTAATGCTTCAACTGAGTGAATTCCATGAACCGAGATGTTATGTTGATTAATAAAATATATTATGGGGGTTAGAAAAGTTTTACTGGCATCTGGTTCATTTAATACAGATAATGGACAATATATCCATTTTATTATAAAACTATTTCATAAATACTAATGATATATTATTTTTATCAGAATTTTCAACACCTGAAATTATTTTTAAAAATATATTGAAATGTTCTATTTGAGATTCAACTTCTACTTTCATCAAAATCCATTTGACTTTCAATTTTCTCTTCTTCACATGTGAGATAACATTGTCTAAATTTTTCCCCATGGGCGCAACCTAGTGGTTGCGTCCTATGGTGGTATTTTGAGATGTCTCATTTTGAAGCTTCCCCATACGCAAATAGGTATATTTGTTCATTTTTTTTGCTTTCCCCAGACTGATGTTAAAAAAATATAGTCTATTCTATTTGAAATACTTTTCCAAAAACATTCTTAAATATTTTCCCTGAAATTTATACGGACACATATTAAAGTAGGGTGTTGTTTATATCATTATTATAATTAATCAATGACATGAATTTGTTTTTTAGAAATGGGATTGGTATGTATTAATTTATCATTTTTTTTAAATTTTACTGTATTATTTGAGTTGATTTTTTAGATTTAATTTTATACTTTATTTATATTTAATCTAATCAATATGTGATATTTTTTTATTTTATAAAAAAATACTGAATCTTGGAACATATCCTCAATTTTATATAAATTCATAGAAAGACAATTAAACTAATATAATTGTATGATATTATTTATTTTAGTTTAAAATTACTTTTATTGAAATTATTTAATGTTATTATGACATGTTGTAGTTAGGGTTTAATCTATATCATTGTGGATTCATAAGATGACTTGTTAAGTATTATTATATCATTTTCTAATTTGAGGCATATTATTTGAGTTATTACTTCAAATTTTATTTTATTGATTATGTGTTTCAAAGATAAATATTGAATAAATTTTTATTAATTAAATCTTAATAAAAATATTGATTCTTTATGAAAATAATCATTTTTATATGAATATTGTAATGAAAATTAATTTATTCTTAATTAGAAGATATTGACAATCAAAAAACACACACTCAATATGATATGTTTAAAATTTAGTTTTATACAAGTGGATACAAAGTATTGTGAATAGATTATAAGATTCCTTGGAAGTGGAATAAGATTAATCCTTTGAGTAAGAATAAGCAAGGTGTTTCATTGATCAATGTAATTGTCAAGAGAACCAAAAAATATATCACAATAAATTGATCCTCGAATGTTTTCATTGGGTGTTATAGAGATGTTAGATAATGAGATCCCCTAATAGATCTCATTTATACCATGGCTCAAGAATACTAGAGGGGATGCCTCATTGATATAACACATAAAAGATGCTATAAAAAATTGAATGTGGGAAGGAACTTACTTGAAACCTCACACCTCTCAAAGAAGGATATTATGGAGTTTAGCTCGATGTGATATTTTATAATACCATGTGAATGTATAAAATTAGTGGATGAGGATGTTAAGGATGAAATCTATACCTGTCTTTGTAAACCCTCCTTGAATTTCCATGAATACACTTATTTTTTATTTCATAACATTTAGGGCCAAGAATTCTAGGTACCTGAGACTTTCTAATTATAATTAAAAGTTCGACCGAATATATATATATATATATATATATATATATATATATATGTATTTTTATTCATTTATTGTAGGAATGATTGATGGAAAATGGTCCTCAATAATGAGAAGCCTTGATATATATTTTATATTTTCTATTATCATGTCATGAATTTTTAATCATTAATAATATCATTAAAATAATGTAACCATGTGCATGAATATCCACAATTAATATTTTCTCTTACTCTATTGATATCATATATCAATTTTATATAAATTTTAAATATTTCATATGGTGTAACTATTTTTATCAGCTACATATATAGATTCATTTATCATTTAGATTTTTAAGTGTATTCTGATAATCAAGTTTTGTTTTGAAAGATACATTATAATTTAAAAATAGAAAAAATGTGGTAATGCTATTAAGTATTACATGAATTTTATATTTAGTGGGGCCTAACATGATCAAACATTGTATCCAACTATTTTTAACTTTGTAATTATATGTCTTACCATTCTCTTGTTAAAAAATATAGAATACTATTCATTATAAAATTACTTATTATTGTATTCTGATTAGGATATGTAATTTTGTTCTCCCAAGAACTTATTTTAATGGTAAATATGAGTAAGAGGGTAAGGTGATAGTTATATGTAATTGAAGAACCCATTGTTAATCATCAGTATTTAATTCCATTAGCACGTGATTGTGTTTTATTGGTGAATTATATAAACTCTAAAACACCACAAAATATGTATAGATAATTTTCTATATTTTGAATTTTATTTGTTTACAACATGATAAAAAACATTGAAGTATATTTTTAATGATCATTTTGAATTTTAATATTCAATAATAACTTAATGATATGAATAGATGCATATAAAGAATAAAATCCAAAGAAGGAAGCACTATATATGTGGTTAAATACAACTGAAATAAATTGACTAGGGAAATAATACTTTCTAATAAAATCTATCACTACATATCTAACTAAATATAATGAAACTATTATAAAACAACTAGACATCTAGTGGATAAGATAATATATTTTACATTCATTATAACTTTCACTGGACCAAGGGTTGTTTTCATTTGGGTATATCTATCAATTTAATAGGTATACATCAGGTAAAGTAGCTTGGTTTTTAGTTAATATGATATGAGTTATCAAATCATATGTTATTTGATATCATATATCGCTACCAAGTCAATTCATCAATGAAAGTTGTAAAATTATCAATTTAAAAACCAATAGATGATTTGTATGTCAGATATAATGTTTCATAATGATTTAATTATCATTTTACATTAATGTAATGTTTGATATCATTAATGTGGTCCATATTAAAAAAATTGTATCATGTGGAAAATTTATGAAACCATAAAATTTACCGAGACATCAGAGGTTGAAATGTTTTCTATAAATAACATATCAAAAAAATAACAAAATATATATGGGTTATAGTGTCTCTTAATTCCAATGGACATTGATTACATTCCATATTTCAATTTTAACACAAGACAGAAGCATGTTATAGAGAATTCATAAATGCCTCCAAAATGACTAGAGATTCACACAATTGGTAGTTATCTTTGGTAACAAGAGACTTTTAGAGACTACTTAGATATCATTTTCTAGAATATTTTGAAGAATAAATATCAATTGTAAATTTGTATTATTTATTTTTTATAATTTATTTTAAATCTATCATTAATGATCTTATTGATTGGTTTTTATTACATTATATTTCTATATGTCTGATGGCCACTAAACCTCAATAGCTGTATTTGAGTAGAATCCATGTTTTTTTAAAAAAAGAATTTAATTTTTTTTTGGATAATTAAATTATTGTATATGATGAAATAGATTTATTATCCCCACTAATATTGTTTTGGATATAATGGATGAATCTGAGCATGGATCATTATATTGTAGACAACAGTTTAAGATATCACTACACACAATTAACAAGGGAATTTTTTTATAAAATAGAGCACCATATCATTGTAATGATAAATGGATTATTAGTTCTGGGGGTAGTGGAAGCGTGGGAGGGATAATGACCAAATTTTATTGTTTTTCCTTATATAATGAACAATCCCGGATCTATGTGATGATAAATTCTGTGATCGCCAGAATTGAGTCAAAGAAATATGATAAAGGAATAGAAACTAAGAACAAAGAGAGAGGATCAACATTTATTGTTTACAATTAATTTAGTTTAATAATAATTACATCTAAGGTTTATTCTTTCTTTATTGATGTGTTCAGCCCTAAATATGTAGTGCTCTGTCATTGCACAATAGAGATCAAGGGTAGATCTGCTCAAACGGTGATCCAAACATGTTCCACGAATCTCTGGACGTTCCCAAAGGAGCCTCTGAGTACTATCATGGAATATTCTTGCTCCTGCATCGTCCTCCTTTGATCTCCTTGAGAACCACTTCCAAAGCGTAATCCATGATCCGGTGTAGGAGGATCGCTCTTGTTCCTGATAGAATTACTGGAGTGAAAATAACTCTCTTATCTTGAGTGGTTTTCTCCAAAATGTTAGGCAAAACTAAATAGGCATCGCTTAACATGCACTTGGATAATGAGAGAATAATATAACCAATCATTTCTTTCACTAGTGTAAAAATAAAATAATTTGCCCAAGTGCCTTTAATTATTTAATTAATTATAGCGAAACTGCCAAGTCCAATAACAATAAGAATATTATTATTTTCTACCATGAAATTTACTTGGGAGTTATAATTAAATATTATTTAATCAAATAATATTCAATATTATTATTTCTCACTAGACCCTTAAACTCGGTCCAAAAATCCTTCTAAATATTTATTATTTTTTTGACCCACAATATATTTTCTTGAATAACTAGTGATAGAATAAATGCGACCATGCATACATGAATAATTGTTAAATGATGAACAGGATTAATATTTATTAAACTTGTTAAATAATAAATTATTTAACTGAGATTCTGGATACACTTAGTGTGTTCCCATCTAGGCCTCTTTCTCAATGGCATTAGGTGGAGTAGCCAAAAGTCAAAGGTTAGCGTCTTGAAACACGCCAAAGAACCCATTTACACAACTACATGTCACCTCATATGATTGTTTATTGTTGTATATAACCCCTTTATCACAATATCTCTAATCGAGTAGGTTTCATGCCAGTACCATCAACCTATATGATCGATATCCCTTTCTTTGATTTTCAGGAAATTAACCTTTCCTATTGGACACCATTGTCGTGGATTTATTTTCGCTATATCATTCCCATCCAAGGGACTGTGTTATTAACTTTTGTTAGTGAATAAAAGAGATAGATCGTTTCTCACATTATTATTTAATGAAATATTACTCGTGACACACCCAACATATCCTACCACACTGTGAACATCTATCGTCATAGTTTTTGTAAATATATCAAAGTACATGACTCATAATATCTAATAATAATAATAATGATTAAGAACCAATAAACACGTATGTATATAGGAACATCCAATAACACTTATAAATGAGGATTTCCTACTGTCAAGTCTCGTTCTCATAATATCCTATTGGATATCACCAAGGGCGTACACCATGAGAAGGTTCCTCAAAGTCCCATGAGTCTCTACCCATAATAGCCTCTATAATTTGTGTCCCTAAAATGATATCATCTAGCCATAGAACAGATATATAAGAAAAGTGTCCTAGAACTTCCAGGTTCTCATCATAGCGGGGAACTAATACGACCTTTTAGTGCGACAGCTACTATGGGGACATTATCACATACAATAATACACAACAGAACAATGATGATGTGATAAAGAGTTTATTTATATTTAAAAACCATGAATATAAGTTATCATAAAGTACATAGACGATGGTTCTATGGAACCAACTCAAATAGACTCCCAGTTGCACTAGAGCCAACTCCTAACAACCTTCAGTCCTCTAGCTCCCAAATTATACTCATGATTCTTATGAGATAGAACTTTTGTCAAGGGGTCCACCACATTATCTTATGTGGATACTATCCTTACTAAAACATTACCCCTCTAATGAAAATCCCTCAATAGATGATACTTTCAAAGTATATGCTTTATCCTCTGTTATCACCTTGTATCTTTTGCAAGATCCACCACTGTAGTATTATCATAATATAATACGATTGGGTCTTTAATTCTAGGTATAATATCAAGCTCCTATATGATGTTTCGAATCCAAACAGATTCCTTGGCTACATTAAAAGATGCAATATACATGGAATCCAATATAGAATCAACAAAAACTGGATACTTTCAACTATTTCATCTCACAACTCCTCCACTGAGTCATTAAACATATCCTTATTGCGACTTCAAATCATTATAATCTGTTTAAAAACAAGAATCATCATACCCTATGGTGAAAACCTCTTCATCTCCTCCATACACTAGGACCATATCATTTGTTCTTCTTATATACTTAAGGATAAACATAACAGTAGTCAAATTTCGTTCTCCTGAATCTTCAGGATATCTTCTTTACATGCTCATTAAATAGGCAACAACAAGTCTAGTACATTAGATGACATACATTATTGATCCAATCGCTGAAGCATATGGGATCTTACTCATTCCCCCTTTCTCTTATTGTGTCTGGTGACACATTTTATTAGAAATATGTAAGCCATGTGACAAGTAAATCAATACCCTCTTGGATTGTTACATACTAAACCTCTTTATTATCTAGTAAATATATGTACTTTGTATTAGTTCAAGCAACCTCTTGGATATATCATGAATGATCTTGATCAATAGAATGTAGTTTGTTTTGCCTAACTCTTTCATGGAGAAAAACATGTTCAACTAGTCATTAAATGACTGTAAGATAGATATGTTGATTTCAATAAGTAATATTTCATCATCATATACTACTATGTTAACAACCACATTCCCACAAAACCTTTTTTAAACACACGAAGCATATTAAATTTTAATGAAATCAAATTCTATTATAGATTCATCTAGTCGAATGTTCCATGACATGGATGCTTGATTCAATCCATAAATGTATCTATACAACTTGAAAACCCTTTTGGTATCACCTAGTGTCACAAAATCATTTTGTTGTGTCATATAGACATCTTTCAGAAGGTTCCCGTTATGGAATGCAATTTTGAAATCCATTTTCCAAATCTCATAGTCATGGTAATCTACTATGTAATGTTTGAATTTGATGGATTTAAACATGGAAACTAGATAAAAGGATTCATCATAGTAACTTACTTGATGCTATTTTAACCATTTAGCCTCTGGCCTTTCTTTATAGGTACAAACATTAACATCCATTTCCATTTTTCTCTTGAATACCCATTTGCATAAAATATTATTTTCATTAACTGATGCATTGACCAAAACCCAAACTTGGTTTTGATATATAGAATCCATCTCATAATTCATAGCTTCTATCTATCTTGTAGCATCTGAGATCTCTAATTACTTTTTTAGGAGTTTGGTTCATTATTTTCCAATAATAAAAATTCACCATCCGTAGTGACTAGAAATTCATATATGTCTATTTCCCTTACCTCTCTTACACTACTACGTAGTACTAGTGTTTTAGGAACTACTTCATTCACAGGGACCTTTGGAACTTGTTTCTATACCAACTCACCTATATCTTGAGCATTGAATTAATTGAAGCCAATATTTCTCCCACTATCAATTTTTTAGGATTTTCTCCCTCTAAGAAAGACAACTTTTTTGAAAACAAATCATTTTATGGTGTGAGAGGATGTATAGGTAGTTTCCCTTTTTCCTTGGGATACCCTATAAAGATACACTTCATGCCTCAGGGTGCTATTTTGTTTCCTTATAAAGCATTAACAAACTTCTCTCATCCCCATACATGTGGATAAGAGAAAATATATTTCTTTCTACTCCATAAATTGAATACTATTCCATTTTTATCTTTAGTTGGTACTCGGTTTAATGTGTATGTTGTAGTTTTTAATGCATATCCCTAGAAGGATAATATAAGATCTGTATGACTCATCATCGACCATACCATGTACAACAAGGTACAATTACTTATTTCACTAACACCATTCCAATATGGTGTACATGGTTGAGTGAGTTGATATAGAATCCAAAAATCCCATATAAATTCAATGAAATCTTGATTAGGATATTATTCCCCTAGATCTGATAAAATCTTCTTTATATTATTACCATGCTTCCCTACTTTATTCATGAATTCCATGAATTTATCATAGGACCCGGACATACAGCTCATTTAATAGACATATCTATATCTACTAAACTAATCAGTAAAAGTTATAAAGTAATTATATGCACCTCTAGATTCTATTAGAAATAGTTCACATACATTAATGGGTACCAATCCTATAAGCTATGTGGAACATTCATCCTATCCAATGAATGGTGGTTTTGTCATTTTCCATTGTAATCACGCATGAAATTTATGAAGTGGTTTTAGCTTGGAAGAGTCTAAGTAACCATCTTATCAGTGCTTTGTAAAAATTTTATCATTTACATGACCAAATTAGTGATTTAAAATCTCAGTGTTAAATGAGTCATGTGAATATGATTATTTATCAATTTTTAACACTTGGTTTTCATAATTTAATACATATAGACCATTATTTAAATGTGCCATAATAAAACATATTTTATCCTTATAAAATAGACAACTATTATTTCTATACGTGAAAAGAAACCCATATGTATCTAAAACTGAGAAAAAAATTATGGTTTTTGTAATAATAGGTACAAAATAACAGTCACGCAAAACCAAAATCATTCATGTCGGCAAAGAAAGGCATCAGTCACCAATGGAAAGAGTAGCTGACCTCTTACCATTGGTAGCTCACAGATCCCCCTCACCTCTGGAAATTTTTTAAAATCTTCTTTGTTCCTACCATTCAATATAGATGTGATTACTACAATATAAATATAATACCCAATGTGTAGAAATGGAAAGATTGTACGTGATAATGAACACACCATTGGATTCCCATTTCCTTTAGGTGCAGTTCCTCTCTTAGTAGCCATATTTTCCACATGAAAAACATGTTTCCACCTTTTACATTCCCTACCTTTTGATATTTTTCTTCTTAGTCGGATGGTTCTTGGAGGGATTTAGACTATTTATATGTTTTAGGCCCCTTTTCCCTGACCTTCCTCTTCCTATTCACTACAAGGACTGTGGTTTTGTCATAACCCATGTCCTTATCTACTTGGTGAATCCTGGTCAGAATTTAGGATAGACACTTCTCATTATTTATCATATTATAATTCATAATAAAACTAGAAAAGGTCTTGGGTGGTGATGAAAGTATGATATTTTTATGCTACTAATCTGAGAATATAATCCCTAAAATGTCAATGAACTCAATGTATCCAATAATCATTACTACATGATAACCATATGGAGAAGACTCTCCATGCATAGTCATGAATAAATCATTTGAAATCTCATACCTCTCTTGTATTTCCTTCTATTACTATAGATCCCTAAGGAGAGACATCATGCTATTAACATCCATTTCCTCATGTTGATTCAATAGCTCATTGGAAATGTATGATAACATGAAACATTGAACATCTATAGAATCATTTATATGTTTCTCATATAGAGAGAGATATTTATTACTCACCACATTTCTAGGTGTAATTGAAAAAGGTTCTTCCAACACATACAATTTCCATTCATGGTGAAGGATGATCGATATGCGCATTTTCCACTCCATGAAATTATTGTCGGTGAGAAGGATTTCCTTCTCGATTATGGACCACAATGATATGTTTGATGTCATTTTTGATGTTTTTTAAACAAATAAGATGATCTTAATTTTAGTACTTTATCTGATAAAATTTAGATGAAGTAAATAAATATTATATTTAGTAGTCTCCCACTATGTTATTGAAACTCAATATCCCTCACCATTGGCTCTTAAATATCCTATTACTTAAACATTGAAGTGTCAAGGATCCATTTTCCACTTTTCATTACCCCAAATTTGGTTTTTCAAAAAACCTAAAATGTTTTAGGTAGGAATTCGAAATGAAAACTACATTAACTCATAGTTCTTTGATCTGTTGGGTTAACTCCCCAATCCTAAAATCATTAATTTAAATTTCCCCAACCATTTCTTATTCGTTACATGAAGTCCTTCTTTGAAATTCAACCCTTGATGTGAACCAAGTAAAGTCAACCGAAAACCTCATGTTAGAATTCACCAATAATTGAAATCACCCCAACATTGGATGGTCAAGCACTTTGAATTAGGGTTCAATTATTACCAAATAAATGGAAGGCTATACCAATATAATATTTTGATTAGATATTTTATCCTTTATATGTAAATTTTCAATTATTATCTTTATCACATGATTTTTAATATTAAGTTGGATTATTTATTTGATTAACCATGTATTTAGATAATATTTACGTATAAAATAGTTTACTTTAGTTCCATGATGCTTGCTTATTAATTTTTTAATTATTTCATCGTGAAAAAACATCTATAATGAATAACTGTGCAACTAACAGAAATAAAATAATGTGTATGATCCCAAGATTGATATAATTATTAGTTTATCTAACAGTTGATAAACTAACCACTGACCTAGGGGAGAAACAGTTGAACCATTTAAGGTTCGTGTTTAAAGCTTTCCACCTGTCCACATTTGTATCTCCTTGGATTGGTTTTATCTCAGCTCCTTACTTGAACAACCTCCACTAGCTTGGGAGATCCATCAATTACATATTATTTTACTCACACACAAGTGATAGGTAAAAGGGGGTTTAAATAAAAGAAACCTTGGGAACACAAGCCTTGCATATTAATGAGGAAATATGGGATGAAAAAAAACAATTTAATTTAATAATAAATTAAAAGGAAACCAATCACATACAAAGGTCAGGTCTAGATCATGATCGTCCAAATATATGCAAAGACATACACATACAATAAAACTAGAATTCAATTATTTAATCATTATTATATATAATAAATTTTCCTAAAATCGATTAATTATTATCTTTAATTAATCAATTGTTTTATCTTAATACTAATATGAATTTTCATGATATTCTCATCCATTATAATTTAAACCAAATTTCAATTCATTTAAAATTAACCTTGAACATAAATGTTTCTTGGAGGAAACTTGGTGAATACCTTTAGAAATATACCCAACATGTATTATACTTGTATACACATTATTCTTTGTGATATATATTATTCATGACTTATGATGAACTTTCATGATGTGTACATCACAAATGATAATACGAATTACATGACTTTTCGGTAATGTCTCATTTATTAATGCTTGTAGAATAATAATTATTATAAAACTTCTACATGATATGAAGATCTGAACATTATGAAAATATTAATGTTTTAATTATACATAATTTTGTTAAAGTTCATGGTGTATAGATCTGATCTATAAAACGTGTACTACCTTCACCATCTATTAAAAGTACATGCATAGGGACTCATCATGTGAGGCGTGTATTATAATTCTTGGAGTACACAGTGTTTCCAATAAGCCACACACCTTGTTGATTCTGCATTACATGGTTAGAGGATGAATAATCAATGTATGAGACACATGAACCATCCTTTACATTAAAAGGATTACAAACTATGTCCAGTGGGTCACACGACGTGTAGTCCAACTCATCCTGTGACAGTCTGTCCTGGTCAAAATGCGGTTTAAGAAATTAATTACACCATGTATCATTAATGTATACAGATTGAGTAATTGAACAATTAACTCTTGGTGAATTAATCACCACTACAAAGTGTGTAATTCCTATTACAAGGAGTGTACTAATGTTTTATCCAGGTAGAATCCATAGCACCTCCGGAAAAGTTCCTTGATTTTATTTTTATCATAAAATTGATCATTTTAGGTAGATCTGTGAGTAAAGACGGAGGAAAAAAGCAGATCTCATAATTCAGATTAAAATAACAATTAAACTTGAATTGAAAAACTAAATTATGAATGCATATATCACCAAAATATTTAAATAATTATAAATAATAATTTTTCCTATTTGATACCACTTGTAAGTTTTGAGCGCAGTCGAAGTGTATGAGGGAAGATATCCAACTTTTACTTTTTTTCCATATTTAATGAAAAATCCAAGATATTTGTGATAATGAACATTATAATCTATATAATTGAATCAATGAAATAAGAAAACGAAATAGAAACCGGTACCAAGATAGAGGATCAAATATATTGTTTATAATTAATTAATTGAAAGAATAATTACCTCAAAGGTTTAATATTTTTTCATTGATGTGATCGGCCATAGATCTACAGTGCTCCGTTGTTGTGTTGTAGGGATCAAGGGTATATCTACTCTAGTAGCGATCCACACATGTTCCACGAATCTCTGGACATCATCAAAGGAATCTTCAGGTTCTAGCACGGAAGATCTTTTCACTTGTGTCATCCACCTTGAGAACTACTACGAAAGTATTCTCCTTGATCCGGTGGAGGAGGATCACTCTCATTCTAGAGAGAATTCTTAGAGAGGAAATAACTCCCTAGGATTTATATCTTTTCTCTAAAATGTTTTGTATAATAGAATAGACATAACAAATATTTCCCTTGAGTAATGAGAGAATAATATAACTGGGCATTTATTTCTATTGGGTTATAAAAAAATAATTTGCACAAGTGACTTTAATTATTTTATTAATCCTAGTGAAACCCCCATGTCAAATATTAACATCAATATTATCATTTCGTGACATGAGCAGAACTTATGATTTATAATTAAATATTACTTAATTAAATAATATTCAATATTATTATTTCTCACTCGGCCATTAAACTCAGTTTTTCAATCCTCTTTTATATTCATTAATTATTCCCCCACAATATATTCTCTCGAAAAACTAGTGACATAATAAATTTGATCAGGAATAAATAAATAATTATTAAACCATGACTGAGATTAATATTTATTCATCTTTTTAAATAATAAATTATTTAACTGAGATCCTACATACACATAGTGTTTGACCCTCTAAGCCTCTTTCTCAGTGGCATTTGGCAGAGCAACCTAAAGTCTAAGGTTAGCATCTAGAAACATGCCAAGTCACCCATAGTGAAAGAAGTTAATGCTGAAATGACATGTCACCTCATACAAACATTTACATTGTAATATAACCCCTTTATCACAATATATATAATTTAGCAGTTTCAATTCCAGTTCCATCAACCTATATGCTCGATATCTCTTTCATTGAGTTTCCATAAATAGAACTTTTCTATAGAACACAATGACCATGGATTTATTTATTCGACATCATTTCCATAAATGGACATAAGATATTAACATCTGTTAGTGAACAAAAGGGATGAATCCTTTCTCGCATTATTCATTAAAGCAATATTACTCCTGAATCACCCAATGTATCCTACCAAATCATGAACATCTATCATCACTATTTGTTTCAATACATAAAAGTGTGTCACTCATAATATCCATTATTAATAATGTTAAATTCTAAGGGTTAACACACATGTCCATATATAGGAACATCCGATGACACTTATAAATGTGGATTTCCAACTGTCTGGTCTCATTTTCACAATATCCTACTAGATATCACCATGGGCGTATACCATGAGAAGGTTCATCAAATTCCTTTGAGTCTCCACCCCTGATAGCATGTTTCATTTTTCCCTCAAATGATATCATCCGACCATAGACCATATATATAAGAATAGTGTCATAGAACTTTTGAGCTCTCATCATAGCAGGGAACTACTATGACCTTTTAGTGCGGCAACTACTCTGGAGACATTATCACATACAATGTTACGTAGAAGAATGATCATGATGCAATAAAGTGCTTATTGATATTCAAGAACCATGAATATAAGTTATCATAATGCACATATAAGTTGGTTCTTGGGAACCAACTCCAACATGGATATCAATAATTTTCAAAGAATTGAAATATTATATTTTGGAAAAATCATATATTATCATGGCAATATTTCTATCTCTGATTCAATATGTGAAGAGGGATGGAAATTATATAGTGGTGTCTCAGGATATTTCAACAAGAGATATGTTATATCCTTCCATAAATTACAATATAATGTAAAGATAGTGATGTAGGATATTTTAGATCATTATGATATAATAATATAACTTTTCCTTTATTTTAGGAAGTGGTATATATATATATATGTCAATGATTATTGAGATTTTAATATTTTATTTAATTTTTATATATGAAATAAACTAGAATTTATATTTTTTTTCTAAATATAGTTAAAATGATCTTAAACATTTATATTGTTTTCAAAGTGTTTATAAATCCAAAAAATTGAATTATTAATAAATATTCTTTCAAATAATAATAAAATATTTGTAAAATATTTATTTAATAAATTTTAATATTTATTTTTAATAGGAGGTAGATTTTCCTCAATTTTATAAAATTTATAATTTTTAAATTAAAATGACTAAATTAAGATTATAAAGTATTTTATAAATATTATATATGTTATAAAACATGGAAAAAATTGAATTTGATTTAGAAAAGGTTTATAAATTTCAAAATATAAAATATTCAAAATAATCCATAAATTTAGAATTTATTTAAACAATATATTAAAAGTGGATTTAATGTATGAATTTAATATTTAAAAATATATAAAGTAGATTATATTTAAATATTTTAAAATGTTTTTATTATTATCATTAATTTTTTTACATTGATTTAAATAATTTAATAGTTTATATCATTATAAATCATACAATTTCAATATGATGGAATTATTATGTGGTTATACCATAAGATTAAGGACCCATTTTTTACCTTAAATTATATATCTATCACTCATAAGAATTTTTTCTTTATAATGGAAACTTTAGTATAAAATAAGACCTACATGATATGAATCTAACTGATAATAATTTATTAATTCAAAATGGAAAATGATAAGCAAGTACATGAAACCATGTATTATATGGACCAATGACGATACCTTTAAATTTCATAAAATAAATTTTTTAAATAAATATAAATGAATATACATTTACAACATGGAAATCCCTTGGGTCATCTTCACTCTTTAGAACCACAATTAGTATTACAAAACATATAATGAGAAAAAAGAACCATGAAGGGAGAAAGAATGTTTTAAACTCCAAAATGAAAACTATTGGAATTACAATTTATATTTTTTAAGATAGAATGAGATGAACTTATAAGATGTAATGAGGGAATTATAGAAAGTATATGTTTATTATAAAAGGGTATACTAATGTTGTATATAATACCGGTAAATAGTTACTAGTTTGGAATTACTTATATATAAATTATATATATAGTGTTTTGTTAAAATAAAAAAAAATAAAATTTTCATGTAAATTCTATTTTAAAAAATTTTGTTAAATGATTTTTAGGGATAATTAAATGATACAAATTCATTTGTGAAAATACTATTGATTATAATGAAACGGTTTTTATAAATTGCGTATATTTGCTAATTTTTTTTACTTTTATGCAATGATATCAATAAAATATATTGGAAATATCCAAGGAATGATTACTAAAATATATTAATAACTTATAAGAAATTAATAACTAACTATAAGGTTTACTAATTTATTTAATTTATTCACAATAAAAATATTTTGATTTAAAACATTAATTTTTATATTTATAAAATGTTCTTATTTAAAAGTTAAATTTGTCATTTTCGTAGTATTAAATTTAATTAATTGTATTTATTGTAAATATAAAGAACTGATTAATACTTCATGAATTTATAATCAACTAGTTTGAAATGAAAATTAAATCATTTAATTGCAATAAAAAATATTTTTCAATGAATTATGTTTTATGAGAAGTGTGTTTCTATCTTAATAAAATAATATTATAAATAATAAATAATTTGTTTATTTAAGTCTATTTATAATATACATATTAAAAAAAATAAAATATATATAATTTTTATTAAATGACATGCTATTATATTGAACTCATTTTATGCTATGAAGCGTATTTTTTCAAAAATATTTTCACATTATGCATTCCTATATTAAAATTTATCATTATAAAAATATGAAATTGAATAATATAAAATGGATTTAATATTTGGAATCACCATGTAAAATGTATATAAGAAGATCAATTTAATTTTTAGTCCTAAATATATGTTACCCATATAAAAAATCGTATTACCATGATAAAAAGAAAAATAAGGTAACAATGGTTAAAATAAATGGTAAATATTTAAAATATATTAAAAAATTATTTCTAAATTAGTGTGTGAGGAATTTATTGACCACACGTTATCCCAGATCCATTATTTTTACATTTTGTATCAAATTCACTTTTAAAATAAAAACCTTATAAAATTAAGAATGAATATTCATAAAAATACCCAAACAACTTATAAAGGACCCCTATTATAACCTTCCAAAACTAATATTTTCCTTCTATTATATTTTTAATCGAGTAAATATTCCCCTAAATTTTCTATAGTACACATTTTATTGACTTTGTCTCTAAATAGGATGCATAAATCCTTCTAAAGGTATCTATATTGAGAATAAGAGAATTTACCGAGTTTTGTATCTAGTTATTCACTATATTTTTTCATAACCTTCTCATATCCACCTCCATGCCATTTTTTTAATTTTTAAATAAACCACTTTATGGTTATATAGGAACCAGAAAAAGCACCAAATACTTCAAAATTCAAAAGGCGATCCACAAAACAATTTCAAATTTTAAAATCCAAATTGAAAATTATTAACAAAGAATATTCATTGTTAGCATACCGCCCCAATATTATAAAAATATTGAATCTCACGTGCAGTTGGAACCTCGAGCCCTGGGCTAATTAGATCAACACTCACTTATCCTTCAACATACAATTTCTGGATGGAACACTGACCAACATTGACACCACCGAAACAGAAACACCATCACACTAACAAAAGACATCGACATCAGAAGAAGAACACACAAACCAATAGAAATCATCACACCATCTTAATCATCTTCAAATAACCCAAAAAAATAAATATCCCCCATAATTAAGAGAACCTGGAGAAAGGTAGAACAAGCCGTGCCTCTGGAAACATCATACCTCTCACACAAACAAAATCATAAAACCTCCTCAGAATCCATCTCACCCAACCAACCTAGGAAAGGGAAATGGGCATAAAATCCAGAGTAGAGCACGAGCAGCCAAGACCTCCTTATTGAGACATTATGAAGACAACACCATCAACTCCACATAAAACATCATCTTCAAACATACAGAAGAAATCTAGATAACCACTCCAATGAAAATTTCCATCATTAATCATTATGAAACTTTTATTTGAGTGCGTCTTTTATTCTTTTTTTACTAATCATGGTTTTAATGAAAATTTATTGACATCTCTATTACGAAACTTTTATAAAAACAATAAAAATTTAAAAAAACCTATAATGAAAATAAAAATTATATAGCTAGAAAATGTGAGATAAATAATTATAAATTAAGATAATGAAATGTAGTTGATTGAAATTAGGTTATTAAATAAGTGATTATGATGGTTATATTTATTATACAATGGTTAAATGGAATTAATTGACATTGGGAGTAAAGTTAATTGTTTCTTATCTCAATATTCTATTCAATGAGATATTCTCCAAATTCAACACTTGTAATCTATTGTGTGGTGTATATAATTCTGATGGATGTCTATTATCATTATTCTAATTTAATTAATAGGATTTAAAAATATATCTATTGATATTTACTTTATGGGATTTTGATAAAATGTTTCAAAATCAAGAAGTGTTTCAATATCAATATGATTTTGTAATATAAATGGTTTTTTATTAAACCGACTTGTAGGGAAATTATATGGTTTTTATATATTAAAACCATATATTTTCCATTCCATGGGTGTTTTATATGGTTTACAAGTCTTATAACCATTTGAACTACCTATATTTCACAATTCGTCCTAAACGATTCTTATAAGTGGAGTAGAACTTATTATTTTTTTCTCCGGAATCATTCCCCTCCATGTCCATATTCTTTACATTATTTTATAAATTTACGTATCTATACATCAATGATCTCATAAGGTATAATTTAATTCTCATTTAAAATCGTTACCAATGAAAAAAATTAACGTTTCCTTCTATTTTCTATATGGGTTATTTTTTATTTACATTGACCTTCCTTAAAATTCTATGAAGGGAATCTATTTTTAAATTCATTATGCATGAACACATTTCTATATTATTTTTATCAATTTTAATCAAGAAACTTGTTCTGTGACTTTATAGATTCATAATCATATTTTTATTCCCATTTTTTTTAAATTGATTATCATTGAAAATAAAAGTTTCCAAATTAAAGAATATTTCATCTCATTTTCAGTGAAATTTTATATCACTCTTATGAATGTGTTGTGAATATATTTAAGTTATCAACCTTTGTTGACTTTATAATGTTATAAATCCCAATGTATTGATGTTTTAGTTGTTTATAATAATTTTTTCACGGTTTTTTTACAATAAGTATGGTCTTGGTTGATGACCGAGATTAGTGTTGGCATGACAATGTGAAAGTTGGACTTATTGAAAATATAATTTTTGAAAACACTTGTTTAATATGACCAATGTGTTGAAGTTTTTCATGAAATATTGGTTGATTTTAAAGATAATGGACATGGTATGTTTTTTATATTGTTTCAAAAGAGTGAAATCTGGCCCAAATAGAAAAGGCCACACCATAGTGGTGGTCGTAGTGGGCTTAATGTAAAGGGAGTTCATACAAATACACCATCGTGAATCTAGATTCATCATAGAAGATATTTTTGAGGATAAATCCAATGTATTATCAGGTCTTAATAACTATAACTACACCATAGTTTCGGTGTTTGTTCCATAACAAAGGATAAGGGATGCAAAATAAGGGTTAACCATGGATTCCTAGCCTCTCTAAATCGACCATGCATGCATGGGAGAAAGATAGACCACATAGGGGAACCAATAAGGAATTCAAACCATGAATACACCTTAGAGAATGCGAGCATGCACATAGGTGGGCATGTGAGTATGGATGTAGTGGTCTAAACTATAGGGAAGAAACATAGAGGTAATGGTTGAATTTATAGAGTGAAAAATGGAGGATTCCAAGTGCAGACCTTGTTAATTACATCTGGAGAGTGGAGGAATACAAGATGGTTATATTTTATGAAAAATATAGAGTAGTTTTTTATGTGAGATAAAAATATTTCATGATACACTGTAGAAAAAAAGGCCATGATGTAGAAGTGTGATATATGAGTTCAAAATCCACTGCATATTTTGAGGTGTCCATGTTCTGGAAGAACAGATATTACATAGAGGGGTTTTTAGATAATTTTTGAAGACATTGGAGATTTATATGTGTCCATGTCATTGAGAGAAGACTAAACCATAGTTACCTTGTATAATAATGAGTCTATTCCATATTTACACCATGAAATATAGAAGGTATAAATTCTATAGAAGTAGAGACTTCAAAATAATTGGAGGTCATGATAGAGTATAAGTGTATACACTGTAGTGATAGGTCCACACCACAATCAAATTAGTGAGTCAATCAGTTACAGGAGTTCATGATAGAGATCAAGTGATATATTTGGAAGAGATTATAGTTGAGTTTTATAGGTCTTGTCAATAATAGAGGACCACACCACAGTACATTGGACCATGATGTAATGAAGTATGATAGTTGAAGGATACACCATGGTACACCTGTCCATAAGAATGAAGTTTCTAAATAGGCGGTTTTACATCATAGTAACTTTGACCATATTGTAGATAGGATTTTCCCTAGTTTCCATAAGTGGTTAGTTGTTAACAGTTATGGAGAAAATCATGGATGAAATTTTTGGGTCTTAAGGGGTTGATTGAATAGATTAATTATGATGTAATAGGTGGAGAATGATTGGAATATGATTACCCATTTAGAATGGAAATTTCATGAGGTGAGATATATTGAAAATAAGATTTTTTCATATCCTTCATTTCTAGAAAACATATTGAGATAGGGGGATTTACGTATAGAATACATTATCACATTTGATTATTAAAAGTACTATAATAGTTTTTCCATATGAGGGGATGAAATTATTAAAGAATTGGCATCCATTTAATATCATACCAAATTTGAGGAAGGATATTGCTGTATCAAAATCAATGAATAAGTTGTTCTTGGGAATCTCTAGAATGACGGTACTACATCAATTTGTTTTCATAGAGGTGATGGAGAATCCAAGAGGGGATTCAATAGTAAATCTATTCTTACCTGAATATGTAATCCATTAAATTTATGTTAGTGAAGGGATATAAATGTCTATAAATGGTTTAGAGTTGATTTTATGAACTGATAGTGAGATAAAAAGGAAATTTCAAGGGGATTAACCTTGGAAAGTAGTAATATATCCATAAATTCTGTAATGTTTTGATCCTGGGCATAAGAGTGTCCTTTCCCAAACCCTTGAATAAAAATTATATAATTGTGAATTGGGTGCATGGAACTTAGAAATAGAAGTATCCTGAGAATATAATAGTGAAGGTGAACCAAATAAATACTCATGTGCATATTTACATTATTCATGAACACAAAAACAAATCAAGAAACAACAAGCATATCCAGTTAATGATAATAGAAATTTTACCCTCATGGTTGAGAGGCCAAGATTCATAAATAGACGGTGAGATAGTTAAAGGAGAATATTCATTAATATCTTAAGAATTATATACCCATATTCACCCCCTATTCAGGTAATCTCATGTCATGTACCTTGTTTATTTTCAACAATGGTTATTATAGGGATAGGATTTTATTTGGATTTTTTATTACTCTAACTTGATATAAATTTGTGTTCAAGATTATCATCATTAGAACATGTCTTGAGCATTAAGATCAATTAAAAAATAATCACATTTAATTTTGAGGATGTATCTAACAAAATTCCTTAAGAATTATATTCTCCTGGTATCAAACCCGTATTAACAAATTGATAATAAATAAAATTCATCCAATGGGAACATAAAAATCATATTTTGGTTTTTATTTTAAGTACCACTGCACACTCCTCAAATAAATATGTGTGTTTATATTTCTCCCATATTTTTTAAATTGAATATAAAGTATTTAAAGTAATATTATCATCACCAAATTATTATGGAAAACATATTTTTCTCCCTCCTTAATTTTGAATCATAAGACTCCATTTAGAGTTTCCAATGATACCACCTTTTCTCTTAAAATGAATCCTTTATCTAGATAGCTCTAATTATTTGGGGGTTACCCAGAATGAAAAACAAGAGTGTATAATTAAAGTGTTCAAATATATACATAAACAGACATGCATGTGATACCAATTAAGATTCAATAAAAAAAATTCAATCTGCACATTTTGAAGCTGCTCAAATAATCAAATCATGAAACATATATATAAAAAATTCATCTGAAAAAATACATTAGAAAGACCAGGTTCATAAAATTTATCTCACTCTTTTTAGATAAAAACAAACTCCCCATTGAAATTTTTTTTCAAATAATTTAGAATATGTGTATGGGAATGATTTTTATAACTCGTCATTTAATTGTTACAAAGCTATTCAAAACTTACAAATCCATTTGTTGGTGAAAATTTAATAGCTTCAACTCATTTTTCTCCCCCATGAGAGATGCATATATCTCATTTAATTCCCTATATATTTTTAATAATATATATATAGGAGTAATGAGGGTCTTATTTATTACATAGAATTATCTCTCAGGCTGATATTTTACTATAACCTGTTTCTATTCCTTTTTCCTTTTGATCTCTTATTGTGAAGTACTATTCTTCTTAATAACATTATGTTTAGGTTGAATGATCTTTTTCTTCATGATTTATTCTTTATATAGAGTAGTATTCACCAAAAAAATTGTTAATTCAATCTTATTACCTGATGTTTAAATTTTTTTTACATCTTTTCTTGGGATGGTAAAATGGTTTTAAAATGATTCATGACATGTCCATCATGTTTACATATTTTACACACATTTCATTAAAATTTAAAACTGTTAATTTTTGAAACATTCCCATAAAATTTTATTTATCCTTGTGAAACCACTTTATTTCTTTTATCTCAATAATTTATCTAATCCTCATCCATTTTTATCCATTTTCAATTTTTTGGGCTAAAAAATTTAGAATTCTTTCTTTGGTTTCTCATCTTTCCTAGGTTCTTCACACGACAACTTAGTTGACTAAGAAGTATATGACTTCCATTATTTGTCATTTTAAATTTCCATCCCTTTCACATCATGGAGAAATTTTATATGTAACTTATTCCTGCATTCTTAAATTTTTTTACCTTCCTACTCACTCCTGCCACAAATCTAAAAAAATTATTCATACCTGTTTCAATTTGGAATCTATGGTGTATTTTTTGTTACAAATTTCATTATTTGAAATATTTCTATAATATTATCACCATGGAGCCCTAGATTAATTAAACATCCCTAAAAATGAAATTTTATACTAGAAAGCGTAGGACTTGTGTCCATACCTTCTATAGTATATGCACAATCCAGTGAACTAAGATCTTCCACCTTGAAAATTATTGAGTCTAGAAACTGATTTTCATTGTACTTCTTCAAGTTTATCCCTCTATTACATGAGAGAAGTAATGGTATTCATGATATATGGTGATCTTCCTTGGATATAAGAGAGTGTTTCTAACTTATCTTCTTGGTCTAAGAAGGACCACTTTTATTTTTTTTCATATGTATTATTGGAAATAATAGTTTTACTTAAGATTAGGTAAAGATTTATCTTTTCTATTTTGACCTCTAATGTCACTATCTTGGGATGATTCATCTTTAACTTAAACTAATTTGGTGATTTAATATCTAGTATTATTTGGATTATTTTGTGATATTAGACACATATAATCTTTCTTAGCTCGATCTTCATAATTTTGATCTAGTATTTCATCAAGACCACTTATCATCATCTCAAAATAATTAAATTCCAATATATTCTTATTGGTCTCATTTAAAAATATATTTATTTCATACCATACTCTTATTTTTTAGTAGCTATGTTTTTATTCTCTTTTATAGTTTTCTCTTTAATTTCTTGAGATATTTCTTTTTTCAAGGGAACCATAAAGATTACATTTCAGTATCCATTCAGGTCTCACTCTTCCTTAAGCATCATCATAGGTGTAAGTATAAATTTTTTCTCCAACATGATCTATAAAGATAACTTCCTCATCTAATTGACTTCTAGATGATGAGGTAGCACCCCAAATCTGGAGCCACATAACCTGTACTCCAATATAGATAGACACTGGGCCTTAGTCATTCCTCCATATATACCAAAGGCTTCTGAATCGAAGCGAGGGTCTAATTAGTTGATAGTGGGGATACTATAACCTTTTGTGAGGATAATAAAAATGTTCAAATAATAATAGAACATCAGAATAAATAGAAACCTAAAAATAAGAAACAAAGGAAATAAAATCCATAAAAAGAAGAAAGCAAAATCTAGACAAATAAGATAATGTATACTTGTTTGATAGTAAAAGAATAGTCATGTAAGATCGCTCAGAGCTGATCATATAAGAACATACTCAAAATACTAAAAATAAACTCTAGATATATTTAAAGAACACCCATGGTCTATATGTTGTCAATCCCATGAAGTCATGGTGCTTCTCGGATCCCTAAGGTCTAGCCCCAGTATTTGATCCCTTAACTGATCTCATAACCATAAAGCCTACACATGTCTTGAGGATCCAGTTCAGGGTAGGATTTTAAACTCAATAGGTCACCACAAATGTGTTTCTATCTTACAGCCATATTTATATAGGTTTATGCATAAATTGGTAAACAATAACTACACACATGTATAAAATATATATTCTTCTTTACTTGTGCTCAATAGTCATGGGGAAAATTTTACCTATATCAACTAACATAGAAAAAGGAACGATTTATCCATGGTCAGTTGTATTAGAAGAACCTTGATATCTCATCCACATACATGTCATCTGACACCTCATTCCATCCATTTATAAACCCTTACCCTAGTAGCCTTGGACTAGTGCCTACATAAATAAATATTCATAGGATATAATGAATTGCATCCCAAAGGACTTAATTGTTTAGTAGCCTTGGAAATCTAGATACACACATGATTCCCATATTATATTTGAATAAAAAAATTACAACATATTTTTTAAAAAAAATCATTATTCCCCCTAGCATATTCTTTCATATCATTCATAGTACACTTCATGTATTACTGGGAAAGGAAAATAAATAAGGGTGATCTCATATTATCAGTAAGGGTTATGTACATTATAAGCTTTGATTAATGAATGAGAATAATCAAAATGGAAGGGTAAATAACTAAACACATTTGAAATTTAAATTATTTGACTATTATAATCAATATAGATAGGTAAATAACTAAAAACACATTGCATTAAATCAATAACATGACTATCATAACGTGATAAGTTACAATCGTTATTGAAATGAAAATAACTATAAAACATTCCACTTAATCAATTATCTGGGAATGAAATGCATCCAGAGATAATAAAAATGTAAGAATATCATGGATGATAATAACTGAATTCTAAATGAAGATACTACATAATTATCAGACATCATGATCTCAAAAATCATGATACCTCTACCATTAATACCTTTCAAAAGATTGTTTAAAACTGCATATTGAAACCAATTTAAGGTAATATTATTTATTTTTCATATGAGTACTACCGATTAATCGAGGGGATATATAATACTAGGCCCCACCCATCATTGCAGGTCCAAATATTTCCTTATATAATGAATAATTTATTTAATTCTTGAACAATTTTCCATGTCATAAAATATCCATATTGAAAAAAAAACATATTATCAATATTTACCCAATAAATAAAACTACTATCAAAGTAAAACACCATTTGTTGAAATGAGATATAGTTGACGTAATAAGAATATACATGACAAATAATATGGAAATTTATAGTAAATTCAATGTCTAATGATCACATAAAAGTCATTATTTCAAGGGAAAGTTAATGATTAAAAAACGATTCAATAAATTGAATTTCAATAGTTTATTTATTCAAAGAAATAATTAACCATATAGAGGGAGAATAAGGATGATGAAAATACAATATATAAATATTGGATTAATAATAAAGGGTTGTTTCAATTAATTAATTGAAATAACATAAAGGTATCATTAAAAATATTCTCGAGAAATATGTCATTTTCATTTTGAAAATCAATTTTTAAAATATAAAACATTTTGAAAATAATTTCGTTTAAAAAATATTTTTTTAAGTATTGTTTTGAAATTTTTGAAATAATATATAAAATATTATTAAAAAAATATCCTTATAAACTTGTAAAGTAATATTTAATGATATTTCGGTCATGAAGGTGGTTAATTCTGTATATGTTATATATTTTAAAAAGGACATTACATTTGCAATGTAAAGAGGTTAGAAAAGTGCCTTATTCAGAAAATGAAAGGAATATTCCTTTAAACAAATTTTTTTAAAATTAAAAATGTGTAAAAAATGAATTTAATAAATCATTTAAAAAGGTTAATAAATTTTCTGAAAACTTTTATTTTGGAAATGTGGCTTTGGGAGATAACATAATATTGACTAAAGATAAAAATAAAGATAGATTTTATTAAAACCATTTTATCAATTATTTTAATTACCAAAGAGTGTAAAAATGATACTATTAACTGAAAATGATCATGAATAACTATAGGATAATAAATTTAATAATTTTATTAAACAATGATCAAATAATTTCTTTCAATGGAAGTTCAGGGGTAAACAATCCTGATTAAAATGAGATTGTGAAGTAAACCTTTGTAAAGATCATAACATTGAAGTGAGAATTTACCACTGAATTAATTGTGTGTATCAAATGTAAATAAAAATAAAAAATTGTAAATAAAAACATATAGGTAAAATTCATTAAACATAAAATATTATAATATCAAAGATAATGAAGGAGTAATATAATATAATGAAAAGAAATTGAGTTATAATATTATTTACCATGTTGTAAATTTTAATTAAAATTAACATAGATGAAATAATTAAAATTAAATATTACATTAACATTAGTAATGAATTATTAATGATATTCCATATCAAATGGAAAATTTATATACTATTTAAAATAAATTAGGTGTATAACATTACAATATGCCTCAGTGAAATGCAATAGATCGGAAATCCCTTACCACATGATTCCTTATGGTTGAACATAATTTAACCTTCTATATAGTGGTTTTTAATATGTTATTAACTTATTATTGAACCATATTATTTCTTGTAATATCATATATGATCCTTTTATAGCATCTTATTACGTGTTCATTAATAATAGTTCATTATTTTCATTGTGTTGGGTGTTAGTTTCCTTGGTTTATCATGTGTGTATCGTCCTGATAGATCTGATTATTGTGTATAATAAATAGTCCACCACATTCAGAATAATAATCATGAAATAATTATCATATTTAAATATCAATTATACATTTAATATCAATCATGAAATATGGTTATGAGAAATGCAGTATGTTATGATCATGGATACGGTTGGTCGTACGTATTAATAAGTAACATTTCCATTTTCCAATGATCATCATGGAATGAAATAAAGAACTATTTTATAATTAAAATATTATAATAATATCTTATATATAATTTTATTTTTATAAATATACTTATTTATATCATTCATGTTGTGTTCTGATAAAATATAGCCACATCGCTACTTGAAGGTGATTGTCCACACATACACAAACGATGTTATCATCTTTAAATGACTGAATAGGTAAGAAATAAAATGACTTATTATATTTTAAGAATGATAAATATTCCATTAATATAATAATTATGTAATTTATAGAACATATAATCATTTAATTTATCCACATCACCTTCCATGTAGAGCATTAGTGAAAGACGAATGACATCGCTTCAAGAAGAGGTAGTCTATTGTACAGACGAGCAACTTCATCGTATCCCCTATAGAATAAAAATTAAAGAGGAATATATAATATAATTAATATATTGGTATAATAGTGTTATAAATATCATATATATATTTTATATCCATCATTATACCCAACTATGAGTGGTGGTAAGGGAAAAATTAATAACAATAGTTCGCGAGGCAGTAGTCCACCGTACACACGAATGATGCTTTCACAACCCATTTTATGGATGTGGAGATGGTTGTAGATAATTATATTACTATTAAAACTTCCCAATATATGGAATTTTTTAATTATATTATATAATCATGGTTTAATAATAATTTAAGGATGTAGAGAAAGAAATAAAACAAAATTCCCATTGAATAATGTCACCTCATCTTCCGGTATCCTTCTTAGGTTTGCATCAAAAGCCTTCCAAGTTTAGATTTATACCCAAAATAATGATTCTAAGATGATTTCATTTAAGTTTGGAAGTTATTTTGGTAGGTCTTTGATGATCTATAAGGGTGTGAAGGGGTGAATAAGACAGGAGATAGGGCGACCTTTTCTAAGTGTGATGAGCAGCACACTTGTAATTTTTAGAAAATATTCAATCATACCCATGTTTTTATCATGAACTAAGCATCCAAAATGGGAAATTGTTGATATTGGAGAATATAATGTCAAAATATGTCCACTAAATGTGTTTTATGAATGTTGGTAGGTAATTTTAATTCTATCTCTTTGTTTAACACCCTCTAAACCCATTTTTTACTTTAATCATGATAATTAATTTTTAATATTTTCACTATTCATTTTAGTAAAAGAAAATTGCACATATTATAAAAAAAATTTATGATTATACTAAATATGAAATCCACTTTTCCAAATTCAATTAATAGAAGTAAAAAATTTTTAACTTAAAATTAACCCAATATATTTGATGAGATTGCGGGATTTTAAAGAGAAAACATTCAAACTTTTACATTGTTTTTATATAAAAATTCAATATGAAAATTATTCCATTGAACTAAATTGTATTAATTGATATAATGTTTAACTAATTTTACTCTAAATCAATTTCAAAATACAGTTTAACATTATAAATTATTTAAATGAAAAGGTATTTTTCAATTAAAATTCATTATTTTTCACTATTCATATAAAAAACAGTTCAAAAGAATACATAAAATTCACCCTAAGAATATTTTCATGTTATAAATTTAAAAATAAATTTCATATTATCAAATAAATTTTCTAAAAGTGATAAAAAATAATTTTATGTTATTTTTACAATGCATGACTAATCCGTATTATAGAAAAATACTGTTTTTTAGAAAACATTTATTTTTATTTTAAATGATTGTTATTTTATTTATAATCAAATGATAAACATAATTTTCACAATTTAGTTTTAATTCTCATACCCACAAATTTAACAGCTAGGTTATAATGTTATACTATATAATGGTTTATTTAGACTGAGGGTTCAAGGTTCCACAAGATATTGCAGGGATTAAATTTAATGAAATATATTTTTGTGGGTTGTCAATTCTTGGTGTTAAAAATTACATACAATATTGAAAATTATGTTATTATTTAAAAATATTGTGGTGTTATAATATGATAAACCATATTCCACACATTGAGTAATAACAACATCCATTCAGCCCTCCCAATAAGCATGTCACGTGTCCCAAGGAATTTCATTTAACCAATCACCATTGGATAAATAGCCCGACATATAAAATAGATCATGAGTCCAACAGAATACTTCTTAAACAAAAATCATCATATCAACAACCTAACATCTCAAGTCCTGGAAATATTCATCCATCAATGAATAATAAATCATTGTTGTCTTAATATCCCGATGTCTTAGTGTACATTGAGATCCATCCCCACATCTTCCTAGACTATCAACCATCAATGTAAGGGAGACACATAGCCCCATCCAATGGTCTCACTCACAATCAATCATGGATTTCATTGGTTAGAACCTACACCATAAATGATGGTCAACACCATCCCCTAAGCTTCTAATTCTATAAGGCCTCCACCCATGAAAAGTGGTCAACACCACCTCAACTGAGTCCTCATCCATATGCACATGACTCCTAAAACACTTTTGGATAATCATAGTGAGCAATAATCCCCTACATTTCCAAATCTATCCCACCTAAAAACATCATTGTCACGTGAAAACCCCATCAACCATCTACGAAATGGTTATCACCATCCACCTCAATTTTAAGATCACATTGCCTCAATTCTGATTGTCAAAACCATACCATATGTATCGGGCCACACCCTCAGTCTGATAAACCTCATTGTCTTAGTCTCAGTGATCAACATCACCTCAAGTAATTTGGTTTATTCCTAACATGTTATATTAGAACCAATTAAGTAATATAAAAATATAAATAATTAAATTAAAACAACTGGAATAACCTTACCAGTCAACTAGAAGATCCATCAGATCAACACAATTAAAGATAGAAGAGCCTTCCCATTGACATCTCACAACATCAATTAAATGATTCAAATTCAATCATTAATTAATGAGGGTTTCACCTAGAAAACCCCACACACCCATATTAAATTATTTATCCTGCAGAATGTGTAAATATAAAGAAAAATCTAGGTTCCACCATCCTTATGCTTATAGGTTTTCACTAATCGAATACTGGTATTTATTCCAAGTCTAAATGGGAGAAATTAGTATTTTAGAAATCCCCCCTAAAAATAGGGAAATTGAACTCACATGTAAGTATCATTCCAAATATTGAGAGTCAAGAATAATAAGAGTAATAATAATATAATACTCACCAATAGATATTGAATTCAACTAAAAAATATTGAATATGATATTGGATGAGGTAGAACCAAAAGAACCTAGGTGAGACAAGGGTGGAACCCCATGGATGGAGGCGGTGCATGAAATGGGAGATAAATAAGGGAGAAATAAGATAAAAGGAGGGAGGAGAAATTCCATAAATTTTTCGTCATTAATAAACCTCATGATTAGACTAAATGGTTTGGATAACCATGTACTAACTGTGCAATGCCACTTTCTAAAGGCACCTCCATATCGCATGGCTAGACACATGGTTCTTCAAACCCTATGTAGTTTGTGCAGATCACCTCTGCTAAAAACTGCAAACATTTCTCATGGTAATGTTACTCACCCAATATGGTTATACTAATTATTATCTAGATCAAAAAATGGGATGCACTATCTCCATTAAATAGTTCCACTATTTAAAAAACTATTCAACTTTTCCTGCACATTTTGAAAATGAGTTTTTAGGGCCTGATTTTCCTGGAAGTCATCTGAACTCCCAAGTTAATCATCTAACCTTAAAAACAATCTAAAATACTTTGGATAATTTATACTCTAAAATTTAAGTTGCATATCCCAAAACCTAATTTGGTTTTCTCACTAATCTCAAAATTCAATTTTACCAAGAAATTATGACCCTTTTCAAATACATGGGAAGTTACAATCTCCCCACATTACTACATCTAGTCCTCTAGATATGTGGCCTCATGATAAGATGTTGGTGAATACCCACATATCATAAACATAACCTTGAACTCTCCTAGTTACTCATTCAAAAGTCAATCCCTCTCATGGATCCCAACGATACCAATTACCTACCCATCTACTTCCTGACCCATGTCAACATTTTGATGGTTACTAAACCTTCCCATAGATAAAAATTTCCATAAATGATATATGGTCATTCTCGAACCTCATTAGATTATCATTATATATTCATTTCATACATGACACCCATAAATTTATGAATTGTAGCCAATTCCAAAGAGTCCCCACATCACATATGATTCCCAAAAACACTACATAATATGTATATAATGCAAAACAAAATCCCAATGCATATGCATATTGTACAAATCATGCATCATAAGTGATTCCCACAAACTTACCAGCACGTGGTTAGTTCAATTAAATCATGTGAATCTAATGCATCTATATTTGTCATATCAAAAACAAAACGAGTGCACCAATAATCATGGAATGTATCAAACCTTCATCAGCCCTCAAAACTTCTCTATCCTCACTAGATAAAAAACATGCACCTAGACTAAAGCTCACCTACTTGAGGAAAAACCTTTTTTTATAGCTACAACAAATACCATCCACTGACCCCACTACTAGGTATCTCTATCCTTTCCACATTTAGCACATGTATTTTTATCCCATATACCAACATCTAGTACCACTCCCATTACTACCTCATATACCTAAATCTGACCATGTCCCTGAATCCTAGCTTCATGATAAGTATTCCTATAGAACCTATCCCAGTGACCCATATGACTGTAGTCCAGGCACTCCTTTGTAGGTCACTCACATTAGGTCCAAACATAACCTGACTGCCCACACTAGAAGTGCATCATCAATAACCTAATTCTCAATGGTCTGACCAAATATATAGCATGAATTATCTACTGAGATTCCTCATAGGACCCCTTCAGGAAACAAGAAGAATCACTTTCAGTCTCACCTGACGCCGTCACCTGGTTCGAATAAGTCTTGTGTGTTAGATTTTCCTTGGTTATCAATGTTAGGATCATCACCTTTAAAAGTGAGGTCAACCTAAATACATTATCCTCCACCCTTATGTCATGTCATAATCCATCCTCTAACGACCTCACCTTGGTGATATCATTGCCTTACATAGAAAGTGAAAGTCAGGATAGGTTTGTGAAACTCACCGCATAATCTGTAATGGATGTATCCCCCCGTTGTAAGTTTATAAGATCATGGTATTGATTGCCACTCTATGTATCTAAGAAGAAATACTCGAAGAACCCATCCGAGAAATCCTTAAATTTTAGTCTCTCATGTCTACTAGCATGTACCAGTACATTCGGCCAATGATTTTATAGTCCTCTGAACATGTTAGTATCCACCTTCACCCTATGACCTAGGGGTGTCTCGAGATGGTCAAATATCATCTTTATAGACTCAATCCAATTAACTATTACCTATGATCCACCATTACCCTCAAATAATGGTGGGCATTAATATTGGAACTCCCGCATTAGGTAATCCATGGATAGTTCATCTCCTTGAGATCCCCTGTGAATACTTTGTATGATTCATACCATGTTTTCCTTATGATGCTCTCGAACAATGGCATTAAATATACTATGTTCTATAGTGGTATAATATTACTTAGATCCTCTACCTATGTATCATTATCATCTTGACCCTCAGGGGCCTCATCTCATGCATACTCTAATGGTACCACATCTCTTCCCTCTTGATGCTCCACTAGATTCTTTCAAGGTGTTATCACGCTCAAGTCCAAATACCATAGTAATTAACATCAAAAGTATAAATATGTAAATATATAATGATATATCAAAAATAGGGAAAGTTGTAATATCCAGTGCATCTCATCACCCTTTCACATCCCTACTTCACCTATTTCACATGTTACCCATCCTCATGGCCCCTTACCTACCCATATCAGATTCAGGTATCACATATCATGTATATCAGATATCATCATCTTGGAGTGGATGAGTAAAATGCTGCCAAAAAGCTGTGCTGGAAAATGTTGTTTCATTTTTTTATTTAAATTTTAAATTGATTACCTTATTCCTTTATTCTTGTATACCCATATTTGAGTCGAGACCATACATACTAAATACATAAAACCACATATCACCTCATCATGAACCACATACCTGGGATGGAATAGTAGAATTCTACCAAAAAGCATTATAAGAAAACACTATTTGGTTTTTTGTTGAAGAATTAACCATCCCAACCCCTTTTCTTGTATTCCATGTTATAGAAAATTTTCACACACATATACACATATCATATAATCCTATGTTCCTACCATGATTTATTAATAATCCTGTCTTTCGATATCATGCCAGGGTTTAAAATCTTATAATCTAATCATTCCATACCTAAGTGAACCACTTGAGGTGGAAATCAATAAACTGTAAAAGAAAAATGCATAACATTAACTTTTCACCCTAGGAAACTTGGATTATCCACCATGCATGGGGCCGCATGCACCCAAACACAATCTCTTTACCTAGTTCTAACTAGAAACTAATATTCAGTCTACCATATCTTAAATAATAAGACAAAATAAAATTTTGATACCACTTATAACCACCTAATTTCAGTTACCATTTTATACCCATATATTGTAATGTTTCAAGGAATCACTAATAAGAACTTCCTCTGATGACATTTGTAGTTCCCTAACCTATGATCCACTTAACTGGTGCTCTGGACTAAAGGTCCACTAGGATATAGGTGCACCTCCCCATACACCAAAGGTTGTAAAATAGTAGAGAGGGTTTAATTAAGTGATGGTGGGGAGAATATACCCTATGGTAATTATAATAATAATGGTCATATAATACTATCATTGTATAAGAAACAATAAAAATCAGGAGAAGCAGTAAAGGAAATAGAGGAAATAACAAGTCTAATGAAAAATCCGTACATAACAAATAAAGTACACATGGGAGATAATAATACAAAAATGGGAATTTAAGACCACCCATGGTCAATCATATATGAATGTACTCAAAATATCAAAAAATAAACTCTATCATGATGTAAATAACACCCATGTTCTATTTACCATACATTCCATGAACTCAAAAAACATCCCTAGTCAATAAGGTCTGACCCTATATATGATCCTTTATCTGATCTAAAAAACATAAATTCTACCCAAGTCTTGGGGGGCCATGTAGAGTGTGAGTAATAACTCACTATTCCACCACCAACATGTTCCTATATTAAATCCTTATTTATATAAGTTTATTCATACCTAGTAAAAAGAAACTACCCTCATGCATAAAATATATATCCTATTTTACTCATGCCCAACAGTCATGGGAATGAATTTAACTACTTTATCCAACATCAAAAATGGAATTATGTATCCATGATTAGTCGTACTGAAAGATTCTTGATATCTCATCCACAAACATATCACCCAAAACATTTTTCCTTCTGATACCACATAATCCAAGTATTGAGTAAAAATGGAATCCCATTGTCCTACACAACAAAAATGTCACAATTTTCTTGGACATCCATTTAACCAATCACCATTAGATCAACATCCTAATATCTGAAATCGATCACGAGTCCCTTAAACTTCCTCATGAACAACTATATTCAGTTCAACAACATGAATTCTCATTGAACAACGATATTCATCTTTTAATGAATAATAAATCACTTTCAGCATAGTAGCTCGATGTCCCAAAGAAATGTTGACATTTATCCACCCACCATCCAAACCGATTGGTCATTAATTTCATGGTGAGCCTCATCCCCAATCTGATCTTACCATTCACCATAAAATATGTATTTCTATAGTTAGAACCTCATCCATGACTGTTGGTCAACACCATCACCTAAGCCTTTAATTCTATAGAGTCCTTCAACCCTGATGGCTAGTCAACACCACCTCACTGAGTCCCCATTTGTGTATACAAGACTCCAAAAACACTATTGAATAGCTAAGGTAAATGGAAATCACCCAAATTTCCTAGGCCACACCAACCTACAACTGCATTACAACATGTGAACCTCATTTCACATCTACAACATGGTCATCACCATCCACCTTAAAATGAAAACCTCATTACCTCAATTCCAATTGTTAATGCAGCCCCATATATCTCGGGTCACACCCTCAGCTTGACGAAACTCATAATCTTATTCCTGGGGATCAAAATCACCCATGTAATGTGGGAAATGCACAATATATTCCCATGGAACCAATTCAGTCATATAAAAATACAATTAATTAAATTAAAACAACTTTTATAAACTTCTCAATAAACTAGAATTTCTATACCTACCCTAATTAAATAAATGAGACAAGAGTATGCCCATCAAAATCTCACAACATCAATTAACTGATTCAAATTCATGCTTTAATTAATGAGGGTTTCACCTGGACAACCCCATGAACTCATATTAAATTATGAATCCCATAGCACACATATGTGCACTAATAAATCTAAGAACCACCTACCTTCTAATTTTAGGTGATCACTCATCGAATATTACCCTCTAATATGAGATGAAATGAGAGAAATTATCATTCTAGACAAACAATTTAAAAAAATGGAAAATGAGCTCACATGGAATTAGTATTCCAAATAGTGAGATAAAAGAAGAAGAGAAGTAAGAGTAATTGAAGACTCACTTTTAATTATCCAACACAATTAATGAAGTATAAATATGATCTCAAATGAGGGAGAACCAAAGGAACCTTGGTGGGAGAAGGAAGGAAACCCACGATAAGAGTAGGTGCATGAAATGGGATAGAAATGAAGGGAAGGGAAGATAAAAGGAAAGAGTGGATGTCATGAATTTCCCCATACACCCTAGTATCCTGATACCCAGGTCAATAATTACATAGTCTGAAAGGTGTTACTGATCCCCATGGGTTGGCAACCAACACAAGGCATCATACAAGATGAAGTGAGATTGGTTTTTCCACATAAATAATGGGTGAAATGGAAATAAGTTAATATGATCAAAATAAAACTCTACAGGAAAAACTATACCATAGGAAAAATAGGTTAAAAATACCAAGAGTACATCATCAAATTACGATAAAATTTTATAAACAACCCAAGTCCCAATGGACACAGTAGCTAAAATCCAACATATCAACCGAAACTACCTCATCCAAGTGGAAATTTCCCCTTTCTCGAACCTAGTAATATAAAATCTAAAAATTATAGAGTGAAATGGTGGGGTGTGATCTAAAAATCCCATCCGGATCTCACCAAGTGTTCTATAGTAATATTCAACAATAATTAACCAAATAATGCTTTCAATATTAAATAAAATATTCATTGAATTACAAAATCATATTTAAAAAAAATCATGATTTACCTTTTAATTTTTGAAAATATTTTCAAAAAATAATTCATAACAATTTTATATAAAACAATTTATAAAAATTAACAATGCATGTGTAAATAAATTTACAAACAATAACAAATAAATCAAAGCATTAGCAATGAGAATCATGGACATCTATCAAAAGTCATGATAGTTCTAGGTTATGGTATCCTCACAAACTCACATGGATGATCACAACAATATGTATACACACCTCCCTCTTACACTAGTCAAAGATGACCATTCAATATCCCATTAGAGATAAGATCTACTACAATATGTTTTTATTAGAGTTATAAAGCATCATAACCTAGCACGTTAGTCCCAAATAACTCACTAAGTACCCTTTCTTGAATGTGATCAAACAATAATAAATAATGGGTAATTTATTTCAAAACCATTCAAAATACAATTAACCCATTTCCCATTTCAATATTCTAATTTCCATTTAAAAACCCAAATGGTGTTTTAATCCATTCATGTTGTTTTCCAAGATAAAATCAACTACGGTTCTTATCAATAAAATATAAGCAATTTTTCTCAAATAAAAAATTTGAAATAAATTTCAAAAATCAATTTCATAATTTAATTCTCAAATTTAATTTTCACAATTTCCATCAATTCCAAAATCACACCCCAATTCATCGGAATTGAGGGTCTTCCCCATATTTCAGGAAAAATCAAATTAGAATCCTGACTGTCACTAAATTGGGTTTTCAAAATTTAATTGAATGACATTTAATTTAAATCAAAAAATTCTTGTTTAAATCAATTGAAAAAACTTATTTCAAACCACATACCTCAACACTGAAATCACATATCACAACGTTCGCAATGGGAAACTATGATGAATTATGTCTAGAAAAAATATCCAAGAATAAAAATTGGATTAATGACCTAAAAAAGTAATTTTATATCCTTAAAAACATGTAGAAATTACATACCTTAGGTAAGAGAGAAGAATAGAGTGGGAGATAGAGAATGAGAGAAGAACTCCTACTGGGAAGAGATCAAACGACATTTTCCACCCTTTGATTCACATTATAAGGATTTTGGTGAAGGAAAAAGGGTCCTTGAGAGTTATAATGAACTAGGAGGATGTCCAATACCTATTTATGTCAAGTGAGGGTTCATATGGGGGGTGGGGTTATAATTTTGAAAACATTTTTTTTTAATTTAAAAAGTATTCATGCGTGGTTTCCAATAGGAGACTGTATAGTTTGTCAAACTGTGCACCTTAATTATGCACCCATATAAAGGGGTGCATGATTTCTTCTAGGAGGCCACATAGTTTTTCAAACCATGTTCAATATTTGAAAATTATAAATTCCTAGTGTTTTATGGTTTTCAATAGTAGGGAACAATGTTTGGGAAAACCATGCGCCAACCATACACAACCCAAGAGCC
Organism: Viscum album; assembly: GCA_963277665.1. NCBI lineage: Eukaryota > Viridiplantae > Streptophyta > Magnoliopsida > Santalales > Viscaceae > Viscum > Viscum album. The sequence goes on from OY728137.1 coordinate 350,749,697, forward strand.
TTCGAAAATTTTCAAAATTTCATCTGAAGAACCCCTAAAAAAGAACCAACCAAAGAATAATAAAAATTGATGTCGATGAGTACCTAAAAATAGTAATGAGATTTTACAACCCCCATCGTAGAATATTTCTATCTATAGAAACCCTTTCAAGAAGTTTCCATGTCAAAAAGATGAGGCCACTAATCTCTCATTAGATCCTCCATATCCCACATCTCATGAGAATGAAAACATTATTTACATAACACTTGAACTGAATGTATTGAAATCCCATAAAGTACCTTGGTTTAATAATTGACTTTACATATTGGATGATAAGTCATAGATAAATTAGGCTAAACTTCAAGATCACTTTATTAAAGAATATGATATTGATTTGAAATATATTTTCATAGTTGTGATACATGGGACACATTATGTATCGATGTCAACTGTGGTGGAAGATATAAATGATAATACATTATCCCGACAAACTAAACAACATAAATAGGTCCCATAAAATGAGGAGAAAGATTCTATTTCCTCCTAATACATCGATGACCCGAAAGAGGTGACACTTTCAAGAACACCTAATCACCAAATGTAAATTCCAATGGTGTATGATGATGATTCGTATAAGATTTATACCAGTTAAGTTCTATTAAAATTATATGATAAATTAACAGAGTATTGGGTATCATATATTGAACCATGCTTGGTACAACCAAATAAATTTCACTGATCTCGGACAAAAATAATGGATATTTATAAGGAAGACCATATAAGGCCTCAAAAAGAGCCATTTTTATCGATGATTGGTAACTATTGTTATATGAAAAACCAACCAACCCAAATGGTCATCACAAGCTCTATAAAAGTTAAAATGATAGCATGAAGAATATACTCAAGAATATTTATAGCCCTCTAAGTTTGTCCATAAAAATATGGATGGTATATTGTATTCAAGTGAACCTAAGATTCTTGTCCCTCTTGAAGGCCTCTCTAAAAATGAGATGTAAAAAAAGGATCCCTATCAGAGACTGTTCCAAATGAAACTCTGTGAGAATGAATAATCTATCCCACATATATATTTCCCAACTCCCCAACTTTGGTTGTCTCATGAATGGGAATAATGTTATCTTATTTGGTTAGTTTATCGATCTAAACCTATATCACATTATTTTTTTTCTAGGTACATGATATCGCAACCAAAAAATCCAAAGATATCTCATCCAAAATCTAATTCTGAACTAGAAGTGGCTAGAGGAAAATTGAGGGTCTCTAGTGCTCTACCTAATAGAATGTATACTAATTAGAGAATAAAAAACTAATAATTTCCCATATCATACATGGCCACCAAAATCATAACCAAATGTCATATAACATTTTTGTGGTTCCTGACTTAACTACTCACTAGGAATTATGAAAATTCACCATTACAACCTTACTAACCAATAATGGTACAAAAAAATAATTCTAATAACAAAGAATTCCCTCTATGGGGAACGACCACTCAACAATGGTCTCCCCATCATAAAGAGACTCTAATGCTATAGAACTCATAAAATAACTTCTTTTCCTGAAGAATCAACTCGAGAAGAGCATATGTCAACAAAAACAAGACAAGGAGACTATGGACCCTAATTAGAGGACTCCAATATACAAATTCAAACAAAGATCCAACAAATTACACTATTCTAAAGATTCTTTCACAACCTATGTCGAAAGTTTAATTCTCAAATAATATACAGTGAAAGTCTATTTCTTAGGGGTGTAGGTGATATTAAAGTGAAAATATTACAGGTACTCCACCCATTGCATCTGGAAAAGATTAATTTTTTTAGAGAATATATATAACTCAGACTCTTGAGGTCTGAAAACATGGTAATCCTTTCTATGAAAAGGTAATATCACCAACTCTTAAGTTCATGTATTAGAGTTGTGAGTTCAAGGTCATGGGTCAGATAATTATTCTCATATTTCTTAAACTATTGGGAGCCATAGGCAATGGCGTGATCACCCAGAAAAAAACACATCCTGAACCCAAACCTGATGCATCATAAAAGAACACATAGACCTTCCCAACCTTTGGAAGAGTCAATACCAACGTAGTAGTCAAAATATATTTAAACTCCACAAAATAACTCTAACATTTATCATCCCAATTGAATGTTAATCTATTATATGTTTGGATAGTCATAGAAGAATCCAATTTTGAGAAATAATTTATGAACTATAGATGATATCTAACTAAGCTTAAGAAAATATGAATCTTTAAAACATTTTGTTCTTGCTCCCATATCATAACAAAATTCACATTCCCATGATCAACTGCGATACCATGTTCTGACACCACATTTCCCAAGAACTTCACTTACTGAATAAAAATCACATTTTGATAGCTTGGAATAAAGTTGGTGATTGCTCAAAAATATGATAACTTATCTCAAATGACTCACATGAACCTCCTCAAATATAGAGTAAACTATAATGTCACCCACATAGGCCACAAAAAAGTATCAAGATACATTTACAAGATCTTGTTCATAAAATCCATAAAGGTTGTAGGAGCATTGGTTATACCAGATGGCTTGAAAAGGTACTCATAAGGGCCATACCTACTTTGAAAGGTGGTTTTATAAATGTTAGATTCTTTTTTTCTCAACTAATAGAAACCATACTAAAGATAAATCTTCAAAAACTACATATCCCATTTCAATCAGTCAAACATATCTTTAATCTATGGAAACCGATAATTTTTCTTTACTATATCTCGATTGAGTTTTCCGTACTCAACACAAAGGTGAAGGGACCCATTAGATTTCATAGCAAGGAGCATTGACGCCACCCACGGTTACAAACATAGGGATATAAAGCCTTTATCTGACATATCATTCAACTGTTGGAGAATTAATACTCACAAATTTAGGTTCCAAAGATCAAAACAAATATTGGTCCACTCACTAAACTTAAAATTCAATTTTATTAGAAAATTACAACCTGTACCAAAAGCTCAGGACGTTATAGATGAATAATCTTGTTCCTTCCTATATAATAGATTTATCTTATTAATTTTTTAATACTTATTTATTTTTTATCTTCTTCTGATTCTAGGATTATTTATCCTCCTCGTTTGACTTCCTTTTAGAAGTCTTCTTATTTGTATTATCATAGAAAAGGATTAAAGTTCCATTATAATTCCAACACATTGGTTGAACTTTTCTTTTTTTCATTCCATTTTACATTTCTAAATATTCGTGATGTAAGGGAGATAATTTCATTAATAACCTCATTAGATTTATCATCATAATAATCAATTGATTCTATAAATTCCCTAGCCTTGATATTATACTTTTTTAACATATTAAGGGCTACATCATCTTTTTCATTCTTTTGGAATCATAGATACTTTTTCATATTATAAGTTTTTAGTATATTATCAATTCTATCCATTGAATGTAATTATAAATCTTCTAAGCATAAAAACTTGTAATCAAATTGACTTAAAATTTTTCTCATTTTCTTATTAATAAAGACAAAGTCCACTAGATTCTCACCGAACCCAGAATATTTCTCAAAATCTCATTTACCCTTATAATGTAATCATATATGTTATCATAATAATCTATATTTATATCCTAAAACATGATGATCTAGATCTGTAGTTTAGATTCTTTGACTTTGATGTTTCCTTGATAACAACTTCTCAACTTGTCTGATATCTCTTAGGCAGTTTAAAGTCACATAACCTTTGTGTAATCATTTTATGATAAGTACATCAAGATGCAATTTTATGTCTTTACATAATTATCCATATTTTTATTATCATCTTGAGTCATAGAAGCAGCCTCAACAATTTTCAGGAAACTAACCATTGCATCATCTCTTACTTCTAGGCCAAAAGATAAGTGACTGGGAACCATCCCATTCCTCTAGGTATGATTATTATTTCCACAATAAGTATTTAATCCTTTGTTATTTATTGAATTAATTTTATTTATTTCATGTAAATTTTTCTAATCTTAAGAGGGTACCATCTAACTGATTCCTATTACAGAACCCAAGGACTAGATTCCAGTAACATGGGGTGAATTAGTGATACATTAATTTTATGAATTATTTTTTTAATTCTAACCATTGTGACTATATAAAGACTCAATCCCTAATATTTAATTTCTCAAACTCACCTCATTTGAAAAAAAAATAATAAATGGAAAACACATAAGGATTTATAAGGTTTGGCCTTAAATACATACTAATTTCTATAACTAGTTATACACCCCAACTACAGATTCTCCACTAAATGCATAAGTATATATAAAAATTGGTTATATGCACTGATTATAATCTTCCAAATGATTGGTTATATGACCCAACCTCCAATTGCAGACCTTATTGGTTAAACACCACAATCACAAACTACAATCTTGAATGGTGATACTCCCCATCCAATTCTTTAGAAACAATGAGTTATTCACCCTAATTGCAAGTCTCCGGCCATGTCGGGTTATACACGTCAACATATAAACTCCTCTTCAAGGTAGATCCAGAATCAAAAAGATATTGATGTGGTTTCAGGTTTCCTATTCACCAATAATTATTATCTTCCTCCATGAATATACAAGATATTACCTTCTTGGGTATAGATTCATGTTTGTATGTCCATGTTTTCCAAATAACATTAATGTTTAAATTTCTCAACTTCTTGAACTCCACAAAATATGAATATTCTCATATCACTAAATATTAAACCATTCAAGTCTATTTCTACAATGATCTTCCAACATAAGTATCTTGTCTCTACTAGAAAAAATAATGTAATTACTTACACAAATTATTTTCTTCTTAATAGTTTTACAAGTTCCTTTGTGAACAATACTCAATTAACTTTATTTTCATCAAAATATTATTGAACACATTCACTTCATATAATAATTGAATCTTGTAACATATATTCTCATTCATGAAATTCAAATTTTGTGAGGCTTTAAGAACATAACCCCCTGAATCGAATCCTTGAAAACTCACTACCCATGTATTGATGCTTCATAAAGGACCCATGCATCTTGAATTGTATTATGAGACCTTATGCTTCTCATTCACATACAAATATTGTGTGGTCTACTCCTCTAATTTTCACACTACACTATGTGTGCTCCTACAAATCAATAGCACAACTATTTTATTGATAATATTATATCTATCACATTATCACATTTTTAATGATGTTAATTGGTATTTATATATTATAGTAGTTGATCTCAACCCTTCATAAATATGAAAAATAAGTTAATCATATATCTTTTAACAGATTTGAAAAAATTCCATTCTACAACCACATTCATTCTTTTCATTATTCATTGTTTACTTCATGTGAAAACATTGAGTTTTTATATATAAGTTCTTTAAAAAAATACAAAAATAAGTCTAGAGTTAATTTTTTTTAAACTAGGAAAATAAAAGCAATAGAGGCCCTACCACCTTTGGCCTGTTTTTCTACTGGCCAAAGGAGGCAAAACCCTTGATGCCTTTTCCCAAATGAAAAAATTAATTATTTTATATATACAAGTTAGTATATTTAAATTTTTATTTTTATTTTGTTTATATATATATACAAAAATGTTTTAGAAGAATTTAACTACTGCTTAATATCAAGCATTACTTATTTTTAAGAAGTCTTAAATTCTGATAGAAACTCTCCCATAGGACTCCCTTTTATAAGGGGATTTCCCTGGAAATCCATTTGGATTTCCACAGTGGGATATGGGTCCTCCATTTCCTACGAAGAATTAATAATATATTATTATCAATAATTAGTAATTAATTAATAATAAGTAGTAATAATGACAAAATAATAACAGTAATACCTAAATAATAATTAACTATTAATATTTACTATTAAATATTAATAATTATGTAATTAAAATTAATAATATTTTAAATTATATTAACTAATAAGTAATTAATTCATAATTAACTATTGATAAATTATTAATAATATTAACAAACAATAAAATGATTACTAATTAATTATTTATAATTAATAATTTTTAATTTTTTAATAAAAAATATATAATTAATATTAAATAATATTAATAATAAATAAATAAATAACTTATAAAAAATTAGATGTATACTAATAATTATTATTAATTAATTACTAAAGAATAATTTTAAATAATTATTACAAATTAATAATAATTAGAAAAAAAATTATTTTATTAAATAATAATAATTTAACAATAATTATTTAACCATTAGTATTTTAATAATTCAATCATTATTAGCAATATTTAGTAACTAAATAATATTTTTAAATATTTATTACTAATTGCATAAAAATAATTATTCATAATTATTAATGATTAAATAAATAATTTTTTAATGTTTACTTAATTTTAATTAAAATTAATTAAATATTTTAGAATCAATAAATAATTATTAATTATATCATTATATTATTATTTTTAATAATTAGTTACTAAAAAAATTTAAATATTTTTTGAAATTATTATTGTTAATTTGTATATTATTTAATTATTATTTATTGTTAATTAATATTAATTAGAAACAACTGGTAAATTAATATAAAATAATTTAATAATAATTAATTTAATAATTTAATAATTATTATTAATATTTCACAACTAAATAATAATTTTAAAATTTTATTAATAAATGTGTAATAAATATTTTTTAAGATTAAATACTTAGTGAATTTATAATTAATATTATTAAAAAGTATTTATATATTGATTAATTACTAATTAATTAATTACTATTAACTATTAATAATTAATTAAAAATAAATTAGTAATTAATTATTTAATAATTAATATTGTTTAAAATATTATTAATATTAATTAATTAATTATTAGTATTTTCTCATTAAATATTAATGGATAATTATTATATACCTATTATTATTATTTATTAATTATTAATATTTATTATTAATTAATTAATTATTGTTAATAATAATATATTATTAAATCTCTGAAGAAAATGGATGACCTGGATCCCTAATCATTATTTCATAAGGATTTCCATGGCAATCTCCCTTATAAAACGGATCCTTGGGAGAGGGTTTCTGTTAGAATTTCAGACAACTTCAATGATAATAATGCTGAATATTAAACAGTAGTAAAATTTTGCTAAATTTTTGCTTTATAAATATATATAAACAAAACAAACCAAAATAAAAACTTTAAATATACTAACATGTATATTTAATATATATTTTTTTCATTAGGGAAAAAGAGGCAAAGGCCCTATCACATTTGGCATGAAGAAAAATAGGCCAATGGTGACAAGGTCTCTATCACCTTTATGCCATAGTTTTCAAAAAAAACTATAACTCGTTTAAATATTTTTTTACAAACATATATAATTAAAAAATATTATCCCTAATAATCATCACATACTTCATAAATTCACCACATATAGTTTCATATATGTTATCATGTTTGTGTACTGATCATCACATGACATCATTCACTATGTACTCTTCCCTTATCATGTGCTGGATTCAGTGTGAACCTACCTCGAGGAATATTAAACACCCCCCAAGACCAAGTGTTATTCTCATGATCTAATCTAAATTATGTGGAAACATCATGTACTTTATACCTCACGACCTTCATCATTCGAAAAAAAATATTGTGGCATCATATAAAATATATCAAATAATATTTATTTTAAAATTTTTCATTTTTGTTATAGGTTTTCTTCGATCTCATATAAAGGTTTTCATGTTCCTCGTGAAACCTTGATCTTAGTATGAACTTTCATTCACAAAACATAAAAGCTTCATGTTCTCTAATGAATGCTAGGTTAAAGATGATAGGTTCGTCGAACATGATATCATTTTGTTTAAACCCACATGACTTCTCTTATTTTCATATCATTTTAGCATTTTAATAACATGTAATTTTAAAATTTATGCCACATAGATTTTCATTTAGTGAGGCATATCATTGTATTCTCTAGGAACTCCATTTACCAATCAGTGAATACCCTAAGGGTGATGGAGTTCACCCTTATCTTCTGGTGCATCACCAAATGTGAGAGGATAAACTCTATATGTACTATACCACACAGTCCATTATTGAACAATTCAACCATGTGCACTGTCTGATTTACCCATACTTCTTGGCTTGACTGGTCTTGGTAGGGCTAACCCAAATCATAGATCAATTACATATTGAAATTCATTCTTGGGTGGTGTAGATGTGACTATTTTTTTACTTTGGAATAGAATAATCCTTTTGGAAAATAAGATCCATAATATATCAAGTATTCTACACCATAAATCCTACCTCAAAAAATCATACCCTCCTCATAACTCCTATGAAATTATTCAATTCAATTTTTTATTATTTAAATGAACAACCCTTCTACTTCCCCCATACCTCATTAATATTTTAAACATATTCTCACATATAAAATTCTATTGAATTTTCTAATTTTTTATCATTATTAAAAATCATCAAATTATTATTCATCTTCAATTCAACATTTTTTATAAACAATGTGTTAGCTAAAAACACCATTTTCACATGTCTTGAGAATTAGTATTAGTTCAAAAAAATTTCAAATTTAATTTTGGGGATGTATTCACAAAAATCCTCCAAGAATTATCATCTCCTTACATCAAAAACATATTAAAAAGTAAAAATAAAAAAAATTAATCCAATTTTAACTGCAATGGAAAGCATGTGTGGGGAATTCTTGGATGATTAATTAAAAAATAATGAAAAAATCTTGTCCTGAGGCCTTGTTTTGTAATCTTAAAGAAAGATTCCCCATTTTCAAATAATAATTTTGGAATAGGTAAGAGGATGTGTGTTCTAGTGCATTCTTAATTTTTTTGGAAATAATTAGATTTTAATGAAATTGAAAAGAGTCAGAATCCGATGTTCATTTTCATGTGAGGCTTTGTTTCATACGTTAATAAGAAAATGGATTATTCATCATGAGAACCTCATTTATTTCCCCATGCTTGTTTCACCCACAACAGGTTGTTGATTATTTATGTGATGGATGTATTATATAGAATGGGTATGTTCTATATAAGGGTGTTGGAGGTGAGTCATGAGACTTTTTTTATTCTTTATTTTGATAATTACCTCGATTACTTGCTCATATTCATGGTTCATTGGTCCTGGGAACCAGAGTGTTGATGTGGTGGGTCCTGATTCATGCTAATGTCTTTGTTAAACACACTTCTAGGGTCCCTATAGTTGTTCTTAGACTAGGTATAGTTGGGTAGTTCCATTTTGATAGGGTTGTTATAAGAAAATCATAAATATTGTGTATATTTTGATGCAGTATACATTGGTTTTTTGTTTTTGATACTATATAACTATTAGGACCTATAGAGTTTCCCAAGAAACATAATCCTTTACTGGTTTCTTATATAGTGTATTTACCTCTTATATGTATCACTTTACGAGTGTTTTTTTGTGGAACTATTTACCTGATCTATTTATATTGTGTTATCATATTATCGTGTTTCCATCTCCTTTCATTATATTATCATTTATAGTGAGTTGTATTTCAAATTTGTTTTCAAATGTGACTATTGGATAGTTATTTTAAAATGAGGAGAGAAATGTTTTTTTAATGGGTTTTCTATAAATAGTTTTTAAAGGGGGAAAAAGTTGCTTTATTTGGTTTCTTTATTTCAATGGTCCTCTTTTAAGAAGCTACATAAGTGGTTTTATTTATAAACTGGATATTTTATATAGTTTTATAAAGGAATCTCTTATCTTAATCCTTTTTATTTAAGGATCATATCAAGCATTATGAAATTTAAATCATTATTTTATTTTTTATTTTAAATTAGAATTTATGTACTACTTAATGAATGGAATTGAATACCCCATTATGAGATCCTACTAGGCATGTCAGGTCACACCCTACATACAGACCACTATGTGTGTATTTAACATTTATGTTTTATACAGGTTCTAGTTTTCATTCAAATAAGATTTCATTCACTTGGGATAACAGTGTTGTGTGGGGATGTAGATAGTATCCATAGGTTGCATGGAGGGTTCCAACGCTCTGGTTTGGGTTTAATTTTATTTATTTTTTATATCAATTTATTGGACAATATGGCCATTCTTTATTTGTATTTAGTTTATTTCTTTATATTTTGTTGTGTATTTGTTCTGGATTATTTGGATGTTCTATGTTCATGAAATGATTTGAATCATTTTTGTTAATTATGTCTCATTTGGTTTATTTTTTATATGGTAATTATTATTTTATGTTGTATAGATGGTCTATTTTAGACCTTCATTAAAAGATCCATTATGCATTATGGTGTATATTTAAATTTTTGGGTACTAGTTTCTAGTCTATGGGGATTGGGAATGCCCATCAAGCCCGGTGGTGAGTCGTGTCGAGTGACAAGTTGGGTTATACTAGGTTAGATCATTACCTATATGTCATTATATTTCATTCCTAAAATCCGCACATGAAATATTTTGTGATCTCTATTATTGTTATGAAATAAATATCATCATTTATTTAATGTAGAATGAGTATTAATTTCGAATTTGAATTAATATTTCCTTCATTTAATTAGATTATCCTTCATTGGATCTGTGATTTTGGATGGAAATTTAGAATTCTTAATTGGCCGAGTACTTTCTTCATATGATCAAAATACTCTTTAACATAAAATAAAAAATTCGTTCTTTGACTATGGATTTATAATTTTCATGAGTATGAAAGATAAACGTAGAAACATTTATAATAAAAAAATTATTTATTCTCAAGAGTAGTTAAAAAGAACAAAATAATATATTTTAGGAGATTAAATTACCAACCATATTGATTGGGATTTGTTTCACAGTTTTTATTTTTTCCTTATTTGAAAATGGGAGGAAGATTGAATATATTTTTGATAGGGAAGGGAGATAGATTAAAATGGGGGTTGGGGTAGAAACTGTCAACGATGGTTTCATCGAATATAGAATGGGGAGGGGATACAAAATGAAATAAAGGATTCTGTGTCAAAAAAACGTGAGTGGTTAATATAGACTATTTGAATTCTTAAGGGGGATTTTCTAGGGAGAATGGAATTAGGTAAGGTGAGGGGGACCAGAGATCATTGAGGTAAGTAGTTTAATCTTGCAGATAGAAGGGGATTAGGGAGGGAAGTTGAGTTTTTTTCATTTACCAATATATGAAAATAGTTTGATTTATGTATCCATATTCCAAAACATCCATCATATTTATAATAGTGGAATTATCCATTCCTATACCCTTGGTTATAGTAAATCATGGATATTAGTGATCTGTATCCATGATGAATGTAAAATTTCATCTAATGGTTCAATATATTTACAAGACTTACAATACATGTCCATAAATTCCTATTGCAAGGAATTTGTAAACTATGGAGACAAATAATTATAAAAATAAACATGTTTTTATAGTTATGTGATGTGATCACCCACATAGATGAATAAAATGTAATATATTCATATTATTTTGTTCAATCTACCTAGATAATTGAGAATCAAATGAGTTATTAATTATAAGATTAAAATGTTTCTTGTCAAATGTCTATAATCAATGTCATGGATGAAGGGGTTGTAAGATTTTACATTTGACTAATGAATATAACATAATAACCCTTTTAATATTAGGTAACATTGATGTGTTACTAGACACCACCATGTTCTTATGATTATATATTTAAAATACTTAATCACCATGACTAAAATAGAGTCCAAGGGAACACATAAGCATGTGTAAATTTGATGGGTAATTGTGATTTTCGTCAAAGAGAAGTGGGATTGATATGAAAGAGTAGGTTTTGCCATCATCATTTTATCTCAATGTTTTAGATTTCAAGAAATTAGAGTTTGAGAAATTATATAGCAGTGATCATGCCCAGTATAATCTTATCAATGTCGCTATTGTGTGGTTCCTCCTAAAGGTGGATTTAGTAGTGTCTGACACATTAGTGGAACTGAATGCAAGTCATTGGAGGTTATCACAGGAAAAAAAGGGAAGAAAAATGAAACACATGTTTATTTATTCTATCATGTTATTTTAAAAAACACAAAAGATACTTATATTTATAGGAATACAACCACACACACCAAAATGGGAAATAAAAAAAGAAATAAAAGTCTATTGAATTGGTGCAGTAGGTGCTGCCCAATCCATTGAAGCAACACATGTGAAGAAACCCTCATTTGAAAACTTCAACACTCCATTTCTGGATTATAAGGCTGTAAAAGTCCAATAAAAAAGTTTTATTATCTAACATCCCCCCTTAAACATGTTTTCCATGTGACCCATGATTTTTCATCATATTCGAGAGGATGTCCAACAGATCTATTGACTTCACTATAGAAAATGAATTCTATTTTCTTGTATACAATGGTTTTGTTGATGTGATATATCTTTTAAGCAATCAATTTACAACATTTTTTTATTAGTTTTAGCTTCCTCAATGATAATTCGATTGGAAGTCATTGAGGGACAACATAAATTAAAATACTTCTCCATTGGTTATGTTCTATAATATATATATTCAAGGATTCAAACCTTTTTAGGATGTATATGAGAATGTTCTCATTCTATGTCTTCATATATATGAGTATATGGGTATGATGTTAGTGCTTCTTCAGTTCCTTGTTTTTACAATGACACTTATTCAGAAATTTCCTTATCTTATAGATTGAGTTATGCCTCTCTTGAATCATCATCTTGATACCATTTCAATAACTCATTTTAATCAAGATAACATGTCTACTAAATATAATATTCTTGATGGTGAGATTATACAACCAATGTCCCATTTCTCTGTATCTTTATCCCATTAATGACACACTTCACTCCTTTTTCCTTGATCTTTGTTTGTTTTTCTTAAGGTATCATAACATAGATAATGGAACCAAAAACTCTACAATGGATTAAACTTGACTTGGAAGTAATCTATTCTCCATGTGGTGTATTTTATTAAAGATTCTTAGTTAGGAATCTATTGGGCAGATACATCACGCAAGAGGCCGTTATAGCCTAGAAATTCCTGGGAACTCATTAATCTTTCAACATGCTTCTTTCTATATTGAGAATGGTGATATTTTTTATTTCGGTTACTCCACTAATTTGAGGCATATAAGTCGATTTCTTATAGTTCTGAATTCCATACTGCTTGAGGTACTCTTGAAAATCATTAGAGGTTTATTCCCCACCTCGATCAGATTGAAATGTTTTTATGTGATGCTTGCTTTAATTTTCCACCAGGACCTTGAATTCTTTGAAAACTACAAACACATAAAACATCATCTTGAGGAAATATATCAATGTTTTACTTCAGTAATTATCAATACATGTAAGAAAATACCTTTTTTATCCATATAATTTTATATTCAATTGACCAAACATGTCGGTGTGAAGTAGCTCCAGCGACACAGCAGCTTTGTAGTTGGCCTTTGTTGCAAATCTATTTCTATGCTATTTGGTTAGAACACATATTTCACATATTTGATTCATTTATAAAATTATTATAAGATCATTCACCATATTATTTATTACTAATAATTTTAAACATTCAGTGTTTAAATTCTCAAAACGAAGAATTCATATCCAATCTTTATCATCATGTACCATCTTTAAACATTGTGGTACGCTGAGTTGGATCCGGAGTGAGAACATGAAATTCTTCCTCATCGGTACATTCATGATACAAATTATTCTATAATTGAAAATCACATTTTTTTATTTTTTTAGCTTATGTGAAATCTTTTTCCCACCAAATACTCAAGAATCAAGATATTGGTCTTCATGTCGGGTACATAGTAGACATCGGAGATGAAAGCACAATTTCCATATTTTTTCTTGATCAAAATATATAGTATTCCATAGGAAAATATTATTGAGATATCTCAAAATAAAATATATCCTCAATTGATATCATCCAAGTTCGTAAACAAGTGCATGTTCCCAATCACGTGGTTTCTTGATCCATAATCAAGATACCACATACTTTGATTTTGTGTTAATGTTTATGTCATCAACACATGGAACTCACCAAAATTATCTCCTTCTTTTATGATTTGTGCCTCCTCTGTGTCATTCTCCCTGGGTTTCTTACTCAAACATTCATTTTTATAATGTCCATATTTTTTACAATGATATCATTGAAAATTTCTTTTGTCTGGTTTGGTGATTATTGAATCACCCTTTTATTCCTCATCATCATTCTCAAGGAGTATTGTTTTGATATCCATGAACTCCTTGATTTAAGAATCTGACCCCATATTCCACTTCTTGGATCAAATTAATGTCCACAAAATCATCTACCATGGGTTCTTTTAGATGCCAGTCTTACTCCTTTTTAGAGTTTTTGAGAAACAAATTTAATTGCAGGGCATGCTCCACTCCATTGGTATCTCTCTGGTGGTTTCGCATTAGTTCACTAGCTTGTAGAGACTCCATGAGTTCATTGATAGACATAGTATCTAGGTCTTTAGTTTCTTCCAAGGAAATGGATATGTAATAAAATTTTTGATCAATGGATCATAATATTTTCTCACCTACCCACATGTCATAAATATTTTCTCAATTTATTCATAGTTGGTTCACCATAACCATTATGCGAGTATGATAATCATTAATGATTTCAAAATATTTCCTAAAAAAGGATTAAAACACACCTCTTAAATATTTATGTTGTATCGATTTCACTTTATAGAATCCTTTGAATGTTTTGTGAAGATCAACCCAGGTCTCCATTGATGATTTAGATGAAGCGTTTATTTCAAAAGTTGCTTCATAAAGGCTTTTATAAATTAAATATTTCAACTTGTAGTCTTTCCCTTGTTCTTCATAAAGAGTTCCATTTTAAACATCCTATAGAGAATCCTTCACTGCATTGGATTTTGGATTCATGTAACCTTTTTCCAAGATGTCCATGAAATATTGTGTGCCAAGGAGATGCATTAATTATCATAATGGTTCATTATTAGCTTCAGGACCAAAGCTTCTGCAATTGAATTTACCATAGTGCAATATCCTGTTACCTACCTAAAAGGTATGCTTTAAAAATTGTAGCGGTTTTCCTTTTTTGTTGAATGGGTAGGGGAAAGAAGGAATCTAGATGATAAGTGTAATGGTGAAGTGAAAGATTTGTTGTATTTTTAGAAAAACCATCTTATTGTATAGTCTTCTGGGGATTTACACATCATGTAAAATGGTTAAATGATTTGTATATTCTAAAATCATAAGAAACCCAATTTTATAAAAAGTTTATGGGTTTTTTATCCATTTTTGGATTTTTCAATTTCACAATGTGTAATTGGGTTACATGCTATGTAAATGCCTAATTATTGTTTTTAATAGTCATCTTGGATGATTCTTCTTTTTTCCTATTATCTAGATTTCATTGATCTTGACCCAAGAGCCATTCCTAGCCAATTTTGGATCCCTCAAACCCTTCTAGGTTTTTTTATCAATTATTGATCAACATTTTGGTTACGGTGTGACTCACTAGGTTGGGATTCTATATATTATGTTCCCTCATTCTTGTTGGTGGGTTCTATTTTGGGTTTTCTATTTTTGTGAGAATGGTAGGTGGTTATGTTATGATGGGAAAGTTTGATTAACCATGAATTGCATGATTTAAATTCATTTTTTTGACTCAAATTCAGTTACATCAAACCAAATTCAATTGGTTTATTAATAACCCAATTCCATTGAATTGGGGTATTTGAATGTGAAATTTAATTTCTTGCATGAAATTTGGAAAACCCCTAATTTTATGGAAAGGGGGTATGTTTGTGAAATTGATGATTTTTTTTAAATTTAAACTGTAAAATTGATATTGTAGAATTTATTTCAAAGTTGTATTTGATAAAATGGATTGAAATGAGTTTTGGTAGAAACTCAGTGGTTTTATCTTGAAAAAATGTTTGATTTTATTAAAAACCTACTTTGGGTTTTAAATCGAAAATTGGAACTTTTGGATTGGAAGAATGAGATTCATTATATTTTTAAATTGTTTTAAAATAAATTCCCCATATTGGGTTTTACTAGAACACATTATAGACTGGGTAGTTAGTGAGTTTTTGGTATAATTGTATTTTGAGGCTTTATAATTTGGAAAAACCCAGTGTAGATGGTCACATCCTGGATGGGTTGGTGATGAGTCTCCTTTTTCCAATGTCCGGGGGACGTGTGTATACACATATTGTTTTTATCTTCTTTAAGTGTGTGGGGATCCCATAGCTTGGAACTATTGTATGTTTTGGTAGATGACCATATTTTTATCTTGTTTCAATATGATATATAAATTTGTTCCAATGTTTGTAAACTATTTTACATGCCTAATGAATTTATGTATACTATTTTATGAAAAAAAATTCTAAATCCATTCGATTACAGTATCTCCAACATTTGAAATAAAAATAATGAATTGTTTTAATTATGCTCTGAACCACAATTCCTATTTATTTAAACTTGAAATCTTTAATTTGTTAATTAAATATTGGCATCTTATTATGTAATCCTTAGTGAGACCCTACTAGGATTTTAGCTCACACCTGACCCATGCCTTAGGTTGTTCATAGATTATCTTATCATAGGTTCGAACAATTGTAAGGTGCCACTTGTTATCCATAGATATTTGCCCTTGGCGATTGGAGAGTTGCACACACTGAAAATTGGGCAGTTATCCTATTTTTTTGGAACATTGCTGTTATAATTTTGGGTTGTTTACCTTTTTAACTTCTAGTACACTAATACCTATGGAATTTTCCCTTTTTATGGATACTGTATTTTTTTATTATCTTCTGCAATGTATGTGGAAAAAATAAGTCCTTTCGGTCTTATTGTATGATGCTAGATGCTACTCACCAACCATGGGGGATCATGAAATCCCTTAGATCCATGTCAGGACTGGCTCAGTTATCGAGTTATTAGGGTATTTTGATTGGTTGGTGAAAAATTAGTATCATAGCTCTAGGTTGAACTTCTTATCTAGATATTAGTATGTAGTTGTGTTTTCTTTTTGGGACATAAGAGGTAGTTATGAATGAGTACATGGATATCTCTCACTACAATTAACCATAAGTCACCAAGGGTGGTTTGGGAAAGGTTTCTTGATGAATACTTCTATCACTTTTCCCTAGTTATTATTTGGATAGACTAAAATCCAAATTTATGATCTAATATATTGTGATTCATTTCCAGTTTTTCTCTATTTGAGTGTTAAGATGATGTATTCATTGTTGTTTGTTGATGTTTTTTAGCATCATGACTCTGCTAAGACATACAAACCAGATCCAAGAGGAAGCTACTGATGAACCATAGTGATAAAATACTCTCATTGATTCTAGTATAGTTGTGGTGATTGTACATACTATCCATGCTTTGGGACATACACCTGCACTAGTTCCCATTCGGGATCTAGCTATGGAACCTCAAATGGATGTTCTTTGGGACTATTCTCAAGATCCCCTTCACCATAATCCACCAACATTCAAAGGAACCAATGATCCTCTCGATGTTGAAGAATGATTGAGCAGGATGGAGCATTTCATTGAATTCATATATAATCTTGAGGAGATTAAGGTGAAGCGTTCCACCTTCATGCTGGAGGGACCGAGGTAGGGATGGTATTTCATTTTGGTTATGAAAAAGAAATATTATAGATTAGAGTGGAAGGAATTCAAGGCTCGTTTCACTGACATGTTCTATGCAGATTCAATGATGTTATCCAAGGCATTAGTGTTATTCAAACTCGAGCATGCTGAAAAACTTGTGACAGAATATGTGAACCATTTTGATTGAGTTTGTCCAGATTTCACATAAGGTAGTATCAAATGAGAAAAATAAAAACTAAGTTGTTCATGCTGGGACTTAGAGCTTATATTCATTCTCATATTTCCTTTATAATGTTTCCTTCTTATACTAATTTACAAAATAGAGCATTGATGGTCGAAATAATCATGGCTAGAAAGTTATGGCTGAAGGGGGTTTCTTGAAATCCTAGTAGAAATTTGATTTACTTTAAGGTAAAGAGGATGTGTGATGATTCTCATGCTATATATCGATAGTAGGGTCATTATAGTCCTCCTACAGTACCTGGAAGAGGTCCATTTATTTTCTATGAGTGTGGAATGAGATGGAATTCTATGAGGGTTTGTATTGAGGCACCAAATATTGGTGGCTCCAATGGATGCTCAGGTCACATGAAAAATATCTACCAAATATTTTCCACTCTATGCAATGGCACAAGATCCTCGAAACCTACAAAAACTACAATGGAATCAGATGATTTATGATAAAAGGGGTTCCAGCCATAGGAAACCAAAAATTAGATTCTTCATATAGTGTAAGAGACTCGAGAGGAAGAATTCATGGGTCCAATGACTATGAGATGTATCGTCACTATATATTTTTCATTAGTGATTTCCTTATTTTATAGTGGTGCATCCCATTCATTTATTTCAACCCATATTGTTAACATACTAAATCATCCTATAGATATTTTATCTTATGTCATGAATATTACTACACCCCTTGAAATATAGATAGTGTATGGTATATGTAGTCCCTCTTGTGATTTCTTTTTATCAGATGACAAGATTTCATGGATTTTTTTGTTCTCAACATAAAATATCATAACATCATATTCATAATGGATTTGGTCATTTACAATAAAGCAAGGATCGATTTGAAACGTTGATGGGTCTCCTTTACTACACCCAATGTAAGGTGTCGTGTCTTTTAAGGAGAATGGGACCAAAGTACAAGTAGATCCAGAACTTCTTATCCAGACTTAGGGAAAGTATTATCTATGTTCGCCTTTGATATGAAGTGATAATATTTGAGTGGTGACATCCCTATAGTTGTCTTTGAGTTTCCTAGTGTGTTTCCATCTAACTTCTCTTACCTTCCACTAGTAAGGGAGGTAGATTTTTCTATTGATTTTTACCTGACACTCAACTAGTTTCAATTCGTTCTTACTATATGGAACCAGCTGAAATGAATGAGTTAAAGATTTAGTTGTTATATATTCTAAATAATGGCGTTATATGAACAAGTGTGTCATGTTGGGTGACACCAATTCTCTTTGATAATAAATTTTATGGTTCACTTCATCTTTGTATGGACCACCAAAATCTCAATAGAGTCACAATAAATAAAAAGTATCTATTGCAATGGATTGATAATCTATTTGATCAGTTGAAAAGGGTGAAGTTGTTCTTGGAGAATGAACCATGATCTGGTTACCATCAACTGAGAATAAAAGAATCTAAAGTTTAGAAAACTTCCTTTCAGAGTATGTATGACCATTATTAGTACCATGTCATGGAATTTGGTCTGAAAAACTCTACTGTGGGTTTTATGCCTTTAATGAACAATATTTTCCATGAGTACCTTGATTCATTTGTGTTAGTATTGGTGTATGACACCCTTGTTTACTCTATGTCCAATGAGGATCATGTACATCATCTAAGAGTAGTTTTTTAATTGTGGAGAAATCCCTGACATAACGACATGATTTTAAAATGTGATTTCAAGATTCATCAAGTGAAATTATTGGGACATTTGGTGTCGTAACATGGTATTTCAGTTGATATGGAAAAGGTAAAGGCTGTTATGATATGAGAACAACAACAAGATGTTTTCAATATTCAGAGCTTTTTCAGTTTGGATGGGTATTACCATTGGTTAATTAAGGACTTCTCAATGTTTTTTTGTCCAATTACTACACTAATTCGGAAGGGATTAATGTTTTCTTGGGATGTGAGATTTAAAAATTATTTTGTTGAGATGAAATTTCTACTGACTACTTCTTTGGTGTTGACTCAACCAGAGACTTGGGAGGGCTATCTGATCTAATTTGATGCATTGAGTTTAGGTTAGGGTTGTATTATTATGTAAGATGATCATGTTGTTTCTTCTGGATCACGTCATATTAGGCCACACAAGAAAAATTATTGGACACATGACCTTGAATGTACAGTTTTGATGAACAGGCTTAAGATATGGTGGCATCACCTTTACCAATAAAGGATTATCATGTTTTTAGACAATAAGAGATTGAGTTATATATTCTCTCAAAAATATTTTATTCTCTTACAGAGGCATTGGGTGGAATATATGTATTCATTCAACTTAAACATCACCTATACCCCCGGGAAAGAGAATATCATTGCAAATCCTTTGAGTATGAAACTTCATACCCCTACTGTGAAAGAATATTCAGAAGAGTGGAACTTGATGACTCAATTTTCACAGTTTCATTTTGGAGTCCTAGAATCCAGGGATGTGGTTACATTGCCTAGTGTTTAGTTGACCACTGATCTTATCAAATTAATTCACTAGGAGCAGTAGCTTAAAAATGAGTTCTGAAGAATTAGACTCTCTATTTATGGCGGGGAGACCCTTACTGATGTGTCGTTCACTAGATATGGAATTATTTCTTATTAGAAATGATTTGTTGTTCCGTTAGCAGTAAGAAAATCTTTGATGGTGGATTTCCATAACACCCAATGGGTAATATACACAGGAACCACAAATATGTTCTATGAAATGTAGCATAGATTTTAGCGGCCAGGTATGAGATGGGGAATTACTGAATTTTTCTCTCATTGTTATGAATTTCATCAGTTCAAGGCCAAGCTCCAGAAACCTTGAGGTATGCTTTAGACACTTCTAGTTCCAACTTTAAATTGAGATGGTATCTCAATGGTTTTTTTGGTTAGGTTTCCACTCACCCATAATAATAAGAATGTAATATGTGTTGTGACCAATTGAATGAAAAAAACATCTCACTTTGTACCCATTTATGATACAACCAAAGTTATGGAATTGGGAAATATTTATGTGAAATAGATTGTTCTTTTTAACTATGTTCTATATGCTATAGTCTCTCATAGGGATCCCCAGATCACTTCTCACTTTTGGAGGGGCCTTAATGAGGCACTGAGATCTCTGGTTTCTTTGAGTATGGAATACAATGACAGGTCGGATGGACAAATAGAAATATCTATATAGATTCTTGAGGATATTCTACATACATGTGTAATTAACTATGGTGGATCTTGGGATGACCATATGAGGCTGGTTTAATTTTCTTATAACAATAGATAACATTCTTCGATGAAAATGAATCCTTTTAAGGATTTTTATAGATGACATTTTAAATCTCTATTGTGTTGGTTAGAGATTGGTGAAAGTTCCTTATTTGGACCCAGAATTGTTCATTAGATGAGAAAAATGATTTATTTGATTTGTCATAAAATGTTGAAAGTACAGAGCTTATATAAATCATATGTTGTTCATCGTCGCAGACTATTGTACATTTCAATCAGTGACTAAGTATTCTTGAAATTTTCACCTCGGTTGGGTCATCGACTACATGGGAAGCATGGGAAACATGCTTCAAGTATTGAGGGAACATTTGTGATTTTTTAGAAAGTGGGAAAAGTTTCATTCCATTTAGCACTTCCACCGTAGCTAAAATAGATAATAATGTGTTTTATGTATCTCATCTATGAAATTATCTATCTGATCCCTCTCATGTTCTGAGCTGGGGTGATCTTGAGATTGAACCTGATTTATTTGTGATTGAATAACCATTCAAGAGACATGATTTTTAAACCACGGTACTTTGTGGGAGGCAGATACCTTTCGTATGAGTGCTGTGGAAGCATAGTTCTGATATTCATGAGACATGGGAGTGCGAGGCATTTATGAGTGAACAATTGCCTCACCTATTCAATATGTAAGCCTCTTGATTGGGGATATGGGGGAAGATTGTTTTTATAGTAGAAATATTGTAACATTCCATTACATTCATGAAAGGTAATCTTTAAAACATGTCATGGTTTTCCTTTTTTGTTGACTGTATATGGCCAAAATGGAATTGGGAGGATACCTATAATGGTGACATCAAAGATTTGTCTGATTCTCTACAAAAACCTACTTTTTTGGTAGTCTTCAAGGGATTTACATGTCGTTTAATATGGTTACAGGATTTGTAAATTCTAAAATAATAATAAATCCAATTTTATCAAAATGAAATGGGTTTTTTTTGACAATTTGGAGATTTTTTAATTTCATGATGTGTAATTGGGTTACACATCATGTAATGTCCGGATGACTGTTTGTTAATAGGTTTACTAAAAAATTATTCTTTTCCTTCTCTCCATATTTCATTACTCTCGACCCAAGAGCCCTTCATAGGATATTTTAAATCCCAAAAACACTTCTAGGTTGTTCTGATCAGTGATTGATCCTCGTTGTGGTTGTGGTGTGACTCACCGGGTTGAGTTCCTCAATCTTCTACACCTTCTTTCTTATTAGAGGGTTATATTGTGGGTTTTGTGTTTATGTGAGAAAGGTAGTTGGTTCTATTATGATGGAAAAATTTGATAATCCCGGAATTTATTGATTCATCTTTATTTTTTTATTTAAATTTAATTACATGAAACATCTTCCTTTTGTTTTATTAAAAAAATCAATTCCTATGAATTGGAATATTTGAATGTGAAATTGAATTTCTCACATGAAATTTGGAAAACTGCCAGTTCCAATGAAATGGGGTGTGTTTTAGAAATTGATTGAAAATTTTGAAATTTAATGTATTGAATTGAAATTATGAAATTTATTTCAATGTTGTATTTAAGAAAATGGGTTTAAATTGGTTTTTGATAGAAACCCAATGGTTTTATCTGAGAAAAAATAATTATTTTATTATAAACACATTTTGGTTTTTTAAATGGAAAATTGACACTTTTGGAAGTGTTGACTGTGGTGAATTTTATTTTTAAAAAGTTTTAAAATAAATTTCCCATCTTTGGATGTGCTAGAGATCATGATAGCCAAGGTTATTAGTGAGTTATTGGGATAACACTGTTTCAATGACTTATAACTCAAAAAAATCTTATTTTAGAAGGTCACATCCCTAATTGGTTGGTGATGAGTAGAATTTGGCCAGTGTGAGAGGGACTCGTGCATACACATATTCATGTAATCTCCATCGAGTGTGTGAGTATCCCATAGCATGGAACAATAATACCTTTTATAAGATTACCATGATTCATGATTATTTATATATTGGATATAAATGTGTTTTAATGTTTATAAACTTTTTTAAATTTCAAATGAATTCATATAAATTGTTTTATATAAATTTTTTGTGAAACCAGTTGTTTAATGTATTTTTCATCATTTTAAATGTAAATCATGAATTGTATTAATTATGATATGAAATTCCATATATATATATTTGAACATGAAATCTTTCATTGGATAATTAAATATTGAAATCTTATTATGGAATCCTTAGTGAGACTATACTGGGATTTTATCGCACACCCTATCTATGCCTTTGGGTGTTTCTAGATTATCTTCTTCCAGGTTTGATCAATGTTAAGGCAACACTTAGTGGTCATAGCTGTTGATCCTTGGTGCTTGGAGAGTTGTGTATATCAGTACTTTGGTAGTTATCGTGTTTTTCTGGTACTTTGTTGTAGTAATTTTGAGTTGTTTATCTGTTTGTCTTCTGGTACACTATTCCCATTGGATTTTTTCATTTGTATGCATAGTGAGTTGTTTATCTTCTTCAACAATTTTGTGGTAAAAATCGTTCCCTCTGTTGTATTGTATGATGCTAGGTTATAGTCATCAACCCATGGGGATTGATAATGCCATTTGGTCTATGTCATGACCGACTTGGTTATGAGGTTACCAGGGTACTCAGGATAGTTCATGACACATGGTACCGTATTATATTTTGGATTTTAGAATTGAAAACTGATATTTTTTTGGAATTACGGGCTGGGAAATTTTTTTTGAATCACAAACTCCCAATATTTACTATAAGTGAAGAACCTAATTTTTTTCATGACACAAATGAATGGATAATTTCTTTATATGAGGGAAATAAGGGGGAAGAACAAAAAAGAATGGGCTAAATTGTGATTTTTTCATGATGGGTGAAAACCAAACAAAATTGGTGTGGAAAATTAAAAGTGACGAAGGTGTGGAGGTTTTAAAATGGGAGGAGGGAGGAGTGGTGATGAGATGAACACATCCTAAAAAAGTGGTGTGGAAAATGGAAAAATTCATTTCATTTTTTTAAATTCCTTCAAGGCACATTGAGATAAGATAACCTAATGAATTATTAGACAATTGGGGAGTGACAAGGTAAAAGAAAAACCTTAGATGAGATAAAAAATGGAAGGAAGAGACTAAATTATCATCTTCTTAGGCCTTACTCCTACTATAACATATCGGTATCAAATCTCACAATCACTTATCTCAACATACCTCTCCTTGAACCTCACCCTGATAGCACTAGAGATAGATTTTTCAGTGCATAACATAATAGCAAAATCAGATGCAAATCATTGGAGGTGATAACAGGAACACAAATGACAGTAGTAGGAAACACAATTTTATTTCTTCTCGTGGATTATTTTACAATGCCCAAAATATATAACTATTAATTTTAATTTAATCATACACTAAAACAAATAGGAAAAACATGTAGAAATAAAAGTCTCACGAATTGGTGTAGTCGGTTCCACCCAAGGCTTCAAAGCCACACTCGTCAATCAAACTTAATTTAAATACATACACCTCCTTTACTGCATTATAAGGATCAAAAATTAAAAAATAAAATAATTTATTTATTTAACACCTCCTCCAACAATGTGTTCAGTTGATGGAACTCTTCGGGGTGGTCCAAGAAGAACTACTACAGAACTGGGGAACGCTAGATAGATTCTGATGGCTCTAGTGCCTCATTCTCCGTAGATGGTGGCTGTATATCCAAACCGGATGGGGAATAGAGTTAGGGTGGGGCTGACTCCACTATTATCACATTCAGTTCAAATGACTCAACGTTCTCCAGTGAGAACTTCTGTAGAATGGGAACATGCAGTAGGGATGTCAAGGGCTCCACCGCTGTAGATTGTTGCAGGTCGGAATTAGCCAGGGGATGGAGCAGGGGCTAGGATGTTACCTTTGCGGCATTGGAGACAGTGGTAACCACCTCTTTCATGGGATGTGTAAAGTGGTGTTTATTACTAAGTCAAATAAAACAACGCATTTGAATTATTTTTAATGACACACTATTAATGACAAATTATTAATGATAACATATTTTCAAAAAATATCTATTATCTTGATAATGTAATAAATTGTGACTTAATGATTACAAATAATATCATTCCTGTGTTAAAATTATAATTAATATTAAAAATAATTTTTTAAATGATTCCATTAATAATTTAATTTATAATAATATTATTATTATTATTATTATCAATTTTTAAAAATGAATATAAAAAATGTAATTAATGTTATATATAATTTTTTAATTAAAAATAATTAGTAATAATTTAAAATAAAATCAATATTAGTTTTTTTTATTATTTTAGTTAAAAAAATATATTTACTAGTAAATAAATATATTTTTCATCACGTAAATTATTTAATGATTATTACATTTTTGGCTCATGATACTATTAATAATAATGAAGATGGTGATATAAATAATAGAATTATGATCAAATATTCTTATTGTTAAATATTATATTAATTATTATGACATCATAAAAATAACTTATTAATTGTTCTTACATTATAAATTATGAATTTGTTATTATCAATCCTAAATAAAAAAGTATTAAATTAATAATATAATGATTATCACATCTAAAAATTAATATATTAAATTATTAATACTATAAAAAATAAAAAATATTAAATTCTTAACAATTACAATAATTATGTAATTAATAATGTTATTTTAATAATAATTATGTACATAAATTATTAGAGTGTAAATGTTGTGTTTTTAATCAATAATGTTTGTAATATGTAAATTAATTATTAATTATAATTTATTTGAATAATAAAAATTTTAATTAATTAATGACAGTTACATATAAAATTCACACATTCAGAAACTGGACAAAGGATAATAAGGTGTGGATAATAAAGTCATGGTAATAAGAAATTAAATATAATGAAGACATTATAATAAAGTTTTGATATTATTAATAAAGTCAGAATAATAAATTCATGATAATTATATTTTATTAAAGTCATGATAATTGTAAAATATTTATTATTTATGAATAATAATAATAATAAAATTATTAATAATGATGTAAATAATCATATTATTATTAAATAGTTTCAAATAGTAATATAATATGAACAATTATTACATTAATAATAATATAATTATGAATAATAATATTTTCTACTACTAATAGTAGAAAATATTAATTATTTTTCATTAATTATATAATTAATTATATTTTTATTATTAATTCATGTAATATTTTTAATACTTCATATTTTATATTTATTATTTTTATGAAATTATTTTCATTTTTTGATATTTTATATGTTTTGAGTGCATGTCTTATATTTCATTTAGAAGATAAATAAATTTATATTTTATAAGTGTTTAGATCTGGCTACCTTGTTTAAAGTAAAAATGTTAAGTTTTAAAATAATACAATTTTGTATCATCTATACAATTGTTGGTTTATTATTTTGATGAAATAATTTTTTTTAAAATTATTTTTATATTCTTAGTCTATGTTTTAAATTTAATTTTTTTTATTTATAGTTTATTTTTTAAAATATTTCAAATTATTTAACATGAATCACACCGAAACTTATATTATTTAATGTTGGTAACTTTGAAAGCTAATGAAATATAAACTATATGTGCAATCACTAAAGAAAAATAGGTCATTAGCTATTGATTTTTTTTTGAACTAACAGTGGTTTAAACCACAACATACTAATATAGAAGTAGTTGTTAAAACCATCATATATTTCGTGATAGCCAGTCATTTTGCGTCGGTTACATTAATTTTGCAGTGGTTTTTTTATGTATCATTTTTGAATCATTTAGAGATTGTTTTTAAAAAATAAAATAAAATAAACTAGGTGAAACTTATCCAATACTAATTTATTTATAGATATTTATGTTTAGCGGTGGTTCATAATAACCACTACAAATTAGAATTTACATTAATTTAGTTAGCATCAGTTACTATGAACTACAACTAAATATTACATTAATTTTTTTAATTAATTATTTATTTATTTTAAACATAAAAAAAATGACAGGTAATAAAATAAAATTGAAATGTATAATAAAACCATCATACATACATCAAACATCGTTATTCATATATTAAAATATCCACAGTCAATATAACCTCAGTGAACAGATACCTTAGTCAACTGAGGGGATCAGTCAACCCATACCTCAGTCGTCAATATATACATATAAAATATGTCCAAAAACAACTTATTCCCAATATACGTACACCTCGTGACCTCCACTCTAACTATCTTCCTCCACATCATCTCATAAACTAAAACCAACCACATCAACTTATCAACTAAAACAAAAAAAGAATAAATTAAAACTAAAAATATTAAATCAAAATTATGGTAGAATCATTATGAAAATTTAAACATACCATGGAAACTAAGAACCATCATGACTACCTTATAAATAATTTCATGGGTCATAATGGTGACCTTCCTATCTTCTTCTAAAATCTGTAACCTACAATGAAAACAAGAACACTGAAGAAAATAATTGTGAAAGAGAAAAGGAACAAAATATATTCAGAATGTTGCACATAATTTTTTTAATCAAACATAATAATTTTTAAAATAAAACAAATAATATATCTTGAAAAACACTTTAAAAACATAAACTTTCCTACTTTAGATAATATTCAACACTTGATACTAAAGAGAGATAGGTAAATATTCTAATTAATTTTTAAACCGACATGTGATGTACATGGAATTACTTTATAAAATTTTTTTAAATAATTTGATACGTCAACATGTCCTATACTTCAAAAATAACTCAACAGTGGTGGTCCCATGATTTCAACTCAATATGAGATCATTTACTGACATTTAGAAATTTTAAAACACTACAAACGTGGTAATGTGAATCCTGGGAAAATAACAACTCATAATGAAATGTATTCGGTTCCTATATTTCAAAAATCAATATACAATTATTTTTGTCTAATTTGATGGTAATATGACGTCGTTTTCTTGGTTTTCACCCTTAACACATGTTTTTAAACGATTTGGTACCTCTAAATAGTTTATATTGAATCAGTTAGACCTCACCACACATTAGATTGATGTGTTATCTACTCATGCACATCAAAAATAATTCAACGATAATTTTCCCATAATTTCACATCAATCTAAGATTATTTTATTTGTTTTTAGCTATTACAGGAATTCTTTAGTGTTTTAAAACACTAAAAATGATTTTACATGCATCTTTAGAAAACTAAAACATGGAAAGAAATTTTATTGGTTCTTATAATTCAAAAATAAATCTATGACTATTTTCTTATGATCACATGAAAATATGACATTGTTTTCCTAGATTGGATTCCACAAAACTTGTTTTTAAAGGCTTTAGCACCTTTAAAAAGTGTATACCGAGTCATTATGGCCACACCACACATCTTATTGACGTGTTTTATTTAGGTACTCCTTAAAATTAACTCAATGATTGTTTCCCCAATACATCATTCCAATATGAAATCTTTTAATATGGTTTTCATGGTTACTTAAACATTTTAGTGTTTTAAAACACTAAAAAATTTATTGGAATCTTGAGAAAAACATAACATAAAATGACATGATGTTAGTTCCATGATATAAAAAATGAATCTATGATCATTTTAATCTAATTTCGTAGAAATATTACATATTTTTACTGGTTTTTACCCCCTAACACAAGTTTTTGAAGGCTTTATTACATATAAAATGTTTTTACTAATTAATTCTAACAAAAATTCACATCATATTAATGTATTTTTTGTGCATACACATAAAAAATACATCAATGGAGGTTTTACCATAATTTCACATCAATATCAGGTTATTTTCTATTATTTTGACCATTACATCAATGTTTTACTATTTTAAAACACTTAAAATGTGTTTATGGTATCCCAAGAAAACGTAACTCGGAATGGCATTCCATTGGTTCCTAAATTTCAAAAATCAATCTATGGTCATTTTTCTCTCATTTCACGGCAATCTAATATCATTTTCTTAGTTTGAACCCCCGAAACATGTTTTTAAAGGCATTGATAGCTTTAAAATGTGTTTATTGAGTCATTCTGACCACACCTCACATCAGATTAACATGTTATTTGCATGTACATTTTAAAAATTACACAAATATGGTTGTTCCCTGATTTCTTGTTAATATAGGTTCATTTTCTATGGTTTTGGCCATTACATGAACATTTTAGTATTTCAATACACTAAAAAAGTATTTATGGGCATCATAGACAAACCATAACTCATAATAATGTTCCATAAATTCCTACATTTAAAAAAAGATTCATTTTCTTCTGATCTCATTGAAAAAAGATTCCATTTTCCTCATTTTGATCCCCTAGCTCTTGTTTTTTATGTATTTGGTACCTAAAAAAATGTTTACCAAGTTATTCTGACGACATTTCACGTCAGATTGATGTTTTTTCTATGTATACACATAAAAATTACTCAACATTTATTTTATCATTATTTCACATAAATTTGAAGCCATTTTTATGGGTTTGACTATTACACAAATGTTTCAGTGTTTTAAAACACTAAAAACACATTTACTAGAATCCCAAGAAAATCATAACTTGAAATTATGTACCGTCAGTTCCTATATTTATAAAATTAATCTCTAGTCATTTTACTCTAATATAATTGAAATTAGAAATTATTTTTATGTTTTTGACTCCCCGACACACATTTTTAAATGATTTGGTACCTTTATAATGTGTTTAATGAGTCATTACAACCTCACCTCGCATTGGATTGACATATTGTCTATGCATACACCATAAAAATAACTCAACATTTGGTTTTCCATGATTTGAAATCAATATGAGTTTTTTTCAATGGTTTTTAAAATTACAAGCATGTTTTTGTGTTTTAAAACACTATAAACACATTTAAGGGAATCTTGGGAAAATCATAACCCAGAATAACATTCCATATATTCCTACATTTCAAAAATAAATCTATGGTATTTGTACTATAATTTCATGGAAATACGCCATCACTTTCCTAGTTTTGACTCCCCAAAACATGATTTTAAAGGCTTTGAAACCTTTTCAATGTGTTAACTATGTCATAACGGAGTGAAAAAGTTCAGATTATTTTCAAACTTAAGGATAAAAATATATAATTAATTTTCGATATATGGGAATCAACCAAATGTCAAATCGGAATAAGATGTGGTCGATATTTCTCAAAGTGTGTGTTTTAAATATAAAAGTGTCATTTTAGTATTATTTATGGAAGTTTTATATATTCTTTGAAAATGTGGGAATAGTCTATGTAATTTAGAATTTTCCTTCACAAGATAATCTATATGGCTATAAATATTCTCAGGGATCATGCCCGTCATCCACTGAAATACAAAAACTAAATAATTTTCTATTTTCGACCCCATTGATCACGTGTTTTCTATTGGAGTCTTGTTCTTTCACTTTTTCTTCTAATATCATAATTTCTCATTGAGATTTCTGATCAACGAAACTAATTGAACCCCCCATGTGGTGTAACAGTAATGGATGAAAAGGCCCTACAAAAGATAGCTAATAGAGTAGTCCTAGAACCCATCCCACAAACACATTCTGGACACTCCTTCCCAAAAATTATTTCCACTACATCGTTTTGGGATACTGATAATAATTGTGAAGGGTTCACAAAACATACAACCTGAACTTTATCCTGTTAATAAAAAAAATATTAACAATGATTTTTTAAAATATATGAACTTCCTAATATTATATTTTAATGAATTTTTTATTGCCATTTTTTGTTATTTCATTACTATAAAAACATAATATTGAAAAATAAATTATAACAACAACAAATCCTTAAACCCGATTAATTGGGGTGTCTAGATGTATCAAACGATGCCAAATTGGCACCATTTTATCAATGTATCTCACCTAATTTAATTAGTTTTAAGGATCATCAGTTTTTATAATTTATTATTATTATTATGATTTTATATTACTGTAATAAAATTAAATAGTAATGGAAGGTACTTACTCCAATATCTTTGGTAGGGCCATTTAAAAAACCACCATCATGTTTCCTATTTACTTTAAAAAACATCAATGCTTAGAAAATAAAGCTATCAAATTTATTATCCTTTATAAAAAAATATAAAAAATTAAGAAAAAACCATGACTAATAATAAAAAGATATAAATAATAATGAATAAAATACAAACCAAAATTGTTCATTTTCATGGAAAACTCTAAGACCTAGTGATGAGAGGAATGATTTTATTATCAAAATTCACAATTTTTTTAGAAAATTCTTACAAAAAATAAAAACATTAACAAAAAATATATTTTTATTGTGTTTACACTATTTTGAGGATGAAAAATATGAAATTACCTCATAAGATGAATCTCTTTTGCTATCGATTAAGATCATCTATTTATCATGAAAAATTCCATTAAAAACATTCTCATACATATATAATGAGCAAAGAGACATGTCATTAAAATCATGCCGTAATAGAAATTTAAAATCTATCCATTTATTGCCCAAAATTTTCAATTTCCATGGTCATGAAATGGTGACAAGGACTTCAAAATGAAAAAAAATCTAGAAATTAGAAAGAATAACACTTTATATGTATATTACAAAATTTTACTCATGTATTTTAAATTAGTTGTCAAGGAATATTAAATAAATATTACCTTTACTTGTGTATTAATGAAATCATTTTTTAAATATGTAATAATATTTATCAAATATTTATAATTAATGGGAAAGCTCACCATCTCATAAGAAAGCTGCCCAAGATTCTTCCCATAGATTCTCGTGGTGTCACTGGTAGGCACCCTGAAATCATCAAATGCAATGATAATCTTGTATTCCTTTAGGTCCCATACATCTTCCATATTTTATTTGAATCCATTTTATGGTATCCTTTATTTGTTTGAAAAATTAATTAAATAATTAAAAAAATATTTTTTCTGTAGAATTCCATGCATACCAGTAATAGTAAACTCTCTAATATCCACTAAATGGAGGGGTGAACAATTGCTCCATCATCAGAGGTGAATTTGGTGGTGGGATACCAACAACATATAGGGAAACGAATTTCTTTCTAGTAGTCTCAGGTACAATGGAATCACTTGAATACACTAAGGATGATGATAGTGGTGGCATACTCTGATATGCTGATCAGTAAGGATCCTAAATTTTTTTATTCTCCTAATTTCTAAAAAACAAATGGTATAGGTATATTAAATGTATGAAAAATTAAAAACTAAAATATTTTTACAAAAAAACTAGAACAATGTATATATGTATATATGTATGAAACACTTATCAATAAGAAATTTTAATTTATTTTCATTAAAAATTTATAAATTCAGTTTTATTCATCTTCATTATATTGGGTATTATAAACCTACATTATGACGATTCATTCATTATCATCATATCTTGTAAGTTTAATGCGTTCAATATTGTAAGGAAAAAACTATTCAGTATTTTTTGGTTGATGAGTATTACTGTAAAAAAGTACCAATTGATCTTCATCACCCATATCATAAAAGTATCTCCAATTTAATTATAAAACAACACTCCAACCATCATGAATTTCATCATCCACACAATAAACCATCTTCTCATGTGAATCCATCATAAATAGATCACGATCATTATGTTCACCAATATGGATCAAGCGATAGAAGTAAAAAAAATTAAAATTTAACGAATTATTCATTATACCACTATCAATGTTGACACACTTTAATTTGAAAAAGATAATTAAAAACTGACCATGATAGTTTAATGCAATTATATGATTCAGCTTTCCATCATATCCTACCTCTAAAAGTGTAAATACAACTCTATTTTGAGTTTTCAAGTATTTTTCATGATAAAATGTATGAAACGTGAATACATTAATAATATAGGCATCAAATCTCTTAGCTTACCTTAGACGATCTTGATATAAAAACATCAAATCATTTGATATTTCATCTTTATTCTCAACATTAATTATCTAAAAAAATATATAAGGGGTTATTTTTAACATAGATAAAATAACTACACGTCAATACTATGAATATGTGTATATACATAAATGATGGACGAACCATTCAATAATATCCTTATTAATATATTTTATAAATTCCAACTCATTTTGAACTTGAACCCTTAATTACATATTTGTTTACAATCACAATTCTACAATAAATAGATCATCAATAACACTAGTGGGTATCACATATCTATTTTCATACAGTATATCCAATTAGGTCAGTGTAAAGTTTTAACCCTTTCCAATTAATTGTCCATTAGTTTGAAATTCGGATGACTGGTTTCAAAGTAATAATTTGTTGACATGTCATTAACATGACCAATATGATTGAATCTAGTTTAATCCCATCCAAATACCTATAAGAGAAGGTCAAACACTCTTCATCTATGTAACATTTGTCAATAGATCGTTCTGGTTCAGCATTATACCCCATATATGATTTCAAATGACCTACGTACCTGATGAAAAATATAAGAAACATATTAAAAAAACTTATGCAATTCCTTGATAAAATCAAATTAACCAATGAAAATAAAAATAGTATCAATGTACCTCTATATTGGATACATCAGTTGATAATGTACCTATCCAAAAAAATTATATTCTTTAAACAAATTAACAGTAAAATGAAACATGAATATGAAGAATAAAGGGGTAAATAACATCTCTAAATGACAAACTGTGAAAACAATTCTCTCTTTAAGATTATCAATCTTAGTTTGATTTAGAGTTATTCTGTAAATCTCTTTGAAAAAGGTACCAAAATTAACTAGAACCATAGTTACTTTTTCAGGTAACTTATTACAGAATTCCAATAATAACAACTGCTCCATCAGAATATGTGAGTCATGACTTTTCAATCCATGCAACATTCAATGTTTGGTGTCAATTCATATTGATATTTTACTTTCATATCCATCCGACAAATTTAAATTCTTTTAAATTTGAAGGAATATATTTTTACCATGATTTTTAATTTTAAAAATAGCTGAAAGAAACTTTCCCATATCATTTTTCCACAAACCTTGATCTATATTCTTTTACTCCAAATCCTTAAAAACATTAAGGCGATCCTCTGAATTACCTTGCTCATTAAGTTTGGTAAAAATTACATTTTCACAGATGTTATTCTCAATATGAATTACATCAAGATTATGACTTATAAAATTAAACTCCCAACAAGGAAGCTTAAAAATATACTATTTTTCTTTCTTTTTTGTGTTTCAAATACTTTAGAAACTATACCTCATACCATTTCCCCTTCTTTAAAGTGATGATATTTTCCAAATTATTCAGTGAAAATCATTAATTTTCCAATGATTTTTGGACTATATAACACCTTCGGTAGATTTCTCAATTAAATATCACTATTTAATCATATAATTTTAAACATTAATTTATAAAAATCATCAAGAAATTTAATATGAAACCTAAAATTCCATTTTCTTCTATGAGGTAATCAATGTGGTTGAAAATCAAAATTAAATATTGGAAAATTTGAACCTGTATGTGTGTTCTAACTAGATAAATTTCCTAGTCTAGGAAATCCACTAACTATCCACATTAAAGTAGTATGAATTTTGAATAGTTTTATTATTTAACCATCATGTGATTCCATTCCATCATCCTATAATTCTTATAATTCTTTAATAATAGGTTTAAGGTATGCATCGGTGTCATTTACATGCATTTTATTTCATAGAATTTAACTTCCAGGAATTGTATTCAAAATAATGAAAGGAGTCTTATTCATACACATCCATTGAGGTATATTTCAGAGGATAAAAATAACTATCCAAATGAAATAATTAGTACTTAATGTATCCAAAGTGTTAAAACCATCAGAATACAATCCTAAACTTATATTACAAGGATCTGATGAAAAATATAGATACAATGAATCTAGCATGTATAATGATATTTAATCTTTTGGATGTCTAATATAGCCATCATTACCATACTAAGAATCCCACTTCATGTCGTACACAGTCTTAGACAACATGAATAATCTTTTCATGCATGGTTTCACATGAATGTAATGCAATACCTTTGAGGGAGTTTTCTTCTTCTCTTTCTTCCTGGGGTTGCATTAATTTATAATATCATTGTTTTTAATTGACATAAATATTATTGTATAACATCTTATGAATTATTATTTATAATTATCATTGTAACACCGCACAATTTTATGATATGTCTCTTTTTAAAAATAGCATTTTTGATAGCTTAGGTGACACAAAACACAGATCTTAAAAAAATGATTAAAGATTATTATATAATTGTGATAGTTAGAACCTAACCATTGGAATTGTGATAATTAATGAGATTTATTAAATTATGAATACATAGTTTACAATTTCTTATAAAATCAATTCATTGGTTACCAATTTATTAGAAATGAAAATAAAAATCAACTGAACATAAATGATGTTTTTTTATAAAAAATCATTTTCTGATCTCAATGCCATTTTATCTTAATAAATTAAATTGATCTATAGTAGTGGAATATATTAATTAAATTTTTATGTTAAATATTAAATAAAATGTTTTTAAATTCAACCAATAAGTTTGATCGTCTTATGATAAAAATAAATCCAATTCAAACAAAAACAATATTTTCTAAAAGGTAATTTGGCCTCATTTTAAAGGTGAACTTGTTTTAAATCTAAATATTGACACTTATCAATAAAAATTTACAAAATAAACATTATTTTTTAAATTTTAATGGAAAAATTATATTACGGTGAATTTTCACTATTTTTCAAAAAATATTTATTTTATGTTGAATTGTGAAAAATATCCATTTTTATAAAATTGTTAATTTCATTATATTAAATCCAATTTATGATTTAAATTAGAGGTTAATGTAACATACTAAATATTTTGTTATAAATAATCTATTAATTTATTTTTAATCATCCTTATATCTTATTTTTGTAAAAGTACATTTTTGAGTATAAAAATATATTTTAAATAAAACTGTTTTTCATTGCATTTTGTGAGATTAATTTTAAATTAAATTACAAAACATTTGTGTTTTGATATTGAAAAATGGATTCATTAATTTTATTTATAAGGTCCAAATTTTATAAATAAATATAATTTATTTTTTCAATATGAATAATATCCTTCGTTATTTGTGTTTCTAGGATAAAGGGTAAGTTTGGAAATTTTGGTTAAAAATAAAATGATATGTATTATAAAATTAAATTAAAATTTTCCTAAATTTTATTGGATGATTAATATATGACCCTTAATACCGGTTTTTATAATTTTCATAATTTAATTGACCCTTGTCCATGAAAATGGCTTTGATATTATTTAAATTAATGAAAATCCAAAAATGTCACTTCCCTTATCTTAAACACATCTTATGTGTCCACATAGTGAAAAAGGTAGTTTAAGAAAGAATATAAGTGTCCATTCCGAACTTAATAATCATATTTTCATGATATAAATTTATTTATGATTTTTTGGGACCATTTGGATGAGGTTATTAAATTTATAATATTATATTTAATAAAAAGACGATGATCTCACATTCAATTTTGAATAACTATATTATCATTAACATGGGGTTATTTATATGATATATTTGATTATAGAAATTATTTTTAAATTTAAAATATTTATCCATATCATGGAATTTTATTTTTAATTTTTAGTGATAAGATAATTACCTTAAATAATTATACAACGATGATGAAATGATTATTTTATTAATGAAATAATAAAATAAATAACATTAAAAATATTAAAATAAATATAATTTAAATATTGTAAGGTTATAAAAAATTTTATGGATTATTATTTCATATTAGGAGTGTATGAAATGTTTTTTTGAAGTTATCTTACTTTCTTTTGTTCCTTAAGTCCAGGGTAATGAATACTGTCCAAATTGTCACTAATGACATTTTATCAAAATAATTTTTTTATTAAATTATTTAGAAATCATAAAAAATAATTAAAAATAAAAAATGATTATTATTTGTTATAAAATGTCATAAATCCAACTGATATTTATAAGTAAAAATTAACACCATTAATGTTTAAATATTTTGTTACCATAATTGAAAATAAAATATATTAACTATAGTCAATCAAAATGATATGATTTAACATAAAACAAAAATATGTAATATTTCTATAGGATAATTTTACTAAAAACTTTCCTCATATCATATTTGAATCCATGGACATTTTCAGAATTTTTATAGAAAATGAATTTATTAAAATTTAATATTTTGATTTTTTTCAAGGGCGCCCCTCACATAAATTATAAAAGGGAACTTGTTCCTTCAATTCCATTCACCAGATTGAACATTATATCTTGAAAAATATATATAAATTTATCTTCTCAAAATCATTATTGATGTTATTGGGGTTCTTTTTATACTAAAAGACCAACCCTATATCTCTTAAGAAGATATACAAAGGAAGTTCGCTGTAGAAGAGGTGATCATCTTTACTCACCCTTTCAAGTTTATTTCTTTTTATACTTCCTCATAATGTGGTTTGTATATTATAAAGTAATAAATAAAGTATCATATATATGATGGGATTTTTTTTTTAAATTTGGGATATCCTTATTCCACCTTTTATTTATCGTATGAAAAAAAGAAATCATCACACATGTGTACGTACAACTTTCTATCTCAACACCATGGTGTATTTTTTTCATCACCACATTACATGGATGGGTATAATGATGAAATTAATAGATATATATGAAATTATGACATGATAAAAATTCTGAAAAAATTAATGTACCATCCACCTTTTTAACCTTTCACCATCATGGAAATAACACGGTTACTCGTGCATACGTACGACCTATCGTCTCCACAATGCGATGCAATTCATTTTTCATATTCACTATTAAATAATGATTATAACATATATATATATATATATATATGATATATTTAACCCTAATATAATTTCTTATATGAAGAAACTATAACCTATTAACAAGAATCAAGAATTACATGACAAATATTGCACAGGAAAATGAAGTAGTTAACAACTAAAACAAGGACAATTGATGATATTATTGACAAAATAGTGATAATATGATATAAAATAATCACATATGGTATCATAAATATTAATATGGTTATATTATTAATTAATAATATGATTTAAATCATTATATAGGAGTTTAAAGCATAATTAACCAAAGGGAAGTGTAAGGTAAGAGTTTCTCATCTCGCTTTTTTACTTCTATGAGATGTATGCCTTATTCTCCACTAATTTATTTTTTTGTAGTTTATATACTACCCATTAATATATCATATCATTAATATAATTATATTCATGGTATTAAATGTTTCATTTGAATATTATTAATTTTATGGTGTATACGATTCGACTAATTACAAAGTGGTAAGGGAGTTGTTAACTAAATTTCCAATCATTAGGTTAAACTTTTACATTGTTGATTATGTCATGATAAGATTATATGTGGAATGACTTTTTATTAAAATATATTTTGTTTCCAGTTTTTTATGTGTATTTATATCAAATACAAAAATTCTGTTCATTAAATTAATTCCCAGTTCATTGATACGATCTTTGTTAGGGACTTCATCTCAATTTCCTTTTCAATTAATGATGGACTGAACGGCCTGAAAGCCGATTTTTTTTTATTTTTTAGATAAACCCCCTTTTATGGATAAAGGAGAAACCTCACAAGAATTCAAAGACAGAGAAAATAACACAAAGCAGATGTCAAAAGGTCCACAATCATCCCAGAACAAGACTACTCTCAACGTTCCGAATCCAAATAGCCTTGCACAGTGCAAGTTGCCTACTTTGAAATATTTTCTGGAGCATTTCCTTGTAGAATGTACGGTACAAAACATAATCCAAAATACCAAACCATAAACCAAATGATTCACACACCAAAAAATATCTGAATCATTCCCTCGCAAAATGCATCTCCACCGCTTGTTGTATATCAAACTCAATCACAACATCAAATGATTACAGCTCCACCGCAAGTTGCATCTCAATCACAACATTGAACATTCATAAAAACAAACAAAATTCCAACATCAACATTCAAAAAAAGGGCCAACCGCAACTAGAAGCTTCAACCCTACGTGAGAGCTCCACCATCGAATCTTTTCGGACCTATCAGAAGAACCCTACCACCATCCACGAGATCTCCTCCAACCACACAATTGTGGATGAAACCTGAAGAGGAAGGTGAAACCAGGAAGCGAAGCCAAACCTCTATCACCCAGGATTAGGAGGCCCAACACTGAACCAAGATTGCATTGCCGAAGGAGATATCTGAGCTGATCTGACCTAGAAAGGCTGCTCTGGGCATGGATATGGTCAAATCTGAACCGCAGAAGGATCAACACTGAAGTCCAAGATGCACCAACCATGGGGGGAGGAAGAAACCATCGAGGAAAATTAGAGGAAAACTGAAGATGACAACACTACACAAACACCCACCGAACACCCAAAATCAAAGCAACATAGCCATTCACTTGTTACGCGAAGACCGCAGAAACCAAACCTGCAATAGAAAAAAGAGAGAAAGTAGGGGCATAAGGAAGGGGGAGGCATCACTGGGGATTCCAACAAAAAGATGAACCCGTGAACCTCCCCCCTCTAGATCAGAGCCAAAAGGAACCCTAGAAAGCAAGTGGGGGAGAGATCTGCCGCATAGAGGTCTCCATTTCAGTGAGACTTAATTTTTATTGTACACCTTATCATTTTTATGTGATGTATCTAATAACCCTTTATGATTAATTTTTCATTTGAAAATATATTTTTCGTAAATAACTATATTATTTATATCATGGATATGAGTATTTATTTAACTGTATAATAGTTTTACATACAGTGTTTTCTTTGAATAATGTTTTATTAAATGGGGAAATATTAATAAAAATAAATCCTCTACTCAATAGAGATATTTAATGATAATTCATATTAGTCATTAATTAAATTTATTATTAGATATATGTATAATGATTTGGATATGCAGTGAAATGTAGTGCCTAACATTATATTGCCCCTCGATGAATCGACATGTCTCATAAGTCAAATCAGTTGGTGAAAACCCCTTCACATTTTTTCTGAAGAAGAATAAAATGTGTTTCCACCCATAGTATTAAACCTTCATGTGAATGTTCTTGAAAATATTTTTTCATGTTCTTAATACCCAACATCCAATAATTAAGTATTTTCTACATTCATTTTTCAGTTATTATTATCTAGATGATTTTTACTCTGAAAAAACATATAGATGCATTTCATTCCGATTTTATTGATTAAATGTAATGTGTGCTCAGTTATTTACCTATAAATATTTATTATAATTATTTATTCATGATATCTTCATTTGTAACTAACCCACACTAAGTATTTTATCTCACCCCTTTTTTAGGTAAAATTTTCCCCAAGTTTCTAATAAGTTTAACATGATTGACATGTGGGGTTACGCTATGAAGAATAATTGTTTTCTCAAGGAAAGTAATTTTTGTATTTTTTTATAGTTTAATTTTAATACCAAATATGCATTTATTTCACCATTACTACAAATCTATTCGGTCCTTTGGGATGAAATTTCTTGTATCTTATGCTAATGTAATAAAGTAAGTCATCAAATCCGATCTACTGGGGTCTGAGTCTTTAAAGTTTGTATCAAATAATGTTTAGTAGAAAACTTGGGAACATTATTTAGTAAATCCCATATTAGAAAACATAACCCTAATATATACTTTCAGGATAACTGTATATTTACATCCTAAACAAACCCTGTTTATGAGATTAGCAATGTATAAATGTTTCAATTTATGTTATGTATTTCACTAGTTTTGGGATTATACAATATGATTCATATTGATATGATCTAATATATTGTATGTCTTAATTTATAAATAGAACCTCACAGAAGGAATTTGAACCTCACCATTGCAATTGTTCAAATGAGTAAGAAGGATAAAATCATTTATGGTCATATGCTGATATTTTTAAAGGAACAAGTATCCCAAACATTCTCATCATATGAGGATATAATATCATGTGATAATGAAAAAAATAAAGAACTATATAAGTATTATGGATTTGGATGGAACTAGGATAATAAGATTACAACAAATAAAAAGATAGATAATGGAAATAAGAGAGAGAATTATTTTCCCACATGTGATAATTGTGGAAAGAATCACCTTGGTACTTGCTAAAAAGGAATGACAGTTTACTATAAGTGTGAAAAGAAAGACCACTATGATTTTGATTGAGAGGATAATAATAATGTTTAAAATTAACAATGATTCAACTACAAATTGATGTGACACTGTGTAAATAAATGTCTCAAGAGTCAAAGAAATATACCCCAAAAGTGGATAATAGATCATAGTCAAGCATTTGATACTACCACAGATAAAGAGGAATGATTAATATTCTAATGTCTGTATTTAATCATCATGTTATTTGAGTATTTTATCAATAATTATCTAGTTATATGAATCATTACATATATAAGTATTGTACGACAATACTTCTTCTTTAAGGAATTCAGAGAATGTGATGAATTACACTAGTAATCAAGAGAAGTGATTCTATTGTAAGTTGATCTTTTTGTAAACACATGAATCTGGAAATACAACCCTAAATATGTGGTGAATGTGGAGATAATAATCAATAGATATTTATGGGATAGTATTGGTGACCATGAATTTGGTTCCTGATTTTATGGTTTATGTTATGTTGTAATTATTATTTTTTCAGATTTAAGGAATATTTTCAACAACAAAATATTTTACTCATGGAATAATGAATGTTTTATAAACGTTTAAAGGATATTAAGGTATTCATATATTTTATTTATGAAAATAAGAAATAAATTATCTGTAAAAATATTTTGTTAAGTTTATTTTTGAAATTTAGTGACCTTCATTCTAAATTTTTGAACTTTGAATTTTGAAAACTTTATCTTGAATGAGTCTTAAGGTTCTTAATTATTAAATAGATTAAGATGAAATTTGGATATTAATTTTTTAGTTTAAAGTATGAATTATCATATTGGATAACATGTTAACGAAATTCTTTTTTTGGTAAATATTTAAAGGTTAAAGTAATGACTTATAGATCATTTGATAAAAGTGATTCTGGTATTAAAATTTGTCATGAATATCCATATTTGGTTTAATAAAAGAAGTGGAGATGGATTGAAGCACAACCAAAAGATGAGATTACACTTTTATCATGGAAATAAATGAAGTATGTTAATTTTCTGAAATACCAATTTTTATAGTAAAATAATCCCTCAATATTATAAAAATGGTTTTTGGACAAAAACAATAACCATTTACTTTTCTTACTGAAAAATCAATGGTCTTTTAATTGATAAAAAATTATAGTTTTGTGATAGCAAGATTTCTAATAACCATGTTATATATCACTATCCATAAGAAATTGATTGTTAGATTTCTTTTCTATTTCTATGTTTTCAATTACCACTAATGTTATCCTATAGGGATGGATAATTTTGTGGTAACCATCACATTGTCCTTTCCCTAAATTTAAGAAGAAGTTTTATTTACCCTGTTGATGATTGGGATTTCCACAAGGGTATTTTAAAATGAAAACTACATGATTACCAATCATAATTTTATATAACTAGGATTGAATTTATCGAAACATGCGATAATGTAAGAGTATAAGATTGTATGGAATATCACTTTTTAAATTTAACTTCTTTGATATCATACTTTACTCAGAACACTGATCTTAAAAAATTATTAAATATTATTATTTAATTGTTATATTTATCACCATGATGTTTAAATCGATGGAATTAATGAAAAGAAGTAAACTAAGAATATATAGAATAAATATGTTTATAAAATTAATCCATTTGTTACCAATTAATTATAAATGAAAATAAACCAATTGAACATAAAAGATGTGTTTTTATAAAAAACTATTTTTATGACCACAACATAATTTTATCTTAATAAATTAAGTTAATAACCATTAGTGAAATATATTAATGAAATTTATATGTTACTTGTTCAATAAAATGTATAAAAATTCAACCAATATGTTTTATAGGTTTAATATAAGAATAAATCCAATTTAAACATAAAAAAGATATATTTTCTAAAATCCCATTTTATTGCCTTTAAATGGAGAAATAAATTCAAATCTAAATTTGAAAATTTAATAAATTATATTTTAAAAAATAAAATTCATTTTTAAAATTTTAATAAAAAAATTATCTTATTTTTAATTTCTAGTATTTTTCAGAAAATATTTATTTTCTTATGAATAGTGAATAATAACGATTTTTATAAAATTTTCAATTTCATTATTTTAAATTATATTTATTATTTGTGTTTTATATCAATGGAAACTAAGAAATATATAGTTATAAATAATTTAATCCCATTCATTTTAAGTGTACTTATATCTTATTCCTATATGAGATCATTTTTGGGCTAAAAATATATTTTTCAGTAAAACTTTTTTCATTAAATTTTACAAGATTGATGTTAAATCAAATTATGAAAATTAAAATTTTTGAATATTGAAAAATTGATTATGTATTTGGATTTAGATGTTATAAATTTATTAAATAGTTTCTTTTTATTTTTGGGTAATATGAATAGGAACTATGGTAATTTTTGTTACCACAATAAAGGGTAAATTTTAAAATTTGGGTTATAAATAAAATAATAAGGATTAAAGGATTAAACTCAAAATTTTCCATGTTTTATTGTATTGTTTATATTATAAACTTAACACCTAATTTTCTAATTAGAGTTATTTAATGCACACTTGTCTATGAAAATGAATTCGATATTATTTAAATTAAAGAAAATCACAAAATGTCACTTTCCTTATATTAAACATCTCTTATGTGGCCACATGGAAAAAAAGGTGGGATATGGACAAATAAATTTCCATTTTGAACTTAATAAACTTATTTTCATGATATAAATTTATATATGATTTTTATGGATCATTTGGATGAGGTTATGATATTTATAATATTTCATTTAATAAACAGACAGAGTTATCAAATTCATATTTTAATAAATATATTATTTTTAAAATACAGTTATTCAAAATATATCTTCAACTATCAATATTATATTAAATATTAAATATTTATCTACATCATGGTGTTTTATTTTTAAATTTTATTGAATAAATAATTTTCATAAATTATTATACAATGTTGATGCAATAATTATTTTATTAATGAAACAATCAAATAAATGATAGTAAAGATAAAAAAAATATTTGTATTAATTATAATTCTCCATTAATTTTATGGATTATTATGTCAAATTATGGGGGTATAAAATGTTTTTGTTTTAAGTTATATTGATTTCTTATTTTCCTTAAG
Source organism: Viscum album (assembly GCA_963277665.1). Classification (NCBI taxonomy): domain Eukaryota; kingdom Viridiplantae; phylum Streptophyta; class Magnoliopsida; order Santalales; family Viscaceae; genus Viscum; species Viscum album. The sequence continues at coordinate 350,794,207 of OY728137.1, forward strand.
GCCAATGTAATGAATAGTGTAAAAATTGACACTAACGATATTTTATCAATGTAATATTTTATTAAATTATTTAGAAATCAAAAAAATATTTAAAAATAAAAAATGATTATTAATTGGTCTTAAATTTTTTCAATACTTAATTTATGGTCAAATTGAAATTTTATAAGTTTAAATTACAACATTTTAACATTAAATAAATTTTTACCCTAATTAAAATTACAATATGTTAACTAAATACAATCAAAATGATAAGGTTTAAAGTAAAACAAAAATATTCCAAAATTTTGTTTTATTATGATATTACAACATTATCTCAACAAATATTATACTCCTTTTCAATTTGGTTTTATTTTGAGAGGAAAAAATTATTATAATTTTATATTTTGGGGTTTTCCAAGGGTACCACTCACCTTAATTATAAAAGGGAACTCCTTCCTTAATTTAATTTCACCCCCATGAGTCTTATAGAACAACAAAAATCAATCCCTTTCTCTTATAAACATACTTAGTTATGTTTTTGAGGATCTGGTCCTTCTAAAAGACCAACCCTATATCCCTTAAGAAGAGATCTAAAGGAAGTTAGTTGAAGAAGAGTTAATCATATTTACTCACTCTTTCATGTTTATTTCATCTTTTTATTCCTACTCATGTGTTTTTACCATGATAATGTAATACTTATAGTATAATCTATATTATGATATGTTATTAGGATTTTGAGACAACCATATTCCACATTTTATCCATCCTATGAAAATCAAATCACCAAACGTGCATACGTACGACTTACAAAATCCATGCCGTGGTGTAATTTTTTTTTCATCACCAATTTACTTGGATGGGTATAATAATAGATATAATAGATATATAAGAAAAAATTTACATGATAATAATTATGGAAAAATTAATACGCCATCCAATTCCTTACCCTGTCAACATGAAGGAAATGAAACTGTCGCTCGGGCGTACGTACGACCTACCATCTCCATGACATGATGAAATTCATTTTCCATATTCCCCATCCACGAATGATTATAAAAAATACATATAATGATTAAATATGAAATATATTTTCTTAGTATCATTCTGCATATGACTAAAAAAAGTCCTATGCACAGGAACCAAGACTTACACGACAAAACATGATAGGAAGATGAAGCAGTTAACACCCGAAATAAGGGCAATGAAAAATATTGATAAGAAAAATGTGATATGATGATATAATATAATCACATATTATATCATTGTAGAGACCTCGTTTTTCCCTTGTAAGACTTTAAAATACTTTCATATATATTTCCATATCTAGGTTCTAAGATGATGTGTGATTCCAAGGACCAGTGTTTTCTGAATTAGTTTTATAAAAATATTAATCAAATTTTATATTATGCACATGAAACTTCTAAAAAAATAGTTTACATCTTAAATGAAATATCTGATCATAAATCAGAGACCATGGTTGAATCCTAAAGGTGGTGTTTACCCAAGGCATGACATAAAATGGGTTAGGGGGGGCATTATTACTCATCACTTGTTAAATGTATGTTCAATTAATTAATGAATAAATTTATTAATTAATTTATTTATTTCAATGAAAAAAAATATTCTATAAGAATTATTCCAAGATAAATTTTCTAGGGACCATCACATAAACCCTTTGAAAATTATAGAGATCTCTGTTTCTACTTCATTGGAGAATATCATGGAATCATAACTACATGCCACGTGCAAAGATGAACACCAGGCATATATACCCCTTAGTGGAAGGGACTAGTGTTTTGGGAAACAAAAGGATGAAATAGTGTGTATGGCATAAAAACTGATGTGTATCCAATTTTTCAAGTTAGAAAACTCATATGGAGGATCGCAAGGGTAGGAACCTATGAGTAAGTACATGGAAATGATCATGGTTGTGTACTAAATTACACCGACATGGGGTCTGGTACAGGACACGACCCGATCCCAGATAGATTGGATACACCATGTAGTACACCAACACAATGTGTACTTATAAATGGGATAGATATGTCTGTTGGACAAGGACACTATCATGTGGTGGAGTGAGACCAAATGCTATGTGGGTCCCCTCGCATGTAGTGTACCTGTTAACCTCCATTGAGGAAAAATTAATTATATGTATCTCCTTCATTTTAACTTGGATTTTGGCCCAAAATTAGTCTATTATAATTTTATTTCCAAAAATAACATGATGGATCCCTCTATTGTTTCTTAAGATAGATTATGTGGAATTTTACAGGCATGAAACCTTTTTAAGAAACACATGATGATGGTAGTGATCATGTTGGATCACTAGGAACTTTCCAAGAGGTACCCTTTAATAGGGTTGGAAAGTGGAATTCCTTGGAGACATATTGATTCTTACCCTTCAGTAGGGATGGTCAGTGGAGTTCCTTGATGATCATTCCAAAAAATAACCTCTAGTAGGGATGGGAAGTTGAATTCCCCGAAAACCTTTCCGAGCAGTACCCTCCAGTAGGGCTGGGTAGTGGAGTTCCTCGGCAACCTATTGAGTGATACCATCCATCAAGGATGGGAAGTGGAGTTCATAAATGGTGATTAGAGTGGTAAACTCATATTTTAATAGGTCATGGGTTCCATACCTAGAGTTTGTGGCCCCTCGATTATGCGCCATAGTAACGAGTCATGGCTGGACTTGGATAGATACATCTAGTCAGACATGTGAGATACTAGACATCATTGATGGGATTTTGAAACTATTATCAACTATCCTTCTAGGGATGAGTTGTGATATAGAGATCCCCTTACAATAGCATTTTTTATTATTTTTAATGAGAATCTATATACACATATCCTTCAATATCTACACCTTGGATTCAGTTACTCTTCTACCTCGAGAGGCAAAGACGTGTGGGATATTCCACTTGTTTCCTTTGTCTAGAGTCTCATGGTTGGATGAGTCTACTCTCCTTCTATATGTGGCTAAGAATGTATGGATAGTTCATATAACCATTGTTTTTATCCCCTTATGTTTGTAAGATCATACATTCACTCTCCTTTTGGGTCAAGTTTTTCTCCTTCACTCTATCTTTCATCCTATATTCTTATATCTTTCTTTTTTATTGTATATCTTACTACTCTACCATTCAAATTTTGGGGTGTCCTACTGGGTATGTTTTCATGTGATTTTTTTTTCATGTGTTGTGTCTCGTGTAGATAAAAGAGAGGTTGACCATGACTTTAGAGGATCTTAGGGATATTGGGGGCTTTGGACTGCCTACAGTAGTAACAGTGTGGGATTCAGGAGATGGTCTTTCTCAGTAGTTTAAATTTCTAGTTTTTTAGGTTGGGATATATTTCTAGTTGGGAATGTATTTTTCCCCTTTACATTTCAGTTTACACTACCTTATTTTTATGTTGTCTTGATGTTCATGCATGCTAGGCCTACTTTATGTAACAGTTGCATCTTTTACTATTTCCCTAATCACTTTTTCATTGATATGACTATGTGTGTTATCATAGTTACATAGGATAATTCATCCTCGATTTAGATATTCCTATAGTGTTTGTCGCCACCCTTAACCTAGGGAGGTAGTTTTGGGGAAGTTGTGGCTCGATCAAAAACTTTGGTAGGGTCTTTAAATATTAGTATCAGAGTAAGTTCATTCCATGGGATATGGTTCGTACCATCTCCCTTAATAATATTTTTTTGGGTTTAGGGAAAATATTTCCAAACCATCTCGAGTGATGCTCTCAAACAAGGTAGTCTAGTGATGGTGCGGGTGGCTGATGTATCCATTCACCAAGACCCCAACTACATGCTTTTCTACTAGGAATGCTAGGAATGTTTTTATAAGGAACAATGGTACCTATATAATATAGGATTGAGTCTTTGAATATGTTTCTTGAGTCATCTCTCCATTACTGTTTATATATATATATATATATATATTATCATCTCATCGTAGTGCGTCTTGATAACTCTCAACATGCATCTATAACAATAGCCAGCCATGATACCAATTCCGGATCATGATGATGATTTTATGACCAAAGAGTCCTAGGTTTAGGGTATATCTCCTGATCCCCTTCCTCCTGGTGGAAAGGTTATAACTCCTTTTCCAATTGAGCAGAATATTGTCCCAATAGATTAGACTGACGACACGTGCAAGATTATCATGCTCCATGACTTTCAGTACAAAATGCCACTGAGGTCCCATGGTGAGCCATATATTTAGGAAGAAAAGGATTGTATAGAATTATGGGTTCACATATTCAATATTTTCTGAACCCTAATGAACCATGGGGTTGCATTGGAACCTTTTCCTCTAAAAATTTAGGCATTGGTAGATTTTAGTTACATAGATGCACAGCGTGTTGACAATCTCATGGACTGACTCCCAAAAACTATTCCATGAGGAGTAATACCCCCCATACTTGTTCTCAGTTTAGTTCCAGGATCTACTGAAGATGTAGTAGAGATGGATGATAGTGGAAGATTACACAACAAGGTTCGCATACCTTATGTGGTACTCTCTTGATATGATTCAAGACATATACTTCTGAGCACAAACGTTGGAGCAGGGACTCTGAAGCAAGACATGAGCCATCATTATACCCTTTTTCATACCGACTTATACCATAGTGTGGGATATTAAACTAGTGGAAGAGTGTTTTCTATTAGAGGAATTTTAGATAGTTGGAGTTGGTAGTGAGTTCCACATAGATGAGTGTTCTGCAACAGCTAGCTATCACCAGGTGCCAAGATCTCGAAATAGAGGACCTCCCCATGATCATACTCATGAGTATGATCATACGATATATATATATATAGTGAAGAGAACTGGGGTATCCTAGATAGGTTTTGTGCTTTTCTTGTGATGGGATAGGTCACAGGGCGTGTGATTGTTCGACCAGATGTGCTGAGGAACACAAGAAGATAGCTAATAGACCACCACAACAAAGGTAGTATCATTATCAGAGATCTCCTAGGAAATGAAATGGTGGACCCTAGGGAGGATGATATGACAAATGATAAGGAGGATCCATGTGCGGTGGATGATGTTGTGAGATCCTTCCACCATCACCACTAGGTGGCCCACATCTGGATCAGGAATATAGCGGTTGTGGCCATGGATAGCTGCAGGATTTGGATGTCTATGATCCCACATCACACTAGATGATCAGACGTGTGATATTTCTATTTTATACTCTTTATTTATTATAATAAGACACATTTTATAGTTAGTCCATTATCTTTATACTCATGGTGTGAGATATGGAGCTCCCAGTTGAGGTGATAGACCAAAAAAATTCTCTTGAAGTTCATACAGGGAACACTTATTTTGTATCATTTATTTTCTAGAAGTGAAAGATATCTCCTTGAGGATATAGGTTTGTGTGGGTCCTTTTGGTTGTCATTATTGAACCCTATGATTTCATATTGGGTATATATTGGATTTCCATGGTCCAAGCCCAGATTAACTATCCCCACATACAAGTCAGGTGCCTATGCCCTGATGAGATGAGATTCTCTTTATCTAGTGAGAGATATCTCATGGATGGGAATGTGTGTTTTTCAAAAAAGTGACTAAAACCCATCACCCATTAGAGAGAAAGTATATCCCTTAGTTTAATACGCTCTTTAGGAAAATAGATTTTTTCTGTTTTAGAGGATTACTTTGACATCTTCCGTGATGAGGTTCTGGGACTACCTTCGAGGTGGGAGATGACGTTTTTCATTGACTTGCATCTAGGAACCTCACTAATATATTCTAAATGATATTGTATGGACCCTACCAAGCTCCGAGAGTAGCGATAGTTGTTGGAGGACCTTCGATGGGAAGATTTCATCATCTCTAGTGTGTCCCCCTGGGCAGCTCCAGTGTTGTTCATGAAAAATAAAGACAAGAGCTTGTGTCTTTTTATAGATTATTATCACATGAACCATTACATGATAAAGAACAAGTAAACATTTTCTAGGAATGAAGACCACTTTGACCAGTTTTAAGGCGTGAAATGGATCTCTAAGATCTATCTAAGGTTCAACTACAACCAGTTGAGGGTTCACAAGGCTGATATTCCAAAGTTTCCATTCTAATGTCAGTACAGACACTATGAGTTCCAATTTATTCCCTTTGGTGTGATGAATTCCAACACCATGCTTATAGATTTTATGAACCATATATTTGATACATATACGAAATAATTTTTTACTTACTCTTCTACTCTAAATTAGAGGAGGATCATGAAGAGAACTTAAGGATGCACATGCAATTTCTCTAAGAGAACCATCATAAAATGAAACTATCAAAGTTCATGTTCTGAATACATGACATTCATTTTTTTGGGCATGACATTTCTGAGCATGGTTTATCCATGGAAGAAGAAAATATTGATATAGTTATTTCTTGGGATCCACCGAAGAGTGTGTCAGAGGTGGGGATCTTTCTTGGCTTGGTGGGGTAAAATAGGAGGTTTGTGGAAGACTTCTCTAAGATCAGAACCCCTTTGACCTCCCTGACATAGAATGGGAAGCCATTTACATGTCATAAGAAGCTATAGTGGGCCTTTGAGTAGTTTATGCTAAGGATGAGGAGTGATTTAGTGTTGAGACTTCCTGTGGAATTCATAGAGTTTGTAGTGTATTACGATACCATAGGAGCTAGGCTCAGCTGTGTTTTGATGCAGTGATATGCTGTTATCGCATATGGGTCAAGGTATTTGCGAACCCCCATAAAAAAACTACACAAATCATGATATATAGATGAAATTGGTAGTCATATCCTGAATAATTTAGAAGAAATAACTTCTACAGGAGTGCTTTGTGGTTAACTCAGACCACTAGAGTCTCAGGTATGTCTTCGCATAGAGAGACCTGAACCTGAGACATCAATGGTGGTTAGAGTTCTAACACGAATATGAATTTTAGATTTTATATACAATATAGAAGGGTAATATTTTAGAAGAATCCCTTAATAGGAAGTCTCATTATACCTTAGTGTAGGAGGCTTTAGAGCAGTTTACCTCCTTACAAAAGACCCTTGTGGTGCAGGAGGGTACAACCTTTCTTTAGTCAATGGCGCTGTCTCCTTCGCTTCATGAGAATGTAAAAGAGTCCCATATAGTATAAATAAACTATGAGGTTTTACATGATTATATATCCATATTAAACTCCCCATATGGATATTCTAAAGTAGGTAATCACATCTTTTTGTTCTAGGGACATATGTTTATCCCAGTCTCGATATGAGAGGAGGTGATACATGAGTACCACACTTCTCCCATAGTAGTATATTCTGGTGTGGGGAAGATGTAGATAGATCTCCAATGATATTTTTTATGGTCTTAAATGAGACGAATCATTGTTGAGTTTGTCTCTCGGTGCCTCACCTATCAGTAGGTGAAGGCTGAATACCAATTTTCGATAGGTTTGTTGCATCCCCTTGAGATCCAAGAGGGGAAATGGGATGACATATCTACAGACTTTTTCATAAGTCAATCACACACAGTAAAATAAGATGATGCTACCTGGTGTGGGGAAAATGTACAGAGATCTCTAATGATATTTCTTATGGTCTTAAATGAGACGAATCATTGTTGAGTTTGTCTCTCGGTGCCTCACCTATCAGCAGGTGAAGGCTGAGTACCAATTTTCGATAGGTTTGTTGCATCCCCTTCAGATACCAGAGTGGAAATGGGAGGAAATATCTATAGACTTTTTCATAAGGCTATCACACACAGTAAAGGGACATGATGCTATCTGGGTGATTGTTTACTAACTCAGGAAGTTGGTACACTTTCCTGCTATTAGGGAGAAGAGCCTTGTGAAGAGTTCGAGGCATCAAAATATATTGGAGACCATTCTCTTTTATGAGGTGCCCGCGATTTTTTTATCATAGACCTCTCTTTATGTTATGATTGTGGAGAGGTCTAAAAGAGGCATTCAGGACCCAGATGAGGATGAGTACAAACTTTTACCCCCCAAAATGATAGTAATACTGGGAATATTATCCATGCGTTGGAGGATATTCTAAAGGTGTTCGTGTTATACTTCAACCATAGTAGGGAGGATCACTTGAAAATGGTACAATTTTCATAAAACAATATCTATAACTCTATCATTAACATGAATCCTTTTTAGGCCTTGTATGGGAGTCCCTGTAGGCCACCCTTATGCTCGACAGAGAATAGATAGTCATCTATTGTGGGCCCATAGTTGGTGTAGTTGATGATAAAGAAAGTCTCTGTCATCCACGAGTAGACGAGGACGGGCCATGGAAGATAGAAATCTTATGAAGATCGCTATAATAGGCCCTTAGAGTATAAGAAGGGAGACCACATTCTCATAATATTATTCCCCTGATAAGGATTATAGAGGATTGGTTAGGGAGGAAAACTATGCCTGATGTTCATCAGGATATTTTAGATCATTCATAGTGTTTGTGAGATTGCTTACCGTCTCACTCTTCCCCAATAGCTGGAGTAGGTTCATGATGTCTTCTATACATTCCAACTTTGGCTAAACATGCATGACCCTATTCACATCATCAATTAGGGAGAGTTGGACATTGAGAATGGATACACCTTTGTAAAGAACATAGTGATAATCGACGATCGGTAGGAACATACCCTATGTGGATGGACTATCTCCTTGGTCTGTGTGTTGTGGTAGCACGGGAATGTGCGAGAGAGTTCCTTAAAGTGGGAGAGGCAAGTTTGAGCTTAGTATCATGAGTTGTTTTCTTATTTTTTTACTTTATATGGGAAAAAATATTTAATGATAGAATTATTTAGAGATCTAGTTTTTTCCTTGTAATACATTGAAAAATTTATATATTTATTTCTAGAACTAGTGGATAAGACAATGTGTGATTCTGAGGACCTGTGTACCAAGAATTCATTTCATTTAATTTTAAATATATTTTTTATTACATGTGTGAATATTCTTAATGAAAACATGATAAATATTAAATAGAAGCTCAAATTAGACATACAAGACCATGGTTGAGTCCAAAACACAGTGTTTACCCTAGGTGAAACATAAGATGGGTGAGCGCGGGGCATTCAAAATCCTCACTTGTCGGTGGTACGTTCAGTGAAATAATTAATTAATTAATTAATTTATTTATTCATTTCAATGAAAAAGATAATTATATAAAAATTATACAAGGATGAATTCTCCATGGTTATTCACATAAATCCAAGGAGAAATCCAGATCTCTCCCTTCATTTTTTGTTGGCCAATCTCATCAGACGATGATGAAGAAATGCTAGATAGGAACAGATCTGGGTGCAGCGAATGAAACAACTTCTATCAATCATTAGAGGAAATTTTATTCACCAAAAAATTTTGATTAATAAAAGTAAGATTCATAAATTTTAGATTTATTCCCTTTTATTAAATTGAATGAGCATATCCATCTTCACTTTGTGATAATTGTTGGCTAAATGCATGCTCCTAGGTACAAAATATTATTTATTTTCAATTGTTTTTTAACTGTTGATACCTGTTATTGATTATTGGAAAATAATTCTTGGCTAATGAGGTTTAATCCTTTGGTTTGGAACTATTATCCCTTGTTTCTTCTCATGCATCATCAATTAGACACTGTGGTCCTAGTTTGACATTACCAGATGATATTGATCCCAATCAGACCCCCATAACCCTAAAAAAATCATGTGAAAGATGCAAATTGATTATATAAGACTAGATATGATTTTTTTTGGGGTGAGGATGTACATTTGGATAATTATAGGCCAAATCTACAAAGGTAGAAGGATAAATGATGAATAAAATATGCGGTAAAACCAATGAAGAACAGAGGCAGATTTATGGTGAACGTTGGACAAAAAACAAGATTTTACACTAGATAAGCCTTTTTTGGCCATAGATAGCACCAGATATAAATTTAAGAGATCATATTCATATCAAAATAAGAAAATATAAAGATCTGTAAAAACTAGTGAAAACCCAACTACTTTCTGCGTACAAGAATGAACACACTACGTGTATCCCCCTTAGCATAAGTAGCTAGGGTTTTGGGAAACATAAGGATGAAACGGTGTGTATGATATCCAACATCCCATGTACCGCCGTATTCATGTGAAAAAACTATGTAGAATATCACATGGGTGGGAACCTGTGTGGAAGTACATGATCAAGTACACTACTGTGTACTCTAGTACACTGACACGGGGTTCGGTTCATGACACATCCTAGTCTCGGTTATCCTGGACACACCATTTAGACAACCTACATGGAGTGTAATACTATATGGAATGCAGTCATGTGTAGACCAGGGAAATGTCCATGTGGTGGAGTGGGACCACATGTCGTGTGGCCCCCCTAACACATTGTGTACCCCTCGAACTCCTTCGAGGAAACATTAATCATTTTCATCTCATTAATTTGAAATTTCATATTGAATTATGAGTAGCCTACCCTAATTGTTTTTCCATGTATAACATTATGGTTCCATACTTTTTGGCTTACGAGATATTATGTGGAAAGTTCTGGGCATGAAGCCTAGTTATGAAATTCGTAATGATGACAATGATCTCACAATAACATCATGAACATTTGGAGTGGTGCTCTCCAGTAGGGCAAGGTAGTGGAGTTCATTAAAGAACTATATTGTAGTACCCTCTATTAGGGATGGGAAGTGGAGTTTCTCGATGACCTATCCATGTGGTACCCACCAGAAATGGTGGGAAGTGGAGTTCCTTGATGAAATTTCTGAGTAGTACCCTCCAAAAGGGATGGGTAATGGAGTTCCATGATGAACTTTCCATGTAGTACCCTCTATCAGTGAAGGGTAGTAAAGTTCTATAGAGACCTATTAATCAATACCCTCCAACAGGTTTGAGAAGTGGATTTCCTCGATGGCTATCAGAGTGGGACCCTCATATTGTTCCAAAGCATGTTGGACTTCATGAATGTATTTTCTTGATTAAATGTTGATTTGAATCCATTAATTTTTTTGGAAAATGGAATTCCCCTGTGAGGCCTTTTCGAACCCTCCCCATGAAGGGGTCACTCCGGAGAGAGCCCCAGCCGGGAAGGAGTCGTTGCCAGCCGAGATGGCAGAGCGTCCCCGAGGGTGATAGCTCGACAGTGATGGTCCATCAAGCGATCCGTCAGCGATTGCACCGCACCTCATTTTGCCCGCCCAGATGAGCCCGGGAGACCCGGTAAGGTGGGTGGATCCCAGGGGAGAGGCTCGTCCCGAAAGCGGACTCCCAGGATTCGAACCCTGTACCTCCCAAAGAACAGCTTCGATGTGCCAGTCACCATCACCAATATTGCTTTATTAATGTTCAAATGGGTTAATAATTATAGAGTTTAAGGATATGTTAAATAATATAATGTATGGTAATTGATGAATACATGTTAATGTGTGATAACCATTGAATATAATTATTGGTTTAAGGTTTGAGAAAGGGAAATGGATTAAATGGGATATGATAAGTAAATGGCAAATGTGATAATGGGTTAAGTCTTGATGATGTATGAATATAGAATGTAATGGGAATTTTAAATGTTATGTGTTTTGATTCTAAATGATTTTCAATATGATATATGTGGATAATGGATAAATAAGCATGTGAACACGGATTTGTGGTGTAGGATAAAGGGATGTGGCTCATCGCATGGGTAGGGTAGGATTGAAGAACTAAACCCCACCATATAATTAATGGGTTTGGGAGTCCGAATGATGCCCTATGTCTTTAATGGTTACATTGGGCAAGATTATTTGGATTGATTCTCCAGGGTAAGTATGTCATGATTATTTATGAATTTTTGTTTCTAGTGAGGTAGGGAACTTTAATTTTTTTACTCATTCTTATTGAATGATCGGATTAGGCTATTTGGTAAAGGATGAAATTGCCTAACCGATAGAGTATGTGATGAGAAAGAAAATATTAATTAACATGGTATAAATGAAGAAATAGAAATAATGAATAAATTGGTTGAAATGAGTATTTTTATCTAATGGATATCGAGTTGTCTCTTGGTTTACCTTTTCATTTATTTTCATACTTTCATGAACTATCTATTTATACTGGATATTTTTTTACACCCCATTGGTTGGGTCCTACTGAGTTGTACTCAAAACCTCCTCGAGCCATTGTTGGGTACCAAAGAAGATTACATGGTTGCAAGTCAAGACAAGAGGAAAGGCCCAATTATATAGGGTTGAGTTGTGCTAAAGATGTGCATGGATAAGGACCCGGACTTAGATTCAGGACCCATTTTGGTTATTTAGATGATTCTCTTTATTTTGGTTTTCCTTCACTTTTGGAGCTGTTAGGATGACATGACATATTTATTATTATTTTTGGTTTACACCCTTTTGGGGAAATGCTAGTTATTAATTTTTATGCTTTATTATTTATTATTTCCTTTATTTCACATGTTATCTACTATGGAATACTCTGATAAAGAGGGTATAGTCTCCCCACATGATGTATTATACCCTCATTGCTAGTCATCCACCTCTGGAATACAAGGAGGAGTGATTGAGGCCATGTGGAAAACTAGATTGGGGCAATGGTTAGTGGCTTCCGGGTTGGGGATGATATAAAATAGAATCATGGGAGTTATTTTCAATGTCTTGCTATTTTGGATGGTAGATGATAGGTTGGGACTTGTAGGGTCTTGTAAATGAGTTCATACATGGGAGTATCCAACCCATGAATGAGGTAAAACCCAAGTGCCCATGTTGGGAGTTATTGATCTTGATATGTGTTGTTACTGTTGAATGATATTTCACTGTTAGGCAATGCAGTTGTGGTGTTATGTAACTCTTTTATGATATTTTACTCATAGAATAAACACCATGTGGTCCTGCATTCATACATTATCTTCACATTGAAGATATGGTTTCATATACTCTACCGAGTTAAGTGTGACATATATATAGATCATACAAACCTCAAATATATAGTCACATAAAAATACATTAATATGTACTAAGGAACATTGTGAGATCTGATCAGGGATTATGACTATTCAGTCCAGTACCATCTGGGAAAGGAAAACAATGTAGAATATACTCTGATTAGAAAGTATCCCAAAACCTATCCATGATGAGTATTGAAATGGAACCAATTCTCTTGGATAAAAAAAAGGATGGACATGTAAAAAATAAAAGGATCTTTATCCTACCTTTATCCAATAACTACTGATCCACAAGTTCTTTAAATGATTAGGGAGGCCCATAAAGATGATGAGTTTCTATTGAGGAATTTAGAGAATATTCGATTGTTTAAATTTGATGAATATGCAGTTATAAGGGATGGAACCCAAATATGTGTCCCCTTAAAACTAGAACAAAAGAGGGAACTTCTTGGTGATTCACATAGCTCATCCTTCCTTATTCATCCAGGAAGCACTTAGATGTATAGTGATTTTAAGCAAAACATCTAGTGGGATAACTGAAGAAGGAGATTTCCATGTTTATATCTCAATGTTTGGTATGCCAACAAGTCAAGGTGGAATGATAGAAGCCTAAGGGTATGATGTATTAATTTCCCTTAATAATATGGAAATGTGAAAACATAACCAAGGATATAATCATAGGACTCCACATGACACGTAAAGGAAATAATTCCATCTGGGTGGTAGTCGATCGTCTTACTAAGTTAGTACCTTTCATTAATACCAAGGAATATTTCTTTGTTGACCTACTCACTATGATATACATAAGGTAAGTGGTAAGACTACATGGAGTTCCAATCTCTATTTTATCTAATTTAAATCTGATTTTTACATTGAGGTTTTAGAAAATCCTTTAAAATTTTTTGGATACAGAATTAAGCTTCAAAACCATTTATCAACCTCAAATTGATGGTTTGTCTGAATGGGAAATTAAAATTCTAGAGTGTATGGTGAGATCATGTTCAATATATTTCTAAGGATGTTTGGACCAATACCTTCCCTTAGTGGGGTTATCATATAACAATAGTGTATATTCAAATATTCAAATGGAACCTTATAAGGCTCTATATGGGAGAAGGTGTCAGACGTCCTCATGGTAGGATGATGTTGGACAATAGAAGATGATGTGACATTATCTTATCAATGGGATGGTTGATAAGGTTCAATCCATTTTGTGTAAAATGATGTTACAACCCAAATTTTCTTTGTGGTATGGAACCTTTTTTCCAGTTTATATGCTTGGTTTTTACCTAATATGAATTATTGGAGAGTATATAGAGGTAACAAGGGTGGTCACAGCTTGTTCGAATCTAGGAGCCATGTTTTTTTAGAGGAAACTGCTATGCCTCATAGTTATTAGAAACTGTGGCACCCAGTTTGCATTGTTAGAGTAAACTATGTGGGGTGTTTTCTTAGCAGAAGTAGAACACATCATTTAAGCTAACTGTGAAACCTAGGATGCATACCCATGTGATATTTATGAAATTTTTGATATAGGAGAAATGCACAGTTGGCATGTAGTTTGTCTAACCATACAGCAAGACCATGTGATGAAGGTATTGAAGTAGAGTAGGGCACACATTTGGCACAATGTTGGTCCAACCATGCATCCAAACCATGTGAACTAGTTTTTAAAGGGGGAAAATACCATTTTAGATTTATATAATTTAATGGATTAATTCTCCTCCTACCCTATTATTTTTCAATAGTGTCCAGTACTCTTCTCATGTTAGAGAGATTCCTCAATCCTTGGGGGCTTGGATTTGATGATTCTTCCCTATCTGGACACTGTTCAAGCCCCCATCAGTCTTGTTGGATAGCCACTGGTGAGTTATTTTTCATTAGTCTCCTTTTTTAATTTGTCTTTCTATCAAGGATTCTATTATGATATTGGATATTATACCCTATTTTTAGGGAGCTCATCCATTCTTCCACTTTCTTCTGATCATGACCAAATCAGAGGTTGAGACTAGATGAAAAACTCCTCTACAGTATTAAGGATAGTGGTTTATAAATTTCCCCCAAATGTCTAGTGGTTTATACCTAGTTTTCATTATTCCACAAGCTATAATTTCTAGGTGATTATTCCTAAATTGATTAAAATTTTATTTAAATGATAAAGTCTTGTTTAAGACATTTCCTGACACACTTATTTATGGTTTGAGGTTATCGACCTCAACCTGAACCAAAAAAGGGGTGGGTTATACCTGTTTATTAGGATTATGCCACCCTAGGGGTGTGTTATGCTCTCTTTACATAACTTATAACTGAATATGGTATTTAAGAGAATTGATAAAGGTTGTATGCACCTTTTATAACCACTTTATTTTTATATGAAAGGTTTATGAATTGGTTGTGACGATAAAGGAGGGATTACAGTATGACACAAATGACCCCCTTCGATGACTTGGACATTTATACTCCTTGAATCCTATTTAATTATCCTACTTGGATGCCAAATAAATTTACACTCATTGGATATGATTACTTTATTTACATGATATGCGATGATTCCTTTGAAATTTCTACCCCTTGGATCTGAAAACCCATTAGGATGACTTGAAAAATTTTACTCCTTGGATCCTAGTTACATGAATCATTAGGATTATTTGGAATTTTCTATTCCTTATATCCAGTTCACTTACCTTATTTGGATGCCTTGTACATTTATAGTTGTTAGATCCATTTAATCAATATACTTGGATTCATTAGACATTTCTACTCCAAGGATCCTGTTTAACTATTTTTATTAACCCATTAGGATTCCTTGGAAATTTCTACTATGGGTAAGTGACCCATTAGTATGCCTTAGAGATTTATACACCTTAGATCTTCTTTAATTATTTTACTTGGATTAATTGATTACCTTGTACATTTCTACTTCTTAGAACCTGGACCATGTTGGCCTGATACATGATTACATTACACAAGACCTTATGGTCGATTCTTACTATTCTTTACATATATCCCTTATGATATTGTTTCATAATCACAATGAGACATGATAGACTAGAAAATTTTTATTCTATCATTATTACTTGTACAAAAAATATATTTGTACATTGATTTATATTTTATACCTAAAATGGGATTATTATAAACACCTTTAGTGGTTTCATACTATGTGTTATCTCACACCCTATTCGGGATTCCATAGGGTACCAAGACATACTTCATGGATATAGGTAGGGAAAAGGGAAATCTCCCACATGTTGATGATTTATTTAATGTTGTATAAGAGAAGAGGAGAAAAAGAACAAGATATGAATCATGATGCTATGTTGGGACAGTTTAATTTTGGTGTTCTTGTATTTTGGATAAATTTATTATACTAGATTATCATTTTCATTTATTGTCTATCCTTGTATAACATGCTAGGATCATCATTATATATGACACTTCTATATGAGAACACTCAATTATTTATATAATGAATGTTTATTATTTCATATTTAAATTATATTACTTTCTTATGCTATTGATTGATATCGTTATACCACTATACCACACTCTGATTATGGGGTTATTTTCTCGTCACCACTTCACTATAGACCCTTACTTCCAATCGGCAGCCTCTTTCATATGGGGAGGTGTGCTTGAGGACATGTGCACAATCCCGTTAAATAAATATTGTGTAAACCAGGTCTAGGACATCAAAAAGTGGTTTTAGAGGTTTATTTTGTTTGCCTTACTATTTTTGGATGATATAAGGAGAAATAAGACATGTTAAGATTGTGTTATGAGACTGTTCATGGGATTAGCAGACCCATGTACAATGAAAATACAAATTACCTAGGATAGAAGATGTTGTTCTAAATTGTGCTTATTATAGTTGTCTTGATTTCACTATTGGGTGAGGAACATGATGTTTTATATTCTTTGTGATTATAAATTTTTACCCTTGTACTGGTATGGAAAGGAAATATTTCATCATGAATCCATATAGGATCTTTAAAATTTATATTCCATATATTTTTCCATTCCAAATTTACTTAATACATTCATTTCTTGTAGTATGTTTTGGTTCATTTATTATCATATTCATAAAATTGTGCTCACATTTCACAAAAGTAACATGATAAATTACTATTTGTAATAAAATGGACTCTATAATTTAATTCATAAGGTGTATGTGACCTTATAAATTGTACGTGGTGATCCATATAGTTCATACTTTAAAAGAGAATTCATATATAAATTGGAATTAATTTAAAAGAAACTAAATTCTGGAATGAATGGTCACCGTTAAACGGGGATTCCAATTGAAATTTAAAGGGGTTTTACTCAATAAATGTTAATTGAAACTCTATATAAAAGGACCTTTGACTTACATCAGATAAATTGAACCTGTTCCAACCTTATTATTGGGTATTAGAAAAAGCCTATATGTTTTCTTTATGATCGATAAATTACCCAAACCTAGATTTAGGAGCATGATGATGGGAATGACTTGTTTTTAGGAAGGCTTGTTCCTATCCTATTTATGTATTTGTGATCATGAGGTTATCAAAATAATTTGGAGGCATGTGCTTGGAATTATTAGAGATATTACACCATGAAAAGCTCCAGTCGTGCACTAGGGGGGTGTTGATGTGCATGCTCTGGAGGTGGTTGGCCTTTGACCACCAGTAGAAGCAATAGTATTACCACTTGCAACATATCCATTTTTACGTGATATGGGTGTTGAATCCCAGTTTCAAGAGGGATTCCAACATTTCATGTATACTATATAGGGATCTCTACAACCTTCACTGAATATAGTGGAGTTGATTCATGAGTTTCAGAAGTACTATCTGCCCACATTTTTAGGGGATGGTGAACCATAGTCTACAGAGTTAGGGCTAGAGGCCATGAGATTTATTTTCAAGAATCTTGAGTCACATCCTGAGAGGAGAGTGAAGATTTCTATGTACATGAATAAGGATTCTTCCAAGTGGAAGTGGGATATGATTACTAATCTGTATCATCATCAGTAAATGGCTTGTAGGGATTTCTTGATAACATTCTATGATTTTTTTTATCCCAATATGTAGCGGGATGATAGGAATTGAGTGTTTATGCATATGAAGTAGGGATTCCTATCATTCATGGACTATTATGACATTTTATAGATATCCAGTGATTCACACCCATTAAATTAGGTGGCGAGTTATCAAAAGAAAATAAATTATAGGATGGTATTAGGTATGACATTGAATCATAAGTGAACATCTTTTAGATTACTAATATAATAAAGATAATAAATAAAGTTTTGATTACAAAACATAACCAAAGTGAAGGCTAGGGAGTAGAGAAAAGTAGATTAACTTATCGACCTAGTGGTTCCATGTTAGGTGGAAAAAAGAGATGCTTTGAGGTATCCCATTAGGGGAATACTAGACATAGAGTGAGTGATATTAGTTATGTTCTATATCATTAATGTGAGAAGAAGGGACAAATGAGGAGAAAGTGCGATAGAGACCCTGTTGAGTTCCATGCTTATGGAAGGATGGAACATCTATAGCAGTTTTATTGGACCTTTCCTCTATAAACCAGGGAGAGGGGGTCTACACTGAATCCACATTCAGGAGTGGGGTCAGAAGCTTCTTGTCAGGAAGGGAGTTGGAGTGCTACTTTCTAGTCAATTAGAGGTGGAGGTCATAGTCGTGAGGGCTGGACACCATAATTACAATGAAAAAAGTGGACCTACACTGGTTAGTCATTCTATATCTAAGCGCCACAGTTCAGGAAAGATGTATACAGTGCAACTGATACCTATGGAGAAGAGTTCCAGACCTTATACCATGAGAGTTACTATTTTTGTAGCCTCTAAGATAGTATCATATCTTTTTGATATAGTTGATTGTAATTATTTCGTATCTCTACCTATTTTGGAGAGACTAGATCCCAATGTTTAGTTCTCTAATAGACTGATGACACTTGACACTCCATTAGGTATTTGATCGGAGAGTGTATGCTTGTTCAAGAAGTTCCCCTTGAGATAGGTGTGTGTCTCTTCATGTGGGGACTCCTTTTCCTCGAGTTGATAGTGTGTAACATCATTTTTGGGATGTAATAGTTAGTTCCCTATTATGTTTATTTTGATATCTAATTCAAGATAATGACTTTTACATCACTGGATGGTAGGGTTTTTATTCACAAGGTTAAATGTGATGTCCATGCAAGTCGAGTTGGAACTGTGCATCGTGGACTAAGTGAGATGATAACCCATATTACTAGTTTATATATGGATGATTAAAGATCACATTAGAAATTTTTTCCTCTAGTGATTGATTGTTTTAGGGGATGTTTTCCCATATGAAAATTACAGACTACCACTAGAGATAGATGTAGATTTTTCTGTCGATCTAGTGCCAGAAGCCTCACCAGTATGCATCCCTCATTACATGATGGCTACTATGGAGTTTTGATAGGGAAACTATTTTCATAAATATTCATTTATTTTCAATGAATTAAACACTTAAAATTAATGAATTTGATATAATTTTCATCTTCTATGTTTTTTTGTAATTTTTGGTATTAATTGTGAAAATTTCTTAATTCTATAAATTTACCAGTTTTCTGAAGACTCTATATTTCATGAATAGAATATACAATTTTGATCTAATTTAAGTGATTCATTTTTTTTATAATTAATTTTTTATAGGGATTATAATTTTTTATATATACCACCATTCAATTTGAAACACACTAGCCTAGAAAAATTAATCATGTGAAGATATTTTGCAGGCTAACAGAATGGACCTAAAACTTGTGATGGAAGAATATCTTGGTCTAGAGACCTCCAAAAGAAGTGATTCAAGCTATATTAGAAAGAGGAATACGAATCTCATGTCCAAAATAAAATTCATATATAATTTTGGCCACAAAGGTACCCATTTAATTCTACAAATTTGAGGGAGTTGGGATGTCTTATCAGCCAGAAATGGTTATTTTTAGTAATTAGAGATTTTTTTTGAAACTTGAATAAATAAAATGATATTTTTTGGTTTAACGAAAAATAAAGGGAGGAAATTTTTTTATGAAGATACATTCTCAATATTATACTATTAATTATGAAAAATAGACTCTAACCTTCAGATGAGTTAATTCAAAGGGAATTTTTTCCACACCTCAATCCTATAAATATAAGTCTTTACTACCTTTAAAAGGTGTTAAAGAAGGAGATGAAGGGTTTTTAATGGATAATTGTATTCTTGAAGTGGTTTTTATTTTCAATTTTTATTTTTTATTATTTTCATAAATCTCTCATCTTCTCCCTTCACTCTATTAACCTTCACATTAAGGGATAAAACTTTTGAGTGATCAAGTAAGGGGGGTCATTTTATAATTTATGAGTCTCTTGATTTAATTTAAAACTCAATTTTTCTATTTAGTTATTTATGTTTTTAGTGGTGACCAATTATTTTAATGTTATCATGTTTTGGGTTTTGGTTTCATTAATTTTTGATACCTTTGGTTGTATATCTTCAAACTCCCTTCACATAGTTTAGTTAATCGCTATTGAGTAGATTGTGCTTGGTGGTGAGTGTGTAGCGATTTTTGAAACATTTGTGGAATAAGTAAAAAAAAATTAAATTTATAAAGAGGAAACACCCCCATCAATAATTTTCTTAGTTTTTTGGAAATGGTTTATGAACATTCATGCACACAAGAGTGTTTTCCATTTCATACTTCAAATAATGGTGATTGAAAACATGACTGAAATGTCTTTCATTAACCAATCAATTGGAAGAAAGGGTGAATTATTTTTGTGATAATGATGAAATTTTTGAATGTAATACTACCCAAACCCTATCACGCTCTTCATTAACTTTTTTTCTAAAATAATTAAAATTGATCTATTTATTTTTAAAATCAAACCATTTAGAAATAATCACACTTATTTCTCTATTTTCTTGTTAAAAACGTGATTTTTGTGTGATATTCTCTAGAGAAAAACTAGGTTTTCCTTATTACTACATTTTAACGTAGGAAATATTTTTTATTACTCCCCATGATAGACATGTGTCAAAACTTGGCACCGATACCAGGGATTTGGTTACAACAATCATTTCTTCTTCTTATTTCTTTCTTCTCTCTTCAAAATTACATAAATAGATCTCAAACATAGACCCTTTCCCCCTAGATCCGAAAATTGAAATCAATTTTTTGAATAGAATAAGAAAAACTAAATTTCAACCTAAATTTTAGGTAATTTATCTTGCAAACATCATTGAAACATTAAGTGTAAACTCTTATCCTTTCATCATGGATGGAAATCATAACCCAACCCATAGAAGCCTTTATTCACCACAATTATTTAGTAAAAACAATAAAATTTCCATTATTGTGTTACAAAATGATTTTCATATGAATACTAACATGATTACATTACTCCAAAAAAATTCATGTCTTGGTAGTAGAAAACCCAAAAAAACATATTAAAGAGTTCACACATGTCTGCTCTACTTTCAAACCACGAGGAGTAGCTGTGAAGTAGGTAAAGTGGAAGGTGTTCCCATTTTCATTAGAAAGAGTTTCCAAATAATGGTTCTATGGACTAAAAATAGGATATCTTAATGATTGGAATTATTTATTGAGATGATTCCTGCAACGATTCTTCCCCACCTCTAGAAGCATAACCATAGAAAATATTCTGTCAAATAGTAATCGGGAGAACACCTTACAAGTACTAGTAATGATTTAAAAATATATGTACCATATTCCCACATCAATAAATTGAGGAGTATTAATTTCTTTTCTTATTTTATCAAGTCATGCTGGAAAATGAAATAAACCTTTTTGATGCATCATCTTGAGATGTATTGATTGAAAATTAATGAGTGGAAGACAACAGATTAATTGATATGGTTTCCTAGAACCTGCAATAGTTTGGTAAAAGATGTACTAAAACAAGAGGAATTGATGATGTAAGAGATTCTTATCCATCACATTTAGTGAAACTAAGATCGATGAGGTAAAAATTATGGTGAAACATATGGCCTTGAATCATGTGCTTGACCAATAAGCTCCAGCTAAGGTATGTGGTTTATGCCCCTAACTTGATCATTTTACTAACCATTGTACTGAAATAAAGGGAATAGAAAATTGTGCAAAAACAATCGAACTGAGAAAATTCCAACAAAATAAAGCATTGAGAGAGCCTAACCATGTTCAATATTAATTTGTAAATCAATAGAATCGCGCTAGAACCCCATACCAAAACCTATTCCAAATCCAACCAAATTCCAACAACAATTCCAAAACCCACCACCATTTCAATTAAATAAATATTATAACTATATTTAACACTACTGAAAACCCACAATCCAAAAACCCTATTTTTAACCATCCACCAACACAAAATATTTTTTGGAACATCCACAATCTATATTTGAGGTCATAGAGAATAAGTTTGATATGCTGAAAAATGTTGTGGAAAGTCTTGTTAAATAATGTCCAAAAGCTATGGAAAAATAAATTTTGAAATAGTACCAAACCAAAAGTAGAATATCATAAAGATAATAATAACAATTGGAAAATAACTCTCACCACCATCAGACTATGAACCTGAAATAAGACCACCTTATTCACGAAAGAATGAAGTTGTAAATTTTGAAAATTTTGTGAAAATAAACCTTGAAGAAGAGAAGAAAGAAGAGTTGGGGCAGGATATGATGAGGATTAAGAGACAAGAAACACCATTTAAATGGAAACAAAGGGATAAGAAAGACTTACCCACACCATTTCCATCAAGTATAATTAAATCAGTGAGATTTTTGGAAGAATCACGTCAAAAATAAATCTTAGACAACTTTAATAATGTGGAAATTAAGGTCCCCCTTATTAAAGAACACAAAAGAATTCCAAATTATGCTAAATTTTAAAGGATATTTGATCCAAGAAGATTATACTTCAAGGTTATGGAAAGAAAAACTTGTGAATAAGTGTCTCTCCCCTTATCACACCATAATCTCGATCCAAATTTCAAGATCCATGGATGTTCTCCATTCCATAAAACAATAGTTATTTAAATTTTTATAATTATTTGTTTAATATAGTTTCTTTAATTAATATATTTCCTCACTAAGTATAAAATTATTTATAGATGGGTGACTTTAAGCCCACACGGGTGGTGGTCCAAATTGAAAACAGATCCATAGTTTTTGTAGCATGTGTTCTGGAGGATGCCCTGGTAAAAGATAAAGATCTCTTATTCCCAACTGACTTCTATGTGGTGAGTATGGAATAATATAAGATCCCATCACACTCAACCATCACTTTTTGGATACCTTTATTGAATATTATCAAAACCATCATCAATTTCTATGAAGGGACACTCACTATGATGTATGGATATAACCATGTCCACTACAATATTCTTGAATCCATGATGTACCCATTAGACGATCACTCACTCTTTTCACTCTCCATGAATTTCTTACTAAACCTATTGAAGAGTTATATATGTTCTATTAATTGTTATCCTTAGGACACATTTTTTATATTTAATGTATCACTAAACATATGGACTCCCAAAACACTAGAGATTATGATTTCATGTGGGAAGAAGAGGTAAAATATGATTTCATTGATGATTATTAAAATAATGAGGAATATGATATTGTTTATTATGTGTATGAGGTAAAACATTTTGAAGTGGGGAAGTGAATCTAATTTTATATCCTTAGAAACCCGTTGATCTCTAATTAAAACAACTCCCGATGGATTTCAAATATGTGTACCTTAGGGGGAAGAGAAATTAACAGTGATAATTTTTAATAATCTATATGAAACCCAAGAAAAATATATTACTGATATTTTGAGATAGAATTGCCAAGAAATAGGGTGGAACTTACGTGATATACAAGGAATAAATTCAGAAATATTCTCACATAGAATTCTTCTTGAGAGATATTCCAAACATGTTAGACATCCTCAAAGAATGTTGAATCCCACATTAATAGAGGTTGTAAAGAGAGATATAGAGAATCTCAGGGATATTGGGATCATATATCACATTTCATATTCACAATTGGTTATCCTCATTCATATAGATCCAAAAATCATGGCCATCCAACTATAAGGAAGGAAAAGAATGAATTAATCCCTGTGAGAATTCAGAATATCTAGAGGGTGTGCATTAATTTTAGGATGTTGAATCGGGTCACTCAGAAAGGTAATTTCTTGATCCCCTAAATTGTCCATATTTTTGATATACTATAATGGAGAACTCATTTTTTCTTTTTTATGGATTTAAAGGTTATTTTTAGGTACCTATTTCTCTTTAGGATCAAGAGAATAAAACCTCTACTTGTCCCTTAGACACTTTTTCATATAAAATAATTCCATTTTAATTATCTAATGCTCCATGTACTTTTCATAAATTCATGTTAAGTATTTTTTTCTGATCACAATGAAGATTTATTGGAGTTTTTCTTAGACTATTTCACAGTTTTTTGAAATTATTTTGACCATTTTTTGAAAATTCTTGAAAAAGTATTGAAAACATGCATTGAAAAGAATATTTTTTTTATATTTTAAAAAGTGTAGTTTCATGTTTGAGAGAATATTTTTCTATGGTAATTTAATTTAATGAATTTAATTGATGTAGATAAATTAAAAATTTAAGTGTTAAATTAATTACCTTACCCAACTTGTGTGAAACAAGTTTGATCATTTTTTGGACATACATGATTCTACAATAGATTTATCAAAGACATTAGTAAGATTTATATCCCCCTATCTCAATTTATTTTTAAATATTAATATTTAAATTTCAATGTTACATATAGGGAATCCTTTGATGAGATGAAGATGAGATTGATTACATCACCAGTGATGTAGCTGCCAAACTGGGATGAACCATTTGGGATAATTTGTGATTCTTCCAACTAAGCAGTTGGAGTAGTCCTTTCGTAAGAAAATGAGGGTAGGAAAAAAAGTCATTTCTTATTTCTCAATAACCTTATATGTGGATCAATTCAATTAAACAACCACAGAAAAAGAGTTTTTATTAGTTTTTTTATTTAGAAGGATTTAGATCATATTTTATTAGAACTATAGTCACTATGGTTTTTGATCATGCAGCTCTTAGGTACTTAATAATGAAGGATTAATCTAAACCAAGTATAGTGATATGGATGTTACTAAAGAATGATTTCAAAATAGACATCAAGGATAATAAAGAATATACGAACCAAGTTGATGATCATTTAAGTAGACTACCCAACACTGTTGAAGAAAAAATTCTAGAAATATAACCATTGAATGATCACCTTCTTGGAGAGAATTTGTACTTTATTGAAGTATAAGTGCCTTGTTATGATGACATGGCCAATTATATGGTATCATATCAGGTCCCATCTCATTTTAATTCCCAAAAAATTTAAAATCTGAAGGATGAATCCAAATATTAAATTTAGGATAATCCATTTCATTGAATGATTTTTAATGACCATGTGATAAGAAGATGATTTCTTGAGAGTGAATTTTTTTTCCTATGAGTTTTGTCACAAAGTAGCTTGTTGAGGACACTTTGGGCCTAAAAGAGTATCAAGGAAGGTTTTATAATACAGACATTATTGGTCCACCCTTTTGAAGGACTTTTATGAATTTAGAAAAATGTGTCAAAATGTCAGTTTTCTAGAAATATTTTAAAAAGATAAGAAATACCCCAAAATCCACTTATTTTTTGTTAGATTTTTGAACTCTAGGGGAAAGATTTTATGGGTCCTTTCCTAATTTCATTTGGAAATTCTCATATCTTACTTGCAGGTGATTATGTTTCTAAATGGGTGGAAGAAAAAACATGAAGAATGACGATGTTAAAGTTGCATTTGATTTTATCAGGGCTAACGTATTTTGTAGGTTTGGAGTTCCTATAGCCATCATCAGTGATTAGAGGACTCAATATTTTAATAGGATAATGGAGGATTTAATAAAAAAATATGGAGTGAATCAAAAAACATCAACTCCCTATCATCTGTAGAGTAATGGTCAAGATGAAGTGTCTAATTGGGTAATCAAATGAATTTTTGGAAATATTGTTAAATAAAAATTGGAGGATTAGAGCCAATGGTTGGAAGAAAAAGTAGGGGATTACATTACAACCTATAAAAACTCAATTGGAATGATTCCATATAGGTTGATTTATGGGGAAATATATCACCTACATATGGAATTTCAGCATAATGCATATTGGGCTCGGAGTAAGATGAATTTGGATCTTGAAAGTTCTCGGAAAGAGAGAATATTTTAGTTTCAAGAGTTTGAGGAAATTAGAAAGAAATATTTTGAAAATTCTAAGATTTATAAATAGAGAATAATAGTGTCTCATGAAATGTTGATCCAACTAGAAGACTACCATCCTGTATATAAAGCATTATTATTCAACTCAAGATTCATGATGATGTTAGGTAAACATCACTTTGTATGGGTAGATCAATTTATAATTACTCATGTATATCATTTCTGTGTTATGAATATTATGAAGGATGAAGAGTAAGAGCCATTCATTGTTAATGGACAGAGTCTGAAGAAATTCTATTGGGCCATTCTATCATATCCAATAAAAGAGATCACACTCCTCTAATTTGTTATCTCTAAAATCCATCAGGTTATAACTCTGTTTTACAATTTATTTCTTGTCGTGATTCATTTTCAAATCTACTTATATGTGAAAATCTATTTTAATGCATTGAGTGCACTATATAATTTATGTGTGGGGAGGTAACCTTTATAGTTCAGGATCTTCATTTGTGGTTTATTTTTCTATTTCCAAAAAAACAACGTGTTTTTTAAATTTTTGTGTGTTTATTTTTCATTTTTTTAAACTGTTGAGATCAAATGAATATATTTACTATTTCTGAAACCCATTTCATAAAGCTAAATAATTATTCTAGGAAAATGATCTTAAATGTATACTGAAAATAATTTCACTTCAAGTTCAAATATTTTTAAATTTCTCGAAAAGTCCTTTGATTTTATAATATCAAGAAACATCTCATTGCATTAATATTTTAAATTTCATTCATGTGAGGATTCTGAAACATTTTTTCATATTATTTTAATTCACCTCAATTTTTGAGAGAACCCTGACTTTCTTGTTTTAAACATAATTTTATTTATTCTTGGACAAACTTGAGGGTTTGTAGTACTTATGTTTTAAATTATCGAGGCATTTGTTTGGTTTTAAAGCCCCTATATCAAAATAATCCTTTTCAATATGGCCTTACTTTTTCATTAAATCCTTATATACCTTTGATTCCTAGAACAAACTATTAGTTTAGGCACATTAAAAGAAAAGTTTTCTTATCCAACCTGTTCTTGAAGTGAAGTTTCATGATCTAATTGAACTTTGCTTTGGGGGAATATGTATTGTGGTGTGCTACCTCATTTGGTGACACATAGGGTGGAAAATAAAATAGTGAAGAGTAGTTTTTTATAATGAAAAAAATTCTTTCCATTGAAATATATGCCTTTATATAGAATTAATGATAAGATAAGTTCTGCCTTTCTAAAGCCTCTAATAGAGAAATAAAATTGTTCCAATATTAAGCTTTCATGAAAAAATTTGTTTAAGTAGATTGAATTTTTTTTCTATTGAAATGCAGAATGGTGTGCACATTCCATGATTTTTCATGATGATGGAACTTATTTTAATCTAATTGTAGTGTTAAGGTGACCACACTAGAGTGAAAATTAGAATCTTGTAATTTTGGTAAAAAAACCAATCCCTCCTTATTTGGATTCGGAGTTTTTTTACATCTAAATCCTACCAACCAAAAGCCACATAAAAACCCTAAAAAGTAAACATGATAAACACTTATCCTTGAATAACATATGGTGGGATGTATTTTTTTATCAAGACTATGTTTACTCTTTCATTAATTTAGATATGAAAACCCATGTTGAAAATCGACATTTGTGAGATGAGAGAAAATTAATGTGAGATAGGTGTTTTGTAAGCATGGGAGGAGAAATAAGGAAGAAATATACTGAATGATATGAATTGAGAAGATGAAATAATTTTTTTCGATGAGGAATTATAACTTTGTATTCATGCTGTATAATTGGTGGATCTCATGGGAATGTGCATTGAATATGTTTTGATTTGGTTTTTATTCTTATTTTACCTAGATTTGAAGTGTTAAGTGTGGGAAAATTGATAGACATAATATTTTCAAAATTATTCATTTGTTTTTCAATGAATTAATCCCTTAAAATTAATCAATTTGAGATGATCTATATCATCTTTGTTTCTTTGGTGAATTTTGTCCTTAATTGTGAAAATTTATTAATTTTGGAAATTTACAAGTTTTGTGGAGATTATTTATTTCGATAATAGCTCTTGTAAATTTTGATCCAATTTATTTGATTCATTTTTTAGGATTCCTTTTCTCTTGGGATTAAACTTTTCTTCTGAACCCAGATCCAATTTCAAAAAAACTATCCTAGAAAAATCAATCAAGTGGAGATTCTTTCTGGATTATATAATGGATCCTACATCAATAATTGAGGCATATCTAGGTATAAAGAAATCCAAATGAAATGATTCCAACTGGATTATAAATAGGACTTCGTGAATCATGTAAAAAATAAATTTCATGGAATATTAGGTCGGTTTGTGTATACATTTTCATACCTATTGTCGAGTATTACAATACGTTTTCATTAGATACACATTTTTTTGTAGATAAAATGTTTTATATCAGTGGTCATGGAACATTTTAGGTATTTTCAGTACAAAGTCATAAATCGAGAATGATTATAAAAAATATTGGACTATATATGGTGTGTACTTTATAAACACAGGTCATGTACTTTCATCTAGAGACGGTTAGACTAGAATGAGTATATTCCCATACATACAACCATATGTTTTGAGCTGTGTATTACTAATTCACACGTTGTGTCCTCCCTTTGAGAAGTAGTTGGTGGATGAAATGGAATTCAGACCCCATGTGGGGTGGTTTTACATGTAGTGCACCACCACCGAATGACTTACGATGCATTTAAAGTCATGGGTGTCTTGGAGGATCACCTATTGATTAAGAAAACAAATACCAAGTATTTTGTCCTGAGTACATGGTGTGTACATTAGGTTACATTCCGTGTAGATTGAATTCTATAATAAAAGTGGCAACCCTTCGAATTTGGGCTTGGATGTCCATGGGGAGGTGTTGCTACTCTGTCATTCGTACCTCCCTCAGATCCAAATTTTAGTTTTCAATTCCATTTTAAATTCTATTTACTGTAATCCCCTTCTCCTTATCTCCTCTCATATATATGTTAGGGATTGAGTTTTGGGTCAATCCACACACTGTGACCATGGTCAAATGTGGCTATTTTTCCCCATGTGGGGTTGTAATAAATTATGGGTGCATTTTGATTTTAATTTTGAAGTGTAATTTTTATTATGATTTATATTTTATAATACATTTAATGAATTCAATTCTAGAATCATCTTTGGTGTCATATCAGATCAAGAACAACACTAGCTGAGAAAGCTAAAGGAGTTGTAATAGGTGAACCCAAGACTGTTGGGTAAGCTTGTTTCCATTGTTTTAGGGGAAATGAACTTTAACATGTTTAATGTATTTAATCACAAGGCCAATAGATTAATATCTAAAAAACTTAATTGATGATTTTCGAACGAGGAAACATTAGTGGAATTGAATACTTGTGGTAAATAAATTTCATTTATAATGTCGGTACAGAGGAATTATGACCCAACAATTCCTAATTAAATTGATAACCCCAACACAATTGTTTTCTTATTTTTATGTCATTTATTTTCATTTAATTAGATTTTTTTTCAAATCATTTAACTTATTAATTTGTTCCCTTCACTCCTCCTGTATGGATAACTGACCGAAACTCACAAACTGGTTCCAATTCCATTTATTTTATGTGTCTCAATGTTGGATTGACCCCAAATCCCGCTAGATACTTAGTTTTTTAGTATGAGAAGGTAACCATAAATTTAAAATTTGGATCACACCTTGAAACAGGAGGAACACCAAATTCTGGTGTTGTTCCCGATGAACACAAAAAAACAACTCAATTCTACATCAAAGGCTGGTTTACCGAGAATTTTCCATTATTATTTCTTTATTTTTTGATTATTTTTCTTGGGAACCTCAACCCCTCATCCCATGGATTATCATCTAATAGGGGAGTGGTAAAATACACATGGAGAGGATTTTTATCCCCATGATCTAGAGTTTATTTACTCATACCTAGAAGAATACTATCCATTCATGTATGATGGGTTTCAATACAAGGAATAACAATGTAAATTCTTCATATCACCATTCTCTTCATATCCATAAGAACCATATTTGGGTAATATATTAGGGTTATTATTGATGATGCAGGTAGCTAACACATGTCAGTTAGATCCAGGAATGGTTGGTATGACTATGAAATATTGTAGAACAACTCTCTAAGATAATTTCCAATATGGATACTTCAGTTGAGTTTTTTGATGTATGGTCTAATTCTATTTCAACTGAGGAGACATGTAATAATGTGGTCCCCACATACCATTCAATAAAAATTTCAGAAATTAATTTTTAAAAATCAAATTTTGAATACTGGGACACATCATGTCATTTTCATACTAAATTCGATCACATATTTATTTTAAAACCCTTAGTTGACTACATAACTGCTTCGGAAATTCCTTTGATCAATTTAAGGTATTCAGCATTGCAATGCAGAAACATCAAGAGGTGGAGGACGTACAAGATCAAACCAAGAAACAAGTCCACTTTTAGCATCTACAGGCCATTGATCATCGATTCTATAAGTTTATGTCTAGACGACCTGATGGTCAATAATCATTTAAATAAGATGAGGGCAACAAACACATGTGGTGGATCAAATTGTGAAATCCCCATTCACCTTCATATTATGGGTATGTAACCCTAAATTAGGTCGAGCCTAAGACCTTTAAAGGAACTTTCTAGGATTAAACTCAACCTATCTCTCCTCTCTTCTTTTATATTTTTAATAATCTCATGGGGAGTACTTATTATACACACACCGTGTCTCTCTTTTTTCTTCTATACTACTTTTTGAATAAGAACAAAATTATACTACACGCCATTTGTATAATTATAGATGACATGAAATTATATTTTTAACATAAATTTTAATATATATTTTAGTAAAAGTACATATTAATTAAGTTAATAATCAGGGATGAGGCATGTGACAATGGTATGGTTACTGGAGTGTATCTGAGTTGTCACCGATTTGAGTCCCTCCACACCTACCTTCTGTATAGGGTTCATTATTCTTGAAATCATGTTTTAATTAAATGGTGTGTGAGGTATTTTAAAAACAAAATAAACATATTTAAAAATAAAATAAATTCCCTAGTGGGGCTAAATTGATTATTAGAGTCGTACCCCATAGATATAGAAGACCGAGTTTGAGTCCTAAAAATTGGTGCAGTCCCAATTTTTTTTATTAATAAATCCACATGATGTTTATTTCGATAGATGTAGTGTGTTCCACGTTTTCATTAACACCTTAAAACGCCTTCCAAAAAAATAAATCACATGCATGTGAAGTGGGATAATTGGAAGAGTCATTTCCCTAGGTTCAATAATCTTGGGTTTGTGCTCAACTAGTATTTACACTTCATCCTAATCTTTTAAAAAATCAACATCAAACACTGTGTATTATTATTTTCCCCATGTAGTGCTTCAACATTAGGTTAAATACATAATGTTAATAAAACCTCGTAGTACTACAGCCTTCTCTCTAGTGGTTGATGGCCTACATTTAGATCGGCTGATCATAGGTTCGAATCATTCCTCAAGCACTAGACTCAAGGTTATAGCTCACCTTTTCAAATTTTATAAAACTAAGAGTGTATGACTTTGATACATTACCTATATAGGTTTATTTTTCATTTTTAAATAATATATTTTTCATTTATATTTCTTCTTAAATTAGAATAACAATTATTATATAGTTTATTATAATAATTATATGTATGAATATAATTTCTACAAAAAATCCAAAATGGCATGTGGGAACCTCTATACGGCGTGTGGTTCACCAATAAAGGCCAATAACCCTACCTAGCCTGACCCCATGTGGCAATTCCCCTTCTCCCTATTTTCTTCTTCGTTTGGATTCCACTTTACACCATCACACCCTACTCCTTAAATCAATGATTTCAATTTATTTTATGCCTGAATTTCAATATCCTTTCTATCCTAGATCCAGGTATGATGTTTCTCACCCCCTTCATCATAGTTTTAAAGACGTTTAATTAGATTGGGATTCAGTCAACCTTTCAACTTCAAACCCATAGAACACTGGTTAAATGAAGAATGCATGATGTGTACTATAGGTACATGGACACACACACACACTCTATTTCTCACATTCGAAAATACATGGAATGTATGTTCGGTAAACACCATATACTTTGGCTCAATCTGGTATTTTGGAGAAACTCGTGTACTGAGATCACATGGCCAACACCCTATGTTCTCACACATGATGTGTAAACCATACTACATGCTGTGTACATGCCATTTATACAAAAACATTCCCACTCAGTTTGTTTATATAAGGTAATTGGGGTATACAACCAATCATACTATACGATGTGTATCCTGGATCCAAATGGCATGTACTATGTTTTATGATTTATCACATTTCTACCTTCTTTTTAACTTTTATTTTTTTTGTTTTCCATTATTTCTTTTTCAACTATGGTTGATGGAGTTCATGCATGTGGGAAGTGTCCCACATGCTCTACTTAGAAGGATAGACCCTCATGCCTCTAGATCCAACTTAGGCCTCCAATGAAACTTGCATCGGACATTCTTGTATGTCATCCATCATCTTTGGAAACACTACCTTCTATCCTACCAGGACCCACACCTCTAACCTCTACTAGTCCCGCAACACCTTCTTTGGAAACTCCTAATCCACTAGATTCCATGTATGGATCATCTACATCTTCCTAGGGCTCCATTACAACACCCCCACCTCCAACATGACACCATTGAATCCATCCACGACTTCAGTGAACCCCACTATGCCCACAAAACCATCCAAGATGGAATGACTGTAGATCTAGTTCCAGCTTCAGATCCTCCACCCACTTCCACCAATGTTGGCCCCTCCACCTCAACAGATGTAGCGCCACATCATCATATGCTGACAACTACCCAACCATAGCCATACCACTACCTGATCTTTTCCAAGGTAAATCCTATAGCATAAAGAATAAAATTTATTTCATGGTGCACAATATAGCTGAGTGGTCATTTCATGGATATCATGGAGCCCCCACATCTTGGTGTATGGGATGAGATTGATGAGATTCTTGGGAATAATAACCTTATCGACAGACTCTAGGTAATCAATCCTACATAAAGATATTTATTTTGGATTTCTTAGTGAGCTTCAAGTTCAATGGGTCTATATAGTGCCATAAGACCACTGATACATCTACCACAGTTAGATTTAGGCTGGGTGAATGACAACTATCCTAGACCGTGGCTAATTTTGGTTGAGGTTATGAATTATACACCCTTCCATCCAACCCCACCCCTTGTCTATACCCTCACTCATCCTTAGTTCTCTAACCTCATTTCCATGTGATGAGATCTTTTTGGGCCTAACCATAGGTATACTCCCACTTCCCTAAAGAGAACCATCATAATTTCACCTCCTCTTTATTTCATCCATTGGTGTTTTAGCACTATCCTTTTACCACACCACGATGACATGAGTGTCATTTCCAACTATGAAATAGACCCTCTCACTTGTATTGTATGGAATGATTGTCCTGTCCTCCCTTGTCTTGTTGGTTCTTACTTCCATTCCATGATCCATGGCCGTTAGGGAAACCTAAAAAGTGGCTTCTATGCCACCAGGTCAGCAAAATACCTGGGGGTGTTTAACCCATATCTCCCTCATGATCACATTGGATATCCCTAGTGTATGGACTTCCTCATTATTATCCACACAAGGATGGTTGAGCGTCAGGAAGATGACTCTCTGATTATGCAGGACACCCCAACTTCTGCTGGGGTGAGAGACACATCAACTACCCCTGCCGGTGTTTCTGATCTAGTTCCACCCCATCCATAAGCAGATGTTCATTATTCATCCACCATCACATGACCCGACCCTACCCAAGCTCGAGCCGCAACTACCCCAAGACCGCCTCCATAGGCCAGGGGCTGGCGACAAGCACCGAAGGTTAAAAAACTGGGGAAGGCCTTTGCCTATGTACCTAGACACACACACACACACACCACTCAATGCAGAAGTGAAAATTAAAAGGAAAAGTAAAGTACCAAGTGCTATAAACAATCCAACATGGTGCATCGACCTCTAAACAGTACAAAGATAGTGCTGAAGGTAAACTGAAAAGAAAAGGAAAAAACACACGCCCAACCAAAAAAGTTCCACAACCCGGCAACAGGTAAACAAAAGTAAAACAGCTAGGAGAGTCCCACACCTGGAACCCGACTACGACCACCTCATGTGGTCCAAGCTCCCAAACTCGTAAGCTCCTCTATAGTCATGAGCAGCCTGTCTGTCGTCTGCAAGGGAACAATAAGTGCGGGCCAAGCCAAAGCAGGGGTGAGCATAAAAATACTCAGTAGGATACCCCGAAGGCTCAAGGGAGCAACAAAGGAGGTATCAGAGGGTGAGAAGTAAATCGAATAGGGACTAGAAAAATAGTACAATAGAGAGTGTAGTAAAGAGTACAACATGACCCAACAAGAGTAAGGAAGAAGGATCTTCCTAACACAAGGAGCTAGAAACGGTGAGAATATGAACTTCCCATCAATCTTTCGCTACATATGGCAGGAGAGTAGACTCGTCCAACCATGAGAAGCGAGAAACGGAAAGCACATGGCATACCCCGAACGTCTTCGCCTCTCCTAGAAAGAGAGTAACCAAAACCCAAGAAGGGGGTACTAGAAAAAGGTATATACATATCCATATGCTCAATTAAGAAACCCGAAAGAGATTGTATGGGGATATCCATCTCATAGCTCAGCCCAAGAGAGTGAGTCGCCAATAGTCCTAGAAGTAAACACCATCGATGCCCAGTATCCTGCACGTCTTACCCGAACTACAAGCCAAGGGGATCAAATCACCGCACCCTGACACTATCTTCTTTGGGTGGCAGTAACTCACCTACATAGTTTTAGGTCGCGTCACAAGGATGAATCTTGGTGGTGAAGGTGCCCCTCGTACTTGAGAGTTCTGGGGAAAGTCAAACCACAAATCTTCACTATCACACAGTCGAGAGGCCTTTTAAAAGTCAAAGTTGTCACATCACTTGGCCGTACAACCAACAGTCCCACTCCGGTAGTCATAGAGAAAAGCCACAGACTAGCCTAGTATAATAAAATGAGTTTGAAAGAATTCATCGAGTAACCCACTTCCAGGTACCATTGGAAGGTAAATCCTAAGTGGTCGTCGGGTAACCCACTGCCCAGTATCTACTAGAGGGTAAACCCTAATATCTCATCGGGTAACCCACTGCCCGGGCTCTAATGGAGGATAAACCCTAAGAGGTTGTCGGGTAACCCACTACCCAGTCTCTACTGGAGGGTAAACCCTAAGAGGTTGGCGGGTAAGCCACTGCCCAGTCTCTCCTGGAGGGAAAACCCTAAGAGGTCGTCGGGTAACCCACTGCCCAGTCTTGGCTAGAGGGTAAACCCTAAGAGGTCGTCTGGTAACACACTTCCCAGTCTCTTCTAGAGGGTAAACCCTAAGAAGTCAATGAGCAACCCACTGCCCAGCCTCGCTGGAGGGTAAACCCGAAGAAGTCGATGAGCAACCCACTGCCCAGCCTCACTGGTGGGTAAACACGAAGAAGTCGATGAGCAACCCACTTCCCAGCCTCGTTGGAGTGTAAACCCGAAGATGTCGATGAGCAGCCCACTACCCAGCCCCACTGGAGGGTAAACCTGGAACAAATCTGGCCATCCCTACTAGATGGTACAACACTAGACAACAAAACACAGAGTGGGTATCGCGCAACCACCCAACTACTGAACAATTATCCTAGTAGAGGTTCAGCACCCGTGTAGTGTGGTTCATGCCGATACCTAGGTCTCTTACAAGGGAAACATGTCACGGTAGATCACAGAATGAGGATATGATCTCGATACTCAGCTTGGGAATCTGCACCCAAGCTCACTGGGGCTCCGTACCCTACTGGAAACAACCTCTTAGGTAGAGGATCAGTGCCCGCGTAATGTATTGGTCACAACGAATCCACAAAAACTCTACCAGGGAACACGATGGGATGTGACACTGAAATCCCACACGGCTGAAGGAAAAAGGGGAACCCAAACAACTCTGCCGATCAAACTGTCGAGAACAAAACCAGGGGAATCCACTCAACCTTGCTGGTCTAAACCATCATGGACAGAGAGACCCTCTAAAACGAAAGAGATCAAAGGTATGTAATGTATAACATGACACGAACAAGGGGCCCAGACGATGTGTGGCCCTAAATCATCTCCAAACCAGGTACACAAACATTATCAGGTACAAACTTACAACATGTACCTCTATGAATTCTTGTATACTCCCAGAGTATACTACATCTCTATCCTAAAGGCTATCATGCACACGACACCCAACAATAGCACAAAGGGCGAAAACGTAATTTTGACAACATGCTTCCTCCATGCCCCTAGCATGACGGACCACTTCTCTTTAAGAATTTACTTCACTCCCATTGGAGTGAACGCGATCACACACTAAGGGTTCCCAGAAAACACCACATGAAGATCCTCCACCGGTACACCTTTCATGCTTCCATGTTTAATGAGATCTCAAATGAGTCTCTACACATTCAAAGGGATCGTGTCGTTGTAATCCTCGTAGAAAAACACGTGAGATTGACTATTTACTCACCTTTAACATACATCCGACATAAAAGTCAATCAACAATTCTTTACCCTCGAACGATGTCCCTTGGTCTTGATCCTCGGCCCCAAAAACAGTTGGGCGCATCGCACCATTGCGATCCCCTCAGGAAAACACATCAAATTGACTACTTACTTGCATGGAATGGATATCCGTAGAAAAAGACGCATATTTCCCTACCACACACGAGCGGTGCTATGTGGGACCCGCATCCCAGTCCCGATGCACTACTAACAAATCGCACCGTTGTGATCCTCTCGAAAAAGTACACAAGATTGATAATACACTTATCTAAAACGGACACCCGGTGATAAAGATGGAAATCACTAACAACTCCAAAAACATCCCAAGTGGGGCCCACACCATCATGAAAATTTAAAGCGAGTATATTACGCCATTCCAATGCCCTCGAAAAAACACACAGAATCAACTGCTCCCATGCCCCGAACGGACGTCCGATGAGAAAGTTGTGAAACGTTGCTCGCAGCTTAAAAGACGGGTTGTGGGGCCCATACCTCAACTCTGGCTTCCACACCTGAAACTATACTAGAAATACTCGTCTTGACTCTAGGGTCGTAACGCCACTAACGACGCTCAAAACGGACTCTGGATGTGTCTGCGCTGCCCAAAACAAGAACCTTAGAGAAACACGCCAAACCACTTAACGTACGTGTCGCACCACCGAGCCCCCGTCTCAGGATTTAAAAACAATCGAGACCATCTGAAAACACCCGTCTCGAACCAAGGAACGCGTCGCCATAGATGGCACCTGAATCCAATTTACGGTTAGATAATTTGAGACATTTTTATTTTTACGGACCAAACAAGGTGGGTCAGGCCGGTTCGGCCTACCCACCCTGCCTGAATCGGCCTGCGGTTCAACGTGATGGCCGGCCCATCTCGCCCAAACCGGATCAGCAAGTCCGGAGGAGATTACATGGAACCCGCGAGTTGCGGGTCCTTGCCTGCTCCCCGGGGTCACGAAGACCCCAGTTCCCTCATTGTTGCGCCCCAGCTGGCTCCCACCACCGCTGACCCTCGCCGACCAAGTCACCCCGTCGACCGCCTGGTCATCTTGCCCTCACCTAGGCCTGCTCACCCTCGTCGTCAGCATGATTTCCAGGCTACCTACACCGAACGATGACGAGCCGTCGCCCTCCTCGGCTGAAGACCCGCCGTGTCGTCACCGGACCAGCCGCCCCGCCGCACGGAGCTGTCGGACCGGCCTGAAACCTGCTGGAAACCACCCAAATACCCCCAGATTTTCGCCGGACCGATGCAGATGCCTCGGGACTTGGAATTTAAATCCAAAAGATGTGTCAGAAAGCTGAGAATATATACTACACATTCATGTAATTTTCTAGAAAATTAAATAGATAATTCATGCTATAAATCATGCTCAAATTAGATCAGGTAATTGAAATATAATGCACGATCCTACCTTTGGGGATTTGCTCGTCGCTTCGCAAGCGATCCACCGGCACCCTAACACCATGTTGGGGAGAGGAGGGGTGCTTTAGGATAAGGAGGGATTCCTATTTGGCAGTACTTCTTCAAGAGAAAATCCAGGGGTAAGAAGGGTGGGGAAGTTTTCTTAAGTAATGAAAATTAATTAAAAATTTTAATTAATTTAAACCCCCAAATGAACACGCCTCTGAAACTCTTGATGGGGTCAAGGTTATGCCTACCCTAGGGTAAACACCACATTTAGAGAACAATGAAGGCCTTTGAATATTATTCTAATCTCCCGTTCGAATGTTATAAAACATGACGTATGAGGCCTCTAAATTACGAAAATGCCCCCAGTGGCATTTTTCACAGGAGGCCCGTGCCCACGAAAATTACCCCTCTACTAGGGTAAACGGCACTCTTCGGACTCAACGGTGCCCTCGGTTATCCCATCCAAGATATTTTTTAAGATTTATTCTACTTATTTGGCATGCCGAGTGTGAATGCATGGCTAAGAATCGCACGCCGTCTGAAGGCGCTGCTCTGCAATAATATCAAGAAAATTCCAAATTCTTTTAGGGGAATACCCGAGTTCTTAAATCATTACCTTCTTTAAACATTTTTTCCCCAACAAGAAAAACTAGGGGAACAACTCAGGGTACTAAACTCACACCAGGCTCTCCCGTACCTAGAAGAATTCTTGCACAGTTCTGTGTCACCGCGTAGGGACCAAAGGATTTGGTCCGTTTGCGTGGGGTCTGCCTTCACCGATGACATTCATTGGTGCATTCACACTTCTTCTCAAGTGAGTCACGTGGGAGATGTTATGCACCCAAACCAGCCTTTGGGTTTCAGGAAAGGCAGTGGGGACCTCGCCATCCATTCGCACAGTCTCAAATGGCCCGAAGGACCTCGGGGGTAGCTCACTTCCCCGGTCTCACCTTTATGTCGCACGTTGCAACTGGAATCACCATCTGGACCTGGGGAAAAGCCCTCTGATTCCCTCCTTCAGAATATCCATATGGTGAAAAACCCATGGATATCCAGTCACGCAAGGTTTCACAGTCGATGTCCCATGACCAAGACTCTCTTACTTGCTCGGAAAGCGAAGGAGTCGATACCAATGACTAAAGAAAATGTTCCACATCTTCTACTCTACTGACACAGGGTTACACTGACGCCTCGTGTCACCTTCGTAACAAATCATGTAAGGAGCAGGGAGAAAAATCATTTCACACTCAAAGTCTAACAATTCTACAGCAAAAAGTAGAAGAGCCATAAAGCATACCTCTTGTCGCTTCATGTTTTGAAGGATCGTGGACATCCAAAGCTTGTGGTTGTCCGTGGTCCCAACTATCATCTCCTAGAGCCTGACATGGACTACCTAGTGGTGATGGGAAGACCTCATAAAGTCATCCCCCATTACCAGCTCCTTCGCTAGCACCACCTCTCCGGGCACTACTCCGATCACAGCGCTGTCTCTTCCACGATGGTGCACGTGCCGCCTACCCGATATTCTCGGCATGCTTGGTCGGGCAGTCCCCTGCCAAATTACCTCGCTCATCGCGAGCATAACACCGACTCTCTCCGGGCATCACTAGTGCCCTCTGGCACCACTGTGGTGTATGACCTCACCCCTGAGTCCGGCTATCATAAATCCACCTACATCGATATTCTGTCAGCTGACGCCCGCTAGCTGTGGAAGACGTCTCAGCTCTGTCGAGCCTGTTTCCACAACCAACTGTAGAACGCGATAAGAAGCTCTTTGTCACCAGGTCCGGATCTAGCACCTTGACATAAGTGGGAACGCCCAGGGGTAGTATGACAGAAAAAATCTCTCTACGGAGACCCTGCTCGAACTTCCGCGCTCCGAAGTTGTCATCATGGACCAAGTCTGGGTAAAAACATGCACGGTCTGTGAACCTAGTCGCGTACTCAGTCACCATCATCCCTCCCTGTTGAAACTACAGGAGCTCATGGATCCGAACGAAGTGTAATAAGGAAGGTTAAAACTCCTCAAAAAATAGCAGTTGAAAGTCTCCCCAAGAAAGTGAAGACTCATCAAGTAACTGAGTCACCAGACTTCACCAATGCCCAGCTGCTCCATGGAAAAGGTTGGCTGCCAAAGACACCCTCTGATCTGCCAGTGTCTGCGCAAGCCTGAAGAGGAAAACCACTATCTTGAGCCAAACCTCTGCTGCCTGAGGGTCTGGATCACCACTGAACCTCATCAGTCTCTGTCGCTGGAACTCACGGAGCACGCTCAAGCTCCGTCTGCTCTGCTAGAGCAGTCTGGTTCTCACCAAGTGGGGGTGATGCTACTGGGCCCACCAGAGAAAGGGACTCACATGATGGGTCCTAGACTGAGGACGCGTCGCTCACATGATCATCGTCACGAACCAAAGCTGTTATCTTGGATAGCTATCTTCACGGAGACATCCTGAATGTTGTCAAGGAGTTTCATAGTCAGATGATCATATATGTATATAATAGTAACAAAAATGGGGAGGTGACTCAAGAATGAAAGTAAAAGACTCAATCCCATGTGATGCACAAACCAATTTTCCCTACAATGGATGTCTCAGCATGTCGAGTCTACAAGAGGGTTATCAGGGTCCTAGTGAATGTATACGTCGGCCGTCACACCATCGCTGGACCCCCTAGCCTGAGATCCGCTCTCGAGACACGTTGAAACAGTTGACCTAGATCCCAAACAATTCCTTTTAGGGACGTCCAAACAATGTCCCAAGGAACGAACCACCTTTGATACCACTTTTTCACGATTTGACACTATCTGGGATTGAGCAGCAACTACCCCAAGCCCGCCTTCATAGGCCAAGGGCTGTCGACAAGCGTCAAAGGCTAAAAAACTCGGGTAGGCCTTTTCCTAAGTACCTGTAGACACACACAAACTGCCCACTCAGTGAAGTAGTGCAGAGTAAAAGGAAAAGTAAAGTACCGAATGCTATAAACAAACCAACAAGGTGCATTGACCTCTAAAAAGTATAAAGAGAGTGCTGAAGGTAAACTAAAAAGAAAAGGAATAAACATGAACCCAACCAGAAATGTGCCACAACCCAGCAATAGGTATACAAAAGTAAAATAGCCAAGAGTGTCCCACACCTGGAACCTGACCATGACCATCGCACACGGTCCAATATCATGAACTCTTAAGCTCCTATGTAGTCACGAGCAACATGTCTGTCGGCTGCAAGGGCACACCAAGTGTGGCCAAATCTCAAGCAAGGGTGACTATAAAAATACTCAGTAGGATACCCCAAAGGCTCGAGGGAGCAACAAATAATGTGTTGAAGGGTGAGCAGTCGATCGAACAAGGAGTTGTAAAGGAGTACAACAGAGAGTGCAGTAAAGAGTTAAACTCAACCCAACAAGAGGAAGGAAGCATGCTCGTCCTAACACAAGGAGTTAGAAACGGTGAGAAGATGAACTTCCCATCGATCCTTCTCTACCTATGGTAGGGGAGTAGACTCATCCAACCACAAGAAGCTAGACACGGAAAGCACGTTGCATACCCTGTGCGTCTTCGCCTCTCTGGGAAGGAGAGTAACCAAAACCCAAGAAGGGGGTACTAGAACAAGGTATATACATATCCATCTGCAGAAACAAGAAAACCGAACAATATCTTACGGAGATCTCTATCTCATAGCTCAGACCAAGAAAGTGAGTCGCCAACAGTCCTAGAAGGAAACCCCATCGATGCCTAATATCCTACATGTCTACCCCGAACTGCAAGCCAAGGGGATAAAATCACCGCACCCTGACACTATCCGCTTTGGGTGGCACTGACTCGCCTGCACAGTTTTAGGTCGCATCACAAGGACACATCTGGGTGGTGAAAGCACCCCTCATACTTTAGAGTTCTAGGGAAAGTCAAACCACACCAATTCACTGTCACACAGTCGAGAGGTCATCTCAAAGTCAAAGCTGTCACATCACTAACTCGTACAACCAAGGGTCCCGCTCCTGTATTCACGGAAAAAAGCCACAGACTAGCCTAGTAGAAAGGACTCAGTCTGAAATAAGTCATCGGGTAACCCACTACCCAGGCCCGCTAGAGGGTAAAACCTAAGAGTTCCTCAGGTAACCCACTGCCCAGTCTATGCTGGAGGGTAAACCCTAAGAGGTCGTCATGTAACCCACAACCCAGGCTCTTATGGTGGGTAAACCCTAAGAGGTCATCTGGTAACCCACTGCCTAGTCTCTGTTGGAGAGAAACCCTAAGAGTTTGTTGGGTAACCCACTACCCCATCTCTACAGGAGGGAAACCCTAAGAGGTCGTCGGGTAACCCACTGCACAATGTCTACTGGAGGGTAAACTCTAAGAGGTCGTCGGGTAACCCACTACCCAGTATCTGCTTGAGGGTAAACACTATGAAGTCAATAACCAACCCACTGCCCAGCCCCGCTAGAGGGTAAATCCAAAGAAGTCGATGAGCAACCCACTTCCCAGCCCCACTGGAGGGTAAACCTGAAGAAGTCGATGAGAAACCCACTTCCCAACCCCGCTGGTGGGTAAACCCGTAGAAGTCGATGAGCAACCCACTGGCCAGCCCCCTAAAGGGTAAACCCCGAACTGCTCTGGCCATCCCTACGGGATGGTACAACACTAGCCAATGGAACACGGAGTGGGTATCGTGCAACCCCCCACCTCCAGAACAATTCACACAGTAGAGGTTCAACACCCATGTAGTGTGGGTCACGCAGATACCTGGAGCTTTGCCTCAGGAAACACATCACGGTAGATCATAGAAAGAGGATATGATCTCGATAACCGGCGAGGTAATATATGCCCAGGCTCACTAGGGTTATGTACCCTACTATAAACAACCTCCTAGGTAGAGGATCGGTGCCCGTGTAAAGTATTGGTCACTCCGAATCCACAAAAACTCTACCAGGGAACATGAAGGGACGTGATACTGAAAGCCCACATGACTAAAGGAAAAAGGGGAACCCAAACAAATCCACTGATCAAACCATTGAGAACAGAAACAGGGGAAACCACTCAAACCTGTTGGTCTAATCGATCATGAACAGAGGGACCCTCTACGTCATGAGAGATCAAAGGTACGTAAAGAAAAAAAACGACCCGAACAAGGGGCCCACACGACGTGTGGCCTTAACTCATCTACAAACCAAGTAAAGGAATATTATTGTGTACAAAATTACAACATGTACGTCTAAGAATTCTCATATACTCCAAGAGTATACCACGTCTCTAGCCCCATGTCAATCGTGCACACGACCCCCAACGTCAGCATGAAGGGTGACGATGTAATTTTTCCAACTGCTTCCTCCACGGAACTAGCATGGCCAACCACTTCCCTTTAAGCATTTACATCACTCCCATAGTAGTGAACATGATCACACACCCAGGGTTACCTAGAAACACCACAGGAAGAACCTCCATCGGTACACCTTTCATGCTTCTATGTTTAATGGGATCTCGAGTGAGTCTCTGCACTTCCAAAGAGATCGCGCCGTTGTAATCCTTAGGGAAAAACATGAGAGATCGACTATTTACTCTCCTACAATAGACATCAGTCATAAAAGTCATTCAGCACTACTTTATGCCTGAACGACATCCCGTGGTCCCGAGCCTTAGCCCCAAAAAATAGTCGGCCACCTCGCACCAATGCGATCCCCTCAGAAAAACACATCAAATTGACTGATCACTTGCATGGAATGGATATCTGGAGAAAAATATGCATATTTCCATACCGCACATGAGTGGTGTTACGTGGGACCTGGATCCCAGTCCCGAAGCACTACGAATGGATGACACCATTTTGATCCTCTCGAAAAAGTACACAAGA
Source organism: Viscum album (assembly GCA_963277665.1). Lineage (NCBI taxonomy): Eukaryota > Viridiplantae > Streptophyta > Magnoliopsida > Santalales > Viscaceae > Viscum > Viscum album. Next base: position 350,838,334 of record OY728137.1, read on the forward strand.
TTGACTATCCAATTATATGAAACATACACTCAGTGATAAAGATGGAAATCACTGCCCACTCCCAAAATGGCCCTCGTGCGGCCCACACCATCATCAGAATTAAAGCAGGTGGATTGTGCCATTGAAATCCCTTGGAAAAACACTCAGAATCAACTACTCGCATGCCCCAAACAGACATCCGATGAGAATATTGTGAAACGCTGCTCACAGCTTAAAAGAAGGGTCATGGGGCCCAATCCTCAACTCCAGTTTCAATGCATGAAACTATACTGGAAATATTTGTCTCGATTCTAGGGTCGCAATGCCGCTGACGGTGCTCAAAACGGACTCTAGATGTGTCTGCATTTCCCAAAACCAAAACCTCGGAAAACACGCAAACCACTTAACATACATGTCACGCCACTGTGCCCCCTTTATGGGATTTAAAAACACCCGAGACCATCTCAAAACGTCCATATTAAATCAAGAAACGCATCTCCGTAGACGGAACATGAATTCGATTTATGGTTTGAAGATGTGAGAAATTTTATTTTTTACGGACGAAACATGGTGGGTCGGGCCGGTTCGGCCGGCCCACCCTGCCTAAACCAGCCCGCGCTTCACCGCGCGGGCCGTCCCGTCTCGCCCGGACCGGCTCAGCCGGTCCGACAAAGATTCCACGGGACCCGCGAGTTGCAGGTCCCTGCCAGCTCGCCGGGGTCACGAATACCCCAGTTCCCTCATCGCCGCGCCCCAGATGGTGCCCACCTCCGCTGACCCTCGCCGACCGTGTCGACCCACCGACCGCCTGGCCGCCTCACCCTCGCAGAGGCCCACTATCCCTCGCCGTACACGTGTTCGCCCGACCGCCTATGCCACACGACCGTGAGCCGCCGGCCGCCTCCACTGAAGACCCGACGTGCCGCCGCCTGACCCACCGAGCTGCCGCGCGGAGCCGCCGCACCGGCCTGAAACCCGCCGGAAACCACCCAAACACCCTCAGATCTTCACCCGACCGCTACGGACGCCTCCGCACTCAGATTTTAAATCTGAAAGATGCATCAGAAAGCTCAAAAAATATACTATGCATTCATGGGATTTTATAGAAAATTAATCCAATATATCATGTTGTAAATCAAGCTCAAAGTAGATGCGGTAATTGAAATATAACGCATGATCCTTCCTCGGGGGCTTAGCTCGTCGCTTCGCAAGAGATCCGCCAGAGCCACAACACCATGTTGCAGAGAGGAGGTGTGTTTTAGGAGAGGGAGGGATTCCTTGTTGGGTGTTCTTATACCAAAGAAAATCCAGTGGGAAGAAGGGTGGGGATGTTTTCTTAGGTAAAGAAAATTAATTAAAAAGTTTAATTAATTTAAACCCTGAAATGAACCCGCATCCAAAACTCTCGACGGGGTCAAGGTTAATCCTCCCCTAGGGTAAAAACCACCTAACGAGAACAACATTGGCATCATAATTTTATTATGATCTTTCATTTGAAAGTCATAATACTTAATATATGAGGCTGTTAAATTATGAAAATGCCCCCAGTGCCATTTTTCACAGGAGGCCCGCGCCCCGTGAAAATTACACCCCTCCTAAGGTAAAAGACACACTCCGGGCTCAACAGTGCCCTCAGTTTTCTCGTCTGAGCTATTGTTTAGGTGTTGTTATGCTTATTTGGTGTGTCCAATGTAAATGCACTAAAAGTTTAATTCCGGCCACACCAGGGCTCAGAATCACACTCCATCTAAAGGCGCTGCTCTGTAAGAACATCAAGAAAAATCCAAAGTCTTTTAGGGGAAAAACCGAGTTCTTACACCCCATCCTCTCTTCTTATTATCCATCCACATCACCGCCTCAACTATAAACCTCAGATGATATCCCCACCTTCCCCATATTAGCCTTTATGGACCACCATTTGGACCTCCTCATGCACCACCAAGATTCCATCACTAAGGCACAAAAAATACTGGAGGGCCTGATGCAACTCATCCTCCAGAACTTCGGCCATTCACTTCCACCAACCTCTCCTCCTCCTAAGATTCCTCTTCCTTCAGCATCATATGCACCATTGATAGCTCTGGCCATAGATTCTGTTATCATATCCATTGTAGGACCGAACACTACCATAGTTTATGCAACAGATGTCATCGTTGCACCTCCCACTCAGAGCAAGGACCCAATGCCTCTAGCTTCAATTGTAGCTGATCCTACACTTCCAAACCCCCTATTATAGATGATGACTCCTCAGAGGCCCCATAGTGACTGGTTTTTTCACTCTTACATATATATATATATATCTTTTGTGTTATGATTGTGATATGATGGTGTATGTTCCTATAACATTATTTTTCCCTTTCAATGAAAATCACAAGTACTCTAGAGCTATATGGGCCTTTAATTTCCACTACTATCCCTCTTTCTTAGCTCACCATGAGGGGAGTATTATTTCTGAGTTTTTTTTTATTTTTATTTTTTAATTACTTATTTCACTACTCCTCTTATCATTGCCCACTAGTTCGTGTTCACGTCCTCTTCTCTCCCTTCGTGTTGCACTTGGGGGACCATGTGAAATATTATGTGTGGGAGAGAGTCTCTAACTATTTTAGTCTTTTCCCTTTAACTGATCTAGGGCATATCATTAATATATTAAATATTTTAAAATTTGGAATTTTTTGATTAATTATAGTTATAAACGAAAAAGACAAAAAAAGTATTTTTAAAATCTTTATGATTATTTTTTATGTTATAGTGTTTTAAAATTATTACAGATATAGTTTGACTCTAGATTTTATTTCTTATACATTTAAATTTATTAAAATGGTCATTTTAATCAATTCATGACCTGATTGACCCATTTTTATCCTCATTCCATAGATGTATTCTAATCCTTTGGAAATATTATTTCTTATTTCCTCTTTTTGAGAGATTGTTAGGATATACCTGACTACTAGGAATTGTGAGTTTTTCTATTCATCAGCTGAAGATTTTGAATCACATTAAAATGAATACGACATTTGTTTTTTATTTTCAACCCTTTTAACCTTTAGACCTACCCTAAAATTGACCTGCGTGAAACCCTTAGAAACAACAAACAACCTTGATAGGAATCCACATAACAAGAATATTTATCCTTCAAACCCTTATTCTATTATAATTTTTCATGATTATTTTTTTGAGATTAAAAGAGAATTTTTTTTCTATTTGTGGTACATTTTGGTGAGAAAAAATGAAATTAAGTATGGGGGAGAGTTCCTCTTGTTCATTTAGGTATAATTTTTCCAAAACCACTATTCTATGAACTTTTAGTGGTCCTTTTTTATTTGAAAAAAATGTTATTTGAAAAATCCTAAAGAGGGACCATATTCATTCATTACACCTTATTGTTGGGTTTTATACCCATGTTGGAAATGTTATATCATTATGATGATACCCATTCAGTGATCGTGAATGGGGATGAATTTTATGTAATATTTATTTCTTAAATATCATTCTTGGTATGTTAAGAATTCAACTTAATTTTCCAAGCCTCTATGATTATTTTTAACATCATTACCCAACTACCTAGGTCTGTAGAATCTAATGAACCTTATTGAATGACCTAATAAAATTTGAAATTTGATTTCTAAAGTGGATAATGATAATACTTGAAATCATATAGATAGAGTGCATATAATTGAGATTTATCATAACTCTGATTAAATGATATAGAGTGATGACTGTGGTATTTTATAGTGAGGTAAATAATCAAGTGGAATGTTTATTTATTATGTGTTAAATAATGTGGATAAAAGAGGATGTAAATATTTAATTCAATTATATATGAGGCATGATTAGAATATATTTGAAATTGAAATATGAATTTTTTATTTTGAAATAACATTTTTTCTATAGTATTTATAAGTATAATTATTTTTTTGATTCCCTTTCTAGAGTATAGATTTTGTTAATCTGATGTTGAGATTTTTCTTGAGGGAAAGAAAACGACTATGTTTGGGGGAGTTAGATGTTCCTCATTTGAGTATAAAGATTCATAAAAATTATTGAGTATTAAAACACATTTTCACTAGATTCGCATTGTTTTGTAGATAAAATGCTTTATTTCGGTTTTTATTGTACTTTTCAGGTATTTTTTTTCCAAAGTCACTGATCGGTAATGATCATAAAACCGATTGGATTATACACAACATGTACTTTATAAGCACATGAAATGCACATTCCTCTAGACACAGTTAGACTAGAATGAGTACACACCAATATATCCAACCATATTTCACATTTTGTGTACTATTAATTAACATTCAATTTCCTCCCTTCCATAAGCAGTTAGTGGATGCAATAGACTTCACGCGCCTTGTGGGGAGGTGCTACATGCCTTGTACCCATACCAACCGACCACTAATGCATTGAAAGCCTTGGGCATATCAGAGGATTACCTACCAGTAGAGAAAAAAATACATATCATGTTGACCTGAGTACATGGTGTGTACATCACGTTACACACTATGTTGTTTGTACTTCAATAAAGGGAAGCAACAACCCTCTGAGTTTGGGGCTGGAAATATAGGGGATGTGCTGGTGCAATGCCATTCAAATCTCCCTCTGATCCAATTCTTTTTCAATTCCATTTTCAATTATGTTTAGTGTAATTTCCCTCTCCCTGTTTCCTCTTGTATCTATGGAAGGGGTTGAGTTTTAACTTAATCCTCACACCATGACAATGGTCATAAGAGGCTAGTTTTACCCATGTTGGATTGTAATAAATTACGAATACATTTTTATTTGAATTCTAAAGATGTATTTTAATTATGATTTATATAGTACAATTCCATTAATTAGTTAAATTATAAAATAACCATTTCTGTCATATAATATCAAGAATGTCACCAATTGTGAAAGGTAATGGAGTTTCAATATATGGACCCTAACAATTGGGTAAGATTTTTTCCACAGTTTTAGGGGAAAGGATCTGTAATATGTTTTATATAGTAAATCATCATACCTAGGTATTAATATATCAAACATGTAATTGACTATATTCGGATCAAGAAACATCATATTAATTTAATCCCCATGCTAAATAATTGTCATTTATTAATTTTTATTCTAAATAATGATGATCCCAACAAATACTAATTTAATTGAAAACCCAAGAACAATTGTTTTATGATTTTTCTTTCATTTAGTTTGTTTAATTTTATTTTCTAAAATATTATCAATTACTAATTTGTTCCCTTCACACCTATTATCTAGATAACTGAATAAAACTTGCAAACTTGTGCTGATTCTGTTGCTTTTCTATGTTTCCCCATGCAATCGACCTCGACTGCTACTAGTTACATAGTTTTTTAGTCTTAGAAGGAAACTTTATAATCAAAACTTGGAATTCTCCATGTGATGGAAATGGTATAAATGGATATTTTTTTCATTAATGAAATCTATTTAATGTACCAAAGTGGTGGGAGTTGAGAAGTCTTCTCATCCATAAAAAATAGTCTTTATTAATTAGTTCATAATTTATTTACAGTAGTGAAAATAAGTTGAGATTTTGTGGGTACATGAAAAATATATAGAGGAACAACTTTTATGAAGAAAACTACCTGATATTCGGCCATTTATTATTAAAAATAGACTCTATATTTTGGATAAATGGAACTGGAGAAAAAAAAATCACACCTCAGGCCTATAAAAATGAGTGTTCACTCCCAATAAAAGGCGTTGAAGAAGGATAATGAGGGGCTGTGATGGAGAATTGGAAACTTGAAGTTATTTTGATTTCATCTTTTAACTTTTTCTTAGTTTCATAAATCTCTCAACATCCAACATCAACTCTATTACCCTCCACATGAAGGGGTAAAAATTCTGAGTGATCGGGTAAGGGAGAGTTTTCTTTTTGTAATGTCGGAGTAATGTGATTTATTTTAAAACTCTCATTTTATATTGAATAATTTATATTTTAAATGAGGAAAAATTCTCTTAATGAAATTGTTTTTTAGGTTTTGGATTCATTCACTATTTATAGGATTATTTTAATATCTTTAAACTCCCTCCACATGGTGCAATTTGTCTCGATTGACTAGATTATATTAGGCAGTGAGTGTTTAGTGACCATTGACACATTTATGGAATAAGTGAACTATTTTTATATTTATAATGTGAAAAAATTATCTATTGGGACTTTCCATTTTTTTGAAATGTTTTATGAACTTTCATGTACATAAGAGTGGTTTCCACTGCTTCCTTCATCCAAGGGTGATTGACAACTCAATCACAGTGCATTTCATTTATCATTAAATAGGAATAGAGTTTGAATGATTTTTATGAAAATGATGACATTAAAAATGATATCCTAACCTAAAAATATCACTCTCTATATCAACATGAGTTCAAATATCAATTTAAATCCATTCTTTCTTTTTAAAATCTAACAATTTAAAAAACAATCTCACTTCTTTCTCTAATGTCATGTGGAAAACGTTATTATTGTGCACTTATCTATAGAGAAAACCTTGTTTTACCACTTTAATGTATTTTAACTTATGAATCATTGGTTTTATTGACACCCCAAAATATGTTTGATTCATCTTTTAAGAGCTCAATAGGTAGCTAGAGGAGTTAGAAGAAAAAGGGATTATATGACCCAATACCTATTGGTGGGGTTCACCGATCCTTTTCTCTAAGAAGGTGGATGGAACCATTCATTTACGTGTGTATTATCTAAAATTGAACCAGTTAATGATTAATAAATGGTATCCCTTGACCCAGAGAGATGATATCTATTTCCATGTGTTAAGAGCTAGAGTGTTCTCAAAGATTGATATGAGATTGGGTTATCATCATTTGTGTGTTCGTCCATTAGAAATAACCCATACATATTTTCATGGAAGTTATGTTCTATATGAGTATATAGTTATGTTATTTGGTTTCATGAACATGATAATAGTTTCCATGGCACTGATGAGTTGGGTTTTCCATCCTTATTTGGACTCATTTATGGTGGTATTCATGGAGAATTTCATGGTGTATTCTCACACTTTTCATGACCATGAAAAACCTCTTGATATCATAATGGATACACTAATAGAGAATTAGTTATATTATAGTTTCACTAAGTTCCACTTTTTAATTGATAAAATATATTTCCTAGGTTATATTATCTTTGATACAGGAGTAATAGTTGACCGAGGGAAGGTTAAAGCAATAATTCCTTAGAGTATTCTACGAATGTCTTTGATATATTAAGTATATTAGGGATAGTCAATTATTAGAGGAAATTCATTTATAAATTATAATTCTTAGAAGCACCTATTATAGGATTAATTAATAAGAGTGTAATGTTCTCATGGTTTTATACCTATGAGATAGCATTTCTAGAGCTGAAATAGAGACTTACTTTAGCATTGGTCATAATTATACTTGAGTTGGGAAGAAGATATACAATGTTTTTTAATGCATCATGTGCTAGGATAGGAGATGTTATGAGGAATGAGGAATGATTGGTGGTGTATGAGTCTTGTTAATTGATGCTATGAGAATGGAAATACCCAACACCTGATCTCGAGTTAGTCTCTATTGTTCATGACATACGCTATTAGATTCATTATTAATTAGGATAGAGTTTTGTGGTACACATGTACCAAAAACAATCTTGTATACCTTTTCATAATGTCAATTTAATAATAGGAAACGTAGATGTGTTGTATACCTAAAATATTTTTACTTTGATCATTTTTATATGTCCAGAAAGGGAAATGTTGTAGCCGATGATATATTTAGGAGTACTTACACTCAGATGATTTAGGAGGAAAGTTGTCAGAGGAAAATTATGGAATTTGTTTTTCAGATATGCATATAGTGGTTTAGAACCATCATGGAATGTATCTAATTGTATCATTATTAGTTATATCTTCACTTATAGAGAGAGTTATGATGATTAAACTATCATATTTTGAGGTATTGGTCCTATGGGAGAGTGTTGCAGGTGATGGAGCACCACATAGTTGGATTTTTGATGAGTAAAATATATTTCACATTCAAAGATGCATATGGGTTCCTACAAACGTCAAGGAAGAGTTTATGTAAGAATCCCAGGCATCTATATTGACTGATCATCCTGATCTAACCAATATGTATTGCGACATGCGTCAACAATTCGAGTGGTCATTGATGATGTAGGAGATAGTTCGGTTCATTACACAGTGTTCCACCTATCAGTAGGTGAAGGTAGGGAACCAAAAACTAGTGGGAAATTTAGAGTAACTGCTTATTGCTGAGTAGAAATGGGATGAAGTCACCATGTATTTTATGACAGGACTTCATAGATCACATAAGGGTAGTGAAACCACTTGGGTGATCATATACATGTTGTTTGAGGTTTCCCAATTTCTATCTATTTCAATGTCTCTTTATGTGAATGAGCCCATGAGTCTTAACATTTGTGAGATCATACAACTACATGGGGTTTTATGTTCTATAATATCATATAGAAAAACTCATATTATGTCATAGATCTAGTTGGGGTTGCAGAGGACGCCGGGTTCACATGCACTTAAAAGTATAGTCTATCATCCATAAAATGGTGATCATCCTAAGTATACTATACAGGTTTTGGAAGACATGATCTGATAATTCATCCTTGATTTTGGAGGTTCTTTAGAAAAACACATACCTGTAACCATGTTCTCTTATAATAACAGTGTCTAGTTTACCTAATAGATGGATACTTAGGAGTCCCTAAAAGGTAGGCTGTTTTGTTTAACCCTCTGCTAGTCAGAGGTAGGAGATGAAGCACTACAGGGTCCTCTTCTTATTTACGAGACTTTGGAGTAGGTGTAGATTACTATGGAGTGGTTGTCTATAGAGAAGTACAGAATAAAATCAAACCTCAATTATTTCCATTGACAATTATAGTTTTAGGTGGGGAGTTAGAATTTCTTATGAGTTTATTCTTGACTTGAGAATAAATATATTCAAAAAAAAGGAATGTATTGCCTCATTACATCGGGCCCTTTGAGATTCTAGAGATAGATGAGATAATAACCTATCACATGAAGTTACATAAAAGGTACTAAGACATGAACAATGTATTTCATGTATATCAGATTCACTCATATCATTCTGATCCATCAGACGTTCTTCTTTTTGAGGAGGTTGAGTTGGAGGTATATGTGTCCTTTGAGGAGCATCATATTGGATTTTGTTTATAATAGATTGAAGGTTATCCGAGGCTAGCAAGTTCATATTGTTCATGTGCAATAGAATAATGACTATTTAGAATACATGACTTGGGAGTGAGAGGCTAACACATAGGCTCTGTGGTCATAGTTAATCTAAAATGATTCTTGACCACCCTTAGAAGGGAAATTTGGGGATAGATTTCCTCAAGGGGGGAAGAGTTAAATAACCCAATTTTTTATGAGGTATAGAACCATTTTATTTATAGATTAATTAATTTTTTTTCTAATATGAATTCCTAGAGAGGATATAGTGTAAAAGATGTTTTCTTGGGATTTTTCAAAGCCTAGATCCTTGATATTTGGAGGAAACAGTTGATCTACATGGTTAGTAGAAACCGTGTAGCCCAGTTCACACAATTAGTGTAAACTATATAGGGGTATTATATGAGAAGAATTGGGAAGTAGGGTTTTACGTATCCATATGATCCTAAATGAAAAACTGTTCAATATTTATATGGTTCTTGATAGAGGAGAAACTCACAGGTGGTGCATAGTTTGTCTAACCATGTTCCATGCCAATGTGAGGGAGGTATTGAGGAAGAGTTGGGGGAATGATTGTCACCTAGTTTGGCCAACCGTGAGGTTAAACCATGTAACATAGTTTTTAAAGGGGAAATAACCATTTTTATCATACATAATTTAATGGACTAACCCTCCTCCTCCTTTATTATTTTTCTCTAGTGGCCTACATTCTTCTCCAATTTGAGAGCTTTAGGAGGCCTTTAATATAGGTTTTTATGATTCTTCCCTATCCAGACTTTGATTGTGCTTCCATCAGTCTTTGTAGAGAAATATTGAATATTTATTCATTATTTAGGTTTCTTTAACCATTTAACATTCAATTGATAATTCTATTTTAATGTAAGATCTTATGCTCTATTTACAGGGTGTTCATCCATTTCTTTATTTTCTTCTGATATAGATCGAATCAGTGGTTGATATGGGAGGATTACTACTCTAAATGATTTTGGTATGTGGATTATAAATTATCTCAAAAAGTATAGTTCTTTATATCTAGTTTCTTTTGTGTTGAACGTTGGACTTTATGGGTTATGCTTCCTCGATTAATTGAACAATGTTTTGAATGATAAATTCATATTTATGAATTGTCGTGACACTATTATATAAGGTTAGAGGTTTTTGAACTCATCATAAATCTCCCATGGGGTAGGTTATATATGTTTATCATGATTATTCCACCTTCAATTCATGTTAGTATTTCTTTACATAATTGAGAATTGAATATAATAATTAAGATAATAGTTAATGTATGTAAGCACCTTGCATCATCACTTCATTTTTATATAAACGGTTTATTAATTGGTTATGATAATAATGGAGGGATCACAGTCTGGAACATATGACCCACTTGGATTCTGTGGGAATTTCTACTCCTTAGATATTATTTAATTAACTTACATGGATTCCATGTACATTTCCATATCATGAGTCTTATTACTTGATTTACTTGATATGCAAGGAATCCTTGGAAATTTCTACTCATTGGATCGTGGTTACATGAATCATTATGACTCCTTGAACATTTATTCAAATTGGGTCTAGTTCACTTGGCTTATTTGGATGACCTAGAAATTTCTACTCCCTGGATCTGATTTAATTAACTTATATAGATACCTTGGACATTTCTACTCTAAGGACCCAGTTAAACTAGTTTAATTGACCCATTTGGATGCCTTGGACATTTCTAATCCTTATATATAACCTATTATAATTCCTTATAAAGTTATACTCCTATGATCCTATTTACTTGTTTACATTGCCTAATTTGTTAGCTCAAGCATTTCTACTCCTTAAAAACTAGTCCATGTAGTCCTAAATACATGATTACCTGACATAGGACATTGTTGTTAATATTTAAATGCTTTATAGAAAACCATTTTAATATTGTTTCTCGATGATAGTGACACTTAATAGACAATGAAAGTTGTTCTTATATCATTATTGACTTTAAACCTATTATATTTCCACACTACTTAAGATTTTAGGCATAGAATAGTCTTTTTATAGAAACCATTTGTGGTGTCCTACAATGTATTATCTCACACCCTTTATGGGATGCTGTTGGGTTCCTAAAAAAACTTCATGGATGATGGAAAGGGTAGGGGAATTTTCTTACTTGATGATGCTTGATTGGATGTTTTATAGGAGAAGGGTAGAACAATACTAGGTTAGGAATTGTGACTCTATCTGAGGATAGTTTGTTTTTTTGAATTTTTGAAACATGTATATTAATAGATTCATGTTTCCATGTATTAAATATCTTTTATATAGAATTCCATGATCGTAATTTTATATGACATTACTGGATGAGATAAATTGGTTATTTATATAGTGGATATTTATTATTCAACAGTTTAGTTATTCTATTTTATTATTCTATTGATTTATATGATTATATGGTTATTCTACACTCTAATTTTGGGGGGAATAGTGTCCCCACCATTCAAACATGGACCCCTTCAACTAGTTGAAATCCCCTCAGATACGGGAGGCACACATGAGGCCATGAGTCCAACTAGGTTCAGCTACTTTTGACTGATCCAGGTCCAAGATGTCACATATGAAATCCAAAAAAAGATAAAAGAAATGTTATACAGTCAAAGATAATGGTTTCATTTATTTATCATCCTAAGAAAGTTTCATGTGTTTTTGGAAAAACTTTAATCATATTCTTAGATACATTGTCCTCATTGAGATCCCTACTAGCATCAGAGCAGTTTCCTATCAACCAGAACTCCCACCTAACCTATCTCAATTGCATGATGTGTTACATGTATCCCTCTCAAGGATGTATATACCAGACCCCTCACATGTACAGAATCCAAAGGTGGAATCATTGGAGAATGATATTTTATATGTGGAGTGGTAGGTGAATATCTTAGATCTTAGATACAAAGTTCTACGATAAAAGATGACTCATCTAGTCAATGTGGTGTGTAGGAATGCAAAGTTTGAGGAAGTGACATGGGAAATGGATGAGGTGATGAAGAAAAGTACCCTTATATGTTTTAGTGCATGGAATGAAAAATGTTGTGGATAATATTTATGAAGGGGAGAATTATGTAACAACCTAATCATTAATAAATGAAATTAATTATTTGAATGAATAAATTCATTATCAAGTAATGTATTTATATAAAAAAATAATGAATTATTATATTTTTTACTGTTATATATTCTATAAAATTTAAACTTCCAGTAAGAATTATAATAATTTACACTATATCAAATATAATGTGACCATTAAAATTAGTTTATTAAGGGTTATGATAGAGTCCATTTTACATAAATAAAGGAAGTGATGGCGTCAACCAGTTATATCATACCCTATGAATCCCATTTATCGAAGATTGCAAGAGAGATAACGTTATTGGGATTTACACATGACCAAGATAAAATTGATATTGAAAAACTAAATCATGAACACAATATTTTATGGGATAAGTTCTAGCTTAATAGGATCACGGCCCAAACTGTGTACATCTAACCACCAAAAGAAAATCTCACCATCACACACCTTACTCTTAATGAACATATTGGTTAAATAATATTCTATGTATATAAACTCTAAAAGTATGACTTTTTTATTCACTTTTTAAATAAAAAATGATTATATTTACCATTTTTTAATATTATTTTTTAAATTGTTAAATTATCAGTTCGATAAAAAATTAGAGTATGATATGATGAAACATAATTTTTTTGGAAATATCTAGTTTCAAAAAGTAAACTATTTTTAATTAAATTAACATATTTTGAAAAATATTATATTTTAATAATATGTTATAATTAAATAATATTTATTAAATATAAATTTTATTATAATTTTACGTTGTTACATGTAATTTTTATAATGGTTTTAAAAAATGGTAAAATAAAAAAACTAATTTTTTTCAATAAATGGGGATTTTGATTCAAAATTGTAAATTCTCAAATCTAGATAATTATTTTGATAAAATAAATATTATTTTTCAATTCAAAACTTTGTAATTATCTAATTTTTAATTTTTCATAAATTTCATAGATGGTGAAATATTTGAGTCAAAATTAAATACGGTATGAATATAAGGTATGTATCGTGGAATCATAAATGACAAAAGATAATATAATAAATACTATAAAGAGTATAAATGACCAAAATTATTTGTTACTTTTAAAAAAATGTGTTTTTATGTTATTTTTTTAATTTTATAAACCCTTAATGAATCTTACAAAACATATATTATATTCTAAGATATTAAAATATATTTTTTGTAAACATGGATAACATCTACATCACTGTGAAAATCATTTTAATGTTTTTGATTCATAGATTTATAAAATAATGAAATAAAATTCCTTTTTAGAAACCATGGTAAAAAAATACTAATTTCCATGGTTTTTATTACATTATCATAAAGAGTATAAAACCCATTTTTGGTAATTAATAATGAATTATACTATCTTTTTCTATATAAACCCACCCAACCTCCCAGTCCCCTTCACTAAAAACCACTATATCATGAATTAAATCTTTTATTACATCTTTATATCCCTTAATGGGTTCCCCCAAGCTTCCAATAAGTTTATCCCAAACTTCTAAATGCACCCTCTAAAGGTACATAATCCTCCCCTTCTCCTTTTAATTTAAGAACATTCTCTATGTCAACCTTTGTATTTCTAATTATTAATGTTGGGATATATTTTTTTACATAAAAATTACTATTATTATGATTATCAGAAAATGAGATACCCGTTTTTTACTTTATTCCCCACTTCTATAAAATTTTATGTACACCGGTTTATGCTGCCAAAATTTTCCAACTATTTTTCATGACAAATATTTATGTTGTGATTACCTTTCTACATTTTAAATCAAGGTTATTCACCTAGTTTTACAAATAATTCATTGATTTTGGATTCTTATTTATATAACACAAAATCCTTAATTATGGGGTTTAAATGGAAGAAATAAATTATTATGTTTTATGATATATGTGCACAATTATGAATATATAAGATTTGAAAGTGACATGTGGTCCAGAAATTATATATCCCTATAATTAACTGAGTAATGTTTTTCTCTAATGATATTCCATGTATGGTTTATTGGAGTTTATCCTAATTATACTATTTTATGATTTCTTGGTGGTTATCCTTGACTTATGTTTATGATGTCATGTTTTATGTTGTTTCCACATCCTCATGTTTCCTTTATGTTATCATGCTATATCATAGTGTATTGTTTAAGAATATGATTTCCACCCCTCTTATGTTATGTTGGCCTGCCTATTGGATCACATTTACTAAATTAACTTATGCTATTATTATTTTATTCCCTTATCAGGATTTATAAACCACCCCTTTTTTATGTATGTCCCCCAGTTATCCTGTCTATTTTTAGATGAATGATGGAATTTTAGGATCATGTTATGGAATTTCTAAATAATGATGTTGTTTTTAATTTTCATGTTTTTATGATATATAACTAATTAGATAAATAAACTAGGAATAATGATCTTATGGGGTTGTATTAAGTGTATATGTATGTTTTACATCATGAATTAAAATGTTTTAAAATATGGGTTCTCATATATCATGTCTTCATTTTTTGAATGATAGAAATCATCTGATTCATCAAAAAATTTAAAATTATCCTTTTTTCCATGCTATTTTTTCATGACTTCTAAAAAAATAAATATTCATCATATTTTTAATAATATAAATATTTTATCAAGGATAAAAAATAATTAAACATGCCTAAATCATTAAAGGGTTTATCCTTATCAAGGTGGTTAATTGTAGAATGTGAATGATTATATGAAGGGTTCTACAAGGTGTCAAAAATATTAAAGTCTGTAATGATATATTAAAACTAATTGGGGAGTTTTCCATCAAGGAAATTGATGATGGTCTTGTATCAATTAGTTATTTGTAATATTAAGGAAGATAATTATAGTGAATTATCCTCCTCTATGTATATTACATATAAATATATAGGGGAATGTTGATCATGGACTTTCATAAGGACTTTTTCAATAATCTAGTTGAAAATATACTGGTTTGATCTAAATGTTGTACCACTAATATTATGGGATTAAAATATAGTATAAAAAAATACATAAATATTGAGTTAGAGACAACATTTATCAAAGAACCCTGATCATCCAAATAAACAATTAAATAAAATGAGCCAATGGTGTAGGTAATAAAAATGTCCCTAGATCATGACGTTTGATATGTATCTAAGGGTGATAAAGGTTGAACCACTTATTCCAAATATGATCCTTTCATTCTAGTGAATCCTCCACATTTTTTTTAAATATTGTTGAAAAAATTATCAAACGTTGGAATATATTTTAGTGATTTAAGAAGACGAATTATAATTTTTACTTTCTAAAAAGTTTTATGAAATTATTTTTGATTTACTTCATCCAAAATATCTAATTAAGTTAATATTTATGTGAATAGTGGGGGTAAGTATTTACAATCTCTTTTTCATTTTTGGATTGGTGTATCTTATATCTTCTTCCATGGTCTATTCATGTCTAATTATCTTCCAATTTTGGGGGAAGTTTTATGACATCTACCCAAAGCCTTTAGAACTTCTATCTTTATTATCCTCTAGTTTCATTTTTCATGGTTTAGGATCAGGTTTGGATGGTTGTGGGATCTCTTTAAAAAAACTTTTTGGGGTCATATTCTAATTATCCATTGTGTAGGTTTTTTTATTTATAGGTATTTTTCAGTATTTTCAAATAAAATCTCCATTAAATTTCCAATATGGTTTTTAAATCGTGTACTTAAGTGCTCATATGTAGAAATCAAATTCTTAATGACGTGATAATGTTTTTTCAATACTATATTATTTATCATATGATTCATTTGGTATAAAATTGGGATTCTGTTATGTGGTTTGGTTATAGGGTTATTTATGAGTCTATTGGAATGGTGGTGGGTGTTAGTTTGACCATTGGAAGGGTCATGGGAGCCATAACTGTTGCATTTGTTATGAGTTAAGGGGTTGGTTTGAGTAATGATTTTAAAAATGTGGTTTATAATGGTTTTAATAATTTCCAAATCAATACTGTATATTCTCAGGACTTATTTCTCCCTGATTTTATTAAAATTTTATTAGTTGAGAGGCTACTTCATAGCATTTCATAGTCTACACTTCAAGACATTGGTTAGTGAAATGTCTCATAGAAGAGAATAAGCCACATACCAGAGTTGGTTCTTTCAATTCATTGACTTATATTAGAGCCATATTGTAAGGACCCAGCCATAAACATTACAAACTATTGAATTAAATGAATAATTCACATTGATGATCTTTTTAGGTTTATAGTTTCAGAGAATTAGGCCATAACTAAAGTATAAAAACTTGATGATTACATGTAGACACTACTACTCAGAATCCATTTTCATAAAATAAAAACTCTAAAAAAAGAGATATGTCATGTTCTATGTTTTAGACTGGATGACTTTTCCATGATCACATTTTTGACCCTACTCATCTTTATGTCCTTTGAAAATTTTTTCAAAACTTGGGATGAGCATAAAATTCTTAGTAAGAGTTATTGAATATTGAAAAGAAACATTATCCTATTAACAAATAAAAATCTATGAAACCATACTTTTCATTCATAACATACCTCATGAAATCATAAGATTTATGAATAATAAATGTAACTTATGGAATTTATAACATCATTACACTGTAGCTATCACAACTACATAGGGGGTCACATTTAGAATACCCATAATTCTATATTCCTTAACTCTCCTAGTAGAAACATTAACATTTACCTCTGTCACGTTACCCTATGCATTGGAGAGCTATCTCGGGCTCACCCGCCCTAGGTTTATCACGGAACCACCCGTATACGTAAACAATGCCCAATAACCATAACATATTCATAAAACATAATACAAGCATAAATGAAAGATACCATTTCTACATTCTGATCACAATATATCAAATCAAGATATTGAAATACACAATGTTTTATCAAACCATTTCCAAATCCATTTAAAATATTTAATAAAGAGATTTTTGAATCAATGTGTCCCATAACATTGTGAAGATTTTAAAGGAATTAACATTTTAAAACATTATTTTCCACATAAATAAATCCTTAAATACCATTTTGAAAACCTGGACATTAAGGAGAAATATTTAGAAGAATAACATTTTAAAACATTTAAAACAATATTCCAATTAATGTGTTTTTAACAAAATGAGGCATTCTTGAATACAAATAATTGTGGAATAGAATTTAATCAAAACATTATAATATCATGAGAGTAAAGTTATTCATGATATTATATTCCAAAGGACAGTATATACACCATATAATAGTTAATTGGTGCATAACTACAAAGAAGTCTCAATGGAATTTAAATTGAGGTGAAATCCCTTATAAAGATGGTATCTTTAGATTAAGGATAAGTCAATTACATAATTATGTGTGACGAAAATAAATACACCCAATATAAGTGAATATTAATTGTAAAACAATAATAGTTCATTCACACATATTTATAGAAATACATAATCAACAAGTATAAGTTTAGCCCAAATAATTTAAATTGGGTTATGAAGTTCCTTTACAGAAATTCGACAGCCTAATGATGCCACTTTAAAAATCAGATAATTAGTTGATGAGAGAAAAAGGGTATCTCATCACTTGGACATAAAATTTAATGCAATAAGGATATAGAATAACATATCCCAACAAAAGATGTTTTAAATTAAATGACATATCAAAAATAAATATTTTAAAAAAAAGGAGGGTGAAAGGTTCCCTTACAAATTCGGTAACACATGAAAGATACACCATAAGAAAAAAGGATCATTAAATGAAGATGAAAAATACCAAATAATTATATTTTATTACATAATTAATACAATCATGTATAGTACATATTCCACACAAAAGGAAATAGTGGCCAATATAGAATGAATCTCACGGGAATAAAAAGTGAGATGAAAAACCCTTACTTTGTTGTAATCAATTGAGTTGTATTAACGAAAGTTAATAGACACCAAATGAATCACAAAATACTATGAATATAAAGTGAATCATGATAATATATATCAAATGTCAGTACACAATACACCACATGCAATAAATAAGTGGTGAATAATGAAAATCTCACGAAATTAAGAGTGAGATAAGAAACCCCTTACCTCGTGTCCGACTTGACTTGTTTGTTACTTTTTATTCCTAAATAATAAACTTAAGTTAATTTATACTTGATTAAGAAACCTTTTTAAAGTTTATTATTCTTTTTATATCACTTATTACCATGTTATAAACAATATGTAATCATTTAAGTTAATAATGGTTGTTTTGTTAATATTTGGTACTTGATTAAAAAATGAACACCTTATAATTACAAGTTGTCCATGTGGTCAAGATTCCATTATCTCTATAATGATATTAATGATTTATATATAATAAATATCATATATATCTAGTATATATATTTATTTACAATATTACATAACATTTCGATATAAGAAATGAAATGCACCGTTGATCAAGACGGTAAGCCGTACGTACGGATGAACGCTACTTTCATTTCATATTGGTATTTTAGTTGAAAGAAAACATAATGATACATAGTTATATTATAATTCCAGTATAAAATAATTTATAATTTTAATAAAACCACCCTTAATATGTCCCACTTATGGTATGAATGAGTCATATCACTTTGAGGGGGTGGTAGTCCGCACTTCTTCAAATGAAATTATCACGTTTACTCATAATGGAATCCATAAAGGTATGCTATAAATAAAAAATAAAGAAGCATAAAGAAAACATAAACATAATATATATAATATATAAATATAGTTTCATCATAATGGCCACCATGAGAGGCTATATAAGATATTTGAACAATCATCGTTTCGTGAGGCAGTAGTTCGCCATCCACAAAAACAGTATGTTCTTTATCCATTAGATGGAGGTGCATGTATGTTTAGATCAAATAATTAACATAAAAACATCGTAGTATATTGAGGATACAGTTGGTTTTATAAAAGAAATATCTAAGAAGATTTTAGGGTTTGTAGAAGTAAAATAAAACAAAATAAAACAAAATAATCAAAAGAATTTATGTGAAATTGTTACCTTTAATTTGGGTAACTCTTTTTGGTATGAACCAAAAGGGTTTCTTGAAGTGCCTTCTTCCAAATATAAGTCTTATAGGAGGAGTAGAGGTATGTAGGGAGATTAATTGGGAAGATTTTAGATGATACATAAGGCTTGAGATGTGTTAAGAATTGGTTAGAAGTGAGGGATTTTTATAAGCGGGGGGAGGAGATCTTTAGGAAAGTGTGATAATATTATTTTATTTTATAGTTATATTCAGTTTATAAAGGTCCAACACTCATTAAGGTAGAATATAATATGACTCATGGTCGAAATAAATTCATCAAATAAGAATTAGACAGGTTTTGGATGTTATTTTAATATTTATAATCTTATTTATTTAAATCATTTGTTAATGAGGTAAACACTACATCATTATTGTGTCATAAATAATTTAATTTATTATATTTCTAAAAATTATAATAAAAATACTATGATGTAAGAAATCGGTTTATATTCCTAATGAATATTTATAGTCGAAAAGATAACTTATATAACCCCATGTAAAAATTAATTATTAAAAGATATTTGTTTATGTCATTTTGGTCTTTACATTAAATTAATTAAACTTTAGTGTCATTATCACTCTTAAGTGGATCCATAGGGTCCCAAAATCGACGCAAATTTGACCATGGTCTTACATGACTCATTAAATAAGTCTAGGACAAGTGTACTGATAATTATTTATTATTATGATATTCTTTTTTTACAATGAATTATTCTATTTACCTTTAACCGTGGTAAATAAAAGTCAAAAGTTACAATTCACCAAAAATTATTTTTATCTTATTGAACAAAATTTTACTTACTAATAAAAAACATGTATTTAGGATTTTTGAAATTAAATTCATAGAAGCGGTAAAATTTCATTTAAATGAAATAGTCAGTTTTGTAACTACTACTAAGTGGTTTCACTATTCATCAAAAATTGATGTTTTTCAAAAAAATTCAAAAACTTCATCCTAAGATATATTTGATATTCCGAATTCAAAAATGTTGTCTATTTTAAAAAATTCATAACATAAAATTTACATTAATTAATTTAAAATTAATTCCCATTGTCAAAAAAATTGCTTGTTTTTAAGATATAATATCTGTCAAAAGATTGACACTTGTTTATGTCCAATTTCAAAGTGAAATTAATTTAAAAGACCATAATTGGAATAAATGTTAAAAATATAATCTAATTTCACTTTAAAACCATTTAAATATATAATATAACAATATAAATAAGTTATATTAAACGGTAGTTTTGAATAAAAAACAACATTTCTCATTATTCATTAAAAAAAGTAATTTTGTTAGAAAAATACCAAAATTTTAAGGAAGGTAAATTTTAATGTCCCTATTCTCAATAAGAATTTTATTTTGTCAAATAGAACATATAAAAGTGGACAAAAATAGATTTAAAGAGGGTTCTCCATCAAAAGGTGGTAAATCGAGCTTTTAAAGAATATTAGAGTATTTATGCTTAAAATTAGATTCATTCACATTTTAAGCCTCTAAAATTTATTGGATAAATGTAAAAAAAAATTCAAAAGAATGTATATTCATATTGTTCTTAGTTCTGTTCATTCTCGGCAATACATTTACTTGGCCTTAACTATCAGAAAAAATAATAATAATATATTATTAGTGTGCAACGTAAGATTTCAATGAAACCCATTATAGCCTATTGGGTACACCATAAAACATAGAATCCCCTTTAGATTAAAATTAATAAATAATCAAAAAATATTAATAAATTTAAAAATGTCATGTTCTTTATATTCATGTGATGTTACATCCTTCCATCCTTTTGGAAATTGTGTCCTTGCAATTTTAAAATTAGGCCCAGAAACATCATTGAAAGTCCCACATCGTAAAAAGAGTCAATAAAACTATCACTTTAAAACAAATGTAGAGAATTAAAAAGGTTACTAGAGACAAAAAATACTAATATTCTATGAAAAAATGGATATAGAAGAGAAACTAACTCTCATATATTAATAAAGAGTGATAGAGAACTTGATCAAGAAATGTTAACCACCACAATACCATAAATTTGTGGTTGGGTTAAAGTCTGATGATAAAAGAGGGCTTATAACATTTTATCTTAAAGATAATTTTCATAGAGTTGAATAATTTTATTAATAAAAAGACTAATATCATATGGAAATATAATTACTCGTCATGTAGAGTGTCTTCCTTTAATAAAATTCAACCACAAACTCAGGTTTTTTGCAAATAGTAAGTAATCAAGATGACTTGTTCACATTGAAAGCACTATAATCAAATTCTAGAGAATAACATGATCAAAAAAATATGAACAATATATTTCCACAATATGTATACATTAAAAAAAACCAAAATTGGTTAGTACGTGATCAGATAATCCCCAAAAGGATAATCATTTATAAGAAGAAGTACTACTCTTAATCTCCATAATTCAACCTAGAGTACCCAAAGTTCAAGAAAGACCATTCAATGTACAATTGTCCTAAAAATTATTCAAAATAATCCAAAATAAAATTGAATACCAAAACTTAGAAGGATTTTATCACATAATATTCCATAGTAAATATTAACATTTATCTCCAAATAAAATCGACTAATCTTAATGTCTCATACTGAAGTGTAATTAACCAAATCACATACTCTCTTTGATAGATTAATCATTTCTTTAAAAAAACCCAAATCACCATATGTCCATAATAAAATCATAGATTCTCCAAAAATAAAATCCCACCATTACTCATTAGAAGAAAAGATAAATATTCCTTGAATAACGTTTTCATATATCAAACTTCAGGGTTACAAATACTATAAAATGACTTCAAATGTAAACCCATCATCAAAAGAGCCTTAATAATTTTAATCATCTCACCATCCTAAAATATACCATAACTCTTCAATCCATTATAAGTTTAATTCTTACTCATTCATGGTTCTTCATGATCCATTAACCATTCTTTACCAACTTATTCTGAAATACTTCTTTCCTACAAACAAAATCATGAATCATATTCTAAAATTCAATAATGTCAAAGAATATGTTAAGAAATAATCCATACCGTTCAATGGTCATTGTCAGTTTCTTCATCCTCAATTGGAAAGAAATTAGGTATTGGTAAAAATATATTCGCATGATCCCGGTGATCCCATTATTGAAACTTCTTTATAGGACAATTATTTCCATAATGACTATGGACACCACATTTAAAGCATTCAATTGATCCCTAAGAAAGAGCTTCATTACCTTTCATAGAGGCAACCGGATGCTTCCATTTTCCATTGCAGGTTCTTGATTTCTAACCTTCACTTCCACATCAATAGAATCTTCCCGTCCCTTTGAAACATTTTCCAATGTGTTTCTTTCCACATCTTTGACACATTGGTTTTTGAATATACTCACCTTTATGATTATTACATGAAATTCTGTGGGGATTTGTTTCTTGCATATACGACACCTAATAAAAATCACCAAGGTTTAGGTGGTAAATCATGACTCTAGATAGTTGGTTGAGAATAACCACAAGTGTTCTCATTACAGCTCCCATTTCATTCTGTTGATCATTTAGAAAACCATCATAGTTTTCTTCACACACACTGTTACTTTGGTGCCCGCTAAATCCAACCATTTACTAAAACCAAACAGGTATGTGTGAGTATATGAGTAAAATCATCATCTAATATCTTATGAGGATGGTAGATAATAAGATATACTTATTCATGTTATCTTAAAATCATTCCCTTTATCTAAAATAACTATGACTCTTTCAAAAATCCTAATCATTGTGGTAATGTCACTTATTCTTAAAGAACACCCTAACCTCTACAGTTATCTAAACTGACGTCTGATACCAACTTCAAGGACCCGACCTTATACATTTCATAATCTTGAATTTAATGTATAATTCACATTGAGGATCTTTTTAGGTTTAGAGTTTTTGAGAATTAGTCCATAACTATTACATAACAACTTGAAAATTACATGTAGACACTAGTACTCAGTATCCATTTTTATAGAATAAAAACTCTAAAAAAAGGCATGTCTAGTTCCATGTTTTAGACATCATGACTTTTCCTTGATCTCATCCTCGACCCTATTAATCTTTATGTCCTGCGAAAAATATTTCAAAAAATGGGATGAGCATAAAAAGCTCAGTAAGGGTTATAGAATAATGAAAATAAACATTAAACCATAAATAAAAACAAATCTATGAATCCGTACTTTTTAATTATAACATACCTCATGAAATCATATGATTTATGAATAACATAAAGAAATCATAAATCATAAAGGTAACTTATGGAATTCATAACAGACTTACATTGTAGATATCACAGCTACCTAGGGGGTCAAATTTGGAATACCCTTCACTATATATTCCCAAAATTTCTTAGGAGAAACATTAACGTTTACCGATGTCACGTTACCCAATGCATTGGAGAGCAATCTCAGGCTCCCCCACCCTAGGTTTATCACAGAATCACCAGTATACGTAAACAATTCCCATTAATAATAACATATTCATAACACATAATACAAGGATAAATGAAAGATAACATTTCCAGATTTCCATCACAATATATCAAATCAAGATATTGAAATAATCAATGATTTATCAAACAATTTTCAAAACCGTTTAGAATATTTAATAAATAGATTTTTAAATCAAAGTTCCCCATACCATTTTGATGATTTTAAGGAATTAACATTTTAAAACATTAATTTCCATATAAATAAATCCTTAAAAACAATTTTAAAAATATGTGAATTAATGAGAAATATTTAGAAGGATAAATCTTTAAAACATTTTAGACAATATTTCTATTATATTGTTTTTAACAAAATGGGAGACGCTTGAATACAAATAATTGAGGAATAGAATTTAATCAAAACATTATAATATCATGAGAATAAAGGTATTAATGATATAATATGCCAAATGATAGTATATAAACCATATAATAGTGAATTGGTGCATAAAAACAATGAAGTCTTAATGGAATGTAAATTGAGATGAAATCCCTTATAAAGATGATATCCTTAGATTAAGGATAAATCAATTACATAATTATGTGTGAAGAATATAAATACATCCAATATAAGTGAATATTATGTGTAAAAGAATCAGGGTTAATTTACACATATTTATATAAATACATAATCAATAAGTATAGGTTTAACCCAATAAATTGAAATTGGGTTAAGAAGTTCCTTTACAAAAATTTGACAGCCTAACTGTGCCACTATAAAATTCAGAATATGAGTTGATGAGAGAAAAATTGTATTTCATCACTTGGAAATAATATTTAAAGTAATAAGGATATATAATAATATATCCCAACAAAATTAGATGTAAATTAAATGACATAACAAAAAGAAGTCTTTTAAAAAAGAGAAGGGTGAAAGGTTCCCTTATAGATTGGGTTACATATGAAAGATACACCACATGAAATAATGATCATTCGATAAAGATTTAAATACCAAGAAATTATTGTATATTACACAATGAATACAATCATGGACAGTACATATGCCACACAAAAGGAAATAGTGTCAAATATATCATGAATCTCACAGGAATAAAATGTGAGATGAAACACCCTTACTTTGTTGTAATCAATCAAGTCGTATGACCAAAAGTTAATTACCACCAAATGAATCATATAATATCATGAATATAAATATAATCATGATAATATATATCATATTTTTGTACACAATACACCACATGCAATAAATAAGTGGTGAATAATGGAAATCTCACGAAATTAAGAGTGAGATAAGAAACCCCTTACCTCGTGTCCGACATGACTTTTTTGTTGCTTGTTATTCCTAAATAATAAACAAAAGTTTATTTATAATTGATTAATAACCCTTTTTATAGTTTATTATTCCTTTTATATCACTTATTACCATGTTATAAACAATATATAATCATTTAAGTAAATAATGGTCATTTTGTCAATTTCTGGTACGAGAGTAAAAAATGAACACCTTATAATTACAAGTTGTCCATGTGGTCAAGATTCAATTATATCCAGAATTATATTAATAATTTAGATATCATATATTTCATATATATCCAGTATATATATTCATTTATAACAGTACGTAGTATTTAGAGATAAGAAATGAAATGCACCGTTCATGGAGACGGTAAGCCGTATTTACGCATGAATGCTACATCCATTTCTATTTGGTATTTTAATTGAATAAAAACATAATGATACAAAGTTATATTATAATTTCAGTATAATATAATTTATAATTTCAATAAATCCACCCTTTATATTTCCCACGTATGGTATTAATGAGTCATATCACTTTGAGGGGGGAATAGTGCACACTTCCTCAAATAAAATTATCGCATTTACTCATAATGGAAACCATAATGATATGATATAGATTAAAAATACAGAATAATAAAGTAAAAAATAAACATAATTTAAATCATATATAAATACATTTTCATCATAATTCCCATCAGGAGAGGCAGTAGGAGATATTTGACCAATTATCGTTTTGTGGGGCAGTAGTTCGCCGTCCACAGAAATGGTATGTTCAATGTCCATTAGATGGAGGTGCGAGTTAGTGTAGTTCAAATAATTATCATAACAACATTCTAGTATATTTATGATATTGGTGTTTTTATAAAATAAATTAATAAAAAGAGTTTAGGGGTTTTAGAAGTAAAATAAAACAAAATAAAACAAAGTAAAACAAAAGATTTTAAGAAAAATTGTTACCTCTAATTTGGGTAACTCCCTTTGGTATGAACCAACAGGTTTTCTTGAAGTGCCTTATGCATAAGTTAAGGATTATAATAGTAGGAGATAGATGTAGGGAGCTAAATTGGGAAGAGTTTTGATGAGCCAAAAGGATTGAGAGGTTTGAGTAATTGGTTAGAAGTGAGGGATTTCTATAAGGGGGGGGGGGTATCTTTAGGAAAGTGAGATAATATTATTTTATTATATAATGATATTCAGTTTCTAAAGATCCAAAACTCAATAGGGTAAAATATAAGATGACTCATGGTTGAATTAAATTCATCCAATAAGAATTGGATAGGTTTTGGATGTTATTTTAATATTTATAATCTTATTTATTTAAATCATTTATTAATGAGGTAAACAATGCATCATTATTGTATCATAAATAATATAATTTATTCAAAGTCTAAATATTATAAAACAAATACCATGATGTAGGAAATCTTTTTATCTTTACAATTAATATTTATAGGTGAAAAGATAATGTATATAACCCCATTAAAAAATTAATTAATTAAAAGATATTTGTTTATGACATTTTGGTCTTTACATTATATTAATTAAAATAAAGTGTCATTATCACTCTTAAGTGGCTCCATGGGGTCTAAAAATCATCCCAAATAAGCCCATGGTCGTCCATGACTCATTAAATAAGGTTAGTATATGTGTTCAGGTAATTTTGTATTATTATGATATTCATGTTTTACCTTGAATTACCCTATTTACCTTCAATCGGGGTAAATAAAAGTCAAAAGTTACTATTCACCAAAACATATTTTCATCTTATTGAACCAAATTTTACTTACTAATAACAACCATATATGTCGGTTTTTTGAAATTCAATTCATAAAAGCGGTAAAATTTCATTTAAATGAAAAATTCAGTTTTTTAACTACTACTAAGTGGTTTCACTATTCATCAAAAATTGATGTTTTTTAGAAAAATACAAAAAATTTAGTCAGAGCTATATTTGATATTCCGAATTCAAAAATGATTTCAATTTTTCAAAATTCAAATAATAAAAGTTTCATTAATTAATTTAAAATTAATTCTCGTTGCCAAAACAAATAGCGTGTTTTTAAGAAACAATATCTGTCAAAAGATTGACACTTGTTAATATCGAATTTCAAAGTGAAATTAATTTCAATGAACAGAATTGTATTAAATGGTAAAAATATAATCTAATAAAACATTAAAACCATTTAAAAATATAATCAAACCAAATAAATAAGTTAGATTAAAAGGCAGTTTTGAATTAAAATACAATATTTTTAACTATTCATTAAAAAATGAATTTTATCAGAAAAATACCAAAATTTTATCCAAGGTAAATTTTAATGTCCCGATTCTAATAAAGAATTTTATTCGTTAAAATAGAATATATAAAAGTGTCCAAAACTAGATTTAAAGAGGGTTCTCCATCAAAAGGTGTAAAATTGACCTTTTAAATAATATTAGAGTATTTATGCTTAAAATTATATTCATTCACATCTTAAGCCTCTAAAATTTATTGGATAAATGTAAAAACATTTAACAAACATGTATATTCATATTTTTGTTAGTTCTTTTATTTTCCTTCAATACAACGACAAGGCCTTAACTATCATTAATAGTAATAATATTTTATTATTAGTGTGCAACATAAGATTTCAAGAAAACCCATTGTACCGTATCAAGTACACCATCAAACATAGAATCCCCTTTAGAGTATAATTAATAAATAATCCAAAAATATTAA
Organism: Viscum album; assembly: GCA_963277665.1. Taxonomy (NCBI): domain Eukaryota; kingdom Viridiplantae; phylum Streptophyta; class Magnoliopsida; order Santalales; family Viscaceae; genus Viscum; species Viscum album. The sequence continues at coordinate 350,866,212 of OY728137.1, forward strand.
TTAATATTAAAATAAAATGTTCTTTATTTACCTGTGATGTTACAACCTTCCCCTCTTTTGGATATTGCATCCTCGCAATTTTAAAATTGGGCTCAGAAACATCCTTGAAAGTCCCACATCATAAAAATAGTCAATAAAACAATCACTTTTAAAATAAAGTTAAATATGTACAAAGGTTACCCGAGAAAAAATATGCTATGATTCCATAAAATCATGGATATGGAAGAGAAACTAACTCTCATTGATTAATAGAGAGTGATAAAGAACTTGATCACAGAAAGTTAACCACTACAATAATATAAATTTGTGGTTGTATAAAAGTCTGATGATAAAAGAGGGCTTATAACATTTTTTCTTCAAGATCCTTTTCATAGAGTGGAATATTTTAATTAATAAAAAAACCAATATCGTTAGGAGATATATTTACTCATCATGTTGAGTGTCATCCTTTAATAAATTTGTACCACAAACTTATCTTTTCTCCAAACGGTAAGTATTCAAGTTGACTTATTCACATTGAAAGCACTATAATCAACTTCTAGAGAATAACATGATCCAAAAAATATGAACCATATATTTTCCCTATCTTTATACATTAACCAAAACCAAAATTGGTTAGTACATGAGCAGATAATCCCCAAAAAGATAATCCTTTATAAAAAGAAGTAGAATTCTTAATCTCCAAAATTCAACCAAAAGTTCCCAAAGTTCAAGAAAAACCATTCAATATACAATGGTCCTTAAAATTATTCAATATAATCCATAATAAGATTGAAACCCAAAACTCAGAAGGATTTTATCACATAGTCTTCCACATTAAATACTAACATTTATCTCCAAATAAAATTGACTACTCTTAATGTCTCATGCTAAAGTGTAATTAACCAAATCACATATTCTCTATGATAGGTTATTCATTTCCATAAAAAAACCCAAATGACCATATATACATAATAAAAACATAGATTCTCCCAAAAAAAATCCCACCATTACGCATCAGAAGAAAATATAATTATTCCTTGTATAACATTTTCATATATCAAACTTTAGGGTTATACATACTGTAAAAAGTCTTCCAATGTAATCCCATCATCAAAAGATCCATAATTATTTTAAGAATTTCACCACCCTAAAATCTACCATAACTCTTGAATCCCTTATAAGTTCACTTATTACTCATTCAATGTTCTTCAGGATCCATTAACCATTCTTTAATAACTTATTCAGAAATACTTATTTCTTAAAAACAAAATCATGTATCATATTCTAAAATTCAATAATGTCAAAGAATATATTAATAAATAATCCATACATTTATTTGGTCATTGTTAGTTTTTTCATCCTAAATTGGAATGGGAATAGGTATTGGTAAAAATATATTTGTACGATCCTCATGATCCCATTCCTGAACCTTCTTCATAGGACAACTATTTGCATAATGACCATGCACAACACATTTAAAACATTCAATTGATCCCTCAGAATGAACTTCTTTCCCCTTCTTAGAGTCAACTGGATGCTTCCATTCTTCTATTGCAGGTTCTTGCTTTATGACCTTCACTTACACATCTATAGCATCTTCTTGTCACTTTGAATCATTTTCCTATGTGTTTCTTTTGACATCCTTGACACATTGGTTTTTGAATATACACACCTTTATTATTATTACCTTAACTTCCGTGGGGATTTGTTTCTCTCATATACGATACCTTATAAAAATCCCCAAGGTTCAGGTGGTCAATCATGCCTCCATATAGTTGGATGAGAATAACCACAAGATTTCTCATTATAGCTCCCATTTCATTCAGTTGATCATTTAGAAAACCATCACAGTTGTCTTCACATCCACTGTTACTTTGGTTCCTTCTAGATCTAGCCATTTACTAAAGACAAAAAGGTAAGTGTGAGTATATCAGTAAAATAATAATGTAATATCTTAGAGGAGGGTAGATAAAAAGATATACTTATTCATGTTATCATAAACTCATTAACTTTATCTAAAATAACTATGACTCTTTCTAAAATCCTAACCATTATGGTAATGTCACTTATGCTTAATGAACACACTAACCTCTAAAGTTATCTAAACCAACCACTAATACCAATTGTAAGCACCCTACCTTAAACACTACATAATCTTGAATTAAATGAATAATTAACATCGAGGATCTTTTCACGTTTAGTGTTTTTGAGAATTAGGACATAACGATTACATAACAACTTGAATATTACATATAGAAACTACTACCCAGTATCCATTTTCATAAAATAAAAACAATTAAAATGGAAACATGTTTAGTTCCATGTTTTAGACAACATGACTTTTCCATGATCTCATCCTTGACCCTATTCATCTTTATGTCCTGTGAAAAAAATTTCCAAACATGGGATGAGCATACCAAGCTCAGTAAGTGTTATAGAATAATGAAAAGAAACATTATCCCACCAATAAATACAAGTCAATGAAACCATACTTTTCAATCATAACATACCTCATGAAATCATAAGATTTCTGAATAACATAAAGAAATCATAATTCATAAAGGTAACTTATGGCATTCATAACATACTTACATTGTAGATATCACAGATACATAGGGGGTCATATTTGGAATACCCATAATTGTATATTCCCAAAATCTTTTAAGAGAAACATTATCATTTACCTCAGTCACGTTACCCAATTCATTGGAGAGCTATCTCGGGCTAACCCACCCTAGGTTTATCACGAAACAACCCGTATACATAAACATTTACAAATACCCATAACATATTCATATAACATAATACAATCACAAATTAAAGATGAAATTTCCAAATTCCAATAAAAATATATCAAATCAAGATATTGAAATAAACAATGCTTTATCAAACCATTTTTAAAAACCATTTAAAAGATTTAATAAATAGTTTTTTGAATTAAAGTGTCTCATACAACATTGAATCTTTTCATGGAATAAACATTTTAAATAATTATTGTACATATAAATAAATCCTTAAAACCCATTTTGGAAACCTGGACATTAATGAGAAATATATAGAAGAGTTAATATTTAAAACATTTAGAAAAATATTTCAATTAAAGTGTTTTTAACAAAATGAGAGACGCTTGAATACAAATAATTGGGGAATAGAATTTAATAAAAACATTATAATATCATGAGAATAAAGGTATTCATGATATAATATGCCAAATGATAGTATATACACCATATAATAGTGAATTGGTGCATAAAAACAATGAATTTTCAATGGAACGTAAATTGAGACAAAATCCATTATAAAGATGGTATCCTTAGATTAAGGATAAATCAATAACATAATTATGTGTGATGAATATAAATACACAAAATATAGGTGAATATTAAGTGTAAAACAATAATAGTTAATTTACACATATTTATATAAATACATAATCAATAAGTATAGGTTTAACCCAATGAAATGAAATTGGGTTAAGAAGTTCCTTTACTTAAATTCAACAACCTAACGATGCCAATTTAAAATTCATAAAATGAGTTAATGAGAATAAAAGGGTATCTAATCACTTGGAACTAAAATTTACCGCAATAAGGATATATAATAACATATCCCACCAAAATAATATGTAAAGTAAAAGACATAAAAAAAGAAGTTTTTTAAAAAAGAGGAGGGTGAAAGGTTCCCTTACAGATTGGGAAACATATGAAAGATAGACCACATCAAAGAAGGATAATTATATGAATATGTAAATACCCAAAAATTATAGTATATTACATAGTGAATATTATCATGGAAAGTACATATGCCACAAAAAAGTAAATAGTGTCCAATATAGCATAAATCTCACAGGAATAAAAAGTGAGATGAAAAACCCTTACTTTGTTGTAATCAATCGAGTCATATGACCCAAAGTTAATAACAACCAAACAAATCAAAAAATACCATGAATATAAAGTGAATAATGATAATAAATATCAAATAGTGGTACACAATACACCACATTCAATAAATAAGTGGAGAACAATGGAAATCTCATGAAATTAAGAGTGAGATAAGAAACCCCTTACCTCGTGTCCGACCTGACTTGTTTGTTCCTTGTTATTCATGAATAATAAAGTTATGTTAATTTATCCTTGATTGAGATCCAGTTTTAAAGTTTATTATTCCTTTTATATCACTTATTATGATGTTATGAACAATATGTAATCATTTATGTTAATAATGATCATTTTGTCGATATTTGGTACTTGAGTAAAAAATGAACACCTTATAATTACAAGTTGTCCATGTGGTCAAGAGTCCATTATCTTCAGAATGATATTCATGATTTAGATATCATATATATCATATATACCCATTATATATATGTATTTATAACAGTACATAACATTTGGAGATAAGAAACGAAATGCACCGTTCACATAGATGGTAAATCGTACGTACGCATGAACGCTACTTTCATTTCTATTTGGTATTTTAACTGAATGAAAATATAATGATACATAGTTATATTATACTTAAAATATAAAATCATTTATAATTTCAATAAATCCACCCATTATATGTCCCATGTATGGTATGAACGAGTTATATCACTTTGAGGGGGCGGTAGTCCGCCCATCTTCAAATGAAATTATCGTGTTCACTCATAATGGAAACCATAAAGGTATGCTATAAATTAAAAATACAGAATCATAAAGTAATAATAAACATAATATATATCATATATAAATAAAGTGACATCATAATGGACACCATGAGAGGCAGTAGAAGATATTTGAACAATAATCGTTTCGTGAGGCAGTAGTTCGCCGTCCACAGAAATAGTATGTTCTTTATCCATTAGATGGAGGTGTGTATAAGTGTAGTTTGAATAATTATAATTAAAACGTCCTAGTATATTTAGTATACTGGTGTTGTTATAAAATAAAGTAATAAAAATATTTTAGGGTTTTTATAAGTAAAATAAAACAAAATAAAACAAAATAAAACAAAAGAATTTATGAGAAATTATTTCCTTTAATTTGGGTAACTCCCTTTGGTATGAAACAAGAGGGTTTACTGAAGTGCTTTCTTACTAAGGTAAGGATTATAGGAGGAGGATAGGGATGTAGGGAGATTAATTGGGCAGAGATATGATGAGCCAAAAGGCTTGTGATGTTTGAGGAATTGGTTAGAAGTGAGTGTTTTTTATAAGGGGAGGATGGGCTTTTTAAGAAAGTGTGATAATATTATTTTATTAAATAATAATATTCAGTTTATAAAGGTTCAAAACTCGTTAAGGTAGAATATAAGATGACTCATGGTCAAAATAAATTCATCCAATAATAATTGGATAGGTTTTGGATGTTATTTTAATATTTATAATCTTATTTATTTAAACCAATTATTAATGAGATAAACACTGCATCATTATTATGTCATAAGTAATTTAATTAATTAAATGCCTAAAAATTATATAAAACAATCCATGATGTAGGAAATATTTTTATATTTCTATTGAATATTTATAGTTGAAGGGATAACTTATATAACCCCTTGTAAAAATTAATTTACTAAAAAATATTTTTTATGTCTTTTTTGGCTTTAATTTAAATTAATTAAAATAAAGCGTCATTATCATTTTTAAGTGGCTCCATGGTGTCCAAAAATTGACCCAAATATTTCCATGGTCGGACATGACTCATAAAATAATGTTAGTACATGTTTTAAGGTAATTTTGTATTATTATGATATTCTTTTTTTGACCTTGAATTGCCCTATTTATCTTCAACCGTGGTAAATAAAAGTCAAAAGTTACTATTCACCAAAAAATATTTTCATCATATTGAACCACATTTTACTTATTAATAACAACCATGTATTTAGGATCTTTTAAATCCAATTCATTGAGGTGGTAAAATTTCATTTAAATGAAAAGGTCAGTTTTTTAACTACTACTAAGTGGTTTCACTATTCATCAAAAATTAATGTTTTTCATAAAAATACGAAAACAATTCAGCCTAATCTATATTTGATATTACAAATTCAAAAACTATGTCCATTTTAGAAAATTTAAATCATAAAAGTTTCATTATTAATTTAAAATTAATTTTTGTTGTAAAAATATATAGCATGTTTTTAATAAATAATATCTGTCAAAAGATTGACACTTATTTATGTCCAATTTCAAAGTAAAATTAATTCAAATGACCAGTATTGGATTAAATGGTAAAAATATAATCTAAATAAACTGTAAAACCATTTAATAATATAACCTATCTGTAAAAAACATAGATTAAAAGTTAGTTTTGAATTAAAATATAATATTTTTCAGTATTCATAAGAAAATAAATTTTATCAGAAAAATACCTAAATTTTACCCAAGGTAAATTTTAATGTCCCGATTGTAAAGAAAAATTTTATTCTATCAAATAGAACATATAAAAGTTACCAAAACGATATTTAAAGAGGGTTTTCCTTCTAAAGAAGATTAATAGAAATTTTAAAGAATATGAGAGTATTTATGCTCAAAATTAGATTCATTCACATTTTAAGCCTCTAAAATTTATTAGATAAATTTAAATACATTTAACAAACATGTATATTCATATTTTTGTTAGTTCTTTTCATTCTTTCCAAATACAATGGCTAGGAATTAACTATAATTAAAAATAAAAATATATATTATTAGTGTGTAACATAAGATTTCAAATAAACCCATTATTGCGTATCGGGTACGTCATCAAATACAGAATCTCATTTAGAGTAAAATTAATACTTATTCTAGAAATATTAAAAAATATTAAAATGTTATGTTCTTTATTTACCTGGGATGTTACAAATATATCTTAGAAAACATATTATATCTTCAAGATTATTTTAAATAAAAGGAGATGAATTAGTTGTTGTTTACTTTTGAATTCCTTTTGTACCAATACCTCTTAAAATGATCAAATATTAATTTAATACTCATTATTTAATCCACATATAAATAAACCTCCAAATCTGTTCAATAAACTAAAAATTGTGATAAATAATATGATCAAAATGGTGGGTTTAACATCATTGAGAATAAGCATAAAATTTATGAAAATACTGACTTATTAGAACATCATTCTACCACGATATTTATCTATTGTCCCGATATAATTAAACTCTATTATTTTCCTCTTATCTGTAGTCCCTTAGAAGAACAATGAATCACTAATATTTATATCAAAATTGAGAGAATATCAGAAAAAATATATCATATCCATTGAAATAACAAATTTCTAAATATATTATTAGACTCAAAATTATCCCACTAAAGAAGATATTACTTTTCATTTTGATGTTAATGAAAAAACAAGATGCAGACCATGCAATCCTGTTGATGTTATATTTATAAGATATGATAGATTCAAACAATTTTTTTATTGAGTGTAAATAACTCCCTCCCATTTTAAAATGGAGAGTTGAAGGAAAATATTTATTTGTAAATATTCTCCTAAATTCATCCCACACTATAGCTTCCTTGTCTTTCTCGGGCTTTATATTCTTAATCAGTGTCCCATGTTGCTCAGATTATCCCTCAAGGTGATAAATGGTGAGTATGGGTTTCTCCTACATAGATAATTAAAGGAAATAGAATATATGTTCAATTATAAAATTCCATTATTCATTTATTCTGGGATCTGAAGATCAACTGAATGTCAGAGGTCTATGTTTCATAAAGGACTAAATCATAACTTTCCCTTTTAGTATAAATAGTATGTTCTATAAAATTCATGTTTTTATTCATAACATGAGTTAGTTTTACTAGTAATTATATGAAATTATCAACTCCCACTTGCATCATATTTATGATTTCATTAGAGAAATCATCACATTGACCATTACATATGTTTCTGGAACAATTAATATTATTTATATCCATTTTTTATGTAATGCAATGTTAGGGATGATATTATATAAACTAATAAGAATTTAGAAGGGAAAGTTTTAATTTTTTAAGGATAACCCCTAAATTAAATACTTACCCAATGTTATGAACTTTTAGGTTTCCATATAGGTTATCTATGATCTATTTTCTATTATGTTATATAACATCAAATTGTATTCAAATCCTTCATAATGGGTTTTAAAGGTAAAATGAATTATCAAAATATTATAATGAGAACTATTTATCCAAGTGTGCAGTCTGAGTCCCCCTTATCATGCAATGAGTGAAGATCAAGTGGATACCATACTAGCCTTTATTTAGGGGATTACCCATAGGTTTATTTGATCCCCCCCCCCAAATCTTGTTTAAAATTTCTTGATAGAGATATAATACAAAGGAAACCAATACTCTATACTTTATAAAAACATTAGTATTGTTTCATTAATATTTGACGAAGGGTTTTCCCTAACTAGCCATAATTCCAAAAAATAAATATACCTTGATTGGATAATAACTATAGCATGCCATGGCTTAAATAAAATTTATTTCATGATTTTTAACCTATTTTTTGAAACAAAAAATCATATAATCTAGAGTTATAGAATTTTTATAATATAATACACATTAATACTTCATATTTAAACATAAAATACATCACCATTATTTAAAAGTACATATTGTTCTCTAAATAAACATAGATCTTATAAAACTATATATGATAGCTTGGGGAAACACATAAAGAAAATGGGTCAGGTAGAAATCCCATTAAGGGAATAATCCAAGTATAACATGATGGTGAGAAACAAATATAAGTTAGTAAGCATAAAATGATATCAAAAATAGAACGATCATACTCATGGAATCAATAGAATAAGTGAATGATATAAGTTCATGGAATAATAAATATGTGGTAATAATTTAAAAAATAATATCATAAGCATATGTCGAAGCCCACTACAAAGAAAACGTAACATAGTGTGCTAGACTGACTTCCCATGCCCCATATATAGTACTTTCTGAGATAAAAACCTAATATAATTCATCTTAAGGATATATTATTACCAACCCACCCATCATGTCAAAATATGTACTTATATACGATCACCATAAAAAAATAAACCTTACATAAATCAAAATCATAATCAAACCCATGAGATGGATGTGGGTTTTATAATATTGTCTCAAAGAATAAAAAAATTTTATATCATAAATATTCCCTAGAGAGGAATGAATTAAATCATTTTTGACAATAATATTTGAATGAATTAATCTCTTGATCAAGGACATACAATGTTGAAAAATTCATGATAAGGATTGGAAATGTAAGGATAAAAAACCAATTATATGGAAATTTATGAATTGGGTAAATGATCATTTAAAGAATAAATGAGCTAATTGTTTTTCCTTTAGATTATACTCTAACTAGGAGGGTTTTATATTAAATAATTAGGTTTTTTAAAATCTATTCAGGGTTAAAACCATTTTAAGTGAGTTGGTCTTCACATGAACACCCTCTTCAATTAATAATCATGATTTAATTCAAATATAAATAAAACTCAAAATGGTTCATGATTTTTTTAACCGTGAATATCTTTTTAAAATACAAATTATTTTTTAGAAGTTCCTCCTAGTTAAATTGTTTTATTAAGGAATATAATAAAATCTTTCCTTCTTTAAATGTTCTTTTACCCAATTCATAATGTATACTCTATGTTGTTTGTATTTTTATCCCTACATTTCAAATACATTATATGAATTTTTATGCATTGGAACTCCTTGATAAAGAACCATTATTCTTTCATATATGAATGTCCAAAATGATTTGATTCCATATTATATTGGTAATCTTTATGATATGACCTTTGGATTTTCTTTGAGACATGATTATAAAACCCACTTATATCTCATTGGGTTGATCATGATTATTATTTAATTAAGGTTTATTTACCTCATTTGGTGATAATATATATATGTACATATTTTAATATGATGGTTCAGCCAAGAATAAAAAATCCTTAACATGTATTTCATAGGATTTTTGTCTCATAAAATTATATATACAGGGAAAGAGAAGTTAGTCTTTCACACTTTGTTATGTTTTCTTAGCAGTGATCATTGAATTATGCTTATGAAGTCATGTTTTACATTATCTTTATATATTTATGATTCCACGAACTTATAACATTACCTTATTACATGTTTCTATGAGTATAATCATTTTAATTTTGTTATCATGTTATTATTTCTAACTTATAAGTGTTGTATCACCATCATGCCATCCTATGATTATTCCATTAGTGGAATTAAAAGATCACCCTTTGTCATTATGGATTTAAAAAATCTATCCTATATAGTTTTAGAGAACTATATGGATTTTAAATAATGATGATAGGGTTTATGTTTAAATGTGATGTATTTATGTGTATAATCTCATAAATACAGCAAACCTCTAGATCTTCTGATTTAATTTATTGAAAAACTAGGTTAAAAATAATGAAATAAAATGTGTTTAAGGATTGGGTTTCTATAATTAGTATCAAATAAATGTCTAGTTGTTTTTGGGAATTATGTCTAGTAAAGGATAACCCATGGAATAATTTTAATGAAACATTCATAAGGTTTTCATAAAGTATTGAGTATGTGGTTTCCTTTAAATTGCACATCAATCTAGATATTAGAAATTGGATGTGATAGTGGAACAAATTAACATAGGGGTAATCACCCTAATAAAGGTTAGTTGATCATTATATTGATCTTTACATAGTGCATAATATGGGGGCCTCAGACTGCACACATGGATAGAAACTCTTTGAATAATATATTGATAAAAAAATTTATATTTTAAAACCTCCATGAAGGATTTGAATACAATTTTGGTTTAGATAACTCAATATAAAATAGATAATATTTCACCTATATTGAAACATAGATGTTCATATGGTTGGGTCAACACGTCACTTATGGGTTATTCCATGATTGTTCATATTTTCACATTTATATGATTATTAATTTGCGTAATCTTCTCCCTAACTTTCTTTTAATTTGAAAATGTCTAAAAATAGGAAGAACGATTTAAAAAACATATGAAATGGTCAATTTGAAGATTTTCCTAATGAAATTTCTTACATGATGGGAGTGGGAGTTAATAAATTAATAGAAGTACTGGTAAAACTTCCTCATGTTATGAATAATAACATGAATTTCATAGATCACCCTATTTCTTATAAAAAGAAAACGTCTTGATTGAGTCCATTATGAAACATAGACCTCTAACATTTTGTAGATACTCAGATCATATAATAACAGAATTATGGATCAACTCTATTGAATATATCTTTTCTATCCTTTAATTCTCTGAGAAGAATAAGGTCATACTCATCATTTATCACTTTGTGGGAGAAGCTGATTAGTGGGAGACACTGATTAGGAATATAATTCCCAAGGACGGCATGAAAACTATTGAGTGGGATTAATTTATGAGGATATTTACCAATATATATTTTAATTGAACTATCCATATTAAAATGGATAGGGAGTTACTTAAACTCAAGAAAAAATTGGTTTAATCCATCATTTCTTATGAGGACAACATAATAAGGCTCGCATGGTACACCTCTTATTTTGTCATCAACAGTAAAAGTAAATTTGAACTCTTCTTTAGTGAGATAAATTTGATTCTAATGAGGGTTTCATAAATTAATTATTTCAATATCTGAGATGTTGTTTTCTAATATTCCATCAATGTTGATAATAATATTTTTGATTCTTAGTGGTCTCATGGTATAAGAGATAAAAACCTAATGATGGAGTTTAATTCTTCAGGGTCACTATTTAAATATCATGATGGAATAATGTTCTGACAAGAATATATTTTCATACGTTTTATCCTGAGTCATAATGAAGTTATACCCACCATGTTGAGAAATTTTTTTATCACATTTTTTAGTTTAAGGAACAATTTTGAGTTTTAATTATTTTTTGGATTAAATCGTGAGTATTAATTGAATAATTGATCATTGGAATTTTTTTAATAACATTAATGTGTGAGTCAATATTTAATGAAAGTGAATTAAATAATGAAAAATAATGGTGTGTCGATAGGGGTAAGTTCTAGAATCCAGAAAAAATTAATTTCACACATGTTTTTATGTCTATTATGATTATATTATTCATTGTTTACCATTTTGTCTTTTACCACAGTAACTACATTTTTACCTAAATAATTTAATATTAATACCTAAAAATATAATGGGACTTATTACATATTATGGAAGTAATTATTCTAAATTTTAAATCATTTTTTTCAAAATTAATTTCTAGCTGTGATAAAAATTAATCTTAATACTAGCACACATGACGTTTAAAAACCTATTTTTAGAAAATGTGTATTTATATGTAGAGAAATTATAATTGTGATAGAATCATCAATGATTTTAATTTCCATGATTTTAATTATTTTATTTTTATCCAATTAGGGTTATATGGATTTCAAATAAATCCAATAAAAAATCATACGTTTTGAAGAATTAATTACAAGAAGAAGATGAAAAACGAAATCTATCGAAATAAAATATTGTTTATGTTTCATAATGATAAAGACGAGTGTTCAGAATTCAATATATTACATTTTAATATAATATTTTCACTAATTAAATATATTTTTGGTCCAAAAAATATTATATGTTTTCAAATAATATTTAATGATAAATTTTTAAAAATTACAATATTAGTAAAAAAATTATTTTTGACTATTCCACAAAAAATATATTATTTTAGAAAAATATCAAAAATTAATTATAATATAATGTTGATATGTTGAATTAATAAACAAATTTAATTTTATTATATTCAATTCATATTAGTGATGAAAATTATTTTAAAAACTATGTGAATAATAAATCATATTTTAAAGCATGAGATGAATTTGTTATTATTACTATCCCTTAAGTTAGTTTGTTCTTCTAATGGTCCAGATTCTATCCCATTGGTCATATCATTTCCATGAATTAATGATAAAATTCTATTCTTTATTATATATGTCACCAAATATAAAAACTATATATTTGGAAAGGAAATTTCTATATATAACTTATGGTTCATTACATCACGGCTACAATCCAATAAATCCAAATGATAATACAACTAAAACATATTGAAAGTGAAAATAATGTACTAAAAAATGAACCGGTGCTACCCAGAAAAGATCATGGAAAACACAGCACCCTAATAACCACCCCAAAATAAAAAAGCTTCAAACTATAGAAAATAATAACTCTGAAATTTAAATGATATAAAAATGACCAAAACATAAGAATAACACAATGTTATGTGGTTTCGACCTACATCTTAATCAATGGGGGAACATTATAACTCTCATTATTAAGTAAAGAAAAATGGGATTACAATATATTAGTCAAGAAATCATTTGTGATACATTATACTATTTTTAGTAAGATATATATAGTGCTTCAGACAATCATCTATTCCTAATATTCCACAATAAAAAACATGAAAATATTTAGCGCTACCCTTTATCACTACTAAAAAAAGTGTTAATAAATGGAGTCCATTTACCAGTGCTAATTAAAAGAGTTGATATAAGACCCTTTTTTAATTGTAAAAATGAACTGATATAGGGCATCCTTTTCAAAATAATTTTTATGTTGGTAAATATAACCCTTTAAAATCACCTTAATTAGTGTTGATAAAGTCCCCCTCATTAACAGTACAAAAAAAGTACTTCCAAAAGGCACTAGGACTAATTTAATTAATATATACATATTTATATATTTTTAATATGGTTTATAAAACAAAAAGTATATATATATAAATATAATATATAAATTCTATTTATATAAGTATATTATAATAAAAAATTATTATAAATCTTATTTATTAATTTTATATATAATTTTTTTTCAAATTTATTTTCATCAGTAAAAAAATTTAATAGAATATTTATATACATTATAAAATATAAATATAAATATAATATATTCATATTTTATATAAAAATTTATATTAATATGAAAAAATAAATACTTTCTAAATTATATTTATAATATATCTATATATGTATATATAATTCATATATACATATTGATATATTCTCATAAAATATAATATATATATAATTTCTTTATTATTTTATACTAATTTATAATGATGTATACAATAATAATTACACACACACACATATATATCTCTCATGTGTGTGTATTAATACACAATGATATGAACTATATAAATAAAAATATTAACACATTAAATATAGATCATATTTCAATTTTTTACATTTATATTCATATTAAATAATTTAATGTAAACAAATATATTTGTATGTATGTGTCTGCAACTATATCTATGTAAGTTCATGTATGTGTGTGTATGTAAACATATTTGTTTGTATGTATATTAGTGTATTTGTATGCATGTGTATGAATATATATATATATCTGTGTGTGTGTGTGTGTGTGTATACCTATGTATGTGTGGTATTTTTATATTTTTTCCACGTATCTATATGTCTATGTTTAAATGTATGTATATGTAGGCATGTGTTGTGTGTGTTTTTGTGTATGTGTATGTGTATGTATGTATATATTTATATGTATATATGTTCATGTATGTGTAACACCTTGATATTTTATGATATATTCCTCTTTAAATAAATTTAATTTATTTAATAGCTTGTGATACAAGAAACCCTGAGTCTAAATGAACTATAATATATTATACCATTATAAGAAAATCGTATAATTGGTGGATTTAATAGGAATAAATGAATTTATAAAAATATGTATAACTATTTTATATAAATCAAATATGTTCATAAATATGTACTCAATTTTTAGTAAATTCATTATATGCTTTAAAATATGTTTTCCACAAAAACATTTTTTTATTTTATTTAATGAGAAAATTATAAGATTAAATTATTCAACTATTATAAAATGTATTTGAAAAATGAAAATTATTTTCGAAATAACCATATCAAATTTAACCTGGGGTTATTTTTTGGGATTTTCTTGAGATGATTGGTTTTTCAGTGAAAACTAAAAAATACAAAATTTCTAATTATTATCATTTATTTTGATTAAAGAAAGTAATTTTAAAGTTCCATTATATTATTTATTTTATATTAAATTTAAATATGATTAATTTTATTTATAATAATATAATTTATTCCATTTTAATAGGAAATTTTATTCATTTAGATATAAGTTAATTATTATTCTTAAAAAAACATTTATCTAAATATTGATTTTCAATACGTTTTTTGCATTTATATTAAAAATAACTTATTACACTACTAGATATTAAATCTTGAAAAATGGATACCATATTAGTAATCAATAGGTACAAACTTGTTAAATATCCCCTTTTATTTTTTTTGGTCATTATGAATGGTGGTTGTGGTAAATATTTGTCACCCCGATAAGGGTAAAATGAGTAAGATTAGGTTAAAACCATGAGATAATGTCTTAAAATCAACCCATCACTATAATTTATTTCATTATAATGAATATCTTCGACCATATATTTTTAAAATTATAATATATTTCATTTCATTCCATTTTACCATGATAATGAAATTTATATTATTTTAAGTAATGAAAATGTCAAAATGTCACACTCTTAAATATAATATTTGTAAAGACCCAGACCTAAGTAGGCTGAATCCGATACCTTAATTTATTACATTGGTATAATAAATAAAGAAGTGACATCTCAAAGGAATTTATTGTTTGGTATATTTTGAAAAAATAGATATAAACACAAGTTTTACATGACAACTTGAAAGGAAAAACAATATAGCAACTCTATTAGAAACATCCCTAAACTCATAGATTATCCCTGTAAGTCATTCATAATTTACATCTTCATATCCTATGGGAAAATAAAAACTAAGTATTGGTTCAGCTCAGATGCTTAGTAAGGGTAAGAGATACATCGTAATCTAAAATAAAAATAAACAATGTGGTACGGCGAATAACTAAAACACATTCCATTAAAACATAATCTTGAGCATAATATAGAAGGAATAAAATCTGATTAAATAATTCCATATATAATCAAATTAGAAAGAAACTTAACCATGGATATTACACTAGTCAAATAATAAAATGTGTTATCAATTAATAATATCATAATAGGGTAATTCATAATTCCAGACATGATAAATATATAGTTAAGTCTTCAGCCAAGAGATAATAAATGTGTAATATGTATGCCAATACCCAATATATTTTGTCTCATTAGACCAACAGATGCATTGAGGGGATATATTGGGAACTATCCATAACATACTAAGTCCAATTAATATCTCATATTAAAGGGGGGAAACATAATCAACATATACATTCAAATTGAAACTAGAATATGAAGTGTTAATAACATTCCCCAAATAGTAAACATAATAATAAACCGTTATAGTAATATTGTGAATGGTATCAAGATAGAACATCCATATTCAAATTGATCATACACCATTTAATAAAATAAGTTAGTTGATATCATAAAATATCAATCACAATTAAGCATAATATTCAACACAGTGTGTTGAAATAGATTACAATATTATAATAAAATCATCGAGAAATTATTGAGAAGAATACCCTTTTTTATATTGCAATGAAGAGTTATTTTGGGAAAATAATTTTTATTTGTAATAAAATCATCTTATAAACATTTATAACCTAGAAAATAAAAGGTAAGGACAATAAAAATATGTTTAAGTCATAAAATATGTCCAACTTAAGTGATAAAAAATTAATAATCATTGTTAAGAAAATTTAGAAACGGGCCACATTAGTGCTGTCTAAAAGAAAATATAAGAGTATTTAAAGATGATAAAGATTAATTGTTTATATAAAACCAAAAAATAGATAAGATATAATTTCATGATAAAAATTTTGATTTTATAAAAATATTTGTTTCTAAATACACATTATGGAGTGTACATGAAAATAGGTAAGAAATTGGAAAGTACCCTTTAATCGAGCTTGCTTATCAGGAGGAATTGAAAAGGGAAAATTATAAAATATGTATTTATCCATATAAGAAACATGTTAAATTATGGGTGAGAGATTTTGGAACATATAAAAATAATTTATATGAATTATATAAAAATAATGAAGAATTATATTAGTGTAAAAGGGGAGAATGCATAACCTGAATGAAAAATGGAGGTTGGGGCAGAATCTCCTACCTTATGTCAGAAAGCGTTCTACACTAGTACATAACGTCCTAGATAATCAAACCAAATTAATTAATAATTTAACAAAGAACCTATTAAACAAGTAATTTATTTATTATAATCTCATGAAGTTCATTTATGGTCGTTTTTTAGTTATAATATTTAATTTCATCATATTGAAGTGTTCTTTTCCTTGGTTTTCACGATTGGTTCACCGGTATACATATACGAAAGATCATGTAAAATGAAAATAATTATCAAAAATTGAAATTATTTATTAATAATTAAATTAAAGAATATTTAATGGTCCTAAATTTCATTTATTTCTAGATATTAGGATGATCCATAAGATAAAATGTTAATGATAACCATTGGGATTATTTTGGCGTTTTCTGATAATCGCACACTAGTTTCAATATTACGTATATATAATGGATATATGACACTAAATAAGTTTTAATATACATATTATAATCTTTTTATAATATAAAAAATGGATTCAGGACCACCCTTAGAGGAATTATTATAAAAACAAAGTGTAATCATCCCTGTAGGTGGTGAATCGACACCTCATAAACTACGTTTTCATTTTTAGAACCAAAAGAGGAAGAGAAAATAATTGATGGTGGATATACCGTATTAATAATAAAATTTCAGTATATATATGATATTTGAGTTATAATTAATGTTTGTATGTAATATGTATTTATAGGATAATAAAAGAATAGAAATTGAAAGAAAATAAAAAGAACGAAAAAGGATTTTACCTCTTGAATTCCTCTCAATGGGAACCTCATTTACGAACATTGATGTGGTCTTTTGGGTGAGACAAGAATGACCAGAACACGGGGGAGAGTTTTTAGATATGTAATAGATATAAATTCTATAGGATTAAAGGCTTTGAAGTTGTAATGAAAATGGGTGGTGAGATGTAGTATTTATAGTGGAGGAGATGGGTGTTTTTTGAACATTTTATTCATTTGATTATTATTTTGGATAAAGGCTATGAATAGTTTGATATTTATCACTAAATATATTATAATAATTAATTTTAGTTCTATATTATGGTAATTACATTATAAATGACTCAATTAATATTGTATTTAACTTTTAATGTATTTATACCATAAATTACCACATTTCACTATTCACCAAAAAATCACCTATTTTTAAAAAATCCAAAAAATTCACCCAAACCATTTTTTAGCATGTATATTTCAAAAAAGAATCAATTATTTGAAAATAAATTTCGAATTATGCGATATTTAATTTCTAAATTAAATCACCATTTACTCAAAAAATATCTATTTTAATATTATAACTGATTTTATGACGCTTTCAAAAATTAATTAAGGTCGCAGAAAATTATATTATAATAAAAAGGAAAAAAATATTAAATTATGATTCTATTTCATGAAAATATTGTTTCTTTTAAATAATTAGTTAAATTATTAAATTGTGAATTAATATTTATGTTTCACAAAAATACCAATACTTAATTTATCATTTAAAAAAATTTATTTACTTATTACATTAAATAAATATATTATATTTTTATTCACAAGATACCTAAATATTATATATACTTTTATGAATGAAGATACTATTCTGTTGGTCATATATTATTTCTAATGGTCAAATTAATTTTTTAATTTTCATATTTAATATTATATTAAGGTTTTAAACACGATATTTGTGTGAATCAGAAACTACTAAAGATATTAAATTTTAAAGAGAAATACAATAAAATCTTGGGGTATTACATTTTCACCAACTTCAAAACATTTCATCCTAGATGTTTTCATAATTTACCCACATAAAAATATTTTGTTTGTTCTTCATCATAAATTCATCTAGTTCCCATGTCACCCCTTCAATTTTATGATTTTCTAATTTACATTTACCATAAGAGTCATTCGATTCCTAAAAACCTTTCATTCAGTGTCTATAATCCAGAAATGATCTTCACAGTAAGATAACTTTGGTTCCAATTCAATTCCTTCATAAGTGAGGACATCTATTGGGTCTGGCATTTAATTCCTTAACAAAGAAATGTGGAACATGTTGTGTACTTTTGAAAGGCTTGGTTGCATCTCCAAATGATAATCCACATATCCAATTCTATTCAGTATTTAAAATCTCCCAAAGTACTTAGGTCTTAGTTTCTCTTTCTTTATAAATCATATAACACCCTTCCATGGATATACTTTCATGAAAACATGATCTCCCACTTGAAATTCAAAATCCTTAATTAGATTATCGGCATAAATATTTTTCCTACTTTGATCTACTTTTATGTGACTTTGAATAGTCTCAATCTTTTCTATTTTTTACTCCACAATTTTTGGGCCTACAAGCATTCATTGACAAACTTCATCCCAAAAAGTTCGTGTATGATATATCTTTCCATAAAAATCATTATATGGTGTCATTTGAATACTTGAATAGAAACTATTATTATAGTCAAACTTTACCAAAGTTAAATACTGATCCCACAAACCTAGAATATCATGTGAGCATGATCTCAACATATCTTATAATGTTTGAATGGTCCTTTCATACTTACCATCAGTTTGAGGGTGATAATATATACTCAAATGAAGCATAGTATCCCAATATTTCTGAATAATTTTCCATAATTTCAATGTAAATCATTGATTATGATCATAAATTATTTAAATATGCTTTCAACGAAGTATTAAAAATGCATTAATATAGATTATTTCAAGAATTTCTAGTGGAAAATCTTCACTTATATCAATGAAATGTGCATATTCGATATGTATATCAATAAATACCCAAATTTCATCATTATTACTTGGATTTGTTTTTGAAATACAATGAAAAAATCCATAGTAATTTCATCCCATTTCCATATAGGAATAGGAGTATGTCTCACATATCCTCTCAGATGTTTTCTTTCATCCTTCACTTATTGAATGAATAAACATCTTAATAAATAATCAGTAATTTCTTGTTTCATATTATCCCACTAGAAATGTTTCTTCAAATATATATACATCTTAGTTCAACGAGGGTTTATAGAGAAATTTGAGCTATGGGAATCATCCAATAATTAATATTTTTGGTTGAGTATAGAGGGAACAAAAGCACACTTCCCAAATTTCAGAATTCCATCATCATATATAGAGTCTGCCAACATCCCATCATTCACAACATTAATTTTCCACTGAAAATTATCATATTTATATTGAGAACATTTAATCCTTTCTAATAAAAAAGGATTAACAACCAATTGAAAAAGTAGTGATGTTTCACCTTTACTGATAATTTCCATATCTGTCTTCACTAAATCCATGAACGCAAGATCCCTTTTAGTCATCATTTTGTTTTGAACTTCATGATCCTTCCGGATCAATTCATCTTATTCCTTATTTACATTTTTTGGGTGATAGTATATTGAATAATCATAATCCTTTATTGGCTCAAGCCATTGTATTTTCCACTTGTTAAGTTCATTCTTTTGAAGATATATTTCAAACTCTTTTGATTTTTATATATCTAACATTAATCACCATAGAGATAGTGCCTCCATATCTTCAAGGAAATGATTAAAACCACTAAATAAAGATCATGAGTTGGACATGTATATTCATGCGTTTTTAATTTCCTTGATTCGTTGGTTATAACTCTATAATTCTGTATAGGGACACAGCGAATTAATTTATTTAATGCATCACTATAAATCACATAACCACCATTTATCGATGGTAGAGTCAATATAAAAACATTATATAATATCCTCTTCCATTATTCAAATCATTATTCACATTAATTTTCTAAAATAAACTCATCTACTTTACAAGTATTCTAGGATAAATGTTTGATAATTGGGAAAAATTATGAACAAAATTCAGATAATAACTTATTAAACCAATAAAACTACATACCTCAGTTACGATCATTGGTGTAGGCCATTACTGAACATTAATTTTCTTCAAAGGATAAACTGAGATTCCATCCATAGAGATAATATGGACAAGAAAAGAAACAGTTTGAATCCTCAATCTACACTTTATAAACATCTTATATAACTCTTTTCATCTAAGAGTATCTAGAACAATACATAAGTTTTTCTCCTGGTCCTCTTATATTTTGAAATATATTAAGATATAAACAATAAATACCACAAAAAATCATCAAGATGTTCCTCCAATACTCTTTTTGTCAAATCAATTAAAAAAGTGTGCATTAGTCAGTCTAAATGGAATTACTATAAACTCGTAATGTCCATACCGCATTCAGAATGTTGTATTTGGAATATCTTCCTTCCTCACATACAATTGATGATATCAATATCAATTTTCAATATTTTAAAATTATTAAGCTCCATTAATTTGATCAAATAAATCATCAATTTGAGGCAGATAATATTTTTTATTTATTACAATAACATTTATTTATCTGTATTCAATGCACATCCTCAAGGATATATTTTTCTTCTTGGCAAAGGGATCATGTGATCCCAATGGATAAACCCTTGGGTGTATAAATATCTTATCACAAATTTCCTTTAGTTGTTTCCTTAATGCTATTAAATCGACCATCTCCATTCTATAAAGAGTCTTTGATATTGGTCTTTCATCAAGGGTTAAATCAATAGAAAACTCAACATCCCTATCTGGAGGATGTTTTGGTAAATACTCTAGAAATACATCAATGTATTTCGGTAAAATAAGTATATCCTCAATTTGAATATTTGTTTCCTAATCCATAGATGATGTTTTCTATTCCTCTCCTAGAATTTCATTTAGAAATGCTACTAGTGGTGGATCCAGATATGACTCAGATGATGAAGATATCCATATAAAGATAACCAATTTTGTATCTTCATCATGAATAATAATTTCCCACTATTTGAAATAAATATTTTCATTATATTTTTAAACCCATTACTCGCCCCAGATTATATCAAAATAAAACATTGGTGTGAGGATAAAATTAGAAATTAGAGCATGTTTAAGTGTAATAGGAACTGCTTGACACATATTTGTTGTAATAAGGATTCTACTATGACTATTTTTATAAACCACCCTTGTTAAGGTGAATTAGAAAAAAATAATTTTTAAAGAAAACTAGAACGATATAAAGGAATGAAATGATCTATGATAAAATAAAGAATTAGCTAAATTTAAGTATATGATTAATATTCCTACCACCACATCATTATGAACTTCAAACTCAGTTGTTGTGAATGCGTAAGAATATCCTTGTTCCCATAGAATTATTTGGGGAATGTATACATGATTATTAGAACAATAATTTTCATAATGCACCATCTATTTAAAATTATAGAATTTTACATTTCTATATTCTATCTTTCCTGTGAAATCATGGGTATGGTTCCAATATTCTATGCACTTGTAACAAACTCCCATCCCCAATAGACATGTTCCATGATGTCCTTTCCCACATTTATTATATAATGAGAAGTAACTATTCACTTATTCCCCTTTTCTTTATTACCTTTTCCAATGTTTTCAAAATCCATCTTATTCTCTTTCTTTCTTTTAAATTCATAAGACCTAGGGAATTATTTCTCTATGTTCATAGAAAATGGGACTATATCTTTGTATGATGATAAAGTATGGGAGACCAGTTCCCTTCAGAAGAATGAATTTAACCCATAAAATAATTAATAAATATTTATCATTGGATTATGTATGTAATTCATAACCGAATTACCAACCTTGTATAATTGTTTTCCGACTTAGAAACATTCCCATCCTCTTTTTTCCTCATATTAAAACATTTCCACCTTATATCAGATCACTATTCATGATGAAAATATTTATCTAAAAAAATTTCATTAAAATATTTCCACTCCATATGTTAAATTTATTCCACCTCCATTGTGTCTTTAATTAACAAACATTATTTATCCGCATTTCCTAAGAGATGATAAAATACCAAGAAAACTTTATCCATTTCATTATATCCCAACTCAAGAAATGACTTCCCTACGGTACTTATCCACTGCTCAAATACAAATGGGTTTGTAGTCCCATTGAATGATAGAGATTTTTGTCACATAAAGTGGTCTAACATTGTTACACTACATTTATGATCAAGATGCACCATGTTAGTAAGGTTATTTGTTGAAACCAAAGTCAATTGTCCCAGTATGGTTATAATTTTTTCAGCATTAGTTGTAGCTCTCACTCCCACATCATTATCTTATATAGGAGGGAAATATCTATATGGAATACATGTATTGATAAAATTTCCATTCCCTTTTCTTTTATCCATTTATAAAAAATGGCCTACACTAAATTAGGATATGAATCATAATGTATAATTTTCGATCTACGAAAACACTTAACATAAATTGTATATTTATACATAGATAATATCATAATCATAAATATGGTTTCTATAGAAAAATGATTACTTTTAAATCCTTCATAATGGTTTGTAAATAAAATGCGTATTATACTAATAATATCCCTTGGGAGTGTCAAACTTGGTGCACAGTAAGGCCCATTATTGTCTACCAGGTTACATCGATCCAATCTCGATGCACCTTGTTAGAGTTGTTACCCATAGGTACATCTGTTCTAGAACGATTTCCAGTTTTAGTATCCATATAGGGATGTATTTCATGGAATATCCATATAATATCTACGTTACCAAAATTATGGGATTTTATTTTATAGTTATGCTCAATGTAAATATTAGGGTTATGTTTCATAATCTATGTTTTCTAAATATAGTTTCTAAGGTTTCTGCGAATCACCCTCTTATAGAAACTTTAAATTCCCTTACCCCAGTAGTCAGGACCTGGTTCTATAATTCATTACAATAGTTTAATAAAAAAGGAAGTCACATCGTGAAGGAAAAAATAGTTTAGTATCTTTGAAAAAAGCAGATACAAACACAATTTTACATTACAACTTTAATGAAAACACAACATCGAAAATCCATTAGAAACATCCTTAAACTCCTATATTATCCCTAAAAGTCATTCATAATATAAATATTCTCATACTAGGAAAAAATAAAACATATGAAATTGGTGAGATCAGATGCTCAGTAAGGGTAAACAATACTGAAAAATCTATCATAAAAATAAAAAATAGGGGACGGTGAATAAGTAAAACAGATTCCATTTAAACAAAATGTTGAGCATAATATGATAGGAACAAAAGATGATTAAATTATTCAAAAAATAATCACATGAGAAAGAAACATAACCATGAATATTCTACTAGTTGAATAATCACATGGGATATCAATTAATAATATCATAATGAGCGAATTCATAATTCCAAACATAATAAACATATCCTCAAGCTTTCTTCCAAGACACATTAATGGGTAAGTCGTCATCCAATACCCAAACTAGATTGTCTCGTGAGACTAACTGATGCATCGAAGAGATTTAGTGGGACCCAACCATCACAAACTAAGTCTAATTAATTACTCATACAAAGGGTTTAAAACATAATCAATATATAGATTCATATTTAAACTAGATTTTGAAAATTTAAAAACTTTCCCAAAATAAGAAACACATTCATAAAATGTTCTGAGTAATATGGTGAATGGTACTAAGATTGAATATCTATATTAAAATTGATCATAAAACATTTAATAAAATATAATCGATGAAATCATAAAATTTCAATCACAATTAATAATAATATTCAACATAGAGTTTTTAAATTTATGAAAATAGTCTAATTAAATAATTCAGGAATTCTTGACAGGAATACCATTTTTTACTTTTCAATGAAGTGTTTTTTTGGAAAAATAATTTGTATGTTTCATAGAATAATATTGTAAACATATATATATTATAAAATAAAATCAAAGGATAATTAAATTAGGTTTTAGGCCTAAAATATGATAAACTAAAGTGAAAATATGTAAAAAGTGTTTTTTTGAAACTTTAAGAATGGGCCACTTCAGTGCGGTTTAAGATAAAATATAAAAGAGTATTTAAAGCTGAAAAGGACTAATTATTTACTTAAAACCATAAGAGTGATAAGATAGTATTTCATGTTAAATATATTGATTTTATAAAAATATTGGTGTATTAAAAAAAATTATGGAGTGTACTTAAAAATTGGAATGAAATAGGGAAGTACACATTAATTGGGCTTCTTATTGTGAGGAATTGGAAGGGGAAACATATAGAACATGTATTTGACCATCAAAGAAAGATGAAATGATCTAGATAAATGAGTTATCAAAATATTCATATAATTTAGAATAAGAATATAAAAATAAAAAATAATTATATTGGTGTAAATAGGGAGAAATTATAATCCTAATGAAAAATGGAGGTTCGGGAAGAATTTTGTACCCTATGTATGAAAGCGTTCTACACATGTACTTGATGTCCTGGGAAATAAAAATAGATTAATTAATAATTTAGTTCATAACTAATACAATGTGTATTTTTTAGTATAATTTTATTAATTTCATTTTGGGTCTTTATGATGAGTTATAAGATTCATTTTTTTTTCATCCGGAAGTGTTCGTTTCCTTGGTTTTAATGATTGGTTCAATTATACACATGTATAAAAGGTCACGTGAAAAGGAAATAGTTATCCAGAATTAAAATGATTTATTGTTAATGAAACTCAATAATATTTAACGGTCTTATATATCATTTAGTGTCTAGATATGAGGTTAATTCATTCAATGAAACGTCAATGGTTACCTTTTGTATTGTCTAGGTGTTTTTAGATCACCACAAACTAGTTTTAAAATTATTTATATATACAAGTTCTAAAACACTAAATGAGTTGTGATATATATATATATATATTATAATTTGGTTTTAACAATAAAAATGGTTTGATGACCAGCCTTTAGTCAGTATTAGAAAAATAAATAATCATCGTCCATAAAGGTGGTGAATCGACCCCTCACGAACGCCATTTTCATTTTTAGAACAACAAGGGGAATAGAAGTGAATTGAGGGTGGATATACCATAATAATAATAAAATTTCATAATATATAATACAATTGAGTTATCATCCATTTTTGGAAATAGGAGGTAATAAAATTATAAGAAATGAAAATAAATTGAATGAAAATTAAAATAACGAAAAGAGATTTTACCACTTGAATTCCTCCTCTTGAGAACCACATTAAAGAACATTGGAATGGAATTTTGGGTAAGAATAGTTTGAATAGATCATCAGGGGATACTATTTATAGTTCTATTGGGTCAAAATTGGGAAAGTTTCAAGGATTTGGATGTCTTAATAGAAGGGGTGGTGCGGGTAGGTATTTATAGTGGAGGAGAGGGGTGTTTTTTGAATATTTTATTCATTTTATTATAATATTGGAAAAGACAATAAATTGTTTTAGGATTATCACTAAATATATTATAATAGTTGATTTATGTTCTATGTTATAGTTATTACCTTATCAATGACCAAAAAAATAGTGTCTTTAACTTATAATGTATTTATGCCATAAATTACTTTATTTCACTATTCAAAAAAATTCAACTATTTTAGAAAGTTCCCCAAAATGCACCCTAACAATTCTTCAATGTGAAGAATAAGACATTAAATCCATTTTATGAAGCTAATTTTCTGATTATTAGAAATGTGATTTTTAATTAAAATCATTATTTACTCAAAAAAGCTGATTTTAATATTATAAAAAAATTTATGACACTTTGAAAAATTGTTTAAGGTATCATAAAATTATATTATAATCATAAGAAAATAAAATATTAATTTATGAATCTATTCCATGAAAATAAATTTTAATTTATATAAATATTATAATTATAAAATTATGAATTAATATTTATCATTCACAAAAATAACAATAATTAATTTATCATTTTTAAAATATTTATTTTCTTATTCCATGATATTAATATAATATATTTTCATTCATAAGATACCCTTTTTTTATGTATTCTTAAATAGGTGAAGAAATAATTCTATTGGTCATATACAATTCCAAATGGTCACATTACTATTCCAACAATCATATTTAATAGTATATTACAGTTTTAATCTTCATGTACACGTGAAGACTAAAGTATCGAATATATTAAATTTAAAAGAGGCATAACATAAAATCTTGGGTTGTTAAAATATCTTTATAATTTTACATAAAAGTCAAAAAGGGAATAATTCTGATTCTAAATGTATATTTGAAATATGGATTAATTTTTTTAACAAAATAATTTATTTATAATTTTTATTGATGAAATAATTATCTTAAATTCTTATGCAATGAAGATGTAATGTTTGTGTAAGCAATTGAAAATTAAAGAAAATAATATTTAAATATCAAAAAGTAATATTTTTTTTGTAGGATATAGTATTAAATTAATTTTTTTAAAAAATAATATATTTGAAATTTGTGAAAGGTTTTTATTCCTATTATTTTTCTTGCATTTATTTTTAAAAGTTAAATTAATTGAATTGTTTAAAAATTACATTAATTTTATTTTATGAAAAATATTATTTTATTAAATTATTTAAAAGTCATAAAAATATTCTAAGAGGTCAATAGGGATAATATATGGTCTAAAATTTCATCCCATGTCCATTTAAGAGAAAATTGTTTCCTTATCAGTAAAATTATGACCCTTTATGATTGAAATAGTTGTTTCCAAAATTATGGCTAAGACTGGTTAATGATAGAATTATTAAAAAAATAATGTTAAAAATCATATAAAATCCTTTATAAATTTCATTAAATGATGATATTTCAACAATGTAATATTTTTCTTATAATTAATAGATATTTGGAAGGCTTATACATGGGAAAGTAATTATTTATATATAAATATTTTTTGTAATTCCGAGTGTATCTTTTCTCTCCCTTATAAAAGGACACTATTTATCTCTTTTATTTACACTACTATGATCCATATAGCTTGAAAAACCCCTAAATAATTTATTATCAACTCTATTATCCTTTAATTAAATGTTTTTCCTTCTTTAATGATCACTACTATGGTCCCTATGAAGGGATATAAGTTCCAACTAAAGAATTGGTAATTATCTTACCCATTCTATTTCAATTTATTTCGTCTTCTAAATCCTCTAAACATATAGTATCATGCATAAAATAATAAATTCATTATCCTCAATATTCTTAAAACTCTATTATGATCATAAAACTACCATTATCCACCCTCTTTTCTATAAAATGAGAAGTGATATTATCTCTCATGCAAACGTGTGGACTTCCTCTTTTACATAGCAATACAATTAATTTTCTATCACCATATTTCATGGATAGTTATTATGATGGGTTTAGTATTTACATAATATATTTATAATATTATTATTTTAATTAAATTATAATATAATATCTACCTTGTTATTTCCTCTTCTATTGGAAAACAATAACGTCATTCGTGTGTACGTGTGGACTACCACCTCTATGAAACGATGTGATTTATTCATCATTTATGATTTTAATGGATTAAAATATGTATGAATTTAATAAATGTATATGATATATATGAAATAATAAACATTTCCTAATGGTGAATTATTACTTAAATTTATTTCTTTACATTCGTCGAGATGTGAAAACAATGTCCATGCATACCTATGATGTACCCTCTCCATGAATGGTGAAATTCATTTATCAATCAATACCATGACATTTAATCTCATGAGTCCACCCAGACTCATTAAAGGGTTGTAATATAAACCCATAGACTTTACTAATATACCCAAAAGATCCCACTTCCACATGATTTAACACCACTATCAGATACTCTCTGGTAGCATGAATGTTATCATCCCAAGCTATATCTTAGTGAGAAGTGCCAAGTCAAATATGAATCTTACTCAAACCTATACCTTCATTTATCCTCCAACACAAATCTTCACCCTTATCCATCCTCATTCACAAATATACTCCTTCATCCAATATCCTTCATAATCAACCATTTTAAGCCTACTCAAATCTGCACCATCATCCAACCTCCTACACAACCACACCATCTACTGCAGCTTAATGAAGAAGTGTGAATTTCAGTAGAAATAAGATATAGAAAATATCATAAATATTTCAATAGAAAAAACCACCACAAAAACCACCCTCAGAAAACATTCTTTAATAAAATTATGATTTTTTATGATACCCATTTTAGGATCATATGAGATACAAGAGTAGTAATAATAATGATTAAGGGAATATAACAGAGATCAAATTAGTAAATTTAAGGCATGTCCATTAAAAATAATGAACCCTCCTTTTCTAGGAATTACATATGTATGAGAATAAATTAGTCCCTCTAAATTAACCAAACAAATGGATACTATGATGGAAAAAAATTGATGATAATTATTTTAGGAAAATCAATTAAAACTAGTATGAAGAATTCCATAGCATAGTGTCTGCAATAAAAATAATAATAAAATTAATATCAAGATGAAAATGCCCATTTCCATTAAAAACCATAAAATAATAGTCTCAAACACATGAGAGGTTCATTTGGAAGTTTTCATTAGAAAAAACAATCAAATAGATTAATCCTTTAATAACAGATGAATAAAATTCTACATAAATAAAAATTCATCAACATAAATTATGAGTAGGGAATCAAACCTGGTAAGAAGATAAATAATAGAAATAAGAAATATCAGTGTGTGAAAAGTAGAAAAATATTCTCCAAATTTGAAAGATGAAAATATTCAACCAGACCTATGAACTGTATCTCTATACTAGAAAGAGTCCCTAGGTTCTCAAATTACATCTGGATGATTCTAAAAACTTGTATCTTCTTTGGGAGAACAAATGAATAAATTTAATAAAATAAAATTGGCCCTCCTACATCTCCAAATTTATTGCAAGATTTTCCATACCAATATGAACTAGAAAATGAACTCCAAATTTTCACATAATACTCACACATCATACTAAAAATTTCTATACAAATTTGATAACAATTTTATATCACTCAGTCATTAGTTAAAATCTCAAAATATAAGTTATAAACCATATAAATTCATAGTAAATAGATTTGAAATATTTTTCTTATATATATAAAGAAAAAATAAATAATAATCATTGATGGATATGAATTTTCCACCACCAAAAATACCTTCACCATTATCCTCATCATTCTTAGAATAACTAAAACCATGATCACCTTGAAGATTTTGAGAACCATCTTCATCACTATTTTATCATTTTTGTTTAAACTTTCATCATGAATTTCCATATTATCTAAATTGGGATTAAAATCATAAAATTATTAATTTTCACCATTTTTTTATAAAAGTTCACATTCATCGATTTCATATATCCATTTATCATCAGAGAAAATGTCAAGAACAAATTAATTATAATTAATATTTATTATATACCTATTCTCATTCAATTTTAAATTGAAAAAAATGAACACTAAATCAGCCATATTGATTTAGCGTAGCAGTTTATTCTCTTTATGTTAACATGAAGTCACAATAGAAAAATATTTTAAAGGTATTAGACTAAAATATTTAACTAAGTAGAATAAATATATTTCTAAAATTACTATATAAAATTCCCTCAAATTTTTCTCACATACCTGAAAACTAAAAATCAATATCAAAACAAAAATCAATAATCTATTCAAATCAGGGACATCATCAACATATGAATACAACTAGTCAGTTGGTTTCCTTTACCCCCATCATTTTTAAAAAATCCATACCAATCCAGCCTCTCAAATTTTGGAAGAGGTATAGATGAAAATATATTTGGTCTCTATTCTCCTTGGTGGACACCAATCAATTCAGGCAATCATATATGATAATTTCGACTACTGCAACAACCCTGAATTTTGAACTATAATGAAATTGTGGATTTAAATAAAAGACAACAACATGCAATGATAAATTGAGATAAATATCCCACCTATCATAAATTATTTCCAAAATTAGAAGATATATTCATATTAAATTCTAAAAAAATAATATTAATATTTAATGAAATCCACATAACGATAAAAACAAAACTCTTTAAATAATGTATCATTTCCGAGTCTTATTGAAATTGTTATTATTTTTTTTCTTTTCTCGGTCCATACCTTATTAAAGTATACTCATTGATCATTTCTCATCCTAATATAGAAGATAAAGTACTTTAATTATTGGGAATTTAACCCTTAAGAAATTCACTACATCATTCCAAAATCAAGTATCTAAAATAGTTAATTTCTCTTTCTTTTCATCTTTCTCCTTTGAAAATATACTAGTCCACCATTTTGGGGATGTAAACATATTAATCACAGCACCATTATGCTCACTATGGAATCCCAAAGATAATTATGATGTAGAAAATAGAGTGATACCTGGTATAATAAAATATATCCCTTGTATGAACTCTTATAGAAAAAGAATAGTAATTGTCCTTGAATAGATATATGTTATTACCTTTTTCCCCTAGAAATTTTCACCTTATGCACATATAATATTTTTCCAAACCCTCTAACATAAAATCAATATAATGAGATGAAAAATGAGTCCAATAAAAGTTATTTCTTTTTAATATCAACATCTCTCTTGAAGAATTTTAGTTTGAAGCATTTTCACTATGTACTTGAACAACATTTTCTTATTAATAAAATCCATAACATCATATATATTTTGAAATATTTTATCATAATTTTTTGAGGTATAAGATGTATCAATTGATTTATGAAATAGTAACCCATTCTGTCTATTTACCAAGAAATTACAAATTGATCTTCTCTAATTATATATTCATTTATTAGACATAATAGATCAACCAATTTTGTTCTATTGTTTCTTGTACTCTTCAAGTATATCTTGTGTGTAAGTAAATTAATTATTCAAATAATTATCTATAATATAATTGTATGGTATAGGTTTATTTCCATTTCCACACCCTGAAACCATATCACACATCTTCAAAAATGATGGATTCATACCAAAATTAAAAGGTAAATCACTTTTTTACGAAATTGGGATACTTGAGGATTTTGTTTCTCAACCAAAACCATTAAAAAAACGATTCATAAAAGGTTGTGTATAATTATTTACAAAATGTGGCCCACTATATTTTAATAAAAAACTATCAATCATCATGTCAACTTTCACTAAAAAATATTCATTTAATTCCCTATATCGTAAATTTATATTTTTTATTTTATTACTGAAGACTATATTCTTAAGAAGAATACTTGAACATTAATTTTTCTTTTTCACCAGAAACAATTACACAAGTTGATAAATAATTATTAGTTTTATCCAAATGGTGTTTCATTAGATTAATAACTCAAGAAAAATAATTTATAATAGAACTTTCACTTCATAATTTTCTAATTTATTCAATATAAAAACCAAATGTAAAAGAAGGATAAGACCTATTTACACTAATATTTTTGAAAAAAAATATTCAGTTGGATGGAGAAGAAAGTTGTTTCCTAGAACTGAAATCAATATTCTTAAAATAATATATGGAAAAAACCCAAAAAAACTAATACATAGTTCCATATTATACCATTAATTAACATAATAATAATAATAATTAAAATAAAAAAGATTTAAAATCAGTATTCATAACAAAAATGAACATTATTTGAGAAAGAGACTATTCATTAATATTTAAATAATTTGTATTAAATAAATAATTTAGAAAGTATTTCACATTAAATAAATTATAAACCCTAAAAAACCCTACATATAGGGATATGAATAACTTAAATAAAAACTCAAATTTACCTTTTTCTGTTCACACAATACTGGTAGCAGATAATGAAAGTAGTGAAGGGGAATCAAAGGGGATGAAATAAGAAATCCCAGCCACTCTACCCCCTCCTGTGTGTGATATGAGTTCAAGGGTTGTCACTCCTGTGTAGGATGTGAGGTTGAGGGCCATTATATTTCCTGAAGGTTTGATTCATGGTCAGGAAAAAGGAAACTATAGATCATGATACCTTTTTTTCATGTGTGGTACTACCAAAGATACAAAGAGGTGTATGTGAGCAATGCAGTGTGGAGCGGAGGGGAAAAATATCAAACCCTAGGCAGTGCGATGCAAGGTGACTCAGACTTTCTTAAATCACCTAACAATTTTTTAATAAAAAACAACAGACCGTCACACATTGTATTGTGAATTTATCCACACATAATGAGTTTTTCTTGAGTCTCCTTTTTCAATTTATTTTTATGAAAATTGATTTATCTCATGAGCTCAATTAATATGGATGGTTAATCTGTAATCTTTTATGATTTTACGAGTTTCCTTGTTAGTTTTAATACCATGATCTATAAAATTAATGGATGATTATAAATACGTATATAATGAATATATGATATATTTATATTATTAACAACATTCAATAATTGATGGGACCATGATCAAACTATGTGTTCCAGAACAATTGAATTTAAATTCTAATGAGAAATGAAATAGTTTACACATAGAAATAACGATTTGAATAATGAATTATTAATAGCTGGGTTTCAAAATATCATTATTGGTTCATATATAATACTAAAATTATATAAATAAACTATTCATAAAATTATAATAAAAATATTCTTATTATATAAGTGGTCAGAGCACCTTCAAAGAAAGTCAAACTTGAGGTAAGTGGTCTATGTTTCAATCTAATTTTAATCATGGTTGTTTATACTTGAATTTCTATTGAAGGAAATTATATGATATTTTCTGGAAAAATATATTTATATTTATTCTCCTATTTTTATTTCTTAATAATATATGTTTTACTTTCATTTTAATATCTTTATGTATTAAAACATCCAAAAGAATATTTTTAAGGAAAAAACTACTTTATGTCTCTCCTTTTTTGAAAATAAATTATTGTCCATATCTATATTTTTGAAATATATTTTCAAAAATATTTTCATATTTTTATATAACGGTTAAAATTTATTTTTACCCACCATTTATTTTTTTTAAATTATTTAAAAAGAATCCTCTTGGTTCATTATGAATGAGATAGATTTGTCTTCTTACCAAAAAAGTGAAAGAAATATTTGTTTTAATGTAAATGAAATGAATAAAACATCCCACCATACCGAACATGTCTAGGTTTCCACTAAAACCAGATCATGAAGTTTCCCATTATAATTCCTAAAGAATTTTATCAATTCCCATAGGATACAAACTAGTGCTTAGGAATCACAAGAACCAATTTAAGAAAAATTTCACCTAAATCGGAGATAAAATATAGTAAAACACCAAAATATAAGTGAAAAAATAAATGAAAATTCCAAATAGGTCATAACCAACTAAATTAATCTCAACCATTTTCATAATTACAACCATTTTCAATAAATAGAAGGATACAACCAGGGAGAAGATATAACACTAACTAAAAAATAAAATAAAATAATTACAAACCAACTCGATCCGAGCATGAAAAATCTTCAAGAAACCTCTTATTACACACCACCACCCCACTCATCCCATGATAGACATGATAAGAAATGGATAGATACAACTAAAATCCTAGATGAAAATTATATAGGCTTGATAATAAACCTAGTAGGTCACCATAACCTTCCAAAACAATACAATTCATTTCATAATTAAATTAATCAATACTAGTCTGAAAATAAATATAAAAAGTAAGTATTTATATATAGAATATGAAAATGAAAACATACCCATAGTCACTTTTAAAAACATTTTATTGTATTAAGATAGAAAAAAATTCAAAAAAATCATTTCCACTAGTCAAATCCATTAAATTATTTTTTCTAACACTTCTAAAAAACAACCCACTTATTTTATTTTAATGAAACAGAGACATTAAAAAATTTCACCAATAAAATCCACATTTAAATCACACCAACCATTTAGAAATATACTTTAAATCACCCATAAGAGTCTTTAAATAAAAATAGATTTTCTAACATATTCGAGACAATATTGTGGAAAGTAAAGTACCCAAAACACACATGGTCATGTACAAAAACGAACAAACCATATATATGTCACAATGAATATAACAATGTAATAAAGGAAAGGTTCCACACAAATTAAATGATGGGAAATCATACAAACAAGTACTATATCAAACTCCCCTCAATCAATAACCAATCAACAATCGAATTTGTCATGGGCTCTACTATGTGATTCCTAACGTGTGAAGAATATAACCATATAAGAGTACGCCATCTTACAAACCATCTTCTGACATGTGCTAAATTTTAAACTAAAAATTCATGAAATTGGTCCACACAAATCTCATAATGATGAAACCCCCTCCAAGTCCTTTGTACCTAGCATGATTAGAAGGCCAATAGTGGCATGTAATGTCATTAGCATAAAACATTATATCTCCCACTTAGTACCAGGGTTCTTATGACTAATAAAGAAAGTTTGGTATATGTAAATGCAATTAAAGACTAAAATATATGGCATAACTATTTCTACCATCACCCCTAAAATACAATGATGAATATCCCCATATATAAAACGTACCAAGTAATAAACCATAAAATTTCCATACAAGGGATGCAAACAATAATAACACATTGATCAATAACCCACACAAAGGGAAAATGATTCAAATGAGAAATGAAGGGTTTTCTTTTAAAATCACTAATTAAGAACAATGTTCCAATTGCGCCTTTGGAAACCAAACATGGATCATAATTCCACAATGTTTCAAAATTTATAAAATACCTTTCCAAACACCATTTTGAAAATTATGGAAATCATCCACACATTAAAAACAAATCAAATACAACCTAAAATAAGAGTCTTTATCTTCAAAAACCATCACAAGGCCAACTGACAATCGTTTCCATAAAACATTACAAAGAAGCAATTAATGAATCTTTACAAGGGGTAACCCAAAAACCCATTTCAAATCAGCATTTTAACTACAACAAAGAACCCCTTAATATATAATCTC
This sequence comes from Viscum album, assembly GCA_963277665.1. Classification (NCBI taxonomy): domain Eukaryota; kingdom Viridiplantae; phylum Streptophyta; class Magnoliopsida; order Santalales; family Viscaceae; genus Viscum; species Viscum album. The sequence continues at coordinate 350,902,162 of OY728137.1, forward strand.
GAGGATTAAATTTCACATTAAAAAATCATTTTAAACATACTTTTCACTGAATGAAAACAAAATATAGATTAAAATCCATTAATTACATTGAAAACAATTTCCCAAACCACATGAGTATTTCAAAAATTCTTATCACATAAAAACATCCCATTTTAAACAAGAAAAAAAGTAATTAAAAGGGGAAAAACATTCATTTCAAGATCAAAACAGAACAAAAATATTTTAAAACATCAAAAATTTATCAAAGATATTAATAATTTCAATAAAAAATAATTTATAAAAAAACAAATTAATTACAGAAGAAAAAAAATCTTAGAAACACCTACTGGTAAGAAGTGGAACTAGATCTGAAATAATTTGAAACTCATTGCCATCAATGATTACCACACCCAGTGGGATAAAGATTTTGTTTACAACCCCCATATTAGATATAATTAAACCCTAAATTCAATTAAATGAGATCTAGTGTTCATAGGGGAATCCAAAACATAGAGAGAAGAGAGAGGGGACAAGACAAGATGGAAATAAGGGAATAAATAACTTGAATTCACTTGAAAAACGTCAAAGAAGGACTATGAATCAAAGGAGTGGGATGTTGGATCTCCTACAAGGGATCCCAAGGTTCATACGATGTGTTTGGGAGATTAGAGGGAAAAACAACATAAATTAAAAGAATGAAATTTGGGAAATTCCCAAAATTTAAACACATGGGAAAGATGCACATTTTGTCCACATGATTTTCCAATCAATGTGCTGACTATATAGTAGTATCTTCCTATTACAAGAGGCTTAATAGTTACTCATGGGGCACTACTCAGTTTGACTAAACTATGCACATTTCCTTAGAAACACTCAAATCCCCACAAAGCTTCTGGGGAGATCCACTTATTATGACGAAGAAAGTAGTATCCATGAAAAATGGCTCTATCATAATGGAAATAACACTATCATGGGAACTTAATTGTTAGTATAAACTATGTGGGATAACCATGCTCCTCCCAAAAAAGCCTAAAAAATTACAATTTCATCGCAAAACCTATCATAAATCATAACCAATTAAGATAAGATAAAACAATACCAAATGTGCAATACTATGAAATGTAGCGTGTCAAAAAACCCCAACGATGCCACCTTCTACTCCCAATAAGTATGATAAAAAATATGAGTGAAAGTTAAAGATCCATAGGACAAAATAAAAATAGATACTGAAGGCCACTCAATCCTAACGCCAATAACCAAATTTTCCAAAATGATCGAACTGATCAACTACAGTGTTTTAAAATGTCTCCTAGAATAATAAAAATTGGATCCCCAAACAAGAATCCCTAAAAATAATGACACACCAAAAATATCCACCCTATAATTTAGATTTCCTTTAACATTTAGGAACCAAAGAGAAATTATTGGGAACACATCATCTAACAATGAGAAACCAAGAGGGAAACTCACCCTCATCCAAAATTACTTCCTAGACCAATGAAAGGAATAAAAACTATAAGTATCCTCAGAGAAATACATTATCTACCACCTTAGGTCAAGAATGATGTGGGTAAACAAAGGTCAAAAATTGTATCAACCTCACACGGTTCATATGAATTGTAATAACCAAGAAATTGATAATATACCACACTAAACTAGTATATCACACACCCTTATTACCCAATCATTCAGTCAAGGAATTTACCATGTCCATGCAATGAGAACCTTAAAGGATCAATAAAAGAGCGATTGAAACCAAAAATCTTAAGAGAGGTTCACCAAAACAATTATCCTAATAAAAACTACACCCACTACATACCAAAAAATAATGAGGAAAAAAATAACAACCTCAAAATCCACCATTAAGGAATATGATATATCTATAAGAAAAACCCAGATTCCATAAATAATATTCCAATACATCCACAAGAAACTCATCAAAATAGAATAATCAATGAGATTCAAACAATTATAATTTAAAAGGACCCTTTGTTCCTAGATCTATCACATCCTACTTTTCCTATGTACATTTTCAGGATTTCTTTATTCACACCATGAATCCACTACAAATCATATGGAACGAAGGAATAACCCTCCACAGACTACCTAGGCTATTTATATTCTATTAAAATAGCATCATTTACAGCCTCATGAAAATATTTCAGGCCAGATGCAAGTATAATTGAACCAAAATAAGGGTGAAGTCTTCTATTGAGGAAAAAGGTTTTATCAATATCATTGACCACTATCTTTGGAGAAAATATGACCAACCTTACGAAGTGATCAAAGTACTTTCTTGCTGATTGGACACCCTGATAAAGGATCTAAATAATAAGATCATTCTCTACTTTTTCAACCTGATGAAAGATCCATGATGTAAATGCCATATGGAATTACTCTTAGGACATACCTTCATTTACATATAAAAGAACCATAAAATCCCAGAAAACTATGATAAAACTGACAATAAATCTCACAACAACTCTAACATTTTAATATTTAGTCTTCCCAAGAGAATTTTGGATCACATTAATTTATTCCAACCACTCACTACTTCGATTGACCCTTGATCTCCACTAAAAAAAGAACTTTAGGATTGAAGAATGTTAAAAAAGAGTATGAGATCAAGGAATGTCTTAAATCCACCACACCACTCATAGTCTAGGTAGGAATTAGAACTGAATAAAATAATTATAAAATTTTAGGATGAATAATAAAAACAATAGAGGACATGAACCAAATCAAATCATTCCTCAAAATAAAAAAAATATTCATTTATGAGCCAGGAATCAAACAAAATCAATCAGACATCATAGGAGGAATAAAACATCCAAACTAAAAGGAAAATATTTTGAAACCACCATTTTCACATATTAATTCTGAAATAAACCTCAACTATGTTATTCAATTAAAAACCAAGAAAACCACAACATTAAAAATACATCCTTGGTGAAATAACACACTTCTTAAACAAGTCATGTAATAAAATTTATTTTCATTATTTCTTTATTTTTGAAAAAAAATCATCCAAAGAATTATCATCCAACTAATTATTCATTTAAAAACACCATCCAAACTTATTTCAAAACAAAATCTCATTTTGATCCCAAAATAATTTCAAAACTTGGTATGTAAATCAATTGTTTTTGGGGAAACCCAAAGAAGAATGTTTGAGAAATTTCAATTTACCAAATACTATAAGGGTAACTACCATTTTACAAAACCTTTCATAAATCCATGTTTAATTTTTTTTTTACAAAAACCTTTCTTCTAAAAAATGGTTTTAAAAAACCATGCACAATTGAAGTAATACACAAGAATTCAAACATGGTTCATAATAACCACATCCAAAAATGGTTTCAAAATAATCCTCAACCCACCTCCAAAATGATATAATCATCTTCAAAGAAATCTAAAATCAAGAGGATTCAAAATAAGATAACTGGGGAGGGAATATTAATATGCATGGTTTAGACTCAAGGGGTGAGAAATTATTCTATAACCATGAAACACACCCAATAAAAGAGGAAGACCTTACCAAAAAGGCACAACATGGTTTTCCCATGCCTTCCATGCAATATTTGTAGCATAGGTAATACTTCTTTTCCACCAAGAAACCAACATGTTAACCATAATGTCATTGAAATAATTAATGTGGATCAAAACCACATCAAATATCATCATAAAAACTAAAACAAAATGAAAATTCCCCATTCAAAACACAAATTCCTCTAGAAATTGAGGTTTGGGATATGAAATATCTAGATAGACTCTCCCCATCCTTACCTATCAACCACCGATAACTATTGTCTCTTTTCAAATTAGAAATAATCAAATAATTTGAGGCCTCTTGAGTAGTACTTGAAACTTCTGAATAAACTTGGGTTCTCCAAAACCATGTCCCCACTAAGAACCTGGTCTCAAATACCATTTTGAAAAGATCTTTCTCATGATACCACAAAAACTATCACCTGACCCAGCCCTATACAATCAGAAAAGGGCATTACTGATCCCCATGGGTTGGAAACTAGTATTTGGAAATCATAGGAATCCCATATGCAATTATTTTACAGAGATAATTGATAAAATATAACAAATTAATATAAGTTCCTAAATAAATGAACATTCTAAAAATTTGATCAATAAATAAATTGATCCAAAACAATTTCAAAATTATAAACATCATCTATAAATATGAGGATACAATAAGGTATCAAATAGAAAAATAACTAAAAATGTATCAAAAGAACTCAAGCAGAGCCCAAACCATATTCAAGAAACCTTCATATTCTCAAAACCACCAAACTAACCCCATATCAACCTCGAAAATAAATGTATGGTCCTAAATAAAATCCTCGAACCAAAAATATATAGGCAGAATCTTAAAATCCAAGAAGGTCACCACAATCAAATGAAACTATTTAATTAATTTCTTATTTATATTCATCAATTCTTGCTTGAAAATAATGTTAAAAATTATGGTTTCCCATATATCATCTGAAAACAAAACATATCTGTAGTCACTTTTCAAAAAGAATATATCTTGATATAAATATACAAAAAAAAAACATTAATAAATTTTCCTCTACTCTAGGTTATTTCAAAAACAAAATTCCATTATCATTTCTTAAAAAATATCCTTGTTTATTTAAATTAAAACATTCACTTTAAAAAATTTCACTGAACTAATCCACCATTAAATCAAACTATATATTTTAAATTATCTTTATAGCACCCAAAAGAGTATTTAAATTGAGAAAAGGTTTTCTAACATCTATAAGAGAACATTTTCCAAAGTAAATAACCAAACGTGCATATGATTCAAGTAAAATAATGAAGTAACAATATATATATCAAAGAATATAACAATGTAAGTAAGTAAAGGTGTTAAAAATTGAAAGGACAAATTGTACAAACAATAATAAGATCAAACACTCCTCAATCAATAACCAACAAACAATCAATAGTTTCATGGGATCTACCATTGTATTCCTAACAAGAAAAGTATCTAACAATATAATAGTATGCTAAATCATGAACCTTTTACAGGAATGTGATGATGTTCAAACTATAAGACATCAAACTAGACCACAAATATCTCTTTGTAATTAAAACCACATCAATATCCTCTGTTCCTATCATAAATAGAGGGTCATCAGGTGCATGTGAACCAACTAGCATAACAAATTAGATCTCACTTAATACCATAGTTCCCATGACCAATAATGGAAGTCAGTTATAGGGACATGAAATCCAAGTCTGATGCACAAGGAATAACCATATCAACCATCATACCTAACAACCAATGATGAATAAGCCTTATATAAAAAATAACCATTGAATAAAAAATCCCATTACTACACAAGGGGAGAAAACATGTATCACATAATGATCAAGAACCCATAGATAGGTTAAATGAGTAAAGGTAATATTCATGGTGTGTTGTTCAAAACCACCATTTGTCTTAAATTTTTTTTTCCAACTTGTCCTTTATCTCACACACATTACTCAAAATAATAACCCCTATCATGTTTTATAAAACATCATTCAAAAAACCATTTGAAAAATGATGGAAATTACCAACCCATTCAAAACATTTCCAAGCCACCCTTAAAACAATATTCTTCTTCTTTGAAAATAAAAAAAAGGACAAATTGCCTTTGTTTCCATAAAACTATATCAAATAATCCATCAAGGAATTTTCACAATGAGTAACCTACAAAATCACATCAAATCACTATTTTAAATACAATAAATAACCTCTGTATAAGTAATTTCTATATTAACACCTCACTTAAAAATAAAACTTACTTTAAAACATAGTTTTCAATCCTTTAAAACTAAATTTTGATTAAAATCTACCAATTACGTTTAATTAAATTTCAAAGGCCACATGTGCATTTAAATAATTATAAAATAAATAAATTTCATTTCAAACAAGAAAAAATGGAATTTAAATTCAGAAAACCATTTATTCCAAGAATAAAATACAAAAAAGTTGTTTTAAAACATCAAATGTATTCATAATTTTAATAAAACGGAATTTCAAAAGCACATGAAAGTATTGAATTCCCAAATGAAATAATTTCGTAGAGAAAACTACTTAATATAATGAGAGCTAAAGATAAAATAATTCAGAATGTGTTGCAGTTAACGATGACGACAACAATAGGGATAAAAATTGTGTCTATAATCTGTAGAAACCAAAAACCCCAACATTTGATCCACCCAAATCCCTAAAATATTCTACTACATATACTGGGTTCATGGGGGTGTAAATAATTATATAAGAGAGAGGTAAGGGAAGAATATAGAATTAGGGGAATAAATACCTTAAATATACTTTAAAAATTTTAGAGGTAAGACAAAAAGTAATGAAGGTGGAAGGTGGGGCTCTTCCAAGGGCTCCCAATGGTTTGACAATAAATATGGAGGAGGAAATGAGTGAAAAACCCCAAAATTAGAAGAGAGAATTTTGGGAAATTCCAAATATTTTAACACATGTACATGCCACATGGTTTGTCACTATGGTTTTCCAAACCGTGTCCATAGCGTGTACCAACTTCTTCCTAATCCAAAGAGAATTCTAGGTTACTCTTGGGTAGCCACACATTTTGAAAGAACCATGCATCTCACCTCAGAAACACCTAAATCCCCACATGCCTTCTGGGGAACTCTTCACAATTTTTAGAATCCATGGAAAACCATGAAAACGACTCTATCAAAATGATAGGCCCACCCACACGGGCCCTACACTATTAGTTCTAACCATTCCAACAAACTGTTCTCCTCCCAAAAAGCATCCAACAACTTGAAATTTCAGCATCAAAGTTACCATAAAGTAAATCTACATAAGATAATATAAAATAATAAAAAATAAAAAAATTGTGATATGTGGGGTGTCACACCCACCATCATGATCTCTCAAATGTTTTGGAGCATCTATTACAAGTTTCCAATGTCCTTTTTTAAAAAAATCCTAAAATCTTATAAAAGTTTAGATTTTAAATAAGTTATTTCATAATGAAAATAATATTTTTTTCAATAAATATTCCAGTTTTATTTAAAGAAATTTTCATATATGATAACATATTTTTTGTTACCTAGGATTTATTCGGGATATGATATAATAGTACCATCATTATTATTTCTATAGATTATTTATGATTATGATGATAAATATTGATGAAACCCATTCTATTTTTCATGTCCTACGTTATGATGAATGTTTTTATGATATTTTTGTATATATATATGAATGGATTTATGATTATGTGATGGGAGGGATAAGAATTATATATCCATTCAATGCGTTAGAAAAATATTAACATTCTAAAAGCTCAAAGGGTACAAGGTAAGTTATTCTAATATCAAAAGAGGGTATACAAGAGGTTTTCAAAATCCCAATAGATGTTATATGTTTGGTTATCCATAGATCTAAAGAGGAAACACCTATGGTTTTCTCCAACCCCATGTTGGTATACTAGCGGTTAGCCAAAGCCCAATATGTTTTGAATATCATGGTGGGAATCCATAATATAATATTTGTATGATTATAATTATCAATAAATGTGTTACTCTTTTATTTCATGTTCTTATTCCAATGTTATATACTCATGACACATGTTCATTGAACCATTTATGATTCATGTATTATGAAACACCAACCATTATTCTATGCCTCATACTTATGATCTAAGAACCAATGGACATGATGTTCAAATGTTAAGCTCATGTTCACATACACTTTATTCCCATGTTATGTTTATATGATCATTGATATCTTCCTTTTATATCTTTATTGAGAATATGAGCTTACCCTTTATTATATTTTTTATTCCACAGGAAATGAATAATTTTTTTAAGTATGACATGTCTAAGAAAGATGAAAAGTTATGAATAACCAACTGGGAGATAATGTAGATCTTTTCAGAACTAGTTGTTATTGTATCTATGTTTCTAAAGACACTAAAACATTATAGTAATATCACGGACTATAATTTTATCTAATGAATATACATATAATAAGATGTAATATATGTTTATGAAAAGTATAGTTGTCTATAGATGGTATCTGAGCATGGTTTAGATTCATATGGAGTCCGTGATAAGAAGAATTTAGAGAGAACCCATAGGATAATCCTATCTATAGGATAATGTACTAAATTATTGTAATTAAATGAGTGTGGTTTTATAAGAAAAAACATTAATGCCAAGATACTATAAGTGGACATGGTTTTGGAACAGATGAATCAAGGGGTAATAATCCCAAAAAGAGTTTGTCAATTATATCTCAACCATCATAATTGTGAGTGGTGATTGTTCCCTTACTGTGCACCTAGTTTTACACTTATGAGGGATATTATTAGGTTAATTAAAATTTTAATTATGAACCTTTATGAACGATTTAAAAATATTATGACCATAGATGGCCATGGTTAAGACAAATGTATTATATATTGAAAATATTGTGTTGAGATTTAGACATTCTATGAAAGAAATTTTTATTATTGATCATTTTGATCAAAGTTGACTGAATGTCATAATAACCATATTGGTTTTAATAAGGTATTAAAGATAGAATGATAAATTTTAGGTGGTTATAGGTATGATAAAATATTGAAGTAATATATTAGATCATAGTTATATAAATTATTGTATGATAAGAAAAGTATCATTGAATGAAAATTCATAACCTCAACTACTAGATGTTGAATTACAAGGGAAAACTGTTTGTGAAATAATGATCAAATCACAAGTCCATAATCATTATCAGTTTAAAATTTGTGGGAATGTGCTTATTGTGAATCACATTATCCCCATTCTAGTTAAATTTAATGTTATCTTTCTCTTGGATTTAATTTCATTATATAAATAAGACATCAGATTATGAGGAAGATAATTCACATTTATCCTTATGAACCAACCTATGATCATCTATCAAGGTGATGATAATTATAAAATTCTGATGAAAATTGTATCCATTGAATGTATCTGAATTCTTATTAAAAATTGGGTTTTATCTTAGATGATTGAAGAGAAAATCATTCTCAATGATATTCATATTATATGAGTGTTTATTTATTTATTTCTAAAATAGATTCATAGTCTTCCCTTAAATTGTATAGTTAATTTTTCAATAGAACTGATACATAGTTCTACACCTATTTTAAAGTCTCTATATAGAATGAACAAAATTTATTTGCAGGAATTAAACAAACAAATATAGGAGAATCTTGATAAGTGATTCATTTGGATATGTGTGCCACCATAGGGTGCACCAGTTCTTTTTGTAAAAAATAATGATAGACCAGTGTGACTCTATATTTATTATTGGGAACTTAACAAGATAAAAATATTGAATTAACATCATATCCCATATAATGATAATTTGTTTTGGTTAATTTAAAGGAGAAAATTATTTTTTAAAGATTGGCCTTTGATCTATATAATATCAGATGAGGGTCAAAAGTTAAGAATACCAAACTCAACCATTTATATGAGGTTTTGATACTATGAATTTATAGTAATGTCATTTGGTCTTACTAAATCTCCCATTATTCTCTTGGATTTAATCAATATAGTCTTTAGATATTATCTTGATCCATTTATTAAAACATATTTATAGATGATATTCTTATATATTTCATGAGTAAGGAAGAGCCTAAAATCACTTGAGAATTTTTTTTGTAGAACTCGAGGAATGTATAAGTTTTATTCAAAATTTTCCTTGTAAAAATATTGGTTACAAAAAATTTCATCATTTTTCTTATAAAATCACATGGGATGGTATATTAGTTGATCCATCAAATACAAAAGTGATTGAACATTAACAGAAACCAACCATTGTGGTGTAGATTTGTAGTTTTCTATTTTTGGATGAATATTATCAATGAATTGTGGAAAATTTCTCACTACTGTATAATAAACTCACCAAGTTAACATGTAAGGGAGACAATTTAACCTTAGATTGATGAAACCTAGGAAAATTTCCTAGAAACGATGATACAGTTAGTGATGAATCATTTGGCACATGCTAAGGATATTTTTTTATATTTTATTAAATATTGGAATGCTTCATATGGATGAAAGGGATAATGTGTTGAATAAATTTTCTCTATTATAATCATTTGTTAATTTTTTCATAATTTTTATAAAAACTAGAAATCAGGTTTTATTTTTTGGTTTTGATTTATGAATTTTTAACCAAAATAGAACAAATAGAACATGTTCATGAAGAAATATATGAGGTACTAGAGTGATATATAGTGGTTTGGATCATCATTTTCTTTTTTTTAATCATTCTAAATCAATACACATAATAAATATCATTTTCCATGCAGCCTGCACTATTTTTCAAAAGTAAAAAATAGCTAATATGCTCGTGGGATCCCTTAATTAGACCATATCTCTCATGTGTTCTCTTTAATGAATGGGAGAGTGCCCTCCTCAACTGAGTGAGTGGACTAACTCACCCACCTAGCATGAATTGTGTACCATTATCTAATTAAAAACACACAAATCCAATGGTATGATGTGTGATCCAAATGGGAAACATTGAAGCACAAAAAATATAGCTGTGAAAACAATTTAATGGAAATTATAGTGATGATTAAATTATCTACACTCAACTTCCACTGTTATACCAAAATAAAAAGAACAAAAATCTTGATAATTTAAATAATAAAAATTCACACAAACCACTGTGATTCCCCTTGGACCAACTACAATGGGTTAGATCTCCATGATCATAGAGATTCAGATCACTATGAATTCACATGAGTGAGAAAACACCATGAATTGGGGGAAGAAAGGAGTAACGTGATTCAAAATATTTATAATAGAACTGAAAATTAAAATAATGAAAGTAATAAAATAATTACAATCGACCGATGGTGAATAATTTTCCATTTATTAGAGATAAGAATATTTATAACATCAAGATTTCTACCACACATTCAGTGTATTGAGAATCCATATTCCATTGTGACATGACATTCCAATAGCTTGAGTGCCACATGTCACATCCCTTGGTTGAGATCAACATCCCTTGAATCTTATTCTTAGAAAAATTCTCCCCTGGATATTGTCTATCCGTCTTCATGAATCTTCCTAGTGAGGTGATATGCTTTTATGCATGTGTAGTGTAAATTAATTATTACCCAACATGCTCACTCAAAGAATTTAATATACTAGAAATTAGGTTTATTTTGATGGGTTTCCAATTTAAGCCTCATTCATTCCTAGAAGGAACTTGTACAATGAACTTCCATGAATTGCAAAAAATGTTTATCTTAGAGAATATATGATTATTAAACTAAGTACTCGATGTTGGAATGTAGGATGACTTAAAAAATTTATTTTTAATTTTCCACAATTCAAGGAAGCATAAATCTACAAAGTGTTGAACATATTAAAGTGCTTAATACTACTTGGTTTCCATGGATGATATCATGCTATTCTATATTATAGTTTGGATTGGTGGGATGAAATTTATCAGAAACCATGAGTAGGTGAGGCTTTAATGGATTCGGACTTATTTGATCTTAGATCACACAGTGCATATTCATTGTCGCAACCTTACCATAGTGTTGGGTATCTCTTATTAATTCCATCAAGAAACATCCATGAACTGATCTTCAAACCAGAGGATGATGAGTATGAATCTAGTGGGGCCTCTATTAATATGTAAATAAGAAACAAACACAAAAAATAATCCAAAAATCACAATTTCATATCAGAGTTAAGCTATATTTTTTCATATCAGTATCAAATAACACTAGTGGTTTTGGATCTGTCCTCCAATCATCTCGGTGGAAACCTTATGTGACAACAACTTCCTTTAGTATCAATTGGTTCATGGATCGTAGTGTTCAGTGATGGTATTCCATCAAGTTTTCATAGTGGTAGTGTGATTTATTTATCCAAGATAGCATGGAAATTTAATAGTGGTCATCCTTTTATGATGCAACACATGGTTTTAGTTCTTCATAATCAAAGTATTCTCCTTCTCCAGTTATATAGGCACATTAAAGATTTGGTTCGGAATGGTTTTTCATCAAAAAAAATAGCAGCAATATAACAATTTGGTGTGATAGTCTTCTTCCCTATATGGAAATAGTTGATGGATCAGTTGGATGTTGTTATATAGGTCCCTCACAAGCAAGCATCAAAGGTGAGACTAGATATGGATTAGTTGAATGTATCAGGGTGTTCTAACATGGAGCTATAATAGGGTGTGCTATCATATTTCAATTCACTCCTCAATTTACTGATCGTACATACTCACCAATATATAAAAATTTACATACCATTATCTCATTAAAATTAAATTATTCCACTAGTATGATGTGTGATTCGAATGGAAGTAGAAATTGATTTGAAATAAGTGGAGGAGTGAAAAAGTATTAATGGAATGAAGAGTGATGATATCATCATCCACACTCTAGTTTAACTATTTCACCTAAATAAAAAATAGGATGATAAATTCATAAAAAATCACATTCACCATTATGATTCCCCTTGGAACATCTTAAATGGGTTAGTTCTCTGTGATCTTGAAGATTGAGATTCACTAGGAGATAATAGGAGTGGGAAAACACAAATAAATGATAGAAGAAATGAATAACATGATTCAAAAGTTGAAGAAAAGGACTAAACATTAAAATAAATAATGTAATAAATTTATTAAAATAGGTAGATGCTGAATAATTCTCAATGTGGGGTAGAGAATAATATTTACAGAATTTCCCTTTCTCCCTCACTTTCAGTGTATTGAGAAACTATCTTCTTTAGTGACTTAACTCTAAAATAGGATGAGTTTTGATATTCACAATAGGGGAAGTGTCCTATCATACACTCATTCAAGAATTGAAATATTCTACTGAGATAATGTGGGGTCCTACCTACTTGTATTTGTCACAATAACTCATAAAGTCTGGTGAGAGTAGGAATGGCCAAATTGATGGGTCGACCCTTTACCAGCACGACCGCTATCATCAAAGTACATACTCAGACCCATAAATATACATCATGATATGGGAAAATCCATCCACTAAAAACATGAAAAATAAATCTACTAATCTAAGAGTAGGTGACATGTCCGTTTGAAGCTGATAACCCTAGGTGGTATATCGTCCTACTTCTAGGGTAGAACAATACGACCTTGGAGTCTAGTGGGACTGACGGGATGGATTAGTTGGACTATGGTGAGCCCTCGACATAGGTCTGTTATCTAGCAAGAATAACACTATCCATGCATCAAATGGGATAAGAGAGTGATCCTGGAGGTGATGATCAAGTAATCCCTCTGCTATAACGAGTAGACTCCTTGTCAAAGGGGACACATGGTCAGTGTCATTCTATATAGTGGCTGTCAGGAGAAACTCGTCATACATCTCTCCAAGGATGGGGTGTCCTCCAAGATATTTGATATCCTATATGTTGATTCCCACCTCCCAATGCGATAAATGGAAGGTGTTGGTTGTTTAACAGTAGAAGCTCATCGTCTTAGGAAGGATTTCACTTGGGGAGAAGGCTACGAACTGAGAAACCCATGCTTCCTGATAAAATTTCACCACATTCATCTAGTCAAAAGACTCCAAACAGGTTTGATGTACCCAGAATGCCCATACCCATTTATCCTAGAAACATACTCCAGCCTGTATATCCCACTTGGTTCTCGACACACCATTAGAATTTTCTTAGGAAATGTTGATAATAGATGGGTACTCTTGGGAAAAAAGTTTCAGGAGATCTTTGTGACACCGACGATTTCCCTAGCTCTATGTTGAGCCTCCTAGTATGAAGAATATTTCTATAATTACAGTAGTTATGAATTCTCCTACTTGGGAAATGTTGGCTTGATGATGTCCTTGTGGTGCTTCTAAGATAATGAATATTGTATCGGGGTCAGCCAATGGAAAAGTAATGTCATTAGTACGACCAAAGCTGGAAAGTAGAAATTGAACAGACAATATGTAAGCAAGGATCTATGGCGTCAGGAGATATTTTAGGAATCCTTCATGAGGAATAATGTAGGATCAAAGACAGTCCTTAATATCCCCCACCATGGTTTCCCTTATATTCGTCGATTTTATCCAAGACCATTGAAGAGACATTATAGCCTGCACAAAAAAAAATCCAAAAGCTGATAAAAATCCAGTCAAATAAATTTTGTTGGATAATGGATAAGGAAAAATAGATAAATGACCTAAAAATATTTCCATATAGGGTTCCACATACTAATCCTTAAAATTGTATGTTTAATGCATATCCAGTGTAATATATGATGTGTGGATGCAACCACCGAATACGACTATGATATGCGGAAGCGTTACACCATGTATAACCATGGTATGCGTAGCATCCGTGAGGCACTGGATGACAAAGCATTGGCCAGTGAATAAAAGGGTTCACAGATGGTGGATTCTGTCAAATAGAGATTCTTCATATTCATTTTCAAAGATTACAGATTAAAATATTAACATAAAATTATTAAGTCTTAATGTTTGGTTCTCTGGTTGATGCTCGTGTGCGGACACACAAGCATATTAGTGTTCCCCTACAAGGAATCTTGATTTTAGTTATAAAATTGAACAATACCATATGCGAAATCCAAAATTCAGTTTGTGCGCATATAAATGAAAAAATATTTGGTTTACGACATGTACAATGTGGTTCAGGAGTTGGGTTTTCATGAAAGAAATGGTACATGAATGTAGATGAAATCGTGGAAGTTGAGACCACTTTTCTCTGCAAGAAACTGTAAAAGAAAAATAGAATGGGCACCTATATATAGGTTTTGTTCCCTCCTACCATACCTATTTGTTATACTACAAACAATTTAAGTTTAGCACCACTTCCACATTGAAAGATTTCCCTTTTCATTCTAAACAGACCCTATTCCTATGGGGGCATTGATAGGGTCCTGAAAATTCTTCCAAGGGAAGAAAATACTTCCAAAATCACATTTAAGAAAGAGGAAAGTATTATAACAAGTATAACAATGTGACTAAACTAAAATTAAGTTAAAAAATTGGATGAAACTTGAAGAAATTTAGGTTTTATAAATATTTTAAGTGGCATGCATACCATAACCTAGAAGGGTTTGCAGACTGCATAGATCACAAACCACCAGTACAAGAAATCTATCATGAGGTGATGGCCCACAGATCGAGGGCCAGAGAACCCAGATGACTGAGAAATGTGTAGATGATGGAATCAAGTGTTCTAAGGCCATCCATATACCATCCTATGAACTTAGTAGTTCACAAACGAAGAAAACTGATAGGGTTCCGCGAACCATGATCACAAACCACAACTTCTTCAAACCCTAGTTGACCGAGTCATCCCTGGGTCAAGATATATCCTCATGGGATTTCGAAAATAGTGATGCATGTGCATTGATATGATTTCCCCAATTTTCTATAAAAGGAGAACATAAGGAATTAAAAGTGAATGGATGAGGAAATCTCGATGGGGAACCTAGAGGTTGGAATAAAGAACTCAAAGAAGATTCCAGCTTCAATCTTGAATCATCAGGGAAGCCCAAATTTCAAACCACACTCTTTGCTGGTACAATCATATGAAAACCAGAAAATAGGGGAACATAAAAAAAAGAGAACCTCAAACCTATTTGGTGAAACCATGAACCACATATTTCTCATGGATGAACTCCCCCAACGAATGATAGTCTCACCAACCCTCCTTTGATATGGTGTTCCACATCGTGTATCACTATATGGATTTAACTCGGCACCGCATACTGCATTAATATGCGAATGAAACCCAATGCCGCATGAAAGAATGCATCCAGAAAAACGTACCACTATGGTACATGGTGGTCCATACCCATGCCCACATACCACTTCGGTATGTGGATGAAACCTCTGCTCGCATACCACTACAATATGTGAAGCTTCCCCCATCCCGCATAAAAAACAGTATGTGGGATGGTGTGTTTTGGGATATTATTTCCTTCGGTTCCAATATTTCCCCTCCATTACCATCCCATTCTCTATAGTCCCTTCTTGAACTAGTCCCCCCCAACATCAGGCCAAAGCCTCTTCCAAATCCACCAGACCCGTATGATCTGACAATCAGGTGCTTCAGTGCACCTCCTTGAGTATACATACCCATGGTAAGTGAAGTCATGAAGGCTCTCCCCAAAACGGTTCGAACTCCATGGAAGTCTATAAGTCCACATTTCCATTGTAACTTGGAGTCCAACCTTGGGATTCTGACGTGGAATGACTCATTCTAGGGATTATGGGAGATTACATGATTTTCCATTCATTGAGGAATGATGATCAGTCAAAGGTGTATGTATGCTTCCCCTTGTGAGGAGGAAGGCACTCCTCCCATTCCCAGAATATGTTCCAAGCCATTCCCACTAGGGTAAGTCTCCATTATTCTGAATTCCTAGCCACTTGACCTTTAATTTTACATCCCATTAAATGGTTCATCGCTCTGCACCCTCATCCACGGTCACCCCGACCTCTTCTACCATCATCCCGCCCTCTCCAATTAGTAGGGGAGGAAGTGTGTGGTTGGTTGGATCTCTCAAATCCTTTTGTTTCTCACACTGAGCATGACGAGCATGGGCATATAGGTTTCTAAAGATTAGAACATACAAAAATTCTGAACTATGAGAACACTGATTACTGATCAGACTAGGATACATAGGATTCTAACTCGAAGGCCTAAGCTCAAAAGGGTGACCTTCCAAAAGGGGAAAACCCAACCATGACCCCCTAATTATGAATCTTTTATACATAAGTCCCATCAATTATGAACCATGAGAACTCTGAATCCGTATCAAACGAGGATACGTAGGATGCCTACTCGAAGGCCAGAGATCAAAAGAGTACCCTTTCAAAAGGGATCACCCAACCCAGACCCCTCCAAAAAAGAAGCTTCCATGCAGAACCCCCAAACATTTGGAACTATGTGGGATCTGATTCTTCACCTAAGGATATGCAGGAAACCCATATTATAGGTCAGATCCCTACATCAAGTCATCTTCTATCCTCACTGGATGGCGATAAACTTTCGACTTCCTTATTGTATTGATCAAGTCACCACTACCTCTGTAGATTTAAATTTATGTATTTCTATGATGATCCTAAAAACCAAGGATAGCCTGTGGAAACACTCTTTGGAAATGAACCATGGATTCAAAAACATATGAGCACGACATAAAACTATAAGACAGTCCTTGAATTGGCAATAACCTCCCCCAAGGGGTGCGGTGAGCCCGAATACCCATCCTCTCGACCAATGGAGTTCTTATGCGTCGTTGGAAAAATCATTTTCCAATGAGGGACTGCCTTTGGAAAGAAGGTCCATGAATCATGGATACCCAGGACGTTGGGAGTTCTTGGCTCCACAAATAAACCCGTTGGAGACAATCTGAGGATGTTATATCTGAGGAGGACCAATTTCATAAGTACTTAACCCCATGCAATTGCCCATTGGGACCATTTAACTATGGAATATCATTCTTAATATTGAAGTGGTAAGTTACCCAGTCCTCATGGGGTTAATCCAACCTTCTAGCAAGGGGTAATGATGCAAAATGGGTGGAAAAAAGAAATGGTGAATTTGACATGAAACCGTCCCTAGAAAAAGAGATGGATTGCGATTATCGTAGGACCATTTCATCATCACATGAATGCGTCATGTGGGGAGGAAATAATAGTATGTTTATAATTATGTAGTATGTGTATATATGTGTAGGTATGTATAAGTACATGTATGTAATTTAATGTTTGTGTGTGTACATGTATAAATTTGCATATGGATATATATGTGTGTATGTGTATGCATGTGTATGTGTATGCATACATATGTGTGTATGTGCATGTATTTAATGTGCATGTCTATGTATATGTTTATGAATATAAAATTTTATAATAAGAGAAGTAAATTGTTTTCTTCAATTTGGCATATCTCATTATAGTATATGCACATACACACACAAATAATCCCATGAGAATTCATTTGGGTTTTTAAATGAAATTAATGTAATTTTATATTGATATATATATATATATATAATCATTTAATTTTTTTTTGTGTTTAATATTTATTTATACATTTTTAATTATTAACAATTAATATTTTTAATATGATTATAATTTATACAATTAATATTTATTCATTATTATTTTAATATTTTCTTTATTTAAATCTTTAAACAATTATTATTTATTAATTTTAATTAGTAATTTATTGCGATTCATTTTTATATAAATTTTCTTTTTAATATTTATTCATTTTTATTTTTAATATTTATGTATTTTCAATATTTTTGTAAAAGATATAATTAATATTATTTTTAACATTTTTTAAATATTTTTCCAAATTTATTCAATTTTATTTATAAAATTTTACTCATTTTTAACATTTATTAATATAAATTTATTTATTCATTTTTAATATTTCTTCATTTTTAATATTTTCTAGTAATTTTTAAATATTTACTCATTTTTAATATTTATTCAATTTATAATTTTTTAATGTTTTCATTTTTGATAGCTACATATACATTTTTTTCCTTTTAATATTCAATAGTTTTTAATTTTTTTGTAACTTATTTAATTAATATTTATGCTTTTTTATTTTAATATTTTTTTTATTTTAATTTTTATACAATTATTATTTATTCATATTTAATAATTACATTATCATTTATATATTTTTAAAAAATATTTTTAATTTTTGTGTTAATTCATTTTTAATAATTCATTCATTTATATAATTAAATTATTTATACATTTTTAGTTTTTTATAAATCATTCATTTTTAATCATTAAATATTCTCTATTTTAATATTTATTCATTTATTAATGTCTATTAATTTTGTAATAAAAGATTTATTTGTTTTTTTAATTTATTCATTTTTAATATCTATTCGTATAATTTTTATTTAATTATTTTATTTTTAATATTTATTACTAAATTTCTGTTTACTTATATTAAATAGTTTTTATATGTATTTAATTTACGTAATTAAAAATTATTCATTTTTATTTTAATATTATTTTATTTTGGTATTTATATAGATATTATATATTAAATTTTAATTAGTAATTTATTTTAAATATTTTTAATTTAAGTGGAATTTTTAATATTTATTGTATTTCATTTTAATATTAATTTGTTTATATTAATTTTGGAATATATATAATATAAAAATTTTATTCGTGTATAATTTTTTTAATTTACATCAATTATCATAAGACCAACACTTTTATTAAAATATAATACATTTTTATAATATTATCTCATTTATAAAAATATTTAATATAAATAATATCGTTCTTTAAATATTTATTTATTTATTTTAATTATTTTTTATTTTTGATTATAAAATAATTTTCAATAATCTTTTTTATATAATTATATTATATTTAATTTTTAAATTTAAATTTCAAATATTATTTTCCGTTAGTATTTATCTGCGCTATATTCATGGCTATTAAAAGTCAATTTATGTTATGAACCAAGTCGAAGTGCCATCATACCTAACATCCGACCTAGTTCGAGACATGTCCAAAAGGGTGTTCTCAATCCCCACAAGCTATCAACTAGTGTCGGACATCAAATATAATCTAGAGGGAATGATTTAGCCCAATAAATAACCAGGATCAAATAAATAAATTGACCATGAAGAGGATCCAAGAATAACTAAATCTGAAATAAATATACAAGAGGATCCCAAAACAACAACAACTAAATAAAATAAAATTGAATAAAAAATGGAACTAGACCACACCAAAAAGATCTCCATGTGACATCCTAATCACCACCAACCCCAAGACCAAACTGCTATAATAACAAGAAAAAAAACCAAGAACCTGAACCTACAAAACAACCTGGCTATACCCATAATTAATGGTACAAGTATGGTGTGAGACTAAACAGATATATAGGAAACCACCATAGAATCCACACATTTCTTTTCTAAAAAAAGTCCGCAAATAATAGTTTGAAATACATGTATAAAAGTAGGTTATTCTCTTTCTAATGACAAAAAAATTACCTTTTCTAAAACAATGTATACCACATTTCCATTTGCAAAACAGATTTCATTTTTTTTAAATCCAATCCCAGGTCTAACCAAAGTATTACTAAGCCATAAAAAACTAAATAAGCATTGTAAAAACGAAACAAAGTGGAATAGAATATAAAAAATCACATACAGATAGTAAACCATCGGTATTTTCTAAACATCCCAAGTGCGATCCCTAGACATACTCGAGTCGGACTCACCTGCTGGCATATGGTGAAACTCCATAGTCTATAACCCGCTGGCCACACTAAACTAACCAATATAGTGGCACATCCTACAAATACTTATAAATTCAAAGGTGTACCAACCCGCCAATTATGATTTGACAAGAAACCATCAATCAACCCTCTAAAAGTAACCATGTAAACCCATGGTAATTGTACACCATGTAAGTATGAGGACCTCACATGCGTGTCTCACCTGGCCTGCCACCACCGCACTTACCAATCCTGTGCACTGACACCACCCACACGAAAACCCATATTGTTGAATCCTCGATAAGGGTTCTCAACATACAACAAGCTATACAAAGGTACCCACTTGGTCATTATATCACACCATCTTTCAAATCATTTCCCATAACATACCAAGACGCCAAAAAACATTTCTAATTTCAAATCCAAAATTCATTTCTAAACATCATAAAGTTCCAGCTGAGCCTTCAACAACCTAAATTTCAATATATCATAAAGATTCTCTATAACATTTGTAAAACGACATTAATCATTAATTTTACATTGGAAACTCAAAATGAGCCTTTAAGTTGTAAATCCAAATTCCTCTTATAACAGCATTTCAAAACCAATACAAGAACTCACAAAACAACCAAATATTCCAAATGGGATTTTGTACCATTTTGATGTTATATTTTAATCAAAATTCCACATGGGAAATGACATCAAATATAATTTTGAAACCACTTTTTTATCCTTGAGAACAAAGGGGACATAAGTAAGGAAAATAAGAGTTTGAAGGAGAAACATTGGAGAGGGAAAGTGTTTTAAAATATAGGTTTCTAATTTGAGAACATTTATCCAAAACCATCATCATTTGTGTTATCATCCATGCGTGTACTCTGATCAAAAATGTATGTGCCCACATCTAATGTAACACCACAAATATCCATGAAATTATCCAAAACTATTTTCAATGAAACATCACATTACTTCCAAAGAACATAGAAAACCCAACTAGAAAAGTCACCACATTCTACATATAAATCCTAAGTCATAATCCAACCAATTTGATAAAAAATATCATCAATCACTATTCAAATCATCCTATTTTACTTTAAAATCTCAATTGAAATTTTATTAAACACACTATGTGCATATATAGATAGAAATATTTAAACAATTACTTCAAAATCTATTTTTAATAAATTCTACAAACACCAAAGAACCACAACAAACCAAAAAAACATCACAATAATGTCTAGCATATTTTTATACTATTTAAAAATCCACAAGCATCAATGAAATGAATCATAAAAAAATATAATGGACACACCTACCTTAATAGATTGTAGATGAAACTGAACTTTGGGAGAAGGGAAATCCAAGACCAAGACACGATCTTCATACTCTAACATCCAAGAAATTGAACCAGACATCATCCCTATCCTTAAGGGTTTATTCAAAATGAATCCTCTCCATGTAAGATCCATGAAATCAAGAGAGGATGGGAAAGAGATGAGGAAAACAACCAAAAATCACATGATATCACCTTGGAAACCATAAAGGGCCTTCAAAAATTGATTGGAGGCAAAGAAGTTAGATCTTGGAGGACCCCTTGTGTTTTTAGCAAAGAAATATAGAAGAATCCTGATTTAGGGTTAAAATAATGAAGGGGAAAAGTTATAATTTTTTAATTTTAGTAATATGGTTAGGTCGTACGGCTAGTCTGCATGGTTTCAAAAACCATGTGGTCTCCACTATCCAAATAGAAGAACCTCACACATGGTTTCCGCTCATTTTTCCAAAACCATGGAAAACCCATTAACCATACAATTGGACCCCACAACAAGCTACACAATTACCTAGGTAGGGGTGCGTGGTTTCCCAAATCACACACCTAAACCATGAATAGGCCAAAATGACACCAAAAAACTCAAAAACATGAAAATTTAAACTGGAAACCCAACCCAAACCTCTACAAAAAGACACAAAGTCAATTCAAAAATAAAATAAATATATTTCCAAGGCTGGTGTGTGGCAATTATCCCTACCAAAAACACTTTCTACCCCTAGAATGTCCCCCAATTGAAAGATAAACAAAATTCAATTTCAAATCTGGAACAAGATGAACAGAAACAAAAGCCTAGGGGTGACCGTTCACTTCAAAAATCAAACTAGGCCAATTATTGAGGAAACCAAAGAATTAAAATCAATGGTAGAACATAATAAGTTTCTCTAAAACAAAATAAATCAAGTAATATTATCATCATTTAAACCCCCAACACAACGACACCTAAATGAGAACATGAATTGTCAATCCAACTAACCCTAAATACATTTAATGAGTAAAACAAAACCACTAAAATAGAAAATTCTCAACACAATTGGAATCCACATCACTAGGGAAACCCCAATAAAGTAACTCATCCAAATAGTGATCCCAAACACAAACTAAAAACCTTTATTTTTACAAGAACATTTGTATCTAAACAAGCACAACTGAAACCATGAAGAGCCCGCATAAGGGATAAGCACACTCAAAGAAGCAGAAATGGTTCAAATATCAAAATTAAAATAAACATGAACACTAATTTTATTACAAAAAATGATAAAATCAAAATAGAAGCAAAAATTACAATAGGAAACTTCATACTTCTCCACCACAAAATTGGAGACAAAAACTGGACCATGACCTTGTGTACCCCCCGACAATTCCTGACTATGCATGAGCTTTACTCTAAGGCATATTTCTAGAGAAATTATGGATGATTAATATACATCCTCATAGAAATTTATTAGCATTCTCCCATTAAGACTTATTCTTCGTGGAACGCTTCCTACAAGACTTCTCTCGATAATCCAAATTGCCATAATGATGGAACATCTTTAGAGGATTGTAGAAATATGGACTAAAATTCCCAAAATGGACACAATGGTGGTATATAAGTGAAATATATGACGATTTGGATACCTAAATCTATGAATGATACTTCACAATGATAGGTTCCCCTAGTATTCCCTCCTCACCAGATGTGTAACCTTCATAAGAATCAATAGATACTGTATTACCAACTAGCTGCGCTCTAGAAACCGACTCAGCTGAAAACGCTTCATCAATCAACTTTTAAAAATTTAGATCCTAGGAGGATATAAATTTCTCCTTGATCTCTTAAAAACCCCTATTGAAATAGAATACTTCTATATATCCTGTGAAGCTAATTTCAGAGAAAAGGAAACTAGATCCTTGAGGTGGTCAACTTAAGACTTCACTATCCACTAGCACTCCTGAATACTCGTGATATCTTCCCTTTAAATTATATTCACCTCCTCAGGTATAAACCATCAGATAAAGAAAGACATAAACACATACCACATAATCCCAACTTTCATCAATGGTGTGGAAAACATATTCCATTCATCTAGGTATGGGCCCTCAAACAAACCCCAAATAACACGAACTCTAATAGATTCTAGAGTTCCCAATTCTCTAATGACACTCTCAAAATCATCAAGACACTTTATTAACTATAATGGATCTCAATTCCCCCGATAGATAGAAAAAGATCAATCAGAATTACAAACTAGGCATGACTCACTAGAAGCTTTAAGACCTTTATGGGTATCATATTATGAATTAAAAATGAACAGCAATTCAAAACAAACATAAATATTATGAAAAATAAAAAAGAACATCCCATGCCAAAAAATATGCTGACAAACAAAACACATCAAAATACAACCAAAAACTATATCTTCAAAAATTAACACTTCCATTTTTATTTCAAAACTACCTTCTTCAAAGTTCACATTCCAAAAACCAAAATCCATTTTTATATGATAAAAACCATCTTTTCAAGGAAAACTCATACCAAAATAATTTTTCCACTCAAAACCCATTTTAAAAAGCCCAGGTCAAAAAATTAATTTCAAATACTCACCCATGGAATCCCATGAATCATCACATATGTTTCGATCCACTTTCACTTTCATCATCCATGCCCAAGTTTTAAAAAGAACATTCCCCAAAAACCCGCACATATGTGAACTTTCATAAATAGTAACAAGGGTCACACATTTCTTTTTATTATCAAATTAGATCATTAACTAAATTCCAAATCCCAAACACTCTCACTTTTAAATCCAATTAATTCAAACTTCATAACTAATTGAAATAAATAATTTTCATATCAAAAAAATTTTCATTTAAAGAAATCAATTATTCAAAATAAAATCGAAAAATACAACTCTAACAAAACTAATAGAATGATGAACTAGTGTACATAACTAACTAGATGACATGGTTAGTGGGCCCTGAAAAAATTAGTAAAAAAATATAAGAGGAGCATGAACTGTGCAATTAGTCTCTACATGGGTCACTACTTCATGTGATATCACGATATGACACTGGCTCAACTCAATTGTCATTCCTCATTCAAAACAATGACAAAAGTCACAAATCTTGAACTACCCCTAGCAACCTAAGGATCAGAATGAACAAGGGTTCATGTATCGATTCTTATACCTACCTCTAGGTTCCCAAAAGTCATAATCACTAATCTACCTTATACCCCAAATAGAAAATTCATACTCTAATACCATTTTTTAATGAACCAAGCTGGAGTTCTATCCCACCCGACAACCAACCCAGTCCGAGACATAGACCGAAGGGTGTTCCTGATCCCAAAAATCAATAAAATAGTGTTAGGCATAAAAGAAAATTCAGATGAAGTGATTAATCCTTATAAATAACAAGGATCAGATAAATAAACTGAATAAGTGGATGAGTAAAAACAACTGAATCTCATACAAATATACAAGTTGATCCAAATACAACATGAATTGAAAGAAACAAAACTGAATAAAAAAATAAATTCGACCAAGACAAAAAGATATCCCCATGACATCCTAGTCACCACAAAACCCAAGAAAAAACAAATCCAACAATGAGTGCATGAACTAGAAACCTAAACCAATAAAACAACTCAGGTTTACCGAAACCAAATGGTACCAGTCATGTTTCAGATTTAATAGCTCAGTAGGTAACCACTATAGAATATATACATATCCTTTAATAAAATATCCCATAAACATAAGTATTAAATACATATATAAAAATTTGGTTTTTATCTTTTTAATGAACATAAACAGATTCCCCTTTTCTAAAACAATGAATACCACATTTCTATTTTCAAATTGGATTACCATTTTAAAACCAAAACCCAAACCCAAGTCCATGAAAGTAATAGAAAGACATAATAATAAAAAAATCAGTATAAATGAGAAAATAATTTCAAGAAAAATAAACAATAACATACAGATAGTAAACCATGAGAATTTTTTATACATTCATTGCATGATCCCTAGACATAGTCGAGTCAGACTCTCCTGAAAACATATGCTGCAACACCATAGTCTATAACAAACTGTCCAGCATAGACTATCCAATCTAGTGGCACAACCCACAATCCCTATCAAGTCAATGGGGGTATGAACCCTTATAATCTGGGATGAAAAGGAACAATCACTCAACCCTTTTAAATATTCCCCAGAAACCCATGGTAAAAGTAAACTATGTATATAGGAGGACCTCACATGTGTGACTCACCTTACCCACCACAACCATACTTGCCTACCCAAAACACTAACAACACCCTTGAAATAAGAAATATTGGTGAAACCTAAACTGGGGTTCCCAAAATACAACAAGACATACACAGGTTCCAACCATGATTTCATATCACACATGATTTCAAATCATTTCTCAAAACATACCAAGATTCCATCTAATCATTTGTACTTTCAAATCCAAAATTCATTTCTAATCATCTTATAGATAGGAATGGGATTACACTCTTTAAATTCCAATATATCTGAAAGATGCTATAAAAACATTATCAAACAACATTAAACGAAACATTTACATTCACAATACTGAATAATACTTTAAGATCCAAATACAAATTGCACTTCCAACACCATTTCAAAACGAAGAAGAGAACACACAAAATAACCAATGATGGATAAGTTTATTTTATACCATTTAGAGGTTAACATTTTTTCAAAACGTAGTATGTTCCATATTTTTAAATACAAATTTGAAACCGAATTCATGTCATTGAGTACCAAGGGATCGATTTGTAATGAAAATAAGAGCTTGAAGGAGAACTTATAGAGAGGAAAAAGTGTTTTAAAATATGGGTATTTAATTTGAGAAAATTTATCCAAAACCAATATAATTTTTGTTACCACACATGTTTACACTATAAGAACACATGGATGTACCCAAATCTAGTTGAACACCACATGTATCCATGAAATTACCCAAAACAATATTCAAATAAACATCACATCCCTTCCCACAAACACAGAAAAATACACTAGAAAATTCACAACATTCTACATATTAATCCAATTCACAATCCAACAAATTAGATATAACATATCCAAAGGAAATAACCATTTAAATCATTTTAAATTTTATTTAAAATCTCAATTTATAATTTATTAAACACATTGGGTGGATATATACAATGGCATATTTGAAGAATCACTTTAAAAACCATTTTTAACAAATTATACCAACACAATAGAACTTAAAAAACCAACACAAAAAACATAACCATGGAAAACATATTTTTACCCTATTTAAAAATGAAAAATAATCAATAGATATAATATTAAAAGATGAAAAAATAAACACCTACCACAATGGAGTGCATATGCAATTGACGTTTGGGAAAAGGGAGATCTAAGCCCGAGACACGACCCACACAATCTAACATCCATGAAATTAAACCATAAATCATCCACATCCTCTATAGTTCAATAAATATAAAACCCCACCAATTAATATCTATTAAATAAAGATAGGATGTGAATGAGATGACGAAAACGACCAAAAATCACAAGATCTCACCATAGGAACCTCCAAGGGGATTCAAAAATGGAAGGGAGGAAAAGTATAGGGATCGTGGAGGACCCCCTAGTGCACCTAGGAAGATAAAGGGAGAATAATCTTGATTTATATTTTTCAAAATATATGATAAAACTTTTAATTTTTAAATTTTAGGAATCTAGGCAATTTGCATGGTTATTCCACATTGTTTGACAAACCGTGTGCAAACCGTGAGATCACCACTGTCCAAATGGAAAGAACCTCAACATAGTTTCTGAATGGTTTCTCAAACCAGGAAAAACTCATGAAACCTATCCTTGGACCCCAAAACAATATAAATGATTACCTGGAAAGGGGCACATGATTTCCCCAGCATGCACCCAAACCGTGTACATGCCAAAATGGCAGTTCAAAACTCAAAATCCAGAAAATTTAAACCGGGGACCCAACCTGAACCTCCACCAAAATATCCTAATCCATGAAAGAACAAAATAATGTAATTTCAAAGGATAGGGTGTAAAAATTCACCCCACCCCAAAAAATTTATATGCTTATAAAGTCACCCAACTAAAAGATAAACAAAAATCAGTTTTAAATCTAAAACAAGACAAACCAAAACACAAACCTCATGTTGAACTTTCACTTCACAAGTCCCACCAGACCAATTATATAAGAATCTAAATATTGAAAAACAATGTTAGAACACAATAGGGATATCGATACAAAAACAACTCAATTAAATTGATTGAAATTTAAACCCCCAACATAAGGACACCTAAACAAGAATTGGAAACCCCTAACCCAACTAACCCAGTATACTTTTCATGAGTTAAACAACACCACTAGAACTAAAAATTCTCCAAAAAAATAGAACCCACAACACCAGGGTAAACCCATGAATGGATCTCAAGAAAATATTCAACCTAAGAACCAACTACAAACATCAATTTCCACAAGAACAAGTATCTCCAAACAAGCGCAACTGAAACTTAGACCAGTCCACACAAGGGATCAACACACTCAATAAAAAAAAGAGATTCAAAGATCCATATTTAGATAATCACAACCGCCAATAATATTACAAAAAATGGGAAACTCATAATAAAATCAATAATTAAAATAGAAAAATTTTAAAATATCCTTCCAAACACTGGAGACAAAAAAAATTTCTAAGGTCTTTTGCACCCCCAAATATTCCATACTGTGCAGGAGCTTCACTCTATGGCCTGTGGATGGAGGCATGATGAATAAAGAATCAAATTAATCATAGTATGACTCTAGATTTCTATAATTAAGACTTATTATAAATGGAATAACTCCTACAAACCTCTCTAGACAACACAAATGACCATAACGATGGCACATTTTTAGTGGATTGTGAAAAGAAATCTTCAAAGGACCGAACCATCTACACTTGTGATACATAAGAAAAAGGTATGATGGAATGGAGACCAGAATCAATGATGTAGACTCCACAATGATAGGTTCCTCCAGCATGCACTCCTCTCCATATGGCGATCTTTCACAAGCATCGAGAGATAATGAATTACCAAATACATGTTCTCCAGAAACCAATTTAGCTAAAAACACTTAATCCACTAACATTTATAATCAATGATATTTGGTGGAGAGGAATTTATCCTTGACATATGGATGAAGACCCACAATGAAAATATAATTCTTCAATATATCCTATGAATCTATCTCCAGAGAAATGAAAATCAACTCATTGAGGTGGTCAACATAGTCCTTCACTATCAACTGACCTTGATGAATACTCATGATATCTTCCACTTTCATAATTTTCACACCCTCAGGTATAAAACATCAGATAAATATGGAATTAAATACATCCCAAGTGATCCAAAACTACATTAATGGCGATGAAAACATCTTCCATTTGTCCAAGGTTGGGCATTCAAACAAACCCAAAACAACACGAACTCTAACAGCTTTAAGAGTTCCAATATATAAGAAATACACTAGAAGCATCATGAGTTGGTCATGACTCAATAGAATCGTTGAGGACCTTTCTAGGTGGCATATTCTGAATAATAAAAAGAACACTAATTCAAAACAAACATCAATCCAATGGACAATTAAAAAGAACATCCAAATCCAAAACAACAAGCTCACAAACCAAACACATACAATCATAACAAAAAATTATCTCTTTAAAAATAAAAACATACATTATAATTTCAAAACAAACTTCTTACGAGGCCAAATTCCAAAAAATGGAAATCTATTTTCATAAGAAAAAACACACTTTTTAAATGAAAACACAAACCCAAATATTTTTCACTCAAAACCCATTTTAGAAAACATAATTCAAACCATTAATTTCAAATACACACCCATAGAATCCCATGATCCATAAAATATGTTTCCATCCAATATCTCTTATTGCATTCATGCCCAAGTTCCATCATTCACTTTACACATATACCAACACATATGTGAACATTCATAAGGATTACCAAGAATCAAAAATTTCTTTTTATTATTTAATCAGATTATTAATTAAATTAAAAATCCCAGGCAGTCTCACTTTTAAACCCATTATTTATAATTTCAAAACCACATAAAGAAAACCATTTTCATTTAAAAAATATTTTCATTTTCAGAACACACTTATACAAACTGAAACTAAAACAATACATATCTCACAAAAAACTACTATAATGAGGAATGTGTGTCCATACCTAACTCAACGACATGATTAGTAATACATTAACCATGAATTAATTAACATCATGGAGAATATTGAACCATTAAATCATACTACATATATATCACTACTCCACGTGAGATCATAAAATGACACCATCTCACCACAATTCTCATTCCTTATTCAAAATAAAGGGAAAATAAACAAATCACTAACTACCCCTAGAAACCTGAGGATCAGAATGATAATGGGTTCATGATTCTCTTCACAAACATACCTATTATGTTAAAATAGTAATAATCTCTAATATACATAAAAACCCAAATAAAAAAGTCCTTCTCTGATACTATTTTGTTACAAACCAAGTCAGAGTTCCATCCAACCCGACATCCAACCCATTCTAAGACATGGACCAAAGGGAGTTTCGGATCCCCACAGGATGGAAACTAGTGTCAAGAATAAAATATAATATATAGGGGAAGATTTATCCCAATAAATAATCAATATCAAATAAATAAACTAAAAAAACTGAAGAGCTAAGAATAATGGGATCTTAAATAAATATACAAGCTGATCTAGATACAACCGTAGCTGAATGAAAGAAAATTGAATACAAAACTAAAATGGACCATGCCAAAAAGATATCCACATGGAATCAAGGTCACCACAAACCCTAATAAAAAACTGATCCAACAAAGAGTGTAAGAACCAGGAACCTAAACCTGCAAAATAGGCCGATTCTAGTAATACTTAATTGAACAAGTTGTGTGTGTGCTTTAACAACTCATTTGGAACCACAAAA
The DNA here is from genome assembly GCA_963277665.1 of Viscum album. Classification (NCBI taxonomy): domain Eukaryota; kingdom Viridiplantae; phylum Streptophyta; class Magnoliopsida; order Santalales; family Viscaceae; genus Viscum; species Viscum album. The sequence goes on from OY728137.1 coordinate 350,932,762, forward strand.
AAATACATACATTTCTTTTCCCGAAATAATACAAATTCACTTGTTTGAAATAAATGTATAAAAATAGGGTTTTATATTTTTAATGAACAAAAATAGTTTCTCTATTTCCAAAGCAATTCAAAACACATTTTAATTTTCAAAACAGATTACGATTTTAAATACCAAACACAAAACCAAGTCAAACCAATGTTATACCATGCAATAGTAAATCTAAAAAATAATTATAAACAAGAAACTGAGTGAAATAGAATATAAACTAGCACATATATAGATTAAACCATGGTAATTTCATAAACATCCTTTTAGTGATCCCCATATGTACTCAATTAGGACTCACCTGTTGGCATATGGTAGAGCTCTATAGTCTATAACCAAACTGCCAACCAAAAATGACCAATCTAGTGGAACATCCCACCAAGCCCTATCAAGTCAAGGTTATTCCCAATCCAAATAATCAGGGTTGAATAGAAACCATAACCTGAGCCTTTAAAAGACACCCTCGAAACCCATGGTAATAGTACACTGTATAAGTTGGAGGCCCTCACATGCGTGACTCACCTTACTTTTCACCACTGTACTTTCCTACCCTAAACACCGACACCACCCATGTGATAACCCATAATGGGGAATTATTCTTAAGGGTTCCTAACATAAAATAATCCATACATAGGTTCCAACTAGGCCATTATATCCCACATGCTTTCAAATAATTTCTCAAAACATACCAGGATGCCACCTAGAAATTTATAATTTCAAAGCCAACATTCATTTATATACATCATAAAGTTCCAACCAGGACTTCCACACATTTAATTACTATATATCACAAAGATTATGTAAAACATTTCTAAATCAACATTAAACATTACTTTTAAATTTATAAAGTCAATCATGTCTTTAAGTTCCAAATCCAAATTCCACTTTTTACACTATTTCAAAACCAAGAATAAAACACACAAAACAAACAAAGATACCAAAAGAGCATTCATACCATTTAGAAGATAACCACTTTTAAAAATTTCATTACGATCCCTAACATAAAAAATAATTTTGAATCCAATTTCATGGCATTGAGATCCATGTGTCCATTATTAATGAAAATAAGAGTTTTAAGGTGAAACTTGATAGAGGGAAAAGTGTTTTAAGAAATGGGTTTTTAATTTGGAAAAATTTATCCAAAATCATCAACATCTGTGTGCCCATACATGTGTGAACTCAGGGAAAACATTGATTTTACAACATCCAATAGAACAGCACAAGTATCCATGACATTACCCAAAACCATTTTCAAATAAACATCAAATTCCTTCCAACAAACACAAAAAACCACACTATATAATTCAACATGTTCTACATATAATTCCAAAGTCACAATCCAACCAATTTGATAAAAAATATCTAAGATAAATCAAAATTAAAATCATCCAATTATTCTTTAAAATCTCAATTGGCATTTTCTTAAAGACATTGGGTGCATATATATATAGGCATATTTGAGGAGTCACTATGAAAACATTTTAAAAAAATTATACTAACACCAAATCACCACAAAAAATCACACATCAAAAGTATGCAAAGAATATTTTTATATTATTTAAAAATCCGCAAGCATCAATGGATTGAGTGAGAGAGGACGATAATGGAAACCCCTACCAAAATGGAGTGTTGATGCAACCATGCTTCTGGTGAAGGGAGATCCAAGACTGAGACACAATCCGCATACTCTGACATCCAAGAAATTGTACAACACATCATCCCCAAACATTAGGGTTCGGTCTAAATAAAACCCCAGTAAGTTAGAACTATGAAATGAATATTGGACGGGAAATAGATGAGAAAAAAGACTAGAAATTACATTATATCACCTTAGGAACCTTAAAGGGAGGAAATAGAGAGGGAACATGGTGAACCCACATGGTGTTCTTAGGCTAAGGAAGGGAGCGTAATCCTGATTTCGGGTTAAAACCATGAAGTGGACAAAATTATTTCACAATTTTAAGAAACTGGTTAGTCCATATGGGTTGAAAACCCATGTGAAAACCATGCAGTCACCACTGTAAAAATGGATTGAACCTCACAGATAGATTCTACACATCTTTATAAAACATGAACAACCTATGTGCCTTACCCATGGACAACGAAAAAATATGTAAAGTTACCTGAGTAGCAGCACACAATTTCCCGAACCATGCATAGGCTAAAATGCCACCGGAAAAGTTAAAATCATAAAAATTTGAACTCGGAACCCAAGATGAACCTCCACCAAAATATCTAAAGCCAAGAAAAAAAGTAACGCAATTTTAAATGATGGTTGTGAAATTTTACCAACTTATAACAGTTATTGATGATAAAGGTTGGATTTATTTAATTTTTTTATTATTGATATATCAATATCTTTATCAGTGTTAAAAAAGCATTGAAAAATCATATAATAATTAGCTATTTCATTTAAGGACTTATAAATGTATATTTTTATCAGTTTTTTTACTAGTGATGATAAAAACCCATTATTATCTTTTCAATGAACCCTAAATAAGATCACCACTCATTTGTGCCTTTCAAGACCTCCTAGTAGCTAAAGTCCGTTGTCACCTCATTCAAATATTTTTAATGAATGAACACATAAACTGATTTATGGATATTTTTTTCTCATTTTTAATTATTCGTGTTTTATTTTGTGTAGTTTATGGTATTTATTATCATCTTCTTGATGATTTGGTACTTGTTTTGGAGTTTTTTTCTTCATGAGGGTTCATCATTTTTTCTGGATGTTTGGCCCCTCACTCAGATTAATTTTCATTTTTATTATTATAATTTTGGAATTCTCTCTATAATGGATAGAAAAATAACGTATTTTTTATTTATGTTTTGATAGTCATTAAATAATATACTATGGTCTCTCAATTGATTATGTCTTCTAATATTATTATTCCTATCAATATTTATACTTCAATGTTGATACACTCAATTGTGATTTATCATCAAAATCTCCTTTTATTCAAAGACACAAATTTTAGTTATGTTTATGGAAAATTATTATACTTCATGTACAATATGGTTATAGAAGAAAGGTTTCATTATGTTTCTTCTCATTTCAATTTTAAATGTGACAAGAATATACATTATTTTTTTCTCAACATCTAAACCATGGTGTGATTTCCAATTTCCATTCTATAATGTTTTTATTAAACTAATTAATAGAAAAAAAATATATACAATATTTGTATTTATTAAACTATTACCTGTTTATATATCTTGGAAATTTATATATCTTATCTTAATAGTAGTGTGGTTATCAACATCATATATAAAGACATGAATTTTGGAAATACCTCTTTGGGTATTCAAATTTGTTGATTAAATATGATTTATTTTATAAAATTACAAATTTAATAACCGTAATCTATGTTAATAGATTGTTTCAGAAATTAAATCATAATTTATTAAAATAAGCAATTTTTTTTATGTTTTGATAGTGAAATAATATTATATATACAGTAATATTTATCGTGATAAAGAAATCCATAGGTTTATTTAAAACATTAACAACGATTATTAGTGAATTATCCCCCTTGATGTATCAATTTCGAAAACTATATTTATTTATGATATGTAACATCTTGCAATAAAAAATATAAGTTTTATAATATTCTATATGCATATAATTCTTGGTCATGAAATGTTCTAATATGTTATTGATGAAAGGATAATTTACATCAAATATGATGGGTATATGTGTGTGTATATAATGAATAAAATCTTAGAATTGTAAGGTCATATATTCTTCGTATTTTTTTAATATGAATATTACAAAACCAAATAGGATAGTTATGAATCGTTAATGGATGGATTCAAATTGTTTGATAATGGAGTATTAGGATAGGGTAAAAGAGTTCAACAAGTCTGTTAAGGATCATGTATATGACCCTTATCAATTACTTTTACATTTTTAAAATTTGTTATTCAAGTCTTAATAAACCATTGGATATGGAATAATCCTTGATTTATAACAAAACATATCAAAATTATAAATGTTTGACTAAACACGAGGAAGAGAAAATATAGCTAGTGACTAGTAAGACACTTATATAACAACCCTTATCTTTATTCCACATTAATATTTTATTTATTAAATAAGAATACAATTAATAAGACTCTAATGATAAATAATTCTTTTTTCACTGTGAATTATGTATATTACATAATAGTATAAAATATGCAACACAACATATTTTTTGAAAACATTTTTAACATTCCAAAAATACTATTTCAAACATAAAACTACATGTGATAACCTAGGGACATACATAAACATGGGGGGATATGTAAATCACAGTAAGGGAATAAAAATGTAATAAGTGATACCATTTAGGCAATAGTAAAACCAATGAGGAGTGAAAGGAACATGAATAATAAGGCTTGATATAGCATGATAATCATAACATGGGGAATGTCACTACAACATAAAACACAAAATCATTAACATTGGTCAAGGATAAATCCACCAAGAAATAATTGTGGAAAAGTAATATAAATTAATTAGGTTCACTCCATATTCCAACATTATTAATCATGATACTAAAAATTTCCCAATGCATTAGATCACTATCTAGGCTCACCCATCATATTTATTTCATTCCCATGTTTAAGTGTAACACATATATCATACAACATGCATTCATTCATCATCATAATTAATTTCCAAATCAAGTATTATAAAATAAATATATTCTAGTCCTTGATAAAAAAAATTGATGTGCATAAATGTGAACACCCTTGATAAGAAATCGGTATGGTTTTCACTACACAATTGTTTTGGCATGGAAAATCACAGTGAAATTTCGGCAGCATAATGATGTCACTATAAAATTAATAAAAATGGTTGATGAAATAGAAATGGGTATATCATCATTTTGAGATAAAATTTATAGTAATAGGGACATGTAATGACATTTTACAATATAATTAAATGAAAATAGAATGCATAAGTTCATCAAGAAACTCGAATAATGAAGAGAATGTGAGGACCCCTTATGGAATTTTGGCATAGTAACAAGTTTGGCAGGGATCCAAATGAGGGAGGATAAATGATATCACATTAAAATAACACTAGTTGTAAAATAAGTTAATTATTATAAATTAATTAAAATATAACAAATTTAAATTAAAAGAATTAATTTCAAAGAAGTTTCATGAATTTGAAAGGAAGAGGGGAAAGTCCCTTACTTGAGTGTGTGATTTCAAAAGCTTGAGAGGGGATTATTAAGAGCATGGGGGAACCTTGGGAGTACTTTATAGAGTATAGAATAGATTATGGTCATTCTCCATGGAGTTTTAGTGAAGATAAATGAGATCTTGGGTGGGTTTATATAGGAAAAGAAGGAGATTTATTTTTTATTTAGGTTTTAGACTCTAAATAATTAAATATCCAAAAGCACAAACCATCCCATGGTTTTCCCTTGGATTATTACAAAAAGAAGTGGTTAGTATTATTTTATTTGGAAAAGGGCCTAAATAATTTAAATAATTCCCTTACTTATGTTTAGGTGAGTCAAACTCTTAAAGAAAGGATTTTAAAATCATAAATTTTTTATATGTTTTGGATGGTTCATAATGACTATACAAAATAAGTCAAAGAAATATAAAATAAAAAATTTTAATGAGTAAACACATAGTTTTATGTGTATTTCATTTATATTAATTATTACATCACTATTCCGTCATTATGATGTCATAAAATAAAAAGTATATTTATACGATATTTAATTTTTACCAGAAAATTCAACACTCTCATAAATTTAAGAAAAAGTCACCATTGGATAATTTCAACATTCAGATTAAAAAAATAATATTTTTTATCTAAATAATTTTTTAAATATGTTAATATTCACTTTTAAAATAAAATCTACATTTATAAAAAAAATCATTTTTTTGACAATGAAACAGTTCAAACTTTTATAAAAATTACATTTGACTTCAAAATAATTACATGATACTTTATTTACAGTTAACATTATTTAATAATATTAAAATATTATTTATTTTCTGAAGAAATAAATTCATTAATTCAATAATTTAATTTTAATATTAAACAAAAATACATTTTTTGCATTATTGTATCAAAATAAAAAACATTTACAATGTAATAATAATAGGGAAAAATATATTAATTATTATATAAAAAATTAAATATTAATATTACTAGGGTATTGATAAATATCCCTCTAATAAACCAACAAACACCCTAAGAGTATGGTTTGTGATGGTGGGACTATAATTGGGTGGTTCAGAGAACATGGTTTGGGCCATTATCTTTATGATCTTGAACTTCTCCCATAAACGATTTCAATCATGAATAAGTTATTGGATATAAAATTGGTCTTAGTCATGAGAAATTCCAAGAAATTATATCTCCCTTATATGCTCTGAAAAATGGGCTTCATAGCTTATGATCCTATTGGTTGAGGTCATCACATTCTTTGTATGTCTCAATTGGATTTTTTAATGTCCTATGTTTATAAAAATAATGTAAACACTATTAAAGGATAATATTATGAATGGTAATGATTCTTAACTATATTTTAAATCTAATAAGATATAATAAAACAAAATAAGTTCATGTTTTTTCTATAAATATATATCATGATGATACATTTAAATAAATAAAATAGGGGAATTTTATTTATAACTGTTAGGGTCGTTACAATATTCCCCCTGTTAAAAAATTTTCCCATGAAATTTTTATTTACCACACTAAAACAAATGAGGTTAACTCTTCTTCATCACCTCCTTTGGTTCCCACATTGCATCTTCAAACATTCGGTTTCTCCACAACACATTGATATGGTGAATTTTCTTATTCAATAGAACTTTTCCTCTACGATCTAATAACTTAACATACTTCTCCACATAGGTAAGGTCTTTATTCAATTGAAAAACTTATGTATTGAGTACATGTGAGGGTTATAATATTTACGTCATCAAGAGTGATACATGGAATAATTCATGTACTTGAGATAGGTTTGGTGGGAGTTCAAGTCAATGGGACACAACTCCAATGAAGTAGAGGATATCCAATGAAGTAAAGGATATAAAAGGGGATGATGTATCTTGGACTAAGAGGTATCATCTTCCCAAATCTCATCACATTATTCCATAGAGATATAAAAAGTAATACAAAGCCTCAAACATGAAACTCTAGGTATATCCAATGATTGTTAGCATATATATTCTTTCAACTCTAAGAATCATTGATGTGCTGCTAAATGGTATTAAACTTTTCCACCATTTCCTTGACCATTACAGGATATAGTAGTTTTCATTCCCCAACTTCATCCCAAACTAAAAGTGTTTTACACCTCTTACCATTAAGGGTATCTTATGGTGCCATTAGTATTCTTGAGTGGAAACTGTTGTTTTATGAGAACATGATCAAAGAATTATATTTCTCCCAACCTCCTTATAAGTCCATAGAAAATGATAAAAAAATTCTCTTAGTTTATCAATATTCCACTATTATTGGACATCATTTACATGTTGATATGCCATACAAATTCTTTTCTCAGTGTTTAGAGAATGTTGGAAATTTTTCAAAAAATTAGAAGTGAATCTCAAATCTCAATCAGATATAATCGATAGTGGTACTCTACGCAACCTTAACACTTATGTGATTTATATATATGGAAGTTTATTCATCGAGAAGTCCTTTAGAATTGTGATAAAGTGAGATATCCTTGTAATAAGATCCACAATAACTCATATTACATTGTCTCCCCTGGATTTATTCGGAATCTTGGTGAAAAGTCCATGGTAATGTTATCCCATTTCCATTATTTTATGGGTAATGGTTAAATCATACCCATATAATTATTCCTTTTAAGAATCACATTCTTTCGTACCCGGATCATTGATGTATATCCAATGATCTCATTCATCATATTATCCGACCAATACTGCCCATAGAGATCTTGATATATCGTTGTGTTTCCTGGGTGAAGGGAGAAAGTATAACTATGTGCACCATCCAATAGTTCCTTCATTAACTAATGATTTAATGGAGCACATTGTCTTGACCCCAATCTCACAATTCATTCTTCCTCAATTTTAAACTCTGGGCACTTATATTTTATTTTGGTACAATCTTCTATTTTATTTCTACATCATTTCTTTGAGTAACCTAATTAATTCATAAGGAGATCGAATACAATCCATATAGCATGATGTCCCTTAGACATTTTGAGGAGTATGATGAGAAAATCCAAGGTGTTTTTTTCATTTACTTTTTAGTATGGTTAATGGTTGTTACATCATTATATTCATCTATATCTTTTTTATAACATTATGATATATCAATAGTTAATATGTGTACTCAATAATATCCCCCATCATTTTATCCCACCTGAAATTATATTTCATATCTCTATAGATCTTCAAACATAAATGATGAATAGAGAATGATGATATATGAGACTTTTTCAATAGATCCTTATTAATGGATGGAATTTATGGGGTACAAACATGGTTCCTAAAACATATCATTCAATCACAATCAATATTAAAATAAGGAACACTACTAACCTTATGGTGAAATTCAATATCATACATCTTTACCACTTTTTTTCTTACAATGATTGATGGTTGAACACACATTTGAGAAATATAATATTTCTCCCTTTCTATGAAGATTCATAGATCCATCCATTGAAAATATATAAATATTGGATCATTCGTGATCCACATCATAGATAATCTAACATGATCCCTTCAACACAAAGCATCAACCACCTTGTTTTCTTCCCTAGGGAGATAATTTATCGAGCATTAATAATCTTTAATCGAATCCAACCATCTAATCTAGAAACAATTCCACACTTTTTGAGTGAATATATATATATATATATATAATTATCAATATATATATATATATATGTCTCACCATTCTACAAAAATATAATTCAACCATATCTTTAATAAAAAAATTCTATAGAAAACTTCAAATCACGAGTTGGTTAACTTTTCTCATGAACCTTCAATTTTTATAAGCTTTAACATATAAAAATTCCATTTTTCATGAGGGAACATCCCTTTTCCTTTGTCAATGCACTAAAATTGACAGAAAACCCATCTCCACAACAATGTAGTGTATTCAAAGATGCACTAACTATCCTTCTCCATAACAAGGTAGTGTATTCAAAGATGTACTAACTACCATTATCTTCGGTGCATTGAAATTTTTCTCACATTAGTTTGTCTAAAAGAACATGGATCACTCTCAAGGAGACATAGTCAGTGGATTAGATAGTTATCATTAACATAATGAAAATCATCAATAAAATCCTTCCAAAATAAGAAAATTACATATCATAGTCACTATGGATAGTCGGGTCCAATGTTCAATAACTTCCAACATTGATGAATCTATCGATATAACCTTATTTGAGATTATATGAACCAAAAATGAAACAAAATGTCTCTAAAATTTTGGCTTCCAAAATTTTTCATATTACTTATCCTTCCACAGAGGTTCTAGTACAATCGTTATGGGATCTTCATGATCACCCTTTATAACTGAATATATAATAATATCATTCATAAAGACTATGAAAATCTAATCACGGTTATCTTATAAAAATCTATTCATTAAATATATGATGATTTTTGGGGAATTATTGTGTAAAATTGAAATCATAATAAATTCATATTGCCTATACCTTTTAAAAAATATTTTTTAGGGAATTCGTCTTCTTGAAAAAAAATTAATTATATCTAGAATGAAATTTAATATTTCAAAAGTAATGATCTCTATATAGTTGTCTAAACTATAAATCAATATAGGTTCAATGGTACTTTTTCATGATATTGATTATATTAGGTTTAAAACAAATAATGTAGTGTCATATTGATCCATATATCATCGTAAAAAAGACATGAAACACTCTATGGTGCTGAACATGGCCAAATGAATGCATTGTCAATATTCTCCAAGAGTTTCCTGCTGAATTCTTATAGCTTAATCGAGTTACTTAAATATAGAGTATTTGAAATAGGTGTAGAAAAATTATGAGTTCAATTGAAAAATAAATTTCATGATTTATTGGAAGACTGGTAAAATATTTATGGGAGACATAGATAAACTTTTGCACCATAGGATTATCAAAAATATTGTGTTTGCCTATAATCATCTGAGATAGACGCCCATTTTAATTGGAATCAAGGCCTATATAGTAGATTTTATTTTCATAAGGTTTTTGTATTTATCATCACACAACTAAAAGATCTTGTATGGTTTATAATTTCAAATGTGGCTTCCATTTTTTAGAAATTGGTGTGGGATTTATATAGAGAAATCAAATACACGTATATGATTACATTAAATAAAACTTCAGGGTACTAAAAAATTTATAGGAAGCAAATTCAAAAAAACATGAATTGGAGAAGAATCATGGTCTTCCAATAGGATTATTATAACATTATGAGTATTAATTTCTAACTAAATATAGAATTTTTAAGGTGGTATTGTGATTCCCTAAGTAAATTCTTCATATATAAGAGTGTGGGTGGATCCAAAATTATATAGTAAATTAGTAGTTTGAGAATGGATGGTAAGTGAAAATTTCACAACATCATTATCATACCCCACCCCGAAAATAGTAATCACATGAAATTTTTCATTTTAATTAGGAATACGATGTTGTTGGACATGATCATCATCATTAACCATTAAATTTGTGCATCACTCAACAAAATTCCCACAATCCTTATATTTCAAATAATGAAGCCTGGCTGGTGGATTATATAGATCATTTCTCGATAATTGGATTACTTCATCATACTGTTACATAAAAATTAAATTTCTTAATGACCTTACATTCCACACATAAAATATTTACCAGTCTCATTAAGATAATTTTCTCAATGTTTTCTTCCACATTATGAGGTTAAATGAAATATCATCTTCTACTCTCCATGGTTTTTATAATTTCTATTGAAAAATATAATTATTTTCTTATGAAAACCATGATATTGAAGGGTATCTCTATTATCCATATCCTCCAAAATGTCACATCAAATAATTTATTCATAGATATTAAAGTACCTTATGGATATTCTTATTGGATACATGGTTTTGAACTAATGAATAACTAGTCGACATAACATTCAGTTAGGATGATAATATTAGAGGAGTATCATACAAACATACTAATATTTTCCTCATAGGTACTAATAGATTCATCACCCTTATGTTGTAGCTCATGAAATACATTTTTAATTATCATATTTAGAATATGAGGAATGTAAATATTTAAAAATAAACTATAACACTCATCCCACCCATTGATTCAATTTCATCATACTGACTCTTTTTCTTGACTAGAGTCAACTATTGATTGGATTTTCAGTTCAAATGATAAAAATATAAAATAAAATTTCATTTTCAAAACACTAGAGAATATGGAATATATATTCCATGGTAAAAATCTAATACTCAACATCTAGTTGATCAGTAGACTAACTAAAAATGGTGAATGTTTCTTTATGAATGACTAGAGAAAACATTGTTCCCTACTTTTACCATTAGAAACATCAACATGATTCATTTCTTGAATGTTTTTTTATGACTGTAAATATTATTTTTCATTCAAATACCCAAAACATTTGGTTTCTCAAGAGAAAAAACATATCATAGTCTATCACATCTAGTATAAACATGGTCCTTTAAGGATCCGACCATTGAGTAAATCCCAAGAACATAGTGTGAGTAAAAATAATATTAGAGGGATCCCACATAATCATTTAAAGGATGTATAAATCATGAATCTTTATTTACAATCTATTAAGATATAGGTTTATCACAACCCATTCATTTTAATTATCTAGTAAATTCCTTAATAATAGTTTCTAAATAAAATGTGGGTTATCCTAAAGATATACTCAATGAGTGTCAAACTAGTTGTTAAATAGGGGAACAACCACTGTGAACCAGATTGATTACCAATATATACTATACCAACTCATTTTATGGTTATTTATGTTAGATTCATCTAGGGAAACATCACTTCCACTTGGAGTATCTAGACTTATATTTTTTTAAGAAAACAACACTCCTTTATTTTCCATAAATCAAGACATTACCCTATACATATTATTATCCTATAGTTTATCACTAAATTTTTCTTATCCTAGTTTCCAAATGTAACTATACCCTGTACTGATACTAATCAAAACAACCCATCCCCATCATATGAAAATAGAAAATCATTTTTGATGAATTTTCAATAAATAAAAGTATAAACAATTCCAGATTCTTGTAGGTCTAGTATAATTTGAAACATGAATACATAGAAAACATGTTAATAATTTATCTACATCATATCCCAATAATATCTTCATAACTGGAACCCTTATTAGGCATATCATACTTAAAACCATTCTTCAAAACATGTGGATTGAAAACATAACAAGGCGTGACAATTGATGATCAGTAAGGGTAAATTATGGATTTGTTAAGGATATAATAAATATAGCATGAGTATAAGGGTATAATAACAAGATAATACCATTATAATAACATACCTTACATATCATAAATTATAATCTTGATTCATGTCATAAATCTTTTTAGTTAATAAGACATGAGATGTAAAGTAATCAAAGAACATTATCTATGAGCGCATAACCTTGGAATAAGAAATAAGTATATGGAATACACATAATAACATAACATCATTTCCTTAATAGCCAAATCAAAATTCAAATAAATTAATTTTGCATTGGGATTACTCTCCAAACCACCATATCCTTTGTAAAGATTAATTCCCAAGACAATCGTAGTGGTCAAAGTACCTTTGTGAATTGGGTTCACTCCCCATTGTAGTCATTATTATCTTGTGAGATATCAATATTTACCCAATTAGTTGGATACCTATATAAATATTTACCCCCACATTACATAGTTAAAACCATATGTATTTTTTCCACATGATTATCAAAAATAATCATATATTATAACTTCTATAAATGAAATGGGTATCATAAAATTTTTATGATTTTATCATTTCATGACCTATGGATGATAAAAAGGTTTAAAGAAATCTTCTTATAATAATCATAAAACATCTAGAGAAATAATATGGATACTATAATTAGATAATATCCCTATTAAATCTTAATTAACCTCATAATATGTCATATTTAATGAAAAAATCCTTGAAAAGATCTCTTGGAAAATTTCTTAAGGATATTGCCATTTTTTTCATAGAAATATCTTCATTAAAATAATAAAATTTACCAAATATTAGAAAATATTCATTTAAAATAACCTTATAAGATGGAAAAGTAATCATCAACACATTTATTGGTTATGATCGGGGAAAATCATGTTGCTTCCACTCATATTAAAACATTTATTTCATTCTCATTTTTAACTAAAATTCAAATGTTCCATGTTTATAAAATAAAAAATAATAATTTTAAACCATATTTTTGAAAATTATAATATGTCTAAAAGTTAATTTAAACAATTATAGGAGAATATTGAAAATATTTATGATAACATTTTTAGAAAATATTCACATGGGGAAAAAGGATTTTTGACTAAAATAATAAATAAAACCGGTGATCCCTAAAAATATTATTCAGGTATCTTGCATTCAAAAAGAGATGAAATGAAAGGAATACATGTAATATATTTAAATAAAAATAGGATAATAATATTAATAAGAAATTTTATATATAGGGAAAAAATTCCCCTCATCATAAATTTGATCATAAATAATCTTGATAAACATTGAGATTTTAACATAAATACCTTACCTCTATTTTGAATTTCTTCGATGGAAATTTAACCTCATGTATAATAAATTTAAATGTTTTAAAAAACTATAATATAATAATTTAATTATAAAAAATGTCTTATGTATTCTCCTTATAACTTTTAAACATGCATTTATTTATTATTCATTATTAATCTCATCATTTTCGGTTGTTAACTATTTCAGTTTTAGTGAGAATTTTATTTTAATAGTTCCAGTCATTAAAAATTGATCATTGTTAAGTCATATGAATAATTATATGATTATATTAATTTACTATGTATTCATGATATATATATATATATATTCACCCAAAAATTGTTGATATTGAATAAATGAATTACTCCAATCACGGAGACGGTAGGTCGTACTGAAGCACGAATGTTTTTATTAGTTTTTGATAGATGGAATGAAAGAATTATAAATAATAATTCACCTTTACATTATCATTAAAATTTTATATATTTCATATATATTCATTATGACTATATTATTACAAACTATACAAATCAAAAATGAAAAATTAATCATATCGCTTCGTGGTGGTGGTAGTTCACATGTATGCATGAGTGACGTTATTATTTTCCAACCTATTAGAAGGTGAGAATTTATAAATGATTTTATATTTACATAAAAATTATTATTCAATAAATATTATATATAAACATTAAACTCATCAATATAAACATTAATGAAATATGGTTACGAAAAAGGAATTGGATCGCTACATGAAAGAAGTAGTCCACACGTACCCACAAGTGATAATTCCACCTTCTATTTGATGGAATAGGTAAGGTATATGAATGATTAAATAATTATAATAATATATCATTATATTTATGATACATAATTTTTTATTTTATGATGGATTCCATATATTTATAGTGGGTAGAAGAATAAACAAATTGAGAGGGGTCGTGTAAAATGATTACCTCTCCTTTAGTAGGATATATTTAGGTTATTTCTTAAAGACCCAAGGATAACTCTTATAAGGAAAAGAATAATCTCAAATTATTGTATAATGATGTATAGAATAAAAGAGGGTTTTTTTGGTTCCGGACATTAGGATCCAAGTGGTGTTGGATAGACACAGGGGGGTTGGTGGGGGAGAGAACACATTTGTAATTTATTAACAGAATAAAATATAATAATGTTATTTTGAAGAAAAATTTCTCTAAATGTATAGAGTTTTAATGGTGGGAAGGGGTGATGTCAAAATATTTTTACACCATAGGATTTACACCTGATTTCTTGTCATATTTACCCTTATCTTATAGATTGACCCCATGTAAACCAATTTTAACCCTGACCACATTGACTATTTTTTGTTTTTATTATTAATTAAGATAGGTATTTTTTTCATCTAGGTAAATAATAAAATTTAAATTAATTTCAAATATATAATACATTTTATCATATTCAAATCGTAGAGAATGAAGAAATTCATTAAAAACTAAACTTGAAAAACATGAAAACTAACAGTTTAATTTTTTTATTAAGTGTAAAAATATTTTATATTAAATTAGAAAATAAAATTTATTCAGTTGAAATAAATTAGATTATTAATAATATTATTTAAATAATTATATTTTAAAACCCTTTTAAGATAAAAGAAAACTTTTTAAAATACTTTAAAAAAATAGATAGTTTTTAATATAATTCATTATTTTCTATTATTCATAAAAAAATCCACCATTTTGGAAAATTATAAAAAAATAAATTCACCCTGATTTTGAAATTATAATTTATATAATGAAGTAAATTTCTTAGATAAGTTTTTTAAAACTAGAAAAAATATGTTTTATTGTTTTTTCGAAGATAATAAAAATCATTTTTAAGGAAAATGTATTTTTGGTGAATATAATGACATACTAAAAACTAAGTACCAATTTATCATTATATTATTTTATTAAAAATAATAGTAGTTTTTTTATGAATTTAATTATTACTACTCATTCTTCCAATTTAAAAACTAGGATGAAATATTATATTATATTATTGTTTATTTAGAATAGGTTTTGTGAATATGACAAGATTTGGATGGAATTAAAATAATTTCAAGATAAATATATCATAAAATAATAGGGAGTTACAAAATAGGTCCTTGAAGGGCTCCCTTGTGGGGATGTCATGTCTTTCAGCCTATCCCATCATTCCCCACCATCTCCTGGTGGGTCCCTATAGATTGACCATTTTTGGATTCCCCATTATATCGTCATGATTATCAATATTCTTAATGTTACTATCAATGACAACTAACTAGTTATCATCATCATGTCTTCCTATGATTCCTAGAATGGATAGTTGGAAATGCATCTATATCTCTTTGGAATAATGAACTATGGACATAATTTTCCCTCATCCATGGGAATGTATAAGAAGATAGACTCCTAGATAATGGAGACCCATTTTTTATGCCACTATAGTGATTATAGTATAATTCTGTCTTGAAAACTCTTGTACAATGTTTTGTGGAAAGGCATCATCCTCTGAAGAGGGAGTATCCCATCACACGTCATCTAGAAATACTATGAGTATGCTTCATGGAATCATCTTTTTAATATAAAAATGAAGCACTTATATTTACTGAATCCATTTGAAAATATCTTAATATCTTTATGGGATCAGTAAATAATACTCTTAAGAGACTACACCAAACCCAAGGTATATCTCTCAAAGATCTACCCTAACTTCTCCATCCTAACATATCAGTCATAGTCTCATATATATAAAAAACATATTAAAATTACTAGGGTCAATTATTTATTTTCATTATATATATATCATTATAGAACAAAAAATAGACACATCACTAAATTGAGAATAGAAGTATATCTAGATTATAGTGAAAAACTAAATGTATTAAATCAATGAACTTGTATACAATCCAAAATAGGTTTATAAATATAGAATGTGAACTTAAGAGCCTACTCAAGATGTACAAACACACCCAAAATCTATAGAACTATAAATTAAAATCTTGTCAATGGAAACTTGATGGTACATTAAGCATGTGTTGGCAAGGAACATGTAAACTGACATACCCATCTCCAACATGGCCTATCACCTTTACAACATTTCCAATGATATTTAAATGAAACGAGGAAAACATAGAATTGATGAAATTTTTTAATACCATGAACTGAATCACTAGGTTTTATATGGTGAGACACAAAAACTCACGTGTACCTCTCTATACTCAAGATCCTGGTGAGTAGCAGCGAGTGTCTAAACATCACCAAGTGGGAGAGTATACACTCATTTAATCACAGTAAAAAAATTGAATAATGAAATTATAAAAATCACAAAAATAAATAAGAGTTATTATAAAATGCTACTACATATGGCACATATTTCATACAAATAGATAGTTGGGCTTCTAGTGTGGCAAGAAATTCAAGAGTGTAACATGTAAGAAGATAAATAAATACCATTCCACAAAAATTCATTACAGTCTAAGAGGATCCTACCACAAAATATATTCAATATAACTCATTATCTTATATGGGGAACATTCCCCTAATGGTATCCCTCTTCATGAACCTATCATGTGCATCAATATACCCATTCAGGTGGGGAATAATAAACCCCAATATAACACAACAAACAACTTCTGAACATGAGTGAACAATAATTAAAGTTTTAAGCAATGATAAAATATAAATAAAAAACTATCATAAAAAATCATACATTGAGTGTCTATGTGATAATGAAGCCACAGTGAGGTCAAGATATACCTACTTAATCTCTATACCATAAGGATAATCATAAGGTGCTTCATGTGATAAAAAACTATCTAAAAAACTAGTGAACAACTTACTCTACATCATCAAGGAATCATGAATCTGTTTAGGCCATAAGGCCAATTCGAGAACACATTATTTTGAATCCTTAATTAATTGAGTGATCATTCTACTATCACTGGTTGAGAAACATAGACATCATGGACCTACCATTTGTATATGTATTTTATCTCCATTTCTGTATTTTTTTCACTCCCCCTGAAATAGGTAATCATATCACAATAGTAAACCTATTATTCATAGTAATATAATTCCTATATTTCATTTTAAGTTCACAAAATAGATAATATGATAATAATAAAAACTATATAATTACATCATACAAATATTGTAGCAACATATATCAACATGTGATCAATATCAATAATTATAACAAGATACACTATATATCCCCATGTAATCAATCATAAAAAATGTCTAACAGTTATAGAAACACCAATATGGGAACTCAATAAAGAATCGTTAAATATTTTATTCAATCATAAGAATCCTAACATGGAGAATTTGTATACTAGAGGCCAAAATTTTAAAGAACATCCAATCTCATGGTTTTAATTAATTACCCCAATTGTTATCAATGTAAGAGAGATCAATTCACATTTCACACACATGAAGAAATATCTCACATGTCAAGGACACCAAAAAAACATTTTCTAACAATGATAATGCTTTTGTATGATTAACAATAGGATAACTTCTATCACTCTTTGAAAATAACAAGTGATGTGATTAAAGGATCTTATGAGTTGAAATAAACATGATTAACCTCTTTATTCCATCTTTTGATTCATCCAACAAGGCCAAGCAGAGAGGCCAAGAATAGTTGAGGTTCTCTCAGTATTTAACTAAATGTAAGGATCGTCTCCCATGGATCATCTATGGAGGGTATGTAAATAATCTGATTGATGGATTCCATAAGATAACTTGGTCTGATTCAATTTAAATGGGTTGTAAGAGATTAATAAATAAATTTAATACCAAATATTTAATCCAAAATAATTTCCATTTCTATTCGGTCAATATCCTATATGAAATAGAGTCGTTTTGGCCATTTCATAACCACCCCAATCATCACCATAACCAATTATAATGTGTTTCCCAATCCAATTGCATTTTTTACACACCATGGACTCTAAAATGGATTGGCAAGTTGTTCTCTGCTACTCATTTTACATAAAATTACACCATGGCCAAACAGACTTCACCAAGGCATAGTGTTTTCCATTTTTGATAGAAAAGAACTATGTCCAAAATTATTATTAAATAATATACTAAAATACCACTAAACATAACCTAATCAAGGTTCACCTAAAATACATATAATGAAAATATAGAGATATGGTTTTCACATAGAAGAAAAAACATTCCATGTTTGTTACAATAAATTCGTCATTTAATAACTACAAATATAAAGTACCTTTATAAATAACTCACAAAATAGATAACAAGGAAACATGACAAATTTTACACGAAACCTGACATAATGATGAATGATACAACACCATTATACCTGATTTATATGTAGACTACAAACAATACAATTGGAGGACTCACAACACATGATAAAGTGTCTTAAATTAATTCATGAAAATGTAAATGGCAATGTAAGAATCCACTCCTCATCGAGTAACATTAAAGGGTCATCTTCTTATAGAACCCACACCCTTTTATTTGACATAATTTATATAAAATTATAAAAAAATAATGCATCATATATGGTATTCCATTCTGAATCCAAAGAAGCTTAACTCAACATCCCAGGAAATCCCAATACCTATAAGCTATATATGAAGTCACATACACCAACTTAACCATGATCAACAAAATAAAATACCTCAAAATTAATATAAAATGATGCAAACCTAAATAGACCATTTATACTAGTTAAAAATTTTAAAACCCATCCACAATCAATGATTTAATTTCCCTCAAAATAGTAAAAACATAAAATCAAATGAAAACACATTATAATACTGAATTTATAATGGAACAATAAAGAAAAAATGAATATTTTGTAATAAAGTTATATAAAATGTTAGAATAACCATTATCATAATGATGCAATTGATATATCATTTTTCAAATAGAATATAGAAGTGATCAATGTGGAAAAAAGATAAAGATATGTGGTTGGGAAAATCTTCTTGGCACATTTTGAGGGATAATGAATGAAGTTTCAATTAGTTTTTATTTCTTAAAATGTTGTTTATTTATATATTTTAAAAAAATTATGGATTGGGTCTATAAAGTACATAGTTACGACCTCATGGTACATTATGATCAACTCGAGATCACCCATTACATAAACATCTCATAATGTACCATGTGAACCATCATTGTGTACCTAGTAGTACCCACATACTTTTAAAACACAATCCACAAACTACCTAATAACAAATAATCCTTTGATGTACCAATACGACCTCAATTGTTTTTAACATTCTTCCTTAAATACTCATATAATATTAATAATAAAACCAAAATCTCAAATTAGAAAATCATATAAAGGACTAGTTTAGATAAAGATTAATTTTATCTAATTACACTATCACATATTAGTATGGGTCATTAAGAACATTCCACTATAAAAAGACTCATCCCTGAAATTTTCCATCAAGAATTGTTTAGATTTATTTAAGTAACATGAATCAAAAACTACATATTTACTATAATTTAGTCCCATATTATAGCTAATGTACATGATTGTTAATTATATCATTCATTTCAATCTAAAAATTAAAACAAAATGAAGATAATATAATTGTAATCTGGATAGTTTTCATTCAACATACTAATGAAATACACAATGAGAATCCAAAAAATTCTAACATTAAGTAATTAATATGCCCTTATGTATTGAAAATATGAAAAATAATATTTCCAACGACAACCATATACCAATCAACATCGCTTTTCTAAATTAAACTACATTACATTCATAGATACAGATATGCATCACTAAACAATTCATAGTCAATAACCCAATTATAATATTATAATCCAATAATAGTATAATTCATCAAATAAAAAGATCATTATATCTCACTCTTAGTGTACATAGATATTCCATACCTTGACAGAGACATTATATTATATATTGAATTACAAACAAGTTAGTTCAAAAAATATAATATCCTTTATATAATATAGAACAATACCAATATCTAGTTTCCATTATTGAATTAATTTTTTCCCTAATCATTATCTAGTGTAACTATATATTCATAAAATTCTACATAGTTCTTTACAAATGATTAAATTCCCTCTAAATGTTTTTTATCAACACACATTCAACATTTCTACACCCACTAAACATGAATATCCTAATTTTATCGCGAAGTTGGCATGAAAAAATAAACACCAAATGTTTGTGATTATATGGAATGAATCCCATGAAAATCTATATATTTTAATAAAATTAAATTTCACATTCTATAAATATATGTAATATAATTCCCACCAATGTATTTCCCTAATCTCTAACTCCAAAATTGACTATGAAATATTTTTATAAATATTACTTTTATATTTATTAGAAATGTGGTGATATGACCATTTAATATTATGATATAACATATTAATAGATAAATATTCATTACATAACAAAATTATCCACTGCAAAATTGTATAGAACTTTCCACTTTGGAATCATGGACACATAAAAAATGGTTTGACGGTGAACTACATCATCTTCTAAAAAAGATCTCGGCATGTAGCCACCTTCTAATACTTATCATACATAAAAAAATTCCTTATAATCCAGGGAAGGAAACATAATAAATGGTGAGCTCATATTCTTTGTACAAGTAAATAATAATGTTATTAATAATCAAATGACAATAAAATGAGCATAAACATGTGATCTTAACATTTTAAAACCATAACTTGCACATTATATTTCAAAAACAGGAGTAGTTTTATAAATATTTTTAGTTCATAAGTCATGAATCATAATTGAATCAAAGAACCTGGACCGTGGGATAATAAAATTTTCAAAATAAAAATATTGTTGTATATAAATAAGCATATAAGATATTATGAAAAGGATACCCACCAAGACATTTATAAGAGGTTATTCTTGGTCTAACAAACTGTGTACCTACTTAAATATTGGGACCACATCATGTGTACCCAATTATGAGCATGTTATAACCTTATGTGTACCCTTTAATTTAATAATAATTTTAATAAATTGTAATTTAATTAGTGATAGATATAGGACCTACCAGTCACATAATGAAAATCATACATATGTCTCCCATAGTATAATAAGACATTTATCATATAATAACCCATGAAAAGAAATAGTTTTCATAAACATTTTTTCATCATATTTATAATCCATCAAGAGAAAGAATCAATTCGGTATCATTGGATCATATCCCCATAAAAATGTATGTAACATCAATGGATAACATCATATATGGAAACTTATTTCTAAATATCTCTTAGAACATTTCTTGTGGAAAATTCCATTTAGATTTTGAAATTTCTAATTTTAAAATACTACACAATTTCAAAGTAAAAAGTATTCGTTGACAATATCCTTATAAAAATTTGAGGGAATATCCAATATAAATATTATTCAATATGGAGGTAAAATTCATACATGTCATATAATTTAAAAAACATTCCTTGTACACCTTTTAAAAATAATTAAAGGTACCTCATTTTATAAATGATTAGAAGATTCTGTTCAAACCATGATGTATAATGTCATAAATGGGTAAAAATAACATTAAATAGTAATATTAGAATTGTAAATAATTGTTAGATTTTTAATCCAAATCATATACAAGGAATTGTATTATTCTCTTGTGGACACATAAAAATAAAACATTTTGAATATTGATTAGATGTGGACATAAATCCTTTACCTCATGTTTACCTTGCTTCAAAAAAAATTCATCCTCATGTAAAATAAATTTAAATTTTTCTATAAATCTATACTGGAGTAAATTTAATAATTATAATATCATATATGATCCCTTTATAACATTTTATCTCCCTATTTTATCAATAATTCTATATTAAAATCCTTATTTCTGGGTGTTAACTATTTTATTTATCAAGAGTGTTTCAATTCAATAGTTCATGTACTTATTGTTTTTTCTGGGATACATCACCTTTATAATATTTATCATGGTATATGTATCACATATATTAATTATATAAATACTTATATTAACTAATTAAGGTTATATATAGATAAATGAATCACATTTTTCATAGAGATAAAAGGTCGTATATAGTCATGAATGTTGTTGTCATTTAGTAGTGGATGGAATTGAAGAAAGGTAACTATTAAATAACCTTTATAAGATCATTATAATATCACATATATATTAATGAAATAAAGCTTAATTAACATCCAATTATAATAAAAAGGAAAATAAAATTTCACATCTTCCTAGAGGTGGAAGTCCAGACATACACACAAACTACATTATCATTTCCCAAATGATTGGATGGTAGGAAAGTATGTATTTTAAAGAAATTAATCAATTTTTATTTGGTCATAAGTATCAAATATATAAATTAAATCCACTAAATACTCATCCATTTCATATGGTTCTGAAAAATTAGTTGTATCACTATGTAGAGATAGTAAGATGTACAGACACATGAGTGACACATTCACCTCTTATTTGATGGGAAAGAGTGTTTATAATGGTGTTTTAATAATCATATTAACATTAAATAACATGTAGAATATGTTATTTATTATTTTATGATAAAAAAAATCATTTATAGGTGGTAAATAAGAGTATATAAGAATGTTATCAGGTAAGTCGATTACCAACTCTCTGAATTGATTCCTTCAGATCTCCTCCAAAAGGCTCTAGGATTGGGTTTTTGTGGAGAAAATAACCTATAAAAGGTGTAAAGAGAAGCATAGAAAGGATATTTATAGAGTTTTTTCAGACTATAATAATAAAATTGTTCTGAATAAGTGATGGATGAGGTTATCATTTATAATTTATGTCAGTGTAACTTTTGGATTTTTTTCAAAATATTAAATTATAAAAAATTAATTCTCAAGACATATGCCACCAAATATATTTTAATTTAAATATAATATATGATTAGTTTTTAATACCATAATATTATACAATTTAAAGAAGCTTTAATTTAATTTTATATCTTATCATTTTTATTATCCCTAAGTTAAATGTTTTTAATTTTAACTACAATAACAATTGTTCTCAATATTAAAGAGGTTTAATTTTTAAATAAAAAAGCACCAATGGGACCATAAAGGTTAAATTTATGATATTTTATAAACTATCAATATCAAATTGACCTTTAAAAATATTTCTATGTTTTTGGTAATTTAATAATATATTAATTTGATAAATATCATTGTTTGTCAATTTGGAAACTATACATTTAATATAACATTTAATACAATATGTCATAGAGGAAATTTAAATATAATTATTTCATACCTCCATGATATTTCATTTATATCTAAATAATTCTTAGACCACATAAACTCATTTAAATTTTTAAATTTTTATTATTTTGAAAATCATATATTATGTTTTTTTATTAATTGGAGAAATATTGCATCGATGTTGTATAAGGATTTAATGTCATAGTATAATTTTTTTAAAATTTAAAATAATTTTATATATTGAAAATAATTTTATTAATCTTGAAATATACACTTTAATGTGTTCATAACAAGAATTTGTACCTATGTGGAAACATAAGATATATTGAAAACAAAGATAGTGAAATTTTTTAGCTTTAATTAATTTAATTAATATATATAAGTCATTTTCATGGAAATAATTCTAGTAAACAAAAAAATTTCAAACCTAAGGTGTTATGGATCTAAATAAACTCACCAAATAATAACTAGAAGGATAAATTATATTCTTATCACTTATTTTTAACATATATTAACACGATTTACCCTTTATCGAGGTGATAATTTTTACGAAGGTTACTATTCACATTGATACAATATAAAAGATTCCTAATTTTTAAATTTGATCCTCATGATTATAAATATATTATTTATTTAAAAATAATTCAATACCTATAAATAGAGAAAATTATTTTTAATTTTTGGGAACAACATTTTCTAAAACTATTTTTTCAAAAAGAACACATTTTTAATCATAAAACTTGATTTATTCTTTTCTCATATAGATAAAAATTTTCATTGAATGTTTAAATCATTAAATAAATATAATAATAGATAAAATTATAAAGAATATTCAATAATAGTGATAAATTTAATTTATTAATTTTAAAATACATTGCGCACATAAAAACAATTTTTCCAAAAAAGCATAATATTTTTAATTAATTTTTTTTTTAAATTTTAATAATTGGATAAATAATGAATTCATTATATAAATTTTAATACTCTATATTTTTAATAATTTATTTATTACTATTTATAAATACTAATATAAAAATTAGTATTTAACAAACACATATTATTTTAATAATGTTTTGTGGTTTGTCAAAACTCATTATTTCATGAAATAGAAGAAATTGAGGAAATATAATTATTTAATAAGAAATATTTAAAAATTATTGGGTGTTACATTATATCCTAGATAAAATGAATTTATCTCTAAATTTTTTCACACTTATATAAAAAATGAGGATATCTTTTATTTATTACATCCTTAGGTCCACATGTAGCTTCATCAAATTTTATGTTTCTCCAAAGAACATTAGGTAGGAGAGTATTATTGTTACACAACACATAAACTCTATAATATAAATATTTTAAGGGTATTTCTAAATAGTAAATAACATTATATATTGGTATGACCTCTAAGTTCATTGTAAATGAATGATCACGTATGTACGTTCTTATGTGGGATACATGGAACACATCATGAACTTGAGAAACATTTTTAGGATGTGCTGATAGATATGATTCCATCCCTAATAGATTACAAATTTTTTAGGGTATAATTTAAATAGGGATTACATTATCATTATACTTGAATATCATAACCTTTTTCCATGGATAAATTATAAGAATATATTTATCACCAACATTAAATTCCAAATCAATTCAACAATTTCCTACATAACACCTCTATATGAGTCACCTTGATGTGATACTAAATAGGTATAACATTCAATTCCATTTCCCTAGCCATTAAATGTCCCAATATATTTCATTTACTACATCTATGAGATTTGGAGTATTAATCTTCTTTTTATAGAGGGATTAATATGATGTAATCACAATGATTGATTGAAAGCTATTTTGTAATGAAACTCATCAATAAAAAGGGGTTGGTCCAAATTTTTTTAAAATGTGTAGAATAATATCAAAAAATATCTTTTAGGGTTTAAATTTATATCTCATAATGACTATCTATTTAAGGAAGAATCATCGTACTGAAACTCAACCATGTGAGTAAAACCTACTAAAGAGTTCACCAGAACATTGAGGTAAACCTTAGGTCCTAATCAAATATGATGGAAAGCAGTACTTCATGAAATAATACCACTTACATAATATATATTTTATAATGTTAATCAAGGTATAAATCTTATTAGGTATTGTTGATGTGTGTTGAAATCCTAATATGATCTATAATGACCCATATAACATTATAACCTTTATATGTTTTGAGGCGTCTGATGAATAAAATACATAATGGTGTTTTTTTATTTACAACAAGGTATTCATAATGGTCTTAACACCAACTATGATTTCTATCTCCCAGTGTTAACTTTTTAATAATACAACCACCTATAAACATATTCTGAAATATTGTTTTTCATTTTTTCCCAACAAAAATTATCTTTCATGTCTCTATAAATATTTTTTGTTGTGGGATGAAAAGATAATAATGAACTATGAACCACATCCAAAAAATCATTCTTCAAATATGGTATCGGTAGGAGATAGAATTGGTTATTGAACCTTATTATACCTTTATAACATTGGTTTAATTTAATAACATTTATCAATATGTTTTATATATCCACATCTTCATTGGGTTCCTCCTTAATGCTCACATGGATAGATGGGGGAACATTAATTTCAAAAATATAATATTTATCCCTTTACTTCGAGATTTATAGATATATCCATTTTTAATCTTGAAATATTGGATCGTTTTTCTTCTTCATCATTGATTGGAAAACATGTCCCTTTTGGCTCAGATCATCTTCCATCTTGTTCACCATCCTCGGGTTGTATTGTATTGTGTATTCATAATATTCAATCAGCTTCATCGATCATCTTTAGTCCATAACCATATCTTTTTTTTTGTGAAAATATAATTTAATATTTTGTGATCATTATATATGTTAAAACATTCTCAATAAATATAATTCCTCTATATACTAAATGAAAAAACTACCACTTATAACTCCAAATTTTACATTGGGTAGTTATTCTCATCATCCATCAATTTTCATGATACATAAGCTAGATCAATATCATTTTTCATGTGGAAAAATCCCACCCCCATCATTGATACATACCTATAGATTTAAAACCCTTATCCAGTGTAAGGTAAATTAAGAATATGTGTGCTAGCTGGACTTTTATTAAGTTCTATAAATCATTCCTCACATTCATCCAACCAACATATCTTTTATCCCTTCCAAGTTAACTTGGTTGGTGGATTTGATATCCATGAGGAATTATCCCAAAAGTAAAAATAATATCCATCCAAACCAAGAATAAAATGGATATCAGTCATAATAGTTGGTAAGGGAATATTTTCAATAATTTATATCTTTGAATTTTCTACTAATATTCCATTACATTATATTATATGTCCTAATAATAGAACTTTAAAAATATATATTTTTCATAAATATTCACCTTCGTTAGAGTCTTCATCATAATTATAAAAAGATCTTCATGCTCTTCCTTGATCATTGAATGTACAAGAATATTGTCTATAAATACTTCCATTAACTAATTAATTTAATATCTAAATATTTTATTCATTATATAAATGAATATTAAGGGTGAATTAGTTAGACCAAGTGGAATCACTATAAATTGGTATTTTCCATAACATATTATTAATGTTTTATTTGGTATATCCTCTTGTTTAACCCTCAATTGATGATATCCGGAATGATGATCAATGATGGAAAAATAATATGATTTTCATAGTTAGTAAATCAAGTCATCCATATTGGGAAAATGATACATGTTCATGATATAAATATTTGTATGTTAATGATAATCACTGAATATCCACATTGATCCATATATTTTCTTAAGAAAAAGATTAGTTTCAACCCATGTATAAAAATATTGATGAATGAATCCATTTTCAAGATTCTCCTACATTATCTTCATTAATTATTGAGACACAAACAAGGTTATTCTTTATAGAGTCTTGTAAATAGGTGTAGCACCATGTATGATGTTGGGACCACATTGTGTATATGGTTATATTTGTTGTCAATAGTTGTCAATGAATATCAAAATTAAGGAGATCAAGAAGTACTCCAATGAAATGGGGGAATGGAAATTCAGATGATTGTTGTACTGATCATAAGTTCAAAGAACATCTATCAAAGGTGACACATTGTTTACAACAGTGAAGAATGTGAGGTTTAATCCATCTGAGGATGATTAAATAAGAATGGGGTTTTGATGAAGACCATTCAATTCCTTATGATTGCATGAGAACCATACATGAGACTTCTTAAAGCATTGAATCATATGTTTTTCATGAAGTAGAGAATTATGGTTGAAGAAGAAGACAATGTGCGAGGGATTAGAATTTTGAGATGGCCATGCCCATCACATTGAATCAAAATATGATGATGCTAATGCTTATATATCAAAGGATATATATCATGATAGTGGCATGCTGAGTTCAAGGGATGTGGTTAAGGATCCATGTTTGATTCAAGAACGTCGACAAAGGAATGGATAATCTGGAGGTAGTACAAAAAGAGAATATACAAGGTGGGGCCCTTTTCCAGTGTTTGCCAACTTTTTGGGCCTGAAAATCGACAAATAGAGAAAATTGGTTTTAGCAACGAGACTTGCATGTTGTGTACTTGAATGAGAGAGAACTTGCGCGCCTAGTTTTTTTCAAGATTAGAACATGAAAAAATGGAAACGGGATAAGGGTCGTGCAAGTATTGGGTTGGTCACGCAAGTGACCTACGCGCTGTGAAGTGACCTGCGCGCCGGTGCCTAGGTGGATTGGAAACTTGCGTGCCTATTGTTTTTCAAGATCAGAACTTCAAAATATGGAAAAGGAAAGAGGGTAATACAAGTATTGGTGTGGTCGTGCAAGTGAGCAGCGTGACAGAGACTTGGACGGAGGGACCTGTGCGCCGAAACCTGCACACCGTGGAAAGACTTGCATTCCTCCGCATAGGTTATTTGAATGACTATAAAGAGAGGATCACCCTCCTCATTTTTAGAGAATCTCAATACTTAGATATTGTTTGAGATCTCGTCACGTAGGTGGTTGAGCCGCATAAGTGGTAGTTGGGTTGCGCAAGTAGAGGTTGCGCGCCGGTTGTTGGCTGCACGCCCAAGGTGGGTTCGGAGTTAAAGGGGGTGAGTCGCACAAGTTTGGAGTTAAAGTAGGCAGTGTCACACAAGTGGGTTGGTGTCACCTATGTGACGAATTTGTACCGCGCAAGTGACTTGAGCTCCTGTCTTGAAACTTGCTCACTGGTCTTGGAGAAGTGTACTAGGTGAGGTTAAAGTATGCACGTCTATTTGGAGCTACATTAAAGCTGGAGGATTTCTCGATACCTTTAGTGCAATAAATGATGTATACATTTGCGAAGATAGAAGAATAGTGAACAATTTGGTTGTATGAAGATAATTGGTACCACACACACATGACTGGTGTTTAACACTCTCGTTGTGCTTTGTGAAGAGAAGAAGAACGGTTCGGGCAACTAAACTCAGATTTTCACAAAAGAGGAAAATATATCAATACACTCAGGTTTCGGTATTGTGAATCAAGGGAAGAGAAGAAGATGATTTAGTGCATTCAGTTATTGTACTAAAGAAGAATATTGAATATAAAATAGAATCAACTCGATAATCTGATGCAAGCATTGTCTCATGATGAATAGTAGACAAAGACTACAATGCAAATCTATTTTAGAGACCTTCATGTCTATAAACTGAGAGAGACTTCACCAATGGAATTGAGCCCGGAGGAGTCAATGAGAGTGACCTGAGGGACGTAGTGAGCTATACCTAAAATTTTGTACAGGCAGTGAGTCTGGGACAGAGTGACTGTTCCTGAACCATTGTAATCCGAATCTAGTGAAGTTTAGTGGAATTTGGTATGACCGTTAACTTGTCAGCGTATGATCCTTGGATATAGCCCTTAGAGGTGAACCAAGTAAAAATTGTTGTGTCATCTCTTTGCATGTGAATGTTTCAATACTGATCATATCCATCATATAGGTTTTACTAGTTCTTACCAACATGGGAACCATATCCACAACTTTAAGAAGAAAAAGTTGAAACCATGATTCACCCCTCCCCTCTCAGGGTGTCTCGGGGTCCTACAAGTGGTATCAGAGGGAAGTTACACGTATGTTGGATACTATAGAGTAATCCTATTTAGAAGTGGATTTGAGATTCATTCCTAAAGTCAACAATAAAGAGAATTCTTGATAATGACTCAATCATTTATGAGCAGAAGCCTACATCTAGAAAGACCATGACAATTAGGAAAAAGAAAGAGAATAAGTTGAAGAATTCCCTGATACCCAAAGAAGATGTAGTATCCAGTTCTCCTTGCCCTTCCAGTAATGAATAAATATCAGGCTTGGATAGTATCGATCTTGTGGCTCGTGATTCTACCAAAATAATGGAAGACACTTCTATAGCAAGTGATCAGGAGAAATTAATAAGATTTATGCGTGATATTCCTGAAGAAAGAGTTGATCCTATTTTTAGATTATTTCAATGCATGCAGGTTGAGATCAATTGATTGGAAGAAGAAGCTGATAATTTTGGAAAAGGGCTTGGAAGGAAAAATTCTCGAATTCATAAAGCTCACCAAACAGATTAAAGCCTTCGAAGAAAAATAGGTAGCCATTAAGACTCAAAAAGAAAAGACACATGCACTTGAAGCCGACCTGAAGAAGAGTACTAAAGTCAAGTTTTTTTTTGGAAGAAACTTCCAATAGATTCAAAGAACTTGACTCTTTGTTACAAAACAATGTTAAGACGCATGGAGATGAGATTGAAAGATTTAAGAAGACTTTTGAAGAGAAGATGATCATGATTGAAGATAAGAAGATCATCCTCAATATTGAAAGTCAAAAATTGGAATCCCAATTGACAGATCTTGAAAAGACCCATATTGAGAGTTCAAAAAAGAATGAAATTGGAGATTCTAGTACTCAATTTTCATTGGAGGATACTAAAGCTGAAATACCTACAACATGTGACAAGAAGATTATGAAAAATCTTGATTGTCCATATCATGAAATAATATCTGTTTCCATTCAATGCACACTGGAGGATGCTAAAGCCAAAATACCTCCAACATGTGATAAGAAGATCATGACTTAACTCATTTATCTATCATAAGCAACTGAGAAAGTGAAGGTACCATCCAAACCATCTTGTACTCATGTTTCTAAATACGTTCCCACAATCAGTGCAGGCTGGAAGAAAAATTATAAACAAGTATGGATGAGGAAATGTGAGGAGAAGAAACCTACCACCATGTCTAGGGTGGATGTGAATAAAAAGGAGGAAGTTGGTTCCTTAAATAGAGCACAAAAAATTAAGAAGAATGCGCAACAACATCATATATAAGATACAAAGAAGAAACGATTTGTGGGTTAATGTTGGTGCTGCAACAGATTTGGGAATTGTGCACTGGATTGTTGGTACAATATCTTTAATAGAAAACCACAAAGAAAGCCTGTATCAAAGGGAAGAAATCTAGAGAAGAAGAAGCAACATCTGCAGGTCCAGAAGCATCTGTTTATAGCAAATAGATTTGGAATGCTTGATTACATCTGTGATGAATGCAATGGCAGCAGTCACAAGGTATGTACATTCTCATCTCAATATGTGATCTATATTGATAAGAATAGAAGACTTCCAATGCCGGCTACTTCTGAAGAAAGTACCTTGGGAAGAAATTTGAAGAATAGTGTGAACACACATTTTCACAAGAATATCTCAAGTAGTGAAGCTGAGAAGACCCAAGTTTTTGGATCCAGGAAATTGAAGGGTCATTCATCAAAAAGAAAAACTAAGTGGGATGAAACTCAGATGAACCCATGTGGAAGATCCAAACCATCTGCAATAGTACCAAATAACATATTGGTCATCTAGCTAGAAGAATTGAAAAGAATGAGGAAAATTGAAGATGAAAAGGGCATGAATGGTGACAAAAGAAAAGGAAAAATTTCACGTGATGAAGAAAAAAATCTTGAGAGATTTCAAACCAAGAGAAACACACATGTCAATGATGTTTTGTGTGAGAGATGCATGAAATCTGGACATGTTTCAAAAGGTTTTCTAACCTTAATAGAAGAGAAATAAGTAGTCCTTAAGAGGAGTAATAATGTATTATATATAATGTTTGTTAAGAAGAACAATTCTCCACACAAAAAAAAATAGAATGTGAAGAGATCCATGCCACATCAACACATATTAGAACATATGTTCAAATGTGCAGGCATGGAGACTGGAGTGAACATAGGAACTTGGTTGTCAAAATAACCTCAACCATGCAGCTCATATTCATGAAACAAATAGGAAACACCTTATTCCCATAATCATTTGTGTATTTTATTTGTTCTAATAATGCATGGAATTGAAGGTGAAGCCTGCTCTCAAAGGAAGAACATGAGAATTAGTGAATGCTGTCAACTCTTGATAGCCGAGCTAAAGAAGTTTCCATCCTTGGTATATTCCTCAATTGATATTCAAAGATTAAGATGATGAAGGATCACTCTTGATGACGATGATGAGGAGTGCTTCCCTTGAGGAGGAGAAAAATGAATAACCTTCCAAAATAATTATTTCAATCAATATCATCTACAGTCGATATCAAATGCAGTTAATTTGTAAATATCATGAAGAACGTGTCATTGGAGAAGGTATGTCATTTCTCAATATCTATCCCTCGGTTATTCAGAACAAAGATCATTCTACAAAGGGGTAGTAACTAAATTGATCAGTGACATAAGAATAATGGATGTTCCCCAAGGACACTTATCCTTCCAATTGCACTTGAATGTTTTTGATCTATTTGCTGATGTGAGTGCAGGAGTTTCAGGTTGATTATTACCTATCACATTATATTTCTTTTTCCTGAAATGAAAGTGGTAAACCTATGAAGAAAAAATACATGATTTATCATCTCATGTGGTATCATGATCTGTGAATAATGGACAACCTTGTTGTCATAATCAAATCCTCTTGTTTTCTACATCGATCATTGCTCAAATAGACATAGAGTGAAACGATTAATGAAAAATTTCTTATGTATAGATTGATACCCTCCCTACCATGAACTTTGTATTTCTTGTCTATAATGGGGAGAGAAAGTGAAATGAATGTTTGAACAGAAAGTTGAGTGAAGAGAAGATTCTCATTATGACATTGACGAATTCATTTTATAAGATATGTAAGGTATTGACAACAAAATACAAAGGGGGAGATTTTTGGTGCCACTTTGTGTATATGGTTGTATTTGTTGTCAATAGTTGTCAATGAAGATCAAAATTAAGGAGATCAAGAAGTACTCCAATGAAATAGAGGAATGGAAATTCAGATGACTGTTTTACTGATCATAAGTTCAAAGAACATGTGTCAATGGTGACACATTGTTTACAATAGTAAAGAATGAGATGTTTAATCCATATGAGGATGATTAAAGAAGAATGGTGTTTTGATGAAGACCATGGAATTCCTCATGATTTCATGAGAACCATGCAAGAAAATTCTTGAAGCATTGAGTCATATGTTTTGCATGAAGTAGATAATGACGGTTGAAGAAGAAGACAATGTGCGAGGGATTGGAATTCTGAGATGGCCATAAACTTCCCATTGTATCAAAATATGATGATGCTAAATCTGATCTATCAAAGGGTATATATCATGATAGTGGCATTTCGAGTTCAAGGGATGTGGTTAAGGATCCATGTTTGATTCAAGAACATCGACAAAAGAATGGATGATATGGAGGTGGTACAAAAAGAGAAAATACAAGGTGGAGTCATTTTCCAGTGTTTGCCAACTTTTTGGGCCTTAAAATTGAAAAATGTAGAAAAGTATTTTTGGCAATGAGACTTGTGTGCTGTGTACATGAAGGAGAGATAACTTGGGCGCCTAGTGTTTTTCAATATTAGAACTTGGAAAATGGAAAAGGGATAAGGGTCGTGCAAGTATTGGGTTGGTCATGCAAGTGACCTACACGATGTCAAGAGACTTGCACGCTGGTGCCAAGGAGGATTGGAAACTTTCACGCCTATTTCTTTTCAAGATCATAACTTCAAAATATAGCAATGGAAAGAGGGTCACACAAGTATTGGTGTGGTCATGCAAGTGAGCAGCGCGATAGAGACTTCGGAGGAGGGACCTGCGCGCCGAAACCTACGCGCCGAGGAAAGACTTGTGCGCCACCGAGCAGGGTATCCTAATGCCTATAAATAGAAGAGCACGCCTTCTTATTTTTGGAGAAGCACAAGACATAGAGATTGTTTGGGCTCTATTTGCGCAGGTGGTTGAGCCACACAAGTGGTAGTTGGGGCGTGCAAGTAGAGGTTGTGTGCCGGTTGTTGGCTGCATGCCCAAGGTGGTTTGGAAGTTAAAGGCACTAAGTCACGCAAGTTTTTAGTTGAAGGAGGCAGTGTCGCACAAGTGGGTTGGTGTCACCTATGTGCCGAAATTGTACCACGCATGTGACTTGTGTGCCGGTCTTGAAACATGCACGCCGTTCTTCGAAAAGTGCGCCAGGTGAGGTTGAAGTGCGCCCGTCTTTTTGGAGCTGTACGAAAGCTGGAAGATTTCTCGATACCTTCAGTGCAACAGATGATGTATACATTTGCGAAGATTGAAGAATAGTGAAAAATTTGGTTGTATGAAGAGAAGCGGTACCGCACACACAAAACTAGTGTTTAACACTCTCATTGTGCTTTGCGAAGAGAAGAATAACAGTTCGTGAAACTAAACTCAGATCTACACAAAAAGAGGGAAATATATCAATACACTCAGCTGTCGGTATTGTGAATCAAGGGAAGAGAAGAAGAAGATTTAGTGCATTCAGTTATTTCACAAAAGAAGCAGATTGAATACAAAAGAGCATCAAATCGGTACTCGGATGCAAGAATTGTCTCATGCTGAACTGGAGACAAAAAGTACAACGCAAATCTATTGAAGTGACCTCCATGTCTATAAACTGAGTGAGACTTCACTAAAGGCAGTGAGCCAGGGGGAGTCAACGGGAGTGACCCGAGGGACGCAGTGAGCTATCCCTAAACCTTTGTAAGGGATGTGAGCCTGAGACATAATGACTATGCCCGAACCATTGTAATCCATAGCTAGTGAAGTTTATTAGAATTTGGTATGACCAAAAACTTGTCAGCGTATGCTCCTTGGACGTATCCCTTAGAGGTGAACCATGTAAATTTTTTGTGTCATCTCTTTGCATGTGAATGTTTCATTTCTGATCATATCCATCATACAAGTTTTACTAGTTCCTACCAATGTGGGTACAAGATCCATAACATTAAGAAGAAAACGTTGACACCCTGATTCACCCCTCCCCTCTTAGGGTGTCCAAGGGTCCTACATATGAGTTGTATCAAAATATCAACATCATGACTAGGAGGAATACTATGAAATTATTATATATTGACATCAAAAAACACTTAATCAAAAGGAATATAATTTAGATTTACTTTCTCTCAAACAATATGAGATAGTTCTCACTTTATAATGGGAATTAATACCAATATAGTGGCTTTGATTTCCATATATAGTTCATATTTATCATCACTGAAATATGATCAGTTGTTGGTCCATAATATGCATCATAACTTCCCGTACTTGGATATTTATGTGGGATTTATGTAGATAAATAAAATCCATTTCCAAAATATCATCACCTAAATTGGAGGGAGGATAAAAAGGTTTATATGATGCACATTCCCACAAAATTTTAATAGAGAAGAATTATAGACTTGGGATATGATCTTCATACCATTATGGGGTTTTACTGATAATTTATTATATAATTTTTGAGAATATAAATTGATACTATTAAAAAATTCCTTATAAATAATATAATAGGTAGGCCTAGGATCAAATTAGACATTATCAATTATATATTGTATAGAAACTGTACCTTTCACCACAATGTTACCACACCATTCAACAGAAATAGTCATCTCAGGATATTTTACATTGCCTTTAGGCTTAAGAGATTGTTAAAGATGATCATCATCAGTAACCATCATATTTTGGTACTAGTTTTAATAATTACCGTGATCATGGAATTTTAATCCCTTTATTATGGGTGGTACATTCTGTGGAGATTTATCTTTCTTTAAATCATTAGACAACTTATTGAAATAAATTTTTAATTCAGTTACTCGATGGAATTACATTCAAAAATCAAAAAAATAGTTCTTGTTAATACAATATCCCCCATATATCATTCCTCACATTGAACAGAAGTGAAGTCTCATCTTCATCTCTCCATGGTTTTTAGAATTTTTATTTGGTAAAATATTTATTTTCTAATAAAAATCATTAGATTTATGGATAAATAAAATTATATCTTTTCCACCTTGATATCATATCACATGATATATTCATAGCAAGTAAATGAACATATGGATAATTCTCTAATGTGGCCTGGTTTAAAGACACAAAATAATTGATCTATCTTACTTTCATGTGGGATAATAGTATAGGAAGAGTACCCCATAAGTTTTGTAAAATTTTCCTCATATGTGCCAAAGGATTCATCATAATTCTATTTCAAAACATGGGATTAATTATAAATATTCATATAACGAATATGAGTAAGATACATTTTGAGAAATATGTTCTAAAACTCATCCCACTCCATGAAGTAAATTACACCCAACTACCTTATGTTCTTGATAGGATTCTACCATTAATCTGCTTCAAATTTCTAATAGTAAACATCCTAAACTAATTTTTTCATTATCATAACAATGGAGAAAATAAAATATATTTTCAATGATATTTATCTATTTCTATGTATCTAGATGATCAGAAGAGCAACTAAAAGAAGGTGGGTGTTTCCATATGAACTACTCAACATAACGTTGTTCCCAAATTTTCTCATTTGGAATACAAGAATAAACCAAAGCATGATAAATTTTCATAAGAATATAAAATATAATTTACATGTTATCTCCCATAACATTTGGTTTCCTAAGTGTAATATCAATGAAATTTTTTATTACACTGAGCATTAACCAGATTACATTGTGTTACATCCGATCAACTAGAAACTAAAATGCATAATTTGAGAATAAATAATCAAAATTTAAAACCATATAATATTAAAAATTTATTTATAGGATATCAAAGTCAAGAAACCTTATTCTTTGATAACATAGGTTTAACCAATTTCATTAATAATCATTACAAAAAATATAGTATTTTATCCTATAAATGGACATAACCCATGGGTTCTTACTAAAAGTTCCTCATTCTAGTTACATGAGGATAACCAATGATTTCTATGAAAAAAACTATAGATATAAAAACTTTCCACACACATATATTACATCTTAATATATGAATATTCACACCATAACATAAATGTCCTTGTCGGAGTTGTCCAGGACAAGTTCATTTAGAAACTAAGACACGTAAAAAATTGGTTCATATGATATCTACATCTTATCATATTAAGTTATTCATATATAGAACCATTCTTATAATTATCATACATTAAAACTTACTTTATATCATGTGAAAGAAAACATAAAAAGGTTCATCTCTAAATCTTAATAATGGTAAAAAAGGGAGATATCAATAACAAAATAATAATAACTTGAGATTAGTATTGGAAAACCACACCACACATATCATAGATCCAAATCATGAGTTATGACATAAATCATGGTAATTTATAGGAAATAAATCATAATAGAATCATATAAAATGATCAATGAGATCATAACATAGGATTAAGACATAGAATTTGGAATATACATAACCTTAGAAAACATTGTGTATAGGCTACCTTCCAAGATATTCATAACATGTTAGGCTTGGGCTAACCACCCATGTACCTACATCAGGAAAATGATAATCTACTATGTACCCTCTTTAGTGATTTGGATAATCTCCCTTCTACCAGTTAAATCTTATAAATTTAATCATTAACCAATGAATTGGTGGAAAATTTAGTTTCCACCCATCATTAAATGAAAATAATATGTATGTGTTCCCCATGATAATAACATATTCATTATATTAGAACCCTGGAAATGAAATGGATTTCATAAAAATTGTTTCCTTATATTTGTAAAACTCCAAGATAAAGAATAAATATAGTATCATTTGATCATATCCACATTAAAGCGTATATACCATCAAAAATTTTCATTTAGAGTTAAAATTATTTTCAAACATCACATGGATCATTTATTTTAAACAATACCCTTCCTATTTTGAAATCCATTATAAAAAAAACCCAATTATGAAGGTAAATGTTTTTCTGAAAATTAAGTTTGAAAAAATTTAAGGTAATATTCAATTTAATTTTTATTTATTATAGTGGGAAAATACATTCAATTCATATAATTTTTAAAAACATTCCTTTTATACTTTTGTGAAATAGTTAAAATTTACTTCGTTTGGAAAACAATAAAAAGATTACATTTAAAAAAAATTTATATAGTAAAACATGGATAAAAATGAATTCAAAAAATATTATATTTATAGTAAAAACATATTTCAAATCATTTTAAATAAACATATATTTGGATGATAAATATTCCTCAGTGGAAACAAGATTGTAAACTATCCCAAATACTAATGAGATTGTGAACTAAAAACCTTACATAGATTTTTCCATTCATTGAAATTTGTTTAAATTTATATATAAAACATTTAAATTTATTATAATTATTCCAAAATTCAGTTTCATTCTTATAATGTCATATATGATCCCTTTATAACATTTTAACACATCTTTTATCAACAATTCATTTTGAAAATCATCATTTCCAAGTGTGACCAATTTCTTTTATTATGAGTTTTTATATTTAGTAGTCCCAGTCCTTGTACATTTATATTTTTTAATTAACCTATCATAACTTAATAAAGATATAAATAAAATATAAATAAAATATATATATATTTAATGTTCTTTTATAAAAAATATAAAAATTAAAATGAATTACACCATTAACGGTGACGGTAGGTCGTACGTACGCGAGAACAATGATTTCATTTTTTGATAGATAGACCAAAAAAGGGAAATTATAATTCAAATTTATAGGATAATAATTATATTGTATATATAAAAAATATTCATCAAATTAGTCATCATTACCATCCAACTAAAATATAAATGAAAAATGAATCACATCGCTTCATGGATGTGGTATTCCACACTTATGCACAAAAAACCTTCTCTTTTCTCAAAGGATTGGATGGGAAGATGGTAGATGTTATGTTAAAATATATGAATTGTAATTATGTCATAATTATCAAATATAGAGATTAAATTCATTATACTACACATAAAAAACATTGTTATAAAATGTGAATTGTATTGCTATGTTTGAACGGTAATCCGTACATACACATGTGTGTTACATTCAATTATATTTTAATGGGAAACATGGATTATAATGGTTATATCATATTTATAATAAAATTTAATCATATTTAAGATAATAAAGTTTAACATTTATGATAAAAAATATTTATTGTATTTAAGGAATACTATAAAAGAATGTTATTGGGTAAGGAAACTACCTCCTCTTTGAAAAGACCTCATTATATGTCCTCCAAAAGGATCTTGGGATGGTCTTATAGGAAGACCAGAACCACAATAATGTAGTTAGTGGAGTTTATAAGATAAATTGAAATAGTTATTTGTTGAATTATATGGTCTAATTTTGTGTGAATATGTTAGGGACGATGCACCCTTTTATAATTGACTAGAGGGTCAGGTATAGAATTTTCCAATATATTGAAGTATA
The DNA here is from genome assembly GCA_963277665.1 of Viscum album. NCBI lineage: Eukaryota > Viridiplantae > Streptophyta > Magnoliopsida > Santalales > Viscaceae > Viscum > Viscum album. The sequence goes on from OY728137.1 coordinate 350,972,552, forward strand.
ATAAATTCATTCTCAAGTCATATGCCTCCAAATTTAAATGTATTTGAACATAAGATAATATATGGTTTTAATAAAATAATAGAATATAAATTTGACATGTTTTAATTTCATATTAAAACTTATCATTTTGATTAACCATTAGTTAACAATTTTCTATTTTGACTATAGTAAAACCATTTTAATTATTAAATGCATATAATATTTAGTTATAAGGTGAAAATTGGACAATAAATGATCAATTTTCGACATTTTATACAATATATTATGCTATTTTTATTATTTAAATTTGTTTACTATTTCAAAATGACTTAATAATATAGTAGTTTGATAAAATATCTTTATTTTGAATTTTGAAACTAATCAATTACATTAACTTTTAATACTTCAATAAATAGAATTAATTAGATTATAATGCTTTAAAACATAAATAATATTTCATATAGATGAATAAAATTAGTATATCTCATTAAATTATTATGATTATATAAATTTTAGAATTTTTAAATTCAATTATTATATATTTTTTAAGTTGGGAAATACTGCATCAATATTTCATAAAAATCTATGTTCATTATAAAATTACTAAAAAAATAAAAATAATTTTATATAATGAAAATAATTTTATAATTTTTAAAATAGAGAATCATATTTATTCATAAAATAGATTTCCCTTTATGAGGATACACAATATATATTAAAGACAATGATATTTATATTCGGTATCTTTCGTTGATTTAAATAAAATATAAGTCATTTAATGATAATGTTTCTATGAAATAAATTAATTTAGAACAATTTTTTTTGGATAAAATTAAACAATTTGAATAATAATTAGGATATAAAATTATCGTCTTACCATTTACTTTTAAACTAGATTAAACTAATTTACACTTTATTGTGATGAATGTTTTTAACCATAGTTCAATTCGTACTGACAAAAAACATTCCTTATTTTAAAAAAATAACCTTGTGATTATAAATATAAATTTAATTTTATATATTCATATACATATAAATATAATCGAAAAAATTTAATGTAATTTCTCAAAATTTATCAAAATTGTTTTTTTACAAAAAACACACTTGAAAGTATAAAACTGGATTTATTCATATCCTAAGTGTAATGAAATATTTTTTGTATATTTAAAACATTTTGTTATGTAAATAATATATAAATTTAATTTAAATAATTCAATAAAATGATTAATTTAATATAGTAATATAAAAATACATTGTGTGCATAAAAACCTTTTTTTATAAAGAAACATTATTAATTTTTTTATATAATTTTTTTTGTTAAAATCATGTGATAAGTAGTAAATTCATATTCTAAATGCATATTACTGGATTTTTTCATAGTTTAGTAAATACTATGAATACCTTCAAATACAATTGCTTAGCGATACAAAACTTATTATATTTTAATAATGTTCTATTGTTCTTCTGAACACGTTGTTGTACAGAGCAAAACCAATTAAAAAATTATTTAAAGAGAAATATTTCATAAAATGTGAAGGTGTTACAAGAAATTTTTAAAATTTTATATATTAATTTCTGAAAAATACATGTACTTTAAATCTATTTTATATTTTCAATATGTATATCTAATTCATGTTAAATATATAATTTTTACTAACATGAAGGGATATTTAGTTATTTATTTTTTATGATTGTTTAAAATATTGATGAATATAAGTGAATAAAGAAAGTAATGAAGAAATAGACCACTAATTCATGTTAGGATAGATATTTAGTTATCTAAAACCTTAAAATCAGTTCATATATATGAGGATATTTAAGGAAAATTCAATGGGCCTCACACATTTGATTGGGATAGTCATGTTGAAAGTTGAGATCATGTTTTTTCTAGATAGATTGATCGGCATCTACTAGCACTATTAGATAACTATAATATGAATAATTAAAGCCCTATGTTTTCCTAAATTGTATGAAATGAGATTATTTTTTGTCTTTTATACCCATGGACCAATTCAAACCCATCAATTTCATAGGGGTATTTCATTAAAAATACCATAGTTCATCATCATAGTAATGGTCTTCCAAGATTAATTGATGTTTAATGGTGGAAGAAGATATGTATTTTTGGATCAATATCATACAATGGATGATGGTTCTTGATAGAAATTCTTATACTAGAAGATTTTTTAATATTATATTACTCATTAAATAAATCTATGTGAGTAATATTACTATAGGAGATTAGTGTAACTAAGAAGAAAAATTTGAAAACATTGAATCATGTTGATAATGATCATAGTGAGTTAGAACCCATCCAAATAAGATTTTTTAAGCAGGATTATAATACATCTAATGAATGAAATGCCAGAGGTCCTTAAATTTGTTAATAGATACCATTATTAGTTATTCTAAAATCATTGTAGATAGATATATATTGTATATAGGTACATATTACATATAGTTGAGTTATAAAAGTGATTTTAATATAATTTTTAGTCTCAAATCAATGGGGATTCATCTAAGTGTAGTAAAATATCAACTTATTTCCATCTATCTCTTTCTAAATATATGTAAAGGATATTTAATACTTGAGGTAATATTAATGATTCATTAAAAATATATTTTTATTATTATATTAATTTGTGTAGTTTTATTATTTTTCTATTTAGGATTCAGTTCTGAGTGATTATGATATTTCTAATAAGGATGACTGAGGGATTGTATTTCAAAACCTTTAGGGATAAGATTTTAGTCTCTAGATATATAAATATTCCTATAGTGATATATCTAGTGTCTTAGGATTCATTTTTATTTATACATTATCTTCATTCCTAGAATCATAATTTCTTATTTAACAATGGCGAATATTTTTTTATTATAATTATCTCATTTAACATGACTAATCATTCCATATCATTCATATTCATAAGAATTATATTATGCATTTCATTTTACATCTTATTAATGTGGTATGTGTTTCTATGATATTAAATAGGATTAAAAATTTAATATTCTATTTAAATTTTATTCACTCCTTTGAGAAAACTATTTACAGAGATTCCTAGTTGTGTCTTTTTTTCATGGAATAATAAAAAAATGTATTGACCCTCGCCGTAAAAAGTTCAAACTATGTGATTATTGTGAGTATTTCTCAAACAATTGTGTATGTTTTGAATAATAAAATTTTTTGTAACATTTATAGTAAATATAACTGATAATAATTCATTTAGACAATGAATGAGGTAGTTTAAAAATGATTAAACTTGTTATAGCTTCTATTTTATCACTTTTTTCTTAATTCAAGTTTTTAAAATTCCAATATTTTCAATCAATGATAATTATAAAAAAATAATAACCCATTCTTTATATATAGAATTAAAAAAAAGTTTAAATTTTATAAAGGATATTTATAGTGAAACCTCCATGCAAGGCATTCCAAGTTTGTACTTTCACTATATTCCTTAGGAAAAAAATAAATTCACTATGACTCATGACAATTTAAGTATAAGAATGGTGTAGTTTCTTTAAATATTCCATAATTATTTATTAATTTATTGTTTTTATTATTATTTTAATTCAATATCTCCACTATTATATTTGATAAATATATTTTTATTACAAATTTTCACTATTAATTACTTTTCTAAACACTCACACACTAATAATATGTCATTTTATAATAAGATTGATGGGAATTTTCCACTAGAATTCGGATAAAGAGTCAAGAGAAAGACCATTAAAATATATTAACATGTTTGGATAAAAATCATATAAAATAAACTTCAAACATAATATCTAATTATTCAATATTTATATTCAAAATTTTTTTAGTTTTTGAAAACAATTACAATAATATAATATCTTGAAACTTTGATGTGTATGTTACACTAGATGTAGACAAAAAATAAATAAACTTTAATATCATTTAATAGATATTCAAATTGAACTAATTTATCAACTCTTTAACTAGTTACCTATGTTTCATGGACTTCTATGGGAATATTTGATGAAACCCCTTTGGGAATATAACATTTTTGTTGCGAAATTAAACCAAAATTTGAGAGTGGGATAAAAATGATAGATTTTCTATTCCCATTTAATGTGGTAGCTATAGGGAGTTCCTATTAATCCTAATTTTTTTCAATATATAATTATCATGTCATCTAGAAGAAAATTTTAGAGTTGTTCTTCCATACATAATGGTCAAAACCAATTCCAAATGAAATTAAATTCATTATTCAAAACCTAGAATAAGATATATTTTAATACTTAGATTGGTTTATGGAATATTTTTTATACCCCACCATTAAAATATAAGCCACATAATAATTCAAAACTTCTATGAGGGCCTATAACACATGGATTGGAACATTATTTATTTCATTATAGGGGTATTTAATTGTTATTAATATAGTTTCTGTAAAATATTTTATTAGAGACAAGGATCATAATTCGATTTACATTATGAATATGGGTATAATTTATTTGAATGATACCAATTATGTGATTACATCATGTATTTAAAAAAACATTTTATTAGTGAGTGAGGTGACTTACCATTATGGTGATATAAATAATGTTATCCAATTTTTCCTAAGTGTAATCCCATACCAATCATAACACTAATATTGTACCAAAAATGTAATGTGGAATCTATCATTTACAATTGTATATTAGCTTCATATGTTACATATTAAACGACAAATTTATATTATTTTATGTTATGTTATTTTTGAAACCATTATAGAAAAACTAAAATCCTATATTATATAAAATATGTTTCCATTGGAGGAATAATAAATGAAATTGGTTTTATATAGCAATAATATCATGGTCTATTATTTTATTTCCAATACACATACTAAAACCTAGACATGTACACGATCACAACACTATAAAACATTATTGTAATATCTATCCTTTTTATTCCCAAACACTACTAAAAAATATAAATCCAATATTAAAATATTTTTTTAACCAATTAATAATCACCCATGATAATATGATTGTGAAAATGAGAAAAATGGGAAAATGATATTACTAGTAGTAAGAGTTAATGGAGTGGTTAATTACCATCACATCATCTGAAAAATCATATTGTAAATAAAAATAAAAGATTTAATTAATCTTAATATTGGATGTATAATCAATAATCTATTGGATAAATTGCATGATTTGGGACCTCAATATGAGAGTAAAACACATATTAATCCTTTTTTAACGTATTGAGTCACATGTAGGAGAGAAATACAAATTAGAACATAGTGTAAAATTAGATATAAATCAAAGATATTTCAACAAATTAATTGGGAAATGGGAAGGTAAAATCAATTTTTATGATGGATCAACAATCTTTTTTTCAAAACAATATTATGCCTAGATTAGAACCAAGTTAAATAAAATACATGATAATTAAATAAATATAAATATTATAGATACATTTAAAAATTATATTGTAAATATTCCTTTTCTATATTTTGTAAAACATATTCAAAAGTTATCTAATTTCTACCATAAATTTTTACACATAAAATTATGTGAAACAAAGTAAAGAAATGTAATGTTTATAAAACAACTTATTAAAAATAAGATAATATCTTATTATAATTTCCAATGGTGTTGCCATAATAATTATAAAATCCTAAATAGGGGACTTTTAGTTTTAATCTATGATGTTAGACTTAGGAGGCTCATTAAATGTGATTTATCACTTAGTTTACCTTATAATTTAGATAGGTTAACTAAAAAATATTATAATTATAATATAATAAGTATATATCACAATAGTTAAACCTATGTGATGCATTGAAGTTGTTTTGGTACGGGTAAAATATGATGTATTTCTTATAGCTTATTATATTTTAAAAATAAAGATAAATAGATTTTGAAAATTTTCAAATTAATATTATATATTACATTAATAAATACTATAAAATCCACTATTAGTGGTTATAAAATTGTACTATAATTGAATTTTGGGTATAGAAAATTAAATTTTTTTAGTCTATAAAATATCTAATTGAAAATCTCTCTAATTAAAATGTCATTATTATTTATTAGTAATTTACTAAGTTACTTCTATATTCTATAAAAAACTATTTTTTTTAAATAACCATTAATTAATAGTTAATGAATTATAAATGATTTTTTACTATTTTATTTAATGATAAACGAATTTTTTAAATTAATTTACTTGAATACGACAGCAAATTTCAAAAATATATTGAAAATTAATTTTAAATTTTCCTTTTGAAATATTTTTTTGACTTAAAAAATAATAAATAGCCTGAAACCATTGCTAACAATGAAAAATAAGTATTTTTAAAATTTATTTATTGTTAAGTATCTAAAATGGAGTGTTTTATTGGAGTTAAACATAGTGTTATTATGTAAATTAAAAGAATTATTCATATAAAATCTCATATATTATTAATAAAAAACAATTTCATTACTTATTAATGTTCATGAATTACTTGGAGTTATATTATTTATATTAATATTATGTAATTTTTGAACAAAATTTAAAATGTTTTATTCACACAAAATTTATTTACATGTATTTTATGGCGTAATTTAAAATATTAATTTCCAAATTTTGGAATTTTAATTTGATCAAAGGATTGTCATTTTTAATTTCATCACATAAAAATTATATCTGATTTATGTTTTATGAATTTTCTAAAAAAATTTGTTTTTAGTGATTAGTGAAAAATATTATTTTTTATAAAACTGTAATTAATTTTCATTATCTCATGAAATTTAAAAGTCCCATTAGGTTTTGAATTTTATATTAACATAAAATCTGTGTAATTTAATTATATTTTTTCTAATTAATTTTATTAGAATCAACATTATACATTATTTTTCTACAAGTTCATTGTTTGGCTGAAAATACATATTGTGTAAAAATAATTATGCATTCAATGTGTATTTATCTCGATAATTTATATTATTATATAAAAGATATTTGTTAAAATAAATGTATAATCTATATATCCATTCAGATATGTTAGCAGTAATTTTAGGTTTTTCATTGGGAATGGAATGAATGGAAATTTAGTTTGATGCCAAAAAATGGATCTTTATGAAGAACATTTTTTATTGAATTTTGTGTGCATATATGTAATTAATTTCTACCCCTTATATAAAATTAATTTGATAAAATTTATTCCATTTTTTTAATCTTCAAATCCAATTATATTATTTTGTAAAATTTAATTTCTATTCATTATGTATAATTAATTTTGAAACAAATATGTCACAAAGGTAATCAAATAAATAATGGTTAAACTAGGTTAATTATATTTGATAATGCCATAGAATATCATCGTTATTCTTATTGAGTAAATATATCATGAGAATTATCGAAATTTTTCCTGAAATATATTTATTTATGGAAAAACTTGTTTGAATACAACTTAATAATGTTTAAATATTTTGAAAAATTTCTATTGTGTCCTCCCCCTCAGTTATAAAAGGGAAAACATCTGATATATTATCCAAAATAAAATATCATCATTTTTGAAGAATAAAATCATTAATATTTTCTGAAAAAACATAATCCATATCCTAGAATCATTTTGATGATTAGAATACCCACTATAGAAGGCAAATCTATACAACTATGGGGGTTGAATGAAGAAAAGGTAAAACACTTAACTGATTACTTTTAATTATAATTCTTCTTTTATAACCTTCAAACATATATTAACCATTAATATATAAAAACATAAGTATATACTATTAAATTATAATTGATTATGTTGGTTTAATGACCTTTATCCATATACTCTTCCATAAAATGTGAAATGGATCCATTAATCTTTTGTGCTGAGGAATACAACCTCACGAATCGATGTAATTTATTTTCCATTACAATTGTTATGGATGGTCATGAGGATGAAAAAAAATTAAATAATATGATATATGTGATATAAATGTTTTTCTATAACTATAATTAAATATCTTACTAAATTATTTACCTCCCAATGAAATATAAAAACATCACTCTCATATAAATGAAGACCACCATATCATGAAAACTTGTTTTTCTTCATTCATCACATCACCACATAGATGCTATTTATGGAAGCATTTATAGAAATAATAAATTTATATAATTATATTTATGGAATTTAAATTAAAAATTATCTTATTCCACTCGTTTTTTAAAAAAAATGGATACATTACTCATATGTAGAAACAAACTAATATATCTATGTTTATAGCATAATGAATTTTTCATAACAATAATTCTAAATTAGATAAGAAATTTTAATTATTGTATGAAATGATAATTGTAAATTGTTTTTGATTCATTAAATGATATAATCATCATCTATTTGTCCCAATTCAACATACCGAAGTCATTTTGGACTTATGAACTAGACATCCTCAAAATATCCAATGTCAACGTAATCAATTAAGTGATTAAGTATGAAATGAATATTAGTGAAATAAAAGTAATAATTTTAAATACCCAAAATCCTCATACAAAAATATTATAAATTAATAGATGAATATTAATTTCATAACATAAAAATGAACACATTAAATGTTAAGATCTAGTTCCTTTGGAAACATGGAAATGTAAAGAACTAGTCGATAAGTGAGATACATCATCTCCCACTAAGTTATTTATAACTAGAACCCTTATTAGAAATAGAATACATTATTCTATTCATAATGACCTTAAGAAAAGAAACATAATAAAGGGTCAGCTTAGAGGGTCCATAAGGGTAAACAATAGAAATTTGAACATATCATGAGCTAATAGTATGACATCATGATAATAAAATTTAAATAACATATCCTAATGAACAAAGATCATAAATTTGGGTATTGGAGTAAATCATGGATGTTCATAACAAATGATACTTAATTTTATCAAAAAACAAGATCCATAACAATATGACATTGCTATAATACATAGTTTTGTAACACACACATAAGCTTATAACATTTTAAACATGTATATATTTAAATAGGTTCCCTTATTAATTTGTTGATCTGAAATAAATCCCTCGCATAAATGTATGCATAAACAACTAGGAAATTCACTAAAATTATGTTCATGTAATCCATGTAAATTCATAACATTATGAACATGTAATCATTTGCACACATAACATTGTGAACATGTTTTAAAGACCCGGTAATTTCAAGGAAATTTTTTTCTTAAATAATTGGGAATTATATGAGTCTGTGTATTCTGACATCACTTGATTCCGAGGCCCGGTGTACCCAGAATCAATTTCCGAAGTTTAGCTCGGGTTAGTTCAGTGAACGAACGAGAGGGTTTTTATATCTATTGAACCGATGCTCAGAATTGAAATCTGAGGGCACCGATAAACTCGCAGTGCCAGTAATTTCTTAAGGGGACCTTTACCGCAGTTGCGTTTTAAGCGGGTTGAGTTTTATTTTTTTGGAGATTTAGTTTAAAAGAAATAAAATTGTTAAACAATTTTATTTTCATATCATGGAAGTTAAACTCTTCCAAGTGTGGATAAATGACAGGTGGGGCCCACACGAGCCCCAACCTCTCATCTTCATTAACTCTCATACCCCCCATTAATCTCTCCTTATTTTATTATGACAACTTTCAATTTATTAAGTTAATCTCTCTTATCTATATAACTCTTCTTCTTCCCTCTCTCTTTCTCCTTAACTTTTTCCAACAAGCCCTATTTAATTAATGGAACCTATTCTATTAATTAATTAAGTGATTCAAAATTTTAATGTCTTGGAAATGTCAATTAAAATATAGTGAAGTCTTATTTTATTTAGGTTGGAATTTGTTTGTTGGGGAAAAACCACTGGAGAGAGAGCTTGTGAAGGAAGAGGGGTATTCCTCCCTTTTTGAAGAACACCAAACCTCCGCATAAGAAAGACACTCCTTTCCACGATGAACGACGATGCGCCCTTTATCCTCTTCATTGCACGACAAGAGAGGAGACGTCAATTCTTCTTCAAGTGCACTCCTACGACGATGGAAGTTACTCCGTCATCCCCGATGCTAGGCTACTGCTGATCTTTCTTGAGGTAGAGGTTGTTGTGTTTATGTTTTAATACCGTATTTGTCGTTCTTCAATTCTCGAGTTTCGTTTGGCCGCTTGATTCAATCATGATGAGGAAGGGTTCGAACCACAGGAACACGGTCTGACCCTTCCCCTTCCGTTTGTTGTTTATGGACAATCGAGGCGGACTGTGAAGAACCGTCCGACGACGGGCCAACCACAAGAGAATTGTCAGCGTATGATTGCCAAGTCACCGTAAAGTCCTGGAACCAATGTGTCGCATGGAGTAAAGCTGGGCCGCGGCCGGGACGGGCTGCGGTGGAGGGGCGCAGCACCGTTATGCCGCGCAAGAGCTTCAAGGGGGTCGCGGCCGGGGTGGGCCGCAGCGGAGGGACGCAGCACTGCCGCGCTGCGCTGGTCGAACAAAGCCATGGTCTAAGGCCACGTAGGACCGAGAAGGGAGGCCGACTGTGTTGGCCGCCAGTGCCATAAAGAGGTGGGACCAGAGGGGGTTCCCACGGTTACCAAGGGCCAGCCTTAATGGCCGGCCATTTCCGAAGAATTGGGGGGTGTAACCCCCCTGGTCGCCTAGCCACGCGGCCAACCATGTGGGTCACGTGGACCAGACCATGTCTACCAGGATGGGCTGCGCCAACCGGGTGAGACCGCGCCCAACCGGGCCGGACCCGGACCTAGGTCGGGTCGACCTGGTTTGGGCCAACCCAGGGGGTGTAGGGCCGGGTCGGATCGGGCCCAGAACCCCTGTTTTCAGACTGTTTTTTGTTAAACAGACTTATATTTAGCTATGGAACTCTAATCGGTGCACCGTTAGTTGAATATGATTCCTTGGATTGAGACAGTCATTTCGGTATATTACACTCAGGGACTCAGCAAAGTATGGGTACAACCGGGTTTGTTCGAACCTGAAACCAACTGGCCCCTCAAAGCGGAAACACTTATAACTTGAGCTCCGGACGTCCGATTGACATGCCTTCAACTTTGTTGGATTTCCCTTGATGATATGGTCCTTTTGAGATACTCTAAGTGAGTTTTTTATAGCCTTGGTAAATGGCTAGGTTTGAAACGAGCATATTTCCAACCGGGCCCCGGGAACAAAAAATCCAATATTTCTCAGACCGGGCGTCCGATTGATGCGCCGTCTGTCGTGTTGAGTTCCTTTTGATGAGATGGAACTTCGGGATACACCAAATCTGTACTTCGTGACAGTTGATGTATCAAACCCCTTTACTCAAGGAGCGGACCCTCCCGGAATCGAGTACGCTGTGTGCGGGAACCCTAGAGCTGGAAGCGACTGCGACGACTACTGTGCTGGGATCCTCCGTGGGTTCGACGACGAAGACGACTGTACTTGGATCCTATGTGGGTTCGGTAGTGAGGACGACTGTACATGGATCCTCTGTGGGTTCGGCAGTGATGAAGACTATACTTGGATCCTATGTGGGTTTGGTAGCGATGGTTACTGTAGTTGTATCCTACATGGGTTCGACAGCGAAAAATTCTGTACATGGATCCTACGTGGGTTCAGTAGTGAGGATGACTGTAATTGGATCCTCCATGGTTTTGGCAGTGATGACGACTGTACTTGGATCCTACTTGGGTTCGGTAGCGATGTTTACTGTATTTGGATCCTATGTGGGTTCAGCAGCGACGACTTCTGTACTTGGATCCTACGTGGGTTTGACAGAGGAGATGATTTAGAGGCTATATCTAATAATCTCCACTCCTCTCCGTGAGTAGTATACATGTGTGAGGTGAGTGCTGTATTTCAATCATTATCATTCGTATGATTGACTTCTTTCCTATGTGGACTGGATTGTGCCTAGGCTTGGATGTTGGAATTGGACTGATATTGATAACTTAGGTATATGTATGGGCATATACCTAAGTAGAGTTGTTTGATACTTTGTGTTTTTATCTTTCCTTTGGGGTTTATCCTTCGTGGATTCTGGGAGACCTTTTGGGGTCTCAGGGTCCCTACTGAGTATCGTTATACTCACCCCTGCACGGGCTCTGCCCACACCTCGTTGTGTTGGATGCAGACGACGGACAACACTTATCATGGTTGAGGCTTGTAGAGATGGACGGTACTCGGGGGTGGACATCACGACGAGACGGTACCTGGAGGTGGACTTCATGACGAGATTGTACCCAGAGGTGACAGACGGACATGGAGATCTAAGGTGGCCATCTGTACCTACCCTTCAGGTAGGAACTCCAGAGGACGATCTAGGAGCAGCTCAACACCTTCCTGTTATTTTGTATTTTCCATGTACATTACTGTCGGGCTTGTATTACGGCCCCTTTGTACTTTCATCACACTTGTTAAACTGCTTACATAGTGTTTTCTTCCGCGTGTACTCTGGTTTTGTTTGCTTACATTTCATAAAGGCAATGTCTTCCCTTTTTATTGGGATTTGTACCTTTGGTACTAGTCGCCAGCCCCTGGCCTAATGAAGGCGGCCTTGGGGTAGTCAGGGCATGGGCCCCGATGACAGGTCATGAAAAATTGGTATCAGAGGAGTCGGTTCTACCACATAACTTATAACTTTGATATTCCATTTCTGTTAAGCAATAGTGTTAAGGGTACCGAGTGTGGTTTTCAGTTCAGGGAGTCCAGTGTTGGTGCGGCGACCGACATATCCATACACCAGGACCCTGACTTCTGATTTCCAACTAAGTGCACGACAACAATGATTGCGTTTGTGTTTTCAAAAGTTTTATTTAAGTCAGCTCAAACCAGGTCAGATCACCAGGTATAATCGTTTGACCGTGTCACATCTATTCTGGATATCTCCATGCAGACAGATTCCTAGACATCAGAGGACTGGCTGGAAGCGATTTCTAGAGTTCTACACCTAGTTTAGACACTAGTAGAGAAGTTGGTGATCTTAGCTTATAGTGTTTCCCAGTGAGTGACCATGTGGTTGTTCCGCTTAGAGATAAGGCTTTGGTATGTGGATCGATGCATGAGATAGTACCTTCAGGTATTGTGCTAGATATTTCATTACCTGATGGTCAGTAGTTACAACTGGCGGTACCGGTAGATGACACATGTAGGTTCAGTTCCTTATAGGTGTTTCAGCATCATATACCCCTCAGGTTCCGAGGAGATCCTGACTCACAGGAGGTTGAGGACAGGCTTGAAGAGGTGGCTGAGAGTTTTCTAGATCTTATACAGCTTCGGCAGAATGACATGTTGGTAGCTGAGTATTCAACGAGGCATACCGACCGTTACTGGTACTTGATGACTACGATTTGAGTAGTGCTTTAGAGCTCGGACCTCTGAGCGAGGTGTATTTAAAGGATATTTGAGCCATCAATTTTCCTCTATGCATTCATACTTATGTTAGGGTTCTAGAGAGAACCTTTGGGGTCGAGAATTCTTTGGCTGAGTGGATACAACCAGTGAAGGTTAGCAGTGGGAAAGCAAGAAAATGGCTCCAGACTCGGAGACTAGGGCATGTAAAATGTTTTAAGAAGATTAAGTGTTAAGGACAGATGAATCTATAAAGCAGGAGTTATGGAATCCGAGCTGGGAGAGTAGCATGAGGTGGTGTGCATTTCGACAAGTTACAACCACCCACCTTTGTAGTTCCCACCAGGCTTAGGGAGTAGGAGGGAAGGGGAAGAGAGTAGCTGCATGTGGTCAAGGAGTGTGACCCAATGGCTCTAGGAATGATTTGAAGTACGGTCTATGTCTACTACTAGCTGTCGTAACAACATACATCGATACAAATCATACATTCCTTCCAGGAATCTTGTCCCATACCTAGAGTTTCTGGTTAAGCCGTTGACTTGACCCTCACGTCTGGAGATACCATTGGGAGGAGACTCGATAATCACACATACACCGACGGTGTGATCTGACCCTTGAGGAGAGAGTTTCGGTTGGAACCTCTTGGTGAAAGCGTCGAGGCCTTACAACGTTAGATTCGGTATAGACTGGGCAACCACAGTTCATACGCAGATTGACTGTATTAGGCAAAAAAGTTGTGGTTTATCTACAATGTTGGGATAACATTTTCCCTTAGTCGGCGAATAGGGAAGCCCAAGCAGCACAAGATAAAATCATGCATAGGAGGGTGCGACCGATCACTCTTGGGTCGGCTATCCTTACCCTCGTGGGAGTAGGAGTTTTTAGTTTTTAGTTCCAAACAGGGAACATGTGCCTCTTGAGTTCGAGAATGGCGACCACATCTTTATGCGGGTGTCACCTCGATGAGGTCTACGGATATGTGGCCGAAGTGGAATGTTATCTCTGAGGTTCATTGGAGCCTTCTAGGTCCTCATCAGGGTAGGCGAGGTGGCGTACCGCTTGACCTTCCCACCATTGTTGCACTAGGTGCATGATGTCTTCCACATATCTCAGTTGAGGAGATACGTGCACAACCCTTCACACATCGTCAACCACATGGATCTAGACATCGACGAAGGGGCGACATTCATGGAGGTTCCAGTGGAGATGGGGGAACAAAAGGAGCGAGTCCTATGTGGATGGTTGATTCCTCCGGTGTGCTTTCATTGGCAGCATGGAAACCTCTATGAGAGAACATGGGAGCGGAAGGCTCAGATGCGTGCTCAGTACCACTTTTGTTTTCCCTAGGGTGTGTTGAAGCTTTATGAGGACATAAATCCCGGAGGTGGGAGTAATTAAAAACTTATAAATTTCAAGGAAATTTTTTTCTTAAATACTTTGGAATTTTATGAGTCTGTGGCTTCTGACGGAACTTGATTCTGAGTCCCGGTGTACCCGGAATCAATTTCAGAAGTTTAGCTCGGGTTTTTTCATTGAATGAATTAGCTGGTTTTTCTATCTTTTGAACTGGTGCTCGGAATTGAAATCTGAGGGCACCAATGAACTCACAGTGCTAGTAATTGCTTAAGGGGACCTTTATTGTAGTTTCTTTTTAAGCGGGTTGAGTTATATTTTTTTGGGGATTTAGTTTAAAATAAATAAAATTGTTGATCAATTTTATTTTTATATCTTAGAAGGTAAACTCTTCCAAGTGTGGATAAATGATAAGTGCGGCCCACACGAGCCCCAACCTCTCATCTTCCTTAACTCTCATAAACCCCCCATTAATCTCTCCTTCTTTTATTATGAAAACCTTTCACTTTAATAAGTTAATCTCTCTTATTTATGTAACTATTCTTCTTTTCTCTCTCTTTCTCCTTAACTTCTTCCAACACACATTATTTAATTAATGGAACCTATTCTATTAATTTATTAAGTGATTCAAAATTTTAATGGCTTGGTAAGATTAATTAAAATAAGGTTAATTCTTATTTTATTTAGGTTGGCATTTGTTTGTTGGGGAAAACCTCTAGAGAGTGAGCTTGTGAAGGAAGAGGGGTATTCCTCCCTTGTTGAAGAATACCAAACCTCCGGTGAAGAATGACACTCCTTTCCATGATGAACAACGACACTCCCTTTATCCTCTTCTCACACAACAAGAGAGGAGATGTCAATTCTTCTTCGGGTGCACTCCTATGACGACAGAAGTGACACCTTCATCCATGCTGCTCGGCTACCACAGATCTTTCTCGAGGTAGGGGTTGTTGTGTTTATGCTTTAATATCATCTTCATCATTCTTCAATTCTTGAGTTTCATTTGGACGCTTGATTCCATCATGATGAGGAAGGGTTCGGACCGCACGAAAACACTCCAAACCTTCCCCTTCCGTTTGTTGTTTATGGACAATGGAGGCGGACTGCGAAGAACCGTCCGGCGATGGGCCAACCACAAGTGGATCGTCAGCGCATGATTTCCGGGTCGCCGCAAAGGCGCGACACTAACGTGTCACACATAGTCAAACCGGGCCATGGCTGGGACATGGCCGCGATGGAGGGGCGCGATGCCGTCACACCGCACAAGAGCATCAAAGGGGCCGTGGCCGGGGTGGTGCGCGGCGCTGCCGCAATGCGCCGATCGAACAAAGTCGCGGCCTAAGGTCGTGGCAGAATGGTAAGGGCGGCCGGCTATGCCGGCCGCCGCTGCCATCATGAGGCGGGACCCAAGGGGGGTCCCGCGGTTACCAAGGTCCAACTTTAATGGCCGACTGTTTCCAAAGAACTGGGGGGTGTAACCCCCCCTGGTCGCCCACCCACGTGCCAACCGCGTGTGTCACGTGGACCAGACTACGTCTGCCAGGCCAGGCTGCTAGCATTGGGCAGGGCCGCCAACGCCGGGCCAGGCCGCACCGGCTAGAACCGGGCCTCGCCAGCCAGGCCAGGCTCGAACCCAGGTTGGGTCGACCTACTTCGGGCCAACCCAAGGGATGTTGGGCCGGGTCAGACGGGGCCCAGACCCCCTGTTTTTGGACTGTTTTCGGTTAAACAGACATATCGTGAGCTATAGACCTCTGATTGGCCCACCGTTAGTTGGGTAGGATTAAATGGATCGAGACGGTCATTTTGGTATATTAAACTCAAGGTTTTGTCAAAGTATGGGTATGGACGAGTTGGTTCGAACTCGAAACCAACTGGGCCCTCGGAGCAGAAACGCTTATAACTTGATCTCCGGACGTTCGATTGACGTGCCATCAACTTTGATGGATTCCTTTTGATTAGATGATACCTTTTCAATACTATAAGTGAGTTTTGGATAGTCTTGGTAAATTTCCAGTTTTGGAACGAGCATATTTCCAACCCGGATCCTAGAGCGAAAAAGCCAATATCTCTCAGTCCGGGTGTCCGATTGACGCGCCGTCTGTCGGGTTGAGTTCCTTTTGACGAGAGAGAACTTCAGGATACATCAAATATGAACTTTTTGATAGTTTATGTATCTAACCCTTTACTCGAGGAGCAGACCCTCCCAGAATCGAGTACACTGTGTGCGAGAACCCTAGAGCTAGCTGCGACTGCGAAGACTACCGTGCTGGGATCCTCCGTGGGTTCGAAGAAGAAGATGACTGTACTTGGATCCTATGTGGGTTCGGCAATGAGGACGACTATGCTTGGATCCTCCGTGGATTCGGCAGTGATGACGACTGTACTTGGATCCTACATGGGTTTGGAAGCGATGGTTACTGTACTTGGATCTTATGTGGGTTCAGTAGTGACGACTTCTGTACTTGGATCCTACGTGGGTTCGGCAGTGAGGACGACTGTACATGGATCCTCCATGGGTTCGGCAGAGATGAAGATCGTACTTGGATCCTACGTGGTTTTGGCTGCGATGGATACTGTACTTGGATCCTACGTGGGTTCAGCATCGACAGCTTCTGTACTTGGATCCTACGTGGGTTCGTCCGAGGAGATGATTCAGAGGCTATATCTAATCGTCTCCACCCCTCTTCATGAGTAGCATACCTATGTGAGAAGAGTCTTGTATTTCATTCATTATCATTGGTATGATTGACTTCTTTTCTACGAGGACTGGTTTGTGCCTGGGCTCGGAAGTTGGAGCCGAACTGAGATTGATAACTTTGTTATATGTATGGGCATATACCTAAGTAGAGTTGGTTGATACTTCGTGTTTGTATCTTTCCTTTGTGGTTTATCCTTCGTGGATTCTAGGAGACCTTCGGGGGACTCGGGGACCCTATTGAGTATCGTTATACTCACCCCTGTATGGGGTATACCCGCACGTCGTTTTGTTTGATGTAGACGATGGACAACATTGATTGTGGTTGAGGCTTGTAGAGCTGGATGGTACCCGGGGGGTAGACTTCATGTTGAGACCGTACCTGGAGGTGGACTTCTCGACGAGACGGTACCCAGAGGTGATAGATAGACATGTAGAGCTGAGGTGGCCATCTGTACCTACCCTTCAGGTAGGAACTCCAGCAGATGATCCTGGAGCAGCTCGACACCTTCCTTCTGTTTTTTCTATTCCTTATACTTTACTGTCGGTCTTGTATTCCATCCCCTTTGTACTTTAATCCCATAGTTATACTGCTTACATAGTGTTTGCTTCTACTTTTACTCTGGTTGTGTGTATTTACATTTCATAAAGGTAATGCATTCCCTTTTTATCGGGATTTATGCCTTTGGTGCTAGTCTCCTGCCCCTGGCCTATGGAAGGCGGGCTTGGGGTAGTCACGGCAAGGGCCCCGAGGATGGGTCGGGACACATGTAATCAGTTTCACCCATAACATTGTGAACATGTAATTATGTTCAAACATTACATATTTACTCTTGAGTTATCTGAATTTTTCTATTGATTTGGAGGGAGATATAGCTCCCCCACATCACATAATGAAAATCCTATCTATTTGTTCTACTAGATCATAAAGACATCATTATATCGGAACCCATGGAAAGAAATGGTTTTCATACACATTTTATCATAACATTGCCTATGGAAAAGAAATAGGTTTCATAATCATTTCATCAATTCATCAATGTAGAACCTTTATAAAATAAGTGGGTTCTATAATAATCATTTCAACATAATAATTAACCATTCATAGAAACAATAATATTGCAATCCTCATATCATATCCCTTGTAAAGCATAAGTAAATAAATGGTTGTCATCATTGAAGGAATGTGATTTGGAAAGAAAAATCACTCCAATTATTTCTTATGAAAAATATCATTCCATGTAGAAAAATGCTTTTTAAAACATAAAATAGTTTGAAAAATATATGTGAGAATAAAATTGAAAATATATAAAGTAAACTTGAATAATCATTTAAAACATTTATTGGGGAAAATTTATGTATCATTTTTAAAATAATTTTTTTAAAACAAAAAACTCATACATTATTTTGGAAATAATTTTTATTACATCATAAACCTGAAATATTATAAATTAATATTCATTGAAATTAACTTTCACGAAGATAAGAAATTATTTTCATGTAGCACACGTTAACACAAAGATTCATTACATTTTTGTGGTAAAATTCAAATGGGCCTTTTTTTGGAAAATTAAATCATGTTCACTTAATAATTTTTTCAAAAACAATCAAAAATGGTTATGAATGTATTTAATAAATCATTTGTATAATTTTAAAAACATTTTTGAAAACATTTTTAGAAAACTTGATTTTGGAATAAAAATGATATTTTGACCATATAGAGATTTAAAGATGTATTTCATTGAAAAATATGTATTAATAATTTTAAATAAAAATGATTGAAAAAATGTTATTATTAAATTAAATGTTCATTAATAACAATAGTAAATGCAGAAACTAATATTTTATTGAGAAATGGATCATATGATTTCATTATCAGAAACATAATAAAAAACCAGATAAATGATGAGATTATCTGATAAAACCCTCACCACATTGATAATATTTAATCATAAGACTCATTAATGAATAAAATAAAATCAAGAATATAATACCATGATAACAAATAAATTCATTACAATACATGTCAATTAGTCTATATACACACATCAAAAAAGAAGATACGTGAATAACATAACAAATGACCCAATGAATAAAAATTGAGAAAAAAATCCATCATATCTTTGGATACATTTAAAATATAATCCCATTAAAAGATAGATACTGAATTAATAATCAGAAAATAAATTCATTTTCAGTATATAAAAAACATAAATGAATCACGTTGTGAATGCAGAATGTATCTTAGTGAAAAAAAAAATTAGATGGGGATCCCTTACCTTAACTCTCGAATTCCTTCTTGCATGTTCAAAAGACATGCATAATAAATATAAGTTCATTATACATAAATTAAAAAAACATAAATATATATAAACATATATGATTTTATTATGATCTTTTATTACCTTTTATTAGCAACACCATGTTAATGTCATGTTTCTAGTAATAACTACATTGTTTTTCGTGTATGTTTTTATTTTTTATTTTTTATTTTTGGTACACTTAGTTTGATCATGGATATTTCATATAAAAAAAGTTAACAATGTTATATATATAACATATATTTATTATATATTTATATATATAAATTAATAAAATCTAGAGGAAGAAAATAAAATGAAACATTCAAAGAGACTGTTGGTCGTACGTACACCTGAACAGTCATCCCATTTTCATGATGAATTAAATAAAAATATGATAAATAATATATTAACTTTACATAAAAATATCTATTTGAATTATACAACATATATTAATTTAACTCATCCTTATTAACATCTATATAAATCATGAATGAATTACATTACTTCACGAGGTGGTAGTTCGACGTACACATGAGTGTCATTATCATATTCTGACAGAATGTAATATATGAATTTATATGTGATAACGTAAATATAAGAGTATAATAATGTCATAAATAATATATAAAAAAATTTATTTCATCATTATATCCATCCATGATATGTGGTAATGGAAAAATAAATGACATTAATTCATAAGGCGGTAGTCCACCATACACATGAATGATGATTTCATAAGCCATTTGTTTTAAGAGGAGTAGTATTTTTGTTATTCCATTAGTTTAATAACAACTCAGTTTTACGGATGATACTATGGATATTATATCATCATATATTAATAATAATTGAAAGATATGGAAAAAGAAATATAATAATGCACTCGTTTAGGGTTGTTACCTCTTATTTGGACACCCTTAATTATTTTTCAACAATAGGATTAATTTTTTGACCTTCCAAACTAAATAAGGTTTGTAGGTTTAGGGTAGTGATGTAAGGACGTGTTTTGTTTCGTATATTTTCTGAAACAAATGGTTTTTGAATAATGAATAGGTGAGTAGTGGGGTGGACTTTTATAAGTGAGGTGAATGTCACACTTGTATTTTTAAAAAAGAAAAAGGTGCACCAACATTATTTACAATAAAAAATGATAAATAATGGGACATTATCAAGTATTATAGGACATATTCTCCAAATATATCCATCCAATGGGTGTTGAAAAATTTTCTAGGTCATTTTATCTCTTATCATTTTGGTTCAACCCCCCGATAAGCCAATTTTCACCATAATCATGATGATTAATATTTAATGATTTTACAATTCATACTAGTAAAATATAGAGATGAATATATTACAAAATATAAATTATTCTAACTCCAAATATGAGATCCATTTTTTGAAATTCAATTCACATATGTGGCATGGATTAATTTAAAACTAAACTTGGAGACATGAAAAAAAATATAGTTTTCCAAAGGGTAATTCTTCAATGGATTAAAATGATTTTATATATAAATTAAATATTAGCTTTGTTAAATTGAAATAAATTGTTTTATTAGATATATATCTGAAGAAATATTTATTTTAAACATATATTAATTTAAATTTATTTTCTAATTTCTTTGAATGAAATTAATTTTTTTAAAAACCCATATTTTTACTATTCACTAAAAAATTTATCTTTTTAGGAAATTGTCAAAAAATCAGAAAAACCACATTATTTAATGGCATGTATCTTCTTAAATAAATTCAGTTTCATTGATAACTTACGTTTCTCACAACACTCGGCTTAAACAAATAATGAAATATTATAACCTATAAATTAAATTGGCAGGAATGAACAGTATTAACCACATTAAAAAATATATGTATATATATATTATTTTCAAAAAAATGTTTTGAATTTATTACAATAGAGTTTTTATGAAAAATATAATAATAAATCCAATTTTCTACATGCAAAAACTATATTTTTCTAAATCCAGTTTTGTTTCTTTTTTATGGAACAATTATTTTAAATATAGTTTAAACAAATTTATACTCGATATTGGGAAAAAATATTCTTCTTTGAAATCGGAACATCAAAATTTACTTTGGATTACTTTTTGGTATTTTTATTATAAATTTCATGTTTTGATGAATATTGAAAAATACTGTATTTTATTTGATTAGAAAGTATAAATAAGATAAATTGTATATCAGTTAATCTAATATTTGTTATTAGAATCAATTTCTCCCTAAATTTTGGATATAAAAACATTTCAATATTTTGAACATTTTCACTTTTATAACTCATTTTCTCACCTCATTAATGGGATTGATTCAAAATTATTTATTCCAAATTATTTTTTTAGAATTTTAAAAAATTTATTTCATATTTTGAATTAGAAGAGAAAAATTTAGTAAATATTACGTTTTTATTTTGGAATAAGATAAATTGTAACTTTGGTAATTTTTATTAACATAGTTAATGGTAAATCAGATAATTTAGGGTAAAAATAACATTATAAATATTATAAATTGACCCTGAAAATTTCCAAAATTTTATTAGATGGGTACTTATCTCTAATAATAATTAATGGATTAGTTAGGCAACTATTTATTTCCATTTTGATAGGAATATTATGAAACCCCGAGAATTTACTATATTTTCATTTTGAAATAAATTTAATTTTTATTCATGCATTATTTTTTCATAGCTCCATTTTATGCTTTCACTACACACTATAATGGGTTAGCTTGCATTACACGCAAGAACCAATTTTAATGAACAATAATTTAAAAACATAACCTAGCTATTAAATTTGTAGTTACAAATAGTATAAACCACATTTTTTATTTTATATAATTTTAGCATCCATATTATGTGATTTCTAGACAAGATACAGGAAAAGATTCAATTTTTTGGATAAAAGAATTATTTTTCAAAACATGCAGTTTTTCTTCCTTTTGATGGAGCATGAAATTTAAATCATGTTTTGAAACATTAATATATTTTATTTAACAAAATAATCATTATTATTTTGATAAAGTATATAAAAATTTAATTTGGAGGAACTTTTTATATTTTTCTGATAGGTTTTAAATTTTGATGAATATTAAAAAATATTCTAAATTTTAATAAATAACAATTTTTTTTTCATTGAAATAATTTATGTGGATAAATTATATTATAAAATAGTTTTAAATTATTAATAAAATATATTTTTATCATTTAATATATTTTTTGTCATTAGTTTTAATTTTACCATGCATTTTTTTGTAAAGAACATTTCTATCTTTTGCAATGTTTTAACTATAATAAACTCAATTTCCATTTTGAAAATGAGATTGTTTTTTTAATTATTTACTAAAGCTTTTTTAATTTTAATTTTGAATAATGGATTCCATATTTGGAATCAGTGGGTCCAATTTTTTTTATTAGGTTCCTTTTAATTTTTGGCACCATGAATAGTAAGTTTAATAATTATTTTAGTTACTATGGTTAAAGGTAAATCGAGTAATTAAAGGTAAAAATTATGTTATAAAATTACCATAAATCCCTTTAAAATACATTTTTATGACTAAATTATTCCTTTATCACCTATGTCTCGAAATAGAAACACTTAATGGCCACATTCCCATGAATAGGGCATTAATATAATAAAATTCAATGAATGTGACAAAATGTCACACTCTCCTTCTATATATGTATATTAATTTTAATATATTGATAAGTAGAAGATATTATCGATTATAAGTTGTATATGTAATTATAAAATAATTAGATATGTTGTTAAAATATAATTATAATTTTTAGATATTATATAATTATTATTAATTATGACACAATGGTTTTGTAGAAAAATAAATGGAATTAAAAATATTAATATAAAAATAATTGAAATTAATTTTTGTGATCTAATAATTTTTTAAGTGAATATGTTATGTTAGTATTGTATTAAATTTTTGTGTTTGAAGTTAATTTTTGGTTTGAATTTTATTTAAAGTCAAAGTAATGAATAGTGTTAAAATTGATAGTAATTGTATTTAATAAAACTAACATTTTATTAAATTATTTAAATATAATAAAAATATTTTAAAATTAAAATTTGATAATTTAAATCTATAAAATTTCATAATGATTATATTTATGGTCGAATTACATCATATAAATAAATATTTAAAACCAATTAATTTTTAAAATATTATTACTAAAATGAAAATTAAATAGATTAAATAAGAATAAATCAAAATGATAAGGACTAAAATAAAATCAAAAAAATATCTAAATTTTATTAGTTTAGATAATATAGACCCATAATCGTCTTATCTTTTAAATAATAAACTTTTGATCCTTTTGAGTTTAAAAATTAATTTATAAAAATTTAATAGTTATGGTGTTTCCAAAGGTGCCCCTCCCCTCTCTTATAAAAGGGAATATCTCCCTCTCTTTTATTTAAACATCTAAATCCCTTTGTCTCCAACAAAACCTTAAAATTTCCTCTAATAAATTCCCTTAATTCATCCTTCTGGCCATAATTTGGGAACAAATCTACCCTAAGGAGCCTTTTTCATAAAATCAAAAGGAGATAACTGAATAAGAGGTTATTATTTTTTCAACTCTTTCTGTGTACTTTTCTTCATCTACTTACACATCCTTTTTTGTTTTCATACTAATGTAATAAATAAAATATCATATATATGATGATATGTTATTACTATTATGAGATAACTTTATACCTCCTTTTTCCATCCTACTAATAACAATATCACCATGCGTGTGTACATACAACATACCATATCCATGTCGTGGTGTAATTTGTTATTCAATACTACTTTGTTTGGATGGGCATAAGGATACTTATAATGTATTTAAATAATTAATATAACATTTTAATTATTTTTTATAATTAATATAATATATAATTCCAACCCATTTAACCATCAAGTGAATGATAATGTCGCTCGTGCGTACATACAACCTACCGTCTCCACGAAATGGTGAGATTCATTCTCCAGGATAACCAGAAAATAATTATTATAAAATTTATTTGATGAGTAAAAATAAAAATTATGAACATAATAGAATTTTTTAATTGACTAAAATAAATCATATTAATGACAAACCGGACCTACATGACAAAATAGGAATGTGAAAATGAAGCACTTAACACTCGAGACCAGGGTAATACAGAAATATTATGAAAAATGACATAAGAGAATCATATATGATATCATAAATTTGTATATAGTTATATAATAATTTGATAACAAACATTAACCATTATATATGAGGGAAACAAACTCTCAACTAAAGTAAAGTACAAGTTAAGGGTTAATTTCACAATCTCTTTATTATCTGAGATTGATTATATATATGTATTTACTGGGATATCCTTATCATCCATGTCCATGTTTCATAAAATTTAATTCAAAATATTACCAAAAATTGTTTAAAGTCATTTTTACCCATGTTTTACTTTTTACACAACATTTTGAAATGAATATTTCTATCATTTTACAAATGAGAAACTTTATAAACATTATGAAATTTTTTAGAACGAATGTTTTTTTAACTTATACGTTGCCAATGACTATTTTCCACTATTATGAGACCTTAAAATATTGAATCATTACTTACATTATTATATTTTTATATTAAAAATAAATTTTTTATTTTATAATTGTGTGGCTTCTAAATTATTTCAAATTAAAAAAGTGATATTTCTCTTAAAATGTTTTAATGAATTTATTAAATTGTTTTCATCTATGTGAACATCTATTGTTTGATTTTATGCATATTTGAGGTTGAGTTATTATGATTCAATATTACATATTCTTAAGGGTTTAAGATATATTTAACTCAAGATGTGCTATTTTTATATCATTCATGGGTTATGGTTTATATATTAACATTTCTTTTGATAATATGAATTCGAATGTTTATATATTCTTTCACCTTTTTTCATAAGTGGAATGCATTGGACATAGTAAGTGAGGGGTGGTGCCCACTATAACCCCTCGATGAATCGAAAGGTCTAATCAGACAAACTACTATCTTAGCATAAGGCCTTGACGATATAATAATGGTCTTGTCCTGAGGCATTAATGGTACGGTTGTGATGTACGATATTTTGCATTTCCTCCTTATGAGATTAGTTATTGATATTTTTTGTGATTATTCAACTAGAAAATTATCCATGTCAAATTGTAAATGCTATTATTTGATTTATTCTTTCCATACTATGTGGATAATTATGTTTAAAAGGCGTGTGATTCAGTTTTATACCATGCCATAAATTTTATGCTTATTTTTATAGCTCCCGCTATATTTTTTATCCTTACTAAGAATCTGAGATCACCCCTTTCACATGTTTCATTATTCCCTAGGATGTGAAGAAATATATTATGATTGACCTGTCATGATAGTCTAGGGGATATGACAGTTTTCAAAGGGGATAATATGAAGTTTTTCAATTCAAGATCTAAAAAAACTTATTTTTGTAACTAGTTTTTCCAAGGATAAAAAATTGATTTGTCTATCGAGATCTGATTTTCATATGATCATGAAAATGCAATAAAATAATTAAATGAATATAGGAAATTGGGTTCAAGTCATTATAGTTGGTATCAGAAGATTTTTATTACAAACCTTGGAAATTAGATTTATAAAAACATTGATTAGGGAACATTATCCTATGATAGGCATTGAAGACATGTACATAGGAAAATACTAATGTTTTGGGTAACATATAAATTATGCGGTATTTCCTAGAAAATATATCACATTTTATAATCTACAAGTGTGCGTGGTTCTGGCACATATGTTCCTTGGAGTAATAACTCTAACAAGGTGATCCGATCTTGAACTAGGGTAACTTGGTACACAACAACGAGCCCTTCTAGGCACCTGGTTTGACACACAAAGGGGATATGATTAGTATAATTCATATTTTCTTAAAAAAAATTTATAAAGGATTTATTATTAACCATTTCATCAAAAAAATGTTTATTATTAGGGATTAGATCTGCATAAATTTTAAAATTTATGTTATGTATTTTACTAGTTTGGAATTATTAATTATGATTTATAACCTAGTCATGTGTATGACATTGTCTAGAAATGGATCCTAGTGTAAGAAATAGAAATTATATCAACACATGTAATCAATGTAGGTATTGAAATCGAATAGAATATAATGATAGTGGATCAGGTGATACAACTGGTGATAAATATCTTATTACCATACTGGGACAACTGACTCAGGTTATAAATAAAAAACATAACTGTAAGGAGCACCCTGATCCACATTGAAATGGATGAATGTCAATCCGGTTCATAAGAAATAAAATCAAATATTTAATGAGAATACATATCCATTTATAGATGATCAATGGACAATATCCTTAGAGATAATATTTCTTTCCTTGGGGAGTAAAAAAAGGGAGAAAGTTGTCATGATGGTTTATTGTTCTCAAGAGATGTGGATCCATGGTGGTACTAATTCAAAACAAAAAGGAGGAAGAAGAAGTATAAAATATGGAATAGAGGGAGTTTAATTAACATTTCATAGAAAAATACTTTTCTCGTGAACAACGAGCTGATATGGAATGGAAATTTATGTGTCTGAGGATGATGGAGGTTGAGAATGTTGCAAAGTATAAGGCTATCATTACAAGGTTAGCAAGGCATGCTAGAGACTATATATATAATCTAATAAGTAAGTTCTATAGATTATTTTTTGGGTTGAAACTATTACTCTAATTGGAACTATTCTCACAATCTTTCACATCATATGAAGATATAGTCTCATGTATTATCAAGATATAAAAATAATTCTGTATGTTTTATGTCTTTAATGTAAAGAAATATAAGAAGAGAAAAATGGAGTATGATACATATAAAGGTAAAAAGGGAATGAAGGATTTTAGATAATCTAATTATTTTGGAGAGAAACACCCTAGTACATTCCTAAAAGGAATGGCAGTTTGTTACAAGTGTAGGGAAAAAAGACATTCGGCTCATGATTGTTCGGGAAAGAAAGAATCAATAAAATTAAAATGATATAATTGTAATCATTTGGGACATTATGAAAATGTTTTTCCAAAATGTAAAGGAAATATACTTCAAAATAAGAATATGGATCATGTTCTAGCTTATGTTGTTACTATGTTCTAAGGGAAATAATTAATGTATTTCTTATTTTTTTTCAAGAATTATTTTATTATTATCTGGATATGTGATTCATGTGATATATTATGATTTTATAGTAGTATTTCTTTATTAATTTCTAAGAATAATATTCTTCATTAATAATTTAAAGGTAATCAAATATTTAGTATGTTATAATAAGAGAAACATTATGTTTTTCATGGAATTAGATGCTAAGATCGATTATGAATATTTAGAGACCTTTTTTGATAGTGAATTTGAATAGAATTATTTTGGTTGAGTCTTAAAGTTGGAATGGAGTAAGTTGAAAATTGGATATTATTATTTGAGGATAAAAAATTTAATTAATGTTTAAAATACAAGGGTTATATTTCTATAATGATATAATAATATAGGTTTAAAAGAAAAAAATGATAACTTGTTGGTCGGTTGACAACCCATCACATTTGACGAGGCAACAGGAGTTGAGGACGCAACCGAAGGGAGAAAAGAGTGCATCACCAAACACTGGACTTCTTGATGTACATTTTAGTATAAAATAGTTTTCTTTTATTTAAACTTATTGATATATTATGTATTAGTTAATTTTTAGATCCTTATATGATTAAGATAAATAAAATTTTGTAATCTTTTGTAGAGAAATGTGAGTCTGTGGTAGGAAATGATTAAAGGAGAAAACTATACTTGTTAGGCAGGTAAGTATGTTTCATTATTTTATTATTATATGAAGTAAATATATTCTTAAACTCTAGTTAAAATATAATTAAATGAAAAAAAAATTCATGTAATTTCTTTTCACATAAATGAAATGGTCCCTTAGATCATCACTGACTTCTAGCTTTGTGATTGTTAAATTTTTCCTTATCATGTTCTGTATCAATCTCCATTAAAACATGATGGTTAGATTTTTAATATTTGTCCCAGTTTTCTTACATAAAACCTTATTATGTTTTATCTCTAGTGATATTCTTACTTAAATTTATTTATTTTAAAATTGATTTCTCGTAATTCAATTTTCTGATGTGGGATTTCATCATATATATGAGAAATGTCAAACCCCTATTTTTCAATTATGATTTCAATTTTTGAAGATGAATTTTTTTGGAGGGGAGAATTTAACACCCCGAGACTTTATAATATTTTTATTTTTAATAAATCTAATTTTTTTTCTTTCTTTCTTTTTACGTGACACCATGTTAAGCGTATGCTACACACTACAATGAGTTGACATGCATTACATGCAAGACCCAGTTTTAATGAACCAAAATATAATATATACCTTAGATGTTAAATTAGAGTTTATGACTACTATTAACCACATTTTTTAATGTTATAAAATTATAACATTCATATTATGTAATTTTAATACATGATATAAGAACATATTGAATTTTTTGGATAAAACAAGTATTAAAAAAATGCAGTTTTTGCACCTTTTAATAGACCAAACAATTTAAATATTTTTTTGACAATTTAATATATTTTATTTATCAAATTAAACAAACTCTTTTTATTTAGGATATAATAATTTACATTGGAGGAATATTTGATATTTTTGTCATATGTTTTAAATTTTGATGAATAGTAAAAAAAATATACTAAATTTTAATAAACTTTTTTTCCATTGAAATAATGTCTGTGGAAAAATTATATTATGTAATGGTTTTAAATTTTAAAGGTAATTTATTTTTATCATTTAATATAATGTTCTTCATTAGCATGAACGTTTCCATGAATTTTGATGTAAAAACATTTCAATCTTTTGCAATGTTTTGACTTTAAAAAACTCATTTTTCATTCCGACAACTAGTTTAATTTTTAAATTAATGACTACAACATATTTTGTTTTTAATTTTGAAAAATGTGTTTTATATTTGGAATCATAGGTTTCAAATTATGTAAATAAATTTCTTTTTATTTTTGGGCATTATGAATAGTGACTTTAGTAATTATTGTTATTACCACGATTAAAGGTAAATCAGGTAATTAAATATAAAAATAATATTATAATATTACCATAACACCTTTAAAAATAATATTTTATTACTTAATTATACAAGAATCATCTATGGTTTTAAATGGAATCACTTAATGGCCACTTTCCTATCAATACGACATGAATAAAATAAAAATCGGTGGATGTTACAAAATGTCACACTCTTATTTTATATATGTATATTAACTTTAATATATGGATAACAAGAATATCACAATGATTATAAGTATTATATGGCAATATAATGTAATTAACTACATCATAGAAATTTATGTATAATTTTTATAGATTATATAATACACATTAATGATGAAACAATAGTGATGGAGAGCATATTTTTTAATATAAATATCAAATAAATGGTTTTAAAAATATTAAAATAAATATAATTTTAAATAATTATTGTAATCCAAGAATTTTATAATATTATAAGACATTTTAGGAGTTTATTAAATGGTTTGGATTTAAAGTAACTTTCATTTTTTTATTTTTTTTAATGTCAATGTATTGAATAGTGTCAAAATTAACACTATTGGTATTTCATAAAAGTAACATTTTATTATATTATTTAAAAATCATAGAAATATTTTAAATTTTAAATTTGGTAATTATAATTTATAAAACATCATAAAGTTTATATTTATACTCTAATGGCATCATATAAGTAATAATTTATAACCATTTAATATTTAGAATTCTTCTACCTAATTAAAATTAAATAGATAATATAAAGATAAATCAAAATGATAAGGTTTAAAATAAAATAAAAATATGTATAAATTTTATTTGTTGAGAGGATATAGAACCATAATTATATTGACCTAGAAATAATATACTTTTTGGACTTTTGAATTTTAAAATTAATTTATAATAATTTAATAGTTTTTGTGTTTCCAAAGGTTTTCATACCCTCTCTTACAAAAGAGAACCTCTCCTTCCATTTTATTTAAACTTATAAATCCCTTTCTATCAGAAAATCCATGAAAATATACTCTACGAACAACCCTAAATACATATTAGAGGCCATAAATTGGAAAAAAGCCATCCTAAAAAGACTTTTTGTGAAAATAAAAAGGAGATACCGGAAGAAGAGGTAAATGTTTTATCAACTCTTTCAACGTTCTTTTCTTATTATACTAACAATTAATATGTTGTTTCCAGAATAAATTATTAAATATAATTTAATATATATTATTATATGTTATTATGAATATAGAACAACCATATACCATCATTTATCCGTCCTACAAATAAAAATGTGACCATGGGTGTATACGTACAGCTTACCATCTCCACACTGGGGTGTTATTTGTTATTCAACAGTACTTTATATATATGAGTATAATGATGAATATAATGGATTTATATAATTAATATAACATGGTAATTATTTTTAATAATTATTATACCAACCGATTCCATACAATTTAATGATTCAGAAAATGATATCGTCGCCCGTGTGTACGTACGACCTACCGTCTCCACAATGCGGTGAGATTCATTCTCCATGTTAACCATTAATGAATTATTATAAAATTTATATTATGAGTAAAAATAATAATTTCGAAATTAATTTCATACTTTATATGACTAAAATACATTCAGTTCATACTAATCATGACTAACATGATAAAATATGAATTGGAAAATGAAGGAGTTAACACCCGAAACAAGGGTAATACTAAATTATTATAAAAAAATGATATAAAGGGATATTATATGATAACATAAAAATTTATATAGTTTATATATAATATAATATCATAAAATAACCATTATACAAGATGTTAACACACTCTCTAATAAAGGTAAGTACAACTTAAAGGTTAATTTAACAATCCCTTTATTATCCGAGATTGCTTGTACGTAAGTATGTATTGGGACATCATTATCAACCATGTCCATTTTTAAAAATATGTAATTGAAGATATTATCTAAAATTCTATAAATTCATTTTTAATCATGTTTTAATTTTTAAAAAACATTTTGAAAGAAATATTTCTGTCGTTTTCTAAACAAGGCACTTTATAACCTTTTCAAAAAATTAAAGAATGAATTTTTTAAAAATATTTGGTTAAAGTAACTATTTTCTTCTATAATAATGCCTTAAAATTTCTATACTTTAGATACATTCTTATAAGGTTATATTCAAAACATTTTTATTATAATTGTGAAGACTCTAAATGATTTCATAGAAAAAAAGGGATATTTCCCTCAAAGTGTTTTAATGAATTTGTTAAATTATTTTCATGTATGCAAACATCCATTGATTGATTTTATGCCTATATGATATTGAATTATTGTGTTAAATTATACCATATTTTATTTATGTGTTCATGATATGTTTGACTATGGATGTGCTATGTTTATACCATACATGCCTTATGGTTAAAGTATTAACAGTTCACATTCTTGATTTAATACGAATGTTTCTGTTATGTTTCACCCTTATCATAAGACGAATTCATTGGACTTAGTTAGTGATGGGCGAGGCCTACTATATCTCCTCAATGAATCATTAGGTCCCATGAGATATACTATTGTCTTGGCATAATGCCTATATGGTATGGTAATGGTCATGGAATTAGGCCTTGACAATATAGTTATAATGTGTCACATTATGCATTTCCTTATTATGAGAATAGTTATTAATATTTTATGTGATTATTCTACTAGCATAATATTCATGTAAAATTTTAAATGGAATTATTTGATTTATTATTTACACATTATGCTGAATATTATGTTTAAAATTATTGTGATTCAATTTTAAACCATCGCAAAAATGATTATGCTTATTTATGATAGCTTCAACTATATTCTTTATCCTTACTTGGCATTTGATCTGATTTTTTTCTTATATTTAATTTTCCTTGGGATGTGAAGAAGTATGTTATGATTGACCTATGGGGGAATTTTATGGGATATGAGAGTTTTAAAAAGAGATAATATACGGTTTTTAATTTCAATATGTAATGTAAAACAAATGTTTATATCTAGTATTTGCAAGGCCACTAAAAAAATTGGTCCCTTTGGATTTTATTTTCTTGGGGTCATGAATATTTAATAGAATAATGAATCGACTATAGGAAACTGTTGTCAGGGTGTTATTGTTGGTATCATAATCATTTTAGTACAATCCTTGGAAAAAAGATTTAGGAAAAATTTGATTAGAGAACATTACCCTAAGATAAACTTTGAGGATAAGAATAAAATAACATCCTAAAATTTTGGGTAATGTAGAGATTATGTGGGAATTCCATGAAAATACTTCCTTTCAGGATACTAAAAGTGTACATGGTTCTGGAACAGGTGTACCTGGGAGTAATAACTCTGACAAGGTGTTCCAGGCTTGACTCAAGGTAACCTAGTACATGACAACAGGTTTTACTGCGCACCTTGTTTGACACTCTCATAGAATATTCATATGATAATTCATATTTTATTTTCCAAGAAATTATGAAGGGTTTGTGATTAACTATATACTCATGGAAACCATATTAATGATTATGGATTAGATATGCAAAAAACTTCCAATTTATGTTAGGTATTTTATGAGTTTGGAATTATGCATTATGATTCATAACCAAATATAGTGTATTCCATTTTTTAGAAATGGAATCTAGTGGAGGAGATGGATATTTTATCAACACATGTAATCCATATAGGTATCCACCTCAAATGAAAGATAATGATAGTATAACTGACTATACAGCTGATGTTGAACAACTTATTACCATACCGGTATAACTGACTTGGGTTAAGAATAATAACATTAACTGTATAGAAAACCATGATCAATAATGAGAAGAATCAATGTTAAAATGCTTTACGATACAAAAACCTCCAACATTGAATATAACTAAAAATCTATTTGTAGATCAACAATGTATAATTTCATCAGCAAAAATATTTCTAGCTTTCTAGAGTAATGAAATAGAGAATGTTTTCATAGAAGTTTATCCTTTATTAGGAGATGAAAATCAATAACAGTCACTAATTAAATATACAAATGAGTAAGAAGTAGAAAATATGGAAGGGATGGATTTTAAAGAACCTGTCGTAGAAAAATACATTCATAATGAACAATGAGCTAATATGAAAATGCAATTTTTGAGTCTGAGGCAAACAGAGGATGATAATGTTGCAACGTATAAGTCCAACTTTACAAGGTTATGTAGTCATGATACAAACTTCATATGTAACATAAGAATAAATATTGGTATATTCATTGATGGGTTAAAACCATTCCTCTAATGGTAACTGGTCCCGCAATATTTCTCATCATACGAATATATAGTCTCATGTTCTATCAAGATGGAAAAATAATTCTCTATGTCTTTTGAATTTAAAGTAAAGAAAGGGAAGAATATATAAGTGGAGTAAAAGATAGATAAAGTTAAAAAAGAAAAAAAGGGATATTCTAATGTGATAACAGTCGAAATAAAAACCACGGTACTTTATTTAAAGGAATGATAAATTGTTGCAAGTATGGATTAAAAGGTAACTAGTATCGTGATTGTAAGGGAAAGAATGAATCTCTAAATGTGAAACGCTCTTACTATAAAGAGAATGAAAATTATGCCAAGAATTTTCCAAAGCATCAAGGAAATGTAAATCAAAAGATGAAACTAGATCACGGTCAACATTATGATATTAATATTTTAAAAGAAGAATACATAATTTATTTGGGAATTTGGATTCAAGAATTATGATTTTATATTCTGGTTATAAATTTAATGTGATATATAAGGATTGTACTACAATAATTATTCTTTAAGGATTTCTAAACCTAAGATTTTTTATTAAGGATTTATTGGTGATCAATTATTTGGAATGAGATAATAAGATCTATATTATTTTGTTCTCGGAATCAAATGTTATGATTGATTTTGAAAATTTAGCGACCTTTCTAGATGGTGAATTTGAATGTAAGTATTTTTATCGAGTCTACAGGTTGGAATGTAATAATTAGAACATTGGATATTATTGTTATAATAGAAAAACATTTTTAATATTGAACATAAAAAGGTTCCTTTTTTAAGGATAGAATAATATTGTTTTGGAAAAAATGACAACTCATTGGTCTAATGAGAACCCATCGTTTCCAGCAGGGCCGCAAGACTTGAACTCGCAACTGAAAGGAGACAAGGGTGCATCACCTACCATTAGACTATGTGATGACCTAGATAGTAAAAAATTGTTTTATTTTAGTTAAATGGTATTGTATATGAAGTATAAGTTCATTTTTGGAAACCAATATGATTAAGATAAATCAAATTTTATTATCTTTTGGAGAGAAATGTGAGTTTTTGTTAGAAATTGATTAGAGGAAAGAACTGTACTTGTTGAGTACATAATTATGTTTAATTATGTTCTAAATATATGAAGTAAATGAATTCATCAACTATTGGAAAAAGATCATAAATCCAGAAATGTATTCCTAGTTCTTTTTATGATGAATAAAATGGTCCCTTAGATCATCACCAATATCCTGCTATGTGATTTGTTAACTTTTACTAATCATGTTCACTATTAATCTCCATCAGAACATATTGGTTAGACTTTTATTTAATATACATGTATTTCATATGAAACCCTATTATGTGTTATCTGTGATGAACTTCATACTTCCATTTCTTTATTTTAAAAGCGATATCTCATTAATCCAATTTCTGATGTGGGAGTTAAGCAAAAATATTTTGAAACGTCAAACCCCTGGTTTTCAATCTCGACTTTAAAATGGCAGGATAACATTTATTGAATTATGGGAGAATGTAACACCCTAATACATTAAAATATTTTCATTTTTGAATAAATTTAATTTTTTTCTTTCTTTCTTTTTATGAAACACCATGATAAGCTTATGCTACAAACTATAATGAGTTGGCTTGCATTACACGCAAGATTTAGTTTTATCAAACATCTATAAAATATATAACCTAGATATTAAATTATTGATTATGAATACTATTAACCAGATTTTCAATTTTATATTATTTTAATATTCATCTTATGTAATTTTTAGACATGATATATGAACAAATTGAATATTTTGATTAAAAGAATTTAAAAAATAATAATGTTTTTCCACTTTTTGATGGTGCACACAATTTAAATATTGTTTTCACACTTTAATATATTCTATTTAACAAAATTAAATTCTTCTTTAGAATTAGATCTTAAATATTTATTTTGGACTATTTTTTGATATTTTCCTCATATGTTTTAAATTTTTATGAATAGTAAAAAATATACTGAATTTTAATTAAAAACATATTTTTTACACCAAAATAATTTATTAGGATAAATTATATTTTTGAATGGTTTTAATTAATAAATTTAATAACTATTTATAATTTAATATAGTTTTTTTCATAAGAATTAATTTCACCATGAATTTTGATGTAAAAACATTTCAATCATTTGCAATGTTTTAACTTTTAAAAACCTGTTTTTCATTCTGACAATGGGAAAATTTTATTTATTAATTTGTTCACTTTTTTTGAATTTTGAAAAAAATTTCCATATTTTGAATCATTAATTCCATATTATGTAAATAGGTTCTTTTTATTTTTGAAAATTATGAATAATAAATATAGTAATTATTTTTATTACCATGTTTAAATGTAAATCAGTTAATTGATGTTAAAAATAATTTTATAAAATTATCTTAACACCTAAAAAATTCTTATTGCTTGACTAAATTCTACAATTATCATATATGGTTCTAAATGGAATCACATAATGGACGCTTTCTCTTGAATATGATATAAATATAATAAAAATCAATGAATGTGACAAAATGTCACACTCTCATTTTATATAAGTAAATTATTTTTAATATATTGATAACTCTAATATAACATTTATTATAAGTTTTATGTATAAATATAAAATAATTACATACATAACTGAAATTTATTTATAATTTTTATAGTTTAAATAATTACCATTAATGATGAAACAATAGTAATGAAAAAATTATTATATTAATACAAATATCAAATAAATTGTTTAAAATTTATTAATATAAATATATTATAAATTAATTATTATAATGCACTAATTTTTTATGTGAATATAAAATTTTATAAGTGTATTAATTTTTTTGGTTTGATGTTATATTCCTGTTTGTATTTTATTTAAAGTTAAAGTAAAGAATAATTTCAAAATTGACACTATTGATTTTTCATAAAAATAAAATTTTATTAAATTGTCTAAAAAAATAATATCTATGAAAATTAAAATGTGATAAATATAATATTGGAAATTTCATAATGTTTCTATTTATGTCTGAATGACATCATATAAGTAAATATTTATGACCATTTAATATTTAGAATATTATTACCATAATTAAAATTAAAAATATTAAATAAGGATAAATCAAAATGATAATGTTTAAAATAAAATAAAAACATATATAAATTTTATTTGTTTAGGGTATTTATACCCATACTCATCTTATATTCTAAATAATATACTTTTGATGATTTTGGACTTAAAAATTAATTTATAATATTTTAATAGTTTTGGTGTTTCTAAAGGTGCCCCTCCCCTCTCTTATAAATGGGAACCGGTCCTTCTCTTTTATTTATACCTATAGATACCTTTATATCAGAAAAAACCAGCCCATTTACTCTGCTAAATTCCTTAACTACATCTTAGAGGCCATACATTCTGAATAAATCCATCCTATAGATTCCTTTTTTTTCAAATCAAAATGAGATACCTGAAGAATATGTAATCGTTTAATCAGCACAATAAAAGTTATTTTCTTCTTCTACTTCCACATACTAGGTTGTTTCCAATATAAAGTAATAAAAATAGTATCATATATATGATAATATGTTTTTATGATTATGGTACAACATTATACATCCTTTTATCAATCATACTAATAATAATATCACCGTTTGTGCATATATAAGGCTTGCCGTCTCCATTCCATGGTGTAATTTTTTATTCAACGCTATTTTTTTGGATTGGTATAATGATTATTATAATAAATAAGAATAATTAATATAACAATAAATTTATTTTTATAATTAATATACCATCCCATTCAATTACATTTATCCAAAAAGTGAATTATATCGTAGCTTGTGCGTACGTATGGCCTACCGTCTCCACAAGGTGGTGAGATTCATTCTCAACATTAAGAATTCTTAAATGATTATAAAATTTGTATTATGAGTATAAATAATAATTATAAACTTTATATCATTATAGATATGGCTAAATATATTATATTCATAACAAATATGACTTACACGATAAAATGTGAATGGGAAAATGAATCAGTTAACACCCAAAACAAGGGTAATACTGAAATTTTATTTAAGAAATCATATAAGAGGATCATATATGATATAATAAATATGTATATAGTTATAGTATGAT
The DNA here is from genome assembly GCA_963277665.1 of Viscum album. NCBI lineage: Eukaryota > Viridiplantae > Streptophyta > Magnoliopsida > Santalales > Viscaceae > Viscum > Viscum album. Next base: position 351,010,732 of record OY728137.1, read on the forward strand.
TAAATAACATACTTCAACCATGATATAGTAGGTTAATGAACTCTTGAATAAAGGAAAGTACAAGGTAAGGGTTCATTTCACAATCTCTTTATTATCAGAGATTGGCTATACGTATGTATCTACTAGGAAATCCTTATCATTCATGTCCATGATTCATAAAAATTAATTCAAAATATTATCCAAAATTTTTTAAAGTATTTTTCCCATGTTTTTCATTTTACAAAAATTTTTAAATGGAATCTTGTCATTGTTTTCCAAACAAGGTACATTATAACCTTTTCAACTAATTAAGGAAAGAATGTTTTTTAACTTATACGGTGCAAGAGTCTATTTTCCCACTGGTATGACGCCTTATCATTTTGACTATTTTATTACATTCTTATAAGGGTATTTTTAATAAAAAAATTCTTTTATAATTGTCTAGCTTATAAATCATTTCAAAGTAAAAAATGGATATTTCCTTCAAGGAGTTTTAACAAATTTATTAAATTATTTTTATATATGTCGACATACTTTTTTGTATTTTATTCTTAATTTTGGTCGAATTATTCTAAATAATCTTCCATATTGTTTTTAAATGTTTATGATATATTTCACTATGGATGTTCTATGTTTATACAATTCACAGTTTATGGTTAATGTATTAACATTTAGTATGGTAGTTTTGATACGAATGTTTATGTTATTGTTCACCCTTATCATATGATGAATGCATTAAAATTAGTAAGTGTTAAGAATGGACCACTATATCCCCTCTATGTATGGGTAGGTCTCATGAGGAAAACTAGTGTCTTGGCACAAGGCTGTGACGGTGTGGTAATTTTCTTAGCATGAGGCCTTGGCGATATGGTTATGATGCCTGATATTATGAATTTCCTCCTTATGAGATTAATTATTTATATTTCATGTGAATATTCAACAACTATAACATCCATGTGAATGTTTAAATGGAATTATTTTACTTATTATTTCCATATTATCTTGATGATTATATTTAAAAGGCAGGTGTTTCAGTATTATACCTTCTCTTAAATGTTTATTCTTATTTATGATAGCTTCCACTATATTGTTTATCCTTAGTGAGAATCATATATCATGCATTTTTATGTTTCATTTTTCCCTTGGATGTGAAGAATTATATTATAATTGACATACAGGGATAGTCTATGGGATATGAGAGTTTTCAAAAGAATAATATGAGGTTTTTCATTTCAACATGTAATGTAAATCTTATGTTTATATCTATCATTTCTAAGGATACTAAAATGATCGGTCCTCCAAGATTTGATTTTTATGTGATCATTCGAACGTAAGAAAACAATTCACCAACTCTGGTGAACTGGGGTCAAGTCATTACAAATATTATATTATAATATTTTATTCAATTAAATGTCAAACTTGTAAAAATTATGTTCTTAACAAGTTAAATATTATTAATATGTGTTTTTATAGGTGATATGATCAAAAATAAATATTATTTGGAAGTATAATGTATTTATTTTGATACTTTAATTTTTTTTATAAAATAGTGCATAATTAATTAACATAAAAAATTACCCAAAATTATTTATTTTTTGATTAATTAATAAATATATCAAATACTTAATATTAGAAATATCCAAATATATATGATTTGAAATAATTCGTGTCATTAAATAATTTTATAACTTAATTTAACATATTAAGGATTTGTTAAAAGTTTTTATTTGAATATATCTTGTTGTATTTATACTTTTAAAATGAAATGTAATTAATAGTGTCCAAATTTACATTAATGATATTTTAAAATAAATAATATTTTATTAAATTATATAAAATTCATTAAAAAAAAATTCAATGAAATAATTTGGATAAATTTTAAATGATCATTCATGAATCGTTTTTTGTCTATATTAAATTTTATAGTAACTATATTAACCTTCAATGAGAAAAAAACATTTATTTTCACAGTAAGAGTTAAAGAGGTAAAATAATGGTTAAAAGAAAAGATATGGGTAATAATGTCACCTAAACCAGTATAAAAATTGCTGGATGATGTAAATTAGATGAATAATCACCTTATGTTAAAAATTAATCAACCTTGGGTCCATTTTGAAATGAATATTAATTTATATTAATTTAATATTTTGGGAGTTTTCAAATGATTCAATCACCTCAATTATAAAACGGAACCTCCCGCCCCAGTTATTCATATCACATTAATAATCCCAGATCAAAAATCATCCAATTTATCCTTCCAAAATCCTCATACAATTTATGGAGGTCCCGGTATTCCAAAAATAGCAACCCTAGATACCTCAAAACGATATCCAAAAGAAGTCCATCGAAGAATAGGTAATCATTTTAACGAACTCATTAATGTTTATTCCATCATCAAAATCTTCTTAATGTGTCATTTACACGATAAATTAATAACTATATTATCATATATATTATAATATGCAATTATAATTATGAAACAACCATATTCCACCTTTTATCCATCTTACAAAAAAAGCACCGCATGTGCGTGCGTACGACTTATTATCACCATGTCTTGTTGAAATATAATTTCATCATCAATTTACATGGATACTTATAATTATTTAAGTAATGTATATATATAATAAATAATAAATTATATTGATTCTGGAAAAATAAATTTACCATACACTTCCTTATACTTTAACTTATTAAGGGAATGATACCATCGCTCGAGTGTATGTATGGCCTATCGTCTCCACGATGCGACGTGAATGATTTTCCATTTACAACATTGAATAATTATTATAAAAATATCATTAAAAATTAAATATTATATTTTTATCCTTAATATAATTCTGCAAGTGTTGGATATATAACCTAGGAAAACTAATCAAGACATTCATGACAAAGCATGCATAGAAAAATGAAGCAGTTAATACCCCAGACAAGGGTAATGACGAAATATTATCATCAAACAGGTGATTAAAAAAATATAATAAGATCAAATATTATATAATAAATAATAATGAAGATCATATATAAGTTAATAACCGGATTGAAACCTTTATAAAATAGGTTAAAGTTCATTCTACTAAATGAATCATAAGTTAAGGGATTTTCATCCAAATTTTATTTCTATAGGATGCATGCCTTATTCACCACTTATTTATTTTATGTGGTGTATAAAATGAAATTATAATATAATATCATGAATATACCTATATTCATGATATTTAATGTTTCATTTGAGGTTATATGGAATACAATTCAATATATTACAAAGTGGTAAGGGTTTGTATCAAAATCTCATCGTTATTCTAGATTGTTTTTTTAAGTCTCCACCTTGAAATATTTCTTCTTTTATGTCCACGTTTTCTAAAAAAATTTCAAAGGTGTTTTTAATATTATAATGTTAATGTTTAAATTCATTTTTATTATGGTTTTACCCTTTAATAAACAATTTTAATGTTACATTTTATTGTTTTTAAAACAATTCATTTGATACTTTTCTGATAAAAATACAGATTTTTTTTTAACTTCTATAGAAAGACTTAATTTTCTCTCCACCATAATGAATTATTGATTAAAATTTTCCTCTAAATTCTTCAATGGTTTTTTTCAAAGAATTTTTTCTTTTATAATTTCCAGATGTTTTAATCGTATGTGATATTCCAAGTGAAAAAGGTATATTTTCATAAATAATTTTGGAAAGACATTTTTGACTGAAATTAATATATTTCAACATTATTGGTTGAATATTATGATTCATTGAGAATTATTTTCTAGGATACCATATATTATATTTTATTATATTTTTATTGTTTAGTTTTACTGGTAATATACTATTTAGATTCCACTAACCATATTACTCTAAATGGTTTGTTGTTATGTTTACAAAATGGGGAATGCTATTTTAAATTTTTATGATAGTTTCAACACAAATTTATATTTTGATTATATTCCACCAACTTCATATTAAAATTTTATTATAATTATTATGTGATGGGTGGTGACCTCTCTGTCCCATTGACACATTTGTAGGTCTCTAAAGGCAAGAAATATTGGATTTTAGGCTAAGATTTTCCCATTGTTTAGATTCTTGGTATTAATCCTTCATGACGTTAGATTCTTGGCATAAAGATTCGAAATTATTAAATTCACAGAATGAATCCTAGAAAATATATTTTTGTTGTTCAGAAATATTCATCCCATATTTATGAGATTAGTTATTGATTTCCATTTTATTATTTAATCAGTAGAATATACAAGGTTACGTTTTCAAGAACATGTGATTATTATTGTGGAATTTTTTGATCATCTTTTATTCCACCTCATAAATTCTTAAGTTATTGATAAAATTACCTATGTTAAGTTATTTACCTTTCCATGTTATTTATTCTTATTGATTCATGATATATTACATTGTACTTAACCCATACTGAGGAACAAATCTCAATACTTTCTTTTGTTTTATTTTCCCCCAGGATGCGAAGAATTTTATTATGATTAATATGTTGAATTAAGATAATAGAACAACAGTGTTTTCAAAAAAAAATTATGTTTAAAATTTAATTTTAATTTGAAATATGTTTCTAGTTTACCAAGACTACACCACTTTTATGTCCTTTGGGATGTGATTCCATTTATGTAATGCAAATGTTATATAGTAAGGCATTAACTTCATGTTATTAGGGTCAGGGTATTTATAGTAGGTATAAAAGAATGCTTAGAAGAATCCATGGTAACAAGATTTAGGAAAACATTGATTAGATAATGAAACCATATAAAATAATTTAGAAATATATCTAAATAAACTATTCGTATAATTTGGAGATTAGTTATAAATAAATTTTCAATTTAGGTTATGTGATTAACTAGTCATAATGTTATAAATTATGTTTCATAAAAATATAATCTAATATATTTTATTTTAACCTTAATAAATGGCTCATACAAAAAGGTATGGGAACCACATAAATGCACATAATCCAAAGGGTAAGAATGATCTTTAATATTATGGTTTTAAGATAATATTTCGAAGGGAAATAGTATTCCAAACATTATCTTAATAAGAGTACATAATATCATGTCATAAAAATACAAATAAAAACTTATATATGTATTATGAATTTGGAGGTAATCATCAGAAAAATATTAAAATATGGTAATATAAATATAAATGAAATAATAGAAAGAAGTATTTTTCATCTTACGATAATTTTTGAAAAGAAATCTCTTGTAATTTCTTAATAGGAATGGGATTTCAATACATGTGTGGAGAAAAATGAAAAATTTATAGAGATTAAAAGGGTAAAAAGTTTAGAAATGTACAATTATTCAACTTCAAGAAGATGAGACACTATGAAAATAAATGTCTCAAGCGTCAAAAGAATATTCCCCAAAAGAATCTTACAGATCATGGCCAAGCTTATGATATCTCCAAATAAAAATAGTAACAATTAATGCTTTTATGCGTGGATTTATGAATAATGTCATTTATGTTTTTTATCCATGATTTACTAGTCAATAAAGTCTGTAATATATTATTATTGTACTATAATACTTATTTATTAATTATTTAGAATCATTCAATGAAGTGTATCAGAAACCAAGAAAATAGATTTAATTTAAGGTTGATATTACTAGAAACAAATTATTATGGCAAGATACCCCTTAGTATATTTTTAACTGTAAAGATATGTTTATAGAATATTATTGGATAGGGATTTTATTTTTTATGTATAGTTTAATACATGATTAAATTTAATAAATATACATAACAATTAATTATTATAAGCCTTGATTCTATCATTAATGTTATAAGGGGATCAATGTTTTCATATATATGTTATGTGATAACAATAATAACACTATTTTTCTGAAGAATCTAATGTTGAGATTGATAATAAAAATTTAGAGAACTTTTTATTCTGTGAATTTTTATGAATTTATTTTTGAAAACTTCTTATTGAATTGATTATATTGAACTATATAATTTTTTAGGGTAAAAGTATAAAATGTGCTAAAAAAGTTTGATTGAGTAAAATTTTAAATCCCAATAGAATGACTTGTTTATATTATGATTCATATCCTTTCATCATGTGTGAAAAAAAATTCATCCTCAACACCCAATTACAAATTTATGTGATGATGTAAATATAGATTTATTCATAACCAAAGGATGACATTACTATTATGGCATGGGAATTATTTAAGTAAAACTATTTTCTAAATTTATTATCTAAATATTAAATTAATCACTCAACTCTAGGGATAATAAGTTTTTAACAAAAATATTATGCATTTACTTTTCTTTTTGAGAAGTTAATTGTCTTTTAACAGATCACCAATTTATGGTTTTGTGATGGTAAACTTTATAATGAACATGTTATCTATCAATCTCCATAAGAATATGATAGTTATATTTCTACTACATGTCCAGGTTTTCACTTACAACTAATATTACCTTATTTGAAATATTAATATTGGGGTGACCATTACATTTTATTCCCATGATATTTAGAGAATATTTATATTTAACCAAATTTCCGATGCGGGTTTCCCACTATTGAATTTTCAAGTATCCAATATTCATATTTGAATTCAAATATCAAATTATGTGTAATTTTTTTTTTATGGAGAAGAAAATGTATCATAAAAAAATTTCATTGGCTGATTACATTTCATCCATAACCATTAAAGGATGGTTATATTAGGATTTAGGTGCATTTGGATGAGAATATAACCATTATAAAATTTTATTCCATGAAAAGTCAAACTTGTCGAACTTTTGTTTTTATTAGGTTATATATTTGAAAAATGGGGTTATCAAGGTGATAGGTTCTACTATAAATAGTTTTGGAAATCTAAAATTTTTATATTCAACAATGAAATAATTTTTTAATTTTTAGTGAAGAAATAATCGTCATAAATAATTACACCACAATTATGCAGTTATTGTTTAATTAATGGAAATATCAAATAAATAATATTTGAAATATTAAAATAAATATTATTTGAGATACTTAGTGCCATTATAGAATTTTATAAATGACTTTAAAATATTTTAGATTTTTTAATAGATTTGGTTCTAATATATAATATTGTTATGATATTTTCAAAAAGAAAATTAATTAATAGTGTCAAAAATTGACATTAATAATATTTTAAAATAAATCATATTTTATTAAATCATCAAAAATTAATGAAAATATAAAATTTTCCAACTGATTGGGATAAAGTTTAAATGATCATCAATGATTCATTTATTTTTTAAATACAATTGATAAGTGTACGAATGTGACCTAAACATGCATAAAAAATAATTTATATGATATTAGTAACACATATTATATTTATATTTAATTTAACCCTCTTTTATCATTTTTATATTGAATATTAATTTATATTAATTATATATGTTTAATGTTTTCAGAAGTTCCCCTCACATAAATCAGAAAAATGAACCTTATACATCAATTATTAACACCACCATTAGCATTCATAATCACTATTACGTACCCATTACTCATCCAGAAATCATTTTCCAAGTTCTAGAGACCTGCCCTATATCCCTTAAGATGACTTCTAAAGTAAGGCTGCCAAAGAAGGGGAAATCATTTTTACCTACTCATTCAAGTTCATTTCTTCTTATAATCCCACTACATGTGTTGTTTCCATGATAATGTAATAAATAAACAATAATATAATTTATGATATATTGTTATATCTATAAAAAAAATATTACAACTTTTATCCATCCAATGAAAAACAAAAATTTTCATGCATATGTACCTATGACTTACCATCTCACACCGTGGTGTAATCTATTTTTTATCACCACATTACATGGATGGTTATAATGATAGATATATTGGATATATATATTAAATATGAAATTATAATGATTTTGGAAAAAAATTATACCATATATATCCTTATCCTTTAGCTTGTTAAGGGAATGATATCATCGCTCGTGTATACGTATAGCCTACCAGCTCCACGACATGATGTAATTCATTTTCTATATTCTCCATTAAATAATGATAATATAAATTTACTTAATGATTAAATATTATATTTATAATATTAATAACATTTTGGATATGTTTGTTCTATATACTATGTAGAAGAACTGAGACATTCATGACAAAACATGCATTAGAAAATGAAGCAGTTAACACCCCAAACAGAGGTAATAACGAAATATTATCAATAAATAGGTGATAAAATAATATAAAAAGAAAACATATGATATCATAAATATGAATAAGGTTTTTAAATAAGTTAATGATATTATTTAAACAATTATACACTAGGTTAAATCATGTTCCACTAAAAGAATATTAATGTAAACTATTTTCATCACACTATTATTTTTGTGGGACACATGACTTATTCACCACTTATTTATTTTTTGTGGTGTATATAATGCTCCGTTAATATATTATCATGCATAGAAATATCATCATGGTATTTAAATTTTCATTTTAGGTAATGAGGAATACGATTCAACTAATTACTATGTGGTATGGGTTTACTTCACAATCTCATTGTTATTCAAGATTATTTTTGTTAAAGTCTTCACAATGGAATATTCCTCATATGTGTCCATGTTTTCTAATTTTTTATGAATTTTTTACTATTACAATATTATTATTAAATTTAATTTTTATTCATTTTTTACTCTACAATAAATTTTTTTAATGGTATATTTTTCTATTTTCTAAATAATGTTCTTTGATACATTTCTGAAAAAAATAGTAAAGGAATAATTCATAAACTTATATATCTTGAGAATATTTTTCAAATATCATAACTCCATAATGAATTAAATATTAATTTATATTTTTAAATGGTTATTTTAGATGAATTTTTTTTATTTCATAAATTCAGGATGTTTTAATCATAAGTGATTTTCAAAGTGAAAAAGAATTATTATCATAAAGAATTATTCAAAGAACTCATTTAATGTATTTTCAATTATATAAAAATCTTTTTAAATATTATGATTAATTGAGTTGGATTTATTATGATACTATCTAACATATTTTATAATATGGTTTTTGATTAGTATTACTGGGGTTGTACTATTTAGATACCATCTAATGTATTACTCTGGAGGGTTTGTTATTGTATTTACTTAATGAGGAAATTTATTTTCATTTTGTATGATTGTTTCAATAAAATTAGGTATTATTATTATATTTTAACACTTTCGTATGAGAAATTTATTATAAATAGTAAGTGATGGGTGGAGCCTGCTATAACTCCTCGATGCGTCGATAGATCACATGAGACAAACTAGATTGGGATTTGGCCGAGGCCTTAACATTTAATAGATTCTTTCTATAAATCCTTAATCATGTTTGATTTATGGCTTGTAGATTTTACAATATTAGAATTCAGGAACAAAGACTCATCATTATATTTAATATGTTTGGAATTATGCATTCCAAATTTATGATATTAGTTATTTATTCAATGTGGCTATTTGATAAGTACAATATCTATGGTTAATTTTTCAATCAACTGTGATTATTTATATTTTCTTATTTTACAATCCTTTATTCCATCCATAATATGCTCAAGTTATTGACTATAATTCTTGTGGGTTAAGTTATAAGGCCTCAGCCTTAAACCTTACATAATCTTGATTTAATACAAGATTACACATTGAGGATCTTTTCAGGTTTAGAGTTTTAGAGAATTAGATCATAAAACTTGCATTACATTCCACATTTAAACAAAGTGGTTACATAAAGATAGTATTAATTTTTTTCCCATCAACGGAAACATGTTTAAAATAAAACATGGATTCTTTCTTGACACTTCCTTGAAACTATCATCATATCATGTACCTTTCCCTTGACCTGTGAAAAACATTTCAAAATAACTTGGGATGAGAATAAAAATATTAGTAAGGGATATAAAAATATGGAAAGGAAACATGAGTTCATATATACATAAGAATGAAATCATGCTTTACCCATAAAACATAGGCACTTTAATATACCTCATCAAATCATGAATAAATCATAGAAATCATATGACATAAAAGGTATCTTGAGGCATTCATAACATTCTTACGTAGAGAGTAACCCTCTTGGTTACGTTTGGAATACCCACCACAGTATATTACCTAAATCTCTTCAGAGAAACCTTAATGTTTCACTCCTTTGTGTTACACAATGCATTGGAGAGCTATATCGGGCTCACCCGCCCTTAGTTTATCAAAGAACCACCCGTCTTCATAATAATTCCCATGAACCATAACACAATCGTATCACATAAAACATACATAAAGGAAACATAACATTTCCACATTTCAATAACACAGTGATATAATAAAAACATTATCAAAACTATTTTAAATACCAAAATAAAAGAAAATTAAAACATTGTATTTATTTTTCTTTTAAAAAAAGTATGTCTTGTAGAGGAACCCGAAACTCAAATAATGGTCACGGCGGCGGAGAAGTTGTTGTCGCCACATACGTATGACAAAAACATTTCCTTTTTTCATTTTGTAAAACGCTTCATATAAAAAAATTCCTTTTGGATAAACGTAAAAGTCAAAGGGGTTTATACACCGTATAAAATAAGGCTGTGTATAAAATAAAATATGCCTCAATGAAAGGAGATTGAGACGAAGTCCCATACAAAGACGGTATCTTTGGATTAAGGAAAAATCAGTTACATAATTATGTGTGACAAACGAATACATGAAATATAAGTGGTTATAAAGTGTAAAATAATCAGAGGACATTCAAACATAATCATAGAACGACATATTCAAGGTGTACAAGTTTTTCCCATAGAATCAAAATTGGGTTAAGATGTTCCCTTGCAAAAATTCGACAGCCTAACGGTGTCACTTCAAAATTCAGAAAAAGAGGTAATGAGAGATAAAAAGGGTATCTCATCACATGGACATAAAATTTATATAAATAAGGATATTGAAGAAAATATCCCAACATAATAGTATGTGAATTAAAAGACATAACAAAATAAGTCTTTTAAAAAGAACAGGGTGAAAGTTTCCCTTATCGACATGGGTATCTTTCGAAACATACACCCCGTGAAAGAAGGACAATAAAACATTGATGAAAATTATAATAAATGAAATTATATTACACAATGAGTAAAATAATGGGCAGTACATACACCACTCAAAGGAAATTGTGTCAAATGTAGCATAAATCTCACGGGAATAAAAGTGAGATGAAAAATCCCATACGAAAAGTCAGCAGCCTAACGACGCCACTTAAAACTTACAAAATGGATTGATGAGAGAGAATAGGGTCTCTCATCATATGAACGTAAAAATTATAGTAAGAGTTATATAAAATAACATCACAATAACAAGAAATATGAGCTTAAAAGGAATGACATAAAAGAGTGTACTTAAAAAGAAAGAGAGGGGTAGGATCCCTTACCTCGGGTCCAACTTGAATCGATCGTTCTTTAATCTCCTGAATAATAAACTTGATTTAATTTCTACTTCCTTAAGAACATTTTTCAAGTTCATTATTCCTTTTGTATCACTTATTACCATGTCATTACACTATGTTATTATTTATGTTAAAAATGGTCGTTTTAACGATCATTGGTACTTGAGTCAAAAAAATAAACTCTTTATAATTACAAGTTGTTCATGTGGTAAAATATAAATTATATCCAGAATTGTATTCATTATGTAGATATCATAAATATCATATATATCCAGTATATTCATTCATTTATAATATTACATAACATTTAGAGTTAAGAAATTAAATTCACCGTTCATGGAGACGGTAAGCCGTACGTACGCATGAACGCTACTTCCATTTCTATTTCATATTTAATGGAATTAAAACATAATTATACATAATAGTATTATAATTCCAGTATTTTATCATATATAATATCATTAAATATATCCTTTATACATACCACATATGGTATTAATGAATCAAATCACTTTGAGGGGGTGGTAGTCCGCACTTTCTAAAATGAAGATATCGCGTATACCCATAATGGAAGCCATAAAGGTATGACATAAATGAAAAATTCAGAGGTTTAAGGAAAAAATAAACATATTATATATTATATTTAAATTTAGTGACATCATAATGGCCACCATGAAATGTTTTAAGAAAATATTGAACAATCATCATTTCGTGAGGCAGTAATTCGCCATCCACAGAAACAGTATGTTCACTAACCATTAGATGAAGGTGTGTGTAAGTGTAGCTAGAATACTTAATATAACAACATCCTAGTATATTTAAGATACTGGTTTTTTTACAAATGAAAGGAATAAAAAGATTTTTGGTTGGTGGAGAAGCAAAATAAAACAAAAGGACTCAAGTGAAGACATTACCTTAAAATCGGGTAACTCTCTTTGGTTTGAGCTCAAAGGCTTCCTTGGGAAGAATTCTAACCAAAGTGAGGCTTCCAAGAGTTATATAGGGATGTGGAGAGACAAAATGGGTAGATTTTGGCCGAGCCAAAGGCTTTGGAAGTTTGGGTAAGGAGGTAGAGGTGGGGGCCTTTTATAAGAGGAGAGGAAGGGCACTCTAGGAAAGTAAAGAAATGTTCCTTTATTTTAAAAATGAGATTCGGATTTAAAAGGTCCCAAATTGATTTAATTCGAGTCTAAGGTGATAAGGGTTCTAAATATACCCATTCAATAGGTTTTGGACAAGTTTAGGTCATAGATTCTACATTATCCTTTCATTTTATTTAAATCATTAAATAATGAGGTCATCGCTGCATCATCATGATGTCATAAATAATTTAATCTATTTAATGTCTACAAATTATCAAAAAAATACTATGATTTAGGAAATATTTTTATCTTTCCAATTAATATTTATAGTCAAAAATCTGACTTGTATAACCCCATGTAAAAATTGTTTTAGTAAAACATCTTATGTTTGTGTTATTTTAATTTTAACATTAAATAAAAAGGTATTTATGTCATTTTCCTACCAAAGTGGCTCTATGGGGTCCCCAAGTTGACCCATGGATTTTCTTGGTCGGCCATGACTCATCCAATAAGGGTAGGACATGTGTCTACACCATTTCATATTATTAAAACATTATTTTTACCATAAACTACACTAATAACCTCTAATCGCGATTAAAAACTTAATAATTTACTATTCACCAAAAAATTATTTTAATCCCATTGAACCACATTTTACTTCTTAATGACAACCATTTATGTCGGATTTTTGAAATTCAAAACACAAAGGTGGAAAAATTTCATTTAAACGGAAAATCAGTTTTTTATAAGTACCACTTAGTGGTTTCACTATTCATCAAAAATTGAAATTTTTCAGAAAATTACCAAAAATTAACCCTAAGCTATATTTGATATTCCGAATTCAAAAATGATGTATATTTTAAAAAATTCATTACATATAAGTTACATTAATAAATTTAATAATTAATTCTCGCTGTCAGAACAAATAGCGTGTTTTTATGAAACAATATATATCAAAATATTGACACTAGTTTAAGTCAAATTTCAAAGTGAAATTAATTCCAATGAATGCTATTTGATTAAATGGTAAAAATAAATTCTAATTTAACTTTAAAACCAATTTAAAAGATAATATAATCATATAAATAAATTAGATTAAAAAGAGGTTTTGAATTAAAATACAACATTTTTTACTATTCATTAAAAAATGTACTTTATCGGAAAAATACCAAAAATTTACACAATGTAAATTTTGATGTCTTGATTCTAAAGAAGAATTTTATTTTGTCAAATATAACACATAAAATTATCATAAAGTGGATTTAAAATAGGTTCTCCATCAAAAGGCGGTTAATCGACCTTTTAAAGAATATTAGAATGTTTATGCTTAAAATTGGATTCATTCACATTTTTAATCCTCTAAAATTTATTGTAAAAAGTAAAAATATTTGAAAAACATATATAATCATTTTATTGTTAGTTCTATTCATTCCCAACATCACAACAGCTAGGCGTTAACTACCATTTAAAATAATATTATTTTATTATTATAGTGCAACGTAAGATTCCCAGGAAACTTGTTGTTGCGTGTTGGGTACGCCATCGAGCATAGAGTCCCCTTTAAAGTTATATTAATATTTTATTCACAAATATGGATAAATGTGAGAATTTCATACTATTTATTTACCTGGGGTGTTACATCCTTCCCCCCTTTTGGGAATTGCGTCCTCGCAATTTTAAAATTGGGCTTGGAAACTTCATTGAAAATCCCACATCAGAACAAGAGTCAGTAAAAAATCACTTTAAAATAAAGAAATATAAGCAAAAAGGTCACCTGAGTTAACCCATACTAGGATTCCAAGTATGAAAATATGGACATGGAGGAAAAAACAAAGGGTCATGTTCTGATGGAGAGTGATAGTAAACATGTCTAGGAGAAATTTAACCATAAGAAAATCACAAACTTGTAATGGGTTAAACGGTATTCAATTCCCTTGTAGGAAAAGTTAACAGACAACATTTTTGTTTTAAGGTACTTATCATTGAGGAATTTATTTTTGAGCTTAACTAGATCATAATGAAACATACTTACTTGTCATGTAGACTTTAAACTTTTACTAGATTCCTTAATCAAACTCATATTTTCTCCAAAAGACGAGTATTTTGGAAGACTTGTTCGCATTAAGAGTACTATAATAAACTTCTAGAGAATCACCTAATCCAAAAAAGAGAAATATATACATCCCATATCTTTAGACCTTAACCAAAAACAAAACCAAAAATTTTAGTACAAGATAAGATAATCCAGAAAAGGATAACCCTTTATAAAAAGAAAATCTATTCTTAATCTCCAAAATTTGTCCAAAAAAACCCAAAGTTCAACTAAGACAATTTGATAAACAATTGTCCATAAAATTCTTCAATGTAAACCAAACTAAGATTGAAACCCAAATATTTGAAGGATTTAATCACATAGTCTTCCAAGGTAAAAATTATCTTTTATATCCAAATAACATCAATTTCTCTTAAATTCTCATATTGAAAAGTAATTAACCTAATCACATATCCTCCATGATAGGTTAATAATTTCCATAGATAACCAAAAATAAACATACTCTTGATTCCTAAAATCATCTAACTAAAAATAATTAGTCAAACTATCCAGGGACTTCACGTAGTCCAGTGGTAGGCGATAAATACCAGTCGCACTTTGGTTGTGGGTTCGATTCCCGCAGCTTTGTCCGACGCGATGGGTTGTCACACGGTCTGTGTTTTGTCCTTTTTCTAAAACTATATAATTCTTAAAACATTCCCCAAAACGAGATAAAATCTTCAAAAATAATCATAACAAATTTTAACCTCAAGTTTATCTCATGCCTTTCATTTTCCATCATAACATATAATAACCCATAATTACCGCAAAAGTAAGGATCATATAAACCCTAATGGTTACCATTATAATTATTACCTAAACTGCCACATAGATTGGTCATCTCGTATATGATGCATTACAGAACATACCAAGGTACTAGTGGTTGATCATGACTCTTTGATAGTTGGCTTAGAACAACCATGAGTTTCCTCATTGAATACCTCATTTCATCCAATCTCTTAATCAGAGAACCACCACAGTTTCATTCAAACCTATTGTCACTTTGGTTCATTAAGATCCATCCATTCACTAAAAACCGAAATGTCAGTGTGATTATATCAAAAAAACCATCATGTACTAAGGATGAATATAAACACTAAGATATACTTACTCATTCACATTATCTAAAACTAGGACTCTTTCTAAAATCCTCACTATTATGGTAATGTCACTTATGCCTAGAGAATACCCTAACCTCTAAAGTTATCTAAACCGACCCCTGATACCAACTATAAGTCCCCAGCCTTAAACCTTACTTAAACTTGAGTTAATACAAGATTACACATTGAGGATCTTTTCAGGTTTAGAGTTTTAGATAATTAGATCATAAAACTTGCATTACATTCCACATTTAAACAAAGTGGTTACATAAAGATAGAATTCATTTTTTTCCCATCAATGGAAACATATTTAAAATAAAATATGGATTCTTTCTTGACAATTCCTTGACACTATCATCATATCATGTACCTTTCCCTTGACCTGTGAAAAACATTTCAAAAAAACTTGGGATGAGCATAAAAAGCTCTGTAAGGGATATAAAAATATGGAAAGGAAACATGAGATCATATATTTATAAGAATGAAATCATAATTTACCCATAAAACATAGGCACTTTAACATACCTCATCAAATCATGAATAAATCATAGAAATCATAAGACATAAAAGGTAACTTGAGGCATTCATAACAATATTATGTAGGGAGTAACCCTCTTGGTTACATTTGGAATACCCACCACAGTATATTTCCTAAATCCCTTCGGAGAAACCTTAACGTTTCACTCCTTCACGCTACCCAATGAATTTTAGAGCTATATCGGGCTCACCCGCCCTTAGATTATCACGGAACCACCCATCTTCATAATAATGCCCAAGAACCATAACATAATCTAATCAAATAAAACATACATAAAGGAAACATAACATTTCCACATTTCAATAACACAGTGATATAATAAAAACATTATCAAAACAATTTTAAATACCAAAATAAAAGAAAAGTAAAACATGGTATTTATTTTTCTTTTAAAAAAAAGTACGTATTTTAGAGGAATCTGAAACTCAAATAATGGTCATGGTAGTGGAGAAGTCGTTGTCGTCGCATACGTATGACAAAAACATTTCCTTTTTTAGTTTTGTAGAACGCTTCATATAAAAAGATTACTTTTGGATAAACATAAAAGTGAAAGGGGTTTATACACCGTATAAAAGAAGGTTGTGTATAAAATAAAATATGCCTCAATTAAAGGAGATTGAGACGAAGTCCCATACAAAGACGGTATCTTTGGATTAAGGATAAATCAGTTACATAATTATGTGTGACAAACTAATACACGAAATATAAGTGGGTATTAAGTGTAAAAAAATCATAGGACATTCACACATAATCATAGAAGGACATATTCACGGTGTACAAGTTTATCCCAATGAATCAAAATGGGGTTAAGAAGTTCCCTTGCAAAAATTCGACAGCCTAACGACGTCACTTCAAAATTCAGAAAAATAGTTGATCAGAGATAAAAAAGGTATCTCATCACATTAACATAAAATTTAAATCAATAAGGATATATAAGAACATATCCCAACATAGTATTATGTGAATTAAAAGACATAACAAAAGAAGTCTTTTAAAAAGAGTAGGGTGAATGGTTCCCTTACCGACATGGGTATCTTTCGAAACATACACCTCGTGAAAGAAGGACAATAAATAATTGATGTAAATACTCATAAATGAAAGTATATTACACAAGGAGTAAAATAATGGGTAGTACATACACCACTCAAAGGAAATTGTGGAAAATGTATCATAAATCTCACAAGAATAAAAGTGAGACGAAAAATCTCTTACGAAAACTCGGCAGCCTAACGACACCACATAAAAATTCCAAAATGGATTGATGAGAGAGAATAGGGTCTATCATCATATGAACATAAAAATTAAAGTAATATTAATATAAAATAACATCCCAATAACAAGAAAGATGAGCTTAAAAGGATTGACATAAAAGAGTGTACCTAAAAAAAGAGAGGGGTAGGATCCCTTACCTCAGGTCCGACTTGACTGGATCGTTCTTTAATCTCCTGAATAACAAACTTGAGTTAATTTCTACTTCCTTAAAAACCTTTTTCAAGTTCATTATTCCTTTTATATAACTTATTACCATGTCATGAACACTATGTTATTATTTAAGTTAAAAATGGTCGTTTTAACGATCATTGGTACTTGAGTCAAAAAATAAACTCTTTATAATTACAAGTTGTTCATGTGGTAAAATATACATTATATCCAAAATTGTATTCATGATATATATATCATATATATCATATATATCCAGTATATTCATGCATTTATAATATTACATAACATTTAGAGTTAAGAAATGAAATGCACTGTTCATGGAGACGGTAAGCCGTACGTACGCATGAACACTACTTCTATTTCTATTTCATATTTAATGGAATTAAAACATAATGATACATAATATTATTTTAATTACAGTATGGTATCATATATAATATCATTGAATATATCCTTTATATGTACCACATATGGTATTATCGAATCAAATCACTTTGAGGGGGCGGTAGTCCGCACTTCCTAAAATGAAGATATCGCGTATACCCATAATGGAATCCATAAAGGTATGTCGTAAATGAAAAATACATAATCTTAAGGAAAACATAAACATATTATATATTATATATAAATTTAGTGACATAATAATGTACACCATGAAAGGTGTTAAGAGAATATTGAACAATCATCATTTCGTGAGGCAGTAATTCGCCATCCACAGAAACAGTATGTTCTTTAACCATTAGATGAAGGTGTGTGTAAGTGTAGCTCGAATCCTTAATATAAAAAAATCCTTGTATATTGAATATAATTTTGTTGTTACAAAAGAAAGGAATAAAAATAGTTTAGGGGGGTGGAGAAGAAAAATAAAACAAAAGGACTCAAGTGAAGACATTACCTTAAAATCGGGTAACTCCCTTTGGTTTGAGCTCAAAGGCTTCCTTGGGAAGACTTCTGACCAAAGTGAGGCTTCTAAGAGTTATAGAGGGATGTGGAGAGACAAAATGGGAAGGGTTTGGCTGAGCCAAAGGCTTTGGAAGTGTGGGTAAGGAGGTAGAGGTGGGGGCCTTTTATAAGAGGAGAGGAGGGGCACTCTTGGAAGGTAAAGAAATGTTCCTTTATTTTAAAATTAGTTTCGGATTTAAAAGGTCCCACATTGATATAATTCGAGGATAAGGAGATAAGGGTTAGAAATATACCCATCTAATAGGTTTTGGACATGTTTAGGTCATAGATTCTACATTATCCATTCATTTTATTTAAATCGTTAAATAATGAGGTCATCGCTGCATCATCATGATGTCATAAATAATTTAATTTATTTAATGTCTAAAAATTATAAAAAAAATACTATGATGTAGGAAATATTTTTATATTTCTACTGAATATTTATAGTCAAAAATCATACTTGCATAACTCCATGTAAAAATTGTTTTTGTAAAACATCTAATGTTGGTGTCATTTTAATTTTAACATTAAATAAAAAGGTATTTATGTCGTTTTCCTACCAAAGTGGCTCTATGGAGTCCCCACGTTGACCCATGGATTTTCATGGTTGGACATGACTCATCAAATTAGGTTAGGACATGTTTCTAGGTCATTTCATTTTATTAAAACATTATTTTTACCTTAAACTACACTAATTACCTCTAATTGCGATTAAAAACTTAATAAGTTACTATTCACCAAAAAAAACTTTAATCCCATTGAACCACATTTTACTTCTTAATGACAACCATATATGTCATATTTTTGAAATTCAAAACACAAAGGTGGAAAAATTTCATTTAAACGGAAAATCGGTTTTTTATAAGTACCACTTAGTGGTTTCACTATTCATCAAAAATTGAAGTTTTTCAGAAAATTACCAAAAATTCACCCTAAGCTATATTTGATATTCCGAATTCAAAAATGATGTCTATTTTAAAAAACTAATAACATATAATATACATTAATTAATTTAATAATTAATTCCCGCTGTCAGAACAAATAGCGTGTTTTTATGAAACAATATATATCAAAAGATTGACACTAGTTTAAGTCAAATTTAAAAGTGAAATTAATTCCAATGACCACTATTTGATTAAATGGTAAAAATATATTCTAATTTCACTTTAAAACCAATTTATAAGATAATATAATCATATAAATAAATTAGATTAAAAAGAGGTTTTGAATTAAAATACAACATTGTTCACTATTCATTAAAAAATGTACTTTATCGGAAAAATATCAAAAATTTACACAAAGTAAATTTTGATGTCCTGATTCTAAATATGAATTTTATTTTGTAAAATATAATACATAAAATTATCAAAAAGTAGATTTAAAAGAGGTTCTCCACCAAAAGGTGGTTAATCGACCTTTTAAAGAATATTAGAATGTTTACTCTTAAAATTGGATTCATTCACATTTTTAATCCTCTAACATTTATTGTAAAAAGTAAAAATATTTGACAAACATATATAATCATTTTGTAGTTAGTTATATTCATTCCCTCCATCACAACAGCTAGGCGTTAACTACCATTTAAAATAATATTATTATATTATTAGAGTGCAACGTAAGATTCCTAAGAAACTTGTTGTTGCGTGTTGGGTACGCCATCGAGCATAGCGTCCCCTTTAAAGTTATATAAATATTTTATTCACAAATATAGATAAATGTGAAACTTTCATACTCTTTATTTACCTGGGGTGTTACATAAGTAATTTTCCTTTCCATGTTATTTATACATATTTATTTATGATAGATTTCAGTGTACTTTACCCCTATAGAGTAACTGATCTCACCCCTTACTTCTGTTTTATTTATCCCCAAGATTTGAAGAATATTATTATGACTGATATTCTGGGTAAATCTAGGAAAATAATGGTGTCCTCAAAGAAAATATTTTTTATATTTAATTTTTAAAATGCAATTTTAATTTAAAATATGTATCTAGGTTACCAATACTACTAAACTATTCAGTATTTTGTGATATGATTCCTTGTATCTTATGCCAATGTAATAAATTATGGCTCCGAATTTATGCGACTGGGTTAAAAATCCATACAAAATCACTAAAAGTTATTTTTTACAATATGATTTCAAAATATATCTTGATTATTTAAAATTAATATTTAAAACATTAAAAAAAGTACAATTAGTGCACAAAAGAAAAAAAAATCATTTTTAGAAAAATATAAATTTTAAATGTAAAATTGAATTTATTATTATCTATTGTCTATAAAACACATAATATGATTATTAATAATTTCTTCAAATATATAATATATAAATATCATTAAAATCATTTAAAAATTCTATTTTTATAATTTATTTCAGTAAAATGAATTTGTGAACATAAAAAACATTTTTTAGAAAAATATTCCCCTTATCTTCAATTTTTTTTATTTTCATTTAAAATTAATTGGTTACCAAAAAAAATTCATATAACATGTAAACCATACATTTTTTAAATTTATAAAATAAAATTCATTTCCACTATTGCAACATCAAGGTGATAACTATCATATTAAATATAAAAATATTAATAGTATATAATGATTCATTCAAACTCAGTGTTAGTAGTAACACAAGCTAATGTTACTGAGACATGTAAGGAAAGATAAACTCTATGTTTTGTGTCACAAAAATTATCAAAAAATTTTAATTTAATTTATTTTTTATTTCACAAAATATTTAGGTGTTTCATTTTACCACCCTTAAAATTGTATTTCACTCCTGAAATTATTTATCTGGTACTAAAAAAGGTACTTCTACCTTATTACATACTCGGGATCCCACTTAACTTCCTCAAGATGGTGATTTCACCCTAAATTATTAACCATGTGTGTGTTCTAGTTTCATATAACATTCTCTATATGATCCGTAATATCCACTAATAGCCCATCATAAGATAGATCATGGTCTTATGGAACAACCTCTAAATTAAGTACATGTGAAGGATCACGTATGTACTTTTTTTTGGGAGATACATGGAACACATAAAGAACATTAGAGAGGATCAATGTAAGTGCTTAATGATAAGATAAAATCACAATACGATCATGAATTTCAAAGGGACCGATATACCAAGGTCTTAGTTTTCCATTCTTTCTCCCCCAATGAAATTCATATAAATACCTTCTCACCAACATAAAATTATATATTACATCAATGATTATTAGTATAACATTTCTATAAACAGTTTACTTTCATTATGTGGTGTTTAATGGATAAAAAATTATCTTCAATTTTACTATCATTATTAATTCCATATATATTTCCATATGAATCTTAATTCCACTATGTTAGATTTATACACTTCCTTTCATGAAGGGATTCATAAGGATCCATCTGAATTCTCTAGTGACATACATTGTTTTCGAAAAATAAACTAGAGGATGGATTTAATCCAAAACACCTTTGAAATACAAAAAATAATAGTTTAACATATATGATGGTGCTTGAATTGTTCTTTTGGATTGGCAATCTATCTAAGGACAACACACAATTCGAATACTCAACTTCATTTTTAGATCATGTTGAAGACTTTGAAATAACATTGTGGTAATCATTAGATCATGATCAAATATAGTTTAATGTGGTACTTCATACAACCTTATCACGTCCTTAATATATATTATGGATTGTGGACCTACAGATAAATATTATCCGATAGTAACGAAGTGTGATAAATTCATAAGGTGATTGAATAAAACCCACAATTACCTCAAAATAAAAGATAAGATATTACCAAAATGTTACCTTTAAAATTAATAATATTCTTTCAATGTTTAATGGAATTCATCCTCAAATAACTTTTGCAATAAAACATTTACAACACCAAAGTGTTGTATAACCATAAATATCTCTTACAATACACTTAATCATGATAAAATACCATCCCTGTAACATAAAATTGGATAAAAAACATTGAGCTCATGATCAACTATAATCTTATAAACCCATGATGATATCCATTACTATTAAGTTAATGTTATGCGGATACATATAAACATCCAAAATTTAATTCAAAATTTATTCCATATAAAATATATAATCTTATATATAAACATTTTCATTGTAAAATTGGGTTCATACTTTTACTGATATAATATCAAATGTGATTACAATTTTTTTTGAATCCATGTAGAGTGATAAATTTTAAAAAAAAATAACTAAAGGATTAATCATAAGATATACATAAGCCTTATTCATTAAAAATCAAACAGGAAATTCCAAAATATAGATGGGATGATAAGTATTCCCTAGTCATCATTACTAACATAATCCATTGTGATTTCATAATATTTCCCATTTTCCATTGCCTTTAGTGGGTTTTGCAGCGTATCATCCACAATAGTACTTAGATTGGATAATTTATCTCCATAAAGATAAAAAACATTAAACATGAAACACTTGAGTGTGGGTGGTGAAATATGAAGAAAAATCACTCCATTAATTTCAATGATTGGTGTCTTCACTTCACTTATAAGTTGTTTTACTCGATTGACAATCTTACCAAACTTGTAACACACACTTTCCATTTCAATAATTTAATTGAGTGCTTCATCCCACATTTCTTTTTTTACAGGTGATTGAAATTTATTTCCACCAAATGATTTATTTTAGTTCTCATGAGAATTGATATTCCTTTTCTTTACAAACCATAGGAATGGTAAGAATATCCAATTTATATCTTTATATTTAGTGTACAACATGTGGATTCTTCGTAGCTACTAAAGTATCTTATAGGAAATATCTTTCAAATATTTGGTGTTAAGACTCCAAATATTAAATTAATTTTTCATTTTAGATAGATGATTAAACCAGAAGTGTACTATTCAGGTCTCATAAAAATAGTTTTATTGGTAAAAATTGATTCACCATACTTCGATTGGATCCTGTGAAATTACTTCTCTATGATTATTCATAGAGTATGAGAAATGTAAATATTCAATAATAAAATATTAATCTCATCCAATTTTATAGAGTCAATTACCTCCTCTTGAATAGTATTCTTAATAAGGTTACACTATTAATATGCCTCACCTTGTAAATGATAGACAACCAAAATTAATTTTTCATGCTCAGAAAACTAAATAATGGAAAAGGGAATTGTAGGGGGTACTGATCCATTTCATAATGACTCGCATATCAGAAGAACCACTAAAGGATGGTTGATGCTTCCTTATGAAATACATAATAAAAATTTTCTCCATTTATTTCTAATTTCTCTATTTTTAATTATTCATATCTAGAAAAAGTTGTTTGATAATAAAAATAAGGTTTTACATTCCATCCCCTAAAACATTAGATTTATGAACAAGTTATTTTTTAAATTTGATGTTTCATTCAATAATAACATGCTTCCTTAGATTTCCATCAATTAACTAATACCATAAAGAATAGTGAGAGAAACACTAATCATAGTAGAGGACCATCTAATCCTAAAAAATCATTTATATCATGTCAAAATCCTAACAGAATATTTAGAATCTATGAAAAATTATGATTAATATAGGGTTTTCATGGTCATTATTAAAATCATTCATGGTGTTTCATAATGTTTTTCTGAATTTACAAAAGATATCCCTTGGGAGTGTTAATCCAGGTGTGCAGTAAGTCCCATTTTCATGCACCTGGTGGTGATTGAGTCTAGCTCAATGTGACATTTTCAAAGTTATTAACCTAGATAAATCTCTTTAATATCCACATACACTTATAGTATCCAAATAGGGAAGTAATTTCATGGAAACCACTACCTCTATACCTTTCTAAAATTCAATGAAATTTCATTATACATTCACACATCTTTAGAATTATCCTCAGACATATCCCTAGACATATCCACAGAAATACCCCAATGGATATCACAAATTCTTTATCATGATATTTTATAAAGAATAAAAACCCATGATTTGATACTAACTATTATTACCCAAACCTATCATGCATAAATAATACATTAATATAGATGAATATTAATTAAATAATTTAATAATCCATTATAAAATCATTTAGGTCTAGTGACTTTGGAAACATAACCTATAATTAACTGGTCCATAAGTTAGCTACATTATATCAAGCTATATGTTTCATAACTAAAACCCTTATTAGTTGAATCAACCAAAAATATTTAAAATATTATATTTTATTCTATAGAGTATGTGAAACAGAACATTGATCTTAAACAACCAATGACAATCATTTCATTAAAAATAATCTCTTTGATTGATTGTGGAACACATAACCATGAGTCTAAATGAACCATAATATAGTATAGCATTATAATATATATATATATAATTAAAGAGTGTTAATATTAATAACTAAATAATGAAAATTATTATTATATATTTAATATTAATAAAATATTAACCAATAATAAAACATGAAATCTTTTATTAAAAAATATAATTTCTCTTAAAAGACGTTTTAGACAAGTTTAGTGAACATAAATTAAAATTAAAATTTAAAACTATTATTAATTTCTTTTGTTAAAAATAAATCATCCATTAAATACAAATTTTAAAATTATCTGAGGTTAAAATTTTGGTATTTTTCTTAAATATTTCATTTTTAGATGAATAGGGTAAATACTAAATTTTAATTGAAATATGCCTTTTCATTTTAAATATTTTTAAAAGTAAATTAAATTTTAATTTTTTTTTAAATACAAAAATTATTCCAATTATATTTATATTTGAAAAATTTATGTCATTGGAAACATTTTTATATTTATTTCTTATATAAAAGTTGTGTAACTATTTGAATATTTTCTCTTAGAAAAATCGCTTTCTCATCGCATTTGTATGATTAATTTTAAATTAATATTTTCCTCTTATGTAATTGATATTTGGAAAATTAGATTTCATATTTAAAATAAGTATATTTTATATTACCTGATATGTTAAAAATAGTTTTTGACCATTATAAATATTTACAACAATAAAAATTATTTACCACATTTAAGGTAAAAATGGATTTACTTGGGGTAAAACTAAAATGAAAAGGGTAAAAATTACCCAAAATAAATTCTAAAATATATTTACTAGATTTATTTATACCATAAAATTTATAATAAATAATAATAATATATTTTTAACTTTGGAAAATTTGGGAGACATGGCTACACTGTTTTATTTTAAAAAAAGACATGTATACTACACACCTGACTTATAAAAGAACACCAATCTTTTCTATCATCACACCGTAAACCCATCATTAATGAAAATAAAAGATAAATATCTAAAAGAATTCCATAATCCCATCTTATATGCCTTTTTTATTCATAAATCCATATTTATAATGATTTGGGATCAAACATAAGGTTGTTACCCAAGGAAGAGGTAATGTTCTTCATCTAGTGTTTTAATTTAATATATTTATCCACCTACTTATATTCTTATTAAAAAATTTATATAATAACATCAATATAATAAATCTAATTATATGTTTTTATGTTAAGGGGAATATGTAAAAATATCCCCACTTCTAAAAAATGGTTTACAAAACTATCATTCATGTTTATGACAAACTATCACCTTACAAACCAATGAAATTTATTTTTTTCCATTACCACCTCTCAAGGTTAAGTATGATGATAAATATAAAGTAATTATATGATATTTATAAAATAATTATACATATTAAACCAATTTATCATATATAAATTTTTATTTAATATGCTTAAGGGATATGATAATGTCGCTTGTGTGTAGGGTTGACTACCGCCTTGCGAAGCGATGTGATTCGTTTTTTAATAACGCTTTACATGGAATGAAATAAGGACAATTTAAATGAATATATATGAAATAAATAAACTAATTGTGATATTAATAAGACATATATCATTGTAAAAAGATAATATATCATTTTAATTCTTACATTTTCACCCACTAAAAGATGATAACATCATTCATGTACATTTATACTACCGTCTTCATGAACAAATGTGACTATATTTTCATTTCCACACAAATTTTATTATATATATATGAGTATATTTAAATAATTTTAATTTTATTTCTGATATTATTATGATTATGTAATGATAAAATATTAGTTACCTAATTTTTTTAGGATCATTGAAAAATGGAACCTTAACTAATGTGTACGTATGACCAACCATATCAATGATCGTAACATACATCATTTTTCAAAACCATATTTCATGATTGGTAATAAAATTAAAATTGATATATCATAATGATTATTATGTAATTATTATTAATTGAGATATAATGGAACTATATATTATCCAACTAAACCAAATCTTTTATAATGAATCATGTAAGAAAAAATATGGCAAATAAAACCTAATAAAATGAAACTAATGAATGATAATTAAGTAGTGGATGATAAGATGTTATAGAAGTATCATATATGATATTATAAATATTAATATGGTTTTTTATAAAATAATAACTCAATTAAATCAATTTTACATGAGGTAAAATCTTATTCAACCAGAAGGAATGGTTATTCAAGTGATTTATTGAATAAATATCCATTCATTAGGTTAAACTTATACATCCTTGATTAATTCCTGAAATTATTATGAGTGTAATACCTTTGGATTTTTTATGTTTTACTTCAACTTGATTTTTTTTAAATTTGATATACATAATCAATTCATTGATTAAAACATACTTCAATGATATGTCTTTAGTAAATGGCTTCTTCTCAATTTTCATTTGTTCAATAATACTGAAGTATTCTGCTAATAATTTATTGTATATTGTGTATATACTAAATAATTAATATGAAACATCATGATTAATTAATAATTATTATATTTTAAATTTTAATTTTAATTAGTTCATCTAAGGGTATTTGACATATGAGTAACCAAGTTGTAAATAATTTCATAACTTAAGATATTTTCATTGGGTTATGTTACATCTTCTATATTTTTTATATTTTAAGATTATGTGTGAAATGAATTTTTACTATGTTATGTTTTATTTAAACTTGATTTATGAATATTTATAGTTTGTACACATAATTTATTAACTGATCATTTCTCTCTTTATTTTTATGATCATTGTATGTTCTTATTCCATAATATTATTCTAATCGAGATTTTTTATACGTGAATTTCAATTAAAATAATTTATTTGACTATTTCATTATAAAACCATTTTATATTATTAAACTATGGTTATAAATTATATTTTAATATAATAGTAATGTTTTTTCCACTATTTGGAATTTAAAATAAGTGAGAATTCTTTTAATAAGGTCTCACATTATTAAACTCCTCGCATAGAAATATAGTTCTATCCAAATCCATGTTTTTAAAAAATATTTTAAATTTTTTTTATCCTTTTCCAAATTATTATTTAGAGACATTTTTATCTAATTATATTTATAAAAAATATGTACAATTAAATAATTTGTATGTTTTCCAAAAATGGATCATTTTGTTTTACCAAAAAATTGAATGTAATATTTACTTTTCCATGTGTAGCTTGAATGGAATTTTCCGCCTTCATGGCCTATAAATTTTTTGAAGATTATTTTAAATTTTTTGGAAGGTTATTTTCAAGTAAAATTATTTTTATGATGTTTTATGAAATTTCTAAACAATATTTTCAAAATTAAAAGGGAATTTTCGTAATGAATTTTTTTAAAGATTCTTTTTATGGTATTTCTTTTAATTAATGAAAATAACCCATTATTTTACAAATACATAACAAGGTATATTTTTTATAGAAACGTTCTTTATTCTTCCTATGGATTATTTATGATTATTTTTACCAGGTACAGTGTTGAAATTCACTTTCTTGATTCATTTTTGTTACTCATTAACATTCACTTGAATTATTCAAATTCTTATTATCAATATAAATTAAATTATCCATAAATATTCTTATTAATTATTATAAATATCCCTATTTCTTAAACCATATCTCATTTATACATACACTGTATTACTATGAATTTTATTTGATATAATGTTTAAATATTGTTAAAAATATACTACTTACTCAATACATATATTTTATGATAAGTGACACTGTTCATAAATTGAATCGGTTATTAAATATGTGATGAAGGATTTATACATAAAGTGATATGTGGGGTCCTAAATTATATATCTCCTCAATGCATTGGTTGTATTATGATATAAATGATTATTCTAGAAATAAATGGCGTTCTACCTATAGTTTTAAACCATCTTTTGAATAGTCTTGATAGTAGTGGTATCGTGATGCAGGAGATCATGACGTCGAATAATTGAGCGTTTTATTCCTTAAGAAATAATTTTTTATTACCCATTATATGTTTGAAATGATATTATCTTTGACTACACTTAATAATGAGTTTATTGAATAAATGGATTGTGTTTATAGTTATTTACCTTTCTATATGGATTATTCCTTATATAATTATGACACCCAAGTTATTTATTAAATGAAATTTGTGTTAAGTTATTTACCATTCAATATAGATTAATATCTATTATTTCATGATAGATTCCATTGTATAGAACCCTTACTGATAATTTGAGATCACCCTTATTTTTTCCCTTTTCCAAATATTCAATGAAGTGTAATATGATAGATGTGTAAGGATATTATAGAGAAAATAATTATATTCTCAAAATAATTCTCGTAGATTATATATTCTAATTCAATATAGGAATCATGTACCAGTCTTGTTATCCAAGATTACTAAACTATTCATTCCTTCAGTTTCATATTCATTATAATGTATGGAAAGAAAATAAAAATAACATTGGCATTGGGCTACTAGGGTTAGAGTTCCTATTGTTATTATCAATGGAAGTTTAGTAAATTCCATGGGAACTTGATTTAGGAAAACATATAATAGGGATGATAACCCTATGATTGACATTGAGGATAACAATATAAGAAAATCCTAATGTTTTAGTAATAAATAAATTATATGGTTTTTCCTTATAATACAACCCTCTAATTATACTAAAAGTAGACAGAGTTCTAGAATAGTTAAAGCTAAGGGTAATAAATTTAAAACATATTTATTTTTCTGGACCCAGTCATCATTAGGTGAATGAGAATGGGCCTTACCTCACACATAGTTTGACACTCCTCAGGTATATGCTAATCCTAATTTGCAATTTCATTACAAACCAATATGTAGGATTTGATTAGATGATTAAAATGAATGACCTGGGACAACCCTAAGATTTATTATATTGAAAAAAATTTCTCTCAAATGAATGGGTGAATTTATATATGTATAAAATAAGATCATAACATAGTTAATTACCAAGAAAAAAATGAAGAGTATGATGGAAGGAAATAAATTTCATCCTAGAGATCCTTTTATTGTTTGATGTCTAAAATAGGGGGAACGTGATGACAATCCATGTCAATTAAATATTATAAATATTAATCCATATACCATGTAAATAAATATTTTAAAATAATATGGATGATGTATATATTTATTGTGATTCAAGAACTGAATCGTAGTGTAATTTTACAAAATTTATTTTTTCTAAGATTCATTAAACATGTAAGTATTGTTTCAAATTTTATATGATTATTTATATGTATGAACTTAAGTGTTATAGATGCCATCATGGGTTTATTATTATATGGTTAATAATAATTTCAAGTTCTTAAACCCCCATTTTATGTTTTTTAGAATTAAGAGTCTATGAATAATATAGATATTTTAGGAGATGTTTTTGAAATTATATGTTTTAGTGGATATTTTATTTGATTAATAATACCATTATATTTTATATACATAAGTTAAAATATATTTATTACCTTTCAGGTTTATATTACCATTAATTACATTGTAACAATAGTCAAATAAGAATATTAGAATTTGCGGGAAATAATAATAAGTTATTTTGAAAACACTAGTAAAAATTTTTTTTGATGATTAATTTTATTTCAAGAATACCATCATATATATTTTTGGGAATTTTATATCAATTAAAATTTTATAGTTTTAAAAAACTACAACCAATAAGCTCGGTGAAAACCCGTCATGTCTGGAAAAGACTTAATCCTTGAACCGAAAACCGACGTATTTTAAGGGTTTATATCGTACCTCTTACCAATGTTATATCATGGTTAATATTCAATTAGTAAAATGATTTTAAAAATAAATATTAATGAAGAATTTGTATTGTTATTGTTTATTTCTACATATTAACGTATTATATGGGATAACATGTCCTAGCATAATGGTTTTGGAAAATATGCTATGTTATCCTGAAATAATTTTGAAATTTTTATGGATCTCATGATCCATTAAAATTATATTTCAATTTTTTGTGCATAAAAAATTCAGCTTCTTCATATCATTTAATTTGTGATGAAATGATATTGATTGAATAAAAACTAAATGATGAAATTGGGATTCTAAAATAGATACGTATCAAGTAATTATATTTCTTAATATTCATATATAACAATAAAATTCATCATACTTATGAAATAAATCTTGAAAAAAAATTCAATCCTTGTAAAATCATTTTTGGAAAACCATATAGTCCCTTAAATCATCAATCATTTATTGTTTTTTTTCATTAACCTTCTCTAGATCACCTACTTTCTGGTGATCAATAATTTGTACCACTCTCTATTAAACATTGTGTGTTAGTATTCTATTCCATGCCCTTGTTTTCATTTATAATTTTTTTATACTAATTGGAATCACAATTATCTTTTCTTAAATAAGATCTTCATACTTCCATTTATCACATATTAATAATCTATTTTATTGACCCTTTTTTACTATGTCTGTTTTCAAAAAAATAACATTAAAATATAAAACCCTTAATTATTGAGATCAAGTTTAAATTGTGAGGATGAAATTTATTGAAGGTGGAAAGAATATTCCACTCCAAATTATAATAAAATAATATTTTAATATAAATAATATTCATTATGAAGCATCAAGAACAAATAACCAAAGAAATATATGACTTTAAATTTAAACTCATCGATAGCTTGGGGAACACATAACCTTGAGTCCTATTGAACTGAAATATAGTATAACATTGTATCCTTGATGGTAAATTTGTTTGTATCAATAATACTAAATAATTTATCAAATTTATTGTTATCTTATTATTATAAATAAAATAATAATCATTTAAATGAAAAATAAGTATTTTCTAAAAAATGATAATTTTTTTTCTAAACGGAGGTTTAGCCATATTTTCTGCACATAATTTAAAATAAATTATTACCAGTTTTAGAATTTTTTTATAAAATTAACATTATTTTTCAAATCATAATATTCAAATTATCTTATAGTTAATTTTTGCTATATTTAAAAAATATTTAATTTTTTAATGAATAGTGAAAAATAAAAAATTTTAATTGAAAATGGCCTCTTTATTAAATTTATTTTTAAATTTAATTTATATTTATAATTTTATTCAAAATAAAATTAATTAATGAATATAAATTTTAATCCTGTTTATGTCATTGGAATCATTTTAATGTTAAATTGTTATATAAAAATATTTTAAACATTTGAATAATTTCTCATTTAATACTCACTTTCTCATCACGTATGCAGGATTAATTTTAAATTAAATTTCACCTATTATATTAATAGAATATGGAAAAATAGATTAAATATTTTTAATCATCATAATTTATATTATCTAATTATCAAAAAATATTTTTTTATCAAAACAAATAGTAAAAATTAATTATAGTGGATAAGGTAAAACTTGATTTATCAAGGGATAAACTAAAAAGTTAATGTTTAAAATGACCGTAAAATTGTTTAAATTATATTTTATAGAAATATTTCAACCCTTAAATATAATATTCTCTATAATAATTCATTTTCGACCCTTTTTTACTTGTGAAAAACATGGATACACATTTTTATTTTTAAAAATTACAAATGTGTCAATCACCACACTTATAAAAGACCACCACCTACCTTCTCTTATTCAGAACATAAAAACCTTTTTTATAAACCAATACATGAAAAAATAACATCAAATCATCCCTCATATAATCCTATAATCTTTATTTTTTTTATCAAAAAGTTATCCTTTGGAGGCTTTTATTGAAAACAAAAGGAGGTTACCCAAGGAATAGGTTACGTTCTTCACCGAGCATTTTTATTTAATTTATTTCTCCACCGTCCTCAATATTTATTGAACCATAATAATATAATAAAATCATTTTATTACATATAATGATACGTTTTAATGTTTTTTTCATTACCTAATTCCATCCCTATATCTATCAAATGAGTTATGAAAGCATCATTCATGTGTACGATGTAGTATAACCTCACTAACCGATTTAATTTGTTTTCCATTACAACCTATCACGGTTGGTTATGATGATAGATATAAAGTATATATATGAAATTTATAAAGTAATTAAACTACTATATTTATTATATCATATATAATTTTTTAACTTTCCATTCAATTTGGGAAATAATAACGCCACTCGTGTGTACGGTGTACTACCACCTTGCGAAGCGATGATATTCATTTTTCTCTAATGCATTACATGGAATGTAATATGGATAACTTTAATGAATATATATTATATAAATAAAATTATTATTCCATTAATAATATATTTATCATTATATAAATTTATCATATCATTTTATTTCTTACCTTTTCACTCAATTAAATATGAGAACAACGTTTATTTACCTTTTGACCATCACCTTCATGAAGTGATGTGACTCTCTTTTAATTGTAAAATCACAAGGATTATATATATAAGTATATTTAATTAAATATAATGGAATTCATGATATTATTATAATTCTAAAATTATAAAATATTACCTACCTTGTAAAATATTTTTTGTATTTTTATGTATTCTTAAACCCCAATTTTTAAAATTCAATGGTTGGGTTTTGTTTGGGGTTGTTTCAGGTTAAAAATTTTGAAATTTGAAATATTATGGGTGGTACATTATCAAAGCATGGTATTCCAAAATAGTGTTCCCTCTCAAGTAAAACCATGAAAACCCTGGTATTGGAGTTTTCTAGGGTTGGATAATGATATGAAAATCATGTTCCCCCTTAAGAGAAAATTTGTAATCCATTAAATGGGGCATTTGACTAGGGAACACGATTTGGTATTACCATGTAGCCCTGCCTAGTTTACTATGGTTATGAGATTTTTAATCTCTAAAATTAATTTTAAAATTCATAAAACCCAATTTTTGGACCCCCATAGTCATGTACGACCCATTTATGAATTATTATACTATGGGGAACCCCAAGAGAAGTTTTTAGACCCACAACACCCCTCCAGATGTGATTCGAAGCTAGGATAATAGTTTTTTATCTTCATCTTGTAGGTCTACCCTTCATGTTGTTTACCTTCCTATATCTCTCTTCTCCTACTTAGGGTTTTGTAGATCATCTGGTTGTGGAAAGATCTAATAACCTCATATTTGGATCATAATCATTGGTTTAATTCTTGGAGCATTTTTTCATAATTATTCATTGGTGGATCCCAATTAGATATTTGTGATTCATGGCCTAGAAATCCCTTTGTGGGTTGTTCTATTTTTATTGGATGATTTAATTAATCTAAAATTCATTGATTTGACAATATTAATTTCAATTCAATACATGGGATTTGATTTTTTTGAAATTAAATTTTTTAGAACCCCAATTTTATTTAAATGGGGAATTGGTTTTTTGGGAAATTTGATTTTGACATGACATTGGGGAAACCCACCCAATTCTATTAAATTCGTGTATGAATATGAAATTAATTTAATTTGGTGGAATTTAAATTTTTGAATTTAAATTTGTGAAATTGAAGGAAATTTTATGTAATTTAAATTGATGAATTTAAAAATTGCATGTGGAATATTAAATTGAATTATGAATTTATTAAAAATTCTTATTTGTTAAAAAATTCTTAAAATGGTTTTCATAGAAACCTTTGGGTTTTATCTTTAAAAAATGAATTCATTTATTATTATCCCTAGTTTTGGTTTTTGAATAGAAATTGGAATATTTGAAATGGATAATAGAATTAATTTAATTTCAATGAGTCATAAAATAAAAAGACCACCATTGTTGGTTATTAGAGAGCATACATTCCTCATGTAGTTTGTGGGTTATTTGGATAACTCTCTATAATTTACAACATCCCCAAAATATAAAGAACTTCAAGTCCATGATAGGATGATAATTAAGTCACCATGTATAGTGTTAAAGGGGGGGGGTGTATACACATATTCATTTATCACCCTAAGTGTGTGGTGTCTTATAGCATGGAACTATCATACCCTTTAGGCATATAACCATGTTTATCGCTTGTATTTTTTAAAATGATTGAACGCCATTGTTATAAAATATTTTTCATACATTTTTAAATTATACAAAATATTTTATATAAATTATTTTATTAATCTATTTTTTAAGAAATATTTCATAAATTGAAATATGAATCAATTCTTTAAAAAAATTTCATCATTTGAAATGTCAAGAATAATTTTTTAAAAATAGATTTTAAAATTACAAAACTATTTATTAAAAATTTAAAGCTTATTATTTTCTTAATTAAGTGTTGAATATATTATTTAAAAATTAATTGTGGCCCTATAATGATTTTAGATCACACCTTACTTGTGCCTTCCGAGGATTTGTAGATAATATCCTTCAAGGTATGAGCATGGGTAAATAAAAACTTGGTGGTTGTTCTAGATGTTGACTCATAGACTTGGAGAATTGAGTCCATTCAGACTTGGGAGGTTTATCAATATGTTTTTATAGTAATTTTATATTGTGAAGTTTTTCTTATATTCATACTGACATGTTTTTCTTCACTTATGCAATGATTGTGGAAAAAATCGTTCCAACATTCATTTTGTATGATGCTAGGTGATAGTCACCTAACCATGTGGATAATGACTTATTTTCATGATATTTTTCTTATGGATTAGTTATCAGGTTACTAGGGTACTTGGTCTAGTTCATGATAATGTGGTATCAAATGAAGGTTGTGAATCTTATCTTGAAGTGAGTAAGCATTATTTAATCTTATCGAGACTTAGAAGGTAGTTGCGATTGAGTGCCTAGCTAGATCTCACTAAAAATAAATTTATGTCACTATGGGTGGTTGGGGAAGGTCATCTTTAGGATTTGTTCTATTATTTTTCCTACTTTTTATTTGGATATATTTGAAATCTAAATCTTGTGATCTAATCCGTTGGGATTTTTTTCACTTCATTGATCTATATGAGTGTTAATATGATTTGTTCTATGTTTTATGCATATATTGTGTAGAATCATTTCTCCAAGAAGACATGAAAATAATATTTAAGAGGAATATACTGATTAACCTCAGTGAGGGAATCCTCACATGGACCTAAATCTGGTTGAGTTGATCATGTGTACTGTCCATGATCATGGACATTCACCACCACCATATTCTATTCAAGATCCAGTTATTGAACCTTGAATGTATGATATCCATAATCTACCTCCATATTTCATTCTTCATAATCCTCTATAATTAAAAGGAACCAATGATCCTCAATATGATGAATAATGGTTTAGAAAGATTTGTCATTGGTTTGATTTCATGGAGACCCCTCACAAAATCCTGGTGAAGTGTTCCACCTTCGTGCTTGAAGGACCAAGAGGGAGGTCTTGGGAAATGACGGTGATGATGAAGAAGCCCGATTAATTAATGTGTAATGAATTAAAACTTGTTTTTATCTAATATTTCTATCCACATTCGATGTTATTGGAAAAGGCTATAGAGTTTTTCATACATTAGCTGGCTGATAAGACTATGACAGAGTAAGAAAATCTTTTTTATAATATTGTGATGTTAATACATAATAATTTATTGAATTATAAGATAAAGGCTCGTAGGTTTTTTGGGACTTTGATGGGATATTAATTCTCATTTTTCTTTCCCATGATACCTTCTAATGTTCATGTTCTCGTTAGAGCAGTGATGGTTGAAACAGACCTAGCAAGAATGTCATAGTTGATGGTATTTCTTTCAATCCCAATGGAGGTTCAAGATAATTCATAGGAAACTAGAAGTTTTATTATTATTGTTTTGGTTCATGATAGCATGGTTTTTCTAGACCCACTACAGTTACTAGATGGGGTCCTTTGATATAATACTAGTGTGGAAATCTAGGGCATTCAAAGAGGGATTTCACTGAGGCACCCAAGATATGTAGCTCTTGTGGATGATCAGAACACCTACAGAATTTCTTCCATATATATTACACTCCTCATAGTGGAACAAGATCATAATATCCTTCTAAAAGTGTGGGGAAATCCTATTATACATGTAATATAGGGTTCCAAAGACATGAATCTAGAATAAATCTTCCTCACGCAGTGAATGAGTCTCCATAGGAAGCGGATATGGGTCTATAAAATGTGGGAGGTACCGTTACTATATATTAATCATTAGTGACTTTTCTATTTGATACTGGTGAATCTCATTCATCTATTTCAACATATATTTTTAATCTTCTAAATTTTCCTATAGAGATTTTATATTTTGTGATAG
The DNA here is from genome assembly GCA_963277665.1 of Viscum album. NCBI lineage: Eukaryota > Viridiplantae > Streptophyta > Magnoliopsida > Santalales > Viscaceae > Viscum > Viscum album. The sequence continues at coordinate 351,047,899 of OY728137.1, forward strand.
ATATTACAACACCCTTTGGTACGAAGATAGATAACGGTACCTATAGTCCCTCTTGTGTTTTATCTTTTTCAGATGTAGTGTTTACTGGGAGTTATTTAGTTCTTGACATGAAATATCATGAATTAATTTTTGGGATGGATTGGATCATTAAAAATAAATCCCAGATTTATTTTTAAATTTTATAACTCATTCACTATACATGATGATGTGTTCCATGTATTCCAAGGAGAGTGGTACCCAATGTCTGGAAGAGATAGAAATTTATATCTGTATTTTGGGAAAGTGATATCTATTTTATTATTTTTATCTGGAGAGAAAATAATTTTGCGATGACCTCAATTATATTTTCATCATGTTTCCCTATGTATTTCCTTTTTACTTCTCTGTCTGTAGCTGGTAAGGGAGGTTGAGTGTTTTGTAGATTTAGTGCCTAGTACTCAACCAATATATATTCCCTCTTACTACATAGAACCTACTAAAATGAAAAATTTGATGACTCAGATAGATGATCTTTTAGATAAGTTATTTATATTCTTGAGTGCGTCTTTTCCGGTAGTGTCTATTCTCTTTTCTAAGAAGGACGGTGGTTCACTGTGTCGTTGTGTTGATTTTCGAAGACATAATTGAGTTATGATACATAACTAGTATCTATTAGCACAGATTCACGACCTCTTTGATCAGTTGAAATTGGAAAATGATTCTAAAAGATTGTTCTTCAACATGGCTACCATTAGTTGAGGATAAAAGAATATGAAGTTCATAAAATTGAGTTTTTTTAGAATTTACAACTACTTTGTTTACCTTATCATTCTATTTGGTCTAACCATTACCTCTTCAGTCTTTATAAATTTTATAAAAAGTGTATTCAATGAGTATCTAGATACTTTCGTGGTAGTATTTTGGGATGATATCCTTATTTACTCTAACTCAAATGAGGACCATGTGTGTCATTTGAGAGAAGTTATGAAATTTTTGAGAAATCACTAACTTTTTGACAATATTCCAAAATATGATTTCTGGATTCAAGAAGTGATGTTATAGGGAAATTTGGTTCCAAAAAATGGTATATAGGTTGAAACTAAAAAGGTTAATATTTTTATGAAATTAGATAAACCATATAATGTTTTCAAGATTCAGAGCTTCTTGGGTTTATCTGGGTATTATCATATGTTTATAAAGGAATTCTCAAAGATAACTTCTTTGATGACTTATTTGAATCAGAAGGGATTAATTTTTTCATTGGATGAAAAATTTTAGATTTATTTTGTTGATCTGAAAATTCATTTTACTAATTCTCTATTATTGACATTTCATAGGGATGGGTAGGGCTATGTGGTCTTCTTTGATGCATCCAGTTCAGGAATGGGATGTGTTAATATGCATGGGGATTATTTCATTGTCTATAGCTTTCATCATCTTAGGTAAAATAGGAATAACATTCCAATACCTTACCATGAACTCATATCATTGATTCATACAATTATGAGCCGGCAATATTAAATTTATTGGGAATGGTTTTTCGTTATTTTAGACCATAAGATCTAGATTTATAACTTCAAGAAAAAAAACTAATTAAAGTATAGAGGTGTTGGGTAATATACATGAAGTATTTTGATTTCAAAATCAAATATACCCAACAGAAAGGGAATTTCATCACATATTCCTTGAACATGAAACATTTGACTCAAGTAGTAAAGGAATCATTAAAAGAGTAAACTTTTATGGCTCTCTTTGCATAATTGCATATTGGGGTCCTGGAATAAGGGTTAAGGTTTCTTTGGACATTGTTCAATTGATATACACTCTTATGAAGATGATTCAATAGGAACAATAGCTTACTGACGAGTTTTGTAGTATTGTAGTCTCTTTTTATGGTGGAGAGACAATTTCTGAGTGGTCATTCTCAAAAGAAGGAATTTTATCCTATCTGAATTGATTATTTATGTTGTTAGTAGAAATAAAATATATGATGAGTGATTTTTATGACTCCTAGTGTGATTTAAACATAGGAACCACAATTTTTTATATTACATGAAATTTAGAACATGGTGGTAAGGTATGAGATAGGGCATTATTGATTTTTTCACTCACTACTATCCGTTCTAACTGGTCAAGGACGAGCACCAAAAACCATAAGGTTTACTTTAGCCTCTTCTAGTGACTACTAGAAAATGGTATCAGATATTAATGGAAATTGTGGTTGGGTCATCATGTATCTAGAGAAATAATAATTCATTATAGGTTATGATCAATCTGTAGAAAAAATCATCTAACGTTTTACCCATTTTTGATGCAACCAAAGTTAGGGAGTTAGGAAATATCAATGTGAAGATGATATTTCACTTGAATGTAGTTTCATTTGTTTTAGCCCCTAATAGGGATCCTCAATTCAATTATCATTTTTGTAGATGCCATCAATAGGCATTAGGATCTTAGGTCCATTTGAGTATATCATACCATCCACATTCGAATGGACGGATAGAAAGATCTATAAAGATTCATGAGGATAAAATATGAGATTGTATTCGCGAATTTGCTGGGGAATTATATAATCACTTCGGTCTGGTTGTGTTTTCATATAATACTATTTTCTTTTCCACGATCAGAAAAGCTACTTTTTGGAATTTTATTATTGACCTTGTAGATCTTTATTGTTTTGGTTAGAGATTGGATAATATTCATTGGTTGGAACTATCAGGGATTATGAGACAATAACAATGTTTTAATTGATTTTTCATATAATTTTGGCATCATAGAGTTGGTATAAATGTTATTCTAAAAATCTTTGTAGACCATTGGAATTATTAGTTTTTGACTAGTTTTCCTTTAATGATTCACCCCATTTGGGTCATTAAAGTCTTGGGATGAATGGGAAAATTTCTCCTCATTTATTTGGGAAATTTCCATGATTATGAGAAGGAAGGAAAAGTTTATTATCATTTAGAACATCCACCAAAACTGACATCTATACTCAACATGTTCTATGTATCGTAACCAAAAAAAGTATCAATCTGATCCATCTCATGTTCAGAGCTGGAGTGTTCTCAATTTTGAGCCTAATATATCTATGACTAAATGGATAGTCAGGATAGATGATTATATGACCATGTTAGGGAAAAAGATTCCTTTGGTTTGTTTGATATGGAAGCATGGTTCTAATTCTTAGGGGAAGTGGGTGAGAAAGGTACTGATGAGAGAGTAGTGGTCCTATCTTTTTTCCCTGGAATCTTCTTTGTAGGCTTTCTTGGGACAAAAATATTATTTTTTGGGATATTTTTACTCCATGTTATAATTTTGGGTATTTTTAATCCCTCTTCTTTCCATTCATATGTTTGGTTTCTTCTGGGGGTTTTCTGGTTGAAATATTAGAAATTTTGAAGGTGTCTCGGTTGTTTATGGTTTCCCCAAATGGTGCACGCTATCATGGAAAAATAAGAAATCCCAGGTAGTGAGGTTTTCCACGGCTGGCGTATGGTTTGAGAATATATGTTCACTCATAAGAGAAACTATGTATCCCATTTAAATTAGTACATGGATATGGAACATTTTTTGGTCTAACCATGAGGCCCTACCCAGTTAACAGTGTGTATGAGATTTTTAATTCGAAAAATTAATTTTAAAATTACCTAAACCCACCTTTTAGACCACCGATGGACCTATATGTCTACATTATGAATTATTATTCCCTAGGAGATCCTAATATAAGTTTTCCCCTCAAAAATATAGAGACCTGGTCTTAACATACGTGGATATTAAATCATTTTTTGTGAATATTCAGTACATTACAAAAATACATGCCTGAGTACTGTAATAGTTTATTGTCTTTGGAAACATGGAAAAAAATCCTCTATCCTGATGAAATATCTTTATCATCACCCATAAACATCTCCTCGTATATTACTTATTCCTAAAACCATTCATCAAAACATGGGGAAGGAAACATGAAAATGGGTGAAATCAAATGCTCAGTAAGGGTAGATAAGGGAGAAATGTAAGAATAAACATGAGCATATGGTATAATAACACGATCATGAAAATAAAAGATCACACCCTGCCTGTCAATGATCATAATCATGAATCATGGAATAAAGATTGGTAGTTTATAAGACATGCATCATAAGAAAATAATAAACATAATCCATAAAATCATTACATAGGAATAAAACATGGAATTTTGGGAGACACATAAGTATATAATAATTAATCTCATAGTATTCAAGGAATTACTTCTAGGTGCATCTCGGTAGTATGGGTTCACTTCCCATACCATATTGGTAATCATGGATCACTCCCACAACCCTCTGGAAATTCATGGTCCACTCCCACAACCATCTTGGAAGACATGGTTCGATACTATAACTATCTTTCTAGTCATTGTTAACTCCCACAACTATCTTGGTAGTCATGGTTCAGTCCCATAACCATATTTGTTGTCATGGTTCACTCCCATAACCATATTAGAAGAAAATTTCCTTCAGGTATATCTCTTGATATATAAATCATCACCTAATGCACTAGAGGGAGATATAGGTCCCACCCATATCATAATGAAATCATTCTTACATTTTCCACAAAAACACAAATCACTCATCGTATAATAACCCAAGGAATAAAATTGGTTTCTTAAACATCATTCCATCATAAACTAATCTAGGATAAAAAAATGGATTTCAAAAATAGCATAAAAATAAACAAACAATCGTAATAATAAATATATTAATAATTAATTTCATCTTAAATGAAAAATAAATTTTAAAAGAACACTTAAAACTGATTATAGAGGGAAATACCATTTCTTCATTGAAAATGGTTTTTTATTAAAACATTGTTCAATTTTAAAATAATGGAATTTATTTGAAGATAACGATGAAACATTGTAAGGGAGGATTCAGGGAAATAAGGATTCATGAAAATGTAAAAATATATTCATGACTTATATGTTAAGATAAAAAATCCTTCTTGTAATTTTTTCAGAAAAGTGAAAAAGAATTTCATTTGGAAAATGAAAGAACGATTCCTTTCAAATCCTGTAGTCCAAATTAAAAAATGGGTAAAAATGAATTCAAACACCCATAGGGAAATATTAACAGTATTTATGAATTTATTTTAATCAAAAATGTACATGAATGATAAATAAACCCCATGAAATACTAACGTATAATCCAACTTAGATAATAATGATATAATGTAACTATCCCTTACATAAAACCATAAAATATTATTTTTTAAAAACATTTGAATGAACATAAAAATATGCATAAAATATTCTCTATAATCTGTTTATATCTTTATAAATAGTTATGAAAGATAATTTCATGGATATTGAAATGTAGAAAGTATTAATTCTTTAAACATTTAAAGAATCCTACACCACTTTTAACATTTAAATCTTAAGACTAATATTTTCAAATGATTATTTAAATTCCATGGATATAAATGTATTCATGATAGGAAATATAATTGGGTAATTACATTCACCACACACAATAAATAGGTGTTAAAGATGTCTTATATCACACAAAAAATAAATGTGAGATGAAATTTGCATACATTAGGTCTAATACTCTCTTTACATGTCCAAAACTCCTATTGAATATCCCCTCCTTGAAAGACTCTTGAGGACCTTGAATTTTGAATTTAGTTGGGACTAGAAGCACATGTAAGTGGGGATAATGAGAAGGTTAGGTTTTAGTAGATATTTGAGGAGATACAAGGATTTGTTGGTTGAAATATGGAGGTGAAGGCTGTTATTTAAACTTGAGTAGAGGTGTGTTCATGTGATTAATTTATTGATTAGTTTTTATTAAAAGATAACCATATATAGGTGGAATTAAAATCCATGTATTTGTATTTAAATTAATGTTTTATATCCATGTTAGGGTTTATCCACTCCTTAACAACCCTTTAAATGTTTTAGTTTCTAGGTATGTTAATATCGTAACATTAAATTTTAACCATTGTAAAAATTTTACCAATACAATGGTAAATAATTTTTTAACCAAAGTAAATTCATTTTAAATAAATATTAAAATGACTATAAAAAATAATTTATACCTTATTATTCCAAATATTTAATCAATTTTAGATAATTTAATTCATTGAATTTTTAAAATTAGATTTAAAATTATATCAATAGGAAAATCTAAAAAGTCCATTTTTAGAGTGAAACGTTCAAAATTTGACATAGATTTTTTAACAAATTTCAATTTGAAATTTGTTACAATGACTTAAATTGAATAAAATGATAAAATCATAGTATAATTATATTAAAAATTAAAATAAACGGAAAGTCTGTGTATTTTAATAAATTAGATGAAAAATTAGTTTTCAATTACAATCCAGAAAATTTAATTATTGATTAAAAAATGGAACATTAGATAAAAATACCTAAAATCAATACCAACCTAATTTTAATTTTTTTATTTAAAAGTTGAAGTTTATTTTTATATATTAAATCTATAAAGTTTTAAAAAATTGTATTTCAAAAGGTTTTACCATTAAATGGAAGTAAAAATAAGTTAATAGAAATATTGGGTCTTTTTTGTTAAATTAGTATTATTCATATATTATAGCTATAAAATATATTGTATGAAAATAAAAAATATTTAATTGGATATATAACATTAATATTACAAATAAAATTAATTACTAATTTAATTTATTATAATTAAAATGACTTGTGAGAATAATAATAGTTTTCTTCAAAAATACTTAATTTGTATTCAATTGGTTCTCATATTCATTTCAAAATAAATTTTAACTAATTAATTCATTTTATATTTTGGAAAACCATATATTAATATATGTTAGTTAATAATTTTCATAAAATATAACTTCAAAACTTGGTTAGATCATATTTTGGCAATATCTTATTGTCACTAATCATCTGTCATGCATGTTACACAAACCTTCAAGGAAAGTCTTCATTGCATGTAACAAAAGATATCCTTAGTTTTCCATGTAGAGGAAGATAAAATTTATGTTATTTATATTGAATATAAGATAAACATAGTGGTTCAATATAAAATATTTTTTTTAATGTTACATGAAATGAGAAATATAAAAAATGTTAAATTAATTTGAAAAATAATAATTCACAAAATCTATGGGTGTTACAATCACCCTTATAGAATCTAGTCAAAGATAATAGAATATCGCTTGATCATCTCTCAGTAGGTCTCCTCCTCTAGTTATTTATCGTTATCTCTACAATTATCTTTCCTTGGGTTTTTTGTATAAATTATTTGTGGGATGATCTAATAACCTTTTATTTAGATCTTAAACCTAGGTTTTATTCTTGGATCCTTGTCAGTGTCATTCATCATTGGAGAATCCCAATTAGGGATTAGGGATTCATGGTCTAGCGATCTTGTGTTAGGTGGTTCCATTTTGATTGGCCAATTTAACTAAAAAAAATTCTCAACATTCTTATGAAATTGAATTTATTAAAAACCCAATCCCAGTTAATTTTGGGATTTGTTTTTGGAAATTTTATTTTTGCAAGAAATTTGGGGAAACCCCAATACCATAGAATTAGGGTGTAATTGTGAAATTGATGGATTTTGGTCGAATTTAAATAATTTATTTTAAATTTTTTATATTTATGGATATTGTTTGGAATATTAATTGATGAATTTAAATTTTGAAATTGAATTAGGAAATTGTGTTGTGAAATTATTTCAAATTCATATTTATGAAAAATGATATAAAATTGTTATGATAGAATCCCTTGGGATTTATCATGGAAATGTGTGTTTTTTATTAAAAACTCATTTCTTTTTTTTTTAAATGGAAATAAGAATATTTGAAATTGATAATTAAATGAATTTTATTTAAATATATCATAAAGTAAATTTCCATTCAGTTTTTATTTTTAGAGAACATGAAATACTTAGGTAGTTAGTGAGTCATTTGGACAACACTCTTGAATTTACAACATTCCAAAACATAAATGCAGCACTTACTTCCCAGATAATAATATGATGAATCCTTCTTGACTTGTGTTCATGTGGGTGTGTGAATACACATATTACCATGTAAAAATAAGTGTGTGGATTCCTATATATTTGAACTATCATACCATTTTGGAATATGACCATGTTGCTCACTTGTATGTATTTGAAATGAATATATGCCTTTATTGTAATTTAGTTTACATGTATTGTAAAATTATATAAACTATATTATATAAAACATATATTAAGATATTTGTTATGAAATATTCCATTAATTGAAAAATTAAATTCCTTTAACGTGTTTCCAAATTTTAAAATGTCAATCATGAATTTTTTAAATTGACTTTTGAAATTCCATACCAATTTATATAAAATTTAAATATATTTATTTGGTTAATTAAATTTTTTCTTATATTAAATAATATGTGGTGAGAACCTATTGTTATTTTATCTCACACACAACCTATTCCTTTGAGTGTTTGTAGATTATCTCCTTTCAAGTTCAAATAGGGGTAATGAACCACTTAGGAGTGGTTCTAGGAGTTGATTCATGAACCTAGAGAGTTGCGTCTGTGGGGACTTGGGGTAATTAACTTCTTATTTTTGGTAATATTCCATATCACTTTTGGGTTTTGTTCATTCTTGAATTGTAGTAAACTTATCCCTGTGGATTTTTGTTTTATTCATACTGTCTTTTTTTTATTCACTTCGGCAATTTTTGTGGAAAAATCATTCCTAATTTCATTCGAAAGATGTGAGGTGATAATTTCCAACCCATAAGGGTGAAGAAATCCCTTATATATATGTCATTGTTATCTCATTTATCATGTTACAAGGTTACTTGGGTTGGTTCATGACAAGAATCCTTTCTATAGTGAACGTTTAAAAATGGAAATGTTATCCACCTTTATGTATGGCCAACAACCTCTATGATAATAACATAATTAATTTCTCAAAAAAAAACATCTAGGATTGGACAAAACAGTATAATTGATGAATAAAAATGATAACTATGTCAAACATATTATTTTAGAGATTATGTATCTATATTATAAATGTATGAACTCCATCCTTCTTAAGGAAACACGAGTGAGAAAATAAGACAATTATCACCTAAAATTGTAAAAATATTGAATGGTAATTTAAAAATGGGTGATAATTTTTTTATAAAATAATAATACAAGATATTATAAATATTAATATGGTTCTATTATAAAACAATAACATTATTAAAACAATAATACATGTTTCTAAAACTTTTTTAATTAAAAGGATTCCTAAGGAAAGGGGTTTTTGAACATTACTTCCTTTAATTATATTAAACTTCTAATCCATTTATTATGTCATGATAAGACTATGATTGTAATGAAAATGATTATTTTATGTTATATTACACATATTTTATGTGTATATTAATTTAATACACACAATAAATTCATTTATTAATCCACACCTCAATGAAATAATATTTTTAAGGGTATTCGTCTCAATTTACACTCATTGAGGAATATTGAAATATTATGCACCTACTCTATTTTGTATTATTTATAAACTTACCATTTAACATGTATTATCTTTATTCATTACTAACTAATTTCATTTTAAGAATCAACTTGAATAATTTCATCTAATGGGATTTTACCTAAGAGTTACCAACTAGTGAAAAATTTCAGAACTCAATTTTTTTTCATTGGGTTATATTACTTATTCCTTGTCTCGGATCTTATAAGATCATTTGTGAAATTAATTTTTGTTATATTATTTTTTATTTTATCTTTCTGATATTTATTTTAAATTGATACACAAAATTTCTTCCTTGTTTATTTTTTACATCAACATTATGTTCGTTGTAAGGGTTTAATTAATAATCTCATTCTAAAAAAGATTGTTTAATATTGAAATTTAGTTGAAAGAAATTATTTTTAAATTTCATAATAATATAATATAATTCTATTATTCTTTAGATATTCAGGATATTCTCATATAATAGTTCCATTTTCAACTAATTTGTACTTTAATAGTTGTGAAAATGGGTTTTTAAAATCAGAAATCATTTCTCACTTCAGTACAAAATCCATTTTCTTCTGAAACAATTTTTTTATAAACACGATTTCAAAAATATTTTCATCCTTGCCAAATAATGTAATATTATATTTTTTACCCAAATTTATTTTTAAAATATTATTTAAGAAGAATAATTATTTTTTTGAAAGACAATGCTCATTTGGATTTACTAAAAAATGTGAATTTAATATATGTTTTAATATGTATGACCGGAACACAAATTTTCAACTTCATAACCACTAAAATTTTAAAATATTATCTTATATTTTCTAATTATTTATTTTCAAAAAAAAAATATTTTAGAAATATATTGTGATAATTTTTTTAATAGGTGATTTTCTAAATCAAAATGATATTTTCATGAGGATTATTTTTAATGATCATTTTAATGGTATTTATATCAATTGATGACAATAACCCATTATTTTACATATACTCCATAGGGGATATGTTTTATTGACACCATCCACATTCTACTTATGGATGGTTTATGATTATTTTTAACAAATATGGTTATGATATTCACTGCCTTTATTACGTTTTTTATTCAATAAATTTTTATTGATTTATTAACTTTACAGTAATCATTGGACATAAATTTTTTCGCAAATATACATAAATTCAATCATAGACTTATATAGACCCCAAATGAATCTATATCCTATTGAGTTGAACTAGAATCCTAGCATTAAACGAGTTTCTACATGTAGTTTTAAGTTATCATTTGAATGGTCATCATGGTAGATGTATCATGATGCCTAAGATCATGATGTCCAATAATTAAGAATTTCATTCATAAAAAATGAAGTTATTAAGATATACATTAGAATTAAAAAGAGATATTATCTACATATTTATTTCATTCTCAATTTATTGATTAAGTGGGAAGATTTTTCAATTATTTACCTTTTAATATTGATTACTTCTTATCTAATTATGATATCCAATTTATTGATTAAATGAAAAATGTGTTCAGTTATTTACCTTTCCATATTTATTATTCTCAATTGATTCATGATATATAATGATATACTTATCCCTTATTGAGAATTTAGGCTCACCCTAATTTTTTATTTTTCCCAATATTCCATGAAGTGTACTATGATTGATTTCCAAGGATATTCTAAATATAATAATTTAATTCTAAAAAAAATAAACAAATAATTTATTCTTTCATATTTAATATGTGAATCATGTATTTAACCAGTTTATAAAGACTACTAAACTATTTAGTCCTTTGGGATGTGATTCCATTTATATTATTCCAATGTAATAATGTAACAATTAGTACCATTATATTGGGGTAAAGGTCACTACATTATACATATCATACATAATACTTTTCATTATATCCTAGTTAAAGGAAACACAATATAGGGTAATATCGGATTATCCGAAATATTAAACAAGGGTGTTATACATATATTATGTGAATAAAGGTATAAGGATATTAAAAAAACATTTAAATCCCTTACCCTATATATCATAGAATATAAAAATGATTCATGGCATAAATCATGGCAGTTCATAAAAAAAATCATAACAGAATCAATGAAAAAGATACATGATAACATAAAATTAAAAAATACATAGATTTTAACTATAGTAATAGTCTTATAACATTTTCACCTTGTATATATAGAAAAATAATTCTCATTAAATTAAGGAAATTAAATTAGAGCCTCTAATAAATATAATGGAATTAAACAAGGTACATAAATAATCATATTGACATTAATTCTTGGTCTACGCATAACATTATGAACATGTAATCAGTTTCATGCATAACATTTTTAACATGTAATCATTTTTTCACATAACAATGTCAACATATAACAATGTTCACACCTAAAATATTAACTAATGAGTAATATATATTTACTAAATTAATTGAATTGATATATATTTATATCCCACATATCACATAATGGAAATTTTAAATATGTGGGAAAAAAGTTCATAAAACATTGATTATACTAGAACCCCGGAAAAAAAATGGGATTCATAATCATTTCATAAAAACATATAAAATGGAAATGAAATATGATTTATAATCATTTCATCATTTAATAAAATTATCACTGAATGAAAAGAAGTGGGTTTACTGAGCATAATATTATCATAATCACAAAACCATTATAGGAGGTATATGAATTAAAGTCTTGAATCATACCCAAGTAATGTAGATGTTACATTAAGGGATATAATCCTAAATAAAAAATGATTTCGAAAGAAAAATCACTCAGAATGTTACTTTAGGGAAATAGCCTTCGAATATTTAAATTTTGTTTAAAACATTATTTTTTAAAAATCATTTTCATTGAAAATAACATTTTAAAATTATAAAATAATACATAAAAATAATTTATACCAATTAATGAGAATATTATCCATACCATTTTTAAAATCACATTTTTATATACTAAAAACCATTAAATATATCAGAATTGATTTTATTTGAAAATAAACATGAATAACATATAAATGAATATTCAAAGAAAATAATTTCTTTTAGGGTATAATATTTTATTTTTAGCATACATGTTAACATAATGACTCCATTCATATTTTCGGTAAAACCAAACATTACTTGTTTGGAAAATGACATACATATTTCTTCAAATAAATTTAAAAAATTAAAAAATGGATGAAAATATGTTTAATAAATAATTTTCACAATGTTAAAAAATATTCAGAATTTTTTTTAGAAATCATTGGTTTTGATGGTAAACTTATTTCTACAGAAGAGAAATATAATGGTGAATTTGATTAAAAAAATTCTCAATAGTATTGAGAACCAATGAGTAAAAATGGAAATATTTATTTAAATATAAATTAAAGACAAAAGGGAAAGATATTTTAGTATCTTGTAGATAGATGGATCATATTATTTTATCATGTGAAACATAATAAAAAATAATCTGGATAAAAGATGAGATTTTATTATAAAACTCTTACTACAATGAAAACATTTAATCGTAATCCCCATGAAAGGAAAAAATTAAATTAAAAAAAAATAATATTATGTTAACAAACATATTTATGTAATTTATTTTGAAAGTGGTTGTATATACAACTCATAATATTTGATAGGTTTCTAAAATAACATTTGTGTCAATGAAGTAAAATTGAGACAAATCCCCTTGCCACTTTGGTAAGATTTGATCCGTAAACCCAATGATTGAGATATCCTCTAATTGATATGTTAGTCCCTATAAAATTTAGGAGAATAATTATAAAATACATTCATGTGTTGTATATACACTAATTAAATGATACACATAGTGATAATGGAATTTTTCCCATAGAAAATAAATGTGAGACTTGAATCTCTAACCTTAACTCTTCACAAACTTCATTAAATTTAGAACCTCATATAAAATAGCTATATGTTAATTATAAATATTTTATATAAACATAAATATATATATCATACCATATATTATTTACTTATTACCTTTTATTACCTATTTATTTATAATTCTATGTTAAAGTAAGGTTTTGGGAAATGACAATGTTATTTTTCATGTATGTTTTAATTTTTCATTTTTGGTCCTCTTACAATGATCATTGTTCTATAATATATTTAATATTATAAATTATAAAATATCATATATATTAATTATATATATATATATATTTATTTATACCAATTTATTAGTGTAAGATATATATAATTAAATACATCATCAAAGAGATGGTAGACCGTACGTTCCGGTGAATGATATATCGATTTTCTAAAGTGATTGAATGAAATATATTCAATTAATATATTACCACTAGAAAATAATTTTATTAAATATATATCACTTGTTTTTTTAATAAAATAATTATTACATTCATAGTGAATTGTCAATGAATAACATCACTGCATAAGGCGATAGTCCATCACACACCTGAGTGTCGTTATCATATCCCCACAGAATGAAAATTAAGAAGGTATTTGTGATATAATAATTAAAAAATTAATAATATAATAATTATCATTTTTAATTATCTAATAAATTATTTAGTCTTTCTGTGACATGTGGTAATAGAAAAATGAATAACATCAGTTCAAGAGTTTGCAGTCTGTCGTACACACAAATAATGATTTTGTAACCCATTCGATAGAAGAAAAGAAAGATTTAGGTTATACAGTTATCATAAAAAATATATATTTATATATAATATAATAATTTTATTATATAATCATGGTTTAATAAAAATTTAGGGATGTAGAATAATAAATAAAATAAAATGCCTGTCTTCAGACATTACTTCTTCTTCAGAGAACGTCTTTTGGATTTCAGAAAAAGGATTTATAAAATGAGATTATGAACAAAATAAATCATCTATGATGAGAGGAGTGGAGTGTGTCTATGATTTTTTAGGAATTTTATAATATAATGTGTTTTTTTGAGTTTGAATATTATAGTAGAGGTGGTGGTGTTTTATAATTGCGATGAGTGGTGTGCTTGTAATTTTTTAATTGATAAAGATGTACCATTAATTTTCAAAGGAAACAAGGCCCAAAATGGAAAATTATAGAATCATAGTGGTGATAAGGTATAAATATGGCCATAAAATAGGTTTGGGATAATTTTATCGGTCACTTGACCACTTATCCTTTTATATTAACCCCCGGTAAACCAATTTTCATTATAATCGTGATAATTTTTTTAAAAATTTAACTATTCATGAAATTAAATAATTAATTTTAACATAACATAATATATAAATATTTATAATTCTAAATATGAAATCCATTTTTTCAAATTAATATCTCACATAATTGGATTAATTTAATTTAAAATTAAACTAACAGGTATGATGAATATGTGGTCTTCCAATGAAAATATCTTCAAATGTTTCAAAAAAGTTTATGCAAAAATTAAATAAAATTATATTTTAAAAATTAAATATTTTTTTCTAAAATATCTATAATTGAACCAATTTTACATTTATAACATTATTAAAATAAAATTTATATAGTTAAAGCATTTAAAAATAATAAATTTTTTAATAAAAACTATTATATTTCACTACTCACAAAAATAATTTTTCATTTCAAAAAATTCCCAAAAAATCATTCCAAATTTTTTTTTAAATCAACCTTTAAAAATTTATTTATTTTTTTCATATAAATATTCCATATGATTCATAACATAATTTTAAAATATGTTCACAAAATATGTTTGAAAATATTTTTAGAAAAATAGTGTTTTAATCATAAAATTGGAATTAGTCTTATCTCTTGTATAGAAATCACATAAAATAAATGTTAATAATTTGATTGAATATGTAATATATTATTATTTTAAAATTATTCACCAATAATAATTTTTTTAATTTACTGAGGTAAAACACCTTTGTACTCATAAAAAATATTTTTCATAAAATTAATTTTGTCATTTTCAATATGTTTTCATTTTCATTTTTTGTTAATTTTTTAGTTGAGATTTTATTTTATATACAAATGTAAACCATATATTTTTATAATTTATTTTATTCTATTCATACTTTCTATTCCCCTGGCTAGGTAAATAATATCAAATTATATTATATTATTTTTTTTATATGTTTTTTTAAAACATAGTGTTATGGGTAATGCAAGATAAACTTAGTGTTACATGTGATATAATATAGAATCTCTATTATGTATAACAAAAAATATCAACAAAATTATATTTATATTAATTTTTTTATAAAATATCTGGGTTTTAAACTAGTAAACATAAAAAATGTTTCTAATAAGGTATATTATAACCATTAATTTATTATGTAAGAACATAAATAATATATGTGAGAATTTGGACTTAAAGAAAGGGAAAATTTGACTTCAAATCTAATTTTAAATATTTTATATATTTATTATAAATATTTTTATTCTGTCTCCATATTCAAAATATTCTATTATGAATGTATTTATATGCACAAAAATGACATATAAATTAAATTTTATCTTTCTTTTCTCAATAGTTAAAAGGGATTAAAAAAGAATATTTTTTATATATTATAGAAAACATTTTTATGTTTTTTACAATAGGAAAAATGAATGTTATATTTTATCATATATAACATTGAAGGCCTTTAACACTATGGATAAAATTTATTTCATTTTTTTATTCCATTATAATCTTTCATCTATTTATTAAAAAACAACCTTTCTTTTTTTATTGGAATTTTGGTATTTAATTTTTTTTTATGAAATAAATATATCAATATCCGAAAATTCATTTCTTATGCATTCAAAAGTGCATTTTTATGAGTTTGAATAATAAAATACCAAATTACATGAGTTTTAAGTATGTTATGGTCCTTGGATTATGTTTATGGTGATGAGTGATATTGAAATATCATTAAAATGAAATTGGTAACGATTATGTTCTCTGAGGAATTATGTTGGGATTAACCAAGAATCTTAATGAATTTTTAAGGTTTCATGTAAGGGTTATGTGAAATTAATATTCCAAGGAACCTAAATGTATATTCTATTATTTCAAATAATTATTCATAGAAATATCTTGATTTCATAGTTAGGCGTATTATATTTTGTTTAATAGATTGATATGGACCTTTATATGTGAAAAGGTACGTTTTTAAGAAATGTTTTCCTATATTTCCCATGTATCCTTTCTTCATTTTTTTATGTCCCATTCTATTTTTTTCTAATTCAATGTATTCAAAAGTTTTTTATAGGTTTGAAGGATTTTATGAAATAGTGATGAATTCAATAAAAAAAATGTGTATATTTTTTCAGGAAAAAAATGATTCATTTTAATTGTTTTGAATTTTGAAAAAATTGATACAAATAGGAACTGTCCACTTTGTAATGTATGTGTTTGTTATGTAATAATTATAAACCAATTATATAAAACTATAAACCAAAATATATATTCAATAATGAAAGAAAATGTATTCTTACATAAAACAATATTATGGTTTGAATAAGGATCATGTTCTTATATTATGTATTGGAGATGTGATTTACATTACTTTTAAGAAAATGGTGATTCATATGGAGATAAATTATAATTTTTAGATACCATTCTAGGTTTATTAGTCCATTTATTGGAAGATATACTAATTATTGTTTAATGGAATGATATTTTTGTTTTACTAGAAATTACATCCCTATATAGGTACTAGAAATTATATGTTGTTTCTTTATTGATTAACCTATGGATAATATCTATAAAATAGTTTGATTTGGTATAAGCTCAATAATCACTCAGAGCACAATAATTTGGTCTAAGACTACACAAATAACTAGAAACACCCAAGGGGTATTCTTAGGTTAGTATATATATTATTGAGGACCATTTTGAAGGATCTGAACCCAAGGATATAAAATTTCATGATGACTATGGATAACAAAGGATACACTAATCATATTATTGATTAAAGTGACGGGTTCTATAGATAAAGACATTAAAAATTGTATTTATTAATTCACTATAATTTACCAAATAAAATTATTGTTTTTTAACTAAAAAAATTCATTCACCAAAGTAAATAATATTCTTTATGGTGGATGGAAAGAAATCAAACACAAACCTCCTTTATATTCAAGAGGATTAACTTTTAATAATAATTGAAAAATATTTTGATATAGACACCTAATAATGTATCTAACATAGATAAAATACACTTTTTTATTTATCTTAATAATAATATATACATCTATATCATTATGGACCTTCATATACATTTGAAATTGTTATTTGAGGAAAATATCTTATCTTATACATTTTTAAAAATAGCATAATCGACCTTATCAATTTTTTAAAATGGAAGAATCATAAATTGGACAACCAACCCAATAATATTCTATAAATGAAGGTGCCCTTATATCATCATTTTTATTTATCTTGTTATCCATTTTTTAATAACCTCCAGAATTTATTTTAAAAATTAAAGTCAAACCATATCCTAATGTATTAATGGAAAAAAATTCAAATTCATGTCACAAATAACTATAATAAAAATTGTAGTTTTTTTACAAATTTAAATCTTTTATAAAATAAAATTCAATCTAATTGGAATGATTTTATGTGGATAATAAAATAATTTTGTCTTGGAATGATATTTAGGAATTCAAAAAATGTATGAACTCATCCTGTTAGATCATGCGGAATATGTTTTTAAATTGGGATTAGATTGATTGGTGATACATATTTAACAGTTCAGAGTTATTTATATTTAATGTAGAAAACAAGAATATGATAATATTTAAGAATCTTAGAACATGATTTAAATTTTTTATTTTTGTAAGGAAGTTATTTATAACCATTAAGGTTAATATGAGCACATATTTTGACATAATTAGGGTTATTTTGGACAAAATGAATATTAAATTTTTAGAGAATATGTTTTATCATATATATATAACCATCAAATTAAAATCTTATTTGGTGACTATGTGGATAAATTGATTTTGAAGAATTTCATGATTCTTGGTATCATGATATGATTAAGGTAAATTGAATTATGATTTTATACTATGTGTTTTTATTTTAGGAATAACGGTAGAATTTTATTTTTGGTGTATATTAAATTTTATTTTGGATTTTTTTGTAATATTATCCTTTTTTTGAAAGATTAATATATTTTTTAGATTATATAATTAGGGAATATAATTTTTTTATAGTATATGGTATTATGAGTGATTTATAAATAATTGTTAAGTTGATATTAGAAAAATATAAGATCAAATCATTATAATATTTTGGTTTCAATCTTGGTCACCCATATATTAGAGAATTTTATTAACATATATTTATTGAATGATTTATATTATACTTTGGGTGTCTTTATTAAGGAATTGAAAATTAATATTTCTTAATATAATGTCTTATTTATATTTTATATTAATTTTCCTTCTGATAATCGTATTGGTTTTGATTAATGTCAAATGACAAGAGGAATAAATTTTTATCATTTTATGGATATTGTGATCGATTATAAGATAATTTTAGTTATTGAAACATGAAAAAATCATCTTCAATATTCATTCATTGGAGTTAGAAATATATATAAATTGAAACTACATGAAACAAAATTGAAGGAAGAAATTGTAAAAATTAAAAGAAAATAATCTATGAAATCATATTTCTTTATTTTTTTATAATGATAGTAAAATAATCCCATAACTCCCAAAAAGATATATTTACGTAAAGATGTTATACAATTACAATAATTATTAATGAATTTATGGTATACTTTATTCCCCATTTAATTATGGATTTTTTGTCATTAAATTTCACGTAACTAAATTTTATATAACATTATCTTATTTTTTGGATGTGATTTTAATCCTTAATGTCCATATATTCATATCTTACAAAGGTTCTCCTTATATGGGAACCATATTATGTTTTATTCTACATGACTTGTATATTTTTCATTTTTAATATTTCAATATGATGTATTATTATTTTTTATATAATATGGGTTCTCAAAAATTTTATTTTTGATCATTAAAAAGTTTTTTACATTCACAATATTATGTTTTATCTTCCACTCTTTGGAATTTTATTTAAAATAAAATATTTATGCCATTTTAATGACAAATTACATAAAATTATATGAAATAAATTTTCAAAAGAATAAAAGAATAAAAGGCCTAATTAATTTTAATAATTCTTAAATTTCATTCCTTATTAATATTCATGATTTACATAAGGTTCTCATTATTATAATAATATTAAATAATTTTCCAGTCAAAACGGAAATGGTTTTATTTTTGCATAATTATTTTCACACATATTATGATGTTCTATTTAATAGTGTAACTTAAAAATTCTAGAAATTGAAATTTAAAAATTGAATATTATTTTCTATATCCTCATTTAGAAATTATCATTGGGTGATTTTTTTGAAATTATTTATGAATAATGATATTTAATTGAATAGTGAAAAATATTGGTTTTTTGTAAAAAGATCATTAATTTTAATTATAAAAGTAACTAAAATGTATCTTTGTATTAATTTTTTCATAAATTAACCATATACTACATTAATTATTGTTAATTTAATTAATATATTTTAATCATCAATACACTTGATTTTGGTACGAGTTTATTAGGGGTTATAAAAAATGTTTCATTCTAAACAATATTTTTATGCATGAAAAGTGTGTTATCTCAAAAAATTATGTTTTCATTTATATATTAATTTTATTAACGAACCTTTCATGTAATATACTCTAATATATATTTTTTATATACATTCTATGGTTTTTACAAGGAAATAATGATATTAAATTTAGTTTTTTTCTCCTAAAATGCATTTTTCTAAAATGGTTTCAACAAAATTTTTAGATATTATTTATTTTAAATTTATTAAAATTATAGTAATTGAATATGTTGAAATAAATTTATATTTGGAAACATAATTTCAAAATTTTTTAATAAATGAAATTTTACTTTTTCCATTTTGAATAGTAACTTCAGTGATTTTTTTAACCACAATCAAAGGTTATATTATATTAACCAAGGTTAAAACTAAGTGACAAGGACATTGAATTTAATGTTAATGATTGTTATTTGAATTTATTTTGAAACTTATCACTATATTTTCTAAATGTGTTTATTTATGGTATACATTACCATGAAAATGTATTAATGATATTTAGATATTTTGAAAAATTGAATTTGTGTCCATTCATTAACATATAAAAGGACACCAACTCCCATCTTTTATCTAAACATAAAAAGTATCCTAGACTATAAAATCTTAAAAAATACCCTCATAAAATCCCTACCAAGTTCATATTTTCCCTATCTATATAAAATTACCCATCATAGTAGTTTAAATGTGTAAACCTATGGAGGTAGTCTTAAAAAGAGTTAAAACACATTACTTATTGTTTTTTATTTTTTTTAAAAAAATTATCTAATTGAATTGACTATTAAGAATATAAATATTATAGCTTAGTTATCTCTCATATGTTGAGATGTAATTATGTTTTTATAACCATTATCTTTCTCTCCTTCTATCAAATGAAAAATTAAACCAACGTTCATGTGTACAAATAATCAACACCTCACAAGCTGATGTAATCCATTTTCCATCAACAATACTTATGGATAGTCTTACTGATGAATAAAAATGAAATAAAATGATATATATGATATAAAATAATTATACAGTGGTATATAAATATCTTAGTTCTACTATTACAATCAATTGAAAAAATGAAACATTGCTCGTGTCTATGTGCAGACTACTGCCTCATGAAATAATGTTTTTAATTTTTAATCACCATCGCAAATTAATTTTATATATGTGTGCATTAAAATAAATAGATTTATTTTTATAATACAACTAACATTCTAGAATTTTAAAATAGAAATTACCTCAAACATTTTCATTGAAAAATGGAAATGTTCTTCATTCGTACATATAACCTATCATCGTCATAATTTAAATGTAATAGAATTCTAATATTTGTCTTCAAAATTTTTTTAATAAAGAACAATTAATGATTATTTTTAAAAAAAGTTATATAAATGATATAATAAGGACTCATTTGACCAAACTTAATCTACCAAAGTTATTTTGGACTTATGAACCTAGCATACTCAAACATCCAAAGTAGACAGAACAAATTAAGTGATTAAGTATGACATGGATATAAGTGTGACCTAATGAATAATGAAACTAAAAAATGTGGCATTTAAATTTAATTATTATCATATTTTTTTAATTTAGAAATGTATAAAACATATATGACATGTCTTACTTGAGGTAAGATTCACATTAACTTAAAAACATTATTTTAAGTGCTTTAATGATTAATTTTCTAATTATTTTTCTTCCATGTAAATATCCCTAAATTTATCCCACTAATGTTTTTATATGAGTATAACTGAATTAAAATTGACATTTTATATACCATTTTACTCTCATTCAATGTTTTTCTATAATAATATTCGTATATATTTTATATGGATCATTTTTTAATTTCATTAGAAAAGGAAAATAGAATGATCCATTTTAACGAATGTGACGATGAATTGTTTTATCACTATTAATAATGTAATTTTATGTTTAAATTACATTATATGATTCCATTTTTAAAATGAAAATCCTACATCTATTAATTCATTTTATTTTAATTTTGAAAAAAAAATTTAAAGTAAAGGGACATCTCAATACACAAAAATGTTATTCATATGAGTTTAAATGTATATTTTTATTATTTTTATGATGGAAATAAATACTTTTATGTGTTTGAAGCATGTTATGGTCATCAGGTAATATTTAGGATGACAAATGAGCCCAATATATCTCAACAATTAATTGGGTAATTATTATGTTGTTCATATAATTAAGATGCAATTAACAGTGTAGGATATTCCATTTATAGGTGTTATTGTATGGGTTTTCTGAAGATGATGTCCCATAGATCCTACCTGACCATTCAATGCATACAAAGGAGATTTCATGGAAATATTTTTTTTCATAGTTTAGGCCAATGATCATTTTTTAAATGAATTATTATACCCTTTAATATTGAAATGTAATTTTTTTATCAATTTTTTTAATAGATTCTCATGTTTTCAAATAAACCCATAGGATGATGACTTTGACATTATTTTATTATAATTTTTTCTAATGAAAAACATTGGGCAATAAATTTCATTTATTATGTAATAAAATGATTATCTAAGTTAAATGTTTATTATGTTAAATATATACACTTTTATATGATCTCCTGGTTTTTAAATGGGCATAAAATTTTCTTTCTTCCATTTTATATGTCCCTTCATGATCATCTTGTGCTCGAAAATTATTTTGAAATATTTTTCATAATGTTAAATAATATCTATAGAGATGATTAATTCCATTTAAAAATTATCAATATTTTTCATCAAATGAAATTTTGTTTCGTTTTATAAGTTTTTTATTGTAAAACATGGATACAATGTGGAAATGTCCTCATTGTAATGTATGTGTTTTATTTTAAAGATTTATAAAAAAATTATATATAATTATAAACATAAAAAAATATTTGAGTATTAATGAATATGAACTCATGTTTTAAAAATAAATTGTGGTTTTAATAGTGATCAAGTTCTTATAATTCGAATTATAGATAGCCTCTAAAGGATATAGTAGAAACCACTTCCTCATAAACTCAACATATATTCTTAGAAGGGAATTAAAACTTTACCATGATAATTAATAATGGTATGCATTCAGAATTGGAAACATGGTTATTAGATATACTTCAGAAGAACAAAATATCCCTTTGATGGGATTCTTCTGATCTACCTAGAAAAACCATCAATAAATAAACATATAACCTTTTAAAAAAAGAAAAATCCTATAATGTAATGTTTATTGTTTTATTTTATATTTGAATTATATAATCAAGTTCTCAATTTTTCATATATAGTGATCCTACACAATATAAATTTTTCATAGGGAGAGTGGTTTGACTATGGATAAAAATTAACACGGCGTTCTTATTCCATCTACATTTACTAATAAATAACGAGTATTTAAAGATTATAAGAAACATAACCATTTTTCTAGTAAATTATATTTTTCACTTCTAATACATGATAAAATCCTTTAATGAAATGTTGTATAATGCCACAACTGAATTATATATATATGGGATATTTTTTGATTCACAGAGTGCAAGAGGATGATTAAAAGAGAGTCCTGAAAAATTTATTTTTTTTATTTTTATAAGAGAATACCCCTTTTAATATTTAATTACTGAAAAAAAAGTTTAAATGTGATCAATTATAATCAATGATGGGTTTTTATAGTAATTCAAGGATTTATTCATAGATGATTTAAATGATTTCCTACAAAAAAGTGAGTGTTTTTTGTATAGTTTAGTACCATTTTATAGAAAATTTGGAGATAAAATCCTTTTTATAAATGTTTAATTTTGTTACTTTATTTCTTAAAAGGGTATGTTTTTAGAGAATGTGTTTTCAATAGAAGTAATTTAAGTAAATATGTCCATGATAAATGTTATCTACTCAGACACCTACCAAAGGATTATAAAAGATTGAGATATTTCACTTTCCATACTTGATTTTATGGAATATTTATGAATGATATTTTTTACTTTTCACTTCTATTATATCAATTTATTCAAAAATGGAAACTCTTTATGTTTGAAAATAGCAATAGGAGAGCCTCTTGGGGGATACAAAGAATCATAGATCAGCCTAAATAACTCAACATCTCAGATGGAATATGTTCTTTTAAATGATGACTAATACATCATATTATTTACTTGGTGTCATGTTAATTGGTAGAATGGAAAAGAAATATCCTGTCCTATCATTTTCATCTAAAAGAAAATATATTTCCCATGATAAGTATATAAGCATGGATAATGAATAGTTTTTCATTTCATTTATTTAGACCTGTTTTTATGTCACCATTTGGAATCCAAAAAATTGTGCTTATTTTAGGATATAACATTAGCCATTTAAAGAAGAAATTTGAACCACAACTAAGTCTATAAAAATTTATTTTTCTCATCCTTAAATTTAATTACAAAATTAAACAATTTAAATGTAGTGATAACATTCTAGATAGACATTTGATAAGGTTACCCAATATTATAAGATTAAAATTACACATATAACCACCCATTAGAGATATATTTTCTAATAATTAATCATATGTTGTAAAAAATATTGTTCATTGGATTTTAAACCATGTGGACTAATTAGTATTCAGTTAAATATCACAATTTTTTTATATGAAATGTGTTTTAATGTTAGTACATGTTTATATATTTTTCATTTTAGGAAACCTATACTTTTTTTACCTTTTTAATATCCAAAAACAATCATATATGAGTTTCTATTATTAATTTAAATATAGTTTTTAAATTTTCCTATTGTATCATACTTGAATATATCTACCTAGAGACAGTGGTCATTTATTACATTAATATTTGGAGAATGGAATGTTTACTTTCCTCAGGACACTAGATAAATTCTTGATCATTACATTACATTAGAAATCAATATACAACATGAAAAATATATATTATTTTTTCATTTATTTATTTTATTTAGATCACATTTATCATTTTTCCTAGTTTCCTAGGGTAATTTTGAAAAAATATAATTTTTTCAATTATGATGCATCCTATGTGGTAGTGTATATTGGATTCAAATATGTATTATGTATGAAATAATTAATATAAATAAATAAATAAATAAGTAAACAAATTTAATAAAAAAAATAAAAAAATACCATATTTATAACATCCGAAATATATTTTCAGGTGGATAAAAATAATATATCTCATAAGGATAGAATTTATAAAACTACACATGGTAACCATCTATTGAATTTTTTCTCATGATACAATTTATTAGAGGGTATGTATTTTTCCATAACTCAGGAAATTTTCTCTCAATATAGCAACTCTTCCATTTATGGCCTATATAATTCTGTGCCAGGACTTTCACTTAATAATTCTCATGCATTAATCAAATGAAATAATGAATAAAATATAAAAATTTATTTTAGTAACTATCAACATAAACACAGACATGTAATCAATTATTATTTTTATTGAAATAATATGTGTTTGGATGGTGTATATTTCTTGAATCAAATTATTTGGATTGTATTATCTGGAAACACTCTCTAATTATAATTATAAAATAAGGGGTACTCCAATCACATAGAGTAAAGGGTATATGTTGAATTAAATATTATAAAAATAATATAGAATGTAAAAAAATATAGAATAAATCCATTAAATAAATAAAATGTATATGGAATAAAAAGACAAAGTCACGAGAGAGAGGTATAGAATGTTGAAATGAAATACTCATATGTATGAAAAAAGTGGGAGATACCCCTTCTAAACATAATAACAAATAAAATATAAATAAAAAAGAGAGGTTAAATGAAATTTTAATTTTGAATTAGATGATGGTTCTATATAATCAATTGAAATATTCTGTATATTCTTGTGAAACATTATTTTTAGAGGTAATGAATGTCCCATTAGGTTTTACTAACGAAGGTTAAGAATGTTTCCTTATAAATGATAAAGGATGCAATGTAGATCTACAAGTTCCTAACATTATTAATTTTATCATGATCCATGATGTTTTTGTATAATGTTTGGAGTTATACATTGATATTAGATAGGATATGTTTCATGTCACTAGTCATAGATTTTCAAGATGTACTTTTGACATTATTTGTTCATATTTTTACAAATGGGGAAAAGAACAATGAGGGAGTATTTTTTGAAAAAATAAAATGTTTTTACTGGGTTTTTGTTGTTGATGTTTTTCAATTATGTAATGGTTGTGTTTCTTTAGTCATAATAATTGTTTTTAAGGTCAATTTATTGGTTATGCATGACAAATTAATATGAAGATTTTAGATTGAAAAGGTTCGCAATAATGATCGTAAAAGTTGTACAAAGTTTATAGAATAAATTTGAGTCTTCACACAATAAAAAAATTTAACATATGAATATTTTTTTTCTATGAATACTATCATATTGATTCCAAGAGACAAGGATCCATTGGACCATGTTTTTTTGGAGATATATTGTCTCATCACTAGAAGATGAATTCGGACAAAACATTATAGATATCATTAAAAGGGATGTTAAAATGTTGATTAGGAATAGTGATATGAATGGTACCATTAATTAATATATTCAATGAGAAGTTTTATAAAATAAGATATGATGTTTAGTTCATTTGTAAGAGAAAATAGAAAATTATTATAGATCAAGGGAGTGGGAGGTACATTGGTAAGAGAAGGTGGATATTTCCAGAGTCTATTTTGTAAGTCATGTAGATTTGTATGAGCTCCATTAAATAGAAATGATTTGCATAAAAATTTATTTTTAATTAGACAACTGATTCTTATAATAGGTATTAAAATTAATCTTGGGTTTCATGTCTTTTATGTTGTTTTGATCTATGGTAGGATGTACTAGAGAAAGGTATAATGACTCATCAAAAAGAAAAATCTAGATAAAAAATGTGAGTCTATTGGTCAGAGGATGAATATGATGAGAACAAGTCCAAGTAGTCATGAGGTCACTGGAAAGAGTTATTTAGATAATGTATATTTTGGAGGGGTGAAGTAAAGTTCAAAGCCTTTTAGTTATAATAATGGTTCCGGTCTGATTTCATTGAACAATTTGTTATTCACTCTTCAGAGGAGTTCCTTGTGAAATCAACACACAAAATTTTATAATATAAATATTTTATAATCATTAAAAAAAATTGAAATACATTTATAATTATAATTTTGATGTTTTTCATTAAATTATCATTTATCTTTCTATATTTAATGATTTATAATGAAATATGTTGGCGTTTGAGTTTTCTTGAGGTATCATGAAAAATCTAGAATGATTGAGAGGAATCCAACAAATTTTTTACAAGTGGGAGAATTCAAAATTTATGGTGATTTGATTTGGATTTTTTTTAATTTCCATGTTTTTCTCCCATATCGTCACCTATATAAATGTGTTATGTCACCATTAATTTTATCATTTTTCATATAGAGATGGAAGAATATGTGATTATGTTTTTTTAGAGGACCAGTCTATGATTCCATTGAAGAAACTCTTGGGTAATGAATAAAGAGAAAATAAGATGTTGGTTTATAGAGAAATGGTTTTTACTGGCCCAACCTAACCCATGATAATGATATTTTTCACTTTGGCCCCAACCCACATGATGTTTCTTTCCCTATGCTTTGTCCCCCAAGCATCCCCTAGGAAAAGTCCATGTAATGGGAGTGGAGTCCACACCACATTATAAAGGGGTGCTTCATAATCCCCCTCCTTCTATGTGGGATATTCCTAATCCACCCCATAGAAGGTCCTAATGTCCTCACTATCCCATCAGATGAAAACTGGATCTGATACCATATGTAACGGCCCAGTCCATACCACTGTCATTATATTGTCTGCTTTGGGCCCTACCTTCATTACATTTCTTTCCCTGGGCTCTTGCCCTTACGCATCCCCTAAGAAAAGGTCTCATGATGGGAGAGTTATTTGTACCACCTTATAAAGGGGTTCTTTGTGCTCATCCTCCTTCGACGTGTGATAACTATAATCATACATGAAAGGGGTACCATTTAAAGGTTTCATATTAAGTCATTAGTCAGATACACCAGATAGGGGTAAAAAAAATTTGTGAGCTATAGTGTTTTATTCACTAGATAGAGAACATATAATAGGTGTATTAATTTGAGGTGAGTCAGGAGGATTTATATTGGATGAATCTGTAAGGATCTTTGGACAGAGTTACAATAGTTGATGGTAAAATGTGCATCGAACAGAGTCGCACAAGATAGAGTTATCAGAATGAAAATTTCAAGATGAATTATTCTATGAGGTTTTAAGAAATCATACATTTCTTATTTTGAATTAGTTTTATAATTAAACATTTATAAATTATTTTAGTTAATATAATTACCTTTTGAGGTAAATTATAATTCTAACTATATTTGGCTCATTGTATTAAATTGATATATAAGTTTAAGAATATAAGAATCAATTTGATTTGATGAAACAAATATTATATTATCAAACAATGTATAAACCATGTAAAAATAAATGTATTCTATTTACTCTATATTATCTTCATAACATAAGAGAAATTTAATAGAGATAGTTTTTAATTATCTAATCATTTTAAGTTATTGTTTAGGATCAATCAAATTAAGAAAATATATTATTTTATGTTGAATATAATTGGTATGAAATTGGACACCACTAATTCACCCCAATTGGTTTACTACATGATCCACTTGTAAATCTAAATTTTTATTATAGGGAGGGTTATCTATATCATAATCTATATGTTTATCTTTCCTAGTTCTATTTAACTTTGTTATATGAAGTTAACATTTCTAGATGTAAAAGAATACTTTTATATAAAAGAAAATAATTTTAATCCAGATCTAAACTAAATATTTGATATTTCATGTTGATGAAAATTAAAGGATTTGGGAAAACTTTAATAAACTGAAAAAATAAAATATATCAGAAGTAGAAGAAAGAAGCCATTTTAAAATCAATTTAAGGATGATCTACCACAATCATAATTGAATGTGTCTTATTATAATTCATCTAGGTCTAAATAAATTGAACATCGATGTGAATATTTTTTAGGATAATATTCAGTTTAAACTGTGAAAGAGTTTTATACTAAAATATATTATTACAAGAGAAATTTCATTATGTGGGTAATTTCATATACCCATATATACAGAAATAAGTAGTTGAAGGATATATCATAGTTGATGTTGGAACATGATGAATTATATAAATAATTTGGGAAGAATTTACATTAATGTAAATTTCATACCAAACTCATTGAAATAATGTAAGAAAATTAAATTTGTTCTCAATAATTGTCAAAACCTTTGGAATAAACATTATTGGAGTTTTTTGAGATTAAATTTTCTAAAAATGTTATTGTAAAGGATTGATTCATTGCATTATAAAGTATTGTTTATATTAAGAACACCTAGTTTGAGGACAAATATTAAAGAATAAATGAACTTGAAAGACCACAATACGATGTGGGTAAAGGGTTTCAAGTATAACTTTAGAAGGATGATGTGTGTGTCGACTTTACTAAGAACAATAACCATAATGATGAAATAGAAAAATTATAGCATGAAAAGTTCAACATTACAAATGTTTCTTTTCTAAGGATTTTATGTGAAGAATATGTGTTAAAAATCATGAAATATATTTTCCCAAAAATTCTCGTGCAAATAAATTGTTCAGTTTAACAATTATTAATAAACGATCTTGTAAAATTGAGTAAATACATGATTATTCATTATGATATGTGTTTTATTTTTTGTGGGAAATGATACGAAAGTAAGAAGTTGTATGTGATGATAATGCACAGATTATTTGAAATAGAATAGAATGTTTTCAATTTAATCGTCTTTGATAATGTGTTAATATTGAAAAAAATATAATCTAATTGAGAAGAATATTCAAATATATAAGAGATAATAATATATACTAACTTTTCTAATGAATGTACTACATTAATAATTACTCAATATAATGGTAGGAGAATGTAAAATAATTGTAAGAGTCAACTATTAATAATATGAAGAATAAGTTAACCATAAATTCTAAGAAACATTTTATCAGTAATTCATGTGGCCTTATTGTTAGTTATAGTTATAGATAATAATGGTTTAGGAAAGATATAAAAAATCACATCGTCTAAAAAGGTTGTAGTATAAAAATATATTATCATATTTTTTTTCATTAATATGTACTTAATAACAATGTAAATACCAAAAGGACACATTCTTAGGAAGAAACATCCACTATCCAAATGAATACACAATTAAATAATCCTAGCCATATCAGTTACTATTGGTTCAATGGAATGATAGAAAATATGGATATCAAATTTCGGTAGAGTATTAAAGGTATGAACAATAGAAAAGTCCAATATTAAGGGTGAGTAATGTGAAAGTAAAAGGAAGACAAGCTATGTATATCATGCATAATCTAAAGAATAATCGATTTATATAATTTTTTTTTGAGAGTTAGAGTCATGGTTTTCATTGCAACAAAAGTTATCAGTTTACTTATACTAAAAACCATTGGTACTTCTTGTGGAAAGATGCATCTGAATTTGAAGTAAAATATTAGGAAGATAAATCATAGTTATACCTTATTATGAAAAATGGTTAAAATAATTATTTTACACCAAGTATAAATGTTTAAGAAGATTTTTACCAATAAAATAAGTTACTTCCATGGAATATAAGTCTAAATCATAGAAAATTGTAATCTCATTATGAATTTTCCAAAAAACTAAAAAAAATTAAAAAAAACCATAAATCATAAAAATAAAAAAGTATTTTAATGGAACAATACATCATTTTTTATTAAGAAGAATTTTACAAGAAGTAATCTATAAAGAGTAACAAATATACATTTATAAATCTATGTTTAATAAAAAAATTGTAGAAAAAAACCTATAATATTATAGAAAATGTTACCAAGATATGATATGTTTTCAAGTAAGAAGATAAAATCTATTAAAGGAAGTATTTTTATATAATTAAATATTATAATAGAAAAAATTGAATATACGCTAAAGTTTTTCAATGTTTTATAGACTTACCATTAGAAGGAAGAAATAAAGTAGTTAGATGAAGAAACTAAAAAAATTTCTTATTCACTGATAGCTGATGTTAAGTAGAATCCACCACACAAGGAAGAAATAAAATGTCAGGAAAATAATATGATACCCCCAAGAAGATTCATTTTTTGGGTGATAAGGGTAAATACATGAATAATTGTGAGATTATGGGTTGAGAATACGTTATCCTTCCTATTGATCTATCTAATAAATCTTGAATGATCCACCTTATTAAATCATATGTTATAATCAGATTTAAATATAAAATGAAATGATGGTAGTGTTTTTTATCATTAATCCTAATGTAGACATAGTAAGTTGGTTATTTCATAACATCCATAAGTATAAATGTATAGTCATCATGGTCAACGATGGTGTTATAATAGAGGTTACTTAAAATATATAAAAATGATGGTTGTTTTCATCTCCAAGGTATATTTTTTCTACACTCCAATTTTCATAGAACCAAAACATTGTTAAAATTTCAACATAGAAATTGTATTTTTGATGAAAATATTTTTCATATATTGGAAATGTGGATAATAATTTCTCATGTTTATCATTGTTCAACATTGATACAATTTATAACATGGATGTTGGAAAATATTTTTAATGAAAATATGATGAATATTTTCCCAAAAGAATATTTTATAATAGTTGGTATCACTTGGGAAACATCACAGAAAACATTTATTTCACATCTAATCAAAATTATTTTCTAAACATAGAATGGATAACATGGAAAAAGGGTTGTTTGGTTAAAGACTATTGACTGATTAAATGTTATTCTTTCCTTTTTTAATAATATTTGAGTGACTATCTAGTTAAGATAAAAAAGAGGAGAAGAAAAGGTGTGGAGAATTTTCCTCCCTCACTCCATGATATTAAATAAGAACAATTAGGAATTTAGATCATTAATGGGGAGTGAGATATTTTCCCTCTGATAAGTTATCAAAATAAGTTGACTCAGAACTTATTTTCAATAAGGTGGAGTGAAATTGTAACATCCTAATCCAAACCACTGGGTCCGATCCAGAATGTCACATGACCCCCTATTACCTATCCATGAGAAAGAGGTTATCGACTACTATTGAGGGCGTAAGTCTATCACATAAGAGACTATACCCTTAGTATCATGGCAAAAGGATCAATAATAAATAAATACAATATAATAAATTATTAGGGTAAACATGGATAAAGTAAATGAAATACATTTCGTGCCAATAAATTTAGCTCCTAATATAGTAGACCAATTTAAATTAATAAAATATAATATAAATAAATGAACTCAAGGGTTATAAATTGTGTGTCCTTGTCCACCCCAACTCTATGATCTACCTACTCAACCATCCTCTATAGTGTATGAGCTTATATGTCACATGATCTAATGAACACCTCCCCGTACGCAAGAGGCTGTCAACTAGTAGAGAGGGTCTACGTTTTTACCTAGGGAGACTATATCCATAGTATCACATCATAGTATTAATAATATAAAATGAAAATATAATAAATAATTAGATTAATCATGTCGAATGTAAATGACATACATGTCAAGAAAATAAAAAAATCTCTTAATGCAGTAATACAATCTTAAATTAATAATATAGGTGAAAAATAAATGAGCTTTGGGGTTCTCTAGTGTCCATCTGGATCCACCCCAACTCCATGCTCCGCCTACTCAACTATCCTCCATAGGTCCCTTCCACTTCACTGGTTTACACATGAAATCTTCAATATCATTTAAATTCATGAGTAAGGTGTCAGTACAAAACACAGTTGGGAACCACCAATCTTTCCTTAACATGATTTTCTCTAGTATAAAAGTGAATTCCACTAAAATAATAAATGAAGGAAGCATATAAGCAAAAAATACAAAACAAAGTGGCTGTGTGCTAAGAAAGATTCCACAACCCCTGATCATACGTACTTTAGATCCATGCCATACGATTACTGAATGAATCAGAGGAATCAAACCAGCCCTTGATGTCCTCATAGTGTTTTGGAGGTGATACCCAGTGTCATCTATCCATCAAGAGGACCATGTCACCTAGATTACCTAGATGATATTAAATAGTACTCACAAAAACTAGGATATCTCATTCTTAATGGAACACTGCATCCAGGCTACCTCAAGCACACCATTAATATAAAACCATAGCCACCTTTTACCTCCACCCTATGATAAGGTCCCTTATCACTATCATTAAATTAAATAATTATTCTCCTCTATGGTCTAATATATCAGGATGGTTCACCTATCTCAAATACCACTAACATCCGACAAGGCATGGTAATACAAATAGAAAGAGAGAAAAAAATTAGGTATAATATATCAATAAGAGTATGTAGCAGTATACATAGAAACATGTGTTCAAAATAAAACATGGATAAAAGATACACTAATATCACTCATAGAATCACAATTGTTTGATGAGATATAAACACACACACACACACACACACTCACATGTGACCAAAATCAATGATGGTCAATCAAAATGACAACAAATATAATAATTAAGAAAACTAATGTAAACGTGATCCCAAGAAGGTAATGAACAACCTACCTAAAAAGTTGACAAAATCAATGGAATACACTATAAAAGGATTCATTACCCAAACCACATTCACACAATAATAAGAAAAGAAAAAACACACCAAGGATTCCTAAAACCTAAACCATATATTTTATTTCAAAAATAAATAAAATACATCACACATAAGCCTTTCTATATCTTGTATTATTCCTAAATTATCATTTATAACAACTGAGGTGCTCTCAATATTATCTTCAAGAATAATTTTAAAACCAAATTCGATGATTTATATCACTAAATTATTTAAATAACACTTTTGGTGTTCCCAAATAATTATTCTTTAATAAAACCATAAACTTATCCTTGATAATTGTTTAATCATCTAGTGATTATTTAATATATTTCACACTTGATAATTTTTATAAAAATTTTCATTGAATAATATGTATAATTATATTTAAATAATATCATTTAAAATTTTTTCATCTATAACTAATTTATGATAATGTTTCTCACAAATTATCTATTTGTAATTTAGAAATTATCCTTTGATACTATTTTGTGACATCCAGATTCAAACCACTAGGTCAATTTCTGAATGTCACATGACCTCCTGGAAGCCTCCCTATATTCAAGAGGTGTCTGATTAGCTTTGAGGTTCAAATTATATCACTGGAGATACTATACCACTCGTATTATGTCATAGGATCATTTATTAATAGTTAAACTATAATAAATAATCGGTGTAATTTTGTAGAAGGTAAATAATATACAAATAATGCAAATAAAAGAATCTTATAATGAAGTAGGACATTAAAAAATGAATTAAAAATATTATAAATAAAATAACTACGGGGTATTATAGTGTATATCCTAGTCTTCCCCAGCTCCATGCTCAACCTACTTAGCCATACCCCACAGGGTTCAAGCTCGAATGTCACATGACCTCATGCACCCCTCCCTTTATGTAAGAGGTTTACAACTAGTTGTGAGGGTCTATATCAATCACTGGGAAGAATATACCATTAGTATCACACAATAGGATCAAAAATAAATAATGAAAATATAATAAATAATTAGTGTGATAATGTAGAAAGTAAATAACATACAAGTCATGCTAATAAAAGTATCTCCTAATGTAGTAATCCAATCGAAAATTAATAAAAATAATGATAAATAAAATAATTACAGGTTCCTCTAGTGTATATCTTGTTCCACCCCATATCCAAGCTCCACATGCACATTCATCCTTTATAAGGTATTCCCCTTCACTGAGTCTCTCCTGAAATCTAAAAGAGTATCAAAATTCCCCAGAAGGGTGTCAGTACAACACTTTGTAGGACCCAACCAATGTGTCCATAAGCTGATATTCTCAAGTAAACATGTTTATGTCATCATAATTATAAATTTAGAAATAATATAAACATAAAATCCACAACATAGTCGTAGTGAACTAACCAAACTTCCACAACCCCTGACCATACCTACTTCATATCCATTCCAGAAGATAACTAAATTAATTGAAATATTAAAACCATCCCTTATATGGTATCCCAACGGTGTTGTGGAGATGATACCTAGAATCATCTATCCCTCAATCAGATCATGTAATCTAGAAACCTTGAAAATAATAATGAGTAATCACATCGACCACACGATCTCATTGTGAAATACACTTGGAATCAACACTAACTCGAGAACACACTCGACACACCACTATGGATACCTCGTTCCTTTACTTTTTTCTCATGCCCCTCATCGCTATCATTAAAATAATAAATTCTATCCCACTAGGGGATAATATATCATAATGATCCACCTATCTCAAATACTACTAATAACCAACAAGGCATTGTGATACATATTCTGGAAGAGCACACAAGTAGACATAATATATCAACATGAGATTGTAGCTCCATACAAAAAAACATATGATGACAATCTGACATGGATAAAGGCATCTTTAATTTCAATTAGGGAATAAAAATAGTTTTATTGGATTCACACACACATAATCACATGAGAGCTAAATCATGCACCATCAATCAAAATTATATCAAATATAATCATCAAGGAAACAAGTAAAAACGCCAGCCTAAGAAGGTGAGGAATTTCCAATATCAAAATTCATCAATATATGTGGAAAATCTATTAAATGTGTCATTAGGGAAACACAATCTTGCATTAACCAGAAAAATAAACACACACCAAGTATTCTTAAAAACCAATCTACATTTTTTAAAAAAGTAAAAATATACATGTGATAAAACTATCTCTATCCTATATAATTTTTAAATTATCGGCTAATAACAACACGTGAAATCGTAATATCCTCATCTAGAAGAATTATAAAACCAAATAGAATAATTCCTATCTCTAAATTATTTATGAACAACTATAGTATTCCCAAATAATTATTCATTAATAAAAAAAAAATTATCCTTGATAATTGAATAATTATCCTATGATATTTTAATATCTTTTTAACAAGATAATTTTTTTTATAATTACTATTGAAAAATTTATATAATTATATTTTAAAATTTTCATTTAGAAATTATCCATCTTTAATTATTTTACGAAAATTTTACTTAATTTTTTTTTTCGTAATTAG
Source organism: Viscum album (assembly GCA_963277665.1). Taxonomy (NCBI): domain Eukaryota; kingdom Viridiplantae; phylum Streptophyta; class Magnoliopsida; order Santalales; family Viscaceae; genus Viscum; species Viscum album. Next base: position 351,084,224 of record OY728137.1, read on the forward strand.
GGTAATTTCCTTTTATACAATTTGGTAACATCCCAATATGAACAACTGGGTCAAAACCAGAATGTCACATGATATCACGCATTCCTTCCCATATTCAAGAGGTTTCTGATTAGTAGGAAGTTTCTAAGTATATCACTAGGGATACAATACCCTCAGTATCAATTTATAGGAAGAATAATAAGTAATTAAAATATAATAAATAATCATAGTGATCATGTAGAAAGTAAGAGACATACATTTCATGAAAATAAAAGAAGGTTCAAATGTAGTAAGCCTCACCAAAATGAATAAAATAAATGATAAATAAAATAACTACACGGTTCCCCTCTGTCTATTCTGGTCCACCGATGTTTCATCTCCCTGTGGGGGATGGTTGATCATGTAGACCAAGGTACTAGGGAGGACCAAGGTAGACACTGGAGGACCCCATAGTTCTTTTATTTATTTTTTGTTTTATTCATTTTAGACAATATTACTACATTATGATCTTCTTTTATTTGTTTGACATGTATTTAATTTACTTTCTTTGTGATTACACTTATTATTTATTATATTTTATTAATTTATTATTTATCTTATGATGTGATACTGAGGGTATAGTATCTCTAGTAACTTACATTGACCCTAATTGCTAGTCATCGGTCTTTTCTTTATGAGGAGGTGTGCATGAGATAATTTTACATTCCATCTTAGACCTAGTGGTTTAGATCGGGATGTTACAAAATTTTATCATAGGATCAGGACTAACTAACTTGTTTCTTCTCTTGACTATATTTAGGACATGGTAGAACCGAGTTAGGATGGTTGTGACTTGGTCCTGGGAACTATTTATATGCCTATCCAGCACAATATAGTGAAACTAAGATTTGTCAAAAAATGGGAAAATATGTTTTTTATTACCCTTTATTAATCTCACATATGGTCGTTTACATGATGTTGATATGTGATTAATGGGATTTAATTTATGTTCATGCATCATGAATAGGCACATTGGTTCTTATTCCACACACATATATATGTACCTTTTGTCATCCTACATAGTTGTTTATAAATTAAATGCCCTAAATTGTGCTATCTATTCGAGATAGTTTGTTTTGTGTGATATATCCGCGTCTCCATGTTGTGTAAGAGAGATTTATTGGAATTATTTAGTTGAACTGAAAATGTTTTTATGTTAGTATACATATGACTATTGTGACTAACATTTAGGGATGAAAATAAAAGATAGTTCTAAGAGGGATATATCGTTGATTAAGGATAGACTCCTTGGAGAACATTATTGGATCCTATATAATTGTTAGGGGAATCCTTCAGTGATCCCATTGAATAATAGGTATTATATTTATGAATATGTTTCTTTTATGAAATATTTCCCTCCCATTAAATAATATGTCAACATGACATAGTTTATGGAACAACTAAAGATGAAGGCTGACACACTTTTTTATGGGAGGAGGTTTTAGCATTACCAATTGGTGTGTAGGATAATGAATTTTAGATTTTTTATACACTTTCAATATTGTATGTGTAGCAGGGACACTTCAAATAGATGTCTTTAACATAGTGCATGTCCTAATAATATGAGTTTAGAACTATTGTTGAAAATTCTATGATTTTCAAGTACACAATTCATTATTCTTTTAGAACATTAGTGTTTCTCAGGATACTAAAGAACGAGTGGAAATATAGTTTGGAATATTCAATCGAGTAGAGAATATGAAGAAATGACATGTTAATATGATATTGACCCCATTTTGGAAGTGATATATTTTTAATCCCCATATCATATGGTTCCAGTTGGGTTGATGGATCTCAATGGATTAATTGGATGACTTTAAGAGAAAGGGATTCATAATTACCAAGTAATTCACTATAGAGATTACCAATGTTGTTTTCCAAGAAGGTAAATGGTAGACTTAGGCTATGTGTTTATTACTAGAAGCCGAACTAGGTGATAGTGATGAACTGATATCTGTTTCCCTGGATCAATGATATCTTTGATCAATAATGGGGATCCATTTTTTTTCAAAATTGATCTTCAATCGGGCTACCACTAATTTTGAGTTAAGGAGGAGTACATTTTTAAGACAACATTCTAGAGTTAATATGGACTGTATAAGTACATAGTGGTGTTTTTGGGGCTGATGAATGAACTAAAAGTGTTCACGGACCTCGTGAACTAGATCATTCATCAATATATGGACCCTTTATTCATATTATTCATCAATTATGTGCTTATCAAATAAATAAAATTAGAGAAACATTATTGGAACTTGATGATATTATTGATTATGCTTTGAGAAAATAAGTTTTCTGAAAACCTGTTTAAGTGTGACTTATGGATTCAACAGTTGAAATTTTGCGGAATTTTTTTGTCTGAGACCGCTATATATGTAAACATAAAGATGGACGAGGAATGAAAATCCATGTAAATGTACCAAAAATGATTTTGATAATAAGAGTTTTCTGGGACTGGAATGATATTACCAGAAGCCTATCCATGACTTATCCCAACTAACAACACCCATGACAACATTGAAAAAGAAGGGAGTAAAGCATAAGTGGTCAGATTAGTGTGAAGAACATTTCATGAGCTAAATAAATTGTTAACAACTACTCCAATACTAACACTACCCGATCCTATGATTGGTTATTTAGTATATAATGATGAATCATGAATTAGATTGGGAGTGGCGAGGATGCAAAGAATGAAGGTAGTTTATTATGGGCCTTATCATGTATGACACCATGAGAAAAACTACCCTCAATATTACATGGATATAGTAGTGGTTATTCACACTCTAAAGTGTTGCAGAAGCCATCTGTTTGGTGAGATATCTATTTTTTACACGAACCACAAGATACCTCGCTATATCTTCACACAAGGGGACCTAAACCTATGACAGAGTCACTATGTATAAGATATATAGATGTTCAATTTTTGTGACATAATTAGTACTTTGTAGTTAATAATTATTTTTTGAGAGTAGTACAATGATGGGTGACCTATTAAAAATTAATCGTGATGCACTCTTCAATTATAAATTCTTGGAGGGGTTGTTCTAGGATGTGTGACCTAGTAAGAAGTACTCGTGTTTCACTATGCAGTTAATAATGTAGGCTATATAGTTGTTCTTGGATGGTTTTCCTCCTAGTAATTTCTTATATTAAACACTAGTGTGCTATCAGATGGTGGTGGTCCAGCACCATCGTCTAGGTGGGTAGTGACAACCACTTCAAATATCTATGTGGAAGTGGGAAGATGTAATGATGGAATTTTTGATGGGGTTAACCAGGACCTTGAGGAGTCATGATGCTCTCTAGGTGATGGTCAATCAGTGGATGTAGTCTTCTCACATCTTACAGATCAATGAGACTCACTCGATAGAGGAATGGGGAAGATTCATTTATAAGAGATCGTGCTCCTCCATGAAGTCCCTTTCAGTATTTTTTTGGATAGAGGTGTATGTTTTACATCTCAATTTTTTCAGGGCATAAAAAAAACCATTGGGACTCATCTATGATTGAGCATGATATACTATCCTGAACCGATGGATAGTTTGAGTGGATAATACGCATACATGAGGATATGATTTGAGCTTTTGTGATAGACCTTGGTAGACCATGGGATGATCACCTGGCCTTATTTTAGTTTTCATACAAAATTTTTTATTAGGATTCATTTAATGTGGAATCTTATGTGGATATTTGTGGGAGGTCTTGTCACTCACTGCTTAGTTGGAATTAGGCAAGTGAGGAATTTTATATTTTTCTGAGTATGGTTCAAGATACCTCCAAGATATTCCAGCTGATAGGGGAGAGGTTAGTCACCGCTCAATGAAGAAATAGATCGTATTCTAGATGTTGTAGGAGTACCTTGGAGTCAGATGTGGGATATAAGGTTTCATTCAGATTGAAAGCTTGGTTGGGGTGTAGATGTTTTGAGAAGAAGGGTAATTTATCACCACATTTTGTGGATCCCTTTTGAAATCATGGACTATATAGTGCTAGTCGCATAACATCTATAACTACCTTCACTCTACATTGGTATGAATGATGTGTTTCATGTATCATAACTTTTTATGTACATACCCCAGCCTACAGTTTCTATTGGTTACAAGGATGCTAATCTGGAGATTGATGATTCTATTTCGGAATATCTGGTGTGGATCATATATCGATGTGATAATGTTTTGTATAAAATGAGTTTACCAGAAAGCCGAATTTAGGGGAAGCATTACTAGATATAGGAATATATATGATAATATGGGTATGATGTTCATGATCAGTGACATGGGTTATTCGAGAAAGATTAAAAGAGATACTTCTTGAAGATAAGAAGTTAATAGAGGTGGAGAATTGTAATATCCCGAATTTTACAAATATAAAAAACCATATTGTTTATATATTATAAGTGTCTTATGTGGAAAAATGATTTCAAAACAAAAATAAGGTAATAAATATGTTAAAAGTTATTCATAAGGTTAAAATTCATGTTAAAACATTGGAATATTTAGTATAATATTTTCAGAGTCAAATATGGTGCTTACCCTAAGTAGTGTATAACATTTGTAAGCATCATATGTCTAAACACCTCACCTATGATAAAAATTTATTTAATATTTTTTACAATATAATATTTGAAAATAATATAATTTCTCCAAAATGGTGCATCGTATGGGGAATATGAGACTACCGTTAGGTCAAGGATGTGGTGTTTAACTTATGTGGGGAATAACATTTCTATGTGCCATATGTATGGATGGTTCAACTTCAATAAAACCATTTTCATTTTTAATTAATTGTTTATTCCATTCTACATTAATAAATAATTAATATATACAAAATGGGGAGTCTTATGAGAAATCTGAGACATTTTTTGTTTCTGAAACAGGGGGGTGTTAGACATTGCAGGCATCACTTTTATATGTGAAAGTTGTTTTCTCAGATCACTATTAAGTCTATTTTATTTAATAATTTCATTATATTATTAATATTAATTTAAAAAATATAATAGGTATTATTCATCATCTCCTCCAAAACATAAGACACACCTCCATTTTTATCAGAACAACCATTAAAAAAACATGATTTGTCACATATTTTGACCACATAAAAACTAGAAATGTATTAATTGGATAATATAATGACTCCACCATAATATTCGGATGAAATATAAAATTTTATAAGGTGATTTAAATGTATATTAATAATTCAATGATTTTGGGTTTATTATGACCATTGAGCATCTTGGTGTTCTTGTTTGGTCGATCTCATTCAGTTTATGCAACCCCAAAACTGTCTAACATGATTTTGGTGGAACTACCACAATCAGATTGAAGGACTGATGTTGAAATATCCATTTAATAGGTTTCCTTATGTGTAGCACCATAGTTCACCAGGTATGTATTATTTTTATTTGTTTAATTATTTTTTCACATCTTCTCAAATGTTGGATAAAACGTTGAATAGAAATAAAACAATTAAACCAAAATTAACATGTCATGGAATTACAATCAAATATAAAAGGATAATTATGCTATATTATAGAATATTTTTTCTAGTTTTGTTTATAGAAATTTTTCGAGTTATTATCATTGATCATTTCATGGATTTATTGAGATAATTTTTCTTTAATTAGAAAAATATATATTTTTTTAATTATCAAAAGTTCATATCTAAAAATTATCAATAGGTAAATGTAAAGGTTTATTAAACAATAATCGAATTGTCAATGGATAATTTCTGAAATAGAAATAGACAATTTGTGAGAAAAATTATCATAAAATAATTATATATGGATAATTTTAAAATGAAATTATTGGAATATAATTATATAAATTATTCGAGGGTAATTATAAGAAAAATTATCAATTGAAAAAGATATTAAATTATCAAAGGATAATTATGCAATTAAGAAGGATAATTTTATTATTATATGAAATAATTATTATTTGGGCAAACCAAAAGTGTTCTTGAAATAATTTATAGATATAAATTATCTATTTTGGTTTTATATTTATCTTTTAAAAGAATATTGTGAGGGCATGTGTTGGTCTAAGATGATAATTTTTGGAATTATCATGGATAGAGAATGTTTAATCACATTCTATGTTTTATTTCTCTTTGAAATAATATTTTTGTTTTTTTGTTTAAAGAATCTGTGGTGTTTGATTGTTTTTCTATTTTGTGTGAAAACATGGTTTGGGTAATGACACCTTTGATGAAGTATGCCATTGATGCTGATATATTTTGAGGTAGGATGTTCCCTTCCCTCCTCGGATCACATTTACAATTTTTCCCTTAATGATTATATTTTTTGGAATTCTGATTGACCATGCATGATTTTGATTTCATGTGAGTGTGTGTGTGTGTGTGTAGAACATAAAACTTTTGTGATTCCATAAGTGATATTAATGTGGATTTTATTCTAATTTGATTGTGAACAGATGTTATTTTGTATGCTGCTACATACATATATTGATATTATAATCTTTGTTGTGGTCTTTCCTTGTATATTTATTACCATGAATTGATGGTTGTTAGCAGTAATTGAGATAGGTGGACTATTGTGACATATTTTCCTTAATCGGGGAGAATGATTGTCTAGCATTCTGGCCCAAACGACTGGATCTGAGTCAGAATGCTACATGACCTCATGTGCACCTCTCCATATGTAAGAGGATTCAAACTAGTAGTGAGGGTCTCGATTGAAACCTTGGGAAGACTATACCCTTTGTATAATCTTATAAGATTGATATTAATCAATAAACCAAATAATAATCAATCAATGTAAATGTGGAAACAAAATAATGAAATATATATAATAGATCCCAAAGTGGTATTCTTATACAATGTATAAATTAGTAGACTAACAGAAGATAAAATTAAATAAACCACCATCTACAGGGTACTCTGGTGTCTGTAATGATCTACACAACTCCAAACTCTATAAATTAATAGTCTTCCATAGGGACATTTCTCTATGATAGACCTCATGTCACAAAATCCACAAGCGTGTCAAAATTACTTATTTGGTTGTGAGTACAAAACATAGTAGGACACCACCAATGAAACTTCAACATGTGTTTAAAAAATATAGATGATAGTGTATATCAGGACATAACTAAAGTCTCAGAAAAAATAAAAGTACGGAGTAATCATGCGCAGACCATGATTCTATGATCCCCAACCCCACCTGCATTGGCTCATTGTCGGTATGATGGTAAAGAAAACATGTACCTCTATAAAGCTCAAATAGCTTTCCCACCCTTCTGGTGCTTGTTATATGAACACCATACATTTTATCATGTCTATCTTTGGCCTTCTTATCATTTTAATCACCCATGACTTAATTTCAATGGATGGCATGTCTAGTATCCTCAATCAATGCACTACACTTTCCTCTATATAGGTCTATCCACATACGCAATTAATGAAGTTATGACTATGTCAGGATGGGTAACTGGCCACTAGACCATGTTACTCCCACCCCCCTAGGCTCCACCTTTGTATATCTGTATCTGACAGCTAACCATTATGTTTTCCCCTCTACAAGGGTCTCCACATCTGCCATTAAGGACATTTATACTGCATCGGGTCTGGTACCTAGCCACTGAGTTGTATAACATCGAACCTCAAGGATCCTCCTAAGTATCTCAGTACATGCAATTCTATTTCGAAGTCTATGCAACATAAAAACAATATTTTTCGTAGTAAGGAATGATAATTCACACCAAGATCAATGTCAGGATAACCACAAACAATAAGTATGCCCATGGCTACTCACACAGCTATACTCAATTCATTAAAATAATGGGTTAATCCAACATAAATATCTGATCATGATAAAATAATATATATATATATTTCCAAAATGGGAAGGACCCTCATATCTCAATGTTCATAAAAAACCTCTTCATAGTTTCATTATTGTCATAGGTGACACAATAATGTTTTAAGTTGTCGGTGTGACGATTCTCGAGGAATTTCAAGCGTCCCTAAAACAAAAACCAAATATTTTTATTTTAAAAATAAATAAAATATCACATGAGATGATATATTATATCTTTTAAATATTTTTTCAAATTATTGATTAAAACATTACATGTTATATTATTTTATCTCTCATGGATAAGTTCAAATTATTGATTAAAATATTACAAGTGATGATATGTGTATCTCTCATGAATAATTTCAATTTTTTTATTAAAATATTACATATGATAATATTTTATCTCTCTTGGATAATTTTCAAATTATCATTTTATAATTATAATAGTTATCCATGAAAATACATGTAATTATTCTATGCTAATTTTTATAGTTTTTGTCACAAGACAATTACCTTATAATTATCTAAAAATAATATTTATAATTATATTATGATAATTTTTTCAATAAAAATTATCATTAATAAATTACCTTATGATGATTTGTTTCCAGAAATTTTCATTTTATAATTTTTTGAAATTTTCCATTAATAATTTTAGAAAATTACTTTTGATAAGATGGGTAGTGGTCCTTTAGTAATTCTGATCAATTATCGTATGAAATTATCACTCGATAAATCCATGTGATTATCCTTTGACATTTTATTTTAATTGATCCATTTAAAAATACAAAAATGTATATAGAACAATGCAGCACTAATTTCAAATAAAAACACTATTTTGGTTCTTCTTGTCGATACGAGATCAATGAAACCGAACATGCATAATTTCGATCAATGACGTAGAATATAAAGAAAATAGATGAATGGTTAAATAATAAAAAATTAATATATAAATTAATTAAACCCTAAAAACCCATGTGTGTAGTACTGAAGGAAGAAAGGGTACGCCAACGTACACCTGGAACACCTCAAATCAAATCTATCAGGAATCACCAATTGCATGTAAAGAGTATTCGATATTAATCAGACTCATTTAGATTAACCACAATGAAACCTGATTAGTTTGAACACTTATATACCCAAGACATGTACATGGTTTTGAAACCAAAAATTATTCCACCATTTTAAATCTGTGATTCAACTGAAACATGAATGCAAATTCATTGATTTGAATTTATTAGGTTGATTCTAATTTATTTACAGTCAAAATGGGTATAAATCAGGGTGATAATAATCATGGGGTTTTAAAAACGGAGTCCAAACCCATTTATGAAGATGATGAACAATAAATTTTCCAAATAATTAATCTAATAAAACTAATTATATAATATAAATATTAAATAACTTAATTTAGCTGGTGAGATGACCAAGATCCCCTTTCATATAAAAGTTATAATCTTCCGAGTATAAACCCCTTGTTTAGGATCTAACGTTGTCTCAGATTTATCAAACGATACAGCATTTTGGAGATATTAGTTATTTATTTTAAAAAATAGAATTAATAAATAATAAAATCTAATATTTATTTTCATCACGAGTGAGGCATCCAAACATTTGATGATTACAATTATTATACTTCTCATAGGTTAAACAATATATTGGGGACATAACTATGGCCTCATATTTTTCATGTAATGAACTATATTGGAGATATTAAATTATTTTGAAGTAATTGTGAATTTTAAATATAATATATTTAATATTTTTAATCCGTATTCCTCGTGGATTTATAACACTCATAATCTCACAATAACTCATTGTCAAAATCCGAAAATATTCCATTGAATATTTCAAATTTTTAACATTGATTTTTCTCGTATGCACGGCCTTTGACATATTATAATGTTATTTCACTGATAAATAATTGTTTTCCTTAATATATTAAAAATTTATCACAAGATATTTTTTATAATAATTTTGAAAATCCAGATATTTAAGATTTATTTCCATGATAGCGATCAGGGAACAAATCGCGTGGAGGAGGTATGAGGTTGACATGGCATCTTGTTGAGGTTGTGGTCGAGGTAGCCTTAATTACATTTTCCATTCAACAAGATATATTCTATTTGGTGTGAGTACAAATTATTCTTGTCTATAGGATCTAGGTGAAATGGTCTTCCTGATGGATAAATGACTCTAGATTCCACCTTCAAAACACCATATGGACACCGAAAAAGGGATGATTTGGTTCTTCTAACTCATTTAGTTATCTTCAAAATTGGAGATGAAGAAGGTATGACAATGGGATATGGCAGATTGGTGAGTGCACTACCACTCAGTTTTGGAATTTATTTTTACACACATCCTGCATTTATTATTACTATCGAAGAAACTTGTATACTTGAGAACATAAGGATATAGACACATTTTTCGTCTCTTATTAGGTTTTTTAATCACGCCTTACTTAGTTATTTTGATGCGCATGTAGATTTCATAAGAGACCCACTGAAGTGGAAGGGCCTTGTAGAGGATAGGTGAGTAGGTGGACCATGGAGCTGGGGTGGACCAGGACAGACACTAGAGGACCCTTCAATTATTTTATTTATCATCTATTTTATTTTATTTTTGGATAGGCTTATTACATTAGGAGTAGATTTTATTTTTATTTCATGTTTTTCATTTTCATTCCACATTATTAATCTGATTCATTATATATATTTTCATTATTTATTATTTATCCTATAACATGATATTGTTGTTATATTGTCCCCAATGACATGTTTGTATCTTCTTTTCTAGTCAGCAACCTCTTGCATATAGAGAGGCATGGATGAGGTCATGTGACATTCCATCCTATACCCCATGGTTCAGACTGGAATGTTTCCCAAATAAAATTTAAATTAGAGATAATTTTATATTGAAGATATATTCAAAGGCAGTATTGATGCTATTATTGGAAAATGTTTTTTGTTATATATTTTTCTATAGTTTTTTATGGTAATGATTTGTTGAATTTAATTGAAATTTTGGTAATGGTTTCTATGAAATTATTCTAGGATAGTGTTGCGGGAAGACATATGAGAATTTTTTATCTTAAAAAATAAATATCTTGTATAGTTTGAGTTGATGGGATATGTTCCAGTAGATAAAAATACTAAAGACGTATATTGAAGAAAGTAATCCCCAAGGTAAACACGTTTGATATAAGAAATTGATATTATCCTGGTTAATCTTGAAGTATGGAAACCATTAAGGATTTTGTAGAGTCCTTATGATTCATTCAAGATAAATTATATATGAAATTTCCCTTGGACTATGAATTTTTAGAGTATCGTAGGAAATATTCCTTATGATGTTTATGAAAATTTCCATCTAGATGTTATGAAATATTACTTATGAGTTGCTGAAGGATGTTAAGAAAGCATCCTTATAAAAATTAGATGATGTTATGTTAAAATTTAATTTTATAAAATGATAAATATTCTCATTATCCATTTAGAGTTTGTACAATGGTTGTAGTTATACATTATTATCCAATGTATAAATTCTAATGTAACCGGTAAATGATATTCAATAATTTGTCATTACATTGATTTTATTTATTTATAATTTGGTAGAGAAGAAAAAGTGTAAGTAATACATTTTTAAAGAACCCAAATATCATCCTATTATGTTTCTATTGTTGTTGTACAATGTAGATATGGTGTAGTTGAAATAATGATCAAATAGATATTTTTGAAGGCCAACGGTTCTAGTCTACTTGACATATTATTATGAAGTAGTTAGATAGATTGGTTGTGAAATTTTTTATGTGAATGTTGTATAATGTTGATGATTAAATGTGGAAGATTCATTCAATGAAATGTTCAAATATAAGAATATTGTTGATGTATGAATTAAATCGGATTGATTCCATTAGAAAATTATCCACTGGATGAAGTTTTGATTGAAAGATATATTTTCACTCTAGTAGAAGGTGAGATAATATAAATCTTTATAAAGATTACCAAATAGACAGTGATGTTTTTTATTGGATAGAGTGATATGAAGGTAACATGATATATTGTTATCTAATAATGGTTGTATGACGGCTGAGATGAAGTTGAGTTCTATCAGAATTAATATCAACAATGCTTTACAAATAAATGGAGAAATAAGTACATTTGATAGGAAAATGGGATTCTGGGAGAATGTGTAATGTAATTCATGTGGATTAGACAAACATTAAAAAGAATTAACATCATCGAAAAAAGAATTATTATGTCATTATAAAGATGATTCAGGTAATATTTTTTGGACTGAGGTTTTTGATCCATGTAGGGAATGATGTTTTCTGCTAAGGTTGTAGGATTAATCATATAGAGAGATGTTCAAACATTATAAAAAAATATGGGATAAAAAATGTGATTCAATTATTTATAGGAAATATAGTAATAGATCATGATAAAGAAGTGGTTTGGTCACCCGACCAATTCAGCACAAGGAATAATATTATGAAGAGCTGAAGTATTGGTTTAAGAAGATTAGTTCTTTTGAAGGTACCATAAAAATTTCACTCGATTAGTGCATAGTCACTCGTAGGATGATTTTAATTTTGAAATCATTATGGAATAATTTTATAGAAGGATTTTTTAGAATAATTATAAAAATATGTCAATGATTGTTATATTGAAGATGTGGAATTGGTTTTTATCAATGTTAATTTATCTTGTATAGTTTGAGGATGTTTAATATAATTTGATGTATTTATAGTATTCATAAATATTATATAATATTATATAATATTAGAGAGGAATACCATGAAGTTTAAATGATTCATATAATTTAACATTTTAATTTTAGTTGATTGGGAAAATATTTTGGGTTCTAAAATTTTTATCACAGGTGAACACCTATATAATGGGGTGATTTAATGATACACTGTGTCGCTATTAATATGCATAAAGAATTAGATGTACTGAAGTTTTTATTTGAGGAGGAGTGTCCTTTTCCATACATGGAGACTATTTGACGAAGAAGATGACCTAAAAAAGACATAGGTATAGAGAGAAGATGTAACAGATAAAGGTACAAATCAGTCTCATTAGAGAAAGGAACCAATCATAAGTACTGGAAAGTGGTACAAAATAGATAATAAACTGTAGTAATTAATTCATTGGAAAAGAATATATTAAATAAACTATGATTTATTGAAATAAAGACGGATTTACCCAAATCTATTCTAGAAGCTACATATAGTTACCTAGGCTTAACATACATGTATATTAAAAATTATTAGATGAATATTCATCACATTACAAAAAGAAATTAACCAACACTACTGGAAATGTTGTTTTTCCCAACGGGTGTTTACCAACGGTTTGCTAAAACCGTTGGGCTTGAAGGATTAAGAAATCCTTTCCCAACGGTTCACTGAAACCGTTGGGAAAGGGTCACCCCTTTGCCAACGCTTTCCTCAAACCGTTGGTAAAGGGGTCCTTAGCATCTCTTTCCCAACAGTTCTTAAAAACGTTTGGGAATTATTTCCCCAAATCCAGCCGCGGGACTGCTCTCCCCCATTCGCACAGAAACCTAATTTCATCCGCTCCACCGCTCTCCTCTCACGAAATCCCCTATCCGAAGAGGTGAAAACCATCTGAAATCAGGTATCTTTTCATTTATACACATATACTTCCTTATTTTTATTGTTATTGCTTTAGTATTTTAGTTTTAAGTTATCAATCCACCTCCAGCTCTCTGATACTCTCCAAATCCCCCATCCGAATAGGTGAAAACCCATTTGAATCATCTCAAATCAAGTAATTTTTTTTATACACATATGGACCCTTGTCTTTATTATTTTTATTATTATTTCTCTAGTATTTTAGTTTTAAGTTATCAATCCAACTACAGCTCTCTGCTACTCTCGAACTCCCCCATAGGAATAGGTGAAAACCCATCTGAATCGTCTCAAATCAGGTAATTTTTTCTTTATACACATTTGGTACCTTGTATTTATTGTTATTGATCTAATATTTTAGTTTTAAGTTTGGATTTTGATGTGATTTCACCATGTAAAATAGGGAAATGAATAAATATTTTGTTAATAAATTAGTTTCCCCTGGAATATCAGTTGTGTTATAATGTCCATGCTAAATAAAGGGGTAATGTAATAAAAGACCTTGAATAAATAAATTATAGAAGTTGGGGTATGTTTCCTCTATGAGAGGTTTTTTGTTGTGTTTCATTGTATGTTGTAGGCTATTTTATGGGGATTGAGGTGACCAGTTGGGCTTTGTGATATGTGGGGTTGTAATGTGATGGTTAGTGGGAATGGATGTGTCATGTGAAGTTGTATGATAGTGATGATGTGTGGTGGTGTTGTGTCGTGTGGAGGTGTTTTGTGATGAAGTTGTGGTGTATAATGTGGTGAGGTGGTTTTGGTTGTGGGGTGGTTTGTGATGTGCAATATTTTTATTGTGATATGTGGTTGTTTTGGTGAGATGGTTGGTCGATGTAACATGGTGTCGATGGTTATTGTGAGATGGTGAGTTGTTGTGTGGTGGTTTTATTAGTTTCCTGGTTATCTATGGAATAAATTATGCTGTTAAAACAAAAAAACAAGATATTAAATAAATGAGATGGAATAGAAATGGATGTGTGGTAAATGGATTTAATTAATTTAACATTAAATGAATGGACAATGTAAGTGTGAATGAAGTGGCTTATAAATGAATGTGAGAAATGCTATGCGTCTTGTGTGGTGGTGGTGTGGTTTATGTGTTTTATGGTAGTAGTGAAGTGTGTGATTATGTAGTTAATGCGAACCCATAGGTTGAGTATTTTGTGCTATCTATATATCATGTATTTGTATGTTATTTCTACACATTCCAGGGGGGTGGTATGTCTAGGTGGTGGTGGTGGGGTTGCAGGGGAGGGGGTGTGGGCTGTTTGGGAGGGTGGGTGGGGCTATCCAGGGGGGTACGGGGTGTCCAGGGGGGTACGGGGGTGGGCGGGCTGTCCACGGGGGTGGCTGGGCTGTCAAGGAGGGGTGGGCGGGCTGTCCAGGGGGGGTGTGTGGGATGGCCATGGGGGGTAGGGGTGTCCAGGGGGGTAGGTGGGCTATCCAAGGGGGTGGGAGGCTGTCCAAAGGGAGAAGGGGTGTCGAGGGGGGTGGGTGGGCTATCCACGGGGGTGGTTGGGATGTCTAGGGGGTAGGGGGTGTCCACGGGGTGGGTGGGTTGTCCACAGGGGTGGGCGGGGCTATCCACGGGGGTGGGAAAGGCTGTCCACGGGGGTGGGCGAGGCTGTCCAGGGGGTGTGGGTTGTCCTGGGGGTCTGGGTGGGGTGTCCTGGTGGGGGAGGGGTGTGTGGGGTGTCCAGGGGGGTGGTATGTCTAGGTGGTGGTGGTGGGGTTGCAGGGGAGGGGGGTGTAGGCTGTTTAGGAGGGTGGGCGGGGCTATCCCGGGGGGGTACGGGGTGTCCAGGGGGTACGGTGGATTGTCTGATGTTTCTCTAATGATCAAGGATGGAATGTTTGGAGGACATCACAAGTCCTGACTAGTTGATCCTAGAAGAAATTTCATGATCATGGATGTAATGCCTATAGGGAATCTCTTGATTTTGGTGATCTTCTCCATTTTCATCAAAAGACATGTTTGACACACTTGGAGGGAAACTCTAGAGTCAGTGTGACATGTCTTGAAGGGTGATTTATGTCCATAGTGACATGATTTGAGGACATCACATGACCTAGTTGGTGTGCCTGGAGGGTGTTAAGGGAGCCATCTAACATTCCTGACATTTAATATGAGACTGAGATAATATGTATTGATTCCCCCATATAGAAGGAGATACATATCTATTGGAAAACATGTAGTCTGTATGGTGAGAATTAAAGGCTTTTCATTACAAGGGTGGCATATTCATGGGTGCCATCTGATTTTATTTGACATGTCAAGGGGACATCAAATGATCAAAATAGGTTTCCAATGGAATGTATTGTGAACATGATGAAATTTCCTAGTGCAATAAAATTTCATAGGTGATGCATGTTATGAACATTACGTTCAACATATATTTCCTTCACCTTAGTCTCCCATATTTTAGTATTTCATCCATCCTTTTATCCCAAATTCCATAAATTTTATACATTATTTTATTATATTATGTCTCAAATTATCTAAAATATGTGTTTGATGAACTTCACATGACCTATCATAATTCCTTCTCATAATCTATAGTGATCATGGGAAGATCCCATGCACGATTCATGATCACTCAAATTATTCTGCAGATCATACATAATGGAAGCCTTACAGGATGTGAGATGATTATATCTATGAAATCTACTCAGGTACCTGGTGAGGAAGTGCATATTAATTCAAAAAGGTAAATCACATATGAGGATACCCTACTAATATGGTTATGGGATGAGGCATGCTCTTATGTGATAACACATTAAGTTCTTGTTGGTTTTACATTTTTTCAATAACACATTAGTATGTTTTTTTCACATGTGTAGTTGATACCATGATTATTTTCTTCATTTATCATTTACTTAAATTTATTTTCTATTAAAGTTCAATCCTATTGAATTTTTATGACAAAATGACTTATATGAATTCTTTTTACAGAATGGACAGAAGTTGGATGTATGAAATCGATCGTATCTCAAGCGATTTTCAAAACAATTTGGAGAGCTTTATAGATTTTTCATTTCACAATGCTTCAGATAGTGGTCGCATACACTGCCCATGTTCCAATTGTGTTGGTAGACCTAGGTTGAGTCGTGAAGAAGTCAGCTACCACATAACCAAAAATGGTTTTCAAGAAAACTACTTTGTGTGGTATCACAATGGGGAGAAAATGAAATCTCAAATTGGTGATGATCGAAATGAAAGGACTGGAATGGATAATTTGTTAGATGATCGGTTTCCGTTTATTCGTCATCATGAAAAAGAAAGGATTTCGACTCAAGAAGATGTCGATATGAGGACAACTGATGCATCTAGTGAAAATGATGATATTGATAGGGTGAAAAAAATGAATGATGCTGCCATGACTCCAGTATATCGACAATGCGATAAAATGAAAAAGCTGGAATTTTTTATTCGATTGTTTCATGGAAAAACTATGTATGGGATTTCTAATACAGCAATCGATTACATTCTTACCCTCTTGAAGGATTTACTTCCAGATGATGCAGATATTCCCTCAAACCACTATATGGCATGGAAGTTAGTTGAAGAACTTGGATTTTCCAGAAACAAAATTCATGCTTGCCCGGAAGATTGCAGTTTATTCTGGGAAGAAACCGCTGAACGAAATGAATGTATAAAATGTGGCACATCCTGCTGGAAGTCAAAATCTGATGGAACACCATCCCGCGTTCCACAGAAAGTAATGTGGCACTTTCCATTGATCCTGAGACTCCAGAATCATTTTATGTCTGATGACATATCAATAAAAATGAGATGGCATGATACCGAGAGAAAGAAGACTAATGATGAGTTGGTTCATCCTGCAGATGGATTTGCATGGCAGAGATTTGATGCTCGACATCCTGATTTTGTAGTTGACGTGCGTAATGTGAGGCTGGGTCTTTCATGCAACGGTTTTAATCCGTTTGGGCAGATGCTTACTTCGCACAGCACATGGCCAGTTTTTATACACATTTATAATCTTCCCCCATGGTTGTGTATGAAAAAATCTTTCACTTTCATGAGTATACTCATATCTGGTCCTTCTGATCCCGGCATTGATATTCATGTATACATGCAACGTTTAATAAAAGATTTGAAACTTCTTTGGGATGTGGGTGTGAGCACATACGATGCATGTTCGAAAGACATATTTCAGATGCGTGTTGTGCTTATGTGGACGATCAATGATTTTCCAGCTTATGCAATGATGTCTGGATGGAGCACGAAGGGAAAACTGTCATGTCCAGTTTGTATGAAGAATACACGTTCCATAATACTGAAACATCGTTGTAGTTTCAGTTTTATGGGACATCGACAATTTTTTCCAAAGGATCATCCATATAGAATGAATCGTCGAAGATTTGATAATACTATAGAGACAGATGATCCAACTCAGTGTATGTCTGGAACTGATGTGCTTAATGAATTGAAAGATTTCAGTTTTTCGTTCGGGAAGGGTCAAATGAAATCTGGAAAGAGAAAGAATGTTTCCACAGAAACCTGTTACAATTGGAGGAAGAGGAGTATCTTTTTTGATTTTCCTTATTGGTCAACCAATTTGCTACGTCATTTCTTAGACGTAATGCATATTGAAAATAATATATGTGAAATGTTGCTTTCAGTTCTTCTAAATGTCAAGGGGAATACAAAAGATGATTTACGATCTCGGCGTGACTTGGTGGATTGGGGCATCAAACCAGAATTGCATCATGTGCGTATCAGTGAAAATAAATGGCAACTTCCATGTGCTTCTTATGTGATAACACCTACTGAAAAAAAATTTGGAAGTATTAGAGACTATTAGAGTTCCTGATGGCTATTCAAGCAACATATCTAAATGGGTCAACAGAAGAGAGTTGAAGCTAAAATCGTTGAAGACTCATGATTATCACATTCTACTGCATGAGTTGCTTCCAATAGCAATCCACCATCTTTTGTCCAATAATGTAAGGGTGGGTGTTATTCGTTTGTGCCATTTGTTTACAGATCTTTGTGCTATGAAGTTTTCCAAGTCTTTCTTGCAAAAAATGTTGACAGATGCCCCATTAATTTTGTGTGAGTTGGAGAAAATATTTCCCCCATCATTTTTCACATGCATGCTACATCTGACTATCCATATTCCAACTGAAATACTTCTCGGAGGACCTGTTTCTTTTCATTGGATGTATCCAACTGAAAAAAAATATGTTCACATTAAAGTCTTATGTTCGAAACAAGAATCATCCCAAAGGTTCTATCGTGAATGGTTACTTATCTCAAGAATGTATGGATTTCTATTCAATGTATTTTTCTGATCTTACTACAATAATGAACAGGCCAATGAGAAATGAAGAAGAACAATATGAGAAAATTGAACCCAGTTTTCCATCACTTCCTCAAATAGGAGGAATTCCTGGATCATATACATTGAAGACATTAATCCATGAAGAGCGGGAGATGGCACATCGCACAGTTTTGTTCAAATTTGATTTGTTCGATGACTATATCAGGTAACAAAATTGAATATGTATATCTTACATATATATCTGTTAAACTATTCATATTTTTTTATCTACAGGGAACATAAAACAATGATAAATAGGAAGCACTGTTCTTTATCTTTGAGAAGGAGAGAGACTTTTCATAGCAAAGAGTTTTCTGCTTGGTTAAAATTGAAGGTAAAAATATTACTGTTTAAATTAATTATTTCAATATTTACTTAAGTTTAACTGTCATTTATATTGTAGGTATTGAGTTTGTCTGCTGACTCTGTCTCTGAGGAAATAAGAGCTTTGGCCTTTGGTCCTAATATCGTGGTTCGTGACTGTAAATCAATTGTTATCAATGGGTACAAATTTATTGTCACTGAACGAGCCAAAAACATGAGAACACAACATGATGGTATTATGGTTACTGCCACAACAGATTTTTATGCCAGTGCATCAGATAGTAGATCGCGACATGAAAATGTGGATTATTATGGAGTCGTTGAGAAAATAATAATATTGGATTATTACTCTCATGGATGAGTCACAATGATGAAATGTCATTGGTTTGATTCGATGACGAGACATGGCACATTTATTGATGATTGTGGATTTCGAGTAATTAATATGACTTGTAATCTTGCTACCGAAGAACCATATGTGTTGGCATCAATGGATAAACAAGTTTTTTATGTCAAAGATCAACTTCAACCTGAATTTGGTGTCATAGTTGAAGTAATTCCAAGACACATTTTTGATGATGCTGATGATGGAATTGACACTGTCCCTATTGCCATTGGATCCAATCCATTTATTTCATTTGATGACTCCAATAGCTCAATTGTCAGAGTTGATTGTGAACTTGAAGTTGTGGTTGGAAATATATAGAATCATTCATCCATGTTCTCAATTCTTTTGGTTTACCTCGAGTTGGGTTGTTAAGGTTGGTAATATTCATATTTATTTAGTACTGATCACAGATATGTTTTAGCTGACTTGACCGTTATGTGAATTTTCAATGTTTATTGGTTGCTGTTTTATTTGAATTGTATTTTCTAATTTGGAATTGAACTGTATTCAAACCAAATCAAACAATATTTCTAACTTGGTGAACATTACAACTTGTATGTTTTATTAAATTCATTCAAGATCTTCTAAAACAATTGATAGCAAAATTACCAAGGAATCCCCTCATTCCCTCATATATTTAGTTTTTTGGTTTACACATTATTTTTCTTTTTCTAATTAATTACATATTTGTTTTCAAATGCAGGAAATGCAGCCAATTGAAGAGAGACGAAGAAAAAAAATGGCGGAGAACAATCGTCGAATGGAGGAGATGGGCATTCCACCATTAGTTCCTACAGTGAGTACTTTATTTCAAATATATATATATATATATATATATTTACAGAATATATAATGTCATGTGATTAATTTTTTTTGTAAACTTTTTTGTTGGATCCACCATTACGTCGACAGTTATTCGACGAGGAGCCTAGTACTGGTCCTAGTACTTAGGCCGGTGGTATGAGGAGGGTTCGTACCAGAGGTGGACGTAGAGCTGCGCGTGCCCGACTAGACCCTGCCCCTCCCACTAACATTTCAGCCTTCCCACATTCTGATCCCAGTGTGTCGTTAGGGACACACGGGGTATTTAGGCCTCCCATGTTTTCGCTACCTTCTGCATCTTCTGCCCCATCATTTTCACATCCCATGATGATTCCCACTCCCCAGTCAGCATCAGGTCATACAGCTGTTCCATCTTATTTTCCTTCTACTTCTGTCTCCCCGAGCTTTTATATTCCATCGTCTTCGACTCCTGCACCACCATAGGGTGTTCCATCAGGTTCTGTGGATCCGGCGCCACTCATTGATCAGACTAGCGCAGGTATATTTATAAAACCCTAACAAATTTTTATAGCAATATTTATTTTCATTATAACATGTTTTGATAAAATATTTGTTTTTATTTCATGACAGATACATATACTGACAGGAGGCAGGGGCGGGGCCGTACACGCATGCGTTCGGTGTGGAACCGTCGCACACAGGTTATGGTGGAATATAATGAAGACAATCAGATGGTTGAGAAAATAGGGCAGCAATGTCGGAGTTTTTCTGGCGACGCTTTCCAAATACTCTGACATCATTCCCGTCAGCCCGCTGTCGTGGAGACATTTGCCACATGAGGTCAAAGATAGATCTTGGGCAGTGATATGGGTAACAAAATCTGTTGTATTTAATGCCATGAATTATTTTTTTATTTATATGAATTAATATTTTCATTTCAGCTTCGATATAATTTACCTGATGGTGAGGGTGCACGACTAGAACGTCTAAAGGATTTAGGCGAGCTTTGGAGAGCCTACAAGCATGACCTGTATATTGGCTGGCGTGCTAGAGTTGGCACTGAGTTAGAGGAGGTACCAGTCGTGGATGATTTTCCTATAGAGAAGTATCGTCAGATGATTACTCATTGGACGAGTACCCAGTTTAAGGTATGAATTACATTTGAGGTATTTAAATAATAACTTTCAAGTTTTGCATTAATATTATCCTTTTCATTATCGAATTTTATTTAGGAATCATCTGGAAAAAATAAAAAAACATTGATGCAAAAAAAATACCTCCATACACTAGGACGCACGACGATGCCGGATCATGAGAGGCAGCAGGTATGACAATTGTTTATAAGTTTTCTTTACGACTTACATTTTCTTTTGTTTCCTAAATTATTTAATCATTTGCTAAAGTTTTTATATAACTTTTGTTTTCAATTTCATAGTAGAGGCAAGTACAAAATATTGAAGGACGTGTGCCTCGAGAAAAACTGTTTTGGTCGAGTAGACGAAAAAAGGATGGAAGTGCTGTCAACGAAGCGACTCAGCAGCAGATTGTAAGTTTTAATCTGTTGATTTTATATTTTAATATCTATTTTTTAACTTAATAATATATTTATATTTGTAACAGGATGCTTTAGAGGCCCTCGATGCCCAAGAAGCAGACAATTTTGGGTCATCTGATCACTTACATCAGGTGTTGGGAGAGGATCATTCTGGCAAAGTACGCTGCCGACCTAGGATAGCCCCGATGAGGTATTGTCCTGCCTCAAGTACGAGTTGTAGTGCCACCGAGCTGAAGCAAGTTAGGGCATAGGCAGAACAGGCTTAGAAAAGGGCCACAGAGATGGCAGAACAGTCTTCTAGGGCAAACAGTGCATTTATAAAATTTATTGAAGTTCTACATCCAACACTTCCAGCAGAGGCCAGCCCAACGATTGATGAATACATGTCGTCGATACATTCTATATATGGTGCACCAGGTGGCAGTTCAAGTGGTGGTCAGGCCGATGTCCAACTTAAAGATGATGATGGTGAGGAGTCTGATGCGGAAGAGGAGGGAGATGAGGAGGGCGAGGAGGAGGGCGAAGTCGAGGAGGAAGGGGCTGTGGAGGGTGAGGACGATGAGGAGGACGATGACGAGGGTGATGATGATGATGATGAGGGTGATGGTGATGCTGATGTGGGACATATTGATCTGTTACATTTTTGACTTATATTACTGAGATTTGATGTTTAATCTATTCTAGTTGTGGTTTTTATCTAGACTCGTAGTATAGTATTAGAGTTGAGTTATTTTTATATATTGTCTGTTTTTATGGATGTTGTTTTCTTTTAATGGTTGTGTGTTTGAGAACTCCCTGGACAACCCCCCTCATTCTTGGACCCTGGACAACCCCCCCCT
The DNA here is from genome assembly GCA_963277665.1 of Viscum album. NCBI lineage: Eukaryota > Viridiplantae > Streptophyta > Magnoliopsida > Santalales > Viscaceae > Viscum > Viscum album. The sequence continues at coordinate 351,106,954 of OY728137.1, forward strand.
CCCCTTGGACCCCGAACACCCCCCAAACACCTCGCGGACAGCCCCGCGGACAGCCCCCTAGACAGCCCCCCGTACAGCCCCCAACCCTCCACCCTGGACCCTGGATAGCCCCTCGGACATCCCCCCGGACAACCCTCCCCCTTGGACCCCGGACAACCCCCCAAAACACCCCCCGGACAGCCCCGTGAACAACCCCGGACAACCCCCTGAACAACCCCTGAACAACCCCTGAACAACCCCTGAACAACCCCCTAAACAACCCCAGGACATCCCCCTGAACAACCCCGGACAACCCCCTGAACAACCCCCAATCACTCCCCGGACAGACCCCGCACAGCCCCCCCCCCCCCCCACCCTCCTCCTTGGTCCCTGGGCAGCCCCCCGGACACCCACCAGACAGCCCCCCTAGACAGCCCCCACGGACAGCCCCCCGGACAGCCCCCCGTACAGCCCCCAACCCTCCACCCTGGACCCCGGATAGCCCCCCGTACAGCCCCCCGAACAACCCCCCCCCCCCCCCACCCTCCCCCTTGGACCCCGGACAACACCCCAAACACCCCCCGGACAGCCCCCTGAACGACCCCGGACAACCCCCTGAACAACCCCTGAACAACCCCTGAACAACCCCCTGAACAACCCCCGGACAGCCCCCTGAACAACCCCCAAACACTCCCCGGACAGACCCCCCCCCCCCCCCCCCCCCCCACCCTCTTCCTTGGTCCCCGGACAGCCCCCCAGACACCCACCAGACAGCCCCCCCCCCCCAGACAGCCCCCGCGGACAGCCCCCTGGACAGTCCCCCGTACAGCCCCCAACCCTCCACCCTGGACCCCGGATAGCCCCCCGGACAACCCCCCCACCCTCCCCCTTGGACCCCGGACAACCCCCCAAACACCCCCCGGACAGCCCCCTGAACAACCCCAGACAACCCCCTGAACAACCCCTGAACAACCCCTAAACAACCCCTGAACAACCCCCTGAACAACCCCCGGACAGATCCCTGAACAACCCCGGACAACCCCCTGAACAACCCCCAAACACCCCCCGGATAGACCCCGCACAGCCCCCCACCCTCCTCCTTGGTCCCCAGACAGCCCCCCGGATACCCACCAGACAGCCCCCCCGGACAGCCCCCCAGAAAGCCCCTCCACCTTCCTTAATTTCATTAGCTCTGAAATGTTTCATAGCACGATCAACTAAAATCTAATCCTTACTAAATATGATATAAAAATATTCTATATGAATTTCCATAAGATTTTAAGTGAAAACAAAAAGTGACATACGAAAAACTGACCAAACGCATTCGAAATGTGTTGATGCTTTAGGAAAACGATCCATGGGTCATATGTGACGTGTACGAATCAACCCCGCCTCAATCCGAGGTGCGGTGTGTTCAGAACAACTCAAAGTGTATGTCTTTTGTTTCAAAAGGACATCATTTTAAGTGAAAAACATCAACTGGCATACGGAAAACCGGCCAAACACATTCGGATTATGTTGATACTTTAAGACAAATATCCATGGGTCATTTAAGACGTGTACGAGTCAACCCCGCCTAAATCCGAGATGCGGTGTGGTCGGGACCACTCTAAGTGACTTTCTTTTGTTTAAAATGGACAGTATTTTAAGTACACACGGAAAACCGACCAAACGCATTCGGTTTCTGTTGAAACTTTAGGAGAACGATCCATGGGTCATATGTGACGTGTACTAGTCAACGCCACCTCAATCCGAGGTGCGGTGTGGCCGACACCACTCAATGTGCCTCTATTTTGTTTAAAATGGACTTCATTTTTAGTGAAAACAAAAAATGACATACGGAAAACCGACCAAACGCATTAGGTTTCTGTTGAAACATCAGGTGAACGATCCATGGGTCATATGTGACGTGTACGAGTCAACGCCACCTCAATTCGAGGCGCAGTGTGGCCGACACCACTCAAAGTGTCTCTATTTTGTTTAAAATGGACAGTATTTTGGCCGTTTATGACACCAGAACTGCGTTGTCGGTCACAGTGGGAACATCGCACATCCGATTGACATGCCTTCTGCGCGTACACGTCATGAATAATAATTAGAATGTTACACGGTGGTTTCAGGTCAAACTGAGGTCGTCCGCTATGAATTTGACCGTTTGACGCCCGTTTTGGCCGTTTATGACACCAGAACAGTGTTGTCGGTCACCGCGGGCCCACGGCACGTCCGATTGATGTGCCCTCTACTCGACCACTTCATAAATCACTCACCTGTATTTTTCGTCTGATTTCAGGTCATTCTGACTTCGTTCGGCCTGTTTGGACCCCCCTCACGCGCGTTTACGAAGCGCGTGCATCACTCAAAATACGAATATTGAGTCGTACCGCGCAAACCGCACATCCGATTGTCGTGCTGTCTGCGCGTACACGTCACGAATAATAATTAGAATGTTTCACGGTGGTTTCATCTCAATTTGAGGTCTTCCACTATGAATTTGACCGTTGGACGCCCGTTTTGGTCGTTTATGACACCAGAACTGCGTTGTCGGTCACCACGGGCACATGGCACGTCCAATTGACGTTCCGTCTACTCGACCACTTCAGAAATCACTCACCCGTATTTGTCGTCTGATTTCAGGTCATTCCGACTTCATTCAGCCCATTTGGACCCCCTCACGCGCGTTTACGAAGCGCGCGCATCACTTAAAATACGAATATTGAGCCGTACCGCGCAAACCACACGTTCGATTGACATTCCGTCTATGCGTACATGTCACGAATAATAATTATAATGTTTCACGGTGGTTTCAGCTCAATCTGAGGTCGTCCGCTATGAATTTCACCGTTGGACGCCCGTTTTGGCCGTTTATGACACCAGAACTGCATTGTCGGTCACCGTGGGCACACGGCACGTCCGATTGATGTGTCGTCTGCTCAACCACTTCACAAATCACTGTCCCGTATTTGTCGTCTGATTTCAGGCCATTCCGACTTCGTTCGGCCCGTTTGGACCCCCCTCACGCGCGTTTACGAAGCGCGCGCATCACTTAAAACACGAATGTTGTGTCGTACCGCGCAAACCGCACGACCGATTGGCATGCCGTCTACGCGTACACATCACGAATAATAATTAGAATGTTTCACGGTGGTTTCAGGTCAATCCGAGGTCGTCCTCTATGAATTTGACCGTTTGACGCCCGTTTTGGCCGTTTATGACACCAGAACTGCGTTGTCGGTCACCGCGGGCACACGGCACGTCCGATTGACGTGCCGTCTGCTCGACCACTTCATAAATCACTCACCCGTATTTTTCGTCTCATTTCAGGCCATTCTGAAATCGTTCGGCCCCTTTGGACCACCCTCACGCGTGTTTACGAAGCGCAAGCATCACTTAAAACATGAATATTGAGCCGTACCGTGCAAACCGCACGTCCGATTGACGTGCCGTCTGCGCGTACACATAAAAAATAATAATTAGAATGTTTCAAGATGGTTTCAGGTCAATCCGAGGTCGTCCGCTATGAATTTGACAGTTTGACGCCCGTTTTGGCCGTTTATGACACCAGAACTGCGTTGTCGGTCACCGCGGGCACACGACACGTCCGATTGACGTGCCGTCTACTCGACCACTTCATAAATCACTCACCCGTATTTGTCGTCTGATTTCAGGACATTCCGAAATCGTTCGGCCCATTTGGACCACCCTCACGCGCGTTTACGAAGCGCACGCATCACTTAAAACACGAATATTGAGCCTTACCACACAAACCGCACGTCCGATTGACGTTCCGTCTGCGCGTACACGTCAAGAATAATAATTAGAATGTTTCACGGTGGTTTTAGGTCAATCCAAGGTCGTCTGCTATGAATTTGACCGTTTGACGCCCGTTTTGGCCGTTTGTGACACCAGAACTGCGTTGTCGGTCACCGCGGGCACACAGAACGTCCGATTGACGTTCTGTCTGCTCGACCACTTAATAAATCACTCACCCGTATTTTTCGTCTGATTTTAGACCATTCCGAAATCGTTCGGCCCGTTTGGACCACCCTCACGCGCGTTTACGAAGCGCACACATCACTTAAAACATGAATATTGAGCCGTACCGCGCAAACCGCACGTCCGATTGACGTGCCGTCTGTGTGTACATGTCACGAATAATAATTAGAATGTTCCAAGGTGGTTTCAGGCCAATCCGAGGTCATCTTCTATGAATTTGACCGTTGGACGCCCGTTTTGGCCATTTATGACACCAGAACTACGTTGTCGGTCACCGCGGGCACACGTCACGTCCGATTGACATGCCGTCTGCTCGACCACTTCATAAATCACTCACCCGTAGTTTTCGTCTGATTTCAGGCCATTCCAAAATCGTTCGGCCCATTTGGACCACCCTCACGCGCATTTACGAAGCGCGCGCATCACTTAAAACACGAATATTGAGCCGTACCGCGCAAACCGCACGTCCGATTGACGTGCCGTTTGTGCGTACACGTCACGAATAATAATTAGAATGTTTCAAGGTGGTTTCAACTCAATACGAGGTTGTCCGCTATGAATTTGACCGTTTGACGCCCGTTTTGGCCGTTTATGACACCAGAACTGCGTTGTCAGTCACCGCGGGCACATGGCATATCCAATTGACGTTCCGTCTGCTCGAACACTTCATAAATCACTCACCTGTATTTGTCGTCTGATTTCAGGCCATTCCGACTTCGTTCGGCCTATTTGGACCCCCCTCACGCGCGTTTACGAAGCGCGCACATCACTTAAAATACGAATATTGAGCCGTACCGCACAAACCGCACATCCTATTGACGTGCCGTCTGCGCGTACACATCACAAATAATAATTAGAATGTTTCACGGTGGTTTCAGCTCAATATGAGGTCGTCCACTATGAATTTGACCGTTGGACGCCCATTTTGGCCGTTTGTGACACCAGAACTGCGTTGTCGGTCACCGCGGGCACACGGCACGTCCGATTGACATTCCGTCTGCTCGACCACTTCATAAACCACTCTCCCGTATTTTTCGTCTGATTTCAGGCCATTCCGACTTTTTTTGGCCCATTTGGACACCCCTCACGCGCGTTTACGAAGCACGCGCATCACTTAAAACACGAATATTGAGTCGTACCGCGCAAACCGCACGTCCGATTGACGTGTCGTATGCGCGAACACGTCACGAATAATAATTAGAATGTTGCACGGTGGTTTCAGCTCAATCCGGAGACGTGGTGTGGTTGGCACCACTCAAAGTGTCCGTCTTTTGTTTCAAAAGGACGTCATTTTAAGTGAAAAGCATCAACAGACATACGGAAAACCGACCAAACGCATTCCAAATCTGTTGATAATTTATCCCAACAATCCATGGGTCATATGTGACGTGTACGAGCCAACCCGGGATGAATCTGAGTCGCGGTGTGGCCAGGATAAGTCTAAGTGACTCTCTTTTGTTTAAAATGGACACCATTTTAAGTACATATGGAAAAATGACCAAACGGATTCGGTTTCCGTTGAAAATTTAGGAGAACGATCCATGGGTCATATGTGACGTGTACGAATCATCCCCGCCTCAATCTGACATGCGGTGCAGCTGACACCACTCAAAGTGTCCGTCTTTTGTCTCAAAAGGACGTCATTTTAAGTGAAAGGCATCAACTGACATACGGAAGAACGACCAAACGCATTCGGATTCTATCGATACTTTAGCACAGCGATCCATGAGTCATATGTGACGTGTACAAGTCAACCTCGTCTTAATCCGAGACGCGGTGTGGTCGACACCGCTCTAACTCTGTCTCTTTTGTTTAAAATGGACATGATTATAAATGAAAAGAACAACTGGCATACGCAAAACTGACCAAACGCATTCATAATTTTTTGATAATTTATCACAACGATCCATGGGTCATATGTGACATGTAAGAGCCAACCCAGGATGAATATGAGTCGCGGTGTGGTCAGGATTAGTCTAAGTGTCACTCTTTTGTTTAAAATGGACAACATTTTAAGTACATATGGAAAACCGACCAGACGCTTTCGGTTTCCATTTAAACTTTAGGAGAACGATCCATGGGTCATATGTGACGTGTACGAATCAACCCCGCCTCAATTGGAGATGCGGTGTGGTCGGAACCACTCAGAGTGTCCGTCTTTTGTTTCAAAAGGACCTCATTTTAAGTGAAAAAACATCAACTGGCATACGGAAAACCGACCAAACGCATTCGGATTGTGTCGATACTTTAGCACAAAGATCCATGGGTCAAATGTGACGTGTAAAAGTCAACCCCGCCTCAATCTGAGGTGTGGTGTGGCTGGTATCACTTCAGGTGTATGTATTTTGTTTAACATGGACATCATTTGAGGTAAAAATATATGGTATAGAAAAAACCGATCAAATTATGAATTGAATTTAGGATTCCACATATAATTGTCATCTAAATTTTAAATTGAATTCTATATGAATTATGTACATTTATAATTACGTTATGAATTCTAATTTAATTGTCATCTAAGTGTGGTCGGGACCACTCTAAGTGACTTTCTGCTGTTTAAAATGGACAACATTTTAAGTACATACGGAAAACTGACCAAACGCATTCGGTTTCCATTGAAACTTTAGGAGAAAGATCAATGGGTTATATGTGATGTGTACGAGTCAACGCCACCTCAATATGAGGCATGGTGTGGCTGGCACAACTCAAAGTGTATGTCTTTTGTTTCAAAAGGACATCATTTTAAGTGAAAAACATCAACTGACATACGGAAAACCGGACAAACGCATTCAGATTGTGTTGATACTTTAGTAAAATGATCCATGGGTCATTTGAGACGTGTAAGAGTCAACCCCGTCTAAATCCGAGATGCGGTGTGGCCGGTACCACTCTGACTGTGTCTCTTTTGTTTAAAACGGACAAGATTATAAGTGAAATGAGAAACTGACATATGAAAAACTGACCAAACGCATTCGGAATCTGTTGAAAATTTTGGACAATGATTTATGGGTCATATGTTACATGTACA